>CM055118.1:159991900-162391900 GCA_029206835.1 Rana muscosa
ATCGAGAAGGAATGTTATCCCGTTAGCGTAAACTGGATCAATTGGGTTTTGTTTTTAGGCTAAACATTGTAGACATTTTTTTCTCTCTCTTAAGAGCCCATTCACACAGGGGCGTCTTTGGATCCGACTCCAAATCGCCCCAGGTCGCCCCTAGTCGCCTCAGGTCGCGCTGGCTGAAGAAATCAATGTAAGTTAATGGAGCCGTCCTTATGCACACTACTGCAGTCGCTCCGACTTCAAAAAAGGTCCCTGTACTATCCGACTCCTAGGCGACCTGTACCCATTCATTTCAATGGGAGTCGCCTCTCACTGTCTTAATAGGAGCGACTCTCAAGGAAGATAACATACATTTCTCCTGCAAAACTCTCCCTCCCACAGAGCTGATTCTTGTTTGATTGGCCACTGGAATGTCTCCTGTCCTGCAGGCAACTTGGAGTTGCCTTGTAAATAGCTCCAGGTCGCGCTGAGTTGCCTCATAAAATCGTGTCTGAGTTGCCTCATAAAATCGCGCTGGAAGTCGTGTTGCCCCAGTGTAAATGGGCTCTTACGATGTAAAATAACAACTGTTATAAAAATATTTAATATTTTAAATAATCTGGTATGAAAGAGAGTGTTTAGCTAAAGAGTAACCTCTATGGTCAGCGGCCATATTGCAATTGTGTATCATGCAAAGACAGTAAAGGTAACATTAGTATCTGGCATCACCCTCCATGCCCTGTAGGCACAACGGCTTATACAAACAGCCCGTAGCCGATGGCTAGGATTACATGGAACACAAAGGCGTGTTGCCACTGCAAACAAAAGCTCTTTGCTGCCACCGCTTATGTGAAATTGGGAATATCGTTTGCTGGCTTGCAGCTCGAGTGGAACAAACCTCACAGAATGGAAATCGCTTATTTTTAAAACTGTGTTTATCCAGCCAGGGGGGCTTTAAGGCACCTCTGGTCACTGGGACGCTATGTAGTCCAGGATGAGAGATTTCACATTTCAGTGATCGTCGAATTGGAATGTGGCAGGTTGGACATTCAGGATATTAAAGTGTATCCAAACCCTAGAGCACAAATTGGAGGTGGGAGGGGTACTGTAGTCTTTACAGACCGTCGGGAACAACGTAACAGATAGGAGTGCAGCACAGGCAAACAGTACAAAAAGCTATCAGCTCACAAGATTCCAGGCATGATCAACAGATTTCTTTTTCTTTTTTTTTTCACTTATCAATCAGATATAAGAAAAAAAAAAAAAAAACACTTTCAATGGTATATTTACCAGACCAAAAAAGAAAGAAAATAAGAGAAGTTCATTGTTAAGGCTTACATAGAGTTTAAGGCTCTAGTGACATCTTAGTAGTTCCAGATAGTGGAGTGGAGTGCAGGGACACCACAGCGAACATACGCTCACGAGGAGCTCAGGCTATTTAATATCCTTGAAAAAAATGAACTCCAGGTAAAATTTAAAATGACCCTTGTAGTTGGGCTCATCCTGCACTGCAAGGATTACATGCTTGTTTTTGTCTAGGGTACCTTTAAATGCAGTTTTACTTAAAGTGATTGTTATTTACAAAAAATAAAAATAAAACAAAAAGGTTTACAAACATATACTTACCTCCACTGTGCAGTTCGTTTTGCACAGCGTGGCCCCGATCATCGTCTTCTGGGGTCCCCTGGCGGTTCTCGCGGCTCCTCCTTGCATCAATAAACCCCTTAGGAGATGCGCTCTCCCTGGGGTTACCTTGCGGGTGCGCTCCGGTGTTCAGCATTTGCTTCCATAGACACAGAATGCTGGACTCGGCCCCGCCTCACGGGTCATTGGTTTTGATTGACAGCAGCGGGAGCCAATGGCTGCGCTGCTATCAATCTATCCAATCAAGAACAGAGAACCCCAGGCAGAGAGGAAGAGCACGTCTCCGCCAAGGGAACGAAGGACTGAGGTGAGTAAAACGGGGGGGCTAGGGGGGCGGTCAGTGTCAGAAGTTTTCTCACCTTAATGCATTAAGGTGAAAAAATACGAGGGTTTACCACCCATTTAAAATGGTTCCAAAACCTAAAAACATTTTTTATTTTAATGCAGTGGTCTCAAACTGGCAGCCCTCCAGCTGTTTCGAAACTACATATCCCATCACGCCTCTGCTTAACAGGTTTTGCTGAGGCATGATAGAGCATGGGGTGAGGTCAAGCTGCACTGTGCATGCCGATGGACAAGGGCAGCGCAGCTCGGGATGGAGCCTGCACATATGACCCGATAGGAAGTGGCTTCCTATGGGGGCACACAGAGAAAAAAAGGGAGGAGCCAGGAACACCAACAGGGGACCCCCAAAAAAATAAGACTTACACTCCATGTAACCAATCCTCGGTCCCTCATCATTCAGGTACTCTGACATTATTGCATGCAATGCAGGACCAACAGTCCTCATTGTTGACTGCCAGGGTAGCGAGGAATAAGGTAAGTAAAAATGCTTTTGGTATCCTAGACAAAAACAGCTGGGCACTCAACTCTTGGAGGGCAGGGAAAACCCCACTGCAAGAGTAGTTTTGAAATTTTCCCAGAGCTCAGCATTAAGACCCCTTTCACACTGGAGCGTATTGCAGGCGCTATAGCGTTAATAGCGCCCGCAATCCGCCCTTAAAAATCTGTCACATTCACTCCAGTGTGAAAGCCTGAGGGCTTTCAGACTGGAGCGGTGCGCTAGCAGGATGGTAAAAAAAGTCCTGCTAGCCGCATCGGGGGGGGGGGGAGCGGTGTGTTTACCGCTCCTCCTCCGCTGCTGCCCATTGAAAACAATGGGTAAGCGCGGCTATACCGTCCACAATGCGCATTGCAGGCGGTTTTAACCCTTTGTCGGCCACTAGCATGGGGTAAATGCGCCCCGCTAGCTGCCGAAATACGCCCATAGCGTCGGCGGTAAAAATGGCGGCAATTTACCGCCGACGCTATGTGTAAAAGGGCTCTAAATGGGCCAAGATAATGGTAAAGCTGGAAAACAAGCATATTGCAGATTAAAAAAAATAAAAAAAACAAACACACACACACACACACACCAAGAATGCAAAACAGCAGCAAAACACATCTAAAAAGTGTTGATGAATGAGATGATGAATTATGAGTCATGTGCGTTTTTTCATCCAATGTAGTGCGTTGACAGCCCATTCATAACAAACGCATTGCCTTAACACAACGCATGTAAAGATGCACATTAACAAGCATGCGTCAATGCACCACAACAAATCGCTTTAGAGTCTGTTCACACCTGTGTGACTTAACGTGCAATGTCCAACGCATGATAAGGCACAAGACTGCCATTATTGTTTAGAGGGGACCTTTCACACCCATGCAGTGCGCTGCCATGTGTTTGAAAAATAGTACAGGTGCGCTGTTCATCAATGCATTCGTTTGGCCACATAGGCTTTAATGGCAGTGCATGCAAAAGCACATGCAACATGCATTTTCATTCATTTTAGCACATGCCAACAAGCCCACACCCTCTAACAACCTCTACTTTATTCGACCTTCAATGATACAAAAAGAAGAAAAAAGGAAGAAGAATGAATGAAAATGAACTGAAAAAATCGCAGGAAATGCAAACGTAAAAAAGGTGTGATCTAGTGTAAATGGACCCTAAATGAGCAATGGCACCCAAGAGGCAGCCAGCTTTGTCTGCCACTGAACCTCAGGATGGAGGCAGCGACAGAAAAGACGAAACATGGGACCCTAATGGTGTGCATCTGTTCTTCATTCTACCAATGACGGGTAGACACTCCAGTGATATCTCGACTCTGGCAGGAGCCGGAGCAGAGGCCTGAAACCAGTTATTGAGAAGGTTTTTCTCCTTCTCTCTCGCCGAGTCTTTATATCAGGAGAGACAGGATGATGTCACCGTGTAATTTTTCTGCTCTGTCACAGCCTGGGGAGAGATCCGAGACCACCAGGAAAACACTCAAAGCTCTGCAGCTTTCGAGAAGAGAACAGGGCAGCACATCAAGGGTTAAAAGGACGTTTCAACAGCACCAGATGATGACATTAAATTAAAGGTCGGGCTTTTCATGAATTGAAAAAAAAAAAAAAAAAAAAAAAAAGAATAATAAGGTGGGGTGGCCATTTCTGAAGGAGCTGGCGAAAGGTAGCATTACGTGTCTGCCACTACAGTAAAACCTTGGTTTGAGAGTAACTTGGTTTCAGAGCGTTTTGCAAGACAAGCAAAATTTTTAACTACATTTTGACTTGATATACAAGCGATGTCTTGATATAAAAGTAGCGTCATGTCACAACGGAGTATAAAACAGAACAGAAGCGCCTCGAAGTGTAGCAATATTGTTACATTTAATGAAGGCACAACATTTAACAAGTCACATGGTTGATGATGAAAACAGGCACATCCAAGTATGCAGGTATCTGGGGTAAAGCTGTCCATATAGACAAGGGGTAATGAATTAAAATTCACTGAGGTCCGGTCAGCAAAATTTTGTTCCAGCAGAGGTCCGAACATCATGTCGTTACCCGTGGCGCCTTTTCGCATGTGCCATACCGCATGTTGCTGCCGCACTATTAAATGTCCACATCTCCCCCACTGTAATGTCCACATCTCAGACTCCCCAATACATCACAGTCCGCTCAGCCCCCCCCCCCCCCACCCCACCCTGATGTCCTCAGCCCACCACATCACAGCCTTTAAAGTGGTTGTAAACCCACTTTGTAAACAAACACCTACAGGTAAGCCTAGATTAAGGCTTACCTGTAGGTGCATGAAATATCTCCTTAACCTACACGGTTAAGGAGATATTTGCATTTAAAAGCGGCGACGCTGACGTCACGCGCATGCGCATGGGGTTAACCCCATTCACAAATTCGGCTAGGTCGCAGCATTCGACGACGTAGCCGAATTCGACGGCTCATGCGCGGAGTCACGTCTTCGCCGCTCCGGCCAATCACAGCGCCGCTCATTCCGGCTATCGCCGCAGCGATGGATGCGGCTGAAGAGGGAGGCGAGGACGGCTTCGGGGCCCCGATCTAAGGTAAGTGATGCATAATGAGCTATTATGCTAGTCATATTAGCTCATTATGCCTTTCTCTTACAGGTCGTTGGGGGAAAAAAAAAAAATAGTGGGTTTACAACCACTTTAACAACTCCACTTTAATGTCCTCAGCAAGTCAGCACACACTTTCCTCCTTTTCAGACTAGTGTCCTCACTCCCTGTAACTTCGCCCCCTCCCTCCCTCACCTTGCACAGACCGAAGATCAGAGGGAGGCACGGCATGTCTCAGATGGAGGGCTGGTGTTGCAAGATGGTGATTGGTTGCTAAGACCGCCCTTCATCCTAGCAGCCAATCACCTGCTTGCTAACCTCCGGCAGCTCCGCCCTCCATCCAGAACTGTCCCGCCTCCCTCTGTCGGCTCTGTGTGAGGTTTACAGAGACGGCAGGGGCAAGAAATAGCTGCTAAATGGCGGTACCGCGGCGGGCCGCACAGGAGAGTGAGGTGGTCCGAAATTGGCCCGCAGTCCGCCATTTAGTGATGCCCGATATAGACCATTCTCTGCACCACCATCAACGTCATCCCTTCCACGCTGTGCTCCACGAGCGCTTCAAGCCTCGCTTTCAAATCGCTCTACTGCAGGGTAGTCTTCCTGGTCACGATTGCAGACTGACAGTGGTAATAGACCATCCTCCGCACTGCTGGGCTATTACCGCTGTCCGTCTGCAATCGTGACCAGGAAGACTACCCTGCAGTAGAGCATTTTGAAAGCGAGGCTTGAAGCGCTCGTGGAGCACAGCGTGGAAGGGATGAAGTTGATGGTGGTGCAGAGAATGGTCTATGTGGACAGCTTTACCCCAGATGCCTGCATACTTAGATGTGACTGTTTTCATCATAAACCATGTGACTAGCTAAATGTTGTTCCTTCATTAAATGTAACCATATTTCTACACTTAAAGGCGCCTCTCTTCCCTTTTAGATCACTTTCACACTGAAGCGGTAGGTGCGTTAGCGGTAAAGCACTGCTAGTTTTAGCGGCACTTTATCACCGTTATAGCGGTGCTTTTTAGCCGGTAGCGGTGCGCTTTAAACCGCTGTTAGTGGCCGAGGAAAGGGTTAATAAATAGCGCCCATTTTGCGGAGCTGTCGAACCGCTTTGCAGGCGCTTCGGCAGCGCTGCCTATTCATTTCAATGGGCAGGGGCGGTGAATGAGCGCTGTATAACACCGCTCCTGCACCGCCCCAAAGATGCTGCTTGCAGGACTGTTATCAGTTTTTCCTTTCTTAATAAATCTGCAAAAATGTCAACAATTCTGTGTTTTTCTGTCAATATGGGGTGCTGTGTGTACATTAATGAGGAAAAAAAATGAACTTAAATGATTTTAGAAAATGGCTGCAATATAACAAAGAGTGAAAAATTTAAGGGGGCCTGAATACTTTCCGTACCCACTGTAATTTTATATATATATATATATATATATATATATATATATATATATATATATATATATATATATATCCCCCTAATTTTTTGTTCTAACAAAAACTAGGGGTCACATGTAACATATATGGATTTTGTATATGTATCCCATAAAGTTTTTTTTATGGATTACCACGTACAATAATTTGATACAACTTTAGAGTGTTTGTTAAAGCGGAGGTCCACCCTGAAATTTTTTTTACCCTAAAATTCAGTAAAAAAAAAAAAATGAATAGAATTTTTTTTTTTTTTTTTTTATACTCACCTGAAATGCCTGTTGCTATGCGGAAGCCCCCTAATCTGCCTCTAATGTGCCTCTTCCTTATCCTCGGATTGAGAACTTCCGTTTTCTCTTCTTGTGAATGGGGCGCGCTGCCTTTTGGGAACTGTGTGTATCCCAGGAGGCAAGCCGCCCATTCACAAAGCGCCGCGCGAGTGGCGCATGTGCAGTAGGAAACGGGCAGTGAAGCCGCAAGGCTTCACTGCCTGTTTCCCTTAGTCAGGATGGAGGAGCCAGGACCTGCCAGCAGCGATCAATCGCCGTCGGGGGACCGACATCGCGGGCGAGTAGGACAGGTAAGTGTCCTTATTAAAAGTCAGCAGCTACACTGTTAGTAGCTGCTAAATTAAAAAAAAAAAAATCTGGGCAGACCTCCGCTTTAAAGGTAAAAAAAAAACAAAAAAAAACAATTCTATAGTTCCCGTTATATAACAGTAAGCTCTGCAGTGCATGTCATTTCTAAAAATATGCTGCATAATAGCTTACTTCAGAGCGCCGCTCAATTAACTGCCCGCTGGTCTCCTCTCCCGATGCGATAGCTGCACGGGGAGGTGCTGGGAAACCCCCGCTGACGTCAGCCGAGGAGATGAAAAGAGAGGAGGGGAGGAGACCGGCGGGCAGTCACATGAGCGCCGAATGGTGCTCTGAAGTAAGCTATTATACTGCATATTTTTAGAAATGTCATGCACTGGGGAGCTTACTATTCTATATCAGAGGGAACTATAGAAAATAAAAACTTTTTTTAGAGCAGGAGTTGAGAATCGGGGAGCTGACACTCAGAGAGGGGAGGGGGGAAAGCACATAGGAGACACAGAGCAGGCTGCAGATGACGGAGGCACGTACTGATGACGCCGGTGTCAGTGCTCTGTAGCCCTGATACATGGGAGTCAGCGCACAGAGGGGAGGGGGGGAAAGCACATAGGAGACACAGAGCAGGCTGCAGATGACGGAGGCACGTACTGATGACTCTGGTGTCAGTGCTCTGTAGCCCTGATACATGGGAGTCAGCGCACAGAGGGAAGGGGGGGAAAGCACATAGGAGACACAGAGCAGGCTGCAGATGACGGAGGCACGTACTGATGACTCCGGTGTCAGTGCTCTGTAGCCCTGATACATGGGAGTCAGCGCACAGAGGGGAGGGGGGGAAAGCACATAGGAGACACAGAGCAGGCTGCAGATGACGGAGGCACGTACTGATGACTCTGGTGTCAGTGCTCTGTAGCCCTGATACATGCAGGGTTCATACACATTTTTACCAATGAAATTCCATGACTTTTCCATGACTTCACGTATAAATATTCATGACCTTATGTTTCATGAAATGTCTATGTATACATGTTAAATAAGAAGAAAATCCATGTCACACCCAGCATATTTTTACTAATATAAATTAGGGCTGTTACTGATTAAAATTTATATGTTCGATTAATCGTTTTTTCTTTTAAATCGATTAAACGACTAATTTTGATTAATTAATTATAACGCACGCACAGATCCAACTACTTTAGCTGATCTCCTTGCATTGCAACTCTGCATTAGTCAGTGGTAAATGTGGTATACACTATATACAATCACCCGACACTAGTTAGTTTCCACAATCCATGACTTAACTTCACAGTTCACACAAATAAATTCAAACTGTAGTACTGACGTCAGTACAGTACAGACACCCCCAGTGCAGACCTCCCAGTACAGCCACCCCCAGTGCAGACCTCTCAGTACAGACACCCCCAGTGCAGACCTCCCAGTACAGACACCCCCAGTAGTACAGACACCCCCAGTGCAGACACCCCCAGTAGTACAGACACCCCCAGTAGTACAGACACCCCCAGTGCAGACACCCCCAGTACAGACCTCCCAGTACAGACCTCCCAGTACAGACCTCCCAGTACAGACACCCCCAGTGCAGACCTCCCAGTACAGACACCCCCAGTAGTACAGCCACCCCCAGTACAGACACCCCCAGTGCAGACACCCCCAGCGCAGACACCCCCAGTAGTGCAGACCTCCCAGTGCAGACACCCCCAGTACAGACCTCCCAGTAGTACAGACACCCCCAGTAGTACAGCCACCCCCAGTAGTACAGCCACCCCCAGTAGTACAGCCACCCCCAGTGCAGACCTTGCAGTGCAGACCTCCCAGTACAGACACCCCCAGTAGTACAGCCACCCCCAGTGCAGACATCCCCAGTGCAGACACCCCCAGTACAGCCACCCCCAGTACAGACACCCTCAGTACAGACACCCCCAGTGCAGACCTCCCAGTGCAGACACCCCCAGTAGTACAGCCACCCCCAGTGCAGACACCCCCAGTGCAGACCTCTCAGTACAGACCTCCAAGTACAGACACCCCCCAGTAATGCAGGCACCCCCCCCCCCACCCCTTACAGACCTCAGAACAGCAATACACGGCGCAGTGTGTGTCCCTCCAGTTCCTGCTGACGTCAGCGTGCCGCTAAGCCAATAGGCTGCCGCCGGGTGTACCAAGATGGCCGCGGCTCCGGAGATAGGCCGAAGCCGCGGCCTTTCCTAATGGCCGAGGCCCCGGAGCGCTCCGGGGATCGCGCCGTGTGCCGATCCGAACAGGATGACCTGTTCGGATCACGGATCGCTTACGATCCGTTGCACGACTAGTAGTGACTAAAATATTCCATGACTTTTCCAAAACTTAGTGGATTCAGTCATTTTCCAAAACTTTTCCAGGCCTGGAAAGTGCCATGTCAAAATCCCATGACTTTTCCAGGAATTTAATGACCGTACGAACCCTGTACATGGGAGTCAGCGCACAGAGGGGAGGGGGGGAAAGCACATAGGAGACACAGAGCAGGCTGCAGATGACGGAGGCACGTACTGATGACTCCGGTGTCAGTGCTCTGTAGCCCTGATACATGGGAGTCAGCGCACAGAGGGGAGGGTAGAAACTGGCAGGATCAGCCAGGTATTTCAGGTGATACAGGGGGCCTAATGACACAGCACAAGCACTGTGCTCTATAACATGCGTTAAGGGAACAGGATTACATTTTTTTACATGGAAGCTTAGGATAAAAATAAAAAAAGCCAGTGTGTCCAGGAGCAGCAGAGTTTTGGCAGAAAAAAAAAAAGATGCGTCTAAACGCTAGGCGTGTTTAGCGCTTGAGTGTTAATTAATTTCAATAGCCTGAATTAATTATTATTCTGGCCAACAAAATTAATTAACGCCAAATCGATTGACGTGCCTAAACACGTTACACGAGTTTACAAGTGCCAAGTGTTTTTTCCAAGTAAAACGCTGCTGCCAGGAGGAAAATAGCAAAATGCCCAGTGGGCATGAGGCCTTTCATTAACGCAGTCACCAGTGTTTATCTAGCACACAGAGTTAAGGAAGATGTCAGGGAGCATGGTTTAGGGACATGCATGGACACCCTAGAGGCAAAGCAACCCGCTGTATGTTTAAGGTCCTTGAGGCTGGGTAGCTCTGCAAGGACTAGGAGGCATAGATACATGGATAAGGGAAGGGTAACAGTGTGTGTAAAATTAATATTTATATATATATATATATATATATATATATATATATATATATAAATAAATAAATACACACACACACACACACACTATATTACCAAAAGTATTGGGACACCTGCCTTTACACACACATGATCTTTAGTTAAAGACATGGATGAGTAATGTGGGGTGGAGGAACATGACTGGCCTGCACAGAGTCCTGACCTCAACCCGATAGAACACCTTTGGGATGAATTAGAGCGGAGACTGGGAGCCAGGCTTTCTCATCCAACATCAGTGTCTGACCTCACAAATGCGCTGTTGGAAGAATGGTCAAACATTCCCATAGACACACTCCTAAACCTTGTGTACAGCCTTCCCCGAAGAGTTGAAGCAGTTATAGCTGTAAAGGGTGGGCCAACTCAATATTGAACCCTACAGTCTAAAGCCCCATACACACGGTCGGACTTCCATCTGACTTTTCCCTTGATTTTTGTCCGAACGGAGTTGGCCGGGCACACCCATAGCATACACACCACAGGACTTTTCTGCAAACTTTCCCAAAACTTTTTGCAACATCACGTGGTTTTTCTGCTCTTTACCGCCACCCTTTGGTCAACTTCTGCTATTGTTGGTTGATTTTAACATTAGTTGTTTTGTCCATCGGACAAAAGTCCTATGGTTTTCTGTACACACGGTCGGACTTTGCTCCATCTGACTTTTGTTGGCCAAAAGTTTGTCCGTTTGCAGACCCAACTTTTGTCCGATGAAAAAAAAAATTTGTCCGATGGAGCATGCACACGGTCGGATTGTTGGTCCAACTTGCTCAAAATGAAGTTTGTTGGCCAAAAGTCCGACCGTGTGTACGGGGCTTAAGACTGGGATGCCATTAAACTTCATGTGCATGTAAAGGCAGGTGTACCAATACTTTTGGTAATATAGTATGTGTGTATATATACACACATACACACACACACACACACACTGATCAGCCATAACATTGTGATAACTGACAGGTAAAGTGAATAAGATTGATTATGTCATTATGATGGCATCTGAAAATCAGTGGCACATAATAGACTGCAGGTAAACATGTTGTCAATGAAGTTGAGGTTTTGAAAACAGAAAAATGAGCATCGCTGTTTGTTTCTATATGTGGCTTCGTAGCTGCAGACCAGTCAGAGTTCCCATGTTGACCCGAGTCCACAGCCAAAAGAGCCTAAAATGGAAACATGAGTATCAGAACTGGACCATGGAGCAGCAATGGAGGAAGAAGGTCTCATCACATGGAATACGTTTTCTTTTGCATGATGTGGATGATCCTGGAAAAGGATGCACTATGGGAAGAAGGAAACCTTGGTCCTGCCTTTCATGTGGAAGTTACTTTGACACGTACCACCTACTAAACACTGTTGCTGACCAAGTACATCCCTTCATGGAAAAGGCATTCCCTGATGGCAGTTGCCTCTTTTAGATGGATAATGCAGACTGCCACGAAATTGGTTCAAGAATGTTTTGAGGAACACAAAGTTTGAGGTGTTGACTTAAAAAGGTGTTGTAAACCTCCATGTTTTTTCACCTTAATGCCTCCTATGCATTAAAGTGGAAGTAAACCCTGATTGGTTTTACTTCCTCTTTATTTCCCCATCAAAGGTAAAGCATAATGGGCTACTCTGCATCCCATAGTAGCCCATTATGTGTCACTTACCTGAAAACGAAGCCTACGATGTCACCGCTGTCCCCACTGGCTGTAAGCGTCCATCTTCAGCCCTCTTCCTTCCGAGGCCGCGGACTCCAGCTCTGTGACTGGCTGGAGTCGCGTGACGTCACTCCCGTGCATGCACGATGGTGCCCTTTCTAAAGTGCGCATACGCAGAAGACATCAGCGCACGGGCATATTGTAAATATCTCCTAAACCGTGCAGGTTAAGGAGATATTTCCAGCACCTACAGGTAGGCCTTAATATAGGCTTACCTGTAGGTAAATGTGGTTGTATAGAGTTTACAACCACTTTAAGGTGAAAAAACTTCTGGCAGTGACCGGCCCCCAGCCCCCTGTTTTACTTACCTGAGCCCCGTATTTCCCTCAGCGGAGACGCGATGTCCCTTTCTGCACGGGATCCCGGCTCTTGATTGGATAGATTGATAGCAGCACAGCCATTGGCTCCTGCTGCTGTCAATCCAATCCAATGATGCGGGCGCTGGGGGGGCGGGGCCGAGTCCGGCATTCGTGTCTATGGACGCCGAATGCTGGACTCAGGAGCGCATCCGCAAGGTAACCCCCGGGAGAGCGCTTCTCCTAGGGGGGATTATCTGAGGGGGAGGAGCCACGAGAGCAACAGGGGGACCCCAGAAGAGGACGATCTGGGCCACTCTTTGCAAAACGAGCTGCACAATAGAGGTAAGTATGACATGTTTGTTATTTTAAATAAAAAAACGAAGGCTTACAATCACTTTAAATTCCAAATTCTTCAGATCTCAATCCATCGAGCATCTGTGGGATGTGCTGGAAAAACAAGACCAATCCATGGAGGAGGTCCCACCTCACAACCTACAGGACTTAACAGGATCCACTGACAGCTTGGTGCCAGAAGTCATACATTTTCAACAAACCTTTAGATGTCTGGGGATGTCCATGATGACGCATGGGTAAAGGCTGTCTTGGTGGCAAAAGGGGCACCTACTGAATATAAGGTGGGCCATGTTATGGCTGGTGTGTGTGTGTGCGTATATATATATATATATATATATATATATATATATATATATATATATATAATTAATTTATACACGCAATACTGTCATATGAATGACAACCATTGGACTCACTACAGCAGTCCTTTTTCATTTAACATAAAAATAAAAATTTAATTTAGAAACATTCTATTTGGGTAAGCAGTGAGAGGCAGTATATTTTATATGGCAGCACAAAATCATCCAACATTATTGATAACTGATCAATCATTCTAATAATCACAGTCAAGGCTTGATGCTACCAGCCCCCCCCCCCCCCCCCAGCAAATTCATAGTAGGATTTATTTCTGAAATGCCATCATTATAACCTCATGGTGACTACATAAAATTACCTATATCAGGCTGGCAGTGCCCACTATGAATTACTCATAGCATTCTGGTAACATTCAGCAGGAACCCACACAGAGCAAAGCTGTATGTGGGATGCAGCCCTCCCTTCAGAACTTCATCACAGCTTGGCAAGACAAAACCTGGCCACAGAGGAGTCCTTTTTTTTCATTTAACCAACGGGTTTAACCACTTCAACCCCGGGCTTTTTTTTACCACCTCAATACCGGGGCCTATTCTGGCACTTCTCTCCTACATGTACAAATCATCATTCTTTTGCTAGAAAATTACTCAGATCTCCCAAATATCATATATGTTTTTTTAGCAGACACCCTAGGGAATAAAATGACGGTCATTGCAACTTTTTTTCTTGCACGGTATTTGCGCAATAATTTTTCAAACGCCTTTTTTGGGGAAAAAAATGGGTTTCATGAATTAAAAAACAAAACAGTAAAGTTAGCCCAATTTTTGGGGAAAATATGAAAGATGATGTTACGCCGAGTAAATAGATACCTAACATGTCACGATTTAAAATTGCGCACACTCACGGAATGGCGCCAAACTTCGGTACTTAAATATCTCCATAGGCGACGCTTTAAAAATGTTTACAGGTTAGAGTTACACTTTTTTTCCTATTACAAGGAATGTAAACATCCCTTGTAATAGGAATGTGTGTGACAGGTCCTTTTTATTGAGAGATGCGGGGTCAATAAGACCCCACATCTCTCCTCCAGGCTGGAAAGCATGAGATCGTGAACATTTTTTCACTGATCTCATACTTACTAGCCGCAATGGCGGCTTTGTTTACATCTGAGGACCCGGGCGTGACGTCATCGCATCGCGCCCGGGCCTCCGACGGTCATAGAGATGACTAGTGACCATCTGGTCACCAGTCATCTCTATGCTCGTCACGTGACCCACCACCGGCGCCGGACGATTCTCTCCGGGTCCCCGATGGCACGGGAGAGCCCGGAGAAGCACCGGATGGCGGCGGGAGGGGGGGTGGCCCCTCCTGCCGCCTATAAGAACGATCAAGCGGCGGAACCGCTGCTATGATCATTCTTATGGTGCACAGAATCGCCGGCACAACAAAAGGATATCTGAATGATGCCTCTAGCTGCAGGCATCATTCAGATATCCCCCCACAAAGCCGAGGACGTCATATGAGGACGTCATATGACATCCACCCAGGATGGGAGATCCCATCTGTGGACGTCATAGGGTAGGGAAGTGGTTAAAGAAAAAAAAAAAAAAAAAAAAAACTGACCCAACTCCCCCATTTACACATTCGAGGTGGATGGGGGAATCCTTTGCGCTGTGTCATTGTATTCTGACAGTGGGTAGGCTTCCCCGCCACCAATATACACCGATCAGTGCCGCAGGCTATCGAGGGGAAATTTTCCAGGAGGATTGTTGTACAGAATTCAACTGATAGATTAACTTCTGTACAACCACAGTGTCCATACAGGGATTAAAATTCTGCCGATTCAGAAGGGAATTTCGATCCACCTATGGGCAGCTTAAGAAATATTTGAGGAAGAGTATTGTCTGGGATTAAAGAGAAACACTCATAACTAGTCTTTTGCAAAAATTACCCAGACTTACATTAGTATAATTGTAGACGATTACATATGAAAGATGTAGATTAATTACCTGATGCCTGTCAGTGTAAAAGACAACACAGGAGGATTGAAAAAGCAGGTGCGCCATTCCAAATTAGAGGGGTTATACCTTCCTTATAATGAGGATTCAGAAGGTATAATGTTGGTGATTGTGAATCAGATTATTAAAAGGGAAACAAGCCAATGTGTTTTTCGAGGATCTACTGCAGGCATGTCCAAAGTCCGACCCGCATTCCGGTTTCAAACGGCCCCACTGGTGATTTGGTGATTTGGACACACACACACACACACACACACACACACACACTCTTTTGTGGCCCCCAATGAATCCCTGAGCGCTGTGGGGGCCACAAAAGATATATACTGTATTTATTTATCAGTGCCTTGGTGGGGACAGGGAGGGTTCATGGCAATGGTGGGGCTGCACTCGTGGCAATGGTGGGGCTGCACTCATGGCAATGGTGAGGCTGCACTCATGGCAATGGTGAGGCTGCACTCATGGCAATGGTGAGGCTGCACTCATGGCAATGGTGAGGCTGCACTCATGGCAATGGTGAGGCTGCAGATGGGCACTGACCCTTATATTGCTTCACAGTTCTTTATTTAAAATTACATTTTTTTCCTGAAACTTCTTGAAAGTTAAGGTTACACGCCGATAAATACGGTATATCCAAATAACACACCCAAGCTCATCTCTTTACCACACACAGCCACAAGCGCAAGAGAATTCTTGTTGAGCAGTGTATTAGTGCTCGGACGAACAAAGACTGAATTTTAATGTCAGGAAAAATGGTCGGCCCTCGCACATGTTCACTTCATCAAATCTGACCCTCTTTGAAAAAAGTTTGGACACCCCTGATCTACTGTATGTCCACTTCATCAGGGCTACAATAGAATTCATCTGCGTTGATCAAGGGGATGTAGAGGGTAAAAAAAAAAAGCCCAATGCATTTCTAGAATCTGCATCCTCTATTATGGCTACAACAGACTTGGTCTGCTTTGATAAAAGGAATGCAGATCCTCGAAACATACTGGCTTGTATTCTTGTATGACCATACTTCTGTTGTGGGACATAGGAGTGCACTTACTTTTGTGACCCCGAGTCAGCTAACAGTGGGCTATTGCCTGCTATCAGTAGACGTGGCAGAGCTGCTCCAGAGTCTGGAAGGATCCCAACAATATTGTTGGGATCCACCTACATGTCTCATCGGCAGCTGGCTCAAGCTCTCTAGCCCGGAGCACTGGAGGGGCAAAATGGAGGCCGGTAAATGACAATTACTGCCCTCCTCACTGAGCAGACAGAAAACTGAGTGATCAGCAGTCATGTGATCACTCAGTTCTCGGCGTTAGAGCTGACGCGGGAAAACTTCAGTATCACATGGATGCTGCTGAATGGGGGCGAGTATGCACGTTAGTTTTTTTTCAAATCCAACACTTCCCTTTTATAAATGATTTACTATTAGTAACATTATAACCCCACTGCCACCCCTCAACCCTAAGCCACCCCTCCCCCACCACATTGAACATCTGCTTACATTTGTGGACTGAATTATGTGTCCTGTATGCCCCACTCTATGTTCCTATAGAATAAAAGCCAACATCATGCTGCCCACTCAGGGGCTGGGAGACAGTCTGTGAACTCAAGTAGCTAATGTCAAAAATTCAAATGCGGAATATACATACATCTTTCATATGGAAGCCTGCATGATTATAATATCTTTAAACGTAATATTCAGACCCTTACATAAGCCCAATCGTGACTGGTTTTCTTTAGATGGAAAAATCCAAGTGGAGTCAAAACATATCAGAACACGGCAGCCCCAAGTATCCTTCATATCAGAGCCTGACAGTGCCCAGAATAACCCATTGAGCAGTCTAACTATGCCCAAAATAAACTATATCAAGATGCTGGCAAAATCTAGTACAGCTTGTATCCCTTCCGAGCAGGGCCATTCACAATGCATGTGAAGGTTCAGAGCAGGGCCCAATGTATTTCTGATCAACACCAAGCAAGACCAAAATTAACCCGGCCTGGCATTGCCAGTAATAACTATTGGCATTACAAAAGTGACAAAGCACAGCTATGACAGCACTTAGGATGAAATCTGTAAACCACAAGCGTGTTGCATATCGTGGAACATAAATGTCAGTATAACATCTACAGTCCTCTGCAATGTAAACCACAGATTGGCCGTATTCAGTATATTGTATAATACATTTCACAAGCTGGTAATAATGCCCATTATAATCAAAGCAAAGTGTACCAACAAGTTGGTAGTACCCAGCAAAATGCACACTTTGCCTTTTCAGTGGCCATTATAATGTATGAAACAGGCTGTCGGTGCCATGAACAGCATAAATATGGGGGTGCCCGGTACCTATTATAGTACAATATATCAGAGGCTGACCATGCCAAGGATGGCATTTGTAACTGGCTGATACCACCCGGTATATTATATATGATGGGCTGATGGTGTCCTGTATAGCATATATGACTGGCAGATAGTGCCCTGTATAGTGTGTGTGTGTGTGTGTATATATATATATATATATATATATATATATATATATATATATATATATAAAAAAACAAACACAAACTGGCAGTGCCCTACATAGTATACATGAAAGGCTGGCAGTGCCATGCACAACATATATGACCAGCTGGCTGAGCCCATACTGTAAATATGATAGGCTGGCAGTGCAAAGTATAAGGTGATATATAAAATGACAGTCTGACAATGCCCAGTGCATTGTATATGGCAGGTTGGCATTGGACTATATATATATATATATATATATATAGCTGCCAATGTCCTATATAGTTTATCGTCATAGGCTGGCAGTGCCCTGTATAGTATATATGACAGACTGGCAGCTCCCAGTAATTTTTACATTGCAGGTTGGCATTGCCCAGCATAGTATAAATCACAGGCTGGCACTGTGCCATATAGTGTGTGTGTGTGTGTGTGTGTGTGTGTGTGTGTGTGTGTGTATGTATATATATAATAATTAATATACTGGGCAATTCCAGCCTGCCATATAATGTAACAAAGGCTTGGATTGCCACATAGAGTACATATGAAAGGCTGGCAGTGTCCAGTAAATTATAAAGGAAAGGCTGGCAGTACCACATATAGTATAGATGATAGGCTGGACAATGGA
Organism: Rana muscosa; assembly: GCA_029206835.1. Classification (NCBI taxonomy): domain Eukaryota; kingdom Metazoa; phylum Chordata; class Amphibia; order Anura; family Ranidae; genus Rana; species Rana muscosa. The sequence continues at coordinate 160,009,976 of CM055118.1, forward strand.
CATGCCAGTAATTTTTATATTGCAGGTTGGCAATGCCCAGTATTGTATATGACAGGCTAGTATCGCACCATATAAGTATATAACAGGCTGGCAGTGCCCAGTATAGTTAATATGCCATAGGCTGGCAGTGTCCTGTATTGTCTATACGACAAGCTGCCAGTACTCTTTCTCTAAATACAGGCTAGCAATGCCCAGTATAGTATATACCAGGTTGGCAGTGCCCAGTATAGTATATACAAGGTTGGCAGTGCCCAGTATAACATATCTGAAAGGTTGGCCGTGCCCAGTATAACATATATGGAAGGTTGGCAATGCCTAGTATAGTATATATATATGACAGGTTAGCAATGCCCAGTACAGTATATATGACAGGTTGGTAGTGACCAGTAGAGTATGTGACAGGTTGGCAGTGCCCAGTATTGTATATCTGACAGGCTGGCAGTGCCCAGTATAGTATATCTGACAGGCTGGCAGTGCCCAGTATAGTATATCTGACAGGCTGACAGTGCTCGGTAAAGTATATAGGAAAGGTTGGCAGTGCCCAGTATAGTATATGTGACAGGTTGGCAGTGCCCAGTATAGAATATATGAAAGGCTGGCAATGCACAGTATAGTATAAATGACAGGCTGGCAGTGGTCGTTATAGTACTGATGATGTCATAGGCTGGCAGTGCCCAGTACTGTGCCCCGCTATCAGTAGAATGCCCCCCTCCCCCAAGGCGCTGTACTGTGATCAGGCTGGGTATCTGCTCATGTGATGGGTAACATCATTTGATCACCTCCGGCTCCCCCATCACCGTGCACCCCACCCCCAGCCTCACCTGCTCCTCTGTCCCTGCTCCCCTCACTCCGGTCCAGGGCGGAGAGCGGATCGGGCTGTTACGTGCGCTTTCCCCAGCCGAGCAGAATGTCCCAGCTGGGACACCGTACACCCTTGTCCCCGCCCCGTCCACTACTAGCCTCCGCCTATCCGGCTCCACCCCGCCCACCTGCTCCGTGACTGGCATCGCAACGCCATTACGTCATCCTTCTGGGCGGAGAGAAACAGACAAGCTGTGCGCCTCTTCCGGGCTCGTCCCGCCGTCGGCCGCCATGTTGAGAAGGTCAAGAAGGCTATCCAAAGAATGTCAGTGTGTCCTCTGGCCAGCCTGCTGCTGAGTGGGCAGAATAAGGAGATGTCCTCATGTCTGTCCCTGATGTGTATACCGTTCCCTGCAATGGGAAATAAAATGGTTTTATAATACACGGGTATAATCGTAAAGAGGACCTGTCATTGATATAGACATGAGAGCTGCCATTGTGAAGGCTGAGATCATTGTTGCCATTTGGTTTTTCTTTTTTTGGACATAATGGACTTCGTATCCTGGATGTGGGTGATTTATAATAAATTGCAGTGGCACATTATGTTGTCTCAAACCATGAAAAAAGGATGTGGGGGGGAGTCGGGACTGGAACCCCTGGATGTAAGAAGGGTGACCAAATCATTGTCATTGATAAGATTACGTTTAAAGAGACCCTGTCTCAAATGTATAAAATTAAATTATTGCAGCATTTTTTTTTTTTATCTCCATAAATTGTTTTTTTTTTATTATTATTATTTATTTACTTGCAATGTACCTCTGAATTTTGTTAGAAAATTTGACTGTTTCAGGAGTGAGACAGCCCCCTCCCTCTTGCATATGTTCATGTCTTCTAGTCATGTCTATGCTGGCCCAGCTCCTCCACTCCTCCCCCTCATCTCACTACATAACCTAGGATTATGGAATGAAGGGGAATACTATAGAGAGTGTCACTTGAGTGACAGTTCTGAGTTTGCTGTCCATCTAACATGGTGGCACCCTGCAACTAGTATCATGGATTTTCGGTGTCTACACAAGGGAGGCGTTTACAGCTGAATAACATGCATAAAGTACATTTAGCTAGAAATCGGATCACATAGGTGAGAACACCCATGCGATCCGATTCCAGTGTGGGGGAAAAAAAAGTCCCTGCACCATTTTTGTGCGAATCCAATGTGAGTTTAGCCATACAAAATGAACTCGCATTGCACAGGCTTTGCATGTGATCGGAAACCACAGTGCGGGTGCGAATCACATGCAATGTCTGTGTTCGCAATAGTGGGATCCCAGGCTTAAAGTAGTTGTAAACCTCAGACGTGAACTATGAACAAAGCATCTATAGTGTGTACCTATGCATTGAGGTGAAAAAACGTCTGTCACTGACCGCCCCCCCCCCCCCCGTTTTACTTACCTGAGTCCTGTATTCCCCCGCCGGAGAGCGCTCTCTTCCCCTCTGCGCGTTGTCTCGGCTCTTGATTGGATAGATTCATAGCAGTGCAGCCATTGGCTCCCGCTGCTGTCACTCAAATCCAATGACGCCGGGGGTGGGGCCGAGTCCAGCATTCTGCATCTATGGGCGCAAATGCAGGACTCGGGAGCGCGCCCGCAAGGTAACCCCCCCCGGGAGAGTGCTTCTCCCAGGGAGTTATATGATGCGGGATGAGCCACGAGAGCTGCCGGGGGACCCCAGAAGTCGGGGATTGGGGCCACTATGTGCAAAAAGAACTGCACAGTGGAAGAAAGTATGATATGTTTGTTATTAAAACACCAGAAGCCTTACTTTAAGAACACTACGGCTTGGTTTACACCTATGCAGTTTGCTTTTGATTCAGTTCTGCGGTGCGCTTTGCGTTCTTGCACACATGTTTTTCCTGTGTTTTTGATGTGGAATTGAGGAAACGTGGTAAAATCTCAGCCAAAAATGCACTACATGCTTTTCTGCAGCTTCTCCATTGAAGTCAACCATTTTGCATTTAAAAAAGCCCCTGACCCTTTCCAAAAATGCTGCGGCTGAAAAAAGCATAGATATGAAGATGTCACATAGAAAACATGTTAAATGGACTGTAGTGCGTTTCTGAAAAAAACACTAAAAACCGCAGGTGTGAACCAGGTCTAAATTTAATTTCTGTCTGCTGCTTTGTTCCTCTGCTATCTGCATGAGTCACTTCTGACAAGTTTTCCTGACACCAACAGAAAAAAGGTGACAGAGGAGGGAGCTCCTGCTGATTGACATCCTCAGCTCTGTTCCTGTATGCTGTGTGAAAGGGGAGGGGGGTGTCCTTTCCCTCCAATCAGCTCTCAAAGCTCTCCTTTATTGAGCTATGTAGAGTGTATTTCAGCTCTCTCCCTTTTTTCTGACAACTCAGATGAGCTTTATAAATTCTGCACTTTTGAACGGTTGTAGAGAAGACCGTAGATAAACAGGTACAACTTATGTAGGAGGATTTATTAAATTTTGGTACGTCACCTGAGGCCAGTCACTTCACTGGGTATATGGAAGGGTGTACAACCACTTTAAATGCACATATAATCTTATGGGAAGATTTTTATTATAATAAATGGTTTGGAGATGGGGTTAACTTGCAAGCAGAGTTCTTGGCACATGGTGGTACTGTGCAACACGGGCAAGGAAAAAAATCCAGCCCACCCTTTACTTTTATTTCCATATTGCAGCAGACTCAACTTTCCAACTGGATTCAGCAGCGCATCCTGTCTGGTGTCTTACTAGCTGCCTGGACCTTTGACAGACAACTACTGACCTCCTTTGTATCACTAGCTTATCATTTAAAATGTCTAAAGACATTCTGTTATGGTCCAACATGGACTCATGCTATTGACGGCCACAATTCTGGAAACCAATAATGCTTTTAGGCCTGATTCACACTTGTGCAGTTTGCTGTTTGTATATTGAAGGTGCATTTTGCATTTTTTCAATACACATCTTTAAACCATTGAAGTCTATGGAACCAAAAACCAGAAAATAATCCCTGACCCTTTCCATATGCACAGATGTGAACTACATTCATAGGAAACCATGTTAAATGGACTGTAGTGTGCTTCTGCAAAACTGAAAATGCACAAAAAAATGCATAGGTGTGAACCAGGCCTTAGAACGCGGTGGACAGACAGAACCATTCTTTTTGTCTGTTGCTTTGCCAGAGGGGACCACCATGTCCCCAAATCATTACATTGTTATTATGGAACGGCAGTAAATCCTTAACATAAACCTGGTGTGCTGGCTTTTTCTCCTTGACACGTTATTTTCAGCAGCGACGTGCCTGAAAATATTGATCTTGCTGGGAAATAACACATGCATTTCAGCTTAGTGAATTTAAGCTATTTCAGGCCAACATTGTCCTCTCCAATGTCATTGTCCTGAAAATTCAACAGTGCTCCTAGCTATCCCCATTGTGGTGCCAAATTCTTCCGCTCTCTATCAAATGTCCTGCTATAGAAGAGCTCTTCGCAAAGCCTTATGCCTCTGTCCCTGGCCACCCACCATGGTTTCATCTTCTGACCCCTAAGTCATTTTAGTAATGTAGGCATTAGAGGAAGAAACCACACCATTAGATGGGGGACAAAGGCATCAATTTCTGGAAGTATCCATTGCAGAAGAAACTGACAGAGGCTGCAGCACTGAAATAGAAGGGGGGGGGGGAGGGGAGGGTAGGAGACATGGTAAACCAGAGACATAAATTTACCACTGCGTCTGTTGCAGGGACCTGATTTTCTGATTTCTTTAGAGACCTTTATAGGCTTTCTTTAAATGGGTAATCAAGAATATTGCTTTATTCGGTGCACAGCTGATAAATAGGTAGAAGAACAGCCTTTTTTGTTCCCCTTAGTTTCATTGTCCCTCTTTGGTTACACCCTATCTAACTTGGAGGATGTGTAAATTTGACGCAAAACATGGTGGGTGGAGAATGTTACTCTCAAGATCACCTGGTGAAAATAGGGGTAAAAAAAAGCCTGAAAAAAAAACAAATGCAGTCACCACATCTAAGGACTGGTAAGCTGCACTATATTGTTTTGGTTTGGGGTTTACATACTCTTTATCTGAGAATTTAAAGTGTAGTAAACTTTGTAAAGGACGAATTTTTTTTTTTACCCTGCAAGGCAATGTCATGCATCGCGTGTTGGGACATTATGAGAGACTAAAGCGCCTGAAAAACGGCTCCCCTGCAGTCTCAGTGTGAAAGCCAGAGGGGTATACACACCTCTCCTCCAACGCTCCTGCCCATTGAAATAGGCAGCGTGGCCGAACCTCCGGATGGTTTTAACCCTTTTTCAGCCGCTAACGGGGGTTAAAAGCGCCCCGCTAGTGTCCGAATAACTCTGCAAAAATGACGGTAAAGCGCCACTTTACTGTCATTCGCAGACTCCGGCTGTCTTACCGGCCCAGCCTCAATGATGTCACTCCTGCCCTTGCACATGGGAGTCACTGTTTACGGCACAAGCCTCTGAAGGAATGGCACAGTATGCCATTTCTTCAGAGTGCATGCGCCAGTGATGTCACAGGCTGCTGCTCCATGGATTATCATTTGGAGATATTCATTTTACCTACAGGTAAGCTTTATTATAAGCTTACCTGCAGGTAAAAATGGCTGAAACGACTTTACTACCACTTTAAAGCATGAAATCCTGGAATGTCTGTTTTTGTGTTTCAATCTTTTTATTCAAGTTTTGTCATACAAAATGTATAAAAGTCGCCACATAACATTGTACAGTCACAATCAACATTTGGGGTAACACAATGAAGATCACCAAGTGTAGGGGTCCTTGGAGTAGTCCGAAGCTCCGTAGAGCCGTTAACCCCTATTAGCATCGCAGATCATATCTGAACCGTCCACCCAGATGAGCCGCCCCCCCATCCATCTATCGGGGGGGGCGCAACTCAGCCGGCCGTGTGGGCAGCCCAGAGGTCTGATCAGACTGACAATGGTCCCGTAGGAGCTGAGAAAACAGGGAGCAGCACAAACCTCTAAGGTCTGGATCTGACTCCAAAAATAAAAAATAAACAAATTTCAAAAGAGAGGAAAGAGGACAGTGACAAAGAATAGAAGGAAGGAGACAGAGTAAGGAAAGGACAGTTGAGGAGGGGGGAATGGGGGGAGGGAGGGGGGGAGGAGCCCCGATTCAGCATCCAGACATCTCAACCCAATCCCCTAGGCTATGCTGTAAACATCTCCGGGTCATTAGTTAGGTAACGAAGCCATGGGTCCCAAACTCCATGAAACAGTTTCATTTTATCTTGGGCCAGAGCGGTCAAGCGTTCGTTTAGCATCAACCAAGACAATTTGCCTTTAAGCTGATCGAATGGTAGAGCTGCCAATTTCCAGTTCCTAGCAATAGTGATTTTGGCTGAAATAAAAATAAATGTCAAGAGCCTCTTGCAGGACTTGGAGGCTTCCACATCTCCTCCCCCCAGTAGTGCTTGCTTAGCTGATTTAGTTAGGTTTAGTTGGGTAAGGGAGTAAACTAAATTATACACCCTGATCCAAAACCTCCGGACCTTTGGGCATGTCCACCAAATATGATAGGTGGTGCCCATCTGGCCACATCCTCTAAAGCACAACGGGGTAGCTCCTGAGACAAAAGTTGCCAGTCTGACCGGCACCATATACCACCTCAGTAGAACCTTATAATTGGCCTCAATTATTGAAGTATTGACGAGCGAACGAGATGCTGTCTCGGCTATCCTATGCCATTCGTCCAGATCCAGGGTTTCCTGCAAGTCGGTCTCCCATTGGACCATATAAGTCAGCTTTGTCGATACACTCAGCAATATCGAATATATAGCAGATAAATGTCCTTTAATTTTATCATAATTTTTGCATAGATGTTCCATGGGAGTTTGGGTTGCTAGGTTGCTCTTGCGAGCCAGGGTTTGTACATAATGTGAGATTTGGGCGAACCTATAACCCTCCGCTGGAGGCATTTGATGCCTGTCAGCCATAGTCCGTTCGGTCAGCATACCTCTATGATCGCACAAGTCAGCAATACACTTAAAACCCTTATTAGTCCACCATTCGAACGCTAGTGGAGTGAGACCCGGGGTGAATGCTTTATTTTGAAGCAGAGGTGTCAGTGGAGAATGAGGAAATTTGAATTTGTGAGATCTGGAGAGTCTGTCCCATAGTTCCAGTGACATGGATAAAGTAGGGCAAAGTATAGGAGGTCGCTCCTTGATAGGGAGCCATAAAATATAAGAAATAGGTTTGGGACGGCAGGAATAAGATTCCATAGCCATCCAAATGGCCTGTGCCTGTTGGGAGTGAAACCTTGTAAGTTGTGCTATCTGGGCAGCATAAAAATATTTTAATAAGTCTGGAAGACCAAGTCCTCCTCTCCGCTTCAACGTGTATAGAGTGCTCCTATTCACCCTGGGTCTCTTATCACCCCAAATAAACTGTAGTACTTTATTCTGGAATCGTTTAAGGTCATCACGGGCCAATGAAACTGGCAAGGTACGGAAGAAATACAATAATCGAGGTAGAACATTCATTTTAATTGAGTGAAGTCTGCCAAACCACGATGGCGGGTGAACCTGCCACTTAGCCATGTCAGCTGTTAGCCGTTTGAAAAGGGCTGGATAATTCTCTTTGTACAACTCACCAATAGATGAGGTCAGCTGTATGCCTAAATAAGGGAGAGCTGTGGATTCCCATCGGAATTGAAATGATTTTTCAAGCGTAGCCTGAGTGGAGCTTAGCAAAGATAAGTTCAGTGCTCTTGACTTACTATGATTAATTGCCAACCCGGAAATGTTGGAGAAAGGCTGCAAAATAGCATACAAGTTAGGTAGGGATGTGATCGGTGAGGTCAAGGTCAGCAACAAGTCGTCCGCAAAGAGTAAACATTTGTGTTCATAGTCTCCGCAATAAATGCCCTGTATATCTCTGCAGGCGCGAATTTTGAGCGCTAGTGGTTCAATCGCCAGGGCGAATAATAGTGGCGACAACGGGCAGCCCTGTCTAGTTCCTCTCCTGATAGGAAATGTTTGGGATGTATATCCTCTGAGCATTAGCGAGGCACTGGGGGAATCATATAATATGTGAAGGAGATCCAGAAAGCGTCTCCCAAATCCAAAGCGTGTGAGAACATCAAAAAGATAGTCCCAGGAGATAGAATCGAACGCCTTCTGGATATCCAATGAAAGTAACATTCCCCTCCTAGTCCCCTTTCCATCCCAATCAGACCGAACTGCCGAGATAAGGTTAATTATCCGGCGGGTTTGGTCCGATGCCTGTCTTGTCGGGACAAAACCTGCTTGGTCAGGATGGATATAACACTGAAGAAAAGTATTAAGTCTCTGGGCCAGTATTTTGGTTAGAATCTTAAGATCCGTATTGATCAGAGAAATTGGGCGATAATTGGAACAGTCTGTATGGTCCTTTCCTGGTTTCGGGATAACACTTATATAGGCTACATTTTCATGGCTGGGGAGCTTGCTGCCGCTTCTCAGGTCATTAAAGTAAGTACAGAGATGTGGGGCCAGAAGATCGTGATATTTCCTATAGTAGTGACCCGGGAATCCATCTGGCCCAGGGGCCTTGGTAGGGTGTAGGGTTTTGATTGCAGCCCTGACTTCAGGCTCTGTAAGAGCACCGTCCATCAGTTCCGCATGGGCTTGTGTCAATTTAGGCAGCTGTAAGTCGCGAAAGAATGTGCTCGCTTCAGATGAATCGAACTTGTCCTGCACTCCATACAGCTTAGCATAAAATTTGTGAAATTCTCCAATTATCCGTTCGGGGTTCTGGGAGGTTAGGCTCGTGGATAGTCGTAGTTTAGGCAAAGTCGGTGTGTACGGTCGAGGAACCAGTTTTCTAGCTAACATTGTGGTAGGTTTATCACCCATCGTATAGAACCTGTGCTTAGACCAACTAATATGTTTCTCCGCTTGAGTAGTCAAGCTAAGATTTAGTGCTAGTCGAGCCTCGTCAATTTTATGCCTTATATCTACCAGGGGATTTCTGTGCTGTTCACTAAGTAAGTTATCTAAGTTAGTTTCCAGAATCTTATTTGCCTGTTCCCTATTGCGTTTAATCCTGGCTGCCACTTGTAACAATATGCCCCTAATCGCTGCTTTATGAGCTACCCAGTTAATTGCGGGGGATGTGTCCGATGCCTTATTAAGTCTAAAGTATTCCTGTATTTCCTTTTGAATCTCTAAAAAGATTGTAGGGTCATTCAGCAAGCTCACATTAAGTCTCCACGGGGAGGGTCTAGATTTAGTCCATAGCCCTGAAGTAGAGAGTTTTATCGGGGAATGATCAGACCAAGGGGTAGATAAAATCTTAACCGACTTAATAAATGGTAGCAAAGGCGTACGTACTAGAACGTGGTCTATCCTCGAGTAAGTATGATGGGCTTGTGAAAAGTGTGTAAAGTCTCTGACCGTAGGGTTATTTTCTCGCCAGGAGTCGATGAGGTCATAGAAATGAAACAGACGTGCAACCTTGCTGCTTCCAGTCGGTGGGCGTTTCAATGTTGGTCTAGAGGAGTCCGATTTATCCATAATTCTGTCCAAGGGAATATTACTATCGCCTCCCATAATGACCTGACCCTGGACTTTGGGCATAAGAATCTTCAGCATTTTGCTAAAGAATTCCGGCTGTCCAGTATTCGGGGCATAGTATGATATAAAGGACACCTCCTGGTCATGGAGCCGCCCCACTGCCAAAATATATCTACCTCTCTTGTCCTTAACGATAGCGATGGGGGTAAAGGGGGTCCGTTTCGAAAAGCAGATGGCTACACCGCCCTTCTTTTCCCGACCCCCTGCCAAGTAAAACTGTGGATACTTCCCATTGAGGTAACGGGGCGCTGAGACATTGGAGAAATGAGTTTCCTGCAATAGCAGGACTTCAGCCTTCTGTTTATGATAAAACTGGAAAGCCTTAGTTCTTTTAGTAGGGGAGTTAAATCCATGTACATTGTGGCTAACTATCGAATAGTCTGTGTTATATGTGGTGGCCATCGTGGTAGGGCAGAGCACTCTTACCTTGCATAATGAATGAAGCGAGAAGGGTCCCGATGATGATGACTGTTTGGCTATGTGACCTCTCAGACCATGACATAAGGGAAGGGCGCTGAACCGAGGCTCCGAAGAAAGAGGGGGAAGGGAGAGAAGGAAAAGGCATTAGAGAAGAAGAGAAACAAAAATAAAAGCAAAAAAACATATACATAGGCCTTAGGCCCAAACAATCAATATAACTCAATCCTAGCTGATGAATGAAGGAATGGGGAATAACCCCTGCCGGAGACAACATCCGGCAAATTAGGTGCAAGGGTACCATCCTTGTCGTAGGATAGGTAGTCTTGCAGTTGGGTGGCAAGCATGACCACCCCGACCCAAATATGATTACACTCTGTACGAGCAGGCTATTCGAGGTCATATCGGAAATGACAAAATCAATCAATACAGTTTTAACATAACAGGCTGTCTATAGGAACATGCATTCCCAAGGCCAGTGGCGCCGGGGCCGGAAGGGTCCCCATCGGTCGTTCCGGCCCCCGAGCCACAGCCCAACAGGGGAACACATTGCGGTCCGACTAAGGCCCCCAGACTGCTAAAAAGCAAAAAGCAAAATTTCTTCGACCAGGTTGGGCCCGTCGGGGTTGTAAAATATTCGGCTGGCAGCCAGTCCGAAGAACCAGGAACTCCAGTAACTTTGTAACCCGTGACTTTGTAACCTGTGAACTGTGAACGGTAACGATGGCCCCATCAGGCCCATAGTCCACCATGGGCCCAGGCCATATCCGTGCAATCAAGCACTAACAGTTCCCAAAAGGGGCAAAAAAGCAAAAAGAGAGAAGAGCAATAATACTCAGGTATTCCGGCGAGCATTTCTGGCCTGTGAGCGTGTGCGATCCTGCCATATCGGGGAGAGGGGACGATGATCCAGACAAGGGGGAGATGAAATCGGAGTCGGAGAGTCCCGTGCAATGATGCCGAGACTAAGCAGTAGGTCTTCGCCTGCTTGGAACGTGGAAAAGGAGTGGGACTTTCCGTTGTAAGTGAATGATAACTTAAAAGGGAACGACCATCGATACTTAATCTGTTTGGCCATAAGTTGCTGGAGTAATGGCCGTAGGTTTCTGCGTTTCTGGACCGTTGATGGCGCCAAATCTGTAAAGAGCTGTATTGGTGTTCCAAATAGCGACAGGTCCGGCCTGTTGCGAGCCGCAAGCATCATCTTATCCTTAATGCGGTAGTAATGTGGCTTAACAATAATGTCTCGTGGTAGGCCGTCGGCCCTTGGGGCTGTCAGTGCTCGGTGAACGCGATCAACTTCCATGTGGTGGTTGGCTATATCAGGGATAAGGGTTTTCATCAGGTCTTTTACAGCCCCCTCTAGTTCTGTGTGAGTTTCAGGGAGGCCACGCACGCGGACATTGTACCTACGAGAACGATTCTCCAAATCTTCAATTTTTGTGAATGCCTCTTCTAATCTATCCTGGAGGTCTGTCGCCATGGCTGAGTTCTGGTTGACCCTTTTGATGGCTCCATCCACTTTGGTTTCAATTAGCTCAAAACGCTCTCCCAAGCTATGGATGTCTTTTTTCAGGTCAGTGGTGATTAATGTGCAGGCCTTAGAGAGCTCCTGCTGCAGCATGGTGGAGAATCTGCCCAACAGTACAGCATCAGGGGAATAGTGTGAGAGCTGGGGAATTGGCATATCCTGGCTGGATTGGCTGGATTGGCTGGATTGGCTAATGAGGACTTCTGCTAAGTCTGCCATGTTCCTATCCATGGAGGAGGCAGGGGAGGCAGGGGAGTTTGGAGAGTCATGTCTATCAGCGTATATGGCTGGGGATGGGGGATGTGATAGTGACTCACCCCGCTGTCCGGTCTCCACCTCTCCCGAGGATTGTGAGGAGAATGGATCCCTAGTTGGCTCCAGATTTAGCTGCCTGTCTCCTCTCTGTGTAGCGCCGTCGGATCTGGCTGCTGCCGTGCTGCCTCGTGTGTCTGGCTTACCCGGCGCCATCTTGGATCGTGGCTGTGCTGTAGGGGAAGGCCCTGCTCTCTTCTGGGCTGTAGTTTGCGTATCGTGTCCTTTCCGCGGCTGCCCCTGTGCCCTACGGTTCATCGCCACTTCGGGGCTGGTGTGGGATCGGTCCTGGCTCACGGACCTCAGTGCCTGCGCTATCGTTAGCTCTGGTGGGTCGGGGTGCCGGGAGCTCGGTCAGCACACGTCCTTCTCCGAGTCCCCGCGCATGCGCACGGAATGTCTGTTTTTGCATAGTTACGTTGGTCCAGCATGGACCAACAGAAGTATGCATGTGTCATACTGTACCTAGCCAATCCCCCTGGAAGCTATACATCAATGAAGTAGGCACCCTCTACTAGAGTGATTGCCGCTAGCTTCTAGATCTTGTGCTGAGTGATTGACATCTTGCTTAGTGAACACAGGTTGATGCACGTGTAGCAAGGTCTCTGGCCTTGTCCAGTGTAATGAGAACCTCCAAAGCCAGAGATAGCTGACATTCTTCAATATGTAGTGGGTTGTGAGGCATAGTGGGTGCAAAGATGGTTAAAGTCACTGGGCGCCAGACACTTCTTGGATGTAAAAGAGGTTTTATTTCTTTTGATAGTCCTTCTTGTATTTTTGGGTGAAAACGGGTTAGGGCCAGGACACACTTAAGTAGTTATAGACTCAATTGGCAGACTCCGAGACTTCAATCGGAGGACAGCCGTGCAGGGAAAGGCCCCAGCAAGGTGCCACTTCAGCACAGGCAGGAATGCTGTCTCCTCCTATGGTAACAGTCTTTAACAGTTCCTAACCCAAACGTAAGAGCCCATTCACACAGGGGCAACACGACTTCCAGTGCGATTTTATGAGGCAACTCAGACACAACTTGAGAATGAATCACAGCGCGACCTGGAGCTATTTACAAGGCAACTCCAAGTTGCCTGCAGGACAGAAGACATTCCAGTGGCCAATCAAACAAGAATCAGCTCTGTGGGAAGGAGGGGGGAGTGAGAGGTTTGCCTGATAAATGTATGTTTTCTTCCTGGAGAGTTGTTCCTATTAAGACAGTGAGAGGCGACTCCCATTGAAATGAATGGTTACAGGTCGCCTAGGAGTCGGATTGAAGTAGTACAGGGACCTTTTTTGAAGTCGGAGCGACTGCAGTAGTGTGCATAAGGACTGCTCCATTAACTTACATTGATTTCTTCAGCCAGCGCGACCTGAGGCGACTAGGGGCGACCTGGGGCGATTTGGAGTCTGATCCAAAGACGCCCCTGTGTGAATGGGCTCTAACAGTTCTTTCAGTTCCACTACAACTGCTTCTTGTAGTTCTTCAACCTAGAGCTCCCTTTCTCTCACTAGACCCACTGATTCACTGACTCTGAATCCCTTAAGCTCCTCCAAGGTTGGCGGCGGTATCTCCCTCAAGCGTCACCCCTGCTTCTCTGCTGGGTCCCTAGCTTGGCACTCCAGATACTAATGCTTCACTCCTGCTAACCGGCGAGGTACCTGGCTTGACTCACAAAGCTGCTCTGCAAGCGTCTCCTCTGCGGGTTAGGTCCCTGACTTGATCACTGCCTAAAGTTTCCCCGATTCTCTACCGTGCCCCATTGGTGAGAATGTGGTTCCCGGTACTTGCTTCAGTTACTCACTGTGGTCCCTGGTAAAGGTGGTTGGACCCTTTGTGGCGACAGCTTCCCATCTACCTCCGACCACTGATAGGTTCTCCGGCCGACAAAACTATCACTTTTGGTTGGAGTCCCAACCCTGCGCTGCCCTCTTACCTCTGGATAGGCCCTCACACAGCCTAGCAGCCAGATGCCCCTGGAATAGACCCAATCTCCAGCCTAGCAGCCCGGGGCGTACCACACATGTCCACCCAGACAGCCGTCCAGGTGGCACAGAACATAGATCACCTGACCTTACCCGAATATATAGGTTCTCCCATCAGGGATTCAAGAAAACCCCTGCCCATTGGCCGAGATACCACATATACTCGCTTCCTGATGACGTGCAATACGAAACAGCTGTCGAGGCGACGCTAGGCTACGTTTCTGACGTTACTTCCGGTCCCGCTGGTTCTCTCCTGACAGAAGGTGCAACGCACCCCGGATCGTTCTTCCGCTCAGATTCATTGCACCCCGCTTGTCTAAGCTATCCAGCCTCAGTGCCGGGTCTGTGGCACTATTCAAGTAAGGGGGCATTTGTCTGTCCATTTTTTTACTATTTTTTATTAAACGAGATTACACTATTGTTGTTTTCTCTCTTTTGTGTCCCGCATATGCATGATCGAGCCTCCAGGAGGCAGGGAATCTCAGTTCCATGTATGAAATCTCTACTCATATTAGCAAGTGCCACTTGCAACAAGCGCTTTTGACTCCTTTTTAATTAAACAAGTCAATATGATCTAGTAAGCGGCCAATCTTCTTTGAGCACTATTGGGTGTCACATACTAAGTTGGTGGAGGCTATCACATCAAGATATATTTCTGATTTTTGGATCAAGTACATTCAAGCTTCATCCTATTACTGAATGTTATGAACTGTTGGAATATCACTGTTCACTAATCATTTGGACTATTATCAAGGACACTTATGTTGTATTTTGTGTTTTTCAAATTTGACACCGACCAGCAGGGGTGTCAATTCATTTAAGTGCATTTCAATTTCACATAGCTCTGTTTGATGAGTCACAGCTCCTATGGTTTTTTGATTACACACTTGGGTTGGTGTTGCACTTTGTAATTTGTTATTTTTCCACACTTTCATAGTGTGGTATATATGCAGGTATCTTAATTATTGTTTCACAAGTTTCTAATATAGCACTGTGGTCAGCGCCTCCACTATACATGCACGGTGTGTATATATAACTATACCACATACATACCTCCCAACTTTGTAAAGTCCCTTCGCGGGACATTCTGATGTCCCCTCACCCCTCTGCCAACCAGAGTTGTTGAGCGGGGGGGGGGGGACTTTGGCAAAAAAAACGGGAATTGCCACAGAAGGTTGTTGGTTGAGCGGGGGGGGGGGGCTGATGGTTGCCACCGGAACATTTAAAAAAAATTTAAGCGGGGGGGTTGGGGCGCGGCGGGGGGCCGCCGATGATCGGGGGGGGCATACTACTGCGCCGATCGCGGGGGGGGCTCTTACCTGCTGCTGCTGCTCCTCTTCTTCTCTTCATGTTTCCTGCTGTGCGGGAAACATGATAGTCTCGCGGGAGTGCAGGAAGGAGGAGCCTCTGCGGGTAAAACCCGCACAATCCGTGCCAGTTGGGAGGTATGCACATATACTCATAACCTGACCTTGGATTGTCCTTCTCATATCTAGTACCACCAAGTACCCGGCCACCTAGTGGTAGAAGAGAAAAGTGCAACAAGGCCAAACTTAGGGAGAAATCAATAGATCTCTATCAATCAACCAAGATAACTACTCTTGGTTTTTTCCTGAAGCCAACAACGCAGCCACTGCTTTGGAGGCTGCTATTCTTACCTCTTATGAATCCCTGCAGAACCTGATTTATCGTATGTCCATTAGAAGGCGGGAGGGTACGAGTGTCCTGGCAATGACTATAAGGCTTATTAAGCTAACAAAACTACAGTCGTTCGCTGACAGTAATACTTACTCGCCGAACACTCCACTCTGGGGGAACCCGACTCTACCAGAGTTCTTCTGCAGATTTGACGGGGGATTCTGGTCGAAAAGGGGGGTAAAAACTATTTTGCATTTATTCTCAGACAATGTGTTTCGTTCTTTTGATGAATTTCGTAGAGATTACAATCTACCACGCACAGCTTACTTCCTCTACCTACAGATACGCCACACTGCAGCAACGCAGTTTGGTCTTCGCAACATATCTATTCAGCTCTCCCCACTGGAACGTATGTTGACCGACTCCTAGCTAGTTTCTACATATTATAGGCCCCTTCTGCATTCCACGACTCAAAGGCTGAGCAAGACGGCTGCCAGCTGGAGAGCTGATATCCCTGAGCTGACGGAGGAAATCTGGCAGGAGCTTTTGCCCCTCCAGGTTCCCTCTGTCATCTCTTCTCGTGACAAGGTAATACAAACTAAATTGTTATACAGATCCTACTTTACTCCATGCTTACTATTTAAACTGAATAGATTGCCCTCTGCATTATGCTCTCGTTGCGGCATGGCTGATGGCACGTTCTTTCATTTAATGTGGGAGTGTGCTCCGATCAGGAAGTTCTGGTCGGGGGTCACGGCCTTCATTAGTTCATTGACACAATTACCTAATATATGTAATCCTCTAAGGTGTTTACTGGGATATATTGATGATGATAGTATATCCGAGAATACACAAACATTTCTGAGAATAGTATTGTTTTATGCTAAGAAAGCAATAACCTTCCATTGGAAGTCTCCATCCTTGCCCACTATTGCCTTCTGGCTCACAAATATTAACCATGCTGTATCATTATACAAACTGACATATGAGGCTAGAGGGTGTCCGAAAAAATTCTGGAAGGTTTGGGGCTACTGGGTTGATTCTGAGAGCACTGTCTCTCCTGCTCCTTAAAAATGTGACTGAATATTGTCTTCCTGATATATGCCAATTGTTTACCAGCTTTCTAAAAAACATTTTTTTGCACTGTACTGGATTGGGCGATGTTCGCTCCATGTGTGTCTGTTTGTTGTCTATTGTATGTCTTGTTTTGAAAAAAAACTTAATAAAAATTTACCTTTAAAAAAAAAGATAACTAATCTTGGCAAATACATTTGTGAGGAGCTCCCTGACTAAACCCCAGGGTGCTACACACGCTCTGCATGGGTGCCATTCAAAGAATACTTTTGCATTTTCTCAATAAATAGAAAGCATTCTCTGATTGAACAAGGTGAAGATCGTGACATCACGGCCTGCATCTTCTCCTTGTCCAATCAGAGGATCTTGTGCATTGATAACATGCAAAATGTTCTCTGAATGGTGCCTGTGCCAAGCAAGCGACACATTTTTTCACTAAGCAACAGAGCAGCTGCTCAGCACCAGATCTGTAAACTAGAGGCAATCACCGTAGTAGCGCTGCCTGCTACAGTGATTAACATCTTCCATGGGGATCTGCCAGGAATGGCACATACAATGTAGATACTTCCATTGGTCCAAGATGGACCAATGTAACTATGAAAAAATAGGCATACCGGGAATTCATGCTTTAAATTCTCATTTAAGCCAGGTTCACATATGTGCGGCTGCGGGTTCATGCCTGGGGTCCAGTACGTATCCGTTCACTGCTTCAGGTGCGATTCAGGTACGAATGTTTGCCTGAATTCGCACCTGGACCTAACCCAAACATGGACAGGACTCTTTTTCAATCCCCTCTGCAGCTGCCCCGGACCTAGGGTTGCCACCTGTATGGGATTCACTCGGACAGTCCGGGTTCTGAATCATCTGCCCGGTTTTCAGACTCTCTGAAACCCGGACAAACCATCAGTCAGGGGGAGCTCCATTAACATATGTGTCACTGTGGAGACAGCAGCAGTGTCACTGCTTCTCCATAAAAACACTGTGCTGGGGTAATTGTTAGAATCTTAAGCTTATTCTATCCTGTCCCCCCCCCCCTCCAGGCTCCTGCAGGGTCTCTCTCAGTGACCAACTCCCCCCCCCCCTCCAATCACTAGTGCGGTGTGCTTACCCGGGAGGCGGAGCTGAGGAGGAGAGGAGATCAGGTTGGGAGGAGTAGATCATGTCGGACTGGCGCTGCTGCTCACACTACATGCAGGGAAGAGGTGAGCTGAGAGTTTTTGTTTGAGTCTCCTGGGTGGAAATCTGACAGGATTTGTTTGGCAGGAGTTACTGTGAAGGGTTAAGGGGACAGGAGGATCTGGAGTGTGTCTGATGATATCTTCCAAGCCTCACACCTCTGTCTATACAAACATCCCCCATCCTCAGTCCAGATAATGTGCAGTAATTTATGACCATTCATTAACCCTGTGTGTGTGTGGAGAGTGTAAACTTCTGATTGTACAGAGCTTGGATAACACAGTTATATGAATGGTCATACATTACCTTCACATCATCTGTACATACAGAGTGCTTGGGTTTTTCATTCTTGTTCTGTTGTAAATATTAGTGGATGAGTGCAATAGCTTTTGTTTTTATATACATCACTATTTCTCAGCCCCCAACTCCCCCCAGGTGCATCACCCCCCCCCCCCATCCAGGCACTTCATACATCCAGCTGGCATCATCCCCTCCGTACTCCTCTACTATACATACTACCCCCACCATCCCCTCCACACTCCTCTCCTATACATACTTCCCCCACCATCCCCTCCGCACTCCTCTCCTACACATACTACCCCCACCATCCTCTACGCACTCCTCTCCTACACATACTACCCCCACCATCCTCTCCGCACTTCTCTCCTTTTACATACTACACCCATCATCCCCTCCACACTTCTCTCCTACACATACTACCCCCACCATCCCCTCCACACTTCTCTCCTACACATACTACCCCCACCATCCTCTCCACACTCCTCTCTTACACATACTACCCCCACCATCCCCTCCACACTTCTCTCCTACACATACTACCCCCACCATCCTCTCCACACTCCTCTCCTACACATACTACCCCCACCATCCCCTCCACACTTCTCTCCTACACATACTACCCCCACCATCCTCTCCACACTCCTCTCCTACATATACTACCCCCACCATCCTTTCCGCACTCCTCTCCTACACATACTACCCCCACCATCCCCTCCGCACTCCTCTCCTACACATACTACCCCCACCATCCCCTCCACACTTCTCTCCTACACATACTACCCCCACCATCCTCTCCACACTCCTCTCCTACATATACTACCCCCACCATCCTCTCCGCACTCCTCTCCTACACATACTACCCCCACCATCCTATCCGCACTTCTCTTTTTTTACATGCTACCCCCACCATCCCCTCCACACTTCTCTCCTTTACATACTACCCCCACCATCCCCTCCGCACTCCTCTACTACACATACTACCCCCACCATCCCCTCTGCACTCCTCTACTACACATACTACCCCCACCATCCCCTCCGCACTCCTCTCCTACACATACTACCCCCACCATCCCCTCTGCACTCCTCTCCTACACATACTACCCCCACCATCCCCTCCGCACTCCTCTACTACACATACTACCCCCACCATCCCCTCCTCACTCTTCTCCTGTACATACCCCCATCATACCCACCACACTCCTTCTGCCACACTGCATGTTGGCTCCCATGAGACAGCCATCTTTAAACCTAGGGGTCCCATGATCTTCAGTTGCCCGGAGGCCCCAAGAGTTATCAGTCCACCCCTGGCCCAGACTGTGGCTACCCAGCACGGTTGCTCACTGCAATTGTAAGCCAAGAGTGTCAACTTTTTTGACTCTGATGTAAAGGGGGACTCTTGTGATTAACTCCATATGATTAGAAATGTTATTCAATCACAAAATATATGTATAGTGTATACTACATAAATACATAAAAATTGCCTTGCATTGTACAGAGCTAATGAATTTAATGTATTACTGAAAAAAAAAAATTTAATTGCCGTGCGCTGCTAATGTGTTCGGGTTTGGCTTGAAGAAAAGGTGGCAACCCTACCCGGACCTGTGTGAACCAGCTCCATTAAGCACCTGTCACACTTGCATGTCAAATGAATTGGATGCGGAGAAACCAAAAAAAAATTATTGCAGCTTACCAGTCCTTAGATGCGGTGGCTGCATTTGTTTTTTCCCTTATTTTCAATAGGTGATCTTGAGGCCTGGTTCACACTGGGGCGACAAACGCTCCGACATTGGGAGCTCATGTCGCATGACGTGTGAAAATCAATGTTTCCCTATGGGAGCCGTCTTAACTGGTCCGACACATGTCGGTCCGACTTTGAAAATGCTCCCTGTACTACTTTGGTCCGACTTTGATCCGACTTCAGCCCATTGACTATCATTGAAGTCGGATCAAAGTCCCTCTTCTCCTTCTCGATGTTGACGCGTCGCTTCCTCCCGCTGTAATACTGGCTGTCGCTCTGCTCCGCATTAATATAGGCTTCCCATGAAGTCACAGTCACATGTTCCCATGACGTCACAGTCACATGCTCCGGGGCCATGTGCCCCAGAACATGTGACTGTGACGTCATGAGAAGCCTATATTAATGCGGAGCGTAGCGGAGAGCCAGTATTACAGCGGGAGGAAGCGACGCATCAACATCGAGGAGGAGAAGAGGGAAGAAGACGCCGACGGCGACGACGGGAAGACCGGCTCCTCCACTAGCAAAAGAGCTAAAGAAGTTAGTGGAGGGGCCGGCAGAAGGACGACGGAGAGCCGGACGAGACGACGGAGAAGACCGGGCCTCCATTAGCAAAAGAGCTAAAAAGAAGTTAGTGGAGGCCCGGCTGAAGAAAGAACCGGAGAGCGGGAGAAGAAGAAGGCGACGGAGAAGACCGGGCCTCCGTTAGCAAAAGAGCTAAAAAGAAGTTAGCGGAGGCCCGGCAGAAGAAAGAACCGGAGAGCGCAGCGACGACACCGGAGACCCCCAAAGTCGGAAGAAGACCCCCGGAGCTGTGCAATAAAATACTTTAAAAAGCTGTGTGGTTTTTTTATTGCAATTTTTTTCCACCAGGTGAATGGGTAGGGGTACGATGTACCCCATACTCATTCACATAGGGTGGGGGGGCCGGGATCCGGGGGCCCCTTTATTAAAGGGGGCTCCCGGATTCCGATAAGCCCCCCACCCACAGACCCCGACAACCAACGGCCAGGGTTGTCGGGAAGAGGCCCTGTCCTCATCAACATGGGGGCAGGGTGCTCTGGGGTGGGGGGGCTGCAGGTCGCCCCCCTGCCCCAGAGCACCAAACCCCCCAAGTTGAGGGCATGCGGCCTGGTACGGTTCAGGAGGGAGGGGGGCCGCTCTCTCGTCCCCCCCTCTTCCCCTGCGGCCGGCCAGTTTGTGTGCTCGGATAAGGGTCTGGTTTGGATTTTGGGGGGGACCCCCACGCCGTTTTTTCGGCGTAGGGGCGCCCCTTCAAATCCAGACCAGACCCAAGGGCCTGGTATGCCTCTGGAGGGGGAACCCATGCCGGTTTTTTATTTAAAATTTGGCCTGGAGTTCTCCCTCAAGATTCATACCAAACACAGTGCCTGATATTGGCTGGGATCCAAGTCGGATCCCCGTTCATTGAAAGTCGGACATATGTCGGCTTCATGTCGCAGGGCAAAGTCGGATCCAAAGTAGGACAGATGTCGTGTCGCACTAGTGTGAACCCAGCCTGAGAGTAACATTTTGGGCCCTTGCACACAGGCTTTCCAATCAGGTCTGCCTGTAATTTTTTCCGGGACACCTGATCAGAAGGTCCATCTGCAGCTCTATGGGCAAGCAGATGTACACAACCACCAACCTCCAAGTCTATCCAGGTCTGGAAGAAGAAAGCAGAAAAGGACTGTGACCTTTTCCAGTTTAATGGATTTAAACGTGATGAATTGGAGGTAGCCTGATGTAAATAGACACCAGAGTCTGTTTACAATCGGTCGCCTATCGAGCCATGATGGGTCTGCCATACACAAACTGCAAAGGCACAGATGTTCAAAGCCTGACATCCATCCGATTCAGCTCCAATTCAGCAGGGGAATTGCTTACAGATCCCCTGCTGATCCGAGTAGACCCTACTTCATGCGAAAGAGCCCTGCCTGTCCAAGGATGGGTACTTTCCCTCACTGTACAGTATTTATGGAGGAACCTTATTACACAGGGAAAGCACAATTTGTCATTTACAGAAGTCTACTTGGATGGAAAATAACATTGTGCTTTCAGTTCATAGAAAGTGACAAGCACATTGCATTTTTGGCAGGATTAAAGTGGCTGTAAAGATTTGTGTTTTGTTTTTGTTTTATTAAAATAAAAACATGTTATAATTACCTGCTCTGTGCAATTGTATTGCACAGAGCGGGCCCCTTAATTCCACTTCTGAGGTCCCCCGCTGGCGCTTTCCACTCCTCTGGTTTGGTCAATTGATCCCACAGCTCTGCTTCCCCTGTGTAAGTGAGCGACTGCTGTAGATGGGTTTAGGGAACACCTCTAACGACCATGTGACTGGACTAGAGTGGATTAAAAATGAGTAAGTACATCTTTTTTTTATACCAGTTAGGCAGAATAAGTAGGGGGAGTAAGAGGGAACTTTTTTAAGAATAATTAGACTTAAAGCGGAGCTCCGCCGAAAAAAATAATATTAAAAGCCAGCAGCTACAAATACTGCAGCTGCTGACTTTTAATATTAGGACACTTACCTGTCCTGGAGTCCAGCGACGTCCGCAGCAGAGGACGAGCAATCGCTCGTCACTCTGCTGCCCCCACCGCCATCCTCGGTGAGGGAACCAGGAAGTGAAGCCTTGTGGCATCACTGTCCGGTAGGGTGACCACGTGTCCCGGATTGCCCGGGACAGTCCTGCATTTTGCAGGTCTGTCCCGGGTACCTTTCTGCCAGGACAATACAGTGTCCCGGAATGAAACTGACACAGCCACCCCCCGGGCCAATCTGATGGCCCCAAAAAAGGCCGCCACATAACCGCTTTACTCACTGACAGTACTTGTCCTGGCCGGGAATGCCTGGAGGAGCACAATCCCTGCCCCCTGCTTGTGATTGGAGAAATTATAAATCCCGCCTCTTGTGTCTAATCACTGTGCTGTGATTCGTTACAGCACAAGCTGATTTTTGGGAAGGGAGGGGGGGTGTCCCTGAATGGTAGTTTGGAAATGTGGTCACCATACTGCCCGGTTCCCTACGGCGCATGCGCGAGTCGCGCTGCGCCGTTCTGACTGGTCCTCCTGTGTTCTGGGAGCCGTGTGTCTCCCAGAACACTACGGGTATTCTGCGGGAAGTGACGTGCTTCCCGCAGATTTCCTGGAGAGAGGACTCCCAGAAGTGGGTGCAAATACCTGTCTTAGACAGGTATCTGCACCCCCCTCCCCCCTGAAAGGTGTCAATTGTGACATCGGAGGGGGGGAGGGTTCCGATGAGCGGAAGTTCCACTTTAGGGTGGAGCTCCGCTTTAAGCCTCATACACACGATCCAATAGTTGGCAGGGGATTGTCGGATTACAGACTGTTGGCCTAAAATCCAACCGTTAGTACGCGCCTTCAGACAATTGTTGTCCAACTTTCGGCCGACAAATGTTGAATGGCAGGCTAGTAAATTTTCGGCGGACAACGATCTGTCGGCAGATTTTCATATCGTCTGTACACAAGTCCATCACACAAAAGTTGAAAGTACAAACACGCATGCTCGGAATCAATGTTCACCAAACATGACATTAGCAGAAGGTGCCCAAAGGGTGGTGCTCAAGAGCTGAAATTCCACGTAGTACGTCACTATGTTTGTGTTTGTTGGCCGACATTTGTGTGC
Source organism: Rana muscosa (assembly GCA_029206835.1). Taxonomy (NCBI): domain Eukaryota; kingdom Metazoa; phylum Chordata; class Amphibia; order Anura; family Ranidae; genus Rana; species Rana muscosa. The sequence continues at coordinate 160,033,199 of CM055118.1, forward strand.
CGTTAGTATGCAAGACAAAATCCAGGCACACGCCCTTTTGACAAAAGTCTGACGCTCGGTTGGCCAACAATCATATTGTGTGTACGAGGCTTAAGGCTTTTCTTTTAACTTTCAGGAGGCAGGCTCTGTGAAATGCGTGACATAGCAGTGACAGCAGTGTACCATTTTTTCTGTTTTCGTATGCATGTCAAGATGCACATTTTAGGCCTAAGGATTAGTTTAATCCTCCAAACAATATATATTTTCTGAACGTACCCTGGAGAATAAAGTACTTGTAGTTGCAATTTTTTGTGACATGGTACAAAAGCATGTTTTCTAATGCAAATTTTATGTAAAAGTACATTTCTTTGCACACAAACACATAGTATTACCTATTTTTGGTAATACATAAAACATGAGATTGTGATGAGTAAACAGAAAACCAACATATCAAGGCTTACAATAGCGCATATCGGTGAAGCAGTGGCAAACTTTGGTACCCAAAATTGTCCATAGGTGACTTATTTAGGAACCTTTATAGGCTATCAGTTTAGATTTTAATGGTGGTTGATGGCCCTATAATTATTCTTCTCACGCTGTTCTTCACAACGATATGTAACACATGCAACGCAATTGCCATTTTCATACAGCCACATGCATTTATGTTCTTAAATGCATGTACGTGGGACTTTAAAACTTTTTAGAGTTTTTTTTAAATGTTACTTTATTAGTTTTTTTCAATTAACTTTACTGCTATAACATAGTGGGCCAATTCACGTAGCTTTCTGTAGGTACAGGTCCTGTTTTCTGAGACATTAGGGGTCTGTTTAACCCCTGATGTCTTCTCTGCCTTCCACTGAAGCTAACAGAACACACATTGGGGTCGCTGTGACCAAAAAACTGACAGCCAAACCTGGAAGTAACGTAGTACATGTTGCTTTCATGATCATTTACTAGAGGGGAGATGAGAAAAAGAACATTTGTTTTTCTTTGTTCCACCTGCCAAAACCCTCAGTGTCAGTTCTGGATCCTCAGCTGGGACAGCGGAGCCCAGGATACTTGGTGGTGGCAGTATGGTAGGTTGGGGGTATTTAGGTTGTTTGGGGGTGCTATCTACAGGCTGTAAGTCAGTCATGTCCAAAGTCTGGCCCGCGGGCCAATCGCGGCCCACGTTCTGGTTTCGGACGGCCCCGCCTGGTAATTTTGACATATATATCTTTTGTGGCCCCCAACGAATCCCCGAGCGCTGGGGGCCAAAAAAGATATAAATACTGGCTGCCTTGGAGGGGACAGGACGAGTGCCATGCAGGATACAGGAGTATTTTCTGTTTACACGGCGTCCTGTGTAAAAGGAAGTCCCATCTCCTGCGCTGCCATTGGACAACTGTTCTGTCCATCATAGGAGGCGGGACTTTCAATTAAGAGAAAGCAGAGAAAACAGGAGTTTCTCGTCCCGCCCCCTCCCTGTCTCCTCAAGGCTGCAGATGGACATGAATCAGGCTGCACTGATGGCAATGGTGAGTCTGCATTCATGTCAATGTGGGTGCTGCATTAATGGCAATGTGGATGCTGCATTATTGGCAATGGAGTGGGTGCTGCATTCATAACAATGGAGTGGGTGCTGCATTCATGGCAATGTGGTGGGTGCTGCATTCATGGAAATATGGTGGGAGCTGCATACATGGCAATGGAGTGGGTGCTGCATTCATGGCAATACGGTGGGTGCTGCATTCATGGAAATACGGTGGGTGCTGCATTCATGGAAATACGGTGGGTGCTGCATTCATGGCAATACGGTGGGTGCTGCATTCATGGCAACACAGTGGGTGCTGCATTCATGGCACTTGTGAGGCTGCAGATGGGCACTGATTAGTCTGCATTGATGGGCACTGACCCTTATTTTGCTTCACAGTTCTTTATTTAAAATGTAAGATTTCATCCTGAAACTTCCTTTTTAAAGTGAAGATGCGTGTTTTAAGCCTATAAATACGGTATATCCAAATAACACACCCAATACCTCTCTCCTTTATGTTATGGAGAAGAGGAGAGGGAGAGTTTTTCTGTAGTTCTTATGCACTTTAGGGTAAAAAGCTGCTTACTGGCAGGATCACCAGGTGAAAATAAAGTAAAGAAGGTTGATAGAAGAAAATAAATGCAGCCACAATATCTAAGGACTGGCAACCTGTAATATATTAAATGTATGTTCTTAAATTGGAACTTCAGTCATTTTTTCAACTTTCCATCTATTAAATCTTCTGCCCTTGTTGTTTTAACTTTGGTTAGTAATTTTTTTCCCCTGCCAGTAAATACCTTATACAGCCCACTTCATGTTTCATGTCTGGTAAAAAGCCTAGGCTTATAACATCATGCACAGCTCTCTCTCTCACTCTCGTGAGAGTTTGCCAGGAAGGGAGGGGTGATAAGTCATAAGGGGTCCAATGAGAGCTGCAGAGCTAGAGGTGTGACTCTGTGTAAATCCAGGAAGTGAACAGGCAGCAGCTTCAGCTGCCCACAGTTAAAATGTTTGCAGCCAGACTCAGTGGAGGGAGATTTCTGCAGAATATTTGACAAGTACAGAATCCCAGTATATATAAATAATATGCAAAGTGGTTGGAGGGAAGCTTCCAAATGGCAAGATGTTTTTATTACAAATTATGTGAGCAGACTGCAGTTCCTCTTTAAGTTTAGATACACTTAAAGTTGTTGTAAACCCTTACATATACCCAGTGAAGTGACTAACCTCAGGCAACACAACACACAGTAATGAAAAAATCCTCCTACGTAAGTTGCGCCTGTTTATCTGAGTCTTCTCTTCATCCGTTCAAAGTCCAGAGTTTATAAAGTTTGTCTGAGCTTCCAGAAAACAGGGGGCAGAGAGTTGAAATTACACAATGCAGAGCTCAGTGAGGAGAGTTCTGAGAGCTGATTGAAGGGAAATTACTCAATCCCATTCACAGAGCACACAGGAACAGAGCTGAGGCGGTCTATCACAGGCTGTGTGCTGGAGAACAATCCCCTGTCACCTTTTTTTTTTTGGTGTCAGGAAAATTAGTTAGAAGTGATTCATGCTGATAGCAGAAAAACTAAGCAGCAGATAGAAATGACACATATGTGGTTATTTACTAAAGGCAAATCCACTTTGCACTACAAGTGCAAACTACAAGTGCAAAGTTCACTTGAAAGTACACTTCGAAGTGAAGTCGCTGTAGATCCGAGGGGGACATGCAAGGAAAATAAAAAACAGCATTTTAGCTTGCAAATGATTGGATGATAAAATCAGCAGAGCTTCCCCTCATTTCAGATCTACCCCTCAGATGTACAGCGACTGCAATTCCAAGTGCAATTTCAAGTGCACTTTGCACTTGTAGTTTGCACTTTGTAGTGCAAAGTGGATTTGCCTTTCGTAAATAACTCCCATAGTGCTCTTAATTGAAACAAGTACACACTTTAGAGGGATATGCTTTGTTCATATTTCATGTCTGAGTTTTAAAACCACCTCAAAGGTTTAGACCTACGTTAAGTCAAGCCATACTGCCTCAAAAAATAAAAAATAAAGATGATTTTTCAGTTCCCATTGTTAATGTTTATTATCTGGTTACTGCATTCAAGCAACTGTTTGCTTATTATACTGTGATTACAAGAAATTTTAAGATTTGTTTGCAGAAAATGGCAAGATTCCTGTTAATGCAGATTTCCCTGGAACAAGTCCCAATTCTGAATGTAGGATACTCTGAAGCTGCCAGCTGTGTAAAGGTTATGGGGACCCTGTGATGCTCTGTACATGAAGGAACATAATATTCATGACATCGTGTAGAGAGTAAAAGGTCGTCTGGTCTCATGTATTTTTAATGAGTCTATAATAGTCTTCTCAGATGGATCTATACTCATGAAGACCAGTGTTAAAGGAGAACTGCACTTGGGAAAAAATAAGGTCATAAATATCTGGTAGACTTAAATGTATGTTTCATGTGTCACATGACAATGGAAAAGTAATTGAAAAGAGAAAAACAATTATGTTTACCCCGCTAGCAATTCATGTATTCATATAAAAATAATAATCAGTAAGCGCATTTCTAAAGGCTACTATTGTAGGTACCTACATTTGTCTTGATCAGAGCTCTGTAATGCTCTGCACAGCAACACTCAGACTGGAGGAGGACAGCTCAAGGAGCCAATCAGACTGCTGCAGTGCACATGTGCTAAAAGTAAATACGCTGATAGGAGAGAACAGAGGGGTGACTATGGTGCTTCATTGTCCTATTAGCATTAGCATAATGGGGGTTTCTGCATTCAAGTAACCTGCATTGTTGTGAGAGTGGTTTAGTTCCAGACTAAATAACTCATGGAAAGATAGAAAGCACCTTTAAAAGAAATGTGCAACTGCATTTTTTTAATATATTTTCTTTATTTATTTTAGTTGAGACTTAAAAAAATACAAAATATACTGTATAAAAATACTGAATATTAAAGGGGTTGTATGGGTTTGTTTTTTTTTTTAAATAACAAACATGTTATACTTACCTCCACTGTGCAGCTTGTTTTGCACAGAGTGGCCCCGATCCCCGTCTTCTGGGGGTCCCTAGGCGGCTGTCTCGGCTCCTCCCCGCATCAGCTAACCTACCTGGGAAGCACTTTCCCAAGTGGGTTACCTTGCGGACGCGCTCCTGAGTCCTGTATCCGGCATCCATAGGCGCCGACTACAGGACTCGGCCCTCGCATCATTGGAGTTGATTTACAGCAGCGCGAGCCAATAGCTGCACTGCTATCAATCTATCCAATGAAGAGCGGGCCGAGAAGAGCCAAGAAGCAAGCACATTCTCGACGCGGGACTTTCGAGGGCTCAGGTAAGTAAACGGTGGCTCGGGGGGTGGTAAGTAGCAGATGTTTTTTCACCTTAATGCATAGGATGCATAGGATGAAAAAACGTGAAGGTTTACAACCCCTTTAAGGGTGAACAGTACTACAGGGAGCCGCAGTAGCTCTCACCATAATGTGCAAATATGTACAGCCATACCTCCCAACTTTCTGAGATGGGAACAAATCTTAAAGGAGATTTGTACAAAAAAAAAAGGATTGATTAAACCCACGAGTGCTTATTAAGCACTACTATTCCTTTATGTTGGCTTATGGAATTTAGAAATGAAGCATTTTCGAAATTGGATGAAAGGTTTAGCATTGTAAAACACTTTTTTAAGGATAAGTAGTGTATTTTATATACAATTATATAGATCAGACCAAAATGAGGGACAAATGAGGAGGAAAGGGGGACAGAAGGACTTTGTTCCGAATGAGAGACAGTCCCTCAAAACAGAGACAGTTGGGAGCTATGATACAGCATACTTGTACATTATGGCAAACTTACCTTTCAGTTTGCCCTCCTCCAACGTTGACAGCTCAGCCTCACGTTTTTTTTTCCGCATTTTACATCTTCTCACTTAGGCCATTGGAAGGCCACTAATTATGTAACTCTTGCATATGCCCACTGGAGGAACATTATCTTGGATCCAGAATCCACTCTTTTACTTTAGTTATGCTTTAAGATTTGGTAGTCTTTTTAAATGGTTGATGGAGTATATGGCTCATTTTGTATGTTTTCCTCTTTACATCACCTTGTGAAGGGGCTTAATTGTCTCCACTGCCTATCTCTGTTGGGTAAAACATGTCAGAACAGGAGGATCTTGGCGGGGTTTGTCTAAACCACCTGGATGAATAAAGTTTATTGAAAGGCTGGATTTATAGACTGCTCTTTGTATTGTGTTGTATTTGATTGAATACTTTTCTAGCAATTTCACTAAATTAAAAACAAAACAAAAAAAAACATTACAGGCGGTCCTCTACTTACAAACATCTGACTTACAAACAACTCCTACTTACAAACGGAGGGGGACAACAGGAAGTGAGAGGAAATCTACCCCTAGGAGGAGAAATTCACTCTTGTAAGATTTATTATGGGAAAAAGGTGTCTCCACTGGAGCTTTATCACCAATCCTTGTTTCCACAACAACCCAAAATTTTCAAAATCCAGTTGTCATTGGGACAGAAAGTGAGGTGAAATCTTCTGAACAGGGACACAGATAGCAAACTCAAATGTTACAGGGGTGATGATAACCCTTCCCTATGCTATCCAAAAAGCTTAAAAATCGTTTTTTTGGCTGGAGCTACACTTAAAAAATTTACCTGTTCCGACTTACAAACAGATTCAACTTAAGAACAAACCCACAGACCCTATCTTGTTTGTAGCCCGGGGACCGCCTGTAAATTAATCAATTCAATTACCACCACCCCTGCCGTACAGATATAAATAAACTGTTTGTGGTAGGTTTCCACAGTCAAATAATTGTTTTTCACAATTAGGGATGAGCAGGCAATGTTGCTGTACTTGACTTTGCTGCTAAATCGGCAATTCACCTGGACCACAGCATTGTCACTCTCTATATTTGTCATGAAGCACTGCGTGGAGAAATTAGTTTAAAGTGGACCTGAACTCAAAAAGTGAAGAATTGCAATGTTATACGGAAACATCCAGAAGTGGTAATTGCACATAGGCAGTACCCATACCAGGGAACTTGCCGGATATGACCTTTTATTACCGTAATTCTGCTGGTCATTATCGGAATGGATATACAGGTATTCTGGAGATGTAAAGTGCATCATGTTCTTTTTCTGAGTCACACATGCTGCGCCCTGCTGGTAACTGCCAGTAAATACCGGATGCCAGGAGTAGAGGAGGAGAAGCTGGAACTGTGCTTGGGCAGGAGAAAAGTAGACTGAGACGGTGGGGAGCTGCCCCCAGGGTGGAAACCAATTTCGCTACCACCCCTAGGCTTTTCTGCCTGCAAGAGCAGGGATGTGGGGAACTGAAAATGCCACCAGAGAGTTGTTTGCATACAATGTATGTGTATGTGTGTTGTATGCATGTGTATGCAGTGTGTTTGTATGTTGTATGCATGCATGTGTATGCAATGTATATGTGTGTTGCATGTATGTATGTATAGCAGTGTGTATGAATGCTGCATGTATGCATGCACTGTTTATGTATGTTGCATGTATGTGTATCCAGTGTATATATGTTGCATGTATGTGTATGCAGTTTGTATGTACAGTATAAGGTATGCATGTGTAGCACACAGACCCTTTTCTCCTGCCTACCTTCACTTGCAGGGGTAAAGGCACACCATGCCAAATGCCCGTATCCTCCTGGTATAAGAGGTTGAGCGGTGTTCTTGTAATTTTTGGGCCCTGCAGCGAGTTACCTCCCTCCATTGGTTCTCGTCCCTAGAATGTAGGGAAAAGTCTATTCTTTCCCCCGAAAGAAGGCCAATGTCCAGACAGTATTCAAACTCCAACCGATGAGTTTATTTTTCTTGCTTGAAACAGATTGGGAAAGTTGAAGAGATAAAGAAGTTGGATAGGGAGGTAAATTCAGGTACACAACACCTATCGTTACACTTTGCCACTCAAGCCTGAGTGGGTATTGCTCCCCCCGGATAGTCCCCTCTCACGGTTCTAGCAGCCGGAATGAAGCACGAACAGTTACTTTAGATTTAGTCCCCTTCACGGACAAGTTAAAGAGATCCTCTGCCACAGAATCCTTTAAGTCCCGAATTAGAACTTTGAAACCCCTGTAGATTATTAGAGACCATAGGTGCCAATGGGGCACACTACATGAGCTATCTTGCAACTCACGAATCCTTCCCTCTGATGGGCAACCAGGCCTTACCGAGACCGTAACTTCCTTCACCGATCCATCGGACAGGTCCTCCCCCGGTTTCCTCTCTTTCAGAGTGGGCCACCCTCACCTGGGCTCCCTGGGACTCCAGTGGTTGGTTGTAGACCCAGTTGAAGGTACTGGGCCTACCTGGAACTCTGTAGCCTCGGGCTAAAGGTGCCCGAGACTCCTCGACCAGTTCACGCACCCCCCCGGCCAGCAGGGCCAAAGGGCGCGACTTCTCCACCAGGGGTCCTCCTTGGAATCCCCCTGGCATACCACCCCAGATCATGGCGTATGCCCTTTATGTACCCTCTCCCGGCATGCACAGCAGGCAAAACCCGCCCACCGCATGGTAGCCGAGAGAGGACACCCAATCACACCACAATGCCACCTGTGGTTCAACCCGAGACCTGAGCGACAGCGCCACCCACAGGTCAAGGGGAACCATACTCCAGGCAACACCACAGCAGAGCAGAGTCCAAACTAACAGAATTAGAGAACCTGAGCCATACTATTTTTATACCTAAATTTAAGGCATAGCGACCCCATTTTTGGGGGGTCCGCTATACATACCCCCCCTTGAAAAGCCACTGTCCCCAGCGGCTGGAAGAGATCAGAAAGACCCCTCAATCCTGAGTGGGTTCCGGTCTTTGTCAACTATGTACAGCAAAATATTTTTTTTTTTATGGTGCCTGAACCAACAATTTGGGAATAGCAGAGGAAGAGAAAAAGAAGGAGAGCATGTAATAAATATACATCACAGTCTGTATAAAACACACAATATTACAAATTACAATCTCACCCCTCCAAGCATATCTACCCCACCCATTCTCCGGCAGAGTTGATTGCAGGTCACCTGCAGAGGGAGAGAAAAGGAAAACACAATATACAATTCTACATCTAAGATATACAGAGAGAAAACCATCTCCCCAGAGAGAGATGATTATCCTATGAAAATTGCGTGGCTAAGCCTAGCCTCACTGAATGTTTCTGCAAAACACCACCACCTAGTGGCAACTTAAGTCAATACACTTCAATGCTGCGCGTGGGCATACATGTATTTCACATGAACTCTTCATCTTGACCACGACGGTTTCTCACTTTGGCCCTGACTAGACTACCCCATTGTTCAGTAGAAAAGAAAAAAAAACATTTCTTTCCTTTGCGGAGCTGAGGAGAGAGAGAAAAAAAAACAACAACTCTCCAATTCCTCAGTTGAGTAGGTACCTCTGCAGCAGAGGGCAAAGTCATGAGTGAGTTCAGGGCAGGCTATTCCTGTGAAACAGAATAAAGAAAAACACACATGTTCCATCTCACAAGTAGTACTGAGGATCTGGGAGAACAAGCAATCTTCAACTCGCATCCTTGGTAGTGACTGAATGTTCCATATCTGTTCCCCACTTCGTACAAATCACCACTCAATCAGCATAGATATGCCGACCAGAACTCCAATTCCTTCGGAGTATGAAGAATTCCTCTCTTGGGTCAAAGTTATATTTTCCTGGACGGGCTTCGGGAGCATCTAAGTAATCCATTACAGTGTCGTTATACCATGAGTCATTTACTTCCTCAAGCTCTTTCATCACATTAAGCAGAACGTACGGGAACTCAAACCCATAGTTTTGTCTCACACGGTGCATCATAGCTTTCTGCAACCTAGCAAGTTTTGGCAAAGTTCTCAGGTCTCCCATCCCAGGTAACACACACGACTCAGGTGATCTGACAGATCTGCAAAAAGTCTCTTTCTTGGCTGTCAATGTCCATTTAGCATCACCCGGGGCCCTCACTCGTGCTGTGATACTGTCGGGACCTTTTGTGGTTAGTTCTCTATAACGACACGTAAGAGTAGTAACCATACACTGGTTCGGCAACAGTTCCTGGTCTTTGGCTTCAGCCTCACTTTTCCCTTTAGGTGAAATTAGCTTCTTCCCTTCCCCAGCAAACTTGCCACCATTGTTTTCCCCAGCCTCCTTACTGTCCCCTGGCGTGGATCTCCTGGAGGTCCCTCCGGCTTGGAGTTCCGGTTCAGGCAGGCGCTGGGGCAGGCTTCGACCGCGGCCACGGGAGGCCTTAACATAGCCCACCTTTCGCTTGGCGGGCGGAATGGAGGTCTCGGTTGTAGCGGAGGCACCATCTGCTCCAATATCCCCCGATGGCTCTGCAGCAGCTGAGTCTTCTCCATTGGCCACATCCATGGCAGCCAACGCGGTGCGCGTGGGCTCAACTGTGGGAGTATAGGTTTCCTCCTCGCAAGTGATGGCACCCATAAGGTAGTTGATCTGGTAGACCCGGGGTTTCTCGGTGGGTTGATCTACTTCAAAGAGAAACTCTCCACAGGTTGTACACCTTCCAAAAGGCTGTAACTGCACCGCTAGTCCCTTGCATCTGGGGCAGAGCATGCCCAGGACCTCTGCATCTCGGCAGACATAGAGAGCGAAGCGGCCCCTAGGCTTAAGCCGGATCCCTGTATCCGTCAGGGGGGCAGTGAGGGGAGAAATGTCCATGGTTGAGGTGGTTTGAAACATCCGAGGTCCCAATGTAACAGAAGTCCATGGGGCAGCAGCCATATTGCTTCTCCTCCAATGATCCAACTCGTACTGTCCCTTTGGCGCCAATGCGCCACGTGCAACACACAAGTTGGCGGGGGCTCCTCCCCCTTTTCTTTTGCTGCACGTAGCTCGCGGGTTTTTCTATGTTTGAGGCACGCCCACTAACTACACAGTTAGAAAAGTCCAGTAAAGGCCTTTATTTTTCACACAAATGACGCAGTTCAATTTTCCCAAATGGCCGACTTTCACAGAACCACATCATACACGGGGAAAAAAAATAGTCCAACTTCCAGGGGGTATTTGCAAACCATCCCGACTCGAGCCCCCACGTGTAGCACACAGACCCTTTTCTCCTGCCTACCTTCACTTGCAGGGGTAAAGGCACACCATGCCACATGCCCGTATCCTCCTGGTATAAGAGGTTGAGCAGTGTTTTTGTAATTTTTGGGTCCTGCAGCGAGTTACCTCCCTCCATTGGTTCTCGTCCCTAGAATGTAGGGAAAAGTCTATTCTTTCCCCCGAAAGAAGGCCAATGTCCAGACAGTATTCAAACTCCAACCGATGAGTTTATTTTTCTTGCTTGAAACAGATTGGGAAAGTTGAAGAGATAAAGAAGTTGGATAGGGAGGTAAATTCAGGCACACAACACCTATCGTTACACTTTTCCACTCAAGCCTGAGTGGGCCTTGCTCACCGGGATAGTCCCCTCTCACGGTTCTAGCAGCCGGAATGAAGCACGAACAGTTACTTTAGATTTAGTCCCCTTCACGGACAAGTTCAAGAGATCCTCCGCCACAGAATCCTTTAAAGCGGTTGTATACCCGCATTTTTTTTTTTTTTTTTTTACACCCGTAAAGGAAAAGGCATAATGAGCTTGTATGCACAGCATACAAGCTCATTATGAAATACTTACCTTAGAACGAGGCGTCGGTATCCCTCCCGGTCCACGCCGAGGCAGCTGACATTATGCCTCGGCGTGTCTTCCGGGTATCGCGGCTCCAGCGCTGTGAGTGGCTGGAGCCGCGATTCGTCACTCCTGCGCATGGGAGACTTCTTTCCGGCAAGGTCCGGCGTCCGCCGGGCCTTCAGCCGAGAATCCCCTGTGCGCATGCGCCGCTGCAGTCAGCGGTGCAGTGCAAGGGGAATATCTCCTAAACCGTAAAGGTTTAGGAGATATTTCTTTTACCTACAGGTAAGCCTTAGTATAGGCTTACCTGTAGGTAAAAGTTAAAAAAAAACCTATACAACCACTTTAATTCCCGAATTAGAACTTTGAAACCCCTGTAGATTATTAGAGACCATAGGTGCCAATGGGGCACACTACATGAGCTATCTTGCAACTCACGAATCCTTCCCTCTGATAGGCAACCAGGCCTTACCGAGACCGTGACTTCCTTCACCAATCCATCGGACAGGTCCTCCCCCGGGTTTCCTCTCTTTCAGAGCGGGCCACCCTCACCTGGGCTCCCTGGGACTCCAGTGGTTGGTTGTAGACCCAGTTGAAGGTACTGGGCCTACCTGGAACTCTGTAGCCTCGGACTAAAGGTGCCCGAGACTCCTCGACCAGTTCACGCACCCCCCGGCCAGCAGGGCCAAAGGGCGCGACTTCGCCACCAGGGGTCCTCCTTGGAATCCCCCCGGCACACCACCCCAGATCATGGCGTCTGCCCTTTATGTATCTTCTCCTGGCATGCAAAGCAGGCAAAACCCACCCACCGCACTGTAGCCGAGAGAGGACACCCAATCACACCACAATGCCACCTGTGATTCAACCCGATACCTGAGCGACAGCGCCACCCACAGGTCAAGGGGAACCATACTCCAGGCAACACCACAGCAGAGCAGAGTCCAAACTAACAGAATTAGAGAACCTGAGCCTTACTATTGCTCAGGCTGCCCCTAAATTTAAGGCATAGCGTCCCCATTTTTGGGGGTCTGCTACACATGTTTATGTATTTTGTATGTATGTTGTATGTCTACGAGTATAGTGCATATGTATGTTCATAGATGGTACTGCTGTGCTATGTATAAGAGAGCGGGAGTGACAAGAATCACAGGGGTGCTAGGCTGTATCATACAGTTTATCCAATTTTAAGAAAATGCTTTCATTTCACAGTAAGTTTTTTTGCATTGCCACAGACAGACTTGCCTACCCATGCACAGAATGACAGGAATGCTTTAAACTCACACCAAGTTTTTTTTTTTTTTGTACAGCAGCAGAATTGCCTTCCACAAATGCACACATGATCAGGCTTTGGCGAAGGTGTAATGCTTACATTTCACAGCAAGGTTTTTTTTTTTTTTTTTTAAACAGCCACAGACACAGAGACTTGCTTCCCACACATGCAGGCAGCAGGAAATCAATTTTTTGTTGGAATCTTAGGCCGGTTTCACACTGGGGCGGTGGCGGTATAGCGCCGCTAAAAATAGCAGGGAATGCAGAGGTATTCGGCCCCTAGCGGTGCGGTTTTAACCCCCGCTAGCGGCCGAAAAAGGGTTAATACCAACGGCAAACCGCGGCTACAGCCGCGGTTTGCGGGCGGTATCCCATTCATTTCAATGGGAAGGAGCGGTGTAGGAGCGGTAAACACACCGCTCCAAAGATGCGGCTAGCAGGACTTTTTTTTAAGTCCTGTTAGCGCACCGCTCCAGTGTGAAAGCCCTCGGGGCTTTCACATTGGAGAGACAGGAGCCGCTGTTTAGGCTCGGTTTTCAGGCACTATTTGTAGCAAAATAGCGTCTGCAAACCGCCCCAGTGTGAAAGGGGCCTTAAAGAGGAACTGCAGTCTGCTCACATAATTTGTAATAAAAATATCTTTGCCATGCTGAAGGTTCCCTCCAACCACTTTGCATATCATTTTTTTATATACTGTGATTTCTGTACTTGCCAAATATGCTGAAGAAATCTCTCTCCACTGAGTCTGGCTGCAATCATTTTAATTGTGGGCAGCTGAAGCTGCTGCCTGTTCACTTCCTGGATATACACAGAGTCACACTTCCAGCTCTCATTGGCCCTCTTATGACTCACCCACTCCCTTCCTGGCAAACTCTCATGGAAGTGAGAGAGAGAGAGATGTGCATAATGTCATAAGCATAGGCTTATTACCAGACAAGAAACAGGAAAAGGGCTGTATAAGGTATTTACTGGCAGAAAAAAAAAGTTTTACTATCCAAAGTTAAAACAACAAGGGCAGAAGATTTAATAGATGGAAAGATTAAAAAATTACTGACGTTCCGCTTTAAGTAAAAAAAAATACACAGCAAGGTGCCAGTACAACAGTAGAGATTTGCATCCCAGGATACCACCCTCGAAAATGCACACTGGCACTGCACCTTTTCTGCACCTGACACTGAACTCTTAAAATAAAAAAATTATATTAAAGCGGCGTTCCACACAAAAATGGAACCTCCGCTTTTCGGAACCCTTCCCCCCTCCAGTGTCACATTTGGCACCTTTCAGGGGGGAGGGGGGTACAGATACCCGTCTAATACAGGTATTTGCACCCACTTTCAGGCATAGACTCCCGCGGGGATCACGACCCCCCCGCTGTCTTCTGGGAAACACACAGATCCCAGAAGACAGCGGGGACCAGTGAGGACGCGCAGCGCGACTCGCGCATGCGCAGTAGGGAACCGGGAAGTGAAGCCGCAACGCTTCACTTCCTGATTCCCTCAGCAAGGATGGCGGCAAGGGCAGCCGAGAGCCGACATCGTGGGCACCCTGGACAGGTAAGTGTCCATTTATTAAAAGTCAGCAGCTGCAGTATTTGTAGCTGCTGGTTTTTTAATATATTTTTTTTAGGCGGATCTCCGCTTTAAAGTATGTATTCTTACCTCAAAAAGTGCCGTCTATTGCTCTTCTTCCAGAACTACAAATTTTATTTTATTGCTACTGTGATCCAACTGCCTGTTAGAGGGTGGCTACGTTTGTTCTCCATGTTCCAATCCCACTGTATGTAAGAATGTAGCCACCCTCTCTTGCTTCCTCCCCAAGATGAACTAGGGGCTTTGGGATATCAGTGTGCAAAGTGCAGTGCGCATGACAGCAGCTAATGTGCACTGCTTGTTCCAAACACATGGAAGTGAGGGGAAAAGGAGAGGTTCAGGAGTTCACAGAGGATGTTACAAGGAGGCAAAAACACTGTAAGGGCTTGTGCACTTTTGTTTTGTTCTCTGAAGACTGATCTGAATGCGGATTGCTCCTCAGAGAGCATGTGACATGTATATGTTATTTTCACCTGTATAAGTGCCCAGAAACAAGAATGCACTTTTTTTTTTAATCCTTCCTAAAACCTCCCCAACAACTAAGGCCCCTTTCACATGATCGGCCCACAAAAGATCCGCCTGTCTTTTTTTTTTTTTTAGGCGAATCAGAGCTGGCCACCCATTGACTTGTATGGACAAGCGGATGTCAGCAGAGATGTATCCACTGACACCCCCCTGCCATCTGATCCGACAAGATTCGCTGAAAACAGACGGATGGCGGCGATATGTTCACCATCTGTCCAGCAGATCGGATCAAATGAAAACGGAGATGCGTCCCCCTTTCAGAACACAAGTTCAGTGGGGGAGATTGCTGTACTAACATCGGATTGTCGGTACAGTGGCTCCTCTTGAGCTCTTCAGTTTTTTTTCATTCAGTCCGCTGGGTTGAACGAAAAAAAAAAAAAAATGATAGTGTACCAGGCTTTGCTCTCTGTACGGAATAAGATAGTTAGTCTTAATTAGCTCCACTTTCGTAAGATGCGAACTGTCAGATATTTATTTTGAATTTGACATATTCAATGTGACACAACGTAGAAGTGAAGTATTCAAGGGTGCCACGTTATAAAAAGAACGCGTTTTAGAACCAAACTTGGTGCACGAGTCGCTGTCCGAAGCAAAGCTGTCACATGATTTTGGCGCAACATATTAATAGGTGGGATTAATGCCAGAAAAGTGGTGCAACAGGTTTATTGAATTCCCCTTTATGTTTTGTTAGCAAAAAAATAACTAAAAAAAAATAAAAGCTGTACATTTATAGAGCTGTGGGACTTTTATATAAAGAATGTGCAGTCCATAACCAATTCCAACTGCTATTCTAGCATTGCAAACTAAAAAGGATTGGGAACAGTTGCTACACACAACAGGACGTGTGTGTGAATACAGTTCACCCATTTGTGAGGAGCACAAACATGGCGCACGTCTGCTTCAACCATGACCAGTTTTCTCTGTATTCGTACACCGAGTTCTAAGGATCTTATTTCACGACGACTCGGTCACTGATGACACTGAAAACATTTGCTGAGCTTTTAAAAAAAGTAATGGTAATAAAGAAAACCGCTGTGCTGTACACCCAGCCTCTCAGACACCCGCCGCTCCGTTCAGTCAGAGTGAAGCCATTGCCTTGGGTGTAGGCGGCGTGTTTATCTCTTTTACGCAAACCGACTGCGCGGCTCGCTGATTGGTTGGGAGGTGGAGGCGGGAAGTGTGAGAAGATCCGGAGCGTTGGTGAGGCGAGTCTGAGGGAGGGTGTAATGGCATACCAGTGTATTTTATACAGCTGTAGACGGAAAATAATAGGCATGATTATTTGCTGTATTTGTTACCTGGCTACCACCATAGGGTTATATTAACATAATATTAACATAATACATAGCAGGCCATGGTTCCATAATATGGTTATCACATAAAGCCAAGTTCACATTTGTACAGGTCAGGAACATGTGCATAATCATGTGTGTTATTGACCCGCAGACAAAACACACTGCTCTTTTAGGAGGCCTGCAGATCACATCTGCAAAATGCCTGCGTGAACGCATGGTGCTGTGGTCCCAGGTGATGTGTTTGCAGGAACTTTCTTCTGCAAGTTACAGCAGCCCATTCAAATGAATAGGCTGCTGTGCCCTTGCAGACACAAGCGACACCATCTGAACAAGTGTGGACCTATCCTTTTCTTTCACTGCGTTTCTCATGGTTACATGAATGAGCCGCTGTACCTGCGATGTGCACATGCAGAAGTGTGAACCTAGCCTTAGAGGCCCATTCACAACTTTTCGTTGTATTGAAATGACTCATTAAAAAAAGGTTAAGTTCACTTTAAAAAAAAAAAAAAGCAAATTTTTTTGCAGGTAAAATAACGTGCATTTACTATTTTTGATAGCTTGGAAAGCATTGCACAAGCGATCAGCAGACTGTCCGTGTGAGCTGCCTGCCCGTACATCATCATATGACCAGGCAGTTTTACACTGACAGGAAGACTTAAAGTGGTTGTAAACCCTTGTGTTTTTCCAGCTTAATGCATCCTAAGCATTAAAGGGGTTGTTAAGCCTCATTCAGATGAGGCGGATCCGTCGCTATGGAGTCCGCCAGCTCAGCGGGAGATCTCTCCGTTGATCTCTGCTGAGTTGGCGGATGACAGGTCCCTCTCTGCTCAGTGAGCGGGGAGGGGCTTATCGAGCGCCGCTGTCACCTATGGAGAGATCGGACGAAAACAGACAGCAGCGGTTCGGATGTCAGCGGACATGTCACCGCTGACATCCGTTGCTCCATAGGCTTGCATGGAGCGCCCGTTCAGGTCCACTGAAAACACTGACAGGCAGACCTGTGTGAAAGGGGCTTAAAGGTTCGTTTTTTATTTTTTAAATAGGTTCCTTTAAGCTAGTGCATTGTTGGTTCACTTACCTTTTCCTTCGATTTCCCTTCTAAATGTTTTTTTTCTTTGTCTGAATTTCTCACTTCTTGTTCCTCCTCAGTAAGTTGGCCCAACGCTGTGAAAGTTCACATCGTATCCCCGCAGGGATGTAGTCCCTAGGGAGGGCGTGAGCACGCTGACTAACCCCCAGCCAGAACGGCTAGGATGATGGGGGCAAGCTTACTGGGGAGGAAAAGGAAGTGAGAAATTCAGACAAAGAAAAAAAACATTTAGAAGGAAAAGGTAAGTGAGCCAACAATGCACTAGCTTAAAGGGGTTGTAAAGGTTCGTTTGTAGACGTGCTATTATAAGAGAAAATACATTTTGGTACCTTCGTCAAGTTATGTAAAGGGAGTTGGAAGGAGGCTAAATTGGACTTTAGTGGTACTGTATGTATAACTGATTACCAGTCAAGGTTATAAAATAAAAAAATTGTAAAGGTTCTTGTTTTTTCACCTTAATGCATCGTATGCATTAAGGTGAAAAAACACCTGGCAATGACGCCCCCCCCCCCCCGTTTTACTTACCTGAGCCCCTTCACCTGCTGTGCGCGTATCCTGCGTCCTCTTCTCCACTGAGTCTGACCGTTGATTGGATAGATTGATAGCAGCACAGCCATTGTCTCACGCTGCTGTCAATCACATCCAATGATGCGGTGTGACGGGGGTAGGGCAGAGTAATACAGTCGGCGGCTATATCACAGGAGCGCGCCTGCAACTAACCCCCTTGGGAGAGCGCTTCCCATGAAGGGGGTTAGCTCTTGCGGGGAGGAGCCGAGACAGCCACCAAGGGACCCCAGAAGACGAGGATCGGGGCCACTCTGTGCAAAACGAACTGCACAGTGAAGGTAAGTGTAAAGCGCTGCGCAAACTGTTGGCGCTATATAAATCCTGTATAATAATAATAATAACAACATGTTGTTGAAAAAAAAAAAAAACGAAAACTTACAACCCCTTTAACCACTTCCCATCCCGCCTATTGACATATGACGTCCACAAGGTGGCCCTGTCATCTTGGGTGGATGTCATATGACGTCCTTGCGCCTCCCGGCCCCTAGGGAGCGCGTGCCCGCGGCGTCACTCGGGTGCCGATGCGCGTGCCTGGCGGCCGCGATGTCCGCCGGGTTAGAGAGCCAGGGACGTGGATCTCTGTGTGTAAACACAGAGATCCACGTCCTGTAGGAGAGGAGACCGATGGTGTGTCCCTTGTACATAGGCACACCGATCGGTCACCTCCCCCAGTCAGTCCCCTCCCCCTACAGTTAGAATCACTCACTAGGGCACACATTTAACCCCTTCTCTGCCAGTCACATTTATACAGTAATCGGTGCATATTTATAGCACTGTTCGCTGTATAAATGTAAATGGTCCCAAAATAGTGTCAAAAGTGTCCAATCTGTCCGCCGCAATATTGCAGTCCTGACAAAAATCGCAGATAACCGCCATTACTAGTAAAAAAAAAAATTCATAAATCTATCCCCTATTTTGTAGGCGCTATAACTTTTGCGTAAAAACCAATCACTATACGCTTATTGCGTATAGTGTCTATGGACGCAAATGCTTGACTCGGGAGCGCGCCCGGAAGATAACTCCCCAGGAGAGCGCTTCTCCTGGGGGGGGTTATCTGATGCAGGGGAGGAGCCGCAGAGGGACCCCAGAAGTTCAGGTTCGGGGCCACTCTGTGCAAACGAGCTGCACAGTGGAGGTAATTATGACATGTTTGTTATTTAAAAAAAAGAAAGTTTTACAATCACTTTAACCACTTAACGACCGCCCACTGTATATATACGTCGGCAGAATGGCACGGACAGGCACAATCACGTACCTGTACGTGCCTGCCTTCGTATGGGTGGGGGGTCCGATCGGACCCCCCTCCGGTACAGTGGACGGTCGGGATCGCTCTGGGAGCGATCCGTGATGAGGGGGCGGCCATTGGTTTCTGGCCACCCCCTCGCGATCGCTCCTGGCGATTTAAATGCTTCCTCAGCCTGTGTAATGTAAACACAGGCAGAGAGGAAGCAGCAGGAAGTGATGTCATCTCTCCTGCGGTGCTCACATATACCAGAGCGCCGTGGAGAGAAGACACACAGGTTAGTGCACAAGCAGTACACTGACACCAGGACACATAGGCACATAAATCACCCCCCCAGTCACAGTGTCACTGATTGCAGTGATCATTTATTTACTGATCACTGCAATCAGTGACATTTGTAACTATAAAAGTGTCAGGGCAGTTAGTGTTAGGTCCCTTAGGTCCAGGGTAGCCCCCAACCCCCCCAATAAAGGTTTAACCCCTTGATCGCCCCCCAGGTAACCCTTTCAGCCCCTAGCACCACTGTCACTAATTGATCCTTTTTCTGATCGGTGTATTAGTGTCGGTGATGCGCTAGGTAGTCAGTTATTTTTTTATGTTCGCCGCCAGGTTTTTATAGCGTCGGGTACCCCCATATATATTACCTAATAAAGGTTTAACCCCTTGATCGCCCCCCCAGGTAACCCTTTCACCCCCTATCACCAGTGTCACTAAGCGATCGTTTTTGTGTATTAGTGTCGGTGATGCGCTAGGTAGTCAGTTATTTTTTTATGTTCGCCGCAGGTTTTTATAACGTCAGGTACCCCCATATATTACCTAATAAAGGTTTAACCCCTTGATCGCCCCCGAGGTAACCCTTTCACCCCCTAGCACCACTGTTGCTAAGCGATCGTTTTTCTGATCGGTGTATTAGTGTCAGTGATGCGCTAGGTAGTCAGTTACCTTTTTAGGTTCGCCGCCAGGTTTTTATAACGTCAGGTACCCCCATATATTATCTAATAAAGGTTTTAAGCCCCTGATTGCCCCTAGTTAACCCTTTCACCAGTGATCACCGTATAAGTGTTACGGGTGACGCTGGTTAGTTAGTTTGCTTTTTATAGTGTCAGGGCACCCGCCGTATATAACCCAATAAAGGTTTAACCCCCTGATCGCCCGGCGGGTGATATCAATTAGGTTTTAGCATCAGAGAGGGTCTGCGTCGCCCCAGGCAGCGTCAGGTTAGTGCCAGTAATGCTAACACCCACGCGCAAAGCATACACCTCCCTTAGTGGTATAGTAGCTGATCAGATCTATACTAGCGTCCCCAGCAGTTTAGGGTTCCCAAAAACGCAGTGTTAGCGGGATCAGCCCAGATACCTGCTAGCACCTGCGTTTTGCCCCTCCGTCCAGCCCAGGCCACCCAAGTGCAGTATCGATCGATCACTGTCACTTATATAGTGCCCTCCGCCACCCCAGCTCCTGTCTATAGGCTCACTCACAAGGGTGGGCGTGACGTGGCTACCATATCCGTACCCTCCAGTTTGCGGAAGCGGATAGTTTTTTTTTTTTTTTTAACGGGTCTTGTGATGTGCCTCTCCAAATGGGTTCTGTCTCCTATGCATAAGGCCCTGCCCCAGAAATTCCGCTTTCCACACAGTAATCACTTTTCAAACAAGAACTTTATTTCTCTCAATGGCAGGAGAGAAATATAGGTGTGAGAGATAGAGAGAGAGTTCAGGCATTCAAAGTTCCCACCCCCACTCGGTCCCGAGGGGGGTACTCAAACCGGACAGTTCTATTTGTAATACTGGCAACCGGTGATAGCTCACCCGGACAGGCGTTTATGCGCTGGCAACCGGAGTGCAGCTCGGACACTCTACCTTATCCCAAGTAGCATCCCTGAGATTTCCTCCATCTAAAGCGCCTCTGGCTGGAACTGCCAGGGTCGGTGAATGATGCAGTCCCAGGGCTGAAGGTGCCTGGGACTGGTGTGCAGGTAGCCTCGCGGTGGGGGGGAAAGGCCCCGCATCTGCTCCGCTCCAAGCGCGTGCACCTAGGCTGAAGGTGCCTGGGCGCGAAGAAGACCCCGCACACGAGGACTCTGCCGCTTAAATACCTCTCCCCAGCATGCCCCGCGGGCCCAAAGACCAACCCACCATACGGGAGCTGTGGAGGGACATCCAAGCACCACCTCAGCATCTGCCATTCCACCCTCAGAGCTGGTAACAGCGCCACCAAGGGGGAACTACACACAGATGCAAAAGTGACAAGACAGAGTAATTAAATCACACATCTGGGTTAAAGACCACTCAGATGACCCCCCTAAATTTGGCAACTAGGTCCCTGCAATTTAGAACCCCGCTACACTTACAAAACACAACACACATAACTGCAACGTTCGCAGAGACAGGCCTGATCCCTGCGACTCCAGTGCTGTAGGAGGTGATTTCACCACCACAGTTAAAATAAAGAGCATATATGCCGAAGCATGGGGGCAGCAGGGGCGGAGGAGCGATTCTGCTCCTAATGCCGCGTACATACGGTCAAAATTCCGACGGAGGCTTGCCCGTGGAAAAGTCTGACCGTGTGTACTCGGCATAACTTTTGCGGGAGGATGCCCCCATGCTTCGGCAAATATAAATGGTGCATGTATGCCCATCATTAGAAGTGGGTGTATGAAGGGAGGTATTCTAATGGTGGGCATACCCACCGATCAATCTCTTTTTTTCGTTCAGCCAACAGGCTGCATGGAAAAAAAAGGATACAATACATGTCCAACAAGGACCGGCAACGTACTGGTATGTTGCTGGACTTTGAATGGTTATACCAGAATGATGCCTGCGGGTTTAGGTATCATCTTGGTATCATTCTTTTCAGCCAGCGGCCGTCTTTCATGTAAAAGCAATCCTAGCGGCTAATTAGCAAGCAGTGGGAGGGAATGTCCCCCCCCCCCTGATATAAAAAGCGCCATTGGGAAAGCATTTTATCACACCGATC
Source organism: Rana muscosa (assembly GCA_029206835.1). Lineage (NCBI taxonomy): Eukaryota > Metazoa > Chordata > Amphibia > Anura > Ranidae > Rana > Rana muscosa. The sequence continues at coordinate 160,054,899 of CM055118.1, forward strand.
TTGGTGTGGTCAGATGCTTTGAGGGCAGAGGAAAGATCTAGGGTCTAATAGACCCCATTTAAAAAAAAAAAAAAAGAGTACCTGTCACTACCTATTGCTATCATAGGGGATATTTACATTCCCTTAGATAACAATAAAAAATAATAAAATAAAAAAATATGGAAGGAACAGTTTAAAAATAAAATAAAAAAGGAAAATTAATAATAATAAAAAAAAAAAAAAAAAAGCACCCCTGTCCCGCCCTGCTCTTGCGCAAAGACGAACGCAAGCGTCGGTCTGGCGTCATATGTAAACAGCAATTGCATCATGCATATGAGATATCACCGCGAAGGTCAGATCGAGGGCAGTAATTTTAGCAGTAGACCTCCTCTGTAAATCTAATGTGGTAACCTGTAAAGGTTTTTAAAGGCTTTTAAAAATGTATGTAGTTTGTCGCCACTGCGCGTTTGTGCGAAATTTTAAAGCATGTCGTATTTGGTATCCATGCACTTGGCCTAAGATCATCTTTTTTATTTCATCAAACATTTGGGCAATATAGTGTGTTTTAGTGCATTAAAATTAAAAAAAGTGTATTTTTCCCCCAAAAAATGCGTTTGAAAATTCGCTGCGCAAATACTGTGTAGAAAAAAAAAATGCAACACCCACCATTTTAATTTGTAGGGCCTTTGCTTTAAAAAAATATATAATGTTTAGGGGTTCAATGTAATTTTCTTGCAAAAAAAAAAAATTTTTTCATGTAAACAAAAAGTGTCAGAAAGGGCTTTGTCTTTAAGTGGTTAGAAGAGTGGATGTAAGCTTCCTAACGTTGTGTATAAAATGCCAGGACAGTTCAAACCCCCCCAAATGACCCTATTTTGGAAAGTAGACACCCCAAGCTATTTGCTGAGAGGCATTTCGAGTCCATGGAATATTTTATATGTTGACACAAGTTGCGGAAAAAAGACAATTCTTTTTTTATTTTTTTGCACAAAGTTGTCACTAAACGATATATTGCTCAAACATGCCATGGGCATATGTGGAATTACACCCCAAAATACATTCTGTTGCTTCTCCTAAATACGGGGATACCACCTGTGTGAGACTTTTTGGGAGCCTAGCCCCGTACAGAAACCCAAGCCCCGCCTTCAGGCTTTCTAAGGGTGTAAATATATATTTTCTTTCTTCATTTTCAAAAACAAATGAGAGCTGTAAAATACTCACCATGCCTCTCAGCAAATAGCTTGGGGTGTCTACTTTCCAAAATGGGGTCATTTGGGGGGGTTTGTGCTATTTTGGCATTTTATGGCCTTCGAAACTGTGATAGGTAGTGAGGAGTGAAATCAAAAATTTGCGCACTTAGAAATCCTGAAGGCGGTGCTTTGTTTTCGGGGTCCCGTACGCGGCTAGGCTCCTAAAAAGTCCCACACATGTGGGATCCCCGTACTCAAGAGAAGCAGCAGAATGTATTTTGGGGTGCAATTCCACATACAACCATGGCATGTGTGAGCAATATATCATTTAGTGACAACTTTTTGTAATTTTTTTTTTTTGTCATTATTCAATCACTTGGGACAAAAAAAAAAAAATTATTCAATGGGCTCAACATGCCTCTCAGCAATTTCCTTGGGGTGTCTACTTTCCAAAATGGGGTCATTTGGGGGGGTTTTGTACTGCCCTGCCATTTTAGCACCTCAAGAAATGAGATAGGTAGTCATAAATTAAAAGCTGTTTAAATTCCAGAAAATGTACCCTAGTTTGTAGACGCTATAACTTTTGCGCAAACCAATAAATATACGCTTATTGACATTTTTTTTTTACTAAAGACATGTGGCTGAATACCTTTTGGCCTAAATGTATGACTAAAATTGAGTTTATTCGATTTTTCTTATAACAAAAAGTAGAAAATATCTTTTTTTTTTTTTTTCAAAATTTTCGATATTTTTCCGTTTTATATCGCAAAAAAAAAAAAATCGCAGAGGCAATCAAATACCATTAAAAGAAAGCTCTATTTGTGGGAAGAAAAGGATGCAAATTTCGTTTGGGTACAACATTGCATGTCCGCACAATTTCCAGTTAAAGCAGCGCAGTGTCAAATTGTGAAAACACCTCTGGTCATTAAGCTGCGTAATGGTACGGGGCTTAAGTGATTAATGAACTACCACAGCGCCATGGTAGTTCATTTAGAACTACAAGCCGCCAGCTGCAAAGGATGTCCGAGCTTGTAGTAAAGTCATACACAGAACTCTGAATGAATGACGCGGCCGTGTGAGCGCAGGGCCGCTCTGTTTTCAAAAAGTGACAGCTTGTATGGGGAACCTCTCCTGTGCTGTCACAGGGAAAGAGGGCAATGGGAACATGTTACATGTCCCCCAAGGTGAACTTATCCTTTAAAAAGTAACTCCACTTTTGTTGAAAAAAAAAACCATCCCCTCTGGGGGATCTATGTACATTGCAAGGAGTTTAACAAACTTTGTTGCAGGATCCTACCGTTATTCTGAAGAAATCACTGTTTGTTCCTCTGTGCTCAGTGAATCTAATGGGAGTGGTTTCATAATTATCAATCAGCTGCTGCACCTGCAGGGCACTAATGAGGAAAGCTCCTGGGCCTGCATCACTTTAGACCTGTTCCTATTGGGAGTATCTAACCAAAAATTACATTTCTCTTATCATCTATGGACCGACACGGCGGCTCTTAATCACTGAACGTAGGGGTATATGTCCCTGCTTGCTAGAACAAACCAGAGCTGAATAGCCCCGCCCAGGGGGGCGGTCCCTCCGGACATTACCCTCCCACCTGCAGCTAGCAGACCTCAGTTTTTTTCTGCCTAGCAGAAGGAGAAGACGTGGCTCTCTCAGGAGCCAGTCTCCTGGAAGATTTTACTTTTAAATTTTATTCCTTTGGGAATTTTATTATTTTATTTTTGAGACCTTCAATCAACTGTCGGCTGGGCAACAGGTTGGGTACACTAGTATCCTCGTAGTCTTCTCTGTCCGACCATCGAGCGTGCTGATCCTCGCCTTGTGTGCGTGAGACTCAGTTCACGACACACCCCATGGCTCCAGGGGTGGCCGGGTTGCTTTCATGCTCCCGCGGTCATCTCAAGATTGAACAGTACCTACTGTATCTTTTGCGGTGGACCGGGCCGACAGCTACGCAGTACGACTCTGTGATAGGTCTGTCTGAAACAAGCAAGTGGGTCCCTCTAGGGACGGGTAAGTAGTCTCTCCTGCTGCAAGGTGAGTACATACTGGCTGTGTTTCTGTGTGTGGGGGGTTCTCCCTGTCTCCCCCCCTGTTATGCTGCTCTCTGCACCCTGTACTGGTGCTGTGCTGTGGGGTGCTTGGGGGTCACTCTGGCCTGGCTGGGCGCTCATGTCTGCAGTTTTTTCTGGTGTGTGAGGTGATTATTGCGTGCGCCGTTAGCGTGCGCATTAGCGGGAGCTTTGAATTTCGAGCTCAGCTATTTTCGATTCTAGCAGCGGCGCAAATCCCCTCACAATCTCCTCACAGACTGAGCGGTCCTTAAGGGTTGGTGGGTCCTCCGGGTATCCCCTCCTCAGCCTCAGCGTAGCCAGTGGGTGGACTGTATATTCACTGTATAGTGTATAAGGTCTCAGAGGGTGGCGTTATGGAGTCTGATACACCTGCTCTCCACACTTGCCTGGGGCAACTGGCAGTGCTGCACAGTTAAACATGTTCATATGTTTCCTGCACCTGCGGTCCGTATGGACCAGTTGTCAGCAGTCCTGGAATCATTCCTTGTCAGAATGGAAGCGGTGTGTGAGCAAAAGGAGCTAAAGCCCCCTCCCCCCACAAAAATCTTAAGTGAAGGAGTGCTCTGAGTCAGATATGGGCCTAGCTATTGGGCTCAGGAGCCTAGCTCTGAATATTTAATATTTACGAACAGGATTTTCCCTTGTGAGGAAGACTCCAGTTCTGTGTCAGTGAATGACAGGGCGCTTGTAAGTGATCTCATTGATGATGTGAGGAACACTCTCAAGTGGGAATTGCTGTGTGTGACAAGCCTTTCTTTTACACAGCTTCCTCACTTTTTTCCACACACGCTGCCTCAGAGCAGCATGGATGATGCATGGTGGGGGGGAGGACTTTATTCATTTATGTCTCTAGTCCCTGTGAGCCTTATGTGTGATATCCTGAGGCAACATTTCCCGCCATTTCTTGGGGAAAGCTTGAGCTCTGACAGACACACGGTCTGAGGATCAGAGGTTACCTGCATGCTGCTTCGGCAGCACAGTCAAGCAGGTTGGAATGATACAGAGAAGATTATGCTCCTCTGCGCCAAAATTTAATCTCATCCTATACCTCTACACTGCATACATTCACAGTGTATGTATGTGTTATTGGTCTCTGTGTCTGCGTGAGTGTTCCCCCACGTTCCAATGCTGTGTTTCAGTGCCATGCATGATATAAACGTACAAAATATGTTTATGCACGACTCCAGATACATTCACAGTATATGTATGTATTATACTCTCTGGGTCGGCACATTATGTCTATACACTACACTAAATACATTCACAGTAGTTGTAGGTATTGCATTCTCTGAGTATGCGTGGGGTACTTCGGTTCCTCCCACGCGCCAACAGTGTGCGCGCCTTCCGTGCTATGCACACATGGGCTTGTGCAAAATGTTTAGCACACATACTATAATACCTACACGGTATGCGTATGCAGTCTGCATGGGTTTCATCCGGGTGCTCAGGTTTCATACGCCGTATGTGGTGGTATTATGCTCTTTGTGGCTGGGTGGGTTTCCTCCCACACTCTATTTGCGCGTTTGACGCAATACATAGTATAAACTGTGTTTGTACAATCAGCACTTATCCATGGGTAGCTGCTGGATGGAGTATTGTAACAAGGATCCCTGGTTTCAGGGGTATCACTTTCCACCTGCTTTCAGTGGTGATTAGAAGCGCTGGCTTGGACTGTGTTCGCCAGGCTGAGGTTAGCAATACGCCCGTTAGTGGCTGTGTCTCTGGCGTTTTTTGTAGCTCAATGACTGGGCAAAAGCCTCTGCTTCATCCATCAGTCGTCTAGCAGGTGCATTGCAACTGCTTTAGCCTTTAGGGTCTCTGTGCCTGGGGTGGGTTTGCGCCACCTGTGGAGGCTGAGGTACTAGTCCTCTGACCGAGTTTCTAGGGAAGTTCCGTCAAGTTGCCTTTATTGGCCAACAGTTGAGGCACCCTTTACACCGGGGCCTCTCTTCTCTCTTCTCCGATACATTGCAGAGTCTCTTTGAGATTTTCATACATCTCGCTGCAAGACGGTCCTGTCGGCTGTGTGCATTGCAGGGGAAGGGTCCTTGCATCCGGAGGTGTTTCCACCTCCTTTACCGAAGGGGGGCACCGGAAGTGGACCTTATGGCCTCTCGACTCACTCGCAAGGTGGCAAGATTGTGGTCAGGTCCAGGGACCCCTGGGTGGACGTGTCAGACGCGTTGGAAGCCCGTGGGGGCAGTATCGCCTGATATATGCTTACCCTCCGCTACTGTTGTTGCCTCGCCGGCTTCGCAGAGTAGGGGCTGAGGCCATTCCAGTGCTCCGGAACGGCGACATTGGTACGCCGATCTACTTTGGCTAGTCGCAGACGTTCCTGGTGACTGCCTATTGGGGTGGACCTTCTGTCTCATGATCCCATACTTCATCCTGCTTTACAGTCCTTGGCTTTAATGGCATGGCTTTTTAAAGACAGGTGCTGAAGGGCCGAGTTCTCTCGTATTCGGTCATCTCTTCTATGTTGTTGACACAGGAATCTTCCTCCAGAAGGATATCTCACCGTACCTGGAAGGCTTACATCGCTATGTGCGAGGAACTTGAGTGGCGTCCTCGGATGTATTCCGTTCTCAGGATTTTGCTGTTCTTACAGCGTGGTGTGACCCAAAAGCTGGCCTCGCATACCTTTTTTTGAGGGTCAGATTTCGGCCCGGGCTGTCTTTTTCAACGACCGCTACCGGGCCATTCCTTGATTAGCACCTTTTGTGCAGGGGGTTCGCCATGTGATCCCCCCTGTCAAGCCTCCTCTCCCTACTTGGGATCTGAATTTGATGCATCTTGGTTCTCAAAGAACATCCCTTTGAGAATTTCAGAGATTCCTCTCTTGACCTTGTCCCGGAAGTTGGCCTTCTTAGTGGCCATTGCGTCGGTTAGACGGGTGTCTGAGTTGGCACTATTGTCCGGCAAGTCGCCTTCTTTGGTCCTCCATAAGGATATGGCGGTGTTCTGCCCACGACCGTCCTTCTTCTTTTCTAAGGATGGTCTCGGCCCTTCACCTTAAGAAGGACATTGTTCTTCCGTCCTTGTGTCCTCACCCATCGCATCCCTGCGCTTCATACATTAAGATGGGTACAAGCCTTACGAGTGTACCTGTCTGCTACTGTTTCCATTCGGAAATCTGTGTCTGGTCCAAAACAGGGCCGAGCGGTGTCGTCTGCCACCGTCTCTAGGTGGATCAGGCAGACCGTCATACAGGCCTATGCCCTTAAAGGGCAGGCGCCTCCCTTTTTCCGGTTGCGGCGCATTCCACCAAGGCAATTGGTGCTTCCTGGGCCTTCCAACATCAAGCGTCGGTTGCACAAGTGTGCAAGGCGACGACCTGGTCGTCCGTTCATACCTTTTCAAGATTTTATAAGGTTGATGTTGCTGCATCTTCGGATGCTCCCTTCGGCCGCAAAGCATTGCAGGCCGCTGTTTAATGTTGCAACTCCTCCGTTCAGGAGCTCTGCTTGTTTGGAGTGAAGTTTTGGTTGTTCCTTTACTACTGCTCCCACCCTTCTGATACTGCTTTGGGACGTCCCACGCGTTTACAGTATCCAGCTGTGTCAGTCCATGGACGATAAGAGAAAATAGGATTTTTGTACTCACCGCAAAATCCATTTCTCTGACGTCCATGGACTGACACAGCACCCACCCTTCCTTTTAAGGTTTGTACTGCTTTGTTACGAACTGAGGTCTGCTGACTGCAGGTGGGAGGGTAATGTCCGGAGGGACCGCCCCCCTGGGCGGGGCTGTTCAGCTCTGGTTTGTTCTAGAATGTTTCTAACATCTAACATTCTGCCTAGATCTTCTCCTGCGAGCAGGGACATATACCCACGCATTTACAGTATCCAGCTGTGTCCATGGACGTCAGAGAAATGGATTTTACGGTGAGTACAAAAATCCTATTTTTTCCATATGTACCTTTCTTTGACCAGCTCATTGATGAGGTCTGGGGAAAAAGCCGCAGAAGACTTTTATGGTCCCGCAGCGTTTGCCTATCAGATATCCCTTTTGAAGATGCCCTACTTAAAACGTGGACTTCTCCCCCATTGGTCGACCCTCCAGTCGCCTGGTTGAACAATGCCACCACTCTCCCGATGGAGGGGACTCCTGCATTTAAGGACCCCACTGACAGGAGGTCAGAAGTGGTGAGCAGAGCCATGTTTGCCTTGTTGGGGTCTGCCCTACGGCCTGTGGTAGCGGCGACCCTTGTGTCTCAGACACTTACGGGTTGGGCAAAAAATTTTGCACCAAACTGTACAGGAGCATAATCTAGCTCCAGACACAATTGCTCTGGCCCACTAAATGGTGCAGGACCTGGTTTATGTTGCGACGCCACGTTAGACGCGACCCCTTATATCTCAGGGCCTCTGTCTTAGCGGTGGTATTGCGTTGTCTGATCTGGTTGAAATGCTGGTCTGCTGACCTAGCTTCTAAAAAGCCTCTGACGGATCTACCATTTAAAGGTGGTAGGATTTTCGGTGCTGCGCTGGATGACATCATCAAGGATGTCACGGGAGGTAAAAGCACTCTAATTCCTCAGGCTAGCAAGGGTAAGGAGGCCGCTGTAAGCAGGGTCCTTCCTTTCCAGCAAAAAAGTTTTTTTTTTCGTCAGTCAACCCTCCCAGACTGACAGCGGTGCGGCTGGTGGACACAAGCGCCCCTGGGTGCGTAAGCCAAACAAGCCGGCTCCCCAAGCCCGCCTCCGCGTGAAGTCTTGCCCCCACCCGACTCTGGGGTAGGGGGGACGACTTTGCAGGTTCACGGATCGGTGGACCTCCCGGATCTCCTACCAGTGTGTGGGCGAGGTGATCACCTCAGGTTACAGGATAGGTTTCCGTTCCTGGTCCCAGACAGATTCTTCCCTCGAATCTTCCTCTCCTTCCTGCCCGTTGGGCAGCCCTATGGGGCCTATTCAGGATTGCTCAGGTCCGGAGTGATTGTGCCGGTTCCGTCACAGTAGAGGTTTCAGGGATTCTACTCGAATTCGTTTGTCGTCCCAAAAAAGGGACGGGGTTCGGCCTATCTTGGACCTCCAGGTCCTGAATGCCTTCATGAAGGTGCAAAAGTTCCGCATGGAATCCATTCGCATGGTGATCAGTACACTCCGTCAAGGGGATTTTCTGGCGACCTTGGACATCAAGGACGCCTACTTGCATGTTCCGATCTGCGCAAGCCACCAGAAGTTTCTGCGCTTGCGATCGGCGAAGTCCACTATCAATTTGTGGCTCTTCCTTTCGGCCTAGCCTCGGCACCGAGGGTGTTCACCAAGGTGCTTGTGCCGGTTCTAGCTTGCTGAGACAGCGAGGCATTGCTGTCATGGGCTATCTGGACGATCTTCTTCTCAGAGCAGCAAATGGCTCAGAATTAGAAGACAGTGTGACTATCGTCAGTCAGACCCTCAGGGACTTCGGGTGGCTCCTAAACATTCAGGAGTCAGTCCTGGTCCCGACTCAAGATCTGGAGTATCTCGGTCTGATTCTGGACTCCTTGAAGGCAAAGGTATTCCTACCTCCGGGGAAGCTACTGACACTTCAGTCTGCAGTGCGGGTGATGACATCCCAAAAAATGGTCGTCAATCCGTTTTTGCATGGGAGCCCTGGGACTCATGGTGACCTCTTTCGAGGCCGTTCCGTTTGCCCAATCACACACCAGGGCATTGCAGAAGGAGATCTTGTTCCCTTGGGACAAATCCCCGTTGTCTTTGGATTTTCCGATCCAGGTGAGTCACCTGGTCAGGGCGTCCCTGACATGATGGTTTGGGTCCCCGGCTCTTCGGTCCGGGAAGTCGTTCCTCCCCGTCCAATGGACGGTGTTCACTACGGACGCCAGACTGAGGGGCTGGGGTGTAGTCTGGGGAGTCCTGTTGGCCCAAGGGCTTGGACTCCAGACGAAGCCCGTTTGCCGATCAATGTTCTGGAAATACGGGCCGTCAGACTGTGCCTCTCTTCGTGGTCTGAGAGATGGCAGGATCGCTCCATTAGGATCCAGTCGGACAAAGTCACGGCGGTGGCATATGTCGACCATCAAGGGGGGACTCGGAGCTCAGCTGCGGCTTCCGAGGTCCCCCGTACACTGAAGTGGGCTAAAAGAAGCGTGCCGGCTCTGTCGGCCGTTTACATTCCGGGCATAGAACTGGCGGACTATTTGAGTCGCCAGACGTTGGACCAGGGAGAGTGGTCCTTGCACCCGGAGGTATTTCAACTCCTTTGCCACACAGACGGTGGGGCACGCCGGAGGTGGACCCGATGGCCTCTCGACTCAATCGCAAGTTGTCGATTTGTGGCCAGATACAGGGATCCTTGGGCGGATGCCTCAGAGGCGTTAGTGGCCCATGGGGTCATTATTACCTGATATACGTTTATCCTCCGCTGCAGTTGCTCCCTCGCCTGCTGCGCAGGGTGGCGAATGAGGGAATTCCGGTGATCCTCATTGCTCCGGATTGGCCTCAGCTTCACTGGTACGCTGATCTGGTACGTCTCGTCGCGGCTGTTCCCTGGCGGGTGCGTCTCTGACCTTAAAGGAGCACTATACCTTTTTTTTTTTTTTGCTTAAAAATAACAAACATGTTATACTTACCTCCACTGTGCAGCTCGTTTTGCACACAGTGGCCCCGATCCTGGTCTTCTGGGGTCCCTCGGCGGCTGTCTTGGCTCCTCCCCGCAAGGACTCCACACCTTAATGCGAGTGAGCTCGCATGGTGTGGAGTGATTGCGGGCGCGCTCCCGTGATACAGCGGCGGCCATAGCCGCCGACTGTATCACTCGGCCCCGCCCCCCGGCGTGCCGCGTCATTGGATGTGATTGACAGCAGCGCCAGCCAATGGCTGCTCTGCTTTCAATCTATCCAGTGTAGCCAATCGGCGGCCAGGCAGAAAAACGAAGAGGATGACGGGGACGAGCATGGGACTTTCGAGGGGCCAGGTAAGAAAAACGGGGGCTCGGGGGGGGGGCGGTATTGTCGAATGTTTTTTCACCTTAATGCATAGGATGCATTAAGGTGAAAAAACATGTAACTTTACTACTCCTTTAACGGCATGGCTGTTGAAAGCCAGGTGTTGAGAGACCGAGGTCTCTCGGACTCGGTCATTTCGTCCATATTAAGGGCACGGAAGTCTTCCTCCAGAATGATCTATCTCCGTACCTGGAAAGCTTACATCGCCATGTGCGAAGAGCTGGACTGACGTCCTCGGACGTATTCCGTCCCTAGAATCCTGCGTTTCCTGCAGCATGGAGTGGCCCAAAGGCTCGCTTTGAGTATCATTAAGGGTCAGATTTCATCCTTGGCCATCTTCTTTCAGCAACCACTAGCTGGTCATTCCTTGGTTAGCATCCTTGCGCAGGGGGTTCGCCATGTGCTCCCTCCTGTCAAGTCTCCTCTCCCCCCGTGGGATCGGAATTGGTACTCTCGGTTCTGCAGGCCCCTCATTTTGAGAATATCAGGGATATTCCCCTCTTGACTTTGTCTCAGAAGGTGGCCCTTTTAGTGGCATCACTTCTGTTAGACGAGTGTCTGAGTTGGCGACCTTGTACTGCAAGTCACCATTTAGTCATCCATAAAGATAAGGCGGTGTTGCATCCGCGACTTTCTCTTTTGTCAAGGGTGATCTCGAATCGCATCCCAGAGAGTGTGCGCGGCACACTTTGAATGTGGTACAAACCTTGCGGGTGTGCCTGTCTGCTACTGCTTCTATTCGGAAGTCTGACTCTGTTTGACTGTCTCTGGTCAGAAACAGGGCCAAGTGGCTTCGTCTGCCACCATTTTCGAGGTGGATCGGACAAACCGTCTTTCAAGCCTATGCTCTCATGGGGCGGGCGCCTCCCTTTCCGGTTACGGCGCATTCCACCAGGGCAATTGGTGCTTCCTGGGTTTTCCGACATCAAGTGTTGGTTGCACAAGTGTGCAAGGCGGTGACCTGGTCGTCTGTTCATACCTTTTCTAAGTTTTTTTATAGGGTTGATGTGGCTGCATCTCTGGATGCTTCCTTCGGCCGCAAGGTATTGCAGGCCGCTGTTTAAAGTGGCAACTCCTCCGTTGAGGAGCTCTGCCTTGTTTGGAGTGAAGTTTTTTTGTTTTTTCCATTTATACTGCTCCCATCCCTCTTGACACTGCTTTGGGACATCCCACACGTTCAGTGATTAAGAGCCGCCGTGTCGGTCCATGGATGATAAGAGAAAATAGGATTTTTGTACTCACCGTAAAATCCATTTCTCTGACATCCATGGACCGACACGGCACCCACCATTCCTTTTAAGTTTGTACTGCTTTGTTACGAACTGAGGTCTGCTAGCTGCAGGTGGGAGGGTAATGTCCGGAGGGACCGCCCCAATGGGTGGGGCTGTTCAGCTCTGGTTTGTTCTAGAATGTTTTAACATTTAACATTCTGCCTAGGTTTTCTCCTGCAAGCAGGGACCATATACCCACACATTCAGTGATTAAGAGCTGCCGTGTCGGTCCATGGATGTCAGAGAAATTGATTTTACGGTGAGTACAAAAATCCTATTTTTTGGTGCTGGGGATGCCTGAAATCTGACATGTATCTTAGTGCAGACTTCTGGGAAAATCGGTGAGCCAATCACACAAACAGGAAATTATGTTTCTGGGGGACATATTGCATTGCATTTTCAGAAAATTACAGAGCTCCAGATTGTAAAGCAATGGTAATTTTTAATAACATCAATTACAATATGACTTGTGTCGCAATTGTATATGCTATATCCATGTTTCTCAACTCCAGTTCTCAAGGCGCCCCAACAGGTCATGTTTTCAGGATTTCCCTCAGATGAAACGGCTGTGGTAATTACTAAGGCAGTGAAACTGATCAAATCACATGTGCAAAATAATAGAAAGCCTGGAAACATGACCTGTTGGGGCGCCTTGAGGACTGGAGTTGAGAAACACTGCGCTATATTATTTTTTCTTTATTTGCTCTTTTCTTTTCCCCATGAAAGTGGAGTTTCCGTTTTTAAAGCTAATTTCCATGTTTCCTGTCACTTCAGCTACATACAGTACACAGTGCTGGCTTCCAGCTGTGAGACAGAGACTTCCTGTCTCGCACCCGAATAAAACAGATTTGGGCTGAGTGGCATTCAGCCATTAATTTGCGGCTTGGTATTCTGTGAATGAATACAATGCTTACTCTGATTGGCTGGGTTGTAGGGGCAGGCTGAAGACAACATGCTCTCCAACTTGGCCAATCAGAGGAAGCTTTGTATTCTGTCACAGAATACAAAGCTGCCAATGAATGCCTAAACACCGCTCAGCCTGACTCTTTTAAGTTTGGGTGTGAGATGGGAAGTCTCTGTCTCACAGCTGGAACCCAGCACTGTGTATTGTGTATAGTTTCAGCACTTAGAGATATTGCAGCACTTTGTTAGTGTAAGTTTACAGAAAAATCTGTAAGGTGAACTTATACTGGAGCCCCTCCCCGGTCTCAATGACCTGGACTGTGGAAATCTTGCGTTCAGAGACCCGGTATATCCGCGTCGGAAGTCCGGGGCTTAGAAAACCCATTGGCATTCAAGCGTCTTCTTCATAGCTGACAGGACAGGCTATGGGGCTGCTGATTGGTCAGCGCCGCCCATGTGACCAGAGTATTTTTTGCGATTCGCCACTGCGTCGCTTTAACTGACAATTGCGGTCGTGCGACATTGTACCCAAACAAAATTGACGTCCTTTTTTTCCCACAAATAGAGCTGTCTTTTGGTGTTATTTGATCACCTGCAGTTTTTATTTTTTGCGCTATAAACAAAAAAAAGCATCAATTTAGAAAAAAAAGCCATATTTGCCAAGGCGTCTTTCAGGACAGCACCTTGAGATATAGTGACTCCTCCCACCAACCACCAGAAACACCTTCTTCCTCCAGATCTTTAAAGGGAGGTACCTCCCTACCATACCTCAGTTTTTGTGTTTCCTCTGGCCCGGAGGGAACATCTTCGGTGAGGGGAGTCAATGTCTTTCAGATGCTCCTGGGAGACTGGGCTTCCCTCTTGTTTTTTCTCCATAGGAGACCGCTGTCCTCCCACTCTACCCAGGCATGGCAATCGCCAGTTTCGGGCTCCTCTTCCCCCTGAGTGCTCAGAGGAGCCATGGACTAGGTGACCTGCCTGTCCTGGAGCGGCGGTCGCGCGCGCAACCCCGCCATTTTGGCCTAGTCCAAGACGCCAGGAGTGACAGAGCGGGTCACCAGGTCAGCGCGAGCGTCATTTCCGGCGTGAACGCAGGAGGCAGGACAGAGGCTGGTTCCTATTTCCATTTCTGGTCCGGTGCAGAGGCACTATGGGAGTCCGGAAACGGCGTGTGAAGCCACAAATTCGCTGTACACCTGCAATGGAAGACGCGTCGGCTACAGCGGTGGGGACAGGCACAGGCACCAGCAAGGCTCAGGTAGGAGGCAGCAGCTAAAGTCTGCGTGTTCCTTTACCTGTATATTTCTGGTTTCCCCCTTTTTTCCTTCTATCCCCCTAGTGGCAAGGGGCCTGTCTGGGCACTGGAGATGTTTACGTTTCCTTCTTAGTGCACCTTTTGGGGTGGTCCACCGGCAGAGACAGGGTCTCACTAAGGATCCCCTGCTTTCTTCCCTTTTTTTGTTTCTCTCCAGGCCAAGAGCGCTGACCCAAGAAAGAGATGTCCTTCATGCAGGACTAAAATGGGAGAGAACTGGAAGAAAGCCCTATGCAGTACTTGCATTACTTCTTTAGTTAAAGAGGAGGAATTAGCTTCAGTATTCGATGATTTGGTTGCCTCTGTAAAGAAGGAACTTTATGCCACGATTCAAACTTTTCGTGACTCATTAGTTAACCCGGCTGCTAGTCAGCCTTCCACTTCAGATTCTTCCCTGGGGTCTTTGGCTATACCAGTGTTAGAAACTCTGACTGAGGAGTCTACTACAAGGGAAGGACAGTCCCCCGCACCTTCTGATGAGGATTCGGAGGACTCAGTTGAAGAGACTGAAGTGGTCCCTTCCAAATTTAAACTATCCTTGGAAGAGGTTGATTGGCTACTTAGATCCATTCGTGTTACCCTTGGCCTAAGTGAGGAAAAGAAAGAGTTAAGTCTGCATGACCTCATGTATGCAGGTCTAAGTGAACCCAAGGGTCGGACATTCCCGGTCCATTCGGTCATCTCTGTGACGCCATAAAGAAAGAATGGCAGGATCCGGAGAAAAAACCTTTCTTCTCAAAGGCCCACAAAAGGCGTTTTCCCTTTGAGGAAGATCCCTCTGCAGTGTGGAACAAAGTCCCAAAGCTGGATGCGGCCTTCTCTCAGGTCTCCAGGTCCACCGACATGGGGGTTCTCAGGGACCCTATGGACAAACGTATGGACCTCTTGCTCAAAAGATCATGGCAGTCAATGACCAATTTAAAGCCTGCCATGGCCACAACATGTGTAGCCAGAAATCTGGAATTTTGGGTTGACCAGTTAAAGTCCCATATAATGGCGGATTCTCCTAAACATGAAATCTTAAACTCCTTTTCCATTTTGTCTTTTGCAGTGGCTTATATAGCAGATGCTTCAGCTGAAGCAATCAAAATATCGGCTAGGTCAGCAGCCTTGACTAATACTGCTAGAAGAGCATTATGGTTAAAGACCTGGCCAGGTGATGCAGCTTCTAAAAATAAGCCTTGTGGGAATCCTTTTTCGGGGGACCTCCTTTCTGGGCCTGATCTGGATAGCATTCTGGACAGAACGGCTGACAGGAAGAAATCTTTCCCAGTTAAAAAGAAGCAACAACCCCCAAAACGTTTTTTTCGACCTAAAAAGTCTCAAGAAAAAGACAACAAAACCCAGGGGAGAAGGAGGAATTGGGCCACACAAAAGGCAAAAGGAAAAGGTGGAATCCTTTTCCATCCTTCTACGCAAGCCGAGAAGTCCCAATTTCCCCTCAGTCCCAGAGGTATCTCAGGTTGGCAGTGAAGATGGAGGGCGTAGTTCTGATGGCAGAAGCCCTAGCCCTGCTTCGTCTACAGGGAATTGCGGTAATTCCCTATTTAGACGACCTGTTATTCTTCGCCCCCTCAAGAGAAAGGTTACAAGACAACTTAACCACTTGACCACTGGGCACTTAAACCCCCTTAATAACCAGACCAATTTTCAGCTTTCGGTGCTCTCACATTTTGAATGACAATTACTCAGTCATACAACACTGTACCCAAATGAAATTTTTGTCCTTTTTTTCACACAAATAGAGCTTTCTTTTGGTGGTATTTAATCACTGTTGGGTTTTTTATTTTTTGCGCTATAAGAGAAAAAAGACTGAAAATTTTGTAAAAAAATGATTTTTTTTTCGTTTCGGTTATAAAATTTTGCAAATTACTATTTTTTCTTCATAAATTTTGGCCAAAATTTATACTGCTACATATCTTTGGTAAAAATAAGTACAAATTGGTGTATATTATTTGGTCTTTGTGAAAGTTATAGAGTCCACAAGCTATGGTGCCAATATCTGAAAATTGATCACACCTGAAGTACTGACGGCCTATCTCAATTCTTGAGACCCTAACATGCCAGAAAAGTACAAATACCCCCCAAATGACCCCTTTTTGGAAAGAAGACATTCCAAGGTATTCAGAAAGAGGCATTGTGAGTTTTTTGAAGTTGTCATTTTTTCCCACAATTCTTTGCAAAATCAAGATTTTTTTTTTCTCTTTTTTTTTTTCACAAAATTTTCATATTAGCAGGTTATTTCTCACACACAGCATATGCATTCCACAAATTACACCCCAAAACACATTCTGCTATTCCTCCCGAGTATGGCGATACCACATGTGTGAGACTTTTACACAGCGTGGCCACATACAGAGGCCCAACATGCAGGGAGCACCTTCAGGCGTTCTGGAGCACCAAGGCCAATTCTGACATTTCTCTCCTACATGTAAAAATCATCATTTATTTGCTAGAAAATTACATAGAACCCCAAAACATTATATATGTTTTTTTAGCAAAGACCTTAGAGAATATAATGGTGGTTGTTGCAACTTTTTATCTCGCACGATATTTGCGCAGCAATTTTTTTAACGCGTTTTTTACGGAAAAAAATGTTTTGTGCTTAAAAAAAAAAAAAACTAGTGAAGTTAGCCCAATGTTTTTGCATAATGTGAAAGATGAAGTTACGCCGAGTAAATAGATACCTAACATGTCGCCCTTAAAAATTGCACACACTCGTGGAATGGCGCCAAACTTCGCTACTTAAAAAATCCCCATAGGCGATGCTTTAAATATTTTTACTGGTTACATGTTTTGAGTTGCAGAGGAGGTCTAGGGCCAAAATGATTGCTCTCGCTCTAACGTTCGCAGAGATACCTCACATGTGTGGTTTGAAAACCGTTTTCATATGTGGGCGGGACTTACGTATGCGTTCGCTTCTGTATGCGAGCTCACGGGGACAGGGGCGCTTTAAAAAAAAAAAAAAAAATTATTCTTCATTTTACTTTATTTATTTTAGTTTGACATGTTTTTCCGCCCTAAACATTTTTTTGATCACTTTTATACCTATTACAAGGAACGTAAACATCCCTTGTAATAGGAATATGGCATGACAGGTCCTCTTTACAGTGAGATATGGGGGGGGGGGGGGGGGTGTCAATAAGACCCCACATCTCACCTCTAGGCTGGGAAGCCTGAAAAAAAAACAAAAAAAAAAAACAACAATCCTGGCTTTGATCGTAGCGGTGAGTCGGTAGAAGCACCGGAGGGCGGCGGGGGGGGGGGGGGAGGGGGACATCCCCTCTCGCCTCCCGTAAGAATGATCAAGCGGCGGAACAGCCGCTATGATTGTTCTTATGGTGTAGGGAATCGCCGGCTGAAAAAGCCGATATCTGAATGATGCCTGTAGCTGCTCCCATCATTCAGATATCCCCGCACAAAGTCAAGGACGTCATATGACGGCCGGAGGGCGGGAAGTGGTTATTGCAGAGTATTGCCGGGCATTGCGGAGTATTGCCGGGCATTGCGGAGTATTGCCGGGCATTGCGGAGTATTGCCGGGCATTGCGGAGTATTGCCGGGCATTGCGGAGTATTGCCGGGCATTGCGGAGTATTGCGGTGTATGGCAGGGTATTGCGGTGTATGGCAGGGTATTGTGGAGGGTATTGCACAGGGTATTGTGGAGGGTATTGCAGAGTATTGTGGAGGGTATTGCAGAGTATTGTGGAGGGTATTGCAGAGTATTGTGGAGGGTATTGCAGAGTATTGTGGAGGGTATTGCAGAGTATTGTGGAGGGTATTGCAGAGTATTGTGGAGGGTATTGCAGAGTATTGTGGAGGGTATTGCAGAGTATTGTGGAGGGTATTGCAGAGTATTGTGCAGGGTATTGCAGAGTATTGTGCAGGGTATTGCAGAGTATTGTGCAGGGTATTGCAGAGTATTGTGCAGGGTATTGCAGAGTATTTTGCAGAGTATTTTGCAGGGTATTGCAGAGTATTGTGCAGGGTATTGCACCAGGGTATTGCAGAGTATTGCACCAGGGTATTGCAGAGTATTGCACCAGGGTATTGCAGAGTATTGCACCAGGGTATTGCAGAGTATTGCACCAGGGTATTGCAGAGTATTGCACCAGGGTATTGCAGAGTATTGCACCAGGGTATTGCAGAGTATTGCACCAGGGTATTGCAGAGTATTGCACCAGGGTATTGCAGAGTATTGCACCAGGGTATTTTGCAGAGTATTGGCAGGGTGTATTGCAGAGTATTGGCAGGGTATAGCACAGGGATGGCTGAGCAGGGATGGATGGATGGCTGGATCTGTGACTGCAATTGTCACAGATCCAGCCCACAGTGCTGCTGCTGCCATCCGCTCCCTCCCCCTCCCCTCTCACACTGTACCGATCGGTACAGAGAGGGGAGGGAGGAACCGGCGTCATCAAATGACGCCGGTCTGTTTACAAGTGATTGCTCCGTCATTTGACGGAGCGATCACGTGGTAAACGGCCGCTATCAGCGGCGATTTACCGCGATTCGTGATCCGCCGGGTCCTCTGGACCCGGCGGTCACGGAGTTTCCCGTGTGCGCGCCCCAGGGGGCGCGCGGGAGCGCGATTCTGGGAGGACGTTATATAACGTCCTCCCAGAGTTAAGCAACCACCCTGCCGCCGTTATTTGTCGGCAGGTGGTTGTTAAGTGGTTAAAGTGGAGCTCCACCCTAAATTTCAACTTCTGCGAATCGGAACCCTCCCCCCCTCCGGTGTCACAATTGACACCTTTCAGGGGGGAGGGGGGTGAAGATAACTGTCTAAGACGGGTATTTTCACCCACATCCGGGAGTCCTCTCTCCGGGAATCTGCGGGAGTGACGTCACTTCCCGCAGACTTCCCGTAGTGTTCTGGGAGACACTCGGCTCCCAGAACACAGGAGCACCAATCAGAACGGCGCAGCGCGACTCGCGCATGCACCATAGGGAACCGGGCAGTGAAGCCGCAAGGCTTCGCTTCCTGGTTCCCTCTGCGAGGATGGCGGAGGGGGCAGCAAAGTGACGAGCGATCGCTGGACTCCAGGACAGGTAAGTGTCCAAATATTGGGGACAGCTTCCTCTATCGGTGGCCGGACGAAGCAATTTAATTAAGATGATCTGGATTTCCTCTTCAGGGAATTAATCTGGAAGAAGGGAAAGGCGAGGATTAGTCTTGAAACATTACAACTGCCAACAAATAAGGGAGGTTTGAGCGGCCCCACATAACTCCATAATAGAAGCCCTATAGGCCGATTCCTTCCCTGTCAAGAATCCAACATTAAGGATGGTTACAAGAATATGGCAGGCAGGAAAGTTAGCACTGGGGTACAAGGGACCAACGGAATACTCCCCCCTTTGGGAAAACAAACACCTGCGAGAAATGCTAGCTATGGGGAAGTTAAAAGAATGGGAAAGACTAGGTATAACCAGACTGGCGCAATTATACGTAGGTAATATATTGAAATCCTTTTCAGAACTAAGCAGAGAGTATGCTATCCCAAATTCTTTGTTTTATACCCATTTGCAGATTAGACATGCCCTTTGAGCCCAATTAAAAACCCATCCGGTAAAATGGCAAAAAAATCCCCCACCTCCAACGGCTAATTAAGTCAGGAATCTGTAAAGGCCTTATTTCAGAATTATATACTCAGATTAGTGGTGGTTCTATATTGAGAGAGGGGTGAAAAAAAAAAAATGGGAGGAGGATATAGGACCGATAACAATGGAACAATGGGAACGGATTTTGGAGCTAGGGACATCAGTATCACTTTCCCCGTCACAGAGAGTGTCCCATCTGTTTCTAGTGCATAGAGTTTATTACACCCCAAAGAGACTACACAGGTTTGGAAGGAAGCCGGATGATAAAACACAGCAGACCTTATACACATGATGTGGAAATGCCCGAAGTTACATAGATACTGGGTAAAGGTATTAGATATTATAAATATGACCTTTGGGATTGCTCTGGAACCGGAGGCCAGGGTATGTCTATTAGGTTGTATAGAAGAGAGGCATGAGCAGAAGGGCATTACAGTAGCGGCAATAAGGTGTCTGTTCCAGGCCAGAAAACTGATGGCACAAAACTGGCAATCTCAGAAAGCTCCATCATCGGCGGAATGGGTTAATGTAATAAACGCGACAGTGTGGAAAGAAAAAGTAGCTCTAACCAGAGGTGGCAACTTTAATAAATTCAAACTACTTTGGGAGCCCTGGCTGAGCAGAATAGGGTGCCCACCCTAGAAAGGGGAGAGGAAGCAAAATTGAGAACTAGAGATCAGCCTGAGGGGAGAGCAAGAGCAAATAGGAAAGAGAGCTGCATATGATAGATAAGCTGGACAAACCCAATAAGAAAGTAGGAGTTGTAAGAGGGAGAGGGAAAGAAGGATATTGCTGTAGTAGTTGCAGAATTTGTGTTTGAAGTATAAATAAGTTGGGGGGGGGGGGTGTAGGGGGGAGGGGCCGGTGGGATATGGGTATATGTTTATAGTGGGTACCTAAAAGAAAGAAAAAAAAAATAGTCAGGTTCTTCAAAGCCCTTACAAGGTCTAGACCGGCTCCGATTAGGGGTTTCCCGAAATGGAATCTCTCGGTAGTTCTACAATCCCTGGCAGGGAGTCTATTCGAGCCTCTAGAAGATGCATCTCTCAGAGATCTCGCACTCAAAACGCTGTTTCTGATTGCTATCACTTCAGCACGCAGGATCAGTGAGCTACATGCCCTGTCAATAAGGGAACCTTATTTATCAATATTTTCAGATAGAATTATACTGAGAACTGATCCCAAGTTCTTACCTAAGGTAGCCTCGATGCTTAACCGTTCCCAAGACATCGTGCTCCCTACTTTCTGTGCAGACCCCTCTGGGGAAAAATAAACTTTTATTCATATGTTAGATGTAAAAAGGACTTTGTTATGCTACCTAAAAATAACAAAGAACTTTAGACGCACAGACTCCTTATTTGTTCTTTTTGCAGGCAACAAAAAAGGTTGCCAAGCTTCAAAAGTTACTTTGGCTAGATGGTTAAAGTTATCCATTCTGGAAGCCTACTCTCATGCAGGTTTGGTTCCAGAAGTGGGAATTTGTGCACACTCAACTAGAGCGCTTGCAGAAAAAGCTGGTGCCACTCCTGAACAAATTTGCAAGGCGGCAACGTGGTCAAGCTTTCGCACTTTTGTGCGCCATTACAGACTTGACCTCACATCTGCCAGTGACCAGGCATTTGGCAGAAAGGTCCTGCAGGCTGTTGTCCCGCCCTAAGGGGGTAAGTCTCTGTTATCCTCTCAAGGTGCTGTCCTGAAAGACGCCTTGGGAAAATCCAAGTTAGACTTACCGGTAACTTGTTTTCCAGAAGTCTTTCAGGACAGCCACGACCCGCCCTATTAGTTTGATGTACTATGCTGTGACTAACGTATGTATTTATGTGTTCCAGCCGGGGCCGAAGGTTCTCTGCTACAACTGAGGTATGGTAGGGAGGTACCTCCCTTTTAAAGATCTGGAAGAAGAAGGTGTTTCCTGTAATTGGTGGGAGGAGTCACTATATCTCAAGGTGCTGTCCTGAAAGACTTCTGGAAAACAAGTTACCGGTAAGTCTAACTTGGATTTTTTTTACTTTTTGCTATAATTAATATCCCCATAAAATATATAAAAAACTAATTTCTTTTGCAGTTTAGGCCGATATGTATTCTTCTACGTTTTTTTGTTCTAACTGTAGGAGGGATGGGCTACCTAGGACATGACAGAGATCACTGCTCCTGATCACAGGGAGCAGTAGATCCCTGTCATGTCACTAGGCAGAACAGGGAAATGCATTTCCCCATTCTGCCTATCCTCTTCGTGATCGCGGGCCACCAGCGGCGAGCGCACGCCGCCTGCAGCGTGCGCTAGCCCGGGATTACGAAAAGATATACGGGTACGCCCTTTTGCGCACCCGTGCCATTCTGCTCGACGTACATCGGCGTGTGTCGTTCGGGAAGTGGTTAAATAGCCTTTCAGGATTTTATATGTCCTTTTTGTATGTGTGCGCTATAATCTATTTTGTTCTGTTTGCGGTCTTATAGCAGCACTATCTTAAATGTAAACACATTTCTCTTTTGTTCATTGACGGACACTGCATGAGTTTTGACCTTAGGGTTATATGCCTTCTATCAGGAGAGGACTAGGCAGAATCATGTTAAAACATCAAACTTGCACAGTACCACCCAGGGGGTGGTTCTACCCCTCACACTGCATCCAGCAGCTCAGTTTTTTCTGCCTAGCATAGGAGAAGGACCTGGCTCCCGGTTGGTCCTGGAGATTTTTTGCTTTTTTTCTACCTTTTTGGATCCTGAGATCTACTATCAGCAGCCGGCTGGGTGACAGGCTGGATAATATAGATCCTGGTAGTCTCCCCAGCCCGGCCATCGAGCGTGAGCAGACCTTTAGCTACGCGCTGGGTCGGCCACGACATGCCCCGTTTGCTCCAGGGGTGGCCGGTGAGCTATATGCTCCGGGGCACACATATGACCGGCCTACTGCTGTCCTAGTCAGTGTGCCGTGGCCGACAGCCACCCCGTACCGCTCGGGTGATGGGTCTGTCCGGAATGCGTCCACCAGTCCCCACAGGATGGGTAAGTAGGGTTCCACCTTTTTCGGCAGGATGGAACAGCTGGGCATTCCTGGGGAGGTCAACTAGGGGGTCTCTCACTCTCCCTTTTTTCTCTCCCTGTCCTTTCCCTCCTCCCCATGCATCTGTGGTGGCTGGGCATGCTGTGAACCTGACCGGGGGTCCTCCGGGGGGGGGCTCAGAATCCTGGCTGGGGGCTGCACTGGGTGTTCGGGGTCCGCTCTCCAAAGTGGAGGTGTTCTTGGTCTATCCATGTGGATGCCTCCGCGCGGAGGATCAGCGTGTTCGCGGCCATTTTCTTTACCATTTTGGAAGTGCCCGGCGGCCTTTTTCTTGTAGCCCGCGCTTGTGTTTTTGCTGAGACGGCCATTTTCTTGTAGCCCGCGCTCTTTTCTTGTAGCCCCGGCTTATTTTTGGCCTCTAGCGCTGGGAATATTCTTTCTGGACGGCAGCGCTGAGCAGTACCTGGGTCAGGGTGGTGAGTCCTCTGGGGGGCCCCTCAGTCTGTGGCAGCTAGGAGGGTGGACCTTTTGTGTACCTTGCCTTTGGTCCCTAACGGGTGTCAGGTGAGTGTGGGTCAGCATGGCGTCAGAAGCTGGCGCTTCTTCCCCAGACATCCCTGTGGTGGCAACTGGTGCCCGTGCCTATGGACGCTTTGTCGGCAGTCCTGGAGTCCTTTGTTGCCAGGGTGGAAGCCCCTCCCCCACCATCTTCTGGGGAAAGCTCTGATTCAGATTCAGGCCTTGCCGTGGCACACGGCCCCTGTTCTGACGTGTCAGAGGATGCGGACCAGGACCATTCGGACAGTGAGGATGAGTCCGTGTCCGGGTCAGCGCAGGAAAGGGCGCTTGTTGGAGCACTTATCACTGCAGTGCGGGAGACCCTAAAACTGGAGGATACAGCGGGGGCATCTGCTGAGGTGTCGGTCCCTCAAGCCGGCCCACACTGCTAAGGTGTTTCCCTACCTAACTTATTTTTATTATTCCGGTAAGTTTATATACAAAGAATGGGAACGGCCGCAGCGGGCCTTTTCGGTCCCATTACCCGTTACCCCTTTGCGGAGAGTTTTCTGAAAAAATGGACATCTCCCCCGATTGTGGACCCCCTGGTATCCAGGTTAAACAAGGTAACCACGATTCCGGTGGAGGGGACCCCTGCTTTTAAGGACCCTGCAGACAAGAGGGCGGTGGCCCGGTCCATGTTCATGGTAGTGGAGTCAGCATTGTGGCCAGTGTTGGAAGAAGAAGCACGGCTGCAGCATTGGAGGTCGCTCACATCCTGCGGTGGGCAGAGCGGAGCGTGCCGGCTCTATCGGCCGTATACATTCTGGGCGTAGAAAACTGGCAAGCGGACTACCTAAGTTGTCAGATGCTGGACCAAGGAGAATAGTCGCAACACCCGGATGTGTTTCGACTCCTTTGCCTGAGATGGGGCACGCCAGACGTGGATTTCCTGGCTTCTCGACTCAATCGGAAGGTATTGAGGTTTGTGGCCAGGTCCAAAGATCCCTGGGCAGACGCGACAGACGCGTTGGTGGCTCCGTGGGGACAGTATCGGCTAATTTATGCCTTCCCCCCCCCCCCCGCTAAAACTTCTTCCTCCTCTGCTTCGCAGAGTAGAGACCGAGGAGATTCCGATGATTTTAATTGCCCCAGATTGGCCTTCGGCGTCCCTGGTATGCCGACTTGGTAAGACTGGTGGTACCACGTACATTTTCGATTTCCAGGATCCTGCTGTTTTTACAGCATGGAGTGGATCAAAAACTTGCCTTAAGCACCATTAAGGGGCAGATATCAGCCTTGGTTGTCTTCTTTCAACGACCCTTGGCGGCTCATTGACTGACTGGTGAGTACATTTGTGCAAGGGATTCGACATGTGGCCCCTCCGGTTCGACCACCACTGCCTCCGTGGGATTTAAATCTGGTGCTCTCGGTACTTCAGAAACCACCGTTTGAGAACATTAGAGAGATTCCCCTAATGACACTCTCTCAGAAAGTAGCCTTTCTGGTGGCTATTACATCAGTCAGGAGGGTTTCTGAGTTGGCGGCCTTGTCTTGCAAGTCTCCCTACTTGATCCTCCACAAGGATAAGGCGGTGCTACGCCCGCAGCCTTCGTTTCTTCCAAAGGTTGTTTTGGCTTTTCATCTCAATGACGACATTGTGCTTCCATCCTTGTGTCCTCGGCCGGTGCACCCAAAAGAGGTTGCTTTGCATTCCTTGGACGTGGTCCGAGCCCTGCGGGTGTATCTGTCTGCTACGGCTCTGTTTCGGAGGTCAGACTCACTGTTTGTGTCGGTGGTTGGTCCAAAGAAGGGCCTGGCAGTCTCGTCGGCCACCATTTCTCGGTGGATCGGACAGATCGTGATTCAGGCTTATGCCGTGAAAGGGCGTGCGCCTCACTTTCCTGTCACGGTGCATTCAACTAGGGCAATAGGTGCCTCTTGGGCTTTCAGACATCAAGCGTCTGTTTCCCAGGTGTGTAAGGCGGCGACCTGGTCGTCCGTTCACACTTTCACTAAGTTTTACAAGGTTGATGTGAATGCATCTGCGGATGCTTGCTTCGGCTGTTTAAGGTTGCAACTCCTCCGTTGAGGAGCTCTGGTTGTTTTGGGTGGAAGTTTGTTTGCTTGCTGTTTCCACCCCTCGTTTTTTTGACACTGCTTGGGGATGTCCTTAAGGTCAAGACTCGTGCTGTGTCCGTCAATGTATGAAAGAGAAAATAGTATTTTTTGTACTCACTGTAAAACCCTTTTCTCTGAAGTTTGACGGACACAGCACCCACCCCTCCTTTTTATGTTTGTACTGCTTTTTGACGAACTGAGCTGCTGGATGCAGTGTGAGGGGTAATAGCCAGCAGGACCACCCCCTGGGCAGTACTGTGTAAGTTTGATGTTTTTAACGTGATTTTGCCTAGTCCTCTCCTGATAGAAGGCATATAACCCTAAGGTCAAGACTCGTGCAGTGTCCATCAATGAACTTCAGAGAAAAGGATTTTAGGGTGTGCCCCCCCAAGTCTGTTGTTTGAAAATTTATAAATAGACTACATAATATAAGTGATGTGGCGCTGTGAGGAGGGGGTTATTTTATATTTGGCGCCTGCATTTTGACACAGGAGTCTCCACACCAACAATTTGGCAATTTATACATTTTTATCGCGTGACCTATTCATTGTGCAAATACGGTATATATTGCCATAGCAGTTTCTAGGAACTGCAGAGGCTTGTTACAAGATGTGGCTTTGTTATTAAGGCTCCCTGATGACCATGAATGCATTGTATAAAGTATGTCTGTACTCTTCATCATGAGAATATATGAAATGAAATGGCTGTTTACATCCATCAAAGCAGTTGTGTAGCGCCCTGCTCCTGTTGACCAGGCGCTTGCATGTAAATTTAGTGGGTTATCTGTTCTGTACATAGTTCAGATTTAACATTGTGGCTAAATATTTAGCATTGGCTGTGTTGTGTGCAGTTCCACACTGTCGTCTGTAGGTGTCGTTGTCACCACAGGCCAGTGATGGAAGGACAGGTTAAGGTGTATTGGGTGTCCTTTTCCCCAGAAACAGCCCAGTGGGAGTGGTCTACCGCTGTGCATTCTGGGAGAGGATACTTAACCACTTCCCTACCGCCCATAGTCATATGACGTCCACAGATGGGATCTCCCATCCTGGGTGGATGTCATATGACGTCCTCTGCTTTGTGGGGGGATATCTGAATGATGCCTGCAGCTAGAGGCATCATTCAGATATCCTTTTCTTGTGCCGGCAATTCTCCGCTTGATCGTTCTTATAGGCGGCGGGAGGGGACACCCCCCCCCCTCCCGCTGCCATCCGATGCTTCTCCGGGCTCTCCCGTGCCATCGGGGACCCGGAGAGAATCGTCCGGCGCCGGTGGTGAGTCACGTGACGAGCATAGAGATGACTGGTCCTCAGATGTAAACAAAGCCGCCATTGCGGCTAGTAAGTATGAGATCAGTGAAAAAATGTTCACGCTCTCATGCTTTCCAGCCTGGGGGAGAGATGTGGGGTCTTATTGACCCTGCATCTCTCCATAAAGAGGACCTGTCACACACATTCCTATTACAAGGGATGTTTACATTCCTTGTAATAGGAATAAAAGTGATAAAAAAAAAAAAGTAAAATAAGTGTAAAAAATAAATAAAATAAGCAAAATAAAAATAAAATAATAAAAAAAAATTAAAACACCCCTGTCCCCGGTAGCTCGCGATCAAAAGCGAACGCACACGTAAGTCCCGCCCACATATGTAAACGCCGTTCAAACCACATATGTGAGGTATCGCCGCGTGTGTTAGAGCGCGTGCAACAATTCTAGCACTAGACCTCCTCTGTAACTCTAACCTGGTAACCTGTAAAAAAAATTTAAGCGTCGCCTATGGAGATTTTTAAGTACCGAAGTTTGGCGCCATTCCATGAGTGTGCGCAATTTTAAAGCGTGACATGTTAGGTATCTATTTACTCGGCGTAACATCATCTTTTATATTTTCCCCAAAAATTGGGCTAATTTTACTGTTTTTTGTTATTTTTTAATTCATGAAACCATTTTTTCCAAAAAAAAGGCGTTTGAAAAATGATTGCGCAAATACCGTGCAAGAAAAAAAGTTGCAATGACCGTGATTTTATTCCCTAGGGTGTCTGCTAAAAAAAACATATATAATGTTTGGGGGTTCTGAGTAATTTTCTAGCAAAAGAATGATGATTTGTACATGTAGGAGAGAAGTGCCAGAATAGGCCCGGTATTGATGTGGTAAAAAAAGCCCGGTGTTGAAGTGGTTAAGGGGCAGACGCCATTTTTCTCACTCTCTCACCTCATGGCCCGCCTGGCCTAAGGTATGTGACAACTGCTCTTCTGCCTCGGGCCCTGCTGGCCCGAGGCTACGTGACTGCAAGTAGGCCCAGAAGCTGTCTGGGGCCTACTGGTTCAGAGGTGGTCCTGTGCTGTCTGTCCTGCGGGAAGAAGCCAAGCAATTGAAAGGATCTGGGGGAGGACTCATCTTGGAAAGGACCGAGCGAAAGGCTGGTACCTCAAGAGGAGCCTGGTGACTCAATTGGAGGATGCACCCTAACCAATCTACCTCACAGTACTGCCGGATGGGCTTAAAGTGACTTTAGGTACTGTGTAGCTGTGTTCGCTTGTCTATTGCTGATCATCGAAACCTGTGGCAGAAGATTGTACAAATAGTTATTGCTATCATCAAGTCTGTGGCAGAGACTTTATTAATTTCACTCAAGTCTGTGGCAGAGACTTTTGTCCGTGCATCATTCCGGCTGCTAGGCCAGTGAGAGAGGCCTATCCGGGTGAGCAAGAACCGCTGACAAGGAGTTGTATTTGTCTTCCGGATCTCAAGTTCCTCAGTGATCTGCACAAGGTATCTGAACTTCCCGTAACCCTCCATCCCTCTACGGCCCAGTATAGTCTCAGTTTCTGACCTGGTGAACTGTGGGTAGGGGAGACGGCAAAGACCCAAAATAATAACCAGCAGCTCCTAGGGGGGTAGTGCTACAGTTGTAAAGCGTGAGGGCCTCAAAAAGTCCATTGGCATATAATTGAATTTCTCTTTTTGTTGCAATGATGGCATTAACAAAAATCATGATATGAATAGCTTTTGTTTTTTAAGTTTACACTTCACTATGAACCTTATTGGTGCTTGTGTTCACAGGAGAGGAAGAGCTGTAACTAGAGAGCCTTTCTGATTTGCATGTGTCACTACGACAGGAAAACACATGCGCCAGGTTCAGACAGGAGTCAGAACCTGCCAGGAAGCTGTCACTGCGGGCAACCAATCATAAGTGGTATAGCCATGCTCCACGTTTTGTCATGTTACAACCAAAAACGTAAATGTAATTTATGGGATTTTCTGTGACAATGATCCACTTTAGCACAAGTCTGCTAAGCAGTGATATCTGCGGGATGGATAAACAAATGCCCCCCGGAGACAGCGTTGCACTGTTTGTGTACAGTGCAAAGCTGTCTCCGGGGGGCATTTGTACAACTATTTGTACAACTATATTGGACCCCGTCTCTCCCAAGATAGTGAGATCTGTACTCTTTCTTATTATCTCTGTTGGTCCTGAAGAAGCCTCGCGGCAAAACGCGTAGACGCACAAGGGACCGCATCTGTACATTCCATTTTGTATACAGTTTTAACTCTTTAACTATTGTAGTTGCTGTCTATTTGTCTTTTCATTAATACATTTTATTTTTTGTTTATCCACTGTGTCGTTGCCTATGAAGTCCA
The DNA here is from genome assembly GCA_029206835.1 of Rana muscosa. Taxonomy (NCBI): domain Eukaryota; kingdom Metazoa; phylum Chordata; class Amphibia; order Anura; family Ranidae; genus Rana; species Rana muscosa. The sequence continues at coordinate 160,083,454 of CM055118.1, forward strand.
ACCATTGGCTATTTCAAATACGACCAAAAGAAAGCTCTGTTTGTAGGAAAAAAAGGATGTAAATGTTTGGGTACAGTGTCGAACGACCGTGCAATTGTCAGTTAAACCGATGCAGTGCCATTTCACAAAAAATGGCCTGGTCATTAAGGGGGAAAATCCTTTCTGGTCCTTGAGTGGTTAATCTCAGTATAAATTCAGCTGTTCTGTGAAGCCCTCAGAGGTTTGTTAGAGAACCTTAGTGAACAAACAGCATCATGAAGACCAAGGAACACACCAGACAGGTCAGGAATAACGTTGTGGAGAAGTTTAAAGCAGGGTTAGGTTATGAAAAAACATGAAGGGGGCGCTCTAATAGTAATAAAGTGCAATAGTGCTAGATAACATTAGCAACTAAATACATAAATCAATGTACATAATTGATAAAAAACAAGGGTTAGGTTAAAAAAAGAATCCCAAGCTTTAAATATCTCACGAAGCACTGTTCAAGACATCACCTGAAAATGGAAAGTATGGCACAACTGCAAACCGACCAAGACATGGCCGTCAACCTAAACTGATAGGCCGGGCAAGGAGAGCATTATTTAGAGAAGCAGCCAAGATAACTCTGGAGGAGCTGCAAAGATCCACAGCTCGGGGGAGAATCTGTCCACAGGACAACTATTAGGCCTCATGCCCACGGACGTTTTTACAGCCGCGTTTTTGAGCGTTTTTTACAGCTTAAAAACGCCTGTCCATGTTAGTCTATAGCTTCATGCCCACCTAGACGTTTTTGAGCTGCAAATAGCATAGACGTTTTTAAGCTGTAAAAAAAAACCAGGACCAGTCGGAGTTAGACAGAAAAAAACGCGCAGAAACGCGCACTAACGCGCGGTCGTGTTTTTTTTAGCTCCGACGTTTTTTGTTTTTTTTTCGCAAAAAAAAAAACAAAAAATTTACAATAACATGGACAGGCGTTTTTAAGCTGTAAAAAACGCAGCTGTAAAAACGTCCGTGGGCATGAAGCCTTAGTTGTACACTCCACAAATCTGGCCTTATGAAACTGCATAAAAAGGGGGAAGGGGCGCCATCACGGATGGCTATGCCACCCGGAGGGGGACGCCTCTCTCTCCATCATGCCCAGCGTGACGCTGAAGGTTATCTTCGGGTGGGCTGGACGTCCTGAACACGCTCTATTGTTCATGTCTTTATTTTCACCATTGGCCACTCCACACTTTCGGTCCAAACTGTCGTTTGACACATCTTCACATGAGATTCCTTTGGAGCCCTACTCTGCTACCAAATGCACTATATGGAGAATCCAATTTCTTGGGGACCCTGTGTTTGGGCGTTCGCCCTGTTGTGGAATTCCAGGCTGCTGTTTACAGAGCACACAGCCTATAATTCCTGTGCTATCTAAGCACACATCAGATTTCATCTTTTTGCAATAATGCTATCTTTAGTCTAAGTTTGCTAAAATCCACTCACCGTTCATTCCCATTCATCCAAGAAAGGCAGCACCACAAAAGCTTATCTTCTCATCAGGCCATTCCAGCAAAGACTGCCTAGCCGACGCCTAATCATAGGCTTTTATTAAACTCAAAAGATCTCACACAGGAGGGGATTGGCTGCAGCAACCAATCCCCTCCCCATGGGCGGGAACCTCACAGGATGTTCCTTCCTCACAGGAAAATGACAATACCTGGACATTCCTTCCAACAGGAGATGTCATACATGAATACAATAACGTAGGATGGCTAAAGTTACCGTTGATAGGAATTCTTATTCTGCGCTATTCCATAGAATAACGCATATTAACCACTTAAGCCCCGGACCATTTCGGGCCATTAGGACCAAGCCTGTTTTTGGGATTCGGCACTGCGCTGCTTTAACTGTAAATTGTGCGGACATGCAATGTTGTACCCAAATGAAATTTGCGTCCTTTTCTTCCCACAAATAGAGCTTTCTTTTAATGGTATTTGCCTCTGCGATTTTTATTTTTTGCGATATAAACAGAAAAAGACCGAAAATTTTGAAAAAAAAATGATATTTTCTACTTTTTGTTATAAGAAAAATCGAATAAACTCAATTTTAGTCATACATTTAGGCCAAAATGTATTCAGCCACATGTCTTTAGTAAAAAAAATGTCAATAAGCGTATATTTATTGGTTTGCGCAAAAGTTATAGCGTTTACAAACTAGGGTACATTTTCTGAAATTTACACAGCTTTAAATTTATGACTGCCTATCTCATTTCTTGAGGTGCTAAAATGGCAGGGCAGTACAAAACCCCCCCAAATGACCCCATTTTGGAAAGTAGACACCCCAAGGAAATTGCTGAGAGGCATGTTGAGCCCATTGAATATTTTTTTTTTTCGTCCCAAGTGATTGAATAATGACAAAAAAAAAAAAAAAAAAAAAAAAAATTACAAAAAGTTGTCACTAAATGATATATTGCTCACACATGCCATGGTTATATGTGGAATTGCACCCCAAAATACATTCTGCTGCTTCTCCTGAGTACGGGGATACCACATGTGTGGGACTTTTTAGGAGCCTAGCCACGTACGGGACCCCGGAAACCAAGCACCGCCTTCAGGATTTCTAAGGGCGCAAATTTTTGATTTCACTCCTCACTACCTATCACAGTTTCGAAGGCCATAAAATGCCAAAATAGCACAAACCCCCCCCAAATGACCCCATTTTGGAAAGTAGACACCCCAAGCTATTTACTGAGAGGCATGTTCAGTCCATGGAATATTTTATATTTTGCCACAAGTTGCGGGAATATGACAAACTTTTTTTTTTTTTTCACAAAGTTGTCACTAAATGATATATTGCTCACACATGCCATGGGCATATGTGAAATTACACCCCAAAATACATTCTGCTGCTTCTCCTGAGTACGGGGATACCACATGTGTGGGACTTTTTGGGAGCCTAGCCGCGTACGGGACCCCAAAAACCAAGCACCGCCTTCAAGGTTTCTAAGGGCATAAATTTTTGATTTCACTCCTCACTACCTATCACAGTTTTGAAGGCCATAAAATGCCAAGATGGCACAAAACCCCCCCAAATGACCCCATTTTGGAAAGTAGACACCCCAAGCTATTTGCTGAGAGGCATGTTGACCCCATTGAATATTTTTTTTTTTTGTCCCAAATGATTGAATAATGACAAAAAGAAAAAAAAAAAAAATGTAAAAAAAGTTGTCACTAAATGATATATTGCTCACACATGCCATGGTTATATGTGGAATTGCACCCCAAAATACATTCTGCTGCTTTTCCTGAGTACGGGGATACCACATGTGTGGGACTTTTTGGGAGCCTAGCCGCGTACAGGGCCCCAAAAACCAAGCACCGCCTTCAGGATTTCTAAGGGCGTAAATTTTTGATTTCACTCCTCACTACCTATCACAGTTTTGAAGGCCATAAAATGCCAAAATAGCACAAAACCCCCCCAAATTACCCCATTTTGGAAAGTAGACACCCCAAGCTATTTGCTGAGAGGCATGGTGAGTATTTTACAGCTCTCATTTGTTTTTGAAAATTAAGAAAGACATTTTTTTTTCTTTTTTTTTTTCTTTTTTTACATTTTCAAAACTTTGTGACAAAAAGCGAGATCTGCAAAATACTCAACATACCTCTCAGCAAATAGCTTGGGGTGTCTACTTTCCAAAATGGGGTCATTTAGGGGGGTTTTGTGCCATCTGGGCATTCCATGGCCTCCGAAACTGTGATAGGCAGTGAGGAGTGAAATCAAAAATTTACACCCATAGAAATCCTGAAGGCGGTGCTTGGTTTTTGGGGTCCCGTACGCGACTAGGCTCCCAAAAAGTCCCACACATGTGGTATCCCCGTACTCAGGAGAAGCAACAGAATGTATTTTGGGGTGTAATTCCACATATGCCCATGGCATGTTTGAGCAATATATAATTTAGTGACAACTTTTTGTACATTTTTTTTTTTTTGGTCATTATTCAATCACTTGGGACAAAAAAAAAAAATATTCAATGGGCTCAACATGCCTCTCAGCAAATAGCTTGAGGTGTCTACTTTACAAAATGGGGTCATTTGGGGGGGTTTTGAACTGTCCTGGCATTTTATGCACAACATTAGGAAGCTTATGTCACACATCATCCACTCTTCTAACCACTTGAAGACAAAGCCCTTTCTGACACTTTTTGTTTACATGAAAGAAAATTTTTTTTTGCAAGAAAATTATGTTGAACCCCCAAACATTATATATTTTTTTAAAGCAAAGGCCCTACAGATTAAAATAGTGGGTGTTGCATTTTTTTTTTCCACACAGTATTTGCGCAGCGATTTTTCAAACGCATTTTTTGGGGGAAAAACACACTTTTTTTATTTTTAATGCACTAAAAAACACTATATTGCCCAAATGTTTGATGAAATAAAAAAGATGATCATAGGCCGAGTACATGGATACCAAACACGACATGCTTTAAAATTGCGCACAAACGCGCAGCGGCGACAAAACTACATTCATTTTTAAAAGCATTTAAAAGCCTTTACAGGTTACCACGTTAGATTTACAGAGGAGGTCTACTGCTAAAATGACTGCCCTCGATCTGACCTTCGCGGTGATACCTCACATGCATGATGCAATTGCTGTTTACATATGACGCTAGACCGACGCGTGCGTTCGCCTTTGCACAATAGCAGGGGGGGACAGCGGTGCTTTTTTTTTTTTTTTTTTTTTTTTTTTTTTTTATTTGGCTTTTTTATTTTATTTTTAAACTGTGCCTTCCATATTTTATTTTTTTACCATTTTTATCGTTATCTCAGGGAATGTAAATATCCCCTATGATAGCAATAGGTAGTGACAGGTACTCTTTTTTTGAAAAAAATTGGGGGGTTAGACCCTAGATCTTTCCTCTGCCCTCAAAGCATCTGACCACACCAAGATCGGTGTGATAAAATGCTTTCCCAATTTCCCAATGGCGCTTTTTATATCCGGGGGGGGGGGACATTCCCTCCCACTGCTTGTAAAAGCAGTCTAGAGGCTAATTATCTGCTAGAATTGCTTTTACATGAAAGCCGGCTGCTGGCTGAAAGGAATGATACCAAGATGATACCTAAACCCGCAGGCATCATTCTGGTATAAACATTCAAAGTCCAGCAACATACCAGTACGTTGCTGGTCCTTGTTGGACATGTATTGTAATCTTTTTTTTCATACAGCCTATTGGCTGAACGAAAAAAAGAGATTGATTGGTGGGTATGCCCACCATTAGAATACCTCCCTTCATCCACCCACTTCTAATGATGGGCATATATGCCGAAGCATGGGGGCATCCTCCCGCAAAAAAGTTATGCCGCGTACACACGGTCAAGCCTTCTTCGGAATTTCGACCGTATGTACGCGGCATAAAAGGTTATGCCGCGTACACACGGTCGGACTTTTCCACGGATAAGCCTCCGTTGGAATTTCGACCGTATATACGCGGCATTAGGAGCAAAATCGCTCCTCCGCCCCTGCTGCCCCCATGCTTCGGCATATATGCTCTTTTTTTTAACTGTGGTGGTGAAATCACCTCCTACAGCGTTGGAGTCACGGCTTTATGTATCGTGGGAGCAAACGCTGTTGCTGTCAAGATAAATAGATCCGCGCTGCAACTGAATGGCGTACCTGCTAAGCAAATGGTGGTTAACATTAAAACAAAGTAACATTACAGTACAACAGTAAGACCTTACCATGCCATACCTGCAAAGCAAATACCAAAACAAAACCTAGTAAAAAATAAAAAAATGTTTTAACGCAACCTGTGCCTAAAATATATATATGCCGAAGCATGGGGGCATCCTCCCGCAAAAAAGTTATGCCGCGTACACACGGTCGGAATTTCGACCGTATGTACGCGGCACTAGGAGCAAAATCGCTCCTCCGCCCCTGCTGCCCCCATGCTTCGGCATATATGCTCTTTTTTTTAACTGTGGTGGTGAAATCACCTCCTACAGCGTTGGAGTCACGGCTTTATGTATCGTGGGAGCAAACGCTGTTGCTGTCAAGATAAATAGATCCGCGCTGCAACTGAATGATGTACCTGCTAAGCAAATGGTGGTTAACATTAAAACAAAGTAACATTACAGTACAACAGTAAGACCTTACCATGCCATACCTGCAAAGCAAATACCAAAACAAAACCTAGTAAAAAATAAAAAAATGTTTTAACGCAACCTGTGCCTAAAATATATATATGCCGAAGCATGGGGGCATCCTCCCGCAAAAAAGTTATGCCGCGTACACACGGTCGGAATTTCGACCGTATGTACGCGGCATTAGGAGCAAAATCGCTCCTCCGCCCCTGCTGCCCCCATGCTTCGGCATATATGCTCTTTTTTTTAACTGTGGTGGTGAAATCACCTCCTACAGCACTGGAGTCACGGCTTTATGTATCGTGGGAGCAAACGCTGTTGCTGTCAAGATAAATAATTCCGCGCTGCAGTTGAATGGCGCACCTGAAAACAAAAAATTACATACCTGAAAAGCAAGCATGATAAAACATTGCAGAATAGAATACAGTAAAAAAAGAGCAGAACAATAGAGAGAGAGAGAACAATAAAACGACAACTATTTTTGGTTTTTTTATTTTATATTTTTTTTGTGTTTTGTTTTTTACGTTTTTTTTTTCTTTTTTACACTTTTTTTTGTAACTTTACAACTGTAATGGTTCGGGTCTCTCAAAATGTAATGGCATCTTGGGAGACCCTGTGTAAGTGTGTCCTAGTCTGTGAAATGCTGTACCCTACGCTAAAACTTCACTTTTGAGTGGTAGCGTTCAAAACATTCACCTTGGCAAAGACCAGGCTTGTCAGGACAGAGTGGACAAAAACTACGGGTGTCACGCCTAAATCCGCGCTTGCTACAGACACGACATCTTTTTTGGGGGTGGCTTTGGGTAGGGGTACTCGGGAGGACATACGAATAATGCCTCTCATGCAGCCGGCTTACTGCATTTGGTTGGGGATGGTGAGGTGCAGAACCGCCTGGATACAGGAGTTCTGTGACTATCTCATTCTGGAATTTTAGAAGAGATAACGTCCCGCCTGAAGCTCTGTATAGCACATGAGCGTTCAGCAAAGCCAATTGGAATAATGATAGAGACACTTTTTTGTACCAGCGTCTCGCCTTACGGTCAATTAGATATGGCGCCATCAACTGGTCGTTGAGGTCCACCCCTCCCATATTTTGGTTATATTCGTGGACACAGAGGGGTTTCTCCACAACACCAGTCGCCGTACGAATTTGGACTGTCGTGTCTGCATGAAGGGAGGTAAGAAGGAAAACATTCTTATTGTCCCTCCACTTCATAGCGAGCAAGTTATTACACTTCAAGCAGGCTCTCTCCCCCAGCCTAAGACGGGCATCTACAAGCCGCTGGGGAAAGCCCCGGCGATTAGGTCGCACGGTGCCACATGCTCCAATCTTATGATCAAACAAGTGACTAAACAGTGGCACGCTCGTGTAATAATTGTCCACATACAAGTGGTACCCCTTTCCGAATAAGGGTGACACCAAGTTCCACACTATCTTGCCAGCGCTCCCTATGTAATCCGGGCAGTTGACCGACTCAATCTGACTGTCTTTTCCCTCATAAACCGTAAAGTTCACTACATAGCCTGTTGCCCTGTCACAGAACTTGTAGAGCTTGACCCCGTATCTGGCACGCTTGCTGGGAAGGTACTGCTTGAAAGACAAGCGGCCAGAAAATTTAATCAGGGACTCATCAACGCAGACAACTTGATCGGGAGTAAACAAGGCTGCAAAACGTTCGTTGAAGTGGTTTATGAGGGGCCGAATTTTATAGAGCCGGTCGTATTCAGGGTCCCCACGTGGACGACAAAGTTCATTGTCGTTGAAGTGCATGAACCGCAAAATCTGCTCGTATCGTGCCCTGGACATGGAGGCAGAGAACACGGGCATGTGGTCAATTGGGTGCGTGGACCAATAAGCACGCAATGACGGAAATTTATGTGTGCCCATGTTGAGGGAAAGGCCCAGAAAGGTCTTAAATTCGGAAACCGTAATTGGTTTCCAATTTCTGGCAATTTTAGGCAACTGGGGGTTAGCGGCGATAAATTGACCAGCATATAAATTACTCTGGTCCACAATAGATCTATAGAGATCTTCCGTGAAAAACAGCGAATAAAAATCGATTGGCATAAAATCAGCTGTTTCCACCTGAATACCGGGTTGGGCAGTGAATGGGGGAAGTACGGGTTCTGCAGAAGTGGTGGGGACCCAATCAGGATAGGCGAATTCTGCAGGAAGGGCAGTATGGGCACGACGGGCCTGCCTTTGTCTTCTTGGTGGCAGCGGGACACTACTTGTGCTTGCCACCTTATGGGACTCGCCACGTCACCAAGTGTTACTGCAGTGCTGGATGTACGTCCAGGCTGTACTAGGCCGCTGGTGCTTGCCAGTTCACCAGAAGGAATAGCGGCGCTAGTACTACTCTGCTCCATGATACGAGAGACCTGCGGTTCTTGCTCCTCAACAACCTCAGAAGATCGGGATCGGGTACGCCTGACCTTAGCAGGGACCTCAACTTCATCGTCAGAGCTATCTGACGTGGGGCCGCTGACGTCACTGTCTTCTACGGGAAGATATTCTGAGCCTGAATCTGACAGATACGTGACCTCCTCTTCACTATCTGTCATGCTCAGAATCTCGTAGGCCTCTTTACTAGTGTACCTTCGACTTGCCATTTTGGGCTCTAAATTTAGGGGTACACTAGTAAGATTCACAGGAAAAAAAGCACCTGACTGTCGTCAGCAAATATATCAAACGCTATAAAAAAACTGTTAGCGATCGCAGGGATCAGGCCTGTCTCTGCGAACGCTGCAGTTATGTGTGTTGTGTTTGGTAAGTGACAGTGATCGATCGATACTGCACTTGGGTGGGCTGGGCTGGGCTGGGCGGAGGGGCTAAACGCAGGTACTAGCAGGTATCTGGGCTGATCCCGCTAACACTGCATTTTTGGGAACCCTAAACCGCTGGGGATGCTAGTATAGATCTGATCAGATACTATACCACTAAGGGGGGTGTATGCTTTGCGCGTGGGTGTTAGCGTTACTGGCACTAACCTAACACTGCCTGGGGCGACGCAGACCCTCTCTGGCGCTAAAACCTAATTGATCTCACCCGCCGGGCGATCAGGGGGGTTAAACCTTTATTGGGTTATATACGGCGGGTGCCCTGATGCTATAAAAAGCAAACTAATCAACCAGCGTCACCCGTAACCTTTATATGGTGATCACTGGTGAAAGGGTTAACTAGGGGCAATCAGGGGGTTAAAACCTTTATTAGGTTAAATATGGGGGTACCTGACACCAATAAAAACCTGCGGCGAACCTAAAAAAAAAATAACTGCCTATCTAAAACACCAGCGACACGAATACAGCGATCGGAAAAACAATCGCTTAGTGACGCTGAAGTTAGGGGGTGAAAGGGTTACCTGGTGGGTGATCAAGGGGTTAAACCTTTATTAGGGGGGTTAGGGGGCTACCCTGGACCTAAAGGGGCCTAATCCTAACTGCCTTGCAACTTTTTACAATCACAGATGACACTAAATGCAGTGATCAGTAAAATAAATGATCACTGCAATCAGTGACACTGTGATTGGGGGCTTTGGGGTGACCTGGGGGGTGATCTGGGGGTGACTGGGGGGTGATTTGTGTGCCTATGTGTACCTACGTGTCAGTGGACTGTTGGAGCACTAACCTCTGTCTTCACTCCTCGGCGCCGGGAACGAAAAGACCGCGGCGAGGGAGATGACATCACTTCCTCCAGCCTGTGTTTACATCACATGGCGGAGGAAGCAATTTCATTGGCCGGGAGCGATCGCGAGGGGGGGGGGGCGGAATCGAGCGGCCGCCCCCTCATGCCTGATCGCTCCCGAACACTTAACGGCCGCTCACTGCAGTGAAGGGGGGTCCGGATGGACCCCCCAACTGCACAAAGGCGATCACGTAGATCTACGTGATTCTGCCTGTCCGTGCCATTCTGCCGACGTAAATCGGCGGTGGGCGGTCGTTAAGTGGTTAAGATTATACTATTATTGAATGGGGGAGGGAGGCTATCTGCAGATGCGCGCTACGAATTCCAACCAATGTTGATCAGACACAGCCGAGACAAGAGTACGCATCTGCTCGTAACCAATGATGTTGTTGCAGAGCGAGCATATCCCCTCCTTAACGATCGTCCATGCTAATGCACAGAGGGCCCCCGTTGGCAGACATATCCGCACCCTGCAAACATCACACTCCAACCTCAAAACGTTTTCCCCTATCAGACGGGATTCAACCAGCCTCAGACTACCCCAATCAGCTCTTTTAGAGCGGGTTGCGGAAGTACTAACACTGGGTGACACTATGACAATACATATTAAATACATCTCCATAAAAATCTCCACAACAGTCCTCCCTTTTTTGTCATATGCACCCCATGTGTCCCTCGATGAGAGTTGATATGCTTCTTACACCTGGAAATGAATCAGTTCTTAGTCCATAAAAAGGAAAACATGGCTTGACATGTAGACTCTACTCTTCAGGGGCATGACTTATAAAGGAGGACACGGCATGGTGAGCTGTAGTAATCGCCGATCGGTCTGTGATCCTCTGTATCTTGTATGTGGGTCCGGCTTCGGGGCGTCTCATCAAGGAAACTCTGGTCGCGCGTCAAATCAGGCAACAGGAGCACCTCGTCACGACATAGAAAGAATAGAAATAAAACGACATGAGTATATATATTCCCACTTCCTTTAACCACGATCCGCTGTAAAATAAAAATTAGATCCCCAAATATTCCCAGACCCTTAAAATAGACTCCCAACCTTCACTTAGCTACAGCTCTGGCTTCAACAATTACATGAAGAACCCTATCCTTAACGGATGAGAATTGTTCAATCGTATCCCAAGCTCGAGCCCCCCCACCTTGTACATGCAGGACCCCATGCCCAGACCTGGTCGGGATTGGTGAACAAATCCCTTCTAGCTGTCCCTGCCATTGTTAATTTCCTGCGCCATCAGATCCTCGCGATCGGCCGCGACCTAAAATGTTGGGACAGCTTCACCATCGCGCATGAACCTCTTGCTTTGGGGGAATTACCTTTTATAAGCTGCAGATCCACATAAACACCAAACTAAAGTTCAAACACACTTGTGGGCTGCCTAGATACCCAAACCGACAAGAGACAGAGCCATTAAAACTAAAACCAATTTTACCCTCTAAAAATACATCGTTAGATTCCATTGACAAGTGTCTGTCTGGAGTCTTCACTAGTTTGTCAAAAACTCCTCATACCCATAATAACATCATAAATGTCATGTACCTCTGTCATCGCTGGGGACTAAAACTCCTCATACCCATAATAACATCATAAATGGCATGTACCGCTGTCATCGCTGGGGACTAAAACTCGGTGAAGACTCAGAACAGACCATCGGTCCTGTTCGCTTTCTGAGCTAGTCAGGACATACACTTTACATAATAACTTGGGATGCTTTTCATCGTTACCCTCGCTAAAATTTACTAAACAAGAAAAATATAAATAAACAAAGATACTCCTCATTCTTTGGTGTGGTTGAGCCGCTTCTTGCAGTGGCTGGCGTGGTCTCATCCCTCAAGCTTCTTTACAACGACCCAGTCACCTGGTTGGAAAGAATGTAAACTGATTATTAAGTCAGGGTCTGGGAGGGAATCGTGAACCCTGTGGTGGACATTTTGAAGTTCATGTCACAACGTTCGCACCCACCCCATCAGCCGAGAATATAAGTGACAGCTAATGAGGAGAGTACGACCCTGATTTTGATTGACCTCCAAACAACCCTCATATGACAATAACCCAGACATCGGGACTGTGGTCACTGCATAACCTGTGCGTGGCTTACAATACCTGGAACCACTGACAAAAGGTTCTTAGCCTCTGGTATGGGAACCTACTTCACCAGACTGCTGCTTGCCGATTCAAATTCTATCAAAGAAAGACAGTTTTGGCACAAACTTGGTTAGAATTACAGAGGTTATTATTAGTTTGAAAAAAAACTGTCACTCTTACATTTATCACTTCTCCCCCCTTTTCTTCCTCATTACAGACTGAAGGAAGAAATGCGTGGTGCAGGAAAATAGGATTTTTATAACAGCTTACCTGTAAAATCCTTTTCTTGGGAGTACATCACGGGACACAGAGCGGCATAGTCATTACTATGTGGGTTATATAGATTACCTTCAGGTGCTGGCACTGGCAACTTCCAAACTGGAAGTACCCTCCCCTATATAAGCCCCTCCCATCCGGGAGCACCTCAGTTTTGTAGCAAAGCAATAAGTGTCCCCAAAAGTGGGGTGGGAGCTCTGTCCCGTGATGTACTCCCAAGAAAAGGATTTTACAGGTAAGCTGTTATAAAAATCCTATTTTCTTTCTCGTACATCACGGGACACAGAGCGGCATAGTCATTACTATGTGGGACGTCCCAAAGCAATGCCCAATGAGAGGGGGGGGATACACCATACATAAGCTGAGCGCTATCAGACATGAGGATCTTTTGCGGCCTGCAACACACTGCGCCCAAAGGCGACATCCTCCTGACTTCTAACGTCCACCTGGTAGAACCTAGTAAACGTGTGTACTGAAGACCATGTTGCGGCCTTACAGATTTGAGCCAGGGAGGCCTGGTGATACACTGCCCATGAAGTTCCAACTGCTCTCGTGGAGTGCGCCTTAACTTTGAACGGAGGCGGTCTCCTTCTCAAGCTATAGGCTTGCATTATGACCTGTCGAATCCACTTGGCTAAAGTAGATTTTGACGCTGCCTGACCCTTTCTGGAGCCTTCTGGCAGAATAAACAAAGTATCCGTTCTGCGAATCTGAGCAGTGGCTTTTAGATAAGCTTTAACTGCTCTTACTACATCCAAAGAATGCAATAACTTTTCCTCTACCGAACTAGGTTTGGGGAAAAAGGAAGGAAGAACCACATCTTGGTTCAAATGAAACCTCGATACCACCTTAGGAAGAAAGGCTGGATGAGGACGTAACACTACTCTGTCCTTATGGATAACCAGATATGGCTCTTTACAGGACATAGCGGCTAATTCCGACACTCTTTTAGCCGAACAAATGGCTACTAGAAAAATCAATTTCCTGGTGAGAAGAACCAAGGAAATGTGCTGTAATGGTTCAAATGGTTGTTTCTGTAGAACCGACAGAACCAGGTTTAAGTCCCATGGACATATGGGAATATTAACCGGAGGGCTAATACGCATCACTCCTTGTATAAAAGCTTTGACTAGTGAATGCGAAGCCAAGGGCCTTTGAAAAAAATATTGACAAGGCCGAAATCTGACCCTTGATAGTACTCAAGGCAAGCTTCCTATCTACGGCCCACTGTAGGAAGTCCAGAATCCTACCTATTACGTACTTATGTGGATGCCATTTCTTGGCCTCACACCACGCGATGTACGCCTTCCAGATTCTATAGTAGATCTGCCTGGATACCGGCTTCCTGGCATTGATCATGGTAGATACCACAGGATTAGAGAGCCCTCTCTTTTTTAGAATGTGGGCTTCAATAGCCAGGCCGTCAAACCTAGGGCTGGTAAGGAAGGATGGTATATCGGTCCTTGCGAAAGCAGGTCCGAACGATGTGGGAGGGTCCAAGGACTCCCCACAGACAATTTTACAATCTCCGCGTACCATGCTCTTCGGGGCCACGCTGGAGCCACCAGAATCACTGGTTTCTTTTCTACCCTGATTCTGCGGAGTAATCGAGGTAACAATTGTGGCGGTGGGAATGCATATATCAGCTTGAACTGATCCCAAGGGAACACTAGGGCATCCGAGCCGCAAGCTAGGGGATCCCTTGTCCGAGAGACAAATCTGTTCACCTTTGCGTTGAATCTGGATGCTAGCAGATCTACATCCGGTGTTCCCCACCGTTGACATATTTTCCGGAAAACCTCGGGGTGAAGGGACCATTCCCCTGGGCATAATTGCTGGCGACTTAGAAGTCCGCCTTCCAATTCTCCACTCCTGGAATGAATACCGCGGATATGGCTGGGACATGTCTTTCTGCCCATTTCAGGATGTAATTTACTTCCCTCTGGGCTGCACGACTCCTGGTGCCACCCTGATGATTGATATATGCCACTGCTGTGGCATTGTCTGATTGAATTCTGACAGGGGACCCTTGGAGTTTGGATGTCCATGCTACTAGGGCATACCGGGCTGCTCGTATCTCTAAGAGATTGATGGGCAGGGCCTTTTCTGCATCCGACCATCTGCCCTGGAGAGACCATTACTCCAGTACTGCTCCCCAGCCTATAAGGCTGGCATCTGTCGTGACCACCTTCCAAGAAATCGGACTGAAGGATTTCCCTTTTTCCAGATTCTGGAGAACCAACCACCAACGGAGGCTCTTGCGAACGGAAGGGGACAAGGACATTGGTAAGTCTAGGGCCTGAACTTTTTTGTTCCAGGCTGACAGTATGGCCCTTTGCAAATTCCTTGAATGGAATTGACCGTAGGGTACTGCTTCGAATGATGCCACCATTTTTCCCAGCAGCCTCATGCACAGGCGTATGGACGGCTGTCTATTTGTACCCACTAGGTGGATCAAATCTCTCCAAGACAACACCTTTTCTTGAGGCAAGAATATTTTTCTCTGGCCTGAATCCAGCCTTAGCCCCAAGTATTCCTAGACTTTTGACTGGTTTTAGGGCTGACTTGTCTCGGTTGATAATCCAACCGTGAGATTCCAGATACTTGATTGTCTTGTGAACGACCACTTCTAGTTTTTTCACTGAGTGGTCTATCAGCAACAAGTCGTCTAGATATGCCATTATCGTTACACCTTGTGTTCTTAGATTGGCCAATAATGGGGCCAGGATTTTTGTAAACACCCGTGGTGCTGTGGCCAGACCGAAGGGTAAGGCTCTGAACTAAAAATGGCGCCCTTCTACTGCAAAGCGTAGAAATTTTTGGTGGACTGGAAAGATGGGAATATGCAAATAAGCATCTTTGATGTCGATCGAGGCTAACCATTCCTCCCCTTGTAGGGCAGCGGCCACCGATCGGATCGACTCCATCCGGAAAGTCCTGATATGTAGGAATTTGTTTAGCCCTTTTAGATTTAATATGGGCCTCACGTCCCCGTTTGGCTTCGGGACTGTAAAGAGGTTTTGAGTAAAACCCGAACCCCCATTCCTCCAGGGGAACCTCCATAATTACTCCTTGGAGCAATAGTTGTTCTAGTGCCAACAGGAGGGATCCTCTCTTCCGGGGATCCCTTTGGCACGTTTGACCTTATAAAATGGGAAGGAGGAGAGTCTTTTAACTCCAATTTGTATCCCAGACTTACTGCGGAGAGCACCCATCTGTCTCTGATCGTGTCCCGCCAGGTCTCTGCGAACAACTGGAGTCTATGTCCCAGGGACTGGAGAGGCAGGCCTCTTAAAAGAGGGACCTCTAACTCTGTTTTTAACCGGCAAGAGTGTACTTTTACCGCTGGAAATTTTCTGGATATATTTGTCCAGGTCTTCCCCGAATAAGCGTTCACCATGAAATGGGAAGCTAACCAGCAATTTTTTACAGGGAGCTTCAGCAGACCAGTTCTTGAGCCATAGAAGCCTACGCATATGTACTACAGACAGCGTAAGGCGGAAGGCCTGATGGATTGAATCCTTGATGGCGTCAACCGCAAAGCATAAGGCTCTAGGTAGATCAGCTAGGGCAAGAGCCTGCTGATCTGGCAAGTCCCTTAAGACCTGTTTCAACTGATCCTTCACTGCTTGGCAGACCCCAATAGCTGCCACTGCTGATTGTGTCACCAAGCCTGCTGTAGAGAAAGCAGATTTTAATAAGGACTCCAATTTTTTATCTATTGGGTCCTTGAACATTTGGACTTTATCCACTGGACATGTCAGTGATTTATTCACACAAGAGATGGCTGCGTCCACTGTAGGGACCCTCCATTTTTTGATGAACTTATCCTCCATGGGATAGACCACCGGAAATCTCTTGGGGGGAGTAAATATTTTATCAGGATGTTCCCAATCCTGGTAAATGAGTCCTTCCAGTAAAGGATGGATTGGAAAGGAACAAACAGTCTGGGGAGCTTTTAGCGACCCCAACGAGGAGACAGAAGTGGCTGATGGTTCCGCAAGGGGCATTTGAAATGCTGATCGGACCATATCAGTCAGAGACTGAACCCATAATCTTTCAGCATGTGACGCTGAAAAATAGGATTTTTATAACAGCTTACCTGTAAAATCCTTTTCTTGGAGTACATCACGGGACACAGAGCAACATAGTCATTACTAATGGGTTATATAGATACCTTCAGGTGCTGGCACTGGCAACTTCCAAAACCGGAAGTACCCTCCCCTATATAAGCCCCTCCCATCCGGGAGCACCTCAGTTTTGTAGCAAAGCAATAAGTGTCCCTAAAGAGGGGTGGGAGCTCTGTGTCCCGTGATGTACTCCAAGAAAAGGATTTTACAGGTAAGCTGTTATAAAAATCCTATTTTCTTTCTCGTACATCACGGGACACAGAGCGACATGGTCATTACTAATGGGATGTCCTAAAGCAATGCCCAACGAGGGGGGGGATACACCATACATAAGCTGAGCGCTATCAGACATGAGGATCTTTTGCGGCCTGCAACACACTGCGCCCAAAGGCGACATCCTCCTGACTTCTAACGTCCACCTGGTAGAACCTAGTAAACGTGTGTACTGAAGACCATGTTGCAGCCTTACAGATTTGAGCCAGGAAGGCCTGGTGATGCGCTGCCCATGAAGTTCCAACTGCTCTCGTGGAGTGCGCTCTAACTTTGAACGGAGGCGGTCTCCTCCTCAAGCCATAGGCTTGTATTATGATCTGTCGAATCCACTTGGCTAAAGTAGATTTTGACGCTGCCTGACCCTTTCTGGGGCCTTCCGGCAGAATAAACAAAGTATCCGTTCTGCGAATCTGAGCAGTGGCTTTTAGATAAGCTTTAACTGCTCTTACTACATCCAAAGAATGCAATAACTTTTCCTCTACCGAAGTAGGTTTGGGGAAAAAAGAAGGAAGAACCACATCTTGGTTCAAATGAAACCTCGATACCACCTTAGGAAGAAAGGCTGGATGAGGACGTAATACTACTCTGTCCTTATGGATAACCAGATATGGCTCCTTACAGGACATAGCTGCTAATTCCGACACTCTTTTAGCCGAACAAATGGCTACTAGAAAAATCAATTTCCTGGTGAGAAGAACCAAAGAAATATGCTGTAATGGTTCAAATGGTTGTTTCTGTAGAACCGACAGAACCAAGTTTAGATCCCATGGACATATGGGAATACTAACCGGAGGGCTAATACGCCTACTCCTTGTATGAAAGCTTTGACTAATGAATGCAAAGCCAAGGGCCTTTGAAAAAATATTGACAAGGCCGTCTGACCCTTGATAGTACTCAAGGCAAGCTTCCTATGTACAGCCCACTGTAGGAAGTCCAGACTCCTACCTATTACGTACTTATGTGGATGCCATTTCTTGGCCTCACACCACGCGATGTACGCCTTCCAGATTCTATAGTAGATCTGCCTGGATACCGGCTTCCTGGCATTGATCATGGTAGATACCACAGGATTAGAGAGCCCTCTCTTTTTTAGAATGTGGGCTTCAATAGCCAGGCCGTCAAACCTAGGGCTGGTAAGGAAGGGTGGTATATCGGTCCTTGCGAAAGCAGGTCCGGACGACGTGGGAGAGTCCAAGGACTCCCCACTGACATTTTACAATCTCTGCGTACCATGCTCTTCGGGGCCACGCTGGAGCCACCAGAATCACTGGTTTCTTTTCTACCCTGATTCTGCGGAGTAATCGAGGTAACAATTGTGGCGGTGGGAATGCATATATCAGCTTGAACTGATCCCAAGGGAACACTAGGGCATCCGAGCCGCAAGCTAGGGGATCCCTTGTCCGAGAGACAAACCTGTCCACCTTTGCGTTGAATCTGGATGCTAGAAGATCTACATCCGGTGTTCCCCACCGCTGACATATTGTCCAGAAAACCTCGGGGTGAAGGGACCATTCCTCTGGGCCTAATTGCTGGCGACTTAGAAAGTCCGCCTTCCAATTCTCCACTCCTGGAATGAATACCGCAGATATGGCTGGGACATATCTTTCTGTCCATTTCAGGATGTAATTTACTTCCCTCTGGGCTGCACGACTCCTGGTTCCCCCCCTGATGATTGATATATGCCACTGCTGTGGAATTGTCTGATTGAATTCTGACAGGGGACCCTTGGAGTTTGGATGTCCATACTACTAGGGCATACCGGGCTGCTCGTATCTCTAAGAGATTGATGGGCAGGGCCTTTTCTGCATCCGACCATCTGCCCTGGAGAGACCATTGCTCCTATAAGGCTGGCATCTGTAGTGACCACCTTCCAAGAAATCGGACTGAAGGATTTCCCTTTTTCCAGATTCTGGGGAACCAACCACCAACGGAGGCTCTTGCGAACGGAAGGGGACAAGGACATTGTAAGTCTAGGGCCTGAACTTTTTTGTTCCAGGCTGACAGTATGGCCCCTTGCAAATTCCTTGAATGGAATTGACCGTAGGGTACTGCTTCGAATGATGCCACCATTTTTCCCAGCAGCCTCATGCACAGGCGTATGGACGGCTGTCTTTTTTGTACCCACCAAGTGGATCAACTCTTTCAAAGACAACACCTTTCCTCGAGGCAAGAATATTTTCCTCTGGCCTGAATCCAACCTTAGCCCCAAATATTCCAGACTTTTGACTGATTTTTAGGGCTGACTTGTCTCGGTTGGTAATCCAACCGTGAGATTTCAGATACTTGATTGTCTTGTGAACGACCACTTCTAGTTTTTTCACTGAGTGGTCTATCAGCAACAAGTCATCTAGATATGCCATTATCATTACACCTTGTGTTCTTAGATTGGCCAATAAAGGGCCAGAATTTTTGTAAACACTCGTGGTGCTGTGGCCAGACCGAAGGGTAAGGCTCTGAACTGAAAATGGCGCCCTTCTACTGCAAAGCGTAGAAATTTTTGGTGGACTGGAAAGGTGGGAATGTGCAAATAAGCATCTTTGATGTCGATCGCGGCTAACCAATCCTCCCCTTGTAGGGCAGTGGCCACCGATCGGATCGACTCCATCGGAAAGTCCTGATATACAGGAATTTGTTTAGCCTTTTTAGAATTAATATGGGCCTCCCGTCCGCGTTTGTTTCGGGACTGTAAAGAGGTCTGAGTAAAACCCGAACCCTCATTCTTCCAGGGGAACCTCCATAATTACTCCTTGGAGCAATAGTTGTTCTAGTGCCAACAGGAGGGACTCTCTCTTCCGGGGATCCCTTGGCACGTTTGACCTCAAAAATGGGAAGGAGGAGAGTCTTTTAACTCCAAACTGTATCCCAAACATACTGCGGAGAGCACCTATCTGTTTTGATCGTGTCCCGCCAGGTCTCTTGCGAACAACTGGAGTCCTCCCCCCACCCGACTGAGTGGGGGCAACCCTTCAATGAATTTAACTTTGGGGGAGGTTTTGTACCTCCCCTGACCCAGGGTTTCTCATTACCCTGCTATTGTCCCTGTTTTTTACCCCCGGGAATTGACAGAGGAGGCCGTCGGAACTGTTACACAGCCGATGCCCCAGGGACTGGAGAAGCAGGCCTCTTAAAGAGGGACCTCTAACTCTGTTTTTAACCGGCAAGAGCGTATTTTTACCGCTGGAAATTTTCTGGATATATTTGTCCAGGTTTTCCCTGAATAAGCGTTCACCATGAAATGGGACGCTAACCAGCCATTCTTTACAGGGAGCTTCAGCAGACCAGTTTTTGAGCCATAGAAGCCTACGCATATGTACTATAGACAGCGTAAGGCGGGAGGCCTGATGGACTGAATCCCTTATGGCGTCACCGCAAAGCCTAAGGCTCTAGGTAGATCAGCTAGGGCAAGGCCTGCTGATCTGTCAAGTCCCTCAAGACCTGTTTCAACTGATCCTTCACTGCTTAGCAGACCTCACTGCTGGTTGTGTCACCAAGCTTGCTGTAGAAAGAAGCAGACTTTCATAAGGACTCCAATCTTTTATCTATTGGGTTCTTGAACATTTGGACATTATCCACTGGACATGTCAGTGATTTATACATACAAGAGATGGCTGCGTCCACTGTAGGGACCTTCCATTTTTTGATGAACTTATCCTCCATGGGATAGACCACCGGAAATCTCTTGGGGGAATAAATATTTTCTCAGGACGTTCCCAATCCTGGTAAATGAGCCCTTTCAGTAAAGGGTGAAGTGGAAAAGAACAGACAGTCTGGGGGCTTCTAGTGACCCCAACGAGGATACAGTAGTGGTTGATGGTTCCGCAAGGTGCATTTTAAATGCTGATCGGACCATGTTAGTCAGAGACTGAACCCATAATCTTTCAGCTTGAGATGCTGAGAAAAAGGTTCCCCCACTGTTGATTCCTCTATAACAGAATCAACCTCATCCTGATCCCCTTCAGGGAGGTCGATCCCTGTATGGGACTGTTGCTCTGCTAACAGGCACTCTGAAGGAGGAGACGGAGATCGGGCGTGCTTTCCCTGACAGGGAGGCAGCGATCAATGTTGACAATCTCTCTCTAATCCTGCCAGAGCTGAGGAAAAAACCTCCTCTGTTACATACACAGGAGCAGGTGAACTGAGGACAGCCACAGTACCAAGTACCCCTGCGGGGTCTCTACGGTCACTTACCTCTGAACTTCAGGGGAGACTGGTGCAGCAGAAGCATGGCCAAGATCCTCAGAGCCCGATGAGACCCCCTTCGCTTCCTGGAAGATTCAGTTCCGGAGCTTCTGGACGGCATATTCCTAAGCCTAAAGCTGAGGTATTCCAGCCATAATACACCAATTTTACTGAGAATAGTCTAGCACAATTGCTGCTATATAACAGTTGGTGTCTACTAAAGTGCCTTTCTAGGGGATGCCTGCATCAACCGCCTCTGTGTGCCTTTATACTGTTGCTAGCTCTGTCTGTGCACTTCAATAGCCAGCTATAATGTGCTTTAAAACACGCTGGACGCCCGCACATGCGCAGTAGCGCCGCGGCGCACACCTGAGCGTCATCCACCCGCTCCGCCCCTTTTTCCAGATCGCCTCTATATATAGAGGCACATGCCCGCGCGCGGGCACGTGCGCCTTCGGCGCCTTTTTTGAAAACAATAAGGAGCTAGATGGGAGCCAGGGTCCCTTTGCCGCAGGGCCCGGGGATGGATGAGCGCAGCAACAGGGCAGAGGAGACAGCTTCCCAGCAGAGAACATACCAACTGCCTGGATTTGATTCTGGAAGAAAAAAAATCCACATTACAAGAAAAAGAACCATAGCGGCCTCTAGTGTCTAACACAGGTACCGCGGTCTTACATTTTTTTTTTTTTTTCTTGCCTACTATTAAAATTTTTACATTTTCTCAGTAGTAACCGGCATACACAGAATATAGCGGGAATACCTTAGGTAACAGGCAGAAAGACAAAATAGGCTTGGGGGTCCCTCAATAGAACCAAGTTCCCGAGGGCCCCCACTTACCTTTTCCTCGCCGCAGGACTCTGTTTGGTCCACAGAAGCCCAAACTTCACCTATCACGGCAGGCATTGTAATCAAACCTTCAGGGACCGGGTTCCCAAGGATTCCACTCCCCTGGACCTGTATAGCACCCTGCACAGAAAACATCTTGGTCGTGGGTATGACCAGAGCTCTGGATCCCAGGGTCCAGCCCTCCTAAGAGAGGCATTACAGGCAAAACCTTGCTCTTCTCTTGCAAGGCCCGGGTACCGACCGTTTAGGTATGAAGCTTTTTTGGTCGGATCCGGAATAGCTTACTGAGGCCCAAAAGAACCTGTACGCAAGCTCAGTGAAAAACACATGTTACTTCTTGGCCAACACCTTAGACACTGGCAAAAAAACTGAGGTGCTCCCGGATGGGAGGGGCTTATATAGGGGAGGGTACTTCCGGTTTTGGAAGTTGCCAGTGCCAGCACCTGAAGGTATCTATATAACCCATTAGTAATGACTATGTCGCTCTGTGTCCCGTGATGTACGAGAAAGAAATGGTTCTTCCACTGTTGATTCCTCTACAACAGAATCAACCTCATCCTGATCCCCTTCAGGTAGGTCGATCCCTGTATGGGACTGTTGCTCTGCTAACAGGCACTCTGAGGGAGGAGACGGAGATCGGGCGCACTTTCCCTCTGACAGGGAAGCAGCGATCAATGTTGTCAATCTCTCTTCCAGTCCTCCCAGAGTTGAGGAAAAAACCTCCTCTGTTACATACACAGGAGCAGGTGAACTGAGGACAGCCACAGTACCAGGTACTCCTGAGGGTGCTCTACGGTCACTAACCTCTGATTTTTCAGGGGAGGTTGGTGCAGCTGAAGCATGCCCAAGATCCTCAGAGCCCGATGGAGACCCCCTTAGCTTCCTGGAATTCTTAGTTCCGGAGCCTTTAGACGGCATATTCCTAAGCCCAAAGCTGAGGTATTCCAGCCGCAATACACCACTTACTGACAATAGTCTAGCACAATTGCTGCTATATAAACAGTTGGTGTCTACTAATGTGCCTTTCTATGGGGATGCCTGCATCAACCGCCTACTGTATGCCTTTCTTTAATGTTGCCAGCTCTGTTTCTCCATAACCAGCTGACAACAGCTAATGTGCTTTTTGTATCATGCTGGGACGCCTGCACATGCGCAGAAGCGCCGCGGCGCGCACAGAGCGTCATCCACCCAGCTCCGCCCCTTTTTCCGGCCCACCTCTATAAATAGAGGTGCGTGCACGCGCACGTGCGCCTTTGGCACTCTTTTTTTAAAGGAACTAGGACAGAAGCCAGGGCCCTGTTTGCCACAGGGCCGGAGGATGGATGAGCATTGCAACATGGCAGCGGGGACAGTTTCCCATTCAGAGGACTCACCATCTGCCTGGATTTTGACTTGGAAGAAAAAATCCATATGACAAGAAAACAACGTTCCACAGCGGCCTCTAGTGGTTTAACACAGGTACCGCGGTTTAACCTTTTTTTTTTTCTTGACCACTCTTAAAATTATTACATTTTTTAGCAGTTACAGGCATGCACAGATATTTAGCGGGAATACCGTTAGGTAACAGGCAGAAAGACATATTAGGCTTGGGGGTCCCCTCAATAGATCCAAGTTCCTGAGAGGCCCCCACTTACCTTTTCCTCGCCGCAGGACTCTGTTTGGACCACAGAAGCCCAAACTTCACCTATCACGGCAGGCATTGTAATTAAACCTTCAGGGACCGGGTTCCCAAGGATTCCACTCCCCTGGACCTGTATAGCACCCTGCACAGAAAACATCTTGGTCGTGGGTATGACCAGAGCTCTGGATCCCAGGGTCCAGCCCTCCTAAGAGAAGCATTACAGGCAAAACCTTGCTCTTCTCTGCAAGGCCCGGGTACCGACCGTTTAGCTATGAAGCTTTTTTGGTCGGATCCGGAATAGCTAACTGAGGCCCAAAAGAACCTGTACGCAAGCTCAGTGAAAAACACATGTTACTTCTTGGCCAACACCTTAGACACTGGCAAAAAACTGAGGTGCTCCCGGATGGAAGGGGCTTATATAGGGGAGGGTACTTCCGGTTTGGAAGTTGCCAGTGCCAGCACCTGAAGGTAATCTATATAACCCACATAGTAATGACTATGCCGCTCTGTGTCCCGTGATGTACGAGAAAGAAAAAAGAAACAATGAAATAGCCTATGATACTTTTACCGCCTTAGACTCATATTTATCCATATGTACCGCTGTCTACATACACCTGTTCTCTGTGTACAAACTCCTTGGACCTGAAAAATACTTATAAGCAAAATCATTACTCTATTCTTCATATTTAACCTGCAAAGAATGGAAAATAATAATGACATTCCTGTACATTGGTAAATTGTCAATGACATTCTTTCAAAACTGATTCAAACAAAACCCTCTGTAACCCTTAATTTTCCCGTTCCTACAAAAATACAACAGCCGCGACGCATCGAAGGATCGCCGCGGTAAGTTCGAACATATTCATGTTACTACATATAAACACTCAGATACAAACGTGAGGGAGATACTTCATAGTTTCCAAAACCAAAAATTAAAAAAAACAAACAGCCAGAATTCTCCCTTCACTCTTTCAGCAATAGAAAAAAATACAATGGGACAACCATGAGAGCAGCTCGAGAACCTTCCATGTACCAGCCATACAAGGTTCAAACAAACGGGCATGAGCCACCGTTCCTCATCATTACAGATTTCTGAAGCCGCAGCTCAACTACATCCATTCCAGAGGGATACCCAAAATAGTATCCTTGGACCACCTATGTTAATCTTTTTGGGGTTCAAAGGCCTTTGCCCCAAAACTAGGCTTCGTGCACTGTGTGACCGTCTGACTATGGGAAGCCTCCATTCCTTCCCTTTTCACAGACCTCCTTGTGTCCATGGCGATTCGAATCGGCTTATCGTCTTAAACCTGCGTCCAGGTTAAACCGTTGCACCCTTTCGGAGATCACCGCCTGGTGTCTTCTTATACGGTGAATTGCAGAACTACAACCACTATATGGTCAAGTCCTCCAACTAGAAACCCTAACCGAGGCGTCAACTCTATGGCTTGTTGTCCCAACACTTTTGGAACTACAGAACAACCACCGATCAACCCCCGAATTAGGCCTCTACCCCTCACAGTGTATGCATACACAAGCATTTTCCGCTATACACCCATACACTGCGTTGTCAGACTAAACCTCACAGAACACTTACGCCAGTTTACCACCTGCAGAACAATGTGGCTTCTCTCTGTATCTAGAGGATAAAATAATGGTGATACCCCCTGTTTGCTCTCTACTCAAAACTGTATTACAGTCCAAAACTTCACAAAACTGGAACAAAATATAAAAGACTTTTAAACGCCAAAATGCTTTCCATTTTCCTTCCAGACACAAATCTCATTGCTCACCTTTAAAAACCCCAAGCTCCTCCCACTAACTTTCTGCTGATATATAAATGCTGAAAAGAAACTTCCGGTTACATGCTCAGCTACTTAAAAAACCAAACTGGTTTATTTACATATCAATTGTTCAGGAAGAGGGAGGGGGAGGGGAGGCGTTAGCCATAATCGCCTTGTCTATCAAGACTTCAAAAAAAAAATCCATGGCTACACATCATATATGTTTCAACCATTTAAAACCTTGTCAAGGAAATGATGGAGTAAACCCCCCTTTGCAAATGGGAGGGAATCCCCCCTGACCCACATTCCCTGGAAGTCAAACCATAAGTTGGGACCCAAAATACAAACTCCTGCCAAAAGATGGCTATACAGTACAAGTTTCAAAAAATGAATTGCCCTCTGGGAAACTCCCAAATATTTAAACATAAAAACACATCATTGTACGAAAACTCTGTTAGTCTTACAATCTATCAAAATTCAGTGTAAAGTGAAGTTTTTCTTAAAACCAAAATCCAATGCAAAAAAAACCCGCCGCGCATATACTGCAAAGTCAGCTGACCCTGCAAAGTCAGCTGACCCTGCAATAGCTTACACTCACCCAAATGAAAACAGAGAAACCTTTCTCCTAACACCATCTGCATGGAGTTTGCATGTTATCCCTGTCTCTGCGTTGGCCTCCCCCCACACTCCAACTGCTGGTAGATCAGCCAGATCCCATCCATAAATAGGCCCCAGCATGTGCGTGTGTCTGCAAGCACGTTGTGGCCACTCGGGGTAAAACCGCGCTATTTTAAGAT
Source organism: Rana muscosa (assembly GCA_029206835.1). Taxonomy (NCBI): domain Eukaryota; kingdom Metazoa; phylum Chordata; class Amphibia; order Anura; family Ranidae; genus Rana; species Rana muscosa. The sequence goes on from CM055118.1 coordinate 160,109,238, forward strand.
ACCTCTCAACTCACCTCAAAAGGTGATGCTTAGAAAAGCAATTTAAACCAGAGACAAAACTGCGCCAATCAACAAATGCCAATACAGCATATTCAGGAGTCGTGTTTGCTAAACTGGAACTTCCTATCTCAAACTGTAAACGTCTCTCAAAATGGCCGACAAGCCAGGACTACAAAATGGTGGATGATCCACCACAGCACCTCATGGACAACAAGAATTGCGCCATTGAGGCATGCAATTTTTCCCGCCAAAACCAGCATGGGACGTCACAATGAACACCACATGGGTTCCCCCACACAAAGACAAACACAAATGGCCTCCAGCAGGTTAAAAAGGCCGCACTACCCAATTCGCACTAAACATCAAAAACTGAGAAATTCTATCAGCAACATAGCTGACGAATGCCACAGTATGGTCACATATCATCACACCCAAAGGAAAGGTGGCTGTACCTTCCCTTATAGGATACCCACAGGCTAAGACAAAACTGCGCCTCAAAATGGCAGGCAGACCGCAAGGTTAACAAAACCAAGAATGGCGCCATTACTTTTTCCCGCCAAAACCAGGATCTCTTCACTAGAGAACCAAAAATGCTTTTCTCCACAAAGACTGACTACACCATTGAAACTTTTCTAAATTATCATCAAAATCCACTGAAAAAGGTGTCAGCTACACTCTACAAGGACCACATGTACACTTACAAACTTAGCCTCCCTTTGGCCAACTAAACAGCACATTCAATAAATGTAAGTTACATGACAATATTAAAAACATATTCATTTCTCTAAGTTAATATACTCTGAGATATTCACCACTTTTCTCTACCTAAAGTTCACACACACAGTGGCCTCAGCTTCCATAACAAGCCATTGCAGAGACATACTATGTCTGCCTTCTAGCAATGCCTGGCCACTTGGATATGCGGCGGGAACTTTCAACTGAAAAACCAAACACTTTTGTTAAAATATTTTTACACTTATGGGGACATGTGTCTTTGTCCCCTATAAAGGCAAAAATCACAATCTAACCATTTCTATTTTTCATAGAAATCACAAACACCACACACATACAGTATATTGTTGCTTGTACATCTGCTTAGAGTGTCTTTCCCTCAGGGCACAGCCCCTGCAACACAAAACAGTGGGCAAGCCCTACCCCCATTCAAGCACATGGTTCACAAACAAACCTCTGAGAAATACAAAAAGCTCAGCCAAACACACACATTGCAGACTGAATAATCCCACATCTATACCTTCATTTCATACACAATATACAGTTTATATTTCTCGCTTAGTTACACTCTTACAGCCCACAGTTTCCATCAGATCCTCTCTTACACAACTTCAGTCACACTCATGGGTACACATGTCCTACATCACACAAACAATCTAATCACACAGGCACATGCAGGCATACCCACACACAATCAAATTCACAGGCATACGATCCATGACAAAATCACACACACACATGCACACGCTGCAAACTTAACCACTTGTCCCCCGCCCACTGTCAATTGACGGCGGGCGGAGGATACTCTCGTTCTGGGAGGACGTCATATGACGTCCTCCCTTTAAAACGAGCTAGGAGGCGCGCGCGCGCCCGCCGCGTTCACAAGGCCCCGGTGCGCGTGCCCGGCGGCCGCGATTGCCGCCGGGCACCCGCGATTGCCCGGGAAACGAGCAGGAAAGTGGATCTCTGTGTGTAAACACAGAGATCCACGTCCTGTGAGGGAGAGGGGACCGATGGTGTGTCCCTTGTACATAGGGACAACCATCGGTCACCTCCCCCAGTCAGTCACCTCCCCCCACAGTAAGAACACATTGAGGGAACATATTTAACCCCTTCCCGCCCCCTAGTGGTTAACCCCTTCCCTGCCAATCACATTTATACAGTAATCAATGCATTTTTATAGCAGGGATCGCTGTATAAACGTGAATGGTCCCAAAAATGTGTCAAAAGTGTCCGATGTGTCCGCCGCAATATCGCAGTCACAATAAAAAATCGCAGATCGCCGCCATTACTAATAAAAAAATAAAAAAATAAAAATGCTATAAATCTATCCCCTATTTTGTACAAGCTATAACTTTTGCGCAAACCAATCAATACGCGCTTATTGCGATTTTTTTTTTCACCAAAAATATGTAGAAGAATACGTATCGGCCTAAACTGAGGAAAATTTTATTTAAAAAAAAAAAAATGGGTATTTATTATAGCAAAAAGTAAAAAATAGTGTTTTTTTTCCAAACTGGACACTCTTCTTTTGTTTATAGCGCAAAAAATAAAAACCGCAGAGGTGATCAAATACCACCAAAAGAAAGTTCTATTTGTGGGAAAAAAAGGACACAAATTTCGTTTGGGAGCCACGTCGCACGACCGCGCAATTGTCATTCAAAGTGTGACAGCGCTGAAAGCTGAAAAATGGCTTGGGCAGGAAGGGGGTTTTTTCGTGGTGGAGGTGGTTAAAGCATGATTTCAAAAAGACAAAATTTTTTTTTTTTGTTCGTTTCAAAGTACAGCCTCTTTACGCATCAATCACATCGCAGGTCCACTCTCCTCCTCTGCTGATCTGATGCTCAAAGAGGCCGCAATTGGTCCCAACCGTGAGTCGCCATTCTGTTGTGGAATTCCAGGCTGCTGTTTACAGAGCACACAGAGCCTATAATTCCTGTGCTATCTAAGCACACATCAGATTTAATCTTTTTGCAATAATGCTATCTTTAGTCTAAGTTTGCTAAAATCCACTCACCGTTCATTCCCATTCATCCAAGAAAGGCAGCACCACAAAAGCTTATCTTCTCATCAGGCCATTCCAGCAAAGACTGCCTAGCCGACGCCTAATCATAGGCTTTTATTAAACTCAAAAGATCTCGCACAGGAGGGGATTGGCTGCAGCAACCAATCCCCTCCCCCATGGGCGGGAACCTCACAGGATGTTCCTTCCTCACAGGAAAATGACAATACCTGGACATTCCTTCCAACAGGAGATATCATACATGAATACAATAACGTAGGATGGCTAAAGTTACCGTTGATAGGAATTCTTATTCTGCGCTATTCCATAGAATAACGCATATTAAGATTATACTATTATTGAATGGGGGAGGGAGGCTATCTGCAGATGCGCGCTACGAATTCCAACCAATGTTGATCAGACACAGCCGAGACAAGAGTACGCATCTGCTCGTAACCAATGATGTTGTTGCAGAGCGAGCATATCCCCTCCTTAACGATCGTCCATGCTAATGCACAGAGGGCCCCCGTTGGCGGACATATCCGCACCCTGCAAACATCACACTCCAACCTCAAAACGTTTTCCCCTATCAGACGGGATTCAACCAGCCTCAGACTACCCCAATCAGCTCTTTTAGAGCGGGTTGCGGAAGTACTAACACTGGGTGACACTATGACAATACATATTAAATACATCTCCATAAAAATCTCCACAACAGCCCTGTGCGTGGTTTAGCTTCCTCAGCTCCCGTTACAGACAACCTATCCCAGAGGTTCCTCTTAAAGTGATTGAAAAGGTTCAAGTTTTTTTTTTTTTTTTAAATAACAAACATGTCATACTTTCACTGTGCAGTTCGTTTTGCACAGAGTGGCCCCAAACATCCTCTTCTGGGGTCCCACGGCGGCTCTCGCGGCTCCTCCCCTCATTAGATAACCCCCTCTGGGAAACTCTCTCCCGAGGGGGTTACCTTGCGCGTGTGCTCCTGTTTCATACACTCGGCCCCCTCAAAAATCAAAATGTATTTGGCCAGTACATGTAGGAATGACTGCAGGCAACAGTGAAACATGGTGAAGGATACCTGTAAGCTTGGGGTTGTACTTCTAGATTGAAGTGGTTGGTTTTGTCAAAACTGATGGCATCCCCAATGCTGAGAAAAGCAAGCAAATTTTTATCTATGTAGTATCATGAGGGAGGCATCTGATTGGTCCCAACTTACTTTTGCAGCATGAAAATTACCCCTAACACATAACATACACTGCACACAGCAAAAATCATAAAGAACTATTTTCCTAAAAAATGTTTTAGGAAATACTACAACAGGTGTTATGGTCCCCATAGCGCCCTGATCTTTGTCAACGAGGCATTAGCAGCAGTGAAAGGATGTTATGCAGACAAAGCTGTGGGGTAACTGGCAAAGCTTCCAGAATGCTTGGAAGTGTACATGCAAGTGTACAGCATACTTGCACATTATGGCACACTTATCTTCTAGCGTGCCCTTCTCCAGAAATGAAATTTGGAGTACACTTATTACTCCAAGTCCTACTGATTCTTCTAAATATTATCATGTCTTTTTGGCTATTGGGTGACCATTGACGTTGTAACTCCTGCACCAATTTATATCTTTTATATCTGCCTTGCGTTCAGCTTAACACTAAGACTGCATTCACACCTGAGCGTAGCGTTTCGAGCGTCTTTACCAGCGTTTTGTCACGCGAATTTGCGCCCGTAGAAACGTTGTCGCGCTAGACGCTTGAATCGAGCGTTTCCATTACATTCTACGACTCCTAAAACGCCCAAATCTGCCCGGGTCCGGAACTTGTTTGAGCTTCAGGCATTCGGCTTCAGGCGTTTTGGAGTGGAGATGTGAACCATCTCCACAGAGAATAATGGTTTTTTTCCCCTCTAGCGTTTTGTAGCTTCAGGCTTCAGGCTACAAAACGCTCAGGTGTGAATGCAGCCTTAGCCTTTATTGACTTCTGCAACTGAAGTGGAGTAATTCACAATAGGAGCACTTTCATTCAAGTCAGGTCTCGGCTCTATGCCCACCTTTCTTCCTGTTCTTCTGCTCTGTTGCACATTAGAGATTACAAGGCTGGTCAGCCACTGCTGGCAGCTGTCTTTTGGCTGACAAATTAAAAATTTAAATGATTAAAACACATCAAAACTTATGTCTTTGCAAGTACTAGAATGTGTATTGATGAGCAATATGACGTGCATTGACATTGAAAACAATGTGGGTTGCAACCCATGATGATGTAAGTTCACGTGAATTTACATGCGAGTTTACATAAATGTTGATGAGTTTCCATTGATTTCAGGTGAAAAAAGGCCTAAAAATGTTTTGCTGTAAACCTTGAAGATGAATTTGTCCACAATGCCCGTGGCTACAGATGTCAGCGAGGGCTTTTAAAGTTTATGTACTGCATTTTAGAATATGTAAATACTTGAAAGCCTGGACACATATCTACTTTAAATATTTCCTGGTTTTCAAATATTTAATAAGCTGTTTGGTTGGAGTTAGTTTTTTATGGTTAGACGACTCCCAGAAATGGGTCTTGTCTATTAAAATGTTAAAGGTAGACTCTCATTGAGTGCTAAAGCGAGCACAATTTCAGATATTAGGGTTACTTGTTTGTTTTGCATACAGTTCTATTATATTGTGAGAAAAGGATTTGTTCTTATTCATTTATCTGACCTTTTTTTTTCCAATTTGCTTATTGTCAGAGCTGGTCATATGAAGCTATGTCTGCAGGTCAGACTGGAGACACGGTAAAGCCTGGGCAGGTAGGATCAAGTGGAAATGGACCTTCATCCTTTGGACAGGTAGGTAATTGCTACCACTTTGTAGTAGTTTATAGAATAATAATCAAACTTCAGTATTTTTAATCTCTAGTTCTTGGGGATTACTGTGCATGGTTTCCATGCTGTAGGTAGGTGTTCATGTGTGTTTCCTAGGGCAGTGTCTCCAAAGCGATTTTTGCTTATACGAAAAAAATATATTTGTGGTTCAGGTGGAAATGTTCAGGTCGCAGTCCTCCAGAGAACAAAATAAAACCTGACAGGGATTTTAATTATTTCCTACGCTATCCAAAATAAAAGTTTAGATATAGTTTATAGCTAAATCTGTTTTTTTTTTGGGGGGTGGCCATAGAAGGGTTGGAACCCCTGTCAGTTTTTTTTTTCTTTTTTATTCCTCTCTGTCAGAGAGATTCACACTATTTGTCCTGGTGACAGAAAGTAATTGTGAATCCAAAATGTTATAATTTTCACAACAACAGCAGTTGCTTTGGAGTGATTTATTTTCACTTCCTGTTGAATCTCATTCAGGTCTCATTCCCATTCAGTCCCATTGGGACACAGATGTCAAGAAGTATGACATTAGAGTTTAAAGTGATTGTAAAGTCTTGTTTTTTTTTTTGTCTATTAAGATAACGAACATGTTATTCTTACCTGCCCTGTGCAGTGGTTTTGCACAGGGAAGCCCAGATCCTCCTCTTCTCGAGTCCCTAACTGGAGCTCCTGGCCCCTCCTGTTGAGGGAACCCAAGCCGAGCCGCAGCTCCGTGTATCCATTCAGGCACAGAGACGTGCATAGGCCCCACCCCCTCTCTTTCCTCATTGGCTAACTGAGTTTGACAGCAGTGGGAGCCAATGGCGTCGCTGCTGTTTCTCAGCCAATCAGACGGGAGAGTCCTGGACTGGGGGCTGCTGCATACAGAAGGCTTTTTCTCCTAATGCATTAAGATGAAAAACCTTCTGCCTTTACAACCACTTTAATTCACACTCTAAAACTACAAGAAAATGGTTATACATACACATGAAAGGTAGCAGTGGACTTGCTTGTCTCCCCAAGGATGCATTTTTTATAACGATAATCTAAAAGCTTACTATGTCTGCACCTAGCATTCAGTTTTTCTTTTATGGATTTTAAGCCATCTGTCTGACATATTGATAGGCTTTGTTTTTTCCTGTTGCAGCACAAGTACACAGCGGAGGAGTACCAGGCTATCCAGAATGCTCTGCGGCAGAAACTGGGACCAGAGTATATCAGCAGCAGACAGGCAGGAGGCGGACAGAAGGTACACACGTCCTGTCACTGTGGCCTGTTGACATATGTGCGGTGCTCACAATATCTTTTTTTTTTTTATTCTTTATTTTATTTTCTTGGAACAGGGTATACAGATGCCACGTTATCATTTCATTTAAAGAAAACATGTAAAACAAAACGTTATTTCCTTTTTTATTAATCTTTAACTGGGTGTGGAACTTCTCAGGGAGCCCTTACTTACTCTTTTTACCAGTCAGCCTAATTTTTATTTGTACTCTCCTAATAATTTCTTCCCTTCCTCTGTTTTTACTATTTGCTCCCATGGTGCCCATATTTCTTGTATTTGTTTTCTTCCCTCCAACGTCATCGGTAAGAATTTCTCCATTATTCCCACCCTTCTAACTTTATTTAACCACATTGAAATCGAAGGGGCACTAGGATCTTTCCATTTCATCGCAATACAACTTTTTGCCGCATTTACTAAATGGCACAATATGGAATTTATATATTTTTTTGGTGGTATTTGTGTATGGTGTAGCAAGAAAAAAGCTCGTTCTTCTGCAATCTGATATTCTGTAAATGTTTGAGTAATTCTCTGTACAGTTTGCCAAAATTGTCTAATTACTGGGCATGCCCAAAAAATATGTATCATAGTCCCTTTTTCCTCACATCCTCTCCAGCACCTGTCAGATATTTCTGGAAAAAATTTGTTCAAGGCCGATGGCGTATAATACCAACGTGTTAACATTTTATAATTTGATACCTGTATTTTCGTACACCTTGAAGGTTTTAATGACAGATCTATAATCTTCTGGCATTGTGCTGGAGAGAAAGTTTGGCCTAGATCTCGTTCCCATTTGGCAAGACAATCCATTTTAGAGTCCTCTGAGTGTGCAGTCAGATATATATATATTTTAGAGATTATGTGGGATAGGGGTTCCTCTCCCTCACAGTACTCCTCAAATTTAGTTTGTGTTCGCCTATATCTTTCTGCTGGTCCCAGGGTCTCCAAGTAATGTCTACCCTGTCGAGCTTGCCATATGGGAATTTAATATTGCCCACCTTGTTGTATTAATTCACCAATTGATACCCATCCTCTATGGCCTCGTACACACGACCGAGTTTCTCGGCAAGAACCAGCAAGAAACTTGCTGGCAGAGATGTCTTGCCGAGAAATTTGTTCGTGTGTATGGTTTCTCATCAAGAAAACCGACAAGTAATCTCGACGAGAAAATAGAGAACCTGCTCTCTATTTTCTCGTCGAGATTCTCGTCAGCCTGTTTCTCGACGAGAAAAGTGAGTGTGTGTACACTTACCTGTCCTCCGGGAAGCCCGCGCATGTTCGAAATGAATTCGACACATGCGCGGTAGCTTCCTAGGCATAGGTAGGGTATACCAAGATGGCGGCGACGGCATCGAATGTGACGAGCGCATGCTCGTCGTATTCAATGACATCACCGCGTTCGCTCCTTTCAAAGAACCGCGGGTTCTTTGAATCGAGTGTGTGTACACTCGGCCGGGACAAGTTTCTTGTCCAAGAATCTCGTCGAAAAAAACGACATGTTTTTTTCTACGAGAATCTCGGCCGTGTGTACGAGGCTTATCTCCTAGAAATTGTAAGCTTGGAATCTTCCCTTTTCTCTCAGTTTCCTAAGTATTTGTGAGTCCATGCCTAGTGGGAACTCTGGGTTTCCTAAGATCGGAAACAGCGGAGAGTTTTTGATGGAGAATTTAGAGTTCTGGTTTACTTTATTTCCTATTCTTATGCCGTGTACACACGACCGTTTTTAATGACGAGAAAAATGAAATTTTTTAAAATGGTCATTAACCACATCAATACCATGCACTTATACAGCTTCCTGCCCAAGCCAATTTTGAGCTTTCAGCGCTGTCGCAATTTGAATGACAATTGCGCGGTCATGCTACACTGTACCCAAACAAATTTTTTATCATTTTGTTCCCACAAAAAGAGCTTTCTTTCGGTGGTATTTGATCGCCTCTGCGATTTTTATTTTTTGCACAACAAATAAAAAAAGAGCGAAAATTTTTAAAAAAACGACGTTTTTCTTTGTTTCTGTTAATTTTTTTTGTAAATAAGTACCTTTTCTACTTCAATGACGGGCACTGCTAAGGCGGCACTGAAGGGCACTGATAAGGCGACACTGATGGGCACCGATGAGGTGGCACCAATGAGGTGGCACTGATGGGCACTGATGATGGGCACTGATAGGCGGCACTGATGGGCACTGATATGTGGCACTGGTATGCGGCACTGATGGGCACTCATAGGTGGCACTGATTGGCACTCATAGGCGGCACTGATTGGCACTCATGGGCGGCACTGATGGGCACTTATGGGTGGCACTGATAGGTGGCATGGACGGGCACTGATAGGTGGGCACGGATGGGCACTAATAGGTGGCACTGATGGACACTAGTAGGTGGCATTGGTGGCACTGGTGCCCAGCAATGCCAGCCACCACACATTGTGAAAGTGCCAGTCAGTGCCCATTTGTGGGCACTGATTGGCATATTTTTTTTAATGTTTTTCTTTTATTTATTTTTACTACATGTGGATGGCCATAGGGGCCATCCACATGATTGGGGCTTCCCTGGTGGTCCTGGGGGGCTTCCCTGGTGGTCTAGTGTGGGTATCCGAGGGGGGGCTGCGCTGATAAACAATCAGCGCGAACCCCCCCTGTCAGGAGAGCCGCCGATCGGCTCTCCTCTACTCGCGTCTGTCAGACGCGAGTGAGGAAGAGCCGATCAACGGCTCTTCCGGTTTACTTCCTGATCAGCCGTGATTCGACACGGCTGATCACATGGTAAAAAGCCTACGACGGAGGCTTTTTACCGAGATCAGTGTAGCGGTGGGTCAGACTGACCCACCGCTCCACCGATCGCCGCGATGCGCGCCCCCCGGGCGCGCGGCGGCTGTTATCCCGCAGGACGTCATATGACGTCCAGTGTGGATAACAGAACCACTTCCCGGATGTCAATCTGCTATTGACTGGGCGGGAAGTGGTTAAAAATGATCGTGTGTGGGCTTCAGAGCATTTTTCACGACGTGAAATACGGGCATGAAAAAATTGGAACGTGCTCTAATTTTTCACGTTGTTTTTTACATCGTCGTTTTTCTCGTCATGAAAAACGGCCATGTGTGGGCTTTAACGATGTGAAAAAAAAATGCGCATGCTCAGAATTAAGTATGAGACTGGAGCGCTCGTTCTGGTAAAACTAGCGTTCGTAATAGGGTTTGCACATTCGTCACGCTGTAACGGACTGAAAAGCGCGAATCGTCGCTCAACAAACTTTACTAACATGAAGGGTGGCGCCATCCAAATGGAACTTCCCCTTTATAGTGCCGTCGTACGTGTTGTACGTCACCGCGCTTTACTCAAACATTTTTTTCCACAATAGTGTGTAGGCAAGGCAGGCTTGAGAAGAATCACGTCGAGAAAAATGCTGTTTTTTTTCAATGACATTAAAAACGGTCGTGTGTACATGGCATTAAGGTTTCACCTATCAGAGGGTGATTTTTTACTAGGGGCGGTAGAATTTTATAGCACCCTAAAGCCCTTTTTAAAGGAACTAGACACATTTGCTGCTCCATAGTAACCCATAGTTTGTAATCCCAATGTCTACTCCAATCTACTATCCTACCGAGTTGGACCGCCTGATAGTATTTATATATATCTGGTGCCGATATTCCTCCAACTCTTTTGGGTGAAGTCAGCAGTTTTCTACCTATTCTTGGCCGTTTACTGGCCCAAATAAATTTAGTGAACACTCCACGGACTTGATTGAAGTAACACATGGGGATTCTCACTGGCAATGCTTGAAACAGATAAAGGAATTTTGGCACCACACTCATTGTTAGAATATTACATCTCCCAAACCATGAATGTATTCCTTTACTCCAGCCTTCCAATAAGGTTCTAATTGTACTAAGTAGTGGTACAAAGTTGCTTTAGTTGTCCATCTAAACTCAAAGCTATATTCTAGTCCACTTTTGATGGAACCCGGAAGGGCCACCCCCATTGCCTCTGATTTGTTATAGTTTATTTTTAAGTTTGACATAGTCCCATATAATTCTACTTCTTTCATTAGATTTGGTAGCGAAATTTGTGGTGTTGCTAGTGAGAAGAGCATATCATCTGCATATGCCGATACTTGATATTCCTTTCCCCCACCTCAATACCCCAGATATCCGGGTTCTTTCGTATCTTATTTAAAAGCGGTTCTAATGTGAGGGCGAATAAAAAAGGCGATAGGGGGCATCCCTGCCGGGTTCCATTTGTAATAGCAAAGGGCCTAGAGTAAATCCCATTTACTTTTACCAGTGCACGAGGACCCGTATACACTCCTACTATCCATTGGACCATCCTCTCACCTAATCCCATCTGTTTTAAGACCTCGAACATAAATTTCCAGCTTACTCTGTCGAATGCTTTTTCTGCATCCGTATTTAAAAAAAACATTTGGTATCTTCTTGTGATTTACCCTGTGGATCAAATTTAACACTTTTATAGTGCTGTCTCTTGCCGGGATAAATCCTACTTGGTCAAGATGTACTAATTCAGGAAGATAAGACTGTATACGGAATGCTAAAATCTTTGTCAAATTTTTTTAATTCACATTTAACAGTGATATTGGTCTATAGCTACTACAGCTCGCTGGGTCCTTCCCCTCTTTTGGAATAACTGTAATATGCACTGTTACGGTCTCCAATGGTAACATCACTGTAACGACAGGGGTTAACGTCGTTTTGGATATTCCATTCTCGAGCACACGCCAGCTACCAGACACTCCAACCAGCCGAATAAGACCCCGTACAAATATTTCTCCCCGCACAAACGAGACAACGCTCTGTGTTGAGGTTCCAAAACAGGGAATGAATCTTTATTACAAGCACATGGTAACACACTTCCCTTCAAAACACTTCTCTCCCATCCTTGGGGAACAGGGCGGGTTAAACTGTCCAATGACAATGGTGATACAGGTCAGGTGTGCTCAAACTTCTCCTTCAGTAAACAGTCTTAGCAGGAGGGGTTGCTGGAGTGATTCCCCCCCCCCTTTCCTCACAGCAAGACACTTAAACATCCCATAATAGGCAGCCAGACGGTCTACCAGCTCCAATTCACATCACCACAAACAACAATGAAAAGGTCTTTGGAAGCTAGTCTGGATTTAATCTACATTACACAGGCAGCCAGGTGGTTAGAGTTGAACACATCAGCATCTCTCAATTAACCTGTTGAGTTCAGAATCAAACAACCAGTAAATAGTCCTTTACAGATATCCTGGGAAATGCCGTGGATTAATATTACAGACCCATTTCAAAGCAATCCAAGACATATTCTCAATGTCCATTATTTTCTGGCTCATACTTTCTAAGAACTTCTGGGTTCCACAGGCCCTCCCGTTACATCTCTCCCCTTTCGGCAGGAGACTAACACAGGAGGACACCCCAGACGGGTTGACTCCGAAGTTAGTCCATAGTTCCCTTCCTCTAATGCCTGGACAACCCATCAGCATTGCAATTTTGCTTACCGGGTCAGTAGCGGATGGTGAAGTTGTAAGGTTGTAGGGCGAATAATGGAATTCAGTTCTGGAACAGTCACTTGCTTTGCTCTCTCAATAGCTCCCAAAAGTTGTTGCTGACGCTCTTGGGAGAGGTAAGGCAAAATCTGGGCGCAAATCCCATTTAGCCTTTTGACAATTTCAGCCTGTTTGTGCATTTCAATGTTCAAGCCATGGGACATCTCATAATACATGACGTAGTGTCGTTGCATCTCCGATTTCTCACTGGCCAACTTGTCACATTACAATTTTAGACTGTGATATTGTGCCTGATCTAAGGTACATGTCGGGGAAGATAGTCTTACCCGGGTCTCGGCAGCAAGTGGGTCGGTTCCAGCAGCACGGGTCTGGGCACAGGTAGTCACTGGGTTGACTTCAGCAGGGCCCATCGCGGCATAAGCAGAAACAAGGGGGGCCAAATCATTCCCCAGTAGTACATCCGCTGGCAAATCCTTCATCACCCCCACATTCACGTGTCCCGAACCAACCCCCCAATCCAGGTGAACACGGGCAACGGGTAGCCGGAAGACGGTGCCTCCCGATACTCTTACGGCTACAGTGTCTCCGGTATGTTGGCTCTCTGGGATGAGGTTCTTCTGTAGTAGGGTCATGGTGGTGCCAGTATAACATAGGCCATTGGCTACCTTTCCATTGACCCAGACAGTCTGCCTGTGTTGCTGCCGGTTGTCCCGGTTAGCTGCTTGTATTGGATCAGCCTCGTGCAGGACGCCCCATTGTTCTTCCTCCTCAACGCAGTGGGCCGCAGGCATGGATGTGTGGCGGTTCCCCCTTGCTGGCTGTCTCCATGACTGGGACTGCCTGGCTGGATTCAACGGACAGTCTGGCTTTTTGTGCCCTAGCTGTTTACACCCAAAACACCTGATGGGTTGTGAGTAGCCCTGGGAGTTGGGCCTGGGCTTCTGAGAATAAGTGGCCGCTGGAGGTGGTGCTGTAGGGTGGCACGACTGGGGTTGGTAGGCGATAGCCGGAGGGGGTGCCACTGATCGATAATCCACCCGAGCTGTTGTCTTGACCACAGGGTTATCCAGTTTGCGGGCGTCTGTGTATTCGTCTGCCAAGCGAGCTGTTTCAGGCAAGGTGAAAGGTTTTCGGTCCCGGACCCGCTCTCTGACTTCCAGGGACAGTTTGTCAAAGAAGTGCTCCAGCAGGAACACCTGCAGCACCTCTTCCCCGGATTCTGCTTGGCATCCAGCGACCCAGTGGGATGCAGTGCGGTGTAGGCGGCATGCCCTCTCGGTATACGAGTCTCCAGTCTGCTTGCTCGTCTCTCGGAACTGCCTCCGCTATGCCTCCGGTGTGACGGCATACCTGGCCAAAGTGCTTCTTTTACCAGTCCATAGTTCATAATATCCTCGTCTGGGATGGCCCTGAACGCTTCACTGGCCCGGCCGGACAATTTCCCAGACAAAATGGTAACCCATTCCTCTGTGGGCACCCGGTGTAGGGCACATTGCCGTTCAAAATCAGCAAGGTACCCATTAATCTCCCCTTCAGTTTCAATTACATTTTTAAAAGCAGCAAAATTTATCTTTCTCCTTTCAGTTGGTGCTGCTCTGACTTCTGCTGCTGCAGAACGTCTTTGCTGTAGCCAATTTGCGTCCACAGCTGCTATAACTCGTATTGGAGCAAAGATTGGCAGCATTAATCGCTTCTTCCCTACCGGAAAAGAAGCGTGCCAGATCTCCGTCTCACCCGTTGGAGTACCTAACGGCAGAGCAGTTGTCCCACGATGAGATTGACTTGCCTACAGGGGATCAGGCTACGGATGATTCTGCCTCAGAGGAGTCTACTGTGGAGGAACCTTTTTTAGCCTCACAAGCTGAAAAATTGTTGGTTCAGTCCCTGACAGACCTGGTTCGGTCAGCTTTTAAGTTGCCCCTTTCTGAACCAGCAACTACTTCTGTATCTTCATTAGGGTCTTTGAAAGCACCACAGGCTAATTGTTCCTTCCCAGTGCACCCGTTACTGGAAGGACTCATTTACCAGGATTGGGAACATCCTGATAAGCTCTTTCTTCCTCCTAAAAGGTTTTCGGTGGTGTATCCTATGGAGGAAAAGTTCTCCAAAAAATTTGCCTACAGTAGACGCTGCCATCTCCTGTGTGAACAAGTCCCTGACATGTCCAGTTGACAATATACAGATGTTTAAGGATCCAATAGATAAAAAATTGGAGTCCTTATTAAAATCTGCTTTCTCTACGGCTAGGGCTGTAACGCAGCCAGCAGTAGCAGCTATTGGCGTCTGTCAAGCGCTAAAGGACCAGATGAAGCTGGTTTTAAAGGACTTACCAGCGCAGCAGGCTCATGATCTGGCTGATCTGCCTAGAGCATTATGTTTCTTTATCGTACATCACAGGACACAGAGCGGCATAGTAATTACTATGTGGGGTTATAGAGCTTACCTTCAGGTGATGGACACTGGCACACCCAAGACAGGAAGTCCCCTCCCTATATAATCCCTCCCATATCGGGAGTACCTCAGTTTTGTTGCCAGTGTCTAAAGGTGTTGGTCACGGTTAAGCATGTATTCAAGTTAGCTCTGCGTATGGTCTTTGAGGCCTAAAGGCAAGCTATTCCGGATCCGTCCAAAGTGCTTCAATGCCAAAATGGACAGTACCCGGGCCTCGGGGAAGAAGATGTGGACCATCTACGAGGTTTGGCCTGTAATGCCTCTCTTAGGAGGGCTGGACCCTGGGATCCAGTACTCTGGTCAGACCCAATACCAAGAGGTTTCTGGCAGGGTGCTATACAGGTCCAGGGGAGTGGTGTTCCTTTTCAGTAGGACCCCGGTCCCTGAAGGTCAAATGACGTTGCCCGCCAAAGGGGCGAAGTTTGGGCTGTCTGTTCCGAACAGGGTCCTGCGGCGGGGACAGGTAAGTGAGGGTCCCTGATGAACTTGGTCCAGCAGGGACCCTTCAAAACTAATGTGTTTGCCTGTATTTTACCTACATGGTATATTTCCCACTGTACCTGATGCATAAAATATCTTTGATAAACCTGAAATGTATTTTCTTGTGGTTCTATTGGACATTATGTAGTACCCCTTTTTGGCCACAGGAGGGAGATACTTGAGAATGTCTATATATATAGCTGGGCATACCTTCTATAAGTGTAATGCCTAGACAGATGGAGGAGCATTCTTCTATGTACAAGCTCTGCAGTACCCATCTGTAAAAATGTTACCATACCTGCTAGGGGGACCTGCAAACAGCGTTCTTAGACATGGCGCTGTGGTCTCCCTCTATAGTGTCAGCTTGGCTCCAATGTAAAAATGCAGCTCCCTCCTGCTCCTCTCCCCATTCCTTCCAGGGAGCATTTCTGGCGCGCGCACATTGGTATTGGCGCGCGCCCGGCGCGCTTCTGCGCATGTGCGGGTGTCCTCTGCTTTAAAAAGACAGCCTCTGCGAGACATGCTGTAAGAGGACGGACACATCAGCAGAGCTCCTTGGTGACATTTATTTTTGATATTATATTGGGCACACTACAGGTGGTGATACAGGCATCCCCAAGGCACATTAGTTTAGTCTCCTGACTAGCTCTGATAGCAAGCTTGTACGCTAGACTATAGCTAGTGGTGGGTGCATTTTTGGCTGTAAGTCCTTAGCTTGAGCTAGGACTATGCCTTCCAAGGGCTCTGGGAGTAAAAATCCTAAGAGGCTAAAGGGTTCGCCATCGGGCTCTGAGGATCTGGGGCTTGCTCCTGCTGGTATATCCTCCCCTGATAAATCAGAGGTAGTTACCCGAGGGGAGCCATCAGGAATGCTAGGTGCTGCGGCTGCCCTCAGTTCACCTGCTCCGGTGTATGTGACAGAGGAGGCTTTTACCTCTACTCTGGGAGGATTAGAACAAAGATTAGCGGCATTAATCGCTTCCTCCCTGCCGGGAAAAAAGCGCGCCAGATCTCAGTCTCCACCGTTAGAGTATCTAACGGCAGAGCAATTGTCTCAGGCTGAAAAATTGTTAGTTCAGTCTTTAACAGACATGGTTCGGTCAGCTTTCAAGCTGCCCCTTTCAGAACCAGCAACTACATTGGTTTCTTCATTGGACTCTTTGAAAGCCCCACAAGCTAATGGTTCCTTTCCAGTGCATCCATTGTTAGAAAATCTAATTTATAAAGATTGGGAACATCCTGATAAATTGTTCCTTCCTCCCAAAAAGTTTTCTGTGGTATATCCTATGGAGGAAAAGTTCACCAAAAAATGGAGCCTTCCTACTGTGGATGCTGCCATCTCTTCTGTGAACAAATCCCTGACATGTCCAGTGGACAATGTACAGATGTTTAAAGATCCAACAGATAAAAAGTTGGAAACCCTATTAAAGACTGCTTTTTCTACAGCTGGTACTGTAACTCAGCCTCCAGTGGCAGCCATTGGCATCTGTCAGGCCTAGAAAGACCAGATGAAGCTGGCTTTAAAAGACATGCCAGTTCAGCAGGCGCATGATTTAGCAGATCTACCTAGGGCTTTATGTTTTGCGGTTGACGCCATTAAAGATTCAATTCATCAGGCCTCCCGCCTTACGCTGGTGTTGGTACAGATGCGTAGACTCCTATGGCTGAAAAACTGGTCAGCCGAGACGCCCTGTAAAAAGCTCCTGGCTGGATTTCCATTCCATGGGGAGCGGTTATTTGGCGAGGACTTGGATAAATACATCCAGAAAATCTCCAGTGGGAAGAGTACCCTTTTACCTGTTAAAAGGAAATTCAGAGGTCCTGCCTTCAAGCGGCCCACCTCGCCAGTCCCAGGAACTTCAGCCTCTAAGCAGTTCCGACGGCCTCCCCGATCCAATCCTGGAGGGAGAGCTCAGGGACAGCCACAGGGTAATAAAAAGCCCTGGAACCGAAGGAATACTAAACTAGCCCCCAAGTTGGCCTTATGAAGGGTCGCCCCCACTCAGACGAGTGGGGTGAAGACTTCTGTTGTTTTCAGGGGCTTGGCGAGAGACGATCCGGGACAGATGGGCTCTCTCCACGGTATCCTTGGGATACAAGTTGGAGTTCCAGGAATTTCCTCCTCCTCGGTTTATAACATTAAACGTCTCAAAAGATCCAATAAGGAGAAGATCTCTCCTTTCGGCGTTAGACCGACTATTATCCCAAGGGGTAATTGTGGAGGTTCCGGTAAAGGAACAGAGGTTGGGATTTTACTCAAACCTCTTTACCGTTCCAAAGCCCAACGGAGATGTAAGACCCATGCTAGATCTCAAAGGTCTAAACAAATTCCTAATCGTCAAATCGTTCCGTATGGAATCAATTTGGTCAGTAGCCGCCACCCTACAAGGGGGAGAATGGTTGGCGTCCATCGATATCACGGACGCTTATTTACATGTTCCTATATTCCCCAGTCATCAAAAGCTTCTACGCTTTGCGGTGGAACAGCGCCATTATCAGTTTGTGGCGCTACCCTTCGGGTTGGCCACGGCTCCGCGAGTGTTCACAAAGATCTTGGCCCCTCTGTTGGCCAACTTAAGAACTCAGGGAATATCTATAAGGGCCTACCTGGACGACCTATTGATAATAGATCAGTCGGCTTCCAACCTAAGGGTTGCTGTACACAACACGGTACAATACCTGGAATCCCGGGGCTGGGTCCTAAATCTGGACAAATCGGCCTTGCAGCCAGCAAGAAGACTCGAATATTTAGGCTTACTCATAGACACAGGCCAAAGAGAGGTTTTTCTGCCTCAGGCAAAAATCTCTTCCTTAAGAGAACTAATTCAAGCAATCTGTGCAAAGAGACAGCCATCCATTCGTCTTTGCACGCGGCTGCTGGGAGAGATGGTAGCCTCATTCAAAGCGGTTCCGTATGCTCAGTTCCATTCAAGGAAATTGCAGAACGCCATCCTATCCGCCTGGAACAAAAAGGTTCAAGCCCTAGACTTCCCAATGTCCCTGGCGTCGTCAGTACGCAGGAGTCTATGTTGGTGGTTGGTACCCCAAAATTTACAAAAGGGAAAGTCGTTCATTCCAATCTCTTGGAGGGTAGTAACTACGGATGCCAGCCTTCTAGGCTGGGGGGCAGTACTGGAGCAATGTTCAATTCAGGGAAAGTGGTCAAATATCGAGAAGACCTTGCCCATGAACCTGCTGGAAATTTGGGCGGCACGGTTGGCCCTGGAAGCATGGACTTCCAAGCTACATGGGTCTCCTGTCAGGATCCAATCAGGCTGTGGCATACATCAATTACCAAGGGGGCACCAAGAGCGGTGCGGCCCAGGAGGAGGTGAATCATATCCTGATATGGGCAGAAAAACATGTCCCATGCATATCCGCTATCTTTATTCCAGGAATAGAGAATTGGAAAGCAGACTTCCTGAGTCGGCAGCAGTTATCCCCAGGGGAATGGTCTCTCCACCCCAACATCTTTCAGACAATATGTCAGAGATGGGGGACACCAGATGTAGATCTATTGGCATCCAGGTTCAACACAAAATTGAGCAGCTTTGTGTCCAGAACAAGGGACCCGCTCGCTTGCGGATCGGATGCACTGGTGTTCCCGTGGGATCAGTTTGCACTAATATATGCGTTCCCCCTGCTGCAGCTACTACCTCGACTCCTCCGCAGAGTCAGGATGGAAAGGAGGCCGGTGATTCTGGTATCCCCAGCATGGCCTCGGAGATCCTGGTATGCGGAAATTGTAAGAATGTCTGTAGGCAAGCCTTGGACCCTTCCGCTTCGGCCAGAACTGCTCACGCAGGGTTCGATATACCACCCTTCTTTACAAACTCTAAATTTAACGGTCTGGCTATTGAATCCCACATTCTAAGAGAGAGAGGTCTCTCTAACACAGTGGTGTCTATGATAATCAATGCTAGAAAGTCAGTATCTAGACATATATATTATAGAGTTTTTGGAAGGCGTATGTGGCATGGTGTGAAGCCAAGAAATTGCATCCTCGGAAGTACCTCATAGGCAGAATACTTGTCTTCCTGCAGTGGGCTGTTGTCAAAAACCTAGCCTTAAAGTGGAGCTCCACCCTAAATAGCAACTTTTGCTATTTGGAACCCTCCCCCCCTCCGGTGTCACAATTGACACCTTTCAGGGGGGAGGGGGGTGAAGATACCTGTCTAAGACAGGTATTTTCACCCACATCCGGGAGTCCTGTCTCCGGGAATCTGCGGGAGTTACGTCACTTCCCGCAGACTTCCCTTGGTGTTCTGGGAGACACTCGGCTCCCAGAACACAGGAGCACCAATCAGAACGGCGCAGCGCGACTCGCGCATGCGCCGTAGGGAACCGGGCATGAAGCCGCAGGGCTTCACTTCCTGGTTCCCTCAGCGAGGATGGCGGAGGGAGCAGCAGAGCGACGAGCGGTCGCTCGTCCTCTGCTGCGGACGTCGCTGGACTCCAGGACAGGTAAGTGTCCAAATATTAAAAGCCAGCAGCTGCTGTAGCTGTAGCTGCTGGCTTTTAATTTTTTTTTTCCGGTGGAGCAACCCCTTTAAGTACTATTAAGGGACAGGTTTTGGCCTTATCGATATTTTTTCAAAGGCTACTAGCTACACATTCGCTAGTAAAGACCTTCTTGCAGGGTGTGACTCGTATCAACCCACCAGTGAGGTCTCCCATATGTCCATGGGACTTAAACTTGGTTATATCAGTTCTTCAAAGACAACCTTTTGAACCATTACTCCACATTCCTTTAGTGCTCCTCACCAGGAAGTTAGTGTTCTTGGTAGCTATATCCTCAGCCAGGAGGGTATCGGAATTAGCAGCTTTGTCTTGCAAGGAGCCATTTTTAATTATCCATAAGGATAGAGTGGTTTTACGTACACATCCAGCCTTTCTTCCGAAGGTCGTGTCAAGTTTTCATTTGAACCAAGATGTGGTTCTCCCTTCCTTTCTTTATCGTACACCACGGGACACAGAGCTAGTCATTACATAATGGGTTAAGGGTCACCAGCGGTGATTGGACACTGGCACAACCAATGGAAGACAGTTCCCCTCCATATAACCCCTCCCATCAGGGAAGTACCTCAGTTTTTTCGCCAGTGTCGAAAGGTGTTGGACGCGTTAGGAGGTGCTAAAGGAAAGCTCTACCAAAGAGACCCTCTGGGGGTAAAAGAGCTATGCTTTCGGATCCATCCAAGACGCCTACAAATGAGCTGAATCTGGATGGGATCCGGGCCTCATCCATGAGGCGTCGCCTGTAATGTCTCTCTTCGGAGGACTGGGCTCTAAGATCCAGCACTTTCGCTATTTCGCTATAAAGTCCTGGTAAGAGTCTTGTACAAGGCCCAGGGGAGAGGTATCCTTTAAATAGGAACCCATATCCCTGAAGGTTGGCACACATAGCCCACCGTGAAGGGTGAAGTTTGGTATCTGTCTGAAATCTTTCAGCAGAAAAACCTGCGGCGTGGATAAGGTGAGATTAGAAGGTCCATAACTAGGTTGGGACCTTTTTCAAAAAGTGGATGTCTTCTTTTTTTCCACCACTGGGGGGAGTAAAGAGCTGAATATACTCACCTCACTCTGTTCAGTGTCGGCTTCGGCGAAGTACACTGCTCGTCACCTCCACTGCTGAGCTTGCTGGGGCACCCCGATCCTCCTTTCGGTGGCCGACCAGACACCTGCAGATGCAGGTAAGTGGGAACAAGGGCTGATGAGAGTCCTCTCTCACTATGGCCACCGCCATAGCGCTAAGGGCCGCGCGCGCGCTTTATCGGAGGGGGGGGGGCGAAGGCGTGCGCGGGCACGTGGCGCGCGCAGGCACAGAAACGGCGCCAAATTTAAAAGACTGTCAGTGTGAGAAGCACTGCAGCAGCAAGCAAGCTCGTTAGTTCTCTTGTTCCTGGCAGAGAAACACAGCAGCTATACAGGGACGTAAGACTCCATGTGGTTGGATTGGGTACTTCCTAGAAGACATCCATGTTATGCATAGTTATGTGTTAAAAGTTGCATACTTAATGTATTTGCTAAACTGAACACGGTAGTATATGCATTTAGGTACCTTGTATTTTGTCTAAACAGTAAGCCTTCCAGGGGAAGTAATGCGGACAAAAAGAGATAAGAAAGCACCACCGCCTGAGAGGAGGCTCTAACTGTGCTGACTCGGTACCTTTCTCTCCTGTGTTGCTAAATGCACCTGTACAGGATGAGCCATTACCTCTGTCAGGTATGGCGGCTTCCCCAGTGAAGCCTGGGCCTGTATATGTCACTGAGGACACTTTATCAGCTGCCCTAAATAATCTGGAGGAAAAAATTGCTACCTTAATCGCTAAGTCCTCTAAAAAGGGACAATAAGCGAAGCAGGTCTCTTCCAGTATTGGACCTCCCTTCAGAAGTACCCGAGGGAGGAGGATGAGGAGGAGGAGGCTACATCAGCAGAGGATGAGGAGCCAGATTTTAAGGTCACAGGTACAATGCTATAGCAGTGCATTTAAGTTAACCTCTGCGGAGGTAACGGAATTACCTGTCTCCTCCCTAGGGTCATTAAGATCCCTGCAAGGTGCATGCTCCTTCCCGGTTCATCCGTTACTAGAGGATCTAATATACGCAAACTGGCAACATCCAGATAAGCGTTTCTCACCTCCAAAAAGGTTTAACATTCTTTATCCTATGGGGGAAATTTTTTTTTTTTAAAGAAATGGAGCCTGCCTGCGGTAGATGCGGCTATTTCTTGTGTAAATAAAAACCTGACATGTCCGGTGGATAATGTACAAGGGTTTAAAAGATCCTTCTGAGAGGAAGTTGAAATCCTCCTTCCTTTTGGCCGGCTCAATTACCCAACCTGCAGTAGCAGCAGTCGGTATGTGTCAGGTCATCAGCCAACAGGTAAAGCAGGGGCTGAAGGAACTGCCTTCAGAGCAGGCTAGAAATTGGGAAAATTTGCCTAAAGCCTTATGCTTCACAGTGGATGCCATGAGAGATTCTATCATACAGGCATCACGCCTTACACTCCAGCTGGTACAGATGCGCAGAGTACTTTGGCTTAAGCATTGGTCAGCGGAAACCCCATGCAAAAAGCTGTTGGCAAGTTCCCGTTCCATGGCGAACGCCTATTTGGGGAAGATTTAGAAAAATATATACAGAAGATATCAAGTGGTAAAACGACTTTTACCTGAGAGAAAGAAAAACAAGAGACCTTGTTTTAAACGCTCTCTCTCCCCAGCTCCCGGGAAATCTGACTCCAACCAGTGGCGGCGGCCTGTTTTAGCCGCCCACAAAAGCCAAGGGGCAAGCTCAGAAGAACAAGAAGCCGTGGGGTGCAAGAGCTAATAAGCAAGCCCCCAAAACCTCTCAGTGAAAAAAAGGGGCGCCCCCGCTCGGCCGAGTGGGAGGAAGGCTTTGTCAGTTCTCAGCGACTTGGCGGTCAGAAATCCAGGACAATTGGGTGGTATCCACAATATCCTCAGGGTACAAACTGGAATTTCGAGAGATCCCACCTGCTCAATTCCGAGGTTCAAGACTCTCCAAGGATCCACAAAAAAGAGAATCCTTCTTCAAAGGTTTGAATCACTTAATGGCTCAAGGGGTAGTTACAGACGTACCCCAAAAAAGAGCGAGGTTCAGGTTTTTACTCAAACCTCTTTGTGATTCCAAAGCCAAATGGAGATGTCAGACCCATCCTGGATCTAAAATCCCTAAATCGGTTCCTGAACGTTCGCCATTTTCGAATGGAAACGATCCAATCCGTGGCCGCCACTTTAAAGGGCGGAGAATTCATGGCGCCCATAGATATCAAGGACGCACATTTACACATACCCATCCTCCCCGCTCACCAAAGATTCCTAAGGTTTGCGGTAGAAGATCGCCACTTTCAATTTGTGGCTCTGCCGTTTGGTGTAGCCACCGCGCCCATAGTATTCACAAAGGTGCTAGCTCCTCTGTTAGCAAACCTAAGAACACGGGGCATTGCGGTAACAGCCTATCTGGACGATCTACTAGTAATAGATCAGTCAAAGGAGGGATTGGGTCACGCTGTACACACTACAGTAGGATACCTGGAGCATTTAGGATGGATTATAAATTTACAAAAATCCTCTCTCCAGGCCCAAAGAAGGATAGTGTACCTGGGCATGATCATAGATACAGCCCAAAACAGGGTATACCTGCCAGAACCGAAGATACAGTCTCTGAAAGACCTGATCCACAAGGTCAAAGCAAACAAGAGGCCGTCTATTCGCCTTTGCATGAGACTATTGGGAAAGATGGTAGCCTCCTTCGAGGCGGTCCCTTACGCCCAGTTTCATTCGAGACTACTTCAAGGCAATATTTTAGCTTCCTGGAACAGGAAGAGCCAAGCTCTGGATATACCCATGCGCCTGTCCTCACAAGTACGCCACAGCTTCGATTGGTGGCTAGAAGCCAGGAATTTACGGAAGGGAAAGTCCTTCCTCCCAGTGGCCTGGAAGGTGGTATCTAGGGATGCCAGCCTATCGGGCTGGGGTGCAGTATTCGAGGAGGCTTCTACCCAGGGAACCTGGGCCAAGACTCAGGGGATCCTGCCCATCAATGTGCTAGAGATCCGGGCGGTATATCTAGCCCTCAAAACCTGGACATACAGGTTACAGGGCTACCCAGTTCGGGTTCAATCCGACAATGCTACTGCAGTAGCTTACATCAATCACCAAGGAGGCACCCGCAGTCGGGCAGCCCAAAGAGAGGTGAACCGGATCCTGGCATGGGCAGAAGAGCATGTACCTTGCCTTTCTGCAATCTTCATTCCAGGGATAGAAAACTGGCAAGCAGACTACCTGAGTCGTCAGCAGCTGCTACCAGGAGAGTGGTCTCTTCACCCCGAGATCTTTCAGGCCATATGTCTGAGATGGGGAAACCCAGATGTAGACCTGCTAGCTGCCAGCTTCAACAAGAAATTGGACAACTTTGTGTCCAGAACGAGAGATCCTCTAGCCTACGGGACAGACGCTCTAATAATACAGACGCTCTAATAACTCCATGGAATCAGTTCTCACTGATCTATGCATTCCCTCCGATCCCTCTTCTACAAAGACTGCTTCGCAGGATCAAGGAGGAGGGAATACCAGTAATCCTAGTGGCCCCAAACTGGCCCAGGAGGCCTTGGTACGCCGAGATTGTAAAAATGGCGATAGGAAGGCCCTGGAAGTTTCCACTTCGACACGACCTGCTGTCACAGGGTCCAGTATTCCACCCTTCCTTACAAAGGCTAAAGTTGACGGCCTGGCTGCTGAGACCCACATTTTTAAAAAGAGAGGGGTCTCTGGTCCGGCTCTTTCTACGCTCATTAATGCTAGAAAGCCAGCCTCCAGACTCATCTATCATAGAGTCTGGAGAGCATACGTTTCCTGGTGTGAATCCAGATGTTGGAATCCTCAGAAATATGAAATAAGTAGGATTCTTGCTTTTTGCCAGTTAGGAGTGGATATGAATTTAGCCCTTAGCACCATCAAAGGGCAAATATCGGCTCTATCAGTCTTCTTTCAGAGACCATTGGCATCTCACTCCCTAGTTCGGACATTCATTAAGGGGGTACTGAGGATAAATCCTCCAGTTAGGACTCCCTTGTGTCCATGGGATTTGATTTTGGTATTGTCAGTGTTGCAAAAGCAACCTTTTGAACCTATTCGCCATATTCCTTTAATTATATTGAGTAGGAAGTTGGCCTTTCTGATTGCTATAGCTTCTGCTAGGAGAGTATCAGAGCTAGCAGCTCTTTCTTGTAAAGAGCCTTATCTAATTTGTCACAAGGACAAAATCGTACTACGACCCCATCCGGCTTTTCTACCTAAGGTGGTGTCGGCTTTTCACTTGAATCAAGACATTGTTCTGCCTTCCTTTTTTCCAAACCCGCGGACGGCGGGGGAAAAATTATTACACTCTCTAGATCTAGTGAGAGCGGTAAAGGTGTATCTGCAAGCAACCGCTCAGATACGTAAAACAGATGTTTTGTTTATTTTACCAGATGGGCCCAAGAAGGGCCAAGCGGTATCAAAATCCACCATTTCCAGGTGGATTAGACAAGTAATTATTCAAGCTTATGGTTTAAAGAACAGGACTCCTCCTTTTCCTGTTAAGGCGCACTCTACCAGGGCGATAGGTGCTTCATGGGCAGTGCACCACCAGGCTTCGATGGCTCAGATCTGTAAAGCTGCAACTTGGTCTTCAGTCCATACATTTTCCAAATTCTATCAAATAGATGTGAAAGGAC
Source organism: Rana muscosa (assembly GCA_029206835.1). Taxonomy (NCBI): domain Eukaryota; kingdom Metazoa; phylum Chordata; class Amphibia; order Anura; family Ranidae; genus Rana; species Rana muscosa. The sequence goes on from CM055118.1 coordinate 160,134,749, forward strand.
ATGAGGATTCCGCCTTTGGGCGAAGTGTGCTGCAGGCAGCAGTATAGGGCTTCTGGTCCGCAAGCGGCCTGTTTTGATCTGTGTCTCCCCCCCCTTCATATGAGCATTGCTCTGGGACGTCCCATTATGTAATGACTAGCTCTGTGTCCCGTGGTGTACGATAAAGAAAATAGGATTTTTATAACAGCTTACCTGTAAAATCCTTTTCTTGGAGTACACCACGGGACACAGAGGTCCCCCCCTTCTTATGGGAACCTTACTGCTTTGCTACAAAACTGAGGTACTTCCCTGATGGGAGGGGTTATATGGAGGGGAACTGTCTTCCATTGGTTGTGCCAGTGTCCAATCACCGCTGGTGACCCTTAACCCATTATGTAATGACTAGCTCTGTGTCCCGTGGTGTACTCCAAGAAAAGGATTTTACAGGTAAGCTGTTATAAAAATCCTATTTTTTTTCCCAAACCTAGTTCGGTGGAAGAGAAATTATTACATTCTTTGGATGTAGTAAGAGCAGTTAAAGCCTATCTTGAAGCTACTGCTATGATTCGGAAAACTGATGTTTTATTTATTCTGCCAGAAGGCCCCAGAAGGGGCCAGGCAGCGTCAAAATCTACTATTTCTAAGTGGATTTGGCAGGTTATTATTCAAGCCTATGGTCTGAGAAAGAAAGTGCCTCCATTTAAAATTACAGCACACTCTACTAGAGCGGTTGGTGCTTCTTGGGCAGTGCATCACCAGGCCTCTTGGCTCAAATCTGTAAGGCTACAACTTGGCCTTCAGTCCACACATTCACTAAATTTTATAAGGTGGCTGTAAGAGGTCATGAGGATATCGCCTTTGGGCGTAGTGTGCTGCAGGCTGCAGTATAGATCCTCATGCCTGATGGCGCCCAGCTTGTTATGGTGTCTCCCTCCCCTCATTTTGACATTGCTTTGGGACATCCCACATAGTAATTACTATGCTGCTCTGTGTCCCGTGGTGTACGATAAAGAGAATAGGATTTTTATAACAGCTTACCTGTAAAATCCTTTTCTTGGAGTACATCACGGGACACAGAGCTCCCCACCCCTCTTTTGGGGACACTTATTGCTTTGCTACAAAACTGAGGTACTCCCGATATGGGAGGGGTTATATAGGGAGGGGACTTCCTGTCTTGGGTGTGCCAGTGTCCATCACCTGAAGGTAAGCTCTATAACCCCACATAGTAATTACTATGCCGCTCTGTGTCCCGTGATGTACTCCAAGAAAAGGATTTTACAGGTAAGCTGTTATAAAAATCCTATTTTTGCGGTTGACGCCATCAAGGATTCAATCCATCAGGCAATCCCGCCTTACGCTGTTATTGGTACACATGCGTAGACTTCTATGGCTAAAGAACTGGTCAGCCGAGATGCCGTAAAAAGCTTCTGGCTGGATTCCCATTCCATGGCGAGCGGTTATTTGGAGAAGACCTGGATAAGTATATCCAGAGGATTTCCAGTGAGAAAAGTACCCTTTTACCGGTCAAGAAAAGATTCAGGGGCCCTTCATTTAAACGCCCTACCTCTCCAGTCCCAGGGTCTTCTGCCTCTAAACAGTTCCGACAGCCTCCCCGATCAAATCCTGGAGGAAGATCTCAGGGACAATCGCAGAGTAATAAAATACCCTGGAACCGAAGCGGTACTAAACCAGCCCCCAAATCGGTCCTATGAAGGGTTGCCCCCACTCAATTGGGTGGGGGGACAACTTCAGTTGTTCTCAGGGGCTTGGCGAGAGACGACCAGGGACAGATGGGCTCTCTCCACAGTGTCCGTGGGATACAAATTGGAGTTAAGGGAATTTCCTCCACCCCGCTTTCTAACATCAAACATTTCAAGAGATCCGCTAAAAAGAAGGTCTCTTCTTTTGGTGTTAGATTGGCTATTATCCCAAGGGGTAATTGTGGAGGTTCCAGTGGAAGAACAAGGGTTGGGATTCTACTCAAACCTCTTTACAATCCCAAAGCCAAACGGGGACGTAAGGCCCATACTAGATCTCAAAGGTCTAAACCAATTTCTAAACATCCGGTCATTCCGGATGGAGTTGATTCGGTCAGTGGCCGCCACCCTGCAAGGGGGAGAATGGTTGGCATCCATCGACATCAGGGACACTTATTTGCAGGTCCCTATTTTTCCCAGCCATCAAAAGCTTCTACGCTTTGCGGGCGAGCCGCGCCATTTTCAGTTTGTGTCCTTACCCTTCGGACTGGCCACGGCACAGAGGGTATTCACAAAGATCTTGGCCCCTCTATTGGCCGACTTAAGAACTCGAGGGGTATCGATAATGGCGTACTTAGACGATCTGTTGATAATAGACCACTCAGTTACCAACCTAAAGGTAGTGGTACGCAACACGGTCAAGTACCTGGAATCTCGGGGCTGTGTCCTCAACCTAGACAAGTCAGCCTTACAACCAGTAAAAAGACTGGAATATTTGGGGCTGCTCATAGACTCAAAGAAAAATCTTCTTGCCTCAGGCAAAAATGTCTTCCCTAAAGGAGCTAATCCAGATGGTTTGTGCAAAAAGACAGCAATCCATACGCCTGTGCATGCGGTTGCTGGGAACGATGGTGGCCGCATTCGAAGCAGTCCCATACGCCCAATTCCACTCAAGGAAATTGCAGACTGCCATCCTATCGGCATGGAACAAAAAGGTTCAAGCTCTGGACTTCCCAATGTCCCTGACCACCTTGTCAGTACGGAGAAGCCTCTGTTGGTGGTTGGTACCCCAGAATCTGCAAAAGGGGAAGTCTTTCATTCCAACCTCTTGGAGGGTGGTAACTACAAATGCCAGTCTTTTAGGTTGGGGGGCAGTAGTGGATCAATGGTCACTCCAAGGAAAGTGGTCGGACGCCGAGAAGGCCTTGCCCATCAACCTTTTGGAAATTTGGGCGGCTCGCTTGGCCCTGAAAGCATGGACATCCAAGCCTCGGGGGTCCCCTGTCAGGATTCAATCAGACAGTGCCACAGCTGTGGCGTACATCAATCACCAGGGGGGCACCAAGAGTCGCGCGGCCCAGAAGGAGGTGAATCACATTCTGATATGGGCAGAGAATCATGTCCCATGCATATCCGCTATCTTTATTCCAGGAATAGAGAATTGGAAGGCGGACTTCCTGAGTCGCCAACAGTTATACCTAGGGGAATGGTCTTTTCACCCGGACGTCTTCCGGACGATATGTCAGAGGTGGGGGAACACCAGAGGTAGATCTGCTGGCATTCAGATTCAACGCAAAGGTTGAATCTGACATCTTTGTGTCCCGGACGAGGGATCCACTTGCTTGCGGATCGGATAGTATTTCCGTGGGACCAGTTTGCACTAATATACGCATTTCCCCCGCTACAGCTATTACCTCGACTCCTCCGCAGAGTCAGGTTGGAAAAGAAGCCGGTGATTCTGGTAGCTCCAGCATGGCCTCGAAGATCCTGGTACGCGGAGATTGTAAGAATGTCGGTGGGGAGTCCTTGGACCCTTTTACTTCGTCCAGACCTGCTCTCGCAAGGTCCGATATACCACCCTTCTTTACAAACTCTAAGTTTAACGGTCTGGCTATTGAATCCCACATCCTAAAGAGGAGAGGTCTCTCTAACTCTGTGGTGTCTACAATGATCAATGCCAGGAAGCTGGTATCTAGGCATATATACTATAGAGTTTGGAAGGCGTATGTGGCATAGTGTGAGGCCAGGAACTGGCATCCTCGTAAGTACGTTATAGGCAGAATTCTTGACTTCCTACAGTGGGCTGTAGACAGGAAGTTAGCCTTAAGTACTATTAAGGGTCAGGTTTCGGCCTTATCGATATTTTTTCAAATACCACTAGCGTTGCATTCGCTAGTCAAGTCTTTTTTGCAGGGTGTGACTCGAATCAACCCACCGGTTAAATCTAACTTGTGTCCAAGGGGCTTAAACCTGGTTCTATCAGCACTACAAAAACAGCCGTTTGAACCTCTGCCCTACATCCCTTTAGTTCTGCTCACCAGGAAGTTAGGTGTCGGAATTGGCAGCTATGTCCTGTAAAGAGCCATATTTGTGTAGCGGGGTCTCCTTTAAGGCCCAGGGACTACGTTACCCATAACCCCGTTCGGCACCCAGGGTGCATTTGAGCCACCACAGAGACTCATGGGTGGGACTATTTAAGAGGAGGGCGAGGCTGAGCTCGGCCTCTTTGGACACCGCGCTGCTATCAACAGGTCTTCCCGTGCGGATCTGCGGCAGTACAAGGCCTGAAGCCAGGGCCTTGCACAACTTCCAGAGAGCCTTCCACCCCACTGCGAGCCCGGGTGGAGTCTGACTTCTCCAAGTTGCGGACATCAGTTCGATCGGGGACCCGGCCGTTGCAAATGCTGTGTGCGGAGACACAGTCGGTGGAAGTCCCGGACTGGGATCGCGTCCGGAGTGGTGAGCGAGCACCTGCTCAATCAAAAAGAGAAATACTTTACTTTGATTAGGTCTAGAGACTGCCTTGGCCCACCAAGTTTGTCTGTTGTTCCACCGGAGACTAGTAGCAGAACTGGGTCGTGTAGTCTCCGGTGAAGTGTTCTTCTATTACCTATCGTGTGGATTACAAATACTGTTCTTTCTATATGTGCACCACCGTTCAAGCTGCATGCGAAGAACTTGTTCCCTTAGAGACCAAGTTATATCTGAGTCAGGCCTGACCAGGAGTTAGAACTTTTTGTTGCTGCGCCATAAGGGCGCATAGATAGGGATAGCTGCACTTGGCGCGTAATCACCAGCATCCTCAGTGTGTACTATACTTACAGTTGCAGGGCTCTGCAGACAATATATGTGTTATGTGTTAATCTTTGCCCTTTTACACAAAAGTAAACCAGTTATACTTTAACACTTTGCCCACGGTGTGTTATCATTGTGCATATATTGCTAGATTGTGATAAGATAAAGAAACCTTAGACTAACTGTGCCAGAGTGGGTCGAGAAGATTGCCGGGGGTTGGCGGTGCTGTACTCAGGGCCCGAAACAAATTCAGCGGCTCTCTTAACTGAGGGTAGCGCTACATTTGATTATCCATAAGGACAGAGTGGCTCTACGTCCTCATCCAGCCTTTCTTCCCAAGGTTGTGTCAAGTTTCCACTTGAACCAAGATGTGGTTCTTCCTTCTTTTTTTCCCAAGCTTAGCTTGGTGGAAGAGAAATTATTACATTCTTTGGATGTAGTAAGAGAGTTTAAGGTTTATCTTCAAGCCACTGCTCAGATTCGGAATCGGATATTCTGTTCATTCTGCCGGAAGGCCCCAAAAAGGGTCAGGCAGCGTCGAAATCTACTATTTCCAAGTGGATTCGACAGGTCATTATTCAAGCCTATGGTTTGAAAAGGAAGATGCCTCCGTTCAAGGTTAAAGCGCACTCTACGAGAGCAGTTGGTGCTTCTTGGGCAGTGCATCACCAGGCCTCCATGGCTCAAATCTGTAAGGCCGCGACTTGGTCTTCAGTCCATACATTCACTAAATTTTACCAGTTGGATGTAAGAAATCAGGAGTATGTCGCCTTTGGGCGCAGTGTGCTGCAGTATAGATCCTCATGTCTGATGGCGCCCAGCTTATGTATGGTGTCTCCCTCCCCTTATTTGGCATTGCTTTGGGACGTCCCACATAGTAATTACTATGCTGCTCTGTGTCCCGTGATGTACGAGAAAGACAATAGGGTTTTTATAACAGCTTACCTGTAAAATCCCTTTCTTGGAGTACATCACGGGACACAGAGCTCCCACCCCTCTTTTGGGGACACTTATTGCTTTGCTGCAAAACTGAGGTACTCCCGGTATGGGAGGGGTTATATAGGGGAACGGACTTCCTGTCTTGGGTGTGCCAGTGTCCATCACCTGAAGGTAAGCTCTATAACCCACATAGTATTTACTATGCTGCTCTGTGTCCCGTGATGTACTCCAAGAAAAGGATTTTACAGGTAAGCTGTTATAAAAAATCCTATTTTTGGAGGTAGGGGAAGGCACCTTCCTTAAAGTGGGTTTCCTGTATAAATCCTACATCGGTCTTTAGGTATTTTAACTCCTTCAATAACATCTTACGTTTTTCGGGGATATTAAGCCCTCTAGCATTTAGTGACATAATCCGTATTTCTTTATCGTACACCACGGGACACAGAGCTAGTCATTACATAATGGGTTAAGGGTCACCAGCGGTGATTGGACACTGGCACAACCAATGGAAGACAGTTCCCCTCCATATAACCCCTCCCATCAGGGAAGTAGCTCAGTTTTTTCGCCAGTGTCGAAAGGTGTTGGACGCGTTAGGAGGTGCTAAAGGAATAAAGGAAAGCTCTACCAAAGAGACCCTCTGGGGGTAAAAGAGCTATGCTTTCGGATCCATCCAAGACGCCTACAAATAAGCCGAATCTGGATGGGATCCGGGCCTCATCCATGAGGCGTCGCCTGTAATGTCTCTCTTCGGAGGACTGGGCTCTAAGATCCAGCACTTTCGCTATTTCGCTATAAAGTCCTGGTAAGAGTCTTGTACAAGGCCCAGGGGAGAGGTATCCTTTAAATAGGAACCCATATCCCTGAAGGTTGGCACACATAGCCCACCGTGAAGGGTGAAGTTTGGTATCTGTCTGAAGACTTTCAGCAGAAAAACCTGCGGCGTGGATAAGGTAAGATTAGAAGGTCCATAACTAGGTTGGGACCTTTTTTCAAGGTGGATGTCTTCTTTTTTTCCACCACTGGGGGGAGTAAAGAGCTGAATATACTCACCTCACTCTGTTCAGTGTCGGCTTCGGCGAAGTACACTGCTCGTCACCTCCGCTGCTGAGCTTGCTTGGGCACCCCGCTCCTCCTTTCGGTGGCCGACACAGACACCTGCAGATGCAGGTAAGTGGGAACAGGGGCTGATGAGTCCTCTCTCACTATGGCCACCACCATAGCGCTAAAGGCCGCGCTTTATCGGAGGGGGGGGGCCGAAGGCGTGCGCGGGCACGTGGCGCGCGCAGGCACAGAAACGGCGCCAAATTTAAAAGACTGTCAGTGTGAGAAGCACTGCAGCAGCAAGCAAGCTCGTTAGTTCTCTTGTTCCTGGCAGAGAAACACAGCAGCTATACAGGGACGTAAGACTCCATGTGGTTGGACTGGGTACTTCCTAGAAGACATCCGTGTTATGCATAGTTATGTGTTAAAAGTTGCATACTTAATGTATTTGCTAAACTGAACACGGTAGTATATGCATTTAGGTACCTTGTATTTTTGTCTAAACAGTAAGTCTTCCAGGGGAAGTAATGCGGACAAAAAGAGATAAAAGAGCACCGCCGCCTGAGACAGGAGGCTCTAGCTGTGCTGACTCGGTACCTTCCTCTCCTGTGTTGCCAAATGCACCTGTACAGGATGAGCCATTACCTCTGTCAGGTATGGCGGCTTCCCCAGTGAAGCCTGGGCCTGCATATATCACTGAGGACACTTTATCAGCTGCCCTAAATAATCTGGAGGAGAAAATTGCTACCTTAATCGCTAAATCCTCAAAAAAGGACAATAAGCGAAGCAGATCTCCTCCAGTATTGGACCTCCCTTCAGAGGAGGATGAGGAGGAGGCTACATCAGCAGAGGATGAGGAGTCAGACGGATCAGGGATATCGGATGAGCCTTTTTCGGTATCCCAGATTTTAAAGTCACAGGTACAATGCTATGCAGGAGCCGTGCGATCTGCATTTAAGTTACCCTCTTTGGAGGTAACAGAATCACCTGTCTCCTCCCTAGGATCATTAAGATCCCTGCAAGGTGCATGCTCCTTCCCGGTTCATCCGTTACTAGAGGATCTAATGTACGCAGACTGGCAACATCCAGATAAGCGTTTTTCACCTCCAAAAAAGTTTAACATTCTTTATCCTATGGAGGAAATTTTTTTAAAGAAATGGAGCCTGCCTGCGGTAGATGCGGCTATTTCTTGTGTAAATAAAAACCTGACATGTCCAGTGGATAATGTACAAGTGTTTAAAGATCCTTCTGAGAAGAAGTTGGAATCCCTACTGAAATCCTCCTTCCTTTTGGCCGGCTCAATTATCCAACCTGCAGTAGCAGCAGTCGGTATGTGTCAGGTCGTCAGCCAACAGGTAAAGCAGGGGCTGAAGGAGCTGCCTTCAGAGCAGGCTAAAAATTGGGAGAATTTGCCTAAAGCCTTATGCTTCACAGTGGATGCCATGAGAGATTCTATCATACAGGCATCACGCCTTACACTCCAGCTGGTACAGATGCGCAGAGTACTTTGGCTTAAGCATTGGTCAGCGGAAGCCCCATGCAAAAAGTTGTTGGCAAGTTTCCCGTTCCATGGCGAACGCCTATTTGGGGAAGATTTAGAAAGATATATCCAAAAGATATCAAGTGGTAAAACGACACTTTTACCTGAGAAAAAGAAAAACAAGAGACCTTGTTTTAAACGCACTCTCTCCCCAGCTCCCGGGAAATCAGACTCCAGCCAGTGGCGACGGCCTTTTCAGCCGCCCACAAAAGCCAAAGAACAGGCTCAGAAGAACAAGAAGCCGTGGGGTTCAAGAGCTAATAAGCAAGCCCCCAAAACCTCTCATTGAAGGGGCGCCCCCGCTCGGCCGAGTGGGGGGAAGGCTTCGTCAGTTCTCAGCGACTTGGCGGACAGAAACCCAGGACAAATGGGTGGTATCCACAATATCCTCAGGGTACAAACTGGAATTTCGAGAGATCCCATCTTCTCAATTCCGAAGTTCAAGACTCTCCAAGGATCCACAAAAAAGAGGATCCTTCTTCAAAGGTTTGAATCACTTAATAGCTCAAGGTGTGGTTACAGAGGTACCCCAAAAGGAGCGAGGTTCAGGTTTTTACTCAAACCTCTTTGTGATTCCAAAACCAAACGGAGAAGTCAGACCCATCCTGGATCTAAAATCTCTAAACCGGTTTCTGAACGTTCGCCATTTTCGAATGGAAACGATTCGATCCGTGGTTGCTACTTTTAAAAGGCGGAGACTTCATGGCGTCCATAGATATCAAAGACGCATATCTACACATACCAATCCTCCCCGCTCACCAAAGATTCCTAAGGTTTGCGGTAGAGGATCGCCACTTTCAATTTGTGGCCCTGCCATTTGGTGTAGCCACCGCGCCCAGAGTATTCACAAAGGTGCTAGCTCCTCTGTTAGCAAACCTGAGAACACGGGGCATTGCTGTAACAGCTTATCTAGACGATCTACTAATAATAGATCAGTCAAAGGAGGGATTGGATCACGCTGTAGACACTACAGTAGGATACCTGGAGCATTTAGGATGGATTATAAACTTACAAAAATCCTCTCTCCAGGCCCAAAGAAGGATAGTGTACCTGGGCATGATCATAGATACAGCCCAAAACAGGGTATACCTGCCAGAGCCAAAGATACAGTCTCTGAAAGACCTGATCCACAAGGTCAAAGCAAACAAAAGGCCGTCTATTCGCCTTTGCATGAGACTATTGGGAAAGATGGTAGCCTCCTTCGAGGCGGTCCCTTACGCCCAGTTTCATTCGAGACTACTTCAAGGCAATATTTTAGCCTCCTGGAACAGAAAGAGCCAAGCTCTGGATATACCCATGCGCCTGTCCTCACAACTACGCCACAGCTTCAATTGGTGGCTAGAAGCCAAGAATTTACGGAAGGGAAAGTGCTTCCTCCCAGCAGCCTGGAAGGTGGTGTCTACGGATGCCAGCCTATCGGGCTGGGGTGCAGTATTCGAGGAGGCTTCTACCCAGGGAACCTGGGCCAAGACTCAGGGGATCCTGCCCATCAACGTGCTAGAGATCCGGGCAGTATATCTAGCCCTCAAAACCTGGACATACAGGTTACAGGGCCACCCAGTTCGGGTTCAATCCGACAATGCTACTGCAGTAGCTTACATCAATCACCAAGGAGGCACCCGCAGTCGGGCAGCCCAAAGAGAGGTGAACCGGATCTTGGCATGGGCAGAAGAGCATGTGCCTTGCATCTCTGCAATCTTCATTCCAGGGATAGAAAACTGGCAAGCAGACTACCTGAGTCGTCAGCAGCTGCTACCAGGAGAGTGGTCTCTTCACCCCGAGATCTTTCAGGCCATATGTCTGAGATGGGGAAACCCAGATGTAGACCTGCTAGCTTCCAGGTTCAACAAGAAATTGGACAACTTTGTGTCCAGAACAAGAGATCCTCTAGCCTACGGGACAGATGCTCTAATAACTCCATGGAATCAGTTCTCACTGATCTATGCATTCCCTCCGATCCCTCTTCTACAAAGACTGCTTCGCAGGATCAAGGAGGAGGGGATACCAGTAATCCTAGTAGCCCCAAACTGGCCCAGGAGGCCTTGGTACGCCGAGATCGTAAAGATGGCGATAGGAAGGCCCTGGAAGCTTCCACTTCGACACGACCTGCTGTCACAGGGTCCAGTATTCCACCCTTCCTTACAAAGGCTAAATTTGACGGCCTGGCTGCTGAGACCCACATTTTGAAAAAGAGAGGGGTCTCTGGTCCGGCTCTTTCTACGCTCATTAATGCTAGAAAGCCAGCCTCCAGACTCATCTATCATAGAGTCTGGAAAGCATACGTTTCCTGGTGTGAATCCAGAAGTTGGAATCCTCAGAAATATGAAATAAGCAGGATTCTTGCTTTTTGCCAGTTAGGAGTGGATATGAAATTAGCCCTTAGCACCATCAAGGGGCAAATATCGGCTCTATCAGTCTTCTTTCAGAGACCATTGGCATCTCATTCCCTAGTTCGGACATTCATTCAGGGGGTACTGAGAATAAATCCTCCAGTTAGGTCTCCCTTGTGTCCATGGGATTTGAATTTGGTATTGTCAGTGTTGCAAAAGCAACCTTTTGAACCTATTCGCCATATTCCGTTAATTATATTAACTAGGAAATTGGCCTTTCTGATTTCTATAGCTTCTGCTAGGAGAGTATCAGAGCTAGCAGCTCTTTCTTGTAAAGAGCCTTATCTAATTTGTCACATGGACAAAATCGTACTACGACCCCATCCGGCTTTTCTGCCTAAGGTGGTGTCGGCTTTTCACTTGAATCAAGACATTGTTCTGCCTTCCTTTTTTCCAAACCCGCGGACGGCGGGGGAAAAATTATTACACTCTCTAGATCTAGTGAGAGCGGTAAGGGTGTATCTGCAAGCAACCGCTCAGATACGTAAAACAGATGTTTTGTTTATTTTACCAGATGGTCCCAAGAAGGGCCAAGCGGTATCAAAATCCACCATTTCCAGGTGGATTAGACAAGTAATTGTTCAAGCTTATGGTTTAAAGAACAGGACTCCTCCTTTTCCTGTTAAGGCACACTCTACCAGGGCGATAAGTGCTTCATGGGCAGTGCACCACCAGGCTTCGATGGCTCAGATCTGTAAAGCTGCAACTTGGTCTTCAGTCCATACATTTTCCAAATTCTATCAAATAGATGTGAAAGGACATGAGGATTCCGCCTTCGGGCGAAGTGTGCTGCAGGCAGCAGTATAGGGCTTCTGGTCCGCAAGCGGCCTGTTTGATCTGTGTCTCCCCCCCTTCATATGAGCATTGCTCTGGGACGTCCCATTATGTAATGACTAGCTCTGTGTCCCGTGGTGTACGATAAAGAAAGTAGGATTTTTATAACAGCTTACCTGTAAAATCCTTTTCTTGGAGTACACCACGGGACACAGAGGTCCCCCCCTTCTTATGGGAACCTTACTGCTTTGCTACAAAACTGAGGTACTTCCCTGATGGGAGGGGTTATATGGAGGGGAACTGTCTTCCATTGGTTGTGCCAGTGTCCAATCACCGCTGGTGACCCTTAACCCATTATGTAATGACTAGCTCTGTGTCCCGTGGTGTACTCCAAGAAAAGGATTTTACAGGTAAGCTGTTATAAAAATCCTACTTTTATCCATCTTCCAACTCAGCAGCTAACTAACACAGTAGTCCACCCTAAATAAAAAAAGGGGGAAGAGGGTCAAGGGTCAGGAGGCTATAAAACGGCTCCTACTTGGGAATTCTATCTTCCCGTAGGTGCCAAAATTGGGGTATTGGTCTACAATGGTGTAAGTGGCCGAGCCCCCCCCCCCGCCAGTGCATTCTTACCTTATTTTAACCCTCTAGTGCAGCCCGCTCCTTGTCTTCTATATTTATCTTATCACCAGTCTCCTAACCCTACCTTCTCCCATCCCTTTTCATAATATAGATCTAATCCTGCGTCTTTGTTTAGGTATATCGGCCCGCTCTCCCCGTCTCTATAATATTTTTATTCATATTTTCCCCCCCTCTGCCCGTGTCCATATTATCTTTTTCTCTCCCTTTTTATCTCCCTATCTCTCCTCCTAGGTAGTAACATCTTATCCCTAGACTTCCGTGTTTTACTCATCTCTCTTTCTCTTCTCTCTCCCATCTCCCTCCCTCCCTTTCTTCTTCTCTTAGGTATATTATCTTCCCTTGTTATCTATACACATTCTGTCCGTCTCGGCTCAAAACATTCATATTAACATCATATGACACATTATTACTTTATTTTTATTTCTTCAAATCTTATCCCCCTACCTTATTCCACGTCACAGGGGGGAGTACCCCCACTCCCTCTCCGTAAGATAGAGACTCCTACCCATTCTCCTCCCCACCCCCCCTCCTCCCTACCCCCCTCCTCCCTATCCTCCTCCTTCCTTACATCCCGGACCCCCTCCGGAGCCTTTTCTTAAACATCCTTCTATATTATTCTTTAACTTAATTTTCTGAATACATGACATCTCCATAACCCTTCACCTCTAATGTGTCTCCCTCCTCCCTTTGTGTGTTATTGTTTTATTTGAATCCTTATATTCCCTTCCCCCTCTTCCTCCTTGTGCCCCCCCCGCCCTCTACACAAAAGTATATTTACTAATGTGCTATATTATTTAGTGTTGTATTTTATGTGTCAGTGAACATGAACAGTTGTCATAAAATAGTGCTATGTCCCCCCCCCCCCCGTTCACCCCTTTCTATACCCCTTTCCCAATTACTCCTACCCAAATCTCCCCCCCCCATCTACCTATGAGATAAATTTAAAATTTATTAATCTGATTGTGTAAAACCAAAAAGTGACTTTCCCGCTTGTGCTAAAACCCCCCAAAAATCCCAATTCTTTCCCATGTATTCAATTCAAAATCACACTTCGATAGTGTGTGTGTATATATATATATATATATATATATATATATATATATATATATATATATTTCTTTATCGTACACCACGGGACACAGAGCTAGTCATTACATAATGGGTTAAGGGTCACCAGCGGTGATTGGACACTGGCACAACCAATGGAAGACAGTTCCCCTCCATATAACCCCTCCCATCAGGGAAGTACCTCAGTTTTTTCGCCAGTGTCGAAAGGTGTTGGACGCGTTAGGAGGTGCTAAAGGAAAGCTCTACCAAAGAGACCCTCTGGGGGTAAAAGAGCTATGCTTTCGGATCCATCCAAGACGCCTACAAATGAGCTGAATCTGGATGGGATCCGGGCCTCATCCATGAGGCGTCGCCTGTAATGTCTCTCTTCGGAGGACTGGGCTCTAAGATCCAGCACTTTCGCTATTTCGCTATAAAGTCCTGGTAAGAGTCTTGTACAAGGCCCAGGGGAGAGGTATCCTTTAAATAGGAACCCATATCCCTGAAGGTTGGCACACATAGCCCACCGTGAAGGGTGAAGTTTGGTATCTGTCTGAAATCTTTCAGCAGAAAAACCTGCGGCGTGGATAAGGTGAGATTAGAAGGTCCATAACTAGGTTGGGACCTTTTTCAAAAAGTGGATGTCTTCTTTTTTTCCACCACTGGGGGGAGTAAAGAGCTGAATATACTCACCTCACTCTGTTCAGTGTCGGCTTCGGCGAAGTACACTGCTCGTCACCTCCGCTGCTGAGCTTGCTGGGGCACCCCGATCCTCCTTTCGGTGGCCGACCAGACACCTGCAGATGCAGGTAAGTGGGAACAAGGACTGATGAGAGTCCTCTCTCACTATGGCCACCGCCATAGCGCTAAGGGCCGCGCGCGCGCGGGAGCGCGCTTTATCGGAGGGGGGGGGGGGGGCGAAGGCGTGCGCGGGCACGTGGCGCGCGCAGGCACAGAAACGGCGCCAAATTTAAAAGACTGTCAGTGTGAGAAGCACTGCAGCAGCAAGCTAGCTCGTTAGTTCTCTTGTTCCTGGCAGAGAAACACAGCAGCTATACAGGGACGTAAGACTCCATGTGGTTGGATTGGGTACTTCCTAGAAGACATCCATGGTATGCATAGTTATGTGTTAAAAGTTGCATACTTAATGTATTTGCTAAACTGAACACGGTAGTATATGCATTTAGGTACCTTGTATTTTGTCTAAACAGTAAGCCTTCCAGGGGAAGTAATACGGACAAAAAGAGATAAGAAAGCACCACCGCCTGAGAGGAGGCTCTAACTGTGCTGACTCGGTACCTTTCTCTCCTGTGTTGCTAAATGCACCTGTTCAGGATGAGCCATTACCTCTGTCAGGTATGGCGGCTTCCCCAGTGAAGCCTGGGCCTGTATATGTCACTGAGGACACTTTATCAGCTGCCCTAAATAATCTGGAGGAAAAAATTGCTACCTTAATCGCTAAGTCCTCTAAAAAGGGACAATAAGCGAAGCAGGTCTCTTCCAGTATTGGACCTCCCTTCAGAAGTACCTGAGGGAGGAGGATGAGGAGGAGGAGGCTACATCAGCAGAGGATGAGGAGCCAGATTTTAAGGTCACAGGTACAATGCTATAGCAGTGCATTTAAGTTAACCTCTGCGGAGGTAACGGAATTACCTGTCTCCTCCCTAGGGTCATTAAGATCCCTGCAAGGTGCATGCTCCTTCCCGGTTCATCCGTTACTAGAGGATCTAATATACGCAAACTGGCAACATCCAGATAAGCGTTTCTCACCTCCAAAAAGGTTTAACATTCTTTATCCTATGGGGGATTTTTTTTTTTAAAGAAATGAAGCCTGCCTGCGGTAGTTGCGGCTATTTCTTGTGTAAATAAAAACCTGACATGTCCGGTGGATAATGTACAAGGGTTTAAAAGATCCTTCTGAGAGGAAGTTGAAATCCTCCTTCCTTTTGGCCGGCTCAATTACCCAACCTGCAGTAGCAGCAGTCGGTATGTGTCAGGTCATCAGCCAACAGGTAAAGCAGGGGCTGAAGGAACTGCCTTCAGAGCAGGCTAGAAATTGGGAAAATTTGCCTAAAGCCTTATGCTTCACAGTGGATGCCATGAGAGATTCTATCATACAGGCATCACGCCTTACACTCCAGCTGGTACAGATGCGCAGAGTACTTTGGCTTAAGCATTGGTCAGCGGAGACCCCATGCAAAAAGCTGTTGGCAAGTTCCCGTTCCATGGCGAACGCCTATTTGGGGAAGATTTAGAAAAATATATACAGAAGATATCAAGTGGTAAAACGACTTTTACCTGAGAGAAAGAAAAACAAGAGATCTTGTTTTAAACGCTCTCTCTCCCCAGCTCCCGGGAAATCTGACTCCAACCAGTGGCGGCGGCCTGTTTTAGCCGCCCACAAAAGCCAAGGGGCAAGCTCAGAAGAACAAGAAGCCGTGGGGTGCAAGAGCTAATAAGCAAGCCCCCAAAGCCTCTCAGTGAAGGGGCGCCCCCGCTCGGCCGATGGGAGGAAGGCTTTGTCAGTTCTGAGCGACTTGGTGGTCAGAAATCCAGGACAATTGGGTAGTATCCACAATATCCTCAGGGTACAAACTGGAATTTCGAGAGATCCCACCTTCTCAATTCCGAGGTTCAAGACTCTCCAAGGATCCACAAAAAAGAGAATCCTTCTTCAAAGGTTTGAATCACTTAATGGCTCAAGGGGTAGTTACAGACGTACCCCAAAAAGAGCGAGGTTCAGGTTTTTACTCAAACCTCTTTGTGATTCCAAAGCCAAATGGAGATGTCAGACCCATCCTGGATCTAAAATCCCTAAATCGGTTCCTGAACGATCGCCATTTTCGAATGGAAACGATCCGATCCGTGGCCGCCACTTTAAAGGGCGGAAAATTCATGGCGCCCATAGATATCAAGGACGCACATTTACACATACCCATCCTCCCCGCTCACCAAAGATTCCTAAGGTTTGCGGTAGAAGATCGCCACTTTCAATTTGTGGCTCTGCCGTTTGGTGTAGCCACAGCGCCCATAGTATTCACAAAGGTGCTAGCTCCTCTGTTAGCAAACCTAAGAACACGGGGCATTGCGGTAACAGCCTATCTGGACGATCTACTAGTAATAGATCAGTCAAAGGACGGATTGGGTCACGCTGTACACACTACAGTAGGATACCTGGAGCATTTAGGATGGATTATAAATTTACAAAAATCCTCTCTCCAGGCCCAAAGAAGGATAGTGTACCTGGGCATGATCATAGATACAGCCCAAAACGGGGTATACCTGCCAGAACCGAAGATACAGTCTCTGAAAGACCTGATCCACAAGGTCAAAGCAAACAAGAGGCCGTCTATTCGCCTTTGCATGAGACTATTGGGAAAGATGGTAGCCTCCTTCGAGGTGGTCCCTTACGCCCAGTTTCATTCGAGACTACTTCAAGGCAATATTTTAGCTTCCTGGAACAGGAAGAGCCAAGCTCTGGATATACCCATGCGCCTGTCCTCACAAGTACGCCACAGCTTCGATTGGTGGCTAGAAGCCAGGAATTTACGGAAGGGAAAGTCCTTCCTCCCAGTGGCCTGGAAGGTGGTATCTAGGGATGCCAGCCTATCGGGCTGGGGTGCAGTATTCGAGGAGGCTTCTACCCAGGGAACCTGGGCCAAGACTCAGGGGATCCTGCCCATCAATGTGCTAGAGATCCGGGCGGTATATCTAGCCCTCAAAACCTGGACATACAGGTTACAGGGCTACCCAGTTCGGGTTCAATCCGACAATGCTACTGCAGTAGCTTACATCAATCACCAAGGAGGCACCCGCAGTCGGGCAGCCCAAAGAGAGGTGAACCGGATCCTGGCATGGGCAGAAGAGCATGTACCTTGCCTTTCTGCAATCTTCATTCCAGGGATAGAAAATTGGAAAGCAGACTACCTGAGTCGTCAGCAGCTGCTACCAGGAGAGTGGTCTCTTCACCCCGAGATCTTTCAGGCCATATGTCTGAGATGGGGAAAACCAGATGTAGACCTGCTAGCTGCCAGGTTTAACAAGAAATTGGACAACTTTGTGTCCAGAACGAGAGATCCTCTAGCCTACGGGACAGACGCTCTAATAATACAGACGCTCTAATAACTCCATGGAATCAGTTCTCACTGATCTAGGCATTCCCTCCGATCCCTCTTCTACAAAGACTGCTTCGCAGGATCAAGGAGGAGGGAATACCAGTAATCCTAGTGGCCCCAAACTGGCCCAGGAGGCCTTGGTACGCCGAGATTGTAAAAATGGCGATAGGAAGGCTCTGGAAGTTTCCACTTCGACACGACCTGCTGTCACAGGGTCCAGTATTCCACCCTTCCTTACAAAGGCTAAAGTTGACGGCCTGGCTGCGGAGACCCACATTTTTAAAAAGAGAGGGGTCTCTGGTCCGGCTCTTTCTACGCTCATTAATGCTAGAAAGCCAGCCTCCAGACTCATCTATCATAGAGTCTGGAGAGCATACATTTCCTGGTGTGAATCCAGATGTTGGAATCCTCAGAAATATGAAATAAGTAGGATTCTTGCTTTTTGCCAGTTAGGAGTGGATATGAAATTAGCCCTTAGCACCATCAAAGGGCAAATATCGGCTCTATCAGTCTTCTTTCAGAGACCATTGGCAACTCACTCCCTAGTTCGGACATTCATTAAGGGGGTACTGAGGATAAATCCTCCAGTTAGGACTCCCTTGTGTCCATGGGATTTGAATTTGGTATTGTCAGTGTTGCAAAAGCAACCTTTTGAACCTATTCGCCATATTCCTTTAATTATATTAAGTAGGAAGTTGGCCTTTCTGATTGCTATAGCTTCTGCTAGGAGAGTATCAGAGCTAGCAGCTCTTTCTTGTAAAGAGCCTTATCTAATTTGTCACAAGGACAAAATCGTACTACGACCCCATCCGGCTTTTCTACCTAAGGTGGTGTCGGCTTTTCACTTGAATCAAGACATTGTTCTGCCTTCCTTTTTTCCAAACCCGCGGACGGCGGGGGAAAAATTATTACACTCTCTAGATCTACTGAGAGCGGTAAAGGTGTATCTGCAAGCAACCGCTCAGATACGTAAAACAGATGTTTTGTTTATTTTACCAGATGGGCCCAAGAAGGGCCAAGCGGTATCAAAATCCACCATTTCCAGGTGGATTAGACAAGTAATTATTCAAGCTTATGGTTTAAAGAACAGGACTCCTCCTTTTCCTGTTAAGGCGCACTCTACCAGGGCGATAGGTGCTTCATGGGCAGTGCACCACCAGGCTTCGATGGCTCAGATCTGTAAAGCTGCAACTTGGTCTTCAGTCCATACATTTTCCAAATTCTATCAAATAGATGTGAAAGGACATGAGGATTCCGCCTTTGGGCGAAGTGTGCTGCAGGCAGCAGTATAGGGCTTCTGGTCCGCAAGCGGCCTGTTTTGATCTGTGTCTCCCCCCCTTCATATGAGCATTGCTCTGGGACGTCCCATTATGTAATGACTAGCTCTGTGTCCCGTGGTGTACGATAAAGAAAATAGGATTTTTATAACAGCTTACCTGTAAAATCCTTTTCTTGGAGTACACCACGGGACACAGAGGTCCCCACCTTCTTATGGGAACCTTACTGCTTTGCTACAAAACTGAGGTACTTCCCTGATGGGAGGGGTTATATGGAGGGGAACTGTCTTCCATTGGTTGTGCCAGTGTCCAATCACCGCTGGTGACCCTTAACCCATTATGTAATGACTAGCTCTGTGTCCCGTGGTGTACTCCAAGAAAAGGATTTTACAGGTAAGCTGTTATAAAAATCCTATTATATATATATATATATATATACACACTATCTATATATACTAATAGTCTTTTATTATTAGAAGTATGTTTTAATGTTTCATATTCTTCCTCCAGCCCTAGGCCCTCCGACTTCGCAGCTAAGGTACATATAAAGTCCTGGGGGGATGGAGGGATAACCAAAGAAAAAACAGTCAAAGGCCGGTGGAATGGAGAGGTGGATATAGGGGCCTTCTGAGAAAATTTGCTGTATAAGAGCATGGGAGGAAAAAAAAAAAAAAAAACTTCATTTGGGAACGGATCCGCAGATAATAGCTATCAATGTCAATATCCTTTTCCTCCTTCCTTCTGGGAGTGGTAGAGATGAAAATATCACAGAGAAAATTTTTACCATATACACCCGAACGAAAAAAATAAATAATGGTGGGGAACTAAAAATTCCTGGCCCCCCAACCCCCATTGGGTAGCTTATTTAAGTAATCCGATTATAATATAAGGGTCTATAGTCCTAAAAGAAAAAGGAATAGAGAGGTAATTCATTGCTGTCTTTATTTAGTCCTGTTCTTATGACTCATGCTTCTCCTGTCTCGAACACATTTTCTGTAATTAACTCCTGTCGTCCACCACTAGGCTGCATTGGGGCTCCCCTATTTCTTGTTTGTAGGCCCCATTTATGTGTTCTTCTCTCTATTGGTTGCAACCAGTCTGGTGCCTCAAGTCCTTCTATCCCCAGAAAATTAAATAGCTCTGGTAAAAATTTCAAAGGATGGGTGAGTAAAAATGACAGGGCTCCTTTCTTCACAAACAAGGACATTGGGTACCCCCAGCTGTATGAGCCCCCTACTGATTTAATCTTTTCTAAAAGCGGGTGCAATTGTGCCCTCCGCTGCAATGTGGCCAGTGAAAGATCTGGTAGAATTTTGATTGTCATACCTTCAAAGGATATTGTTCCAGCCTCCCAAGCTTTGCGACTAACCATTTCTTTGTGTATAGCGATGGAAGCGGCCGATAACATCCCTCAGCCTGTCAGGATCTAAGGACCGGGGTCCCAAGGCTCTGTGCAACCTATGAAATTAAATTTCCTTCGGTGCCATTACTGCCCCAAATTGTTGACAGATTGATATTACCACTTTATGTAGCGATACCTCCTCGACCTCTTCCGGGATACCTCTAAATCTGAGATTTAACCTCAGGCTACGATCTTCAATCTCTTCAAATTTTAACTGTATGGAGGAATTCTGTGTCTCCTTTGGGCGCTGTTCTCTTCCCTTTTCTTCCAACCGTGTGATCCGTTCTTCCATCCTATTCGTGCGATTCCCTTCGGCAGTAATTTTATCTGACAGGGCTTGCATTTCAGTTCTGATGAGCTGTAATTCCTTCCTATGGCCCTCTTCCAATCTTGACACCAATGTTTCCATCTCATCCCGCGTCGGAAGCGTTTTTAAAATAGCCATCTCTTCCCGCTTCGGTAATGCTTGCAAAATCGCCATTAGATCTGCCCCTCCTAATGTTACGTCCATCTTTCCTCTCTGGACCTCTGCTTGTGTCTCAGAATATGCCTCAGCATGTGTCCCGTCCTGCTCTTGCCCCCTCTTTATCTCAAAAGACGAGGAGAGACTCATACGAGGTGCTGCTCTCGGAATCTCAATATATGAAGTCCCCCTTGTTTCAACCACGAAGCCCGTGCTATTGCTGCTCGCGTCCGCGGGAAGTACTTTTTAATCTCAGGCTGTATTGGCTACGGCTGCTTAATAGAGATCTTCTTTTTACCTGCTTTTCTTCTCCCTTTTTCCTCGCACTTCTCATCCCTTGGGACACTCCAGGTTGCACACTGTCCTGTTTCCTGTGCTCAATACTAATGTTCGCTATTTGTCTGCTATCTATACCGCCTACATAGAGTATTTTTATACTTTTTATACCGGGAGAGGACTTTACCTAATTAGGCTTTACCTAATTATTTGTCAAAATTTCAAAGCAAAAAAAAATAGATTTCAGAGCAGGGAGAGAAAAATAAAAATAAAAGTCTAGTCCCAAATGAGAGCACGAGAGAAGAAAAAAATAAGTCACTTATCCACAATATTCATACTATTCACAGCCCACAATAGTATGGTGCTCAGTCCATAAAATGGTTAAGATTTTAACTTCATAGCTCGGCTTAATGCTCCTTAATACTTAATGCTCCTATTGCCAATAGCTGAGTATGATATAGTCACAGTACCTTGAGGTGGTTCTTTATGTTCTTTATAACTGAAGCTTATACGCCGCTCCACCAATACAAGGGGAATCTCCAACAAAGAGAGCAGGAGATCTGAGAAAGTCCTGGTCTGTATCTTGGCTATGTCTCAGCTAGCGCGGGAGAGATGCAGGGATAGCTGCAGGATGGATAGCGGGACGGATGGCATCTTGTCTCTGCTACATTACTGGGATTCCGGCGGTACCGTAAAGCGCACTCCTCCAGTCCTCCACTCCCCCAACGCCGGCCCCTCTATTACCGCTACAGCCACCTGGGAGCCCGCTACTTCCGCTCTCCAGTCGCGATCCACGGTCCACAGGACTGACCAACTCACAAGCAGCTCATTGCTGGCTCCTGCCATCTGCCTGCTCCGCCATCTGACAATTTCTAAATAGCTTAGGGGCAGGGCCACCAGGGTGCCCCCCTCCTCTTGTGACATCATTGACCCTTCGCGATTTTAAGAACTGTCAGACAGCGGAACGGGCAGATGATGGGAGATTTCACCTGCAACAGCACTAGACTGGAAGTTCCAGGAATTGTGGGATTTGTACTTTATAAACAGTATTTAGCCTACAGACAAAGATCATGCATTAACCGGTGTAGTGCCATGCTGCTTGGCTTATATTTTAAATAAACAAACATCTGACACTGGAATGTGAAGATATATTCTACTATAGACTGTCTGCACAGACAAGTGACACCATGGATCTACATGGTCATTGTACATCTTAGACAGATGAAAGGCTGGTAGGTAGTTTCATTATGGGGAAGGGGATTCAGGTTTGGCTTCCCTTAATCATCAAGAAAATCATCAAAGACAAAGCAGAACAAATGTTGATAGCCCAATGGGTCCAAAAAGAGCTGGGTCTTTGACAGTCAGTTCTTCCTGGATTCTGCAGAATTGTCTAGATTTTTTTATCTCCGGGACTGATGTGCCATCTAAATTCTTGGCTCTTCCACCTGATGGTCCGGAGGCAGATGGCTGATAGCCATAAAGTGAATAACAGGAAATTATACACTAAAGCTTGGAAGACATTTTTTCTCCCAGCAAAAAAAGAAAATTGGCATACAGTCATATTCAATTCCTACAGTTGTTGATTAACTCCAGGAAGGAGTTAAAAAGGGGTTTGTTGCCCAGTACCCTTGAGGTGCAGGTGGTGGCCCTTTTGGGTTTTCTGGAAATTAGATTAACAGAGATCTATCCAACTTCTAATCTTTTTTACATTGCCTTGAAAAAGTATTCATACCCCTTGAAATTTTCCAAATTTTGTCATGTTACTACTAAAAACGTAAATGGATTTTATGTGATAGACCAACACAAAGTGGCACATAATTGTCAAGTGGAAGAAAAATGATAAATGGTTTTAATTTTTTATTTTTTTTACAAATATGTTAAAAGTGTGGTGTACATTTGGATTCAGCCCCCGAGTCCATACTTTGTCGAACCACCTTTTACTGCAATTACAGCTGCAAGTCTTTTTGGGTATGTCTCTACCAGCTTTGCACATCTAGAGAGTAAAATATTTGCCCATGCTTTGCAAAATAGCTCAAGCTCTGTCGGATTGGATGAAGAGTGTCTGTGAACAGCAATTTTCAAGTCTTGCCACAGATTCTCAATTGGATTTAGGTCTGTATTTTGACTGGGCCATTTTAACACATGAATATGCTTTGATCTAAACCATTCCATTGTAGCTCTGGCTGTATGTTAGAGCTGCACGATTCTGGCCAAAATGAGAATCACAATTTTTTTTGCTTAGAATAAAGATCACGATTCTCACGGCGTAACATCTTTCACATTATACTAAAAAATTGGGCTAACTTGACTGCTTTTAGTTATGTATTAATTCCTTCATTAAAGTGTGTTTTTTCCCCCAAAAAATTGCGTTTGAAAGACTGCTGCGTAGGGCTGGGAAAAAAATCGATTTTAATCTTGAATCGAGTTTTGAGCTCAAATCGATTCAGTTTTGAAGAAAATCGATTTTTTTAGATTTTTTTTTTTTTTTGAAGTTTTGTTCTACAATAAACAATAATCCCCTCCTGAAGACTACTGGGATGTATGACATAATCTGTCTAGTGTGTTCCTTGGCCTTCATGATGCGGTTTGTTCACTAAGGTTCTCAAACAAACCTCTGAGGGCTTCACAGAACAGCTGTATTTATACTGGGATTAAATTACACACAGGTGGACCTAAAGCTAGTGGAACCCATTGCCTTCAGAAGTCACCTAATTAGTAAAAAGTTACTAATTAGGTGACTTCTGAAGGCAATGGGTTCCACTAGATTTTAGTTAGGGGTATTGGAGTAAAGGGGGCTGAATACAAATGCACGCCACACTTTTCAGATATTTTTTTTTTTTTTTAAATGTGAAAATAATTTTCTTTCCACTTCACAATTATGTGCCACTTTGTGTTGGTCTATCACATAAGATCAAAAATGTTTGGTTGTAACATGACAAAATGTGGAAAAGGTACTGATGGATTAGAGATAAAACTATTTCAGCATTCATCAGTTCTGACCAGTTATTACCTGTTAGCATTACAGCTCGCTCCTTAAGGTCAATGGTCTCATCAGGAGCAAGGAGAGCAGGTGATTTGAGGGAAGAAATCTCTAATGCTGCAGTATGGTCCTCAAGCCATACTTTCTGGAAGCGCTTACCACATGGAAATGTTGTCCAGCCAGGACTTTTGCTTCAGAAGGAAGGTGTTGGAGGCATTAGGCCCCATGCACACGAGACGCTGTTATTTGCTGTTAAACGCGCGTTCAGAGGCAGTTGGACGCTTTTTTCAACTGCCCCTGAACCCATTCAATGTTATCCTATGTGTCAATGCACACAGTCTCGTTTTTTGGCATTTACAAGCAGTTGCGTTTAACCTCGTTTTTCCAGAAGCAAAAAAATGGGTTCCGGCGTTTTGCCGCGTTTGCGTTTATAAGCGTTTTTAAAGGTGACCTATTTTTTAACATTAGAAATCTCAAAAATGATGGCAAATTATGAAAAACTATTAAAAAATATAAAAGAAAACTAATTGCTTGCATTGCATTGTGGACAATCCACAACTTGTGGCAGTTAACGTGGCAAGTGGACAATCCACAGCTTGTGGCAGGTAACGTGGCAAGTGGACAATCAACAACTTGTGTCAGGTGACGTGGCCAGTGGACAATCCACAACTTGTGGCAGGTGACATGGCCAGTGGACAATCCACAACTTGTGGCAGGTGACGTGGCCAGGTGACGTGGCCAGTGGACAATCCACAACTTGTGGCATGTGACGTGGCCAGGTGACGTGGCAGGTGACGTGGCAAGTGGACAATTCACAACTTGTGGCAGGTGACGTGGCAGGTAACATGGCCAGGTGACGTGGCCAGGTGACGTGGCAAGTGGACAATCCACAACTTGTGGCAGGTGACGTGGCAAGTGGACAATTCACAACTTGTGGCAAGTGACGTGGCAGGTAACGTGGCCAGGTGACGTGGCCAGGTGACGTGGCAAGTGGACAATCCACAACTTGTGGCAGGTGACGTGGCCAGTGGACAATCCACAACTTGTGGCCAGGTGACGTGGCAGGTGACGTGGCCAGGTGACGTGGCAGGTGACAATCCACAACTTGTGGCAGGTGATGTGGCAAGTGATACACTAAATACAAGTGCACTGCTGCTCTGTCAGCTGCTGCTACTCACTCTGGAAGTGTGCTACTCACTTTCCAGAAGCAAAAAAATGGTTTCAGACGCAAAAGTTTTCCACGTTTCAGACGCTAAACGCGGTACCGACGTTTTGCCGCTTTTGCGTTTATAAGCGTTTTTAAAGGTGACCTATTTTTTAACATTAGAAATCTCAAAAATGATGGCAAATGATGAAAAACTATTAAAAAATATAAAATAAAACTGTAATTGCTTGCATTGCATTGTGGACAATCCACAACTTGTGACAGGTAACGTGGCAAGTGGACAAATCCACAGCTTGTGGCAGGTAACATGGCAAGTGGACAATCAACAACTTGTGGCAGGTGACGTGTCCAGGTGAAGTGGCAAGTGGACAATCCACAACTTTGTGGCAGGTGACGTGGCCAGTGGACAATCCACAACTTGTGGCCAGGTGAAGTGGCAAGTGGACAATCCACAACTTGTGGCAGGTGACGTGGCCAGTGGACAATTCACAACTTGTTGCAGGTGACGTGGCATGTGACGTGGCCAGGTGACGTGGCAAGTGGACAATTCACAACTTGT
Organism: Rana muscosa; assembly: GCA_029206835.1. NCBI lineage: Eukaryota > Metazoa > Chordata > Amphibia > Anura > Ranidae > Rana > Rana muscosa. The sequence continues at coordinate 160,160,110 of CM055118.1, forward strand.
GGCAGGTGACATGGCAAGTGGACAATTTACAACTTGTGGCAAGTGACGTGGCCAGGTGACGTGGCAAGTGGACAATCAACTTGTGGCAGGTGACATGGCACGTGATGTGGCCAGGTGACGTGGCAAGTGGACAATCCACAACTTGTGGCAGGTGACGTGGCCAGGTGATGTGGCAAATGGACAATCCACAACTTGTGGCAGGTGACGTGGCAGGTAACGTGGCCAGGTGACGTGGCAGGTAACGTGGCCAGGTGACGTGGCAAGTGGACAATCCACAACTTGTGGCAGGTGACGTGGCACGTGATGTGGCCAGGTAACGTGGCAAGTGGACAATCCACAACTTGTGGCAGGTGACATGGCCAGGTGACGTGGCAAGTGGACAATCCACAACTTGTGGCAGGTGATGTGGCAAGTGATACGCTAAATACAAGTACACTGCTGCTCTCTCAGCTGCTGCTACTCACTCTGGTCTCACAAACTGGCTGAAATGGTTAAAATTTACTGTTTTTTGAGCTTAGGGAGGGTCTATGATGAAACGCTTATAAACGCAAACGCGGTAAAACGTCGCTAAACGTGGCCGCAAATGCGGCAAAACGCTCGTTTATAAACGCCGGTTTCAGCGTTTAAAAACGTGTGTTCAGCAGAGTTTGCACCTGCGTTTCGTGTGCATGGGGCCTTAGTGTCCACCCCCCCAAAGGTTTGTTTACATGTTTATCCTCAAGTAGCTTTCCTGGAAGATGATTTGGGAAAACCATGGTTACACTTACAGGAAACAGTATTTCCGAGAATCTTCCAGGACAGCGTCCATATTTTCAGCCAGATGCTTTAGGTTTAACCCCCTTGGCGGTATTCCCGAGTCCGGCTCGGGGTGAGTTTTTAATGCTAAGAGCGGTAATCCAGAGCCAGACTCTGGCTGCATCGCAGTATCCAGGGGAAGATACTTACCTTGTTCCCTGGATCCTGCGATGTCCTCCCGCAGTGTCTGCGAGCCGTGTCTCGCTCAATTCACACTGCCGGGTGCCGAGCTCCTTTCCCTGCGACGTTGCGGCGCACGGGGGCGGAGTTCGGCGCCAAATTCAAAAAGTAAAAAACACAGTATAGATGCAATATACTGTAATCTTACTGATTACAGTACTGTGTCAAATAATTACACTCTCCCTTTGTCCCTAGTGGTCTGTCCAGTGCCCTGCATGCGCTTTTATATTATAAAAACTGTTCTTTCTGCCTGGAAACTGGAGATTGTCCATAGCAACCAAAAAGTGTCCTTTTATGTCAAGTGGTTTTAGACCAGCTAAAAAACAGTGATAATAAATTAGAATCACTTGCAGAATTGAGCGATGGCGATTTGTGGGGAAATTCGTCATCAAACACTAAATCTAATGACAGCGACAATTCTGCAACTGAGCATATTTCAGTGTTTTTGATTTGATTACATTATTGAATACGTTTTATTATAATTACATTACTATTTGTTATAATTATTTATAGTTATTTTTTATATTATAATTTATGATTTTGTGTTTCAAACTTTATCATACCCGGGATGTCTACTAGACTCTTGTTTGGTCAGGTTTAAGTAAGTAATTACTAAAAATTGCAGGCCTAGATTACATAACACCAAATTTCCATGCAAAATAATTGTACCGCTTTTGGTACATAATTCCAGACAGAATCATACCGCCAGGGAGGTTAAAGTGTTGGTGTTTGAAACTATTGGATTTTTATTTAAATATTCCTCTTGAGTACATTGGTCAAGGTTCTTTCTTTACTTACAACTAAGCATGGGAGGGGGTTTGTGTTTCCTGTTGAAGGTGGAGCCAATCTCTCAAGTAGCTATCCTGGAAGATTCTTGGAAATACTGTTGCCGGTGTGTGTATCCATGTTTTTTTGCTAGTTTTCTTAGCTGATAGACAATAATGCTCTACTGAGACCAGATTTCTGGCCTGAAATTCTGATCTTTCTGAAAGATTGAAGACTACGATTGGTTGTTCTCCTCCTGGCTGCATCAATGCTACTGCAGCAGTAGGATTGTACTGCCTGGATTGGTCGCTCCTCTAGAAATCATGGCCTAGTGTATGCCACTTTCCGTTTGCCAAGGAGATTTTGGTGCAGTCCCTGCAACATTTTTCACAGCAGCCTGTTTCTTTGTGCGTAGTTATCTGTAGGAGGTACACAGCCTTCATCCTGGCTTCAGGCGTAATCTTGAGCACATTAAGCTTTGTTACTTATAAGAAAATTGCAGCTCCAGCAGCTGCCCTGCTTCAAATTGTGGCCTATATATCAATTGTGGCCTCTGCATCAGCCTTTAATGGGTTAATCAGCAGCCTTCAGTCATGGGACACAGATTCAGCTATTCCTTGCCTCAACAAATCCCTTGTGGTTCTGATGGAGGATGTTCCATTCTTCAGAGCCACAGTGTACAAAATGTTTATACCCCTCAAAGTGTCTTTTCCCTTGTCGAGCTCAACCATGCAATCATTGGTGTCTATGGCCATTTACAAAACTTTGGCAGTCTGGACCAAGCATATGGCGCACAACCCCAGAATGATCCTGACCAATACAAAAATTGCAGCTCATCCCAATAGCCTCTCGCTACTGTGTAGAAATTCTTATCTGGATCTTAAGTCAGTTTACATGTGGATTATTCTCTGGTTGTAAAACTGGTCTGAGAGACTGTAAGAAATGTCTGGAAGGATTATTTTTTTATTGAAAATTACTCTTTGGAGAGTATTTGGATGGCTTTATTAAGAAAGTCACAGGTTGAAAGTCTTCACAATGAGAGGGTGCCCCCACATTTGCAAGTGGGGAGACTATTTGTTGGCCTTTTCTGCTGCTCTAACTCAGGTCATTTACGATCTATAGGTCTGTGAAATGGTGTTCAAGGGGTAAAGGCTGTATGCCCTCCAAGCTGCTTGCCTTTGCGACAAGATTGTATGGCCTTCAGACTGCCCTGCAGAAACTTCACTTCTTCGCTTTTCATGGGTTATTGTTCCAGTGCCTCCTGAGAAACTTTCAGGGTTTTTATTCAGGCCTGTTTACAGTTCTTAAAGCGATATTAAACCCAAAACCAAAAATTTATTATATTGCAGCTTACAAGTAATTGGCTGCATCAGTTTTCTTTTCTTTGGCTTTTATCCCCTCTGTGTTCACCTGGTGATCTGGCCAGTAGCACACCTCCTGTAATAAAGTGGTTCTAAAGGCTGAGGCCATTGAGAGGGGAGCGGGGGTGGGGCCGAGCCCTGTTCTGTGTGCCTTATGAACACAGAGTGGAGCTTGAGAGTGAGCATGCACAAGTGCCCCCATAGCATGCGACTTGCTATGGGGACACTCGGAGAATAGGAGCCGGGAGCGTGGCTGGGGACCTTAGAAAAGGAAGTAATGACAACATGTTTTTTTTATTTATTTTTTTATTACCTTTAACCGCTTCAGCCCCAGGCCACTTTTTGCGATTCGGCACTGCGTCGCTTTAACTGACAATTGCGCGGTCATGCGACGTGGCTCCCAAACAAAATAGATTTCTTTTTTTTTCCACAAATAGAGCTTTATTTTGGTGGTATTTGATTACCTCTGCGGTTTTTATTTTTTGCGCTATAAACAAAAATAGAGTGACAATTTTGAAAAAAATTCAATATTTTTTGCTATAATAAATATCCCCCAAAAATATATAAAACATTTTTTTTTTCCCTCAGTTTAGGCAGATACGTATTCTACATATTTTTGGTAAATAAAAATCGCAATAAGTGTTTATTGATTGGTTTGCGCAAAAGTTACAGCATCTACAAAATAGGAGGTAGTTTTATGGCATTTTTATTAATAATTTTTTTTTTTTACTAGTAATGGCGGCGATCTGCGATTTTTATTGTGACTACGACATTATGGCGGACACATCGGACACTTTTGACACATTTTTGGGACCATTGTCATTTTTACAGCCATCAGTAGTGGTGCGACGGATCGTCACCGTTCCGTGACCCGAACGGGTCACCCTGTTCGGATCGGCACACCCCGCGATCCGCGGAGCGCTCTGGAGCCTCGGCCATAGTAAAGGCCGCGGCTTCGGCCTAGCTCCGGAGCGGCGGACATCTTGGTACACTCGGCGGTGGCCGCTGTAGTAACGTTTCGTCGCCGCCATCTTGCTCCACCCCGCACAGTAATGATAGTGAGAAGGGGCCATCTTGTTACACCCAGCGGAGTTTTAAATTTCAGTTATTTTCAACACAAAACGGAGCTTATAAGCTTAGGAGCCCATTCACACAGGGGCAACTCGACTTCCAGAGCGATTTTATGAGGCAACTCAGACACGACTTGAGAATGAATCACAGCACGACCTGGAGCTATTTACAAGGCAACTCCAAGTTGCCTGCAGGACAGGAGACATTCCAGTGGCCAATCAAACAAGAATCAGCTCTGTGGGAGGGAGGGGGGAGTGAGAGGTTTGCCTGATAAATGTATGTTTTCTTCCTGGAGAGTTGCTCCTATTAAGACAGTGAGAGGCGACTCCCATTGAAATGAATGGTTACAGGTCGCCTAGGAGTCGGATTGAAGTAGTACAGGGACCTTTTTTGAAGTCGGAGCGACTGCAGTAGTGTGCATAAGAACGGCTCCATTAACTTACATTGATTTCTTCAGCCAGCGCGACCTGGGGCGATTTGGAATCGGATCCAAAGACGCCCCTGTGTGAATGGGCTCTAAATACATTATTTGGAAATCCAACGGACTGTTTACATGTTAAATTTTAAAAGCAGCAGCAAACCTTACATGCTTGCTAATGTGACAGAACACCTCTGATTTAGTTAAATGTGAAAATCAGAGGTATTCTGTCACATTAGCAACCATGTAAGGTCAGCAGGTTTGCTGCTGCTTTTAAAGTTGAACATGTAAACAGATTTACAGGTATTGTACTTAAGCATATAAGCTCCGTTTTGTGTTGAAAATAACTCTGATCCGAGGATCGATCCGATCTGTGAGTTTTTTGATCCGTTGCACCCCTAGCCATCAGTGCTATAAAAATGCACTGATTTCTGTAAAAATTATACTGGCAGTGAAGGGGTTAACCACTAGGTGGCGCTGCAGGGGTTAAGTCAGTAATAAGGAGTGATTCTTACTGTTAGGGGGCGTGGTTACACGTGACACGTCACTGATGACCGTTCCCGATCACAGGGAATAGCCATCAGTGACAGTGTCACTAGGCAGAATAGGGGAATGCCTTGTTTACAAAGGCATCCCCCTGTTCTGCCTTTGCCAACCGCAACTGCAGGCTGCCCGGGAACATCAAGTTTACGGGACCCGTGGCGCGCGCGCTGGGCGGCAAATTTAAAGGGACGTACAAGTACGCCCATGTGCCTGCCCGTGCCATTCTGCCGACGTATATCTGCGTGCTGCGGTCGGCAAGTGATTAATATCACTTTAAGCGGCCATAGACAGTTCGAATCAGCAGAGATTCAGCAGAGACCGGCTGAGATTTGAACCAAGTATGGACAGACTGATTGCACCAAGTTTGATCGATCGATCAGCATGGGTACAACCAGCATGTCGGATTTTTCATGCGATTATTGCTCATTAGTGGCTATAGTTGCCAACAATAATCATTGTGTGTTGATTTTAATGCAAATAACAAATCAAATCTAACAGTTTATAATCAGTTGCAGCAAGCAGTTTTTTTTATTTTGGGATAAAGGTTTTACATGAAGAAATAAAGCTGATCATTTTAATCAACCCTGCCAGTGGTGAATGGATGGTTTCATCCATGTTAACGGATACATTCTGCTGGACAGATTAAACTTCTGAAAAACTGCAAAGTTGCTGGCTGAATCACCAGAAAATATAAGAAAAAAACGGAAACAAATACAGCTATGACATCTAAGAATTGTGTGACAGCAGGAAGGTAAAGTCACCTGGTTGCATCCAGGGGGGTAGATATATTTCGCCCAGATTCAGGCTTTACGCCGACTTATACAACTAGGTGGAGAGTTGTATAAGGCTAGTGGGCTCATGGATGACTCATACCTCTAGGGAGAGGGCTGGGCGTCGTGCAGACAGGGAGTTGATGAGACCAGCTGAAGCTTGTCAGCTCATTTAGGCCTCTATAAGAACTCCCAGCTTCATTAGATGTTAGCTCATGCCTGGAACCAGACCTGTGTGGACTGTCTAGGGAGAGTGAACCCCTGTGCGGTGAGACAAAGCCTGTGTGGCTATTTGCTTGGACATTTAAAACCAGGGACTTAGGGACTAGGACAGCACTAGGCTGATCCCAGTTGTTAGTTAGGAAACCTGTATGTTTAGTCAGAGGTCAAGTTGACCAGGATTTATTTTATTTATGTTTCTTTTGCTTTGCTGTGTTTTGTCACTGTAAATAGAAAATAAACCGCACCTTTTTGATTTTGAAAACCACAACCTCCGTTTGCTGGGCCTGTTTTTGTGTGGGGAGCCCATCCCGGGGGTCACACACACCCGCTGCCGAGCTAACCCCCTCACAGTTGGTGGAGAACCAGTGGCAGTTTTTTTTTAAGCCAGCATGGAGGAGATACTGAAACAGCTGGCTCTAGCAAATGCCAATCAACAGCAGACAAATGCAGGTTTGCAAAGGAGCCTTGCAGCCCAGCAGCAAGCTCACCAACAGAGTCTGGAAGCTCAGCAACAAGCCCAGCAGCAATCTGAGGCCCGCTTCATAGACCTGTTACAGAAGCAAGAGCAGAGACTACAACAAATGGAAGCAGTAATGCAGCAACGTCCGCAGACCAGTGAGGAAAGCCGTCCCACTAATACCGCGTCCTTTGGGGTGAGTCGTTTATTGACAAAAATGACTGGAGAGGATGATCCAGAGGTATTTTTGACCACATTTGAAAGGACCGCTGAAAGAGAAAAGTGGCCTGAGGAGCAGTGGGCTGGACTGGTGGCTCCTCTGTTAACTGGTGAATCGCAGAAAGCTTACTATGACCTAGAGCCTAACCAAGCAAAAGACTATGTGATGCTAAAAGCTGAAATTTTGGCAAGGCTGGGTGTCACCCAGGCTGTCCGGGCTCAGCGTGTGCATAACTGGACTTTCCAGCTTGGAAAACCCCCCAGGTCTCAAATGTATGATCTCATTCACCTGAGCAGAAAGTGGCTACAGCCAGAGACTTTGTCCGCACCAAAGATTGTGGAACGTGTTGTAATGGATCGGTTTTTGAGAGCTCTTCCTACTGCCATCCAAAAGTGGGTAAGCCATGGAGACCCAGAGACGGCCGATGGTCTTGTGGATCGTGTGGAGAAATACTTGGCTACAGAGAACCTGACGGCCTCTTCCAGAGACACTCGGACTTTCCACCCTAAGACCAGACCATCCCCAGGGGCGGATAAGAGGATTCCAAGGGGTGAGGGTGGAGAGAGTGAGAGGGTGGGAGCTCTACCCCAAGTTTGGCGAGAACAGCCTGGGAAATCAGCGGCTCAAGAGGCGGCAAGAAGGATCGTTTGCTACCGCTGCCGGCAAGCGGGACATATTGCAGCCAATTGCCCGGTTGTGGAGGAACCCATGCAGTGTGACTTTCTGACGGGCAGACGTCAGTCGCTGTGTGCGACAGTCGCATGCACTGCCATTCGAGGAACTGAGAAACATTTATGCAAAATGTGTGTTAATGGTAGAAATGTTGTGGTATTGCTGGATTCAGGTAGCCTTGTGACCCTGATAAAGGCTGAGTTAGTTAAAACAGAGGTCTCTGGGAATAGCAAGGTAGCTGTTATTTGTGTGCATGGGGACACCCGAGAGTATCCCGTGACTACAGTGTGTTTCGAGACCCCCAAAGGTACCCGCTCTCATCCAGTGGGCTTAGTATCTCAGTTACCGCATGACGCCATTGTGGGAAGGGATTTTACGAAGTTCTGGGAACTGTGGGATGATCCTGAGCCCCTCACTGGTGCCCCTATGTACCAGGAATGTGATAGCCAGAACTCCCCTGAGAGTGGTGAGGACTCTCCGGAATTTCCCTTATCAGTATTGGCAGGGGAGACTCAAGAAACTGGAGAGGAGCCCACCTCCTCAGACGAAAACCTACCGTCTGTGGAGTTTTCTGATCTTGAGGTTCACAGGGAAAACTTTGCCACAGAACAGTTGAAAGACCCCGCCCTAATAAAGGCACGGGAAAACGTAGTGAAAATAGATGGCGAGTTAGTGAACCCAGATAATACCTGCACTTACCCATACTTCAGCGTAGAGAAGGACCTACTGTATCGGGTGGCAAAAAGGGCAGAAGAAACCGTTGAGCAGCTTGTGGTGCCCAAACCTTACAGGAAGTTGGTGTTGGAGTTGGCCCATGGGCACATTCTTGGAGGTCATCTGGGGACAGAGAAAACCCAAGAGAGGGTATTACAGAGATTCTATTGGCCGGGGGTGATGAAGGACGTAGAAAATTATTGTTCCTCCTGCCCTGTGTGTCAGAGGTTGGCCCCGATGCCACATTTCCGTAGCCCGCTGGTCCCTCTACCCATCATTGAGGTCCCGTTTGAGAGGATCGCCATGGATTTGGTAGGTCCTATAATCAAGTCCGCTAGGGGGCACCAGTACATATTAGTTATAATGGACTATGCCACCCGTTATCCAGAAGCGATCCCTCTCCGAAATACCTCGGCCAAAACCATAGCCAAAGAGCTATCTCTTGTTTTTAGCCGGGTGGGTATTTGTAAAGAACTGCTTACGGACCAAGGTACACCCTTTATGTCCCGGGTTATGAAAGAGCTGTGTAAATTGTTCAAAGTGACGCAATTGCGTACGTCTGTGTATCACCCCCAAACCGATGGGCTGGTTGAAAGATTCAACAAAACCCTAAAACAAATGTTGAAGAAAGTGGTGGATAGAGATGGAAAGGATTGGGACTGTTTACTTCCTTATTTGATGTTTGCTATTAGGGAGGTGCCCCAATCCTCTACGGGATTCTCCCCCTTTGAGTTACTGTATGGGAGACACCCAAGAGGGCTGTTGGATATTGCCAAGGAAACTTGGGAAAGTGAGAGTTCTCCCCACAGGAGTGTGATTGAGCATGTCGCCCTGATGCAAGATCGAATTGCACAGGTAATGCCCATCGTGAAGGAACATTTGGCCCAAGTGCAGTTGGCACAGCAGAGAGTGTACAACCGTGGAGCCAAGACCCGTACCTTTTCCCCGGGGGATAGGATATTGGTACTTGTCCCTACGGTTGAAAGTAAATTCCTTGCCAAATGGCAAGGCCCCTACGAGATAATGGAAAAAGTGAGCGAAGTGAATTACAAGGTCAGACAACCAGGAAGGCGAAAGCCCGAACAGATCTATCACATTAATCTGTTGAAAGCCTGGAGGGATAGAGAGTCCCTAGTCGCAGACACTTGGTCACCAGCTCAAACTGGTTGCGTGATTCCTGAGGTTGGAATAGCAGCCACCTTGTCACAACCCCAACAACAGGAGGTTAAGGAGTTTGTGCTTCGCAACAAGGAGGTATTCTCTGAGCTGCCGGGACAAACATCTGGGGTAGAGCATGACATCATTACCCCGCCCGGTGAAAGGGTGAAGTTAAAACCCTATCGGATCCCAGAGGCTCGACGGGAGGCAATACGGGAGGAAGTACAGAAAATGCTGAACTTAGGGGTGATAGAGGAGTCCCAAAGTGATTGGTCTAGTCCCATCGTGTTGGTGCCTAAACCGGATGGGAGCTGGCGATTTTGTAACGATTTTCGTCAGTTGAACAAAGTTACAAAATTTGACACCTACCCCATGCCACGTATAGATGAGTTGATCGACCGGCTGGGAACAGCCCGATACATGACGACTCTTGACCTCACAAAAGGGTATTGGCAAATCCCCCTGGCCAAGTCGGCCAAAGAGAAAACCGCATTTGTAACCCCAGACGGGGCGTTCCAATATAAAAGAATGCCGTTCGGGTTACAGAATGCGCCGGCCACATTCCAGCGGAAAATGGACCAGATGCTGAGGCCCCATCGGAAGTATGCTGCGGCTTACCTGGATGACGTAATTGTCCATAGCACAGATTGGGCCTCACATCTGCCAAAAGTGCAAGCAGTCCTGGACTCTGTTCGGGAAGCGGGGTTTACGGCTAACCCCAAGAAGTGTACCATTGGGCAGGAGGAGGCCAAATATCTTGGGTACACCATTGGGAGGGGAGTAATAAAACCCCAACTCAACAAAGTCGAGGCCATCCAGAGTTGGCCACGTCCCAACAGCAAGAAGCAGGTACGAGCCTTTCTGGGAATCGCTGGGTATTATCGGCGATTCATTCCCCACTTTGCTTCTAAGGCTGTGCCCCTAACCAACCTGACGAAGGGGAAAGGGTCGGTCATGATTAAATGGACCCCCGAGGCTGAGGCAGCATTCCAATTCTTGAAACAAGCCTTATGTAGCCAGCCAGTGTTGTACTCACCCGACTTCTCTAAAGACTTTGTCGTACAAAGTGATGCGTCAGATGTGGGGTTAGGAGCAGTATTGTCCCAGGTCTGGAACGGGGAAGAGCACCCAGTCATTTACCTCAGCAGGAAGTTGAAGTCCCATGAGGTAAATTACGCCACCGTTGAAAAGGAGTGTTTAGCGGTGAAGTGGGCTCTAGATTCCCTTCGGTACTACCTGCTAGGTAGGCACTTTGACATGGTTACGGATCACGCTCCGTTAAAGTGGATGGCTCAAAACAAGGAAACAAATAGAAGAGTGAATAGGTGGTTCCTGGCCCTCCAGGAATTCAACTTCACAGTAAGGCATCGCCCTGGCGTTCAAATGGGGAATGTGGATGCTTTGTCTCGAGTACATGAATGCCTGATTGCTGGTGTTCCAACCCCGAGGTTAAAACAAGAGGGGGGGGTATGTGACAGCAGGAAGGTAAAGTCACCTGGTTGCATCCAGGGGGGTAGATATATTTCGCCCAGATTCAGGCTTTACGCCGACTTATACAACTAGGTGGAGAGTTGTATAAGGCTAGTGGGCTCATGGATGACTCATACCTCTAGGGAGAGGGCTGGGCGTCGTGCAGACAGGGAGTTGATGAGACCAGCTGAAGCTTGTCAGCTCATTTAGGCCTCTATAAGAACTCCCAGCTTCATTAGATGTTAGCTCATGCCTGGAACCAGACCTGTGTGGACTGTCTAGGGAGAGTGAACCCCTGTGCGGTGAGACAAAGCCTGTGTGGCTATTTGCTTGGACATTTAAAACCAGGGACTTAGGGACTAGGACAGCACTAGGCTGATCCCAGTTGTTAGTTAGGAAACCTGTATGTTTAGTCAGAGGTCAAGTTGACCAGGATTTATTTTATTTATGTTTCTTTTGCTTTGCTGTGTTTTGTCACTGTAAATAGAAAATAAACCGCACCTTTTTGATTTTGAAAACCACAACCTCCGTTTGCTGGGCCTGTTTTTGTGTGGGGAGCCCATCCCGGGGGTCACACACACCCGCTGCCGAGCTAACCCCCTCACAATTGGTAAACTGCAATATAATAAATGTTTGCTTTTGGGTTTAATACTGCTTTAAGTCGTCCAGTGATGGCATTCTCCCCTTCCTAGACTTGGAATTTCTCAACACCTTGCTTATCTTAAAGTTCCAGATGGAATCTGCCCAGTCTGTAACATCACTGCAACTAGTGCCATTTTTAGCATCTATAGACATGAAGGATACATCTTTACATATTCCCATCAGTGGTTCCTGTGGTTAGTTTGTTGTGCCGATTTGGGGCGAACGATAGACACTTGAGATCTTTGGATGGATTCTCAACCTACAGAATTCTGCATTGGATCAAACCCACCACTTGGAGTTCCTGATCCTAATCCTATACATGGCCCAAGCCTGGCTGTTTATTCCCCGTGAACGAGTGTTTACCTTCTGAGCTCATGTCCAGACCCTGCTCTCCAAAAAGCTTTCGGCGGTCTAATTTTGCATGAAGGTACTGGACATCGTGGTGTCCTGATTCGAGGTTGTGATATTTGTACAGATTCGCTCCAGACCTCTGTAGCTCAAAGTACTGACACCATGCTCCAACACTCTCAGGACAGGCCGATGAGCCTGTGTCCCAAAGTCGGGATACCCCTGACCTGGGGGCTGATTAGCCCTGTGCTGGAATCAGGGAAGTACTTCCCCCTTTAACCTGGGGAGTTCTAATAATGGATGCCAGCCTGTCGGGCTTGGGAGGTATGCAAAGGGATGGAAATGGTTTAAGGGACATGGCCATCGAGAGCGATCAGCCTCCTATCAACATTCTAGAACCAAGGGCCAATCGCTTATCTCTGCTGCTGTAGACCAATGAGCTTCAGGGGTTACCGACAACACGGCCATATGCTTCATAAATTAGGACCACGCCAGAGACCATGTGGTCCTTCAAGAAGCAGGCTGATATCTGGCTTTGGCCGAAAGGAACCTTTGTGCCTTGTCCACAATTCACATTCCAGTAAAGACAATTGGCAAGCAGACTTTCTTAAGTTGTTAGCGCCTGGTTATGGTGGAATGGTCTATTCACACAAAATGTTATGTGTCACTTGTCACCACTGAGGGATGCTGGATGTAAATCTGTTGACTTTAACAACACAGTGGACATGTTTGTCATCAAGATGAGGGATCCAACAGCCTTTTACAGTGGACACATTGCTGACCCTATTTCTCCAGTACACACAGTAGCTCACAAAAGTGAGTACCCCCTCACATTTTTGTAAATATATTATTATATCTTTTCATGTGACAACACTGAAGAAATGCCACTTTGTTACAATGTAAAGTTGTGAATGTACAGCTTGTATAACAGTGTAAATTTGCTGTTCCCTCAAAATAACTTAAGAAACAGCCATTCATTTCTAAACCTCTGACAACAAAAGTGAGTACACCGCTAAGTGAAAATGTCCAAATTGGGCCCAAAGTGTCAATATTTTTTGTGGCCACCATTATTTTCCAGCACTGCCTTAACCCTCTTGGGCATGGAGTTCACCAGAGCTTCACCGGTTGCCACTGGAGTCCTCTTCCACTCCTCCATGATGACATCACGGAGCTGGTGGATGTTGGAGACCTTGCACTCCTCCACCTTCCGTTTTGAGGATGCCCTACAGATGCTCAATAGGGTTTAGGTCTGAAGACATGCTTGGCCAGTCCATCACCTTCTTTAGAAAGGCAGTGGTCGTCTTGGAGGTGTGTTTGAGGTCGTTCTCATGTTGGAATACTGCCATGTGGCCCAGTCTCCGAAGGCAGGGGATCATACTGTGCTTCAGTATGTCACAGTACACGTTGGCATTCATGGTTCCCTCAATAAACTGTAGCTCCCCAGTGCCGGCAGCGCTCATGCAGCTCCAGACTATGACACTCCCACCACCATGCTTGACTGTAGGCAAGACAAACTTGTATTTTGTACTTCTCATCTGGTTGCCGCCACATACGCTTGACACCATCTTAACTAGATACGTTTATCTTGGTCTCGTCAGACCACAGGACATGGTTCCAATAATCCATGTCCTTAGTCTGATTGTTCGTGGGTTTTCTTGTGCATCATCTTTTGAAGAGGCTTCCTTCTAGGACGACAGCCATGCAGACCAATTTGATGCAGTGTGCGGTGTATGATCTGAGCACTGACAGGCTAACCTCCCGACCCTTCAACCTCTGCAGCAATGCTGGCAGCACTCATACGTCTATTTCCCAAAGACAATCTCTGGATATGACGCTGAGCATGTGCACTCAACTTCTTTGGTCGACCATGGCGAGGCCTGTTCTGAGTGGAACCTATCCTGTTAAACCGCTGTATGGTCTTGGCCACCATGCTGCAGCTCAGTTTCAGGGTCTTGGCTATCTTCTTATAGCCTAGGCCATCTTTATGTAGAGCAACAATTCTTTTCCCCCAGTCGTCTTCCAAGTCAGCCCTTGAGAGATGGAGCTCCTCCTCACAATCAGGAAACACATTGCCATTAATTTTTCCTCCCCTTAAGAGGCGGTCCCTCAGGTCCCTGGTCAGTCTTAGTGTTTCCTCCGTCCGGAGGAGACATGTTGCCAAAAGAACCTGAGGGGGGGCTCCATCTCTCATGGGCTGACCGGGACAGGTGTCTGCGGGTGCAGCAGTGTATGTCAGCAGGGCTGACTGTATGGAGTCCCTGTGCGGCAGGGGGTCAGTGGACCTTACCGGAGCCGCGTCACTGGCGTGGAGGAGGACGGATCTTGACCACGGGCAACCCTCCTTAGGCTGAGTGCAGGAGGTGTCCCGGGTTCGAATTTCCTCTGTGCCCAGGTGAGGAGAAAGGCGCCATTGCTGCGTTCCCTTGGCGGCGTCAGGGGGGGGCGTGTACCCACGTCTGAACGCCGCTTGACCCGGAAGACGCGGGGCGTCATTTCCGGGTAGGAATGACGCAATCGGCGTGCGCCGGGGAAGCTGGTCCAATCCCCTTAAAGGCGCGGGAAATTCGAACGGTCGGCTGGTGCTAGTAGCGTGGACGCGGCTGCAGACGACAGTACCGAACGCCACAGCAAGCCAGGATGCTGGAAGAGGATGAGATTCCATCGGCCCAGGCTCCAGGAGGCAAAAGCACCAGCAGGATGCAGGTAGGCACCAGTGGGTGACCTTTGTATCCTTTGTATTGGGACAGCAGCTAGGTGGTGATGGTGCACTAGCAAGCTGGGGCCAGGGGGTTACTAATGTCACTGGGTGTGCACTTTAGTAATGTGTGGTGCAATGTGTATTTTTTTCTCACCGCCATGGGTCCCCCTGTGTTTATCTTTTGGCAGGTGAAACCACCTAAAGAGCCAAAGCCCACTCCCAAAAAGCGGTGTGCAAAGTGTAATACCAAGATGCTCTTGGAAGACACAGAGCCGCTATGCAAAACATGCATTGACAAACTGGTTGAAAAACAGTCAGATGCAGTTTATGCGAAGATTTTTGGATCCGTAGGAGATGATATGGCTAACACCTTTAAGGATCTCAAAAAGTTTATCGCAGAAGCTAAATCTCCAGCAGTCCCTACTGGAGTTTCCTCTCCCATGGCCTCACCCAGATCAGAAGTCGCCTCAGGGTCGCACGAGTCGGTGAGAGAGCGAGCGGGCAGCAGCACAGCTAGTGTTATGGCTACCGATAGCTCAGATCCAGAGCAGGAAGATGGGAGAGAAGAAAAAAAGGGACCCAAATACAAGTTATCTCTAGAAGATGTGGATGATTTGCTTGGGGCCATTTACGAAACTTTGGAAATTGAGCATGAAAAAGAACTGCCTTCCAAACATGACCTGATGTACCAGGGTCTGAGGAAGAAAAAATCCAAAGTATTCCCAGTTCATCCGGTAATGTCAGATACCGTGACAAACGAATGGGCAGACCCAGAAAGGAAACCTTTTTTTGCAGCCAGTCACAAAAAGCGATTTCCTTTTAGTGAAGATCCAAAAGAGGTTTGGAATAAAAATCCCAAATTGGACGCGCCACTTTCTAAGGTCTCAAAAAATTCTTCATTGGCATTTGAAGACATGGGACACCTAAAAGATGGCATGGATAAAAAGTGTGACGTTATCCTAAAAAGAGCTTGGGAGACTAGTGTCGCTAGTCTGAAGCCAGCCCTAGCCACCACTTGCGTGGCAAGAAACTTAGAGTTTTGGCTCTCACAGCTGCAAGACCATATTAAAAATGGTACGCCTAGGGAGGAGATTCTGAATACACTTCCAGTTCTCTCCAAAGCGGTCGGCTATATTGCGGATGCATCCGCAGAATCCGTCAAGCTGGCAGCAAGGTCAGGTGGACTAGCAGTTGCAGCAAGGCGTGCGATTTGGATGAAGACCTGGACAGGTGATGCTGCATCCAAAACAAGGCTGTGCAATCTCCCATTTACTGGGGATTTGCTTTTTGGTTCCGGCCTGGACGAGGCCTTGGAAAGAACAGCAGACAGGAAGAAAGCCTTTCCTGCTGAAAAACGAAAACCTCCACAAAAAAGGTTTTTTCGTGGGCGAAGAGATCGTCCCCAGGAAGAAAAGAAAGAGTACCCTAAGAAAAACTGGACAGGTCACAAGGGGAAACCAAAGAGTAATGTCCTCTTTGGCTCTTCTAACCAAGTTTCCAAACAATGACAACAGAGTGCCAGTAGGGGGAAGACTGGCTACCTTCCTACCTCAATGGCAGAAGGCGACAGCCAATCAATTTATTCTGGACATTATCGCAAGGGGCTACTCTCGGGAATTCAATTGTCATCCTCCAGAGAGATTTCTAGTAACAAGACTTCCCAGGGATCCAGAGAAAGCCAGGGCCCTTCCACTGTTACTAGGGGAGATGGTGGACCAGAAGGTCCTTACTCCAGTCCCAGAGAAGGAAAAAAGAAAGGGTTTTTACTCTCACATTTTTGTGATCAAAAAACCTTCCGGGAAGTTTCGGTTAATACTAAACTTAAAACCGTTAAACCAAGCGATTCAGTACAAAAAATTTCGCATGGAGTCCATATTTTCGGTCAAAAACATTTTGCAACCAGAAACCTTCATGGCGACCATGGATCTCAGGGATGCATATCTCCACATTCCCATCCGACAGGAGTCCCAGAAATATCTGAGGTTAGCAGTGGAGATAGAGGGAAAGGAATATCATTTCCAGAGCAGAGCTCTTCCTTTCGGGTTGTCCTCGTCCCCAAGGATATTCACCAAAGTGTTAGCAGAAGCTCTGGCCCCTCTAAGGTTAAAAAAGATGACCGTAATACCATACTTGGACGATCTACTATTTGCAGCGCCTTCGAAAGCACGGCTGACAAAAGACCTCACAGAAGCTCAACTGTGGTTAAAGTCACTAGGCTGGATTCTAAACGTAGAAAAGTCCAATCTGTGTCCCACTCAGAACATTCGGTTCCTGGGATATCTGCTCAACTCCATAGAACAGAATACTTCCCTACCGGAGGAGAAAATCCAAAACCTCATCAAGAGGGTGAGTTTAATACAGAACAACCTCCCAATATCTATCAGGGAGCTGATGTCGGTTCTGGGTCTGATGACATCATCGATACCAGCAGTCCAGTGGGCAAAATACCATCTAAGGTCACTTCAAGTATTCCTCTTAAAAAACCAAAGAGAAGATCTGGACATGTCAGTTTTACTCCCGACATCCGTAAAAAGGTCGCTGTGGTGGTGGAGGATCCACACGAACCTAAATCAGGGTCTGGCTTGGTCATTTCCGACTTCACAGAAATTGACCACAGACGCAAGCAGTTGGGGTTGGGGAGCTCACCTAGCAGGGCAACCTGCTCAGGGGAGATGGTCCCCAGAAGAAGCCAAGGCATCTTCGAACTGGAGAGAACTTATGGCGATAGCCAAGGCCATGGAGTTTTTCCAAAACCAACTCAGAGGTCGTCACATTCTGATTCTTTCGGACAATGCCACAGCAGTGGCTTATGTGAACAAGCAAGGGGGCACAAGAAGCCCATCCCTAAGCCACATCTCCAACCAAATTTGCAGGTGGGCAGAAGGGAATCTGCTGTCACTAGGAGCAGTCCATCTAAAAGGGGAAGACAACCAAGTAGCGGACTTCCTCAGCCGCCAGGAGATCTCCCAAGAGGAATGGGTATTACACCCGGAGGTGTTCAGGGAAATTACAGCCCGCTGGGGAATGCCAAACATAGACCTGTTTGCCTCTCGGAAGAATGCTCAGGTGAAACATTTCTTCTCGCTAACCCAACAAGATCAGCCTCTTGGGATAGACGCTCTACAAAACCCTTGGAACTTCAAACTATGCTATGCCTTCCCTCCGGTTCATCTGAAACCACGGGTGGTAAAGAAGTTTCTACAGGAACAGACGAAACTGATACTGATCGCACCATACTGGCCCAAGAGAGCCTGGTTCTCTCAACTCCTCAGTCTCTCGGCAGCAGAGCCGTGGCTTCTACCTCACAGGGAAGACCTGATGTGTCAGGGACCCCTGACAGGCCTAAAACAAGAGAGTTTCAAATGGGCGGCCTGGTTACTGAGGAGGACCTCTTGAGATCTAAAGGACTCTCAGATAAGGTGGTGACAACGCTTCTGAGCGTTAGGAAACCAAACACCCAAGCCATCTATAGAAAGAAGTGGAGAAAATTTAACAGTTGGTGCACTGAAAATAAAAGACTAAAAATGGATACACCCACCATCCTTGAATTTTTAGCAGGGCGCTGATAAAGGGTTAGCGCTCAGTACTCTGAAAGTACAGATTGCAGCGCTCTCGGTGTATCTAGAAAGGACACTACAAGAGGACCCTTTGGTCTCTCGTTTTTGCAGGGCATTGGCAAAATACAAAAAGCCCAAGACACAAAAATGTCCCACTTGGGATTTGTCAGTGGTCCTCAGGGGAATCATTAAACATCCCTTCGAGCCACTACAAGATACATCTTTAAGATTACTGACTCTTAAAACAGTTTTCCTAGTAGCCATCACAACGGCACGTAGGATAGGGGAAATACAGGCTCTATCCGTTAGGGAACCTTTTTTGAAGATTCATGACGATCGTATCGTCCTTCAAACAGATCCGGGATTTACTCCAAAAGTGACGTCAACTTTTCACAAATCCCAGGATATAGTCTTGCCTTCATTTTGCAGTTCTCCCAATAACAGCAAAGAGCAGGAACTAAGTCTTCTTGATGTCAGAAGGTGTCTACTTCAATATTTAGAAATCACGAATGAATTTAGAACATCAGATGCCCTATTTGTCTTATACGCAGGCCAACTAAAGGGTAAACAAGCCTCCAAAAGGACAATAGCTAGATGGATCAAGACAGCCATACTAGAGTGCTATAGGGTCATGGAGACTACACCACCTAAAGAACTTAAAGCTCATTCAACAAGGGCTTCAGCAGCCTCATGGGCAGAAAGGGCAGGAGCCACTCCAGAACAAATCTGCAGGGCTGCAACCTGGTCAAGATTCTCGACCTTTGTTCAGCATTACAGACTGGATCTGATTTCCAGCCAGGATCAGGCTTTTGGTAGGAAAGTCCTCCAAGCCGTTGTCCCACCCTAGATCTGGTGAGTTCTTGGTTATCCTCTCAAGGGCTGACTTGGAAGACGACTGGGGGAAAAGCAGAGTTAGTTTCTTACCGGTAACTCTGTTTCCAGTAGTCTTCCAAGGCAGCACGATCCCACCCTAAAATGTCTAACCTCGTGGGGTTGTGTTGTGTATTATATCGTTTCAGATTCCGGCCTTCGGTTCTCGGGGATGACTGACCAGGGACCTGAGGGACCGCCTCTTAAGGGGAGGAAAAATTAATGGCAATGTGTTTCCTGATTGTGAGGAGGAGCTCCATCTCTCAAGGGCTGCCTTGGAAGACTACTGGAAACAGAGTTACCGGTAAGAAACTAACTCTGCTTTTTTTTCACATCCTCAGAGAGTTCTTTGCCGTCAGGTGCCATGTTAAACTTCCAGTGACCAGTATGAGAGAGTGAGAGCGATGACACCAAATTTACCACACCTGCTCCCCAAAGCGCCTATGACATGGGTCTCAAAACTGGCGGCCTATCCTGTAAAGAACCGTTCCTTATTCTTCATAAAGACCAGGTGGTTTTAGGGCCTTAGGCCTCCTTTCTTCTTCAGGTGGTTTTCATCTTTTTTTTTTTTTCCAAAAGATTTTTTTTTTAGCATAACCAAAAATATACAGACAAAAGGCCAGGTAAGTGAGACAACATGTACAAGTACAAAAGAGATTTCACAGTGATCCAGCTATATAGGGCCATCACCATCAATCTTTCAGGACTCTACCCTGAGTCCCAAATTCAAACCTGTAAACCAGTATTTTCTGCTCATGTTTCTTTCTCTTTTTTTTTTTTCTGTCAGAAACAACCAGACCGTTAAACTCCAACAATGCCTATAAGAGGAAAGGAGCAGAATACTCCCCCCCCCCCCATCAAGGCCCAGATCCCCAAGAAGATCATAACCCCACCTCCCTCCCCCTCAGGTATCCCAACTCAATACCTAGCACCATGGGCAATGGGATCTATAGTAGGGCACGCTAAATCTCCTTCATTTTCTCAGTGTGTGGTCCTATACCTTCACCCTCCAGTGAGTCCTAGCAATCCTGCTCTGTGCTCTGGGCCACATCTTCCTCCAGTGTATCCTTTTGAGTCAACCCACTGTGACAGCAGGAAGGTAAAGTCACCTGGTTGCATCCAGGGGGGTAGATATATTTCGCCCAGATTCAGGCTTTACGCCGACTTATACAACTAGGTGGAGAGTTGTATAAGCCCAGCTGAGGCTAGTGGGCTCATGGATGACTCATACCTCTAGGGAGAGTGTGGGGCGTCGTGCAGACAGGGAGTTGATGAGACCAGCTGAAGCTTGTCAGCTCATTTAGGCCTCTATAAGAACTCCCAGATTCATTAGGTGTTTGCTCATGCCTGGAACCAGACCTGTGTGGACTGTCTAGGGAGAGTGAACCCCTGTGCGGTGAGACAAAGCCTGTGTGGCTATTTGCTTGGACATTTAAAACCAGGGACTTAGGGACTAGGACAGCACTAGGCTGATCCCAGTTGTTAGTTAGGAAACCTGTATGTTTAGTCAGAGGTCAAGTTGACCAGGATTTATTTTGTTTATGTTTCTTTTGCTTTGCTGTGTTTTGTCACTGTAAATAGAAAATAAACCGCACCTTTTTGATTTTGAAAACCACAACCTCCGTTTGCTGGGCCTGTTTTTGTGTGGGGAGCCCATCCCTGGGGTCACACACACCCGCTGCCGAGCTAACCCCCTCACACCACCTAAACCAGACCTTCCTAAACTTCTTGTGACTTCCCCTGGCCTCATACGTCATCTTCCATCAGCTCATTCCCCACAGTTACAACCTTTTGTACCACCTGCCCCACCCTATTAGATTGTAAGCTCTTCTGAGCAGGGCCCTCTCAATCCTCTTGTATTTTATTGTATTATTACTGTATTGTCTCCCTTTTATATTGTAAAGCGCTGCGTAAACTGTTGGCACTATATAAATCCTGTATTATAATAATAATGGTATAGCAGAACATCCGCATTCACAGCCTTCACCCACATTCTTAACGTCAGTTGTTCTCCTTGGATCCACCTTCTAGCTATAAGTTTCCGGTCTCCAAAAAATAGAATCCTTAGAAATAGTTTGGTATATATGTCCACCTCCTCTTGGTCAAAAAATTCCCAGGAGGCATCTCAAGAGGCAACATATATTAGGGAGGTCAAATTTATCAGATATAAATTGTCACTATAGACACAGGGGGCGTTTCTTAGGGCATTCCCAGACCATGTTAATAAAAGTCCCTTCCGCCCCCATACATTTGTGACAGGTTGCAGAGTCTCTCTTATGCATGCAAAATAATCTAGCTTGTGTATAGTACATCTGATGAAGGTACCTAATCTGAATCATCCTATCCGTGGAAGAGATGACAGAGCTGAGATAAGTATCCAAAGCTTCCTGCCACAACTCCTCTGACAACTCTGGTACAAAAGCCACCCAGCGAGACCTAGCCCTGGCTAACAACTCAGGATCCCCAAGCCCCACCTCCCTATAGTATCTGGAAATGCGTTTGGCTGGATCAGGGTCCAACTGGACCTTCTCCATAGCCGTATTTTGAACCCTAACCTCCCCACCACCAAACTGCGCTACAGCGGCATGGCGTAGCTGAGCAAATTGGAAATGCCAAGTCCTGGGTATCCCAAACTGTTCCTGTAATTGAGCAAAGGTGGACATCGTGCCATTCTGGTATAAATGATGTAATTACTTTACCCCATATTTAGCCCATAAACATCCATCCTCCAGCTTAAAGAACTCTTCCAACGATCGACTAAACCACAGTGGACTTTTGGGGGACAACCTTAAGGGCTCATCCCCCGACCGCTGTGCACAGAGATAAATTATCCTGCCAGGAAATGCCAAAACAGAACCCACCTTTCTACCTGGAACCCCTCTCCTATACACCATATTCAGGAGAGTTTCCTGCGAAGTAGCTACCGCAGCCTCTAGCAATTTAGTCGCATTAGGAGTCTGGGGAAAAAAACGGCAATGTAAGGTTAGCTGAGAGGCAAAAAAATTAACGTAAGCTCGGGAGGGCTAGTCTCCCTCTTTATAACAGGCAATTTCAATACAGCCAGGGATACTGGGAGAGCGAGATCCCCACAGCAATCCCACTACAATGAAGTCTATGCTCCTGAAGACCCGTAGTGACACAAAGACAGGAGAGTAAGAAAGAATGTACAAAAATTTAGGAATAAAAATAATTTTAAACACATTTATTTGACCCATCACCATAGGAGGTAGAGCCATTTCTGTACCCTTCTCTTGAAAAGCCCCTATAATCCGTGTCAAATTTAATTCAAAGAACCTAGAAATAGGAAGCTGCATCAGAATCCCCAAATATCTAAACGATCCAGACAAAGGAATGGGGCAGTCTGAGGAAACTGCCAGTTAATTCTGAACCCAGAATAGTCTCCAAACGCCTGGATCAGCCTGAAGGCCGCCAAGACTGAGGGACCCGAAACCTGTAGATACAGTAGCATGTTGTCCGCATATAAGGAGAGGCATTTCAACTGCCACACCCGAAGACCAGACAGGCAAGTACTAGATCTCAGCAAAGCCGCAAGGGGATCTATGGCTAGAGCAAACAGGAGGGGAAACAGTGATCAACCTTGCCTAGTCCCACGGAAAATAGGAAAGGGTTCTGATTCAATACCATTAACCCGTAATCTTACCAGCGGTTCCGTATACAGTAGCATCACCCAGGAGATAAAGACAGGACTGAACCCATAGGATTCCAAGAGACAGAACAAGTAAGACCACTCCACCGAATCAAAAGCATTCTTGGTGTCTAAAGAGGCCACTACCCTTGTCCCGGAGTTGTCATGTTTAGTCTGAAGGTTCACAAAAAGCATCCCGATTATTCATCTGAGCACATCTACCCGGGATAAATCCTGTTTGATCAGCATTAACCAGTTTTAGGATAACTGTTTGCAGTCTCCCTGCAATAATCTTAGCCAGAATTTTTGTATCTACATTCATTAACTAGATCGGATGGTAGGAGTCACACTCCCTAGGATCTTTCCCCCTTTAGGGATCAGAACCACCAAAGCTTCTCTCATAGAAGGTGGCATTCTACCCTCCGATCTGGCCGAAGCAAAACTATTCCTTAATGTGTGGTACCATTCCGAGGGAAGACCATCAAGACCAGGAGATTTTCGGGGAGCAAAATAAGAAATTGCCCCCTCCACCTCTTCCACAGTAATATCCTTTACTGTGGAAGCACTGTCTTCATTTGTCAATACAGGTAGATCAATTTTAGCTAAATAGGTTTCCAATGCCTCTCCTCCCGCAGAGGCACACAACACACAAAGTCACACACCTCAGATCGGTGCCTATTGTAAACACTTTTTATATAGACCGGGACATATTCCGGTCTAGCTAAGTATGCCAGAAATCTGCTATTCTTATCCCCAAACTCAAATATGCGCCTCCTTTCTGTAATCCTAAATTTAGTAG
The DNA here is from genome assembly GCA_029206835.1 of Rana muscosa. Classification (NCBI taxonomy): domain Eukaryota; kingdom Metazoa; phylum Chordata; class Amphibia; order Anura; family Ranidae; genus Rana; species Rana muscosa. Next base: position 160,183,486 of record CM055118.1, read on the forward strand.
TCTGGTCAGTCAGAACAGAACAGAGTCCCTAGTTTTTTCCCTCAAGGCCAGTAATCCCTGGCACCAAAGAGGCCAGATTTTTCTTGAACCCGCTCACCTTTGCCATAAACACCCCTCTCAAAGTAGCTTTAAAAGCTTCCCACTGAAGGGGAGTAGAGCCAGCATTCCTATTTTCAACCCAAAAGAGACTGATAGCTTGATTACATTTGATCTTAACATATTTCCCCTGCAACCAACTAGCTTCCACCCACCAATGACAGATCCCCAGTTTAGGCCCCATATTAAGGTCCATCAGAATGGGAGAATGGTCAGAAGGAGCTCTGGGCAGATATGCCACCTCCCTGACCAGCTCCAATCCCTCCCCCTCAGCAAGGACAGTATCTATTATGGATATCGACTTATGCATTTCAGAGTAGCAAGAATTTTCCTTGGTGTCCCGATGTTGAAAATGCCCAAAACATCCCGGAATCCATAAGTAGACAGCCATCCTGCCGAGGGGGGGGGGGGGGGGGCTGGAGTTCCAGATGGCGCCCCCAGCCTATCCAAAGCCGAGTCAACCACTGCATTAAAATCACCCAAAATAAAAATCTTCCCTTTAGCTATCTTATACAGTTGTGCTCATAAGTTTACATACCCTGGCAGAATTTATTATTTCTTGGCCATTTTTTAGAGAATATGAAAGATTACACAAAAACATTTATTTTACTCATGGTTAGCTTTTGGCTTAAGCCATTTATTGTCAATCAACTGTATTTAGTCTTTTTAAATCATAATGACAACAGAAACTACCCAAATGACCCTGATCAAAAGTTTACATACCCTTGGCCTATTAACCACTTCAATACAGGGCTTTTTGTACCTATTCAATACCGGGCCTATTTTGGCACTTCTCTCCTACATGTACAAATCATCATTCTTTTGCTAGAAAATTACTCAGAACCCCCAAACATTATATATGTTTTTTTAGCAGACACCCTAGGGAATAAAATGACGGTCATTGCAACATTTTTTCTTGCACAATATTTGCGCAATAATTTTTCAAACGCCTTTTTTTTTTAAAAAAAAATGGTTTCATGAATTAAAAAATAACAAAACAGTAAAGTTAGCCCAATTTTTTGGGAACATATGAAAGATAATGTTACGCCGAGTAAATAGATACCTAACATGTCACGCTTTAAAATTGCGCACACTCATGGAATGGCGCCAAACTTCGGTACTTAAAAATCTCCATAGGCGACGCTTTAATTTTTTTACAGGTTACCAGGTTAGAATTACAGAGGCGGTCCAGTGCTAGAATTGTTGCACGCGCTCTAACGCACGCGGCGATACCTCACATGCGTGGTTTGAACGGCGTTTACATATGTGGGCAACTTACGTGTGCATTCGCTTCTGATCGCGAGCTACCGGGGACAGGGGCGTTTTAATTTTTTTTTATTATTATTTATTTATTTATTTTACTTATTTATTTATTTTTTTACAATGATTTTACTTTTTTTTATTTTTTTATCACTTTTATTCCTATTACAAGGAATGTAAACATCCCTTGTAATAGGAATGTGTGTGACAGGTTCTCTTTATTGAGAGATGCGGGGTCAATAAGACCCCACATCTCTCCTCCAGGCTGGAAAGCATGAGATCAGTGAAATTTTTTTCACTGATTTCATACTTACAGCCGCAACGGCGGCTTTGTTTACATTTGAGACCCGGGCGTGACGTCATCACATCGCGCCCGGGCCTCCGACGATCATAGAGATGACTGGTGACCATCTGGTCACTAGTCATCTCTATGCTCATCACGTGACTCCACCAACGATGCCGGAAGATTCGCTCCGGGTCCCCGATCGCACGGGGGAGCCCGGAGAAGCACCGGATGGCGGCGGGAGGGGGGGTGTCCCCTCCCGCCGCCTATAAGAACGATCAAGCGGCGGAACCGCCGCTATGATCGTTCTTATGGTGCACAGAATCGCCGGCACTTCAAAAGGATATCTGAATGATGCCTCTAGCTGCAGGCATCATTCAGATATCCCCCTACAAAGCCGAGGACGTTATATGACGTCCACCCAGGATGGGAGATCCCATCTGTGGACGTCATTTGTCTATGGCTGGGTAGGGAAGTGGTTAAAGATAACCATCCTCACCTGTGATCTGTTTGCTTGTAATTAGTGTGTGTGTGTATAAAAGGTCAGTAAGTTTCTGGACTCCTGACAGACCCTTGCATCTTTCATCCAGTGCTGTACTGACGTTTCAGGATTCGGAGTCCTGGGGAAAGCAAAAGAATTGTCAAAGGATCTGCGGGAAACGGTAGTTGAACTGTATATAACAGGAAAGGGATATAAAAAGATATCCAAGGAATTGAGAATGCCAATCAGCAGTGTTCAAACTAATCAAGAAGTGGAAAAGGAGGGGTTCTGTTGAAACAACACCAGGTCAGGTAGACCAACTAAAATGTCAGCCACAACTGCCAGGAAAATTGTTGGGAATGCAAAGAAAAACCCACAAATAACTTCAGATAAAAAAAACAGGACTCTCTGAAAACATGTGGTGTGGCTGTTTCAAGATGCACAATATGGAGGCATTTGGAGAAAGATGGGCTGCATGGTTGAGTCGCTAGAAGAAGAAAGCCATTACTACGCAAATGCCACAAAGTGTCCCGCTTACAATACGCCAAACAACACAGAGACAAGACTCAAACCTTCGGGCACAAAGTGATTTGGAGTGATGAGACCAAAATGTAGCTTTTTGGCCACAACTATAAATGCTACTTTTGGAGAGGAGTCAACACGGCCTATGATGAAAGGCACACCGTTCCTACTGTGAAACACAGAGGTGGATCGCTGATGTTTTGGGGATGTGTGAGCTACAAAGGCACAGGAAATTTGGTCAAAATTGATGGCAAGATGAATGCAGTATGCTATCAAAAAATACTGGAGGAACATTTGCATTCATCAGCCAGGAAGCTGCGCATGGGACGTACTTGGGCATTCCAACATGACAATGATCCAAAACACAAGGCCAAGTTGACCTGTTATTGGCTACAGCAGAATAAAGGTAAATGTTCTGGAGTGGCCATCCCAGTCTCCTGACCTCAACATCATTGAGCCACTCTGGGGAGATCTCAAACGTGCAGTTCATGCAAGACAGCCCAATAATTTACAGTAACTGGAGGCTTTTTGCCAAAAGGAATGGGCAGTTTTACCATCTGAGAAGATAAAGAGCCTCATCCACAAAAGACTTCTAGCTGTCATTGATGTTAAGGGGGGCAATACACAGTATTAAGGACTGGGGTATGTAAACTTTTGATCAGAGTCATTTGGGTAGTTTCTGTTGTCATTATGATTTAAAAAGAATAAACACAGTTGATATATAAAAAATGGCTTCAGCAAAACACTAACCATGAGTGAAAGAAAAGTTTTTGTGTTATTAATCTTCTCTGAAAAATGGCCAAGAAACCATAAATTCTGCCAGGGTATGTAAACTTATGAGCACAACTGTATGTGGCCCGTAGCATATCATCCAAATTAAAGAGCGAGAAGGGAGGAGGGACATGTAAATTCACAAATGTCAGGAACTTTTCTTTCTCGTACATCACGGGACAAAGAGCGGCATAGTAATTACTATGTGGGTTATAGAGCTTACCTTCAGGTGATGGACACTGGCACACCCAAGACAGGAAGTCCACTCCCCTATATAACCCCTCCCATATCGGAAGTACCTCAGTTTTTTGCCAGTGTCTAAGGTGTTGGTCACAGTTAAACATGTATTCATCTGGGCTTGTGTATAGGTTAATTTTGGGCCTAAGCAAGCTATTCCGGATCCGTCCAAAGTGCTTCATAGCCAAAGAGTCGGTACCCGGGCCTCGGCAAAGAAGAACGAGGTTTTGCCTGTAATGCCTCTCTTAGGAGGGCTGGACCCTGGGATCCAGTACTCTGGTCATACCCAAAACCAAGATGTTTCTGGCAGGGTGCTATACAGGTCCAGGGGAGTGGTGATCCTTGGGACCCTAGTCCCTGAAGGTCTGTGGACATTGCCCGCCGTGAGGGGCGAAGTTTGGGCTTCTGTGCCAAACAGAGTCCTGCGGCTCGGAAAAGGTAAGTGGAGATTCCTGTGTAGAGGTCGACCGATATGGGTTTTTCTCTGGCCGATGCCGATATTTAGAAATTGGGGCGGCCGATGGCCGATTTTTGTGGCCGATATTTAAAAAAAAAAAAAACTTACCCACTCCTACTTGCTTACTCCTGTCACTCTAGCACACACTTGATGTCCTCAGTACAGATGGCACTAGTTGGCACTGGCAGGTGGCACTGGTTTGGACTTGACAGATGGCACTGGCTGGCACTGGTTGGCATTGGCAGGTGGCACTGCACTGGCAGGTGGCACTGACAGATGGCACTGATTGGCACTAGCAGGTGGCACTGGTTTGGAACTGGTTTGTAACTGACAGATGGCACTGGTTTGGGACAGATGGCACTGATTGGCAGTGGCACTGGCAATTGGAACTGGTTGGCACTGGCAATTGGAACTGATTGGCGGTGGCGGGTGGCACTGGCTGGCGGGTGGCACTGGCTGGCGGTGGCGGGTGGCACTGGCTTGCAGTGGCGGGTGGCACTGGCTGGCAGTGGCACTGACAGATGTCACTGATTTGCGGTGGCACTGGCAGAATTCACACTAAGCAGAGTGTAACTGTAACCAGTGCTGGGACAAGGTCATCCAGCGCCCAGGACACCAGTGTGAACCTACTATTAGCCCCCCATTCACATTGACTGTGGCTTTGAAATTGTGCGACTTAACCTGAAATCGCACAATTTCAGAGCTGCATCTCAGTGCGACTTTGGTTTGCGACTTTGAAGACATCTGTGTGGCTTCATGCACAGATGTCTATTGAAGTCACACCCTAAATCGCAAAAGTAGTGCATGTACTACTTTTTCAAATTGATGCGGCAACTCAAAGTCAGTGTCGCATTGATTTGAACAGTGCCTTGCCGGCAATAGGATGTGACTTGTCAAATTGCATGACAAATTGCTACAATGTGAAGGAGGGGAGTTAAGATATTAGAAAAGATAGAATCTGTGAGGAGGTTGGGGTGGTAAACGTATGTGCTAATGTCTTCATTAGTGACAGAATGCAGGGAATGTGCTAGGCTGCATGGTGGGGACAGGACAATTATGAGAGTTAAAAGCAAACTGGGATGGAAAGGGTGTAAGGTGTGTGTGGAATGCTGAGCTGAGACAGGACAGGAGGCAGCATGATACTTAGTGAAGATTTATGGAGAGGACAGCAGATAAGATAAGGGGAAAAATTAACTAGGCAGGGGAGCAAGGAGGATCGGTGCTGACTTACTGTGTGAACATGCAGCAAAGGCAGAGAGAGAAGTGTAGATGGGGAGGAGCGGAGATAAGCTGCCTGGACTGACCATAGTAAAAGTAATAAGGAAGAAGGTGAAGTGATCTGCTACATCGGGAAGAAGAGAAAGTTGAGGGCGTAATATAGCTGCTGGGTCCCGCCCACCCCAGCCGGGTACCGCCCACCCCGGCATCAAGCTGACAGCTCCTCTCTCTCTCTCTCTCACTCTCCTCTCTGTTCACACACTCAGCACGGCGCTTGATAATGCCAGAGCTGCTAAGTGTGGAGAAGGAAGGATAGGAGGAACGGCCAGTGTAAAATATCGGCCTAATTTTGATAATAATCGGCCGATGTTACCGATTTTACCTAACAGTTATTCCCGCTGGTCTATATATGCCTAATTGCTGATCCTGAAATTTGTTTCACATAGGATTTAAGACATTAGTGCTGTACCTGTTTTTATTCCGTAGAGGCCGCTGTAGGATGTCTGTGGGCTGTTCCTCTTGTTAGTGTAAAGTCCAGACAGATAATGAGCTCTCGCTAGAGAGAAGCTGCATATTCTTCTGTCATACTTACCACAGCTCTGTCATCCTGCACTCTGTGTATAATCAAGCTCCTGGCTCCCTATTTTCCTACTTCCACGGCGCATACGTGCACGCGCGCACGCACACTTAATATATGAAAAATGGTCTGGAAGGGGGCGGGGCTTTGCGGATGACGCTCCGTGCCCGCTGGCGCGCGTCTGCACATTAAAAGCGCAGTATTCTGTACAGCTGGCTGTGGAGTGGACAGAGCAGGGGCTTGGTGGTAACCAAAAACAGAGGCATACAGCAGGCGGTGATACAGGCATCCCCTAGAAAGGCACATTAGTAGGCACCAGCTGATATATGTAGCAGCAAGTGTGCTAGACTACAATCAGTAAGTGGTGCATTTGGCTATATATACCTCAGCTTTGGGCTTAGGAATATGCCGTCCAAGGGCTCTGGGACTAAAAGTCTTAGGAAGCAAAAGGGGTCTCCATCGGGCTCTGAGGATCTGGGGCATGCTTCTGCTGCTCCAGCCTCCCCATATAAATTAGAGGCTGGTACCCATAAGGAGCCCTCAGGAGTGCTAGGTGCTGCGGTTGCCCTCAGTTCACCTGCTCCTGTGTATGTAACAGAAGAGGCTTTTGCCTCAGCTCTGGGAGGATTGGAGCAAAGATTGGCGGCATTAATCGCTTCTTCTCTACCAGAGAGAAAACGTGCCAGATCTCCGTCTCCTCCGTCTTGGTACCTGTTAGCAGAACAACAGTCCCATGAAGGGATTGACCTGCCTGAGGGGGATCAGGCTGAGGATGATTCTGCCTCAGAGGAGTCGACAGTGGAGGAACCATTTTCAGCGTCACAAGCTGAGAGATTATTGGTCCAGTCCTTAACGGTCATGGTTCGATCGGCCTTTAAATTGCCTCTTTCTGAACCATCGGCTACTTCTGTTTCCTCGCTGGGATCTTTAAAAGCTCCACAGGCTAATTGTTCTTTTCCAGTCCATCCGTTACTGGAAGGACTTATTTATCAAGATTGGGAACATCCTGATAAACTATTTGCTCCTCCTAAAAGGTTCTCAGTGATCTATCCTATGGAGGAGAAGTTTACCCGAAAATGGAGTTTGCCCACAGTAGATGCGGCCATCTCCTGTGTGAACAAGTCATTGACAAGTCCAGTGGGATAATGTTCAAATGTTCAAGGATCTGATAGATAAGAAATTGGAATCCTTGCTAAAGGCTGCTTTTTCTACTGCCGGGGCTGTAACACAGCCAGCTGTAGCAGCTATTGGTGTTTGCCAAGCTTTAAAGGATCAGATGAAACTGGTCTTATGGGATTTACCAGATCAGCAGGCTCATGATTTGGCTGATTTGCCTAGAGCATTATGCTTTGCGATTGACGCCATCAAAGATTCGATCCATCAGGCCCTCCCGCCTTACGCTGTCGCTAGTTCACATGCGTAGGCTTCTTTGGCTCAAGAACTGGTCTGCTGAGACTCCCTGTAAAAAGCTTCTAGCTAGTTTCCCGTTCTATGGCGAGCGCCTATTTGGCAAAGACCTGGATAAATATATCCACAAGATTTCCAGCGGTAAAAGTACCCTTTTGCCAGTCAAGAAGAGGTTTAGAGGTCCCTCTTTTAAGAGGCCTACCTTTCCAGTCCCGGGGACGTCTGCCTCTAAGCAGTTCCGACGGCCTCCCCGAGCAAATCCCGGGGGTAAAGCTCAGGGACAGGCACAGGGAAATAAAAAACCCTGGAACCGAAGAGGTACTAAACCGGCCTCCAAATCAGTCCTATGAAGGGCTGCCCCCACTCAAGCGGGTGGGGGGAAGACTTCAGTTGTTCGCAGAGACTTGGAGAAGGACGATCAGAGACAGATGGGTGCTCTCCACAGTAACTCTGGGATACAAATTGGAGTTAAAGGAGTCTCCTCCTCCCCACTTTATGTGGTCAAACGTGGCAAAAGATCCGTTAAAGAGACGTTCTCTCCTTTTGGCGTTAGACCAACTGCTGCTCCAAAGAGTGATTGTGGAAGTTCCTGTGAAGGAACGAGGTTTGGGATTCTACTCAAATCTATTCACAGTGCCGAAGCCAAACGGGGACGTAAGACCCATATTGGACCTTTAAAGGTTTAAACAAATTCCTGAACATCCGGATGAAGTCAATATGGTCAGTAGCCACTACCCTGCAAGGGAAAGAGTGGTAAGCTTCCATAGACATCAAAGATGCCTATCTGCACGTTCCCATTTTTCCGAGTCATCAAAGGTTTCTACGCTTTGCGGTAGAAGGGCGCCATTTTCAATTCGTGGCATTACCTTTCGGTCTGGCCACGGCACCACAGGTGTTCACAAAAGTTCTGGCCCCTCTGTTGGCTGATCTAAGAATCTGAGGTGTGTGGATTATGGCGTACCTAGACGACCTATTATTGATAGATCACTCAGCTGCCAAGCTAAAGATAGTGATCCAGGACACGATCAGGTATCTGGAGTCTCACGGTTGGATCATCAACGTGAACAAGTCAGCCTTGCATCCAGTAAAAAGTCTGGAATACTTGGCTACGTATAGATTCAGACCAGAAGAAGATTTTTTTGCCCCAGGGAAAGATGTCCTCTTTGAGGGACTGAATCCACCTGGTTTGTACAAAAAGACAGCCGTCCATACGCCTGTGCATGCGGCTGCTGGGGAAGATGGTAGCTTCGTTCGAAGCTGTGCCATATGCCCAGTTCCATTCAAGTAAATTGCAAAAGGCCATACTTTCAGCATGGAACAAGAAGGTTCATGCCCTGGACCTTCCGATGCCCCTGACTCCTTCAGTTCGGAAAAGTCTCGGTTGGTGGTTGGTGCCCCAAAATCTGCAAAGGGTGAAATCCTTCAGTCCGATTTCCTGGAAGGTGGTCACTACAGACGCCAGTCTTGTAGGCTGGGGAGCAGTGCTGGGGCAATGGTCTCTTCAGGGGAGATGGTTAGATGCAGAGAAGACCCTAGCCATCAACCTTTTGGAAATTTGGGCGGCTCGGTATGCCCTAAAAACATGGACATCCAAGCTTCAGGGGTCCCCTGTCAGGATTCAATCGGACAATGCCACAACAGTGGCATATGTCAATCACCAGGGGGGCACCAGGAGCTGTGCAGCCCAGAAAGAGGTGAATCACATCATGAAGTGGGCAGAAAGGAATGTTCCATGCATATCTGCTGTATACATTCCAGGAGTGGAAAATTGGAAAGCGGACTTCTTGAGTCACCAACAATTATCCCCAGGGGAATGGTCCCTTCATCCCGACATTTTCCGAGCAATATGTCAACGGTGGGGAACACCGGACGTAGATCTGCTAGCGTCCAGATTCAACGCAAAGTTGGACCGATTTGTGTCTCGGACAAGGGTTCCCCTCGCTTACGGGTCGGATGCCCTGGTGTTCCCGTGGGATCAGTTCAAACTGTTATACGCATTCCCGCCGCTACAGTTGTTACCTCGACTCCTCCGCAGGGTCAGGTTGGAAAAGAAACAAGTGATACTGGTGGCTCCAGCGTGGCCCCGAAGATCCTGGTACGCGGAGATTGTAAAATTGTCTGTGGGGAATCCTTGGACCCTTCCACGTCGTCCGGACCTGCTTTCGCAAGGACCGATATACCACCCTTCCTTACTAACTCTGGGTTTGACGGCCTGGCTATTGAATCCCACATTCTAAAAAAGAGAGGTCCCTCTAATTCTGTGGTAGCTACTATGATCAATGCCAGGAAGCCGGTATCTAGGCATATTTACTATAGAGTTGAGAAAGCCTACATTGCTTGGTGTGAGGCCAGAAAATGGCATCCACGTAGGTACATTATAGGCAGAGTGCTGGATTTTCTGCAGTGGGCTGTAGACCGGAGATTAGCCTTAAGTACAATTAAGGGTCAGGTTTCGGCCTTGTCCATACTTTTTCAAAGGCCCCTGGCTTCTCATTCTCTTGTTAAATTTTTTCTGCAAGGGGTAACCCACCGGTTAAAGCTCCCATATGTCCATGGGACCTAAACTTGGTTCTTTCAGTTCTTCAGAAGCAACCATTTGAACCCCTGCGGCACATTCCCTTGGTGCTCCTTACCAGAAAATTAATTTTTTTGGTAGCCATATCTTCGGCCAGAAGAGTGTCGGAATTGGCTGCTATGTCCTGTAGGGAGCCATACTTGGTTATCCACAAGGATAAAGTAGTTCTACATCCTCATTCAGCCTTTCTTCCCAAGGTGGTAACGAGGTTACATTTGAACCAAGATGTGGTTCTTCCTTCCTTTTTTCCTAAGCCTAGCTCGGTAGCAGAAAAGTTATTACATTCCTTAGATGTAGTAAGAGCATTTAAGGCCTATCTGCAAGCCACTGCTCAGATTAGGAAAACCGATGCTTTCTTTATTCTGCTAGAGGGCCCCAGAAAGGGTCAGGCAGAAATCTACTTTGGCTAAGTGGATTCGACAGGTCATTGTTCAGGCCTATGGCTTGAAAAGAAGATTGCCTCCGTTCAAAGTTAGGGCGCACTCTACGAGAGCAGTTGGTACTTCATGGGCAGTGCATCACCAGGCCTCCATGGCCCAGATCTGTAAGGCCGCAACTTGGGCTTCAGTTCACACGTTCACTAGGTTTTACCAGGTGGATGTAAGAGGTCAGGAGGATGTCGCCTTTGGGCGCAGTGTGCTGCAGGCTGCAATAGATCCTCTTGTCTGATGGCGCCCAGCTTATGGTGTCTCCCTCCCCTCATTTGGGCATTGCTTTGGGACTTCCCACATAGTGATTACTATGCTGTTCTGTGTCCCGTGATGTACGAGAAAGAGAAAATAGGATTTTTATAACCGCTTACCTGTAAATCCTTTTCTTGGAGTACATCACGGGACACAGAGCTCCCACCCCTCTTTTGGGGACACTTATTGCTTTGCTACAAAACTGAGGTACTCCCAGTATGGGAGGGGTTATATAGGGGAGGGGACTTCCTGTCTTGGGTGTGCCAGTGTCCATCACCTTAAGGTAAGCTCTATAACCCACATAGTAATTACTATGCCGCTCTGTGTCCCGTGATGTACTCCAAGAAAAGGATTTTACAGGTAAGCTGTTATAAAAATCCTATTATTCAGCACTTTAACCACCAACATATCTACCTTTAAAATCAGTCTTAACCGTATGTATGGATATGGGCATAGCTTTAGTAACCAATGTAGAAACTCCCCTGGCATAAGAAGAAAAACTGGCATGATAAGCTCCAGCAATATGGGCCCTTTTTAGAGCGAGAACCCTCGTGCCCTGCAAATGAGTCTCTTGCAATAGAATTAGGTGTGGTTTATACTTTTTAATATCAAAGACCAAGGAACGCTTAAATTTTGAATTAAGGCCTTGGACGTTCCAGGACACAACTCTAAGATTCACCTCCATTGGAAATGATCATGAAGCAGATAGGTTCCCCCCTGTAGTGGCGGGAAACAAAAGCCCAGGGCTCCCTCCCCAGCAGAAAATCTTGCAGAACAAGGGAGATTAGACAGTAGCACATTGCCAGATGTGATAGAGATGATATATTTCTCACACACTGACCATAAGAAAATCTAGTTTATGTAGAAAAAATTTGCCCAAAAGAAAAAAAACACCCATAACCCCCCCCCCCCCAACCCTACACCCAGCTCCAACATGCCAAGTGCTTGGATCCCATACCCGTTAACATAGGAAAGGGAAGCGGATGTGAGACTTGGCAAAGCCCCACAGGCCCCAGCACCAAGAGGTACGAGTCCTTAAATGCAGTCTAGAAAAAATAAAACCAACGTGAGAAAAAAAAAACATAATCCGTGCAGTATACAGAACAGTCTGCAGGTCCCCATTATGTAGAGATACATCTGAGCAGCAAATATATATATCTATATAATAACAGAGCAAGTCGTCTGGTGTGCTGGGGAAGTATATCAGTGGATCTGATCCTTGAGCAAGGTGTCGCATAAAGGAAAGGGGGGAAACAAAACTCCCAGACAGGACTCCCCCAGAGCTTACACACTCCCTCCATGATCCCAGCCGAGCATCAAAAGTTGCTAGGGAGGACATGGAGAATTTCTACCCCTCGGGCAACACCAGGCATCCAACCATCCTGAAGCCTCAGTAGGGGTTGTGAAGAAATAGACTTTCCCATTATCCACAATGCGCAGTTTAGCCGGGTAAAGCATACTGTAAATCGGATGCAGATCGCTGAGGCGCTGCTTTAATTGCTGAAAACTTGCCCTCTGTTTCTGAGTGAAAGCCAAAAAATCAGGGTAAATTGAGAGCCGATAACCATTAAACCCCAGCTCAGGACCAGTCCTGGCCCCCTCTCAGAATATTCTCCCGGTCACGGAAATGCAAAATCTTTGCTGGGGATTGACAGCTACATAGTACCCCCTACCCATTCACCCCCCAAAAAAAACCTGTAATATAATGAAAGCATGAGTCAGTTTTTGACAAGTCCTTTATTTAAAATGAATAATGTCCCCTGTGACAGCCCCAACATCAATCACAATGACTTCTGCAGCCGCCGCCAGACCGCTAAAATAAAAAACGCTCCTGCTTTGACGCTGGCTTCCGCCATTCTGTCAGCTCCCGTGTCTGACAGTTCTTATATAACTTTGGGGCGTGGTCATTGATGACACTCGGAGACCCGCCCCCTTGTGACATCACATACCCATCATGCCTGGGGCAGTAACGTCACAAACGGCGGGGTCTCCGGTTGATGTCATCTAATGGCCACACCCCATAGTTATATAAAAAATATAAAGACAAAAAAGAGTGGTCATGGGACTTTGAATGAGGTGGGTCACAGACTAGGCAGAACTAGGATACAATTGATAGTTTATTTTAAATTCATGGTATACAAAAACACGTAAAAAATGTTATATATATATATATATACACATATACACATACATAAAATCATATAAAAAGCAGTAAAAAGATCCATACATCATGAGACACCATACGTATATAAATAATCATGAAGATATCACAACAAAATACACAATTGATACGTAAAGGAGGCATTGTGGGCGTGCGCGCCCACCGCGAGCTCCATAAGTGTGACCACAGGTTCCGCGGACTCGATGTCCGCCGGGAGTCCCACGATCGTCTCACGGAGAGGAAGAACGAAGAAATGCTGATGTAAACAAGCATTTCCCCTTTCTGCCTAGTGACAGGACACTGATCACAGCTCCCTGTGATTGGGAGCAGTGATCAATGTCGTGTCACACGTAGCCCATACCCCCCACAGTTAGAACACATCCCTAGGACACACTTAACCCGTTCAGCGCCCCCTACTGGTTAACCCCTTCACTGCCAGTGTCATTTTTACAGCGATCAGTGCATTTTTATAGCACTGATCGCTGTATAGATGACAATGGTCCCAAAATGGCGTCAAAAGTGTCCGATGAGTCCGCCATAATGTCGCAGTCATGATAAAAATCACTGATCGCCGCCATTACTAGTAAAAAAAAAATTATTAATAAAAATGCCATGAAACTATCCCTTATTTTGTAGACGCTATAACTTTTGCGCAAACCAATCAATAAACGCTTATTGTGAGTTTTTTTTTTTTTTTTTTTTTTACCAAAAATATGTAGAAGAATACGTATTGGCCTAAACCGAGGAAAAATCGTTTTTTTTTTTTTAGATATTTTTTGGGGATATTTATTATAGCAAAAAGTTAAAAATATTGCATTTTTTTTTTTTTCATTTGTCGCTCTATTTTTGTTTATAGCGTAAAAAATAAAAACCACAGAGGTGATCAAATACTACCAAAAGAAAGCTCCATTTGTGGGGAAAAAAGGACGTCACTTTTGTTTGGGAGCCACGACCGCACAATTGTCAGTTAAAGTGACGCAGTGGCGAATCGCAAAAAGTGCTCTGGTCTTTGGGCAGCCAAATGGTCCGGGCTGAAGTGGTTAAAAAGGTTTTTAATAAAAAATTTAAGTTTTTATGTAAAAATTTATTTAGCTTTTGGTGGACAGGAGGGAGGACAAAACTAGGGAAGGCAAAGTATAAACGGATTAAACTGTAGTGACTCCTGTACTATAATATGTCTGTTCCATGGCAAAAAAAAAAAAAAAAGTAGTTCATAAAGATCTTCCTGCGAGGGAAATGCTGAGATATTTAATTTTCTCTTTGCTGGGGGTGTGGGAGGTTGATTTGCATATTATAAAGTTAACCAGTTGGAGCCTGCCATTGCTGACCACCTGAAAATGACAGTTGCCAGTGTTTTATGCTGATCTACTGAGTTAAAAAAAAAGCCACTGACCTTGAACAAGTATCTAGTAGAGCTGCACAATTAATAGTTAAAAAATCGTGATCTCCATTCAACCCCCCTGACATCTCCAATGCAGAGTTTGCCAATTCTTTCATATAACAAGTGGAGAGACTCATCAGCTGTCAAAAGAAAATATCTGGGCAGTCTGCCAAGTTTTTAACAGGAAACATTGTAACTAATGCTTCCTTCTTAGATCAAAGAGAAACTTCTGTGTGTAAAGAAAAAATCTGTGCAGTATGCTAAGTTTTTAACAACATGAAACATTGTAACTAACTTCCTTCTTAGATCAAACTTCTCTGTGTAAATGCAGGAAGTTTAACCACTTAAAGTCTAAATCTTTTTCTGAAACTTGTTTCTTAAAGTGGTTGTAAACCCACTTATGCAACTTGCACCTACAGGTAAACCTAGATTAAGGCTTACCTGTAGGTGTTTGCAATATCTCCTAAACCTACACGGTTTAGGAGATATTTTCCAAAAAAGAATGCACCGTTGTCTACGGCGCATGCGCGCCATAGACAACTGCGCTGCCGCACTGTCAACGCCGGTTTTATCAATGGATAATGCCAGCTTTGACGGCTCCCGCACGCATGCACGGTGACGTCATCGCCGCTCCGGCCAATCAGAGCGCTGGAGCGATGTCTGTGGCCGGAGGGGGAGACGAGGACGCTTCGGGGGCTTCGATCTAAGGTAAGTAATGCATAATGAGCTAGTATGCTGATCATGCTAGTTCATTATGCCTTTTTCTTGCAGGTTATTCTTTTAAAAAAAAATATATAATTGGGTTTACAACCACTTTAACCACTTAACGACCGCCCACTGTAAATATACGTCAGCAGAATGGCACCGACAGGCAGAATCACGTATATGTACGTGATTGCCTTTGTATAGTTGGGGGGTCCGATCGGACCCCCCTTCTTTACAGTGAGCGGTCGTTTTACCTTCGGGAGCGATCCGACATGAGGGGACGGCCGTTCGATTCCGGCCACCCCCTCTCGATCGCTCCCGGCGAATGAGAGAGCTTCCCCTGCCTGCCAGGAAGGAGGAAGTGATGTCATCTCTCCTGGGGCGCTCACATATACCGAGCGCCGTACAGGAGAAGATGCCAGGTTAGTACACAAAACAGCACACTGACACCAGGACACATAGGCACATAAATCGCCCCCCCAGGCACCCCCAGATCACCCCCCAGCCCCCAGTCACAGTGTCACTGATTGCAGTGACCATTTATTTAGTGATCACTGCAATCAGTGACATTTGTGACTGTAAAAGTGTCACTACATTTAGTTTTAGGTCCAGTGTAGCCCCCTAACCCCCCCTAATAAAGGTTTAACCCCCTGATCACCCCCCAGATAACCCTTTCACCCCCTATCACCACTGTCACTAAGCAATCATTTTTCTGATCGATGTCTTAGCGTCGGTGATGCTGATCGGTAGCCAGTAATTTTTTTTAGGTTCGCCGCAGGTTTTTATAGCGTCGGGTACCCCCATATATTACCTAATGAAGGTTTAACCCCCTTGATCGCCCCCCAGGTAACCCTTTCACCCCCTATCACCACTGTCACTAAGTTATATATTTTCTGATCGATGTCTTAGCGTCGGCGATGCTGATCGGTAGCCAGTAATTTTTTTTAGGTTCGCCGCAGGTTTTTATAGCGTCGGGTACCCCCATATATTACCTAATAAAGGTTTAACCCCCTTGATCACCCCCCAGGTAACCCTTTCACCCCCTAGCACCGCCGTGGCTATGCGATCATTTTTCTGATCGATGTCTTAGCGTCGGTGATGCTGATCGGTAGCCAGTAATTTTTTTTAGGTTCGCCGCAGGTTTTTATAGCGTAGGGTACCCCCATATATTACCTAATAAAGGTTTAACCCCCTTGATCGCCCCCCCAGGTAACCCTTTCACCCCCTATCACCACTGTCACTAAGCGATAATTTTTCTGATCGATGTCTTAGCGTCGGCGATGCTGATCGGTAGCCAGTAATTTTTTTTAGGTTCGCCGCAGGTTTTTATAGCGTCGGGTACCCCCATATATTACCTAATAAAGGTGTAACCCCCTTGATCACCCCCCAGGTAACCCTTTCACCCCCTAGCACCGCCGTCACTATGCGATCATTTTTCTGATCGATGTCTTAGCGTCTTTGATGCTGATCGGTAGCCAGTAATTTTTTTTAGGTTCGCCGCAGGATTTTGTAGCGTCAGGTACCCCCATATATTATCTAATAAAGGTTTAACCCCCTGATCGCCCCCCAGGTAACCCTTTCACCCCCTATCACCACTGTCGCTAAGCAATCGTTTTTATGATCGTTGTCTTAGTGTCGGTGATGCCGATAGGTAGCCAGTAATTTTTTTTAGGTTCGCCGTCAGGTTTTTATATAGCGTCAGGTACCCCCATATATTACCTAATAAAGGTTTTAACCCCCTAATTGCCCCTAGTTAACCCTTTCACCAGTGATCATCATATAAGTGTTACGGGTGACGCTGGTTAGTTAGTTTGCTTTTTATAGTGTCAGGGCACCCGCCGTATATAACCCAATAAAGGTTTAACCCCCTGATCGCCCGGCGGGTGATATCAGTTAGGTTTTAGCGTCAGAGAGGGTCTGCGTCACACCCCAGGCAGCGTCAGGTTAGTGCCAGTAGCGCTAACACCCACACGTGAAGCATACACCCCCCTTAGTGGTATAGTATCTGATCAGCTCAATATCTGATCTGATCAGATCTATACTAGCGTCCCCAGCAGTTTAGGGTTCCCAAAAACGCAGTGTTAGCGGGATCAGCCCAGATACCTGCTAGCACCTGCGTTTTGCCCCTCCGTCCAGCCCAGGCCACCGAAGTGCAGTATCGATCGATCACTGTCACTTGCAAAACACAACACACATAACTGCAGTGTTCGCAGAGACAGGCCTGATCCCTGCGACTCCAGTGCTGTAGGAGGTAATTTCACCACCACAGTTAAAAAAAAAAAGCATATATGCCGAAGCATTGGGGCAGCAGGAGCGGAGGAGCGATTTTGCTCCTAATGCCGCGTATATACGGTCGAAATTCCGACGGAGGCTTGCCCGTGGAAAAGTCTGACCATGTGTATGCGGCATAACTTTTGCGAGAAGATGCCCCCATGCTTCGGCATATATAAATGGTGCATGTATGCCCATCATTAGATTGGGTGGATGAAGGGCGGTATTCTAATGGTGGGCATACCCACCGATCAATCTTTTTTTTTCGTTCAGCCAACAGGCTGCATGAAAAAAAAGATTACAATACATGTCCAACAAGGACCAGCAACGTACTGGTATGTTGCTGGACTTTGAATGTTTATACCAGAATGATGCCTGCGGGTTTAGGTATCATCTTGGTATCATTCTTTTCAGCCAGCGGCCGGCTTTCATGTAAAAGCAATCCTAGTGGCTAATTAGCCTCTGGACTGCTTTTACAAGCAGTGGGAGGGAATGTCCCCCCCCCGGATATAAAAAGCGCCATTGGGAAATTGGGAAAGCATTTTATCACACCGATCTTGGTGTGGTCAGATGCTTTGAGGGCAGAGGAAAGATCTAGGGTCCAATAGACCCCAGTTTTTTCAAAAAAGAGTACCTGTCATTACCTATTGCTATCATAGGGGATATTTACATTCCCTGAGATAACAATAAAAGTGATAAAAATAAATAAATATGGAAGCAACAGTTTAAAAATAAAATAAAAAAGCAAAATTAATAATAAAAAAAAAAAAAAAGCACCCCTGTCCTGCCCTGCTCTTGCCCAATGGCGAACGCAAGCGTCGGTCTGGCGTCATATGTAAACAGCAATTGCACCATGCATGTGAGGTATCACCGCGAAGGTCAGATCGAGGGCAGTAATTTTAGCAGTAGACCTCCTCTGTAAATCTAACGGGGTAACCTGTAAATGCTTTTAAAGGCTTTTAAAAATGTATGTAGTTTGTCGCCAATGCGCGTTTGTGCGAAATTTTAAAGCATGTCGTGTTTGGTATCTATGTACTCGGCCTAAGATCATCTTTTTTATTTCATCAAACATTTGGGCAATATAGTGTGTTTTACTGCATTAAAATTAAAAAAAGTGTATTTTTTCCCAAAAAAATGCGTTTGAAAAATCGCTGCGCAAATACTGTGTAGAAAAAAAAAATGCAACACCCACCATTTTATTCTGTAGGGCCTTTGCTTTAAAAATATATATAATGTTTGGGGGTTCAACATAATTTTCTTGCAAAAAAAAATATGTTTTCATGTAAACAAAAAGTGTCAAAAAGGGCTTTGTCTTCAAGTGGTTAGAAGAGTTGGATGTAAGCTTCCTAATGTTGTGTATAAAATGCCAGAACAGTTCTAAACCCCCCCAAATGACCCCATTTTGGAAAGTAGACACCCCAAGCTATATACTGAGAGGCATGTCGAGTCCATGGAATATTTTATATGTTGACACAAGTTGCGGAAAAAATATATATATATTTTTTTTTTTGCACAAAGTTGTCACTAAATGATATATTGCTCAAACATGCCATGGGCATATGTGGAATTACACCCCAAAATACATTCTGTTGCTTCTCCTGAGTACGGGGATACCACATGTGTGAGACTTTTTGGGAGCCTAGCCGCGTACGGGACCCCAAAAACCAAGCACCACCTTCAGGCTTTCTAAGGGTGTCAATTTTTGATTTCACTTCTCACTGCCTATCACAGTTTCGGAGGCCATGGAATGCCCAGATGGCACAAAACCCCCCCAAATGACCCCATTTTGGAAAGTAGACACCCCAAGCTATTTGCTGAGAGGTATTGTGAGTATTTTGCAGATCTCGCTTTTTGTCACAAAGTTTTGAAAATTGAAAAAAAAAAAGAAAAAAAAAAAAAATGTTCTTTCTTCATTTTCAAAAACAAATGAGAGCTGTAAAATACTCACCATGCCTCTCAGCAAACAGCTTGGGGTGTCTACTTTCCAAAATGGGGTCATTTGGGGGGGGGGGGGTTTGTGCTATTTTGGCATTTTATGGCCTTCAAAACTGTGATAGGTAGTGAGGAGTGAAATCAAAAATTTGCGCCCTTAGAAATCCTGGAGGCGGTGCTTGGTTTCCGGGGTCCCGTACGTGGCTAGGCTCCTAAAAAGTCCCACACATGTGGTATCCCCGTACTCAGGAGAAGCAGCAGAATGTATTTTGGGGTGCAATTCCACATATAACCATGGCATGTGTGAGCAATATATCATTTAGTGACAACTTTTTGTAATTTTTTTATTTTTTTGTCATTATTTAATCACTTGGGACAAAAAAAAAAAATTCAATGGGCTCAACAGGCCTCTCAGCAATTTCCTTGGGGTGTCTACTTTCTAAAATGGGGTCATTTGGGGGGGTTTTGTGCTATTTTGGCATTTTATGGCCTTCAAAACTGTGATAGGTAGTGAGGAGTGAAATCAAAAATTTGCGCCCTTAGAAATCCTGAAGGCGGTGCTTGGTTTCCGGGGTCCCGTACGTGGCTAGGCTCCTAAAAAGTCCCACACATGTGGTATCCCCGTACTCAGGAGAAGCAGCAGAATGTATTTTGGGGTGCAATTCCACATATAACCATGGCATGTGTGAGCAATATATCATTTAGTGACAACTTTTTGTAATTTTTTTTTTTTTTTTTTTGTCATTATTCAATCACTTGGGACAAAAAAAAAATATTCAATGGGCTCAACATGCCTCTCAGCAATTTCCTTGGGGTGTCTACTTTCTAAAATGGGGTCATTTGGGGGGGTTTTGTACTGCCCTGTCATTTTAGCACCTCAAGAAATGAGATAGGCAGTCATAAATTAAAAGCTGTGTAAATTCCAGAAAATGTACCCTAGTTTGTAAACGCTATAACTTTTGCGCAAACCGATAAATATACGCTTATTGACATTTTTTTTACTAAAGACATGTGGCTGAATACATTTTGGCCTAAATGTATGACTAAAATTGAGTTTATTCGATTTTTCTTATAACAAAAAGTAGAAAATATCATTTTTTTTCAAAATTTTTGGTCTTTTTCCATTTATATCGCAAAAAATAAAAATCACAGAGGCAATCAAATACCATTAAAAGAAAGCTCTATTTGTGGGAAGAAAAGGACGCAAATGTCATTTGGGTACAACATTGCATGTCCGCACAATTTACAGTTAAAGCAGCGCAGTGCAAAATTCTGAATTCACCTCTGGTCCTTTAGCTACCAAATGGTCCGGGGCTTAAGTGGTTAATTTAAAATAAATATTTTTTGCTGGAAAATTACTTAGAACGCCCAAACATTATATATATTTTAGCAGAGACCCTAGGGAATAAAATGGCAATTGCTGTAATATTTTATGTCATGGTATTTGCCCAGCGGTCTTTCAAATGCAATTTTATGAGAAAAAATACACTTCAATGAATAAAAAACAAACAAAAAAAACCCAGTAAAGTTAGCCCAATTTTTTTTGTTTTAATGTGAAAGATGATGTTACGCCATGAGAATCGTGATCTATCTTCTAAGCAAAAAAATTGTGATTCTCATTTTAGCCAGAATCGTGCAGCTCTAGTATCTAGATCAGGAGTGTCAGAGCGCAGTTAGCAATCCTTATCTGCATGCTTTTTCTACGTGAGTAACTCAGTAGGTATTACTATAACAGGGTCTGTATGACATCTAGACAACTACTATTGACAGCTTTCTTTCTGTGCTGACAGATTCCCTTTAACTTACAGCCTTGTGGTGTTTCATAGTATCACAGTATACATTTGTGCCTTAAATTGCAATCAATTGCTGTGTAATGGAAGGTGACTAGGGAAGTTCAGTTGGGTTCCGCTATGTGAACAAACCACCTAATGTTGTGGGGCATATTGCACATGAAAGGAGGGGTTTTGAATGGATTTGATTTGTCTTTGTGTGTAATGACAAGGTAAGGATCTTCTAAGCAGTAAAGAGGAGGATGTTGCAGAAACTCAAACAATAGCTTCACTTGGAATGTATGTTTTGCGAAGATCATTTTTTTCCCCAGTTGTGCTCCCTGAACACGAGGATGCATTATCAGTGTATCTTTTTCTCTTGTAAGGTCTGTTATATTGAAGGGCACCGAGTAATCAGCTTGGCGAATGAGATGTTTGGGTACAATGGCTGGTCGCACTCCATTACTCAGCAGAATGTGGGTGAGTTTCAATGACAGAAAACAAAAATTAGATATTCTTTCAGATTTAAGAAATATATCCTGATTATAACTATTTCTATAGTGTGTAAGCTTTTGTCAAACTATGGATAAAGCCCATAGCAACAACAGAACTTTCCTTTTGAAAGCTGGACTTTGAGACACCAACCTTATCAGCAGGTTGCTTTGCCTGAGCGGATCTGGCCTTTTAGTTGACACCTATGAGTGATCTTGTTGGGTGGTAACTGCTTAAATCTTATTCTACAGTACCAGACACAGGCTGAGTATAACCCATACCCCACTCTGAGAGTTCTCAGCTTTTTACTAGTGTCCTAGGGTGATGGACCATTTCTCTCCTACAGAGAAATCACTTAGCTTAATAGTGTAACATAAGGACAACTTTTTTTTTTATTTTTTTTTTATTTTTTTATTTTGGATAGAGTAAAGGGAGGTTGTAAACATTCACTTCCTGTCCTATAACCAAAACAGGAAGTTAGAGGAAATCCCTCCAAAATGAGGGAATCCCTGTGTGTTACCAGGATCACTAGAACTACCATGTCCATTGGAAGATTTCCCCTCTAGTAGTGTTCTGATGTCAGCCCAAAATGTGGGATTTTCTTTTACTTTAATTTTTGATGACAGTGGTAAACAGGACAAATAGAGATGGTAAATCTCCTTAACCTCCCTGGAGTTATGATTCTTTCTGGAATTATGTACCAAAAGCGGTACAATTATTTTGCATGAAAATTTGGTGTTATGTATTATAGGCCTGCGATTCTTAGTAATTACTTACTTAAACCTGAGCAAACCAGAGTCTAGTAAACATCCCGGGTATGATAAATATGAAACACAAAATTATAAATTATAATATAATAAATAACTATAAATAATTATAAAAAATAGTAATCTAATTATAATAAAAATTATTCAATAATGTAATCAAATCAAAAACACTGAAATTTGCTCAGTTGCAGAATTGTCGCTGTCATTAGATTTAGTGTTTGATGACGAATTTCCCCACAAATCGCTATCGCTCAATTCTGCGAGTGATTCTAATTTATTATCGCTGTTTTCTAGCTGGTCTAAAACCACTTTCTTTATCGTACACCACGGGACACAGAGCTAGTCATTACATAATGGGTTAAGGGTCACCAGCGGTGATTGGACACTGGCACAACCAATGGAAGACAGTTCCCCTCCATATAACCCCTCCCATCAGGGAAGTACCTCAGTTTTTTCGCCAGTGTCGAAAGGTGTTGGACGCGTTAGGAGGTGCTAAAGGAAAGCTCTACCAAAGAGACCCTCTGGGGGTAAAAGAGCTATGCTTTCGGATCCATCCAAGACGCCTACAAATGAGCTGAATCTGGATGGGATCCGGGCCTCATCCATGAGGCGTCGCCTGTAATGTCTCTCTTCGGAGGACTGGGCTCTAAGATCCAGCACTTTCGCTATTTCGCTATAAAGTCCTGGTAAGAGTCTTGTACAAGGCCCAGGGGAGAGGTATCCTTTAAATAGGAACCCATATCCCTGAAGGTTGGCACACATAGCCCACCGTGAAGGGTGAAGTTTGGTATCTGTCTGAAATCTTTCAGCAGAAAAACCTGCGGCGTGGATAAGGTGAGATTAGAAGGTCCATAACTAGGTTGGGACCTTTTTCAAAAAGTGGATGTCTTCTTTTTTTCCACCACTGGGGGGAGTAAAGAGCTGAATATACTCACCTCACTCTGTTCAGTGTCGGCTTCGGCGAAGTACACTGCTCGTCACCTCCGCTGCTGAGCTTGCTGGGGCACCCCGCTCCTCCTTTCGGTGGCCGACCAGACACCTGCAGATGCAGGTAAGTGGGAACAAGGGCTGATGAGAGTCCTCTCTCACTATGGCCACCGCCATAGCGCTAAGGGCCGCGCGCGCGCGGGAGCGCGCTTTATCGGAGGGGGGGGCCAAGCCGTGCGCGGGCACGTGGCGCGCGCAGGCACAGAAACGGCGCCAAATTTAAAAAACTGTCAGTGTGAGAAGCACTGCAGCAGCAAGCAAGCTCGTTAGTTCTCTTGTTCCTGGCAGAGAAACACAGCAGCTATACAGGGACGTAAGACTCCATGTGGTTGGACTGGGTACTTCCTAGAAGACATCCATGTTATGCATAGTTATGTGTTAAAAGTTGCATACTTAATGTATTTGCTAAACTGAACACGGTAGTATATGCATTTAGGTACCTTGTATTTTGTCTAAACAGTAAGCCTTCCAGGGGAAGTAATGCGGACAAAAAGAGATAAAAAAGCACCGCCGCCTGAGAGGATGCTCTAGCTGTGCTGACTCGGTACCTTCCTCTCCTGTGTTGCCAAATGCACCTGTACAGGATGAGCCATTACCTCTGTCAGGTATGGCGGCTTCCCCAGTGAAGCCTGGGCCTGTATATGTCACTGAGGACACTTTATCAGCTGCCCTAAATAATCTGGAGGAAAAAATTGCTACCTTAATCGCTAAGTCCTCTAAAAAGGACAATAAGCGAAGCAGGTCTCTTCCAGTATTGGACCTCCCTTCAGAAGTACCTGAGGGAGGAGGATGAGGAGGAGGAGGCTACATCAGCAGAGGATGAGGAGCCAGATTTTAAGGTCACAGGTACAATGCTATGCAGGAGCAGTGCATTTAAGTTAACCTCTGCGGAGGTAACGGAATTACCTGTCTCCTCCCTAGGGTCATTAAGATCCCTGCAAGGTGCATGCTCCTTCCCGGTTCATCCGTTACTAGAGGATCTGATATACGCAAACTGGCAACATCCAGATGAGCGTTTCTCACCTCCAAAAAGGTTTAACATTCTTTATCCTATGGGGGAATTTTTTTTAAAGAAATGGAGCCTGCCTGCGGTAGATACGGCTATTTCTTGTGTAAATAAAAACCTGACATGTCCGGTGGATAATGTACAAGGGTTTAAAGATCCTTCTGAGAAGAAGTTGAAATCCTCCTTCCTTTTGGCCGGCTCAATTACCCAACCTGCAGTAGCAGCAGTCGGTATGTGTCAGGTCATCAGCCAACAGGTAAAGCAGGGGCTGAAGGAGCTGCCTTCAGAGCAGGCTAGAAATTGGGAGAATTTGCCTAAAGCCTTATGCTTCACAGTGGATGCCATGAGAGATTCTATCATACAGGCAGCACGCCTTACACTCCAGCTGGTACAGATGCGCAGAGTACTTTGGCTTAAGCATTGGTCAGCGGAAACCCCATGCAAAAAGCTGTTGGCAAGTTTCCCGTTCCATGGCGAACGCCTATTTGGGGAAGATTTAGAAAAATATATACAGAAGATATCAAGTGGTAAAACGACACTTTTACCTGAGAGAAAGAAAAACAAGAGACCTTGTTTTAAACGCTCTCTCTCCCCAGCTCCCGGGAAATCTGACTCCAACCAGTGGCGACGGCCTTTTCAGCCAAGGGGCAAGCTCAGAAGAACAAGAAGCCATGGGGTGCAAAAGCTAATAAGCAAGCCCCAAAACCTCTCAGTGAAGGGGCGCCCCCGCTCGGCCGAGTGGGGGGAAGGCTTTGTCAGTTCTCAGCGACTTGGCGGTCAGAAATCCAGGACAATTGGGTGGTATCCACAATATCCTCAGGGTACAAACTGGAATTTCGAGAGATCCCATCTTCTCAATTCCGAGGTTCAAGACTCTCCAAGGATCCACAAAAAAGAGAATCCTTCTTCAAAGGTTTGAATCACTTAATGGCTCAAGGGGTAGTTACAGACGTACCCCAAAAAGAGCGAGGTTCAGGTTTTTACTCAAACCTCTTTGTGATTCCAAAGCCAAATGGAGATGTCAGACCCATCCTGGATCTAAAATCCCTAAATCGGTTCCTGAACGTTCACCATTTTCGAATGGAAACGATCCGATCCGTGGTCGCCACTTTAAAGGGCGGAGAATTCATGGCGCCCATAGATATCAAGGACGCATATTTACACATACCCATCCTCCCTGCTCACCAAAGATTCCTAAGGTTTGCGGTAGAAGATCGCCACTTTCAATTTGTGGCTCTGCCGTTTGGTGTAGCCACCGCGCCCAGAGTATTCACAAAGGTGCTAGCTCCTCTGTTAGCAAACCTAAGAACACGGGGCATTGCGGTAACAGCCTATCTAGACGATCTACTAGTAATAGATCAGTCAAAGGAGGGATTGGGTCACGCTGTACACACTACAGTAGGATACCTGGAGCATTTAGGATGGATTATAAATTTACAAAAATCCTCTCTCCAGGCCCAAAGAAGGATAGTGTACCTGGGCATGATCATAGATACAGCCCAAAACAGGGTATACCTGCCAGAACCGAAAATACAGTCTCTGAAAGACCTGATCCACAAGGTCAAAGCAAACAAGAGGCCGTCTATTCGCCTTTGCATGAGACTATTGGGAAAGATGGTAGCCTCCTTCGAGGCGGTCCCTTACGCCCAGTTTCATTCGAGACTACTTCAAGGCAATATTTTAGCTTCCTGGAACAGGAAGAGCCAAGCTCTGGATATACCCATGCGCCTGTCCTCACAAGTACGCCACAGCTTCGATTGGTGGCTAGAAGCCAAGAATTTACGGAAGGGAAAGTCCTTCCTCCCAGTGGCCTGGAAGGTGGTATCTACGGATGCCAGCCTATCGGGCTGGGGTGCAGTATTCGAGGAGGCTTCTACCCTGGGAACCTGGGCCAAGACTCAGGGGATCCTGCCCATCAATGTGCTAGAGATCCGGGCGGTATATCTAGCCCTCAAAACCTGGACATACAGGTTACAGGGCTACCCAGTTCGGGTTCAATCCGACAATGCTACTGCAGTAGCTTACATCAATCACCAAGGAGGCACCCGCAGTCGGGCAGCCCAAAGAGAGGTGAACCGGATCTTGGCATGGGCAGAAGAGCATGTACCTTGCCTTTCTGCAATCTTCATTCCAGGGATAGAAAATTGGCAAGCAGACTACCTGAGTCGTCAGCAGCTGCTACCAGAAGAGGAGAGATCCTCTAGCCTACGGGACAGACGCTCTAATAACTCCATGGAATCAGTTCTCACTGAGCTATGCATTCCCTCCGATCCCTCTTCTACAAAGACTGCTTCGCAGGATCAAGGAGGAGGGAATACCAGTAATCCTAGTGGCCCCAAACTGGCCCAGGAGGCCTTGGTACGCCGAGATTGTAAAAATGGCGATAGGAAGGCCCTGGAAGTTTCCACTTCGACACGACCTGCGGTCACAGGGTCCAGTATTCCACCCTTCCTTACAAAGGCTAAATTTGACGGCCTGGCTGCTGAGACCCACATTTTGAAAAAGAGAGGGGTCTCTGGTCCGGCTCTTTCTACGCTCATTAATGCTAGAAAGCCAGCCTCCAGACTCATCTATCATAGAGTCTGGAGAGCATACGTTTCCTGGTGTGAATCCAGATGTTGGAATCCTCAGAAATATGAAATAAGTAGGATTCTTGCTTTTTGCCAGTTAGGAGTGGATATGAAATTAGCCCTTAGCACCATCAAGGGCCAAATATCGACTCTATCAGTCTTCTTTCAGAGACCATTGGCATCTCATTCCCTAGTTCGGACATTCATTCAGGGGGTACTGAGGATAAATCCTCCAGTTAGGTCTCCCTTGTGTCCATGGGATTTGAATTTGGTATTGTCAGTGTTGCAAAAGCAACCTTTTGAACCTATTCGCCATGTTCCGTTAATTATATTAGGTAGGAAATTGGCCTTTTTGATTGCTATAGCTTCTGCTAGGAGAGTATCAGAGCTAGCAGCTCTTTCTTGTAAAGAGCCTTATCTAATTTGTCACAAGGACAAAATCGTACTACGACCCCATCCGGCTTTTCTGCCTAAGGTGGTGTCGGCTTTTCACTTGAATCAAGACATTGTTCTGCCTTCTTTTTTTCCAAACCCGCGGACGGCGGGGGAAAAATTATTACACTCTCTAGATCTAGTGAGAGCGGAAAAGGTATCTGCAAGCAACAGCTCAGATACGTAAAACAGATGTTTTGTTTATTTTACCAGATGGGCCCAAGAAGGGCCAAGCGGTATCAAAATCCACCATTTCCAGGTGGATTAGACAAGTAATTATTCAAGCTTATGGTTTAAAGAACAGGACTCCTCCTTTTCCTGTTAAGGCGCACTCTACCAGGGCGATAGGTGCTTCATGGGCAGTGCACCACCAGGCTTCGATGGCTCAGATCTGTCACTTGGTCTTCAGTCCATACATTTTCCAAATTCTATCAAATAGATGTGAAAGGACATGAGGATTCCGCCTTTGGGCGAAGTGTGCTGCAGGCAGCAGTATAGGGCTTCTGGTCCGCAAGCGGCCTGTTTTGATCTGTGTCTCCCCCCCTTCATATGAGCATTGCTCTGGGACGTCCCATTATGTAATGACTAGCTCTGTGTCCCGTGGTGTACGATAAAGAAAATAGGATTTTTATAACAGCTTACCTGTAAAATCCTTTTCTTGGAGTACACCACGGGACACAGAGGTCCCCCCCTTCTTATGGGAACCTTACTGCTTTGCTACAAAACTGAGGTACTTCCCTGATGGGAGGGGTTATATGGAGGGGAACTGTCTTCCATTGGTTGTGCCAGTGTCCAATCACCGCTGGTGACCATTAACCCATTATGTAATGACTAGCTCTGTGTCCCGTGGTGTACTCCAAGAAAAGGATTTTACAGGTAAGCTGTTATAAAAATCCTATTTTTGACATAAAGGGACACTTTTTGGTTGCTATGGACAATCTCCAGTTTCCAGGCAGAAAGAACAGTTTTTATTATATAAAACTGCATGCAGGGCACTGGACAGACCACTAGGGACAAAGGGGGTGTGTAATTATTACATACAGTACTGTAATCTGTAAGATTACAGTATACTGTATGTATATTATGTGTGTAACTTTTTGAATTTGCCGCCCAGTTCTGCTCCCTTGCGCCGCTGCGGCTCGCAGGGAACGGAACTAGGAAGTCAGATGGGGTCGAAAGTGCCGACACTCGCTGGAGATCTCGCTGGCGATCACAGCAGAGGACATCATCGCTGGATCGCCAGGAGAAGGTAAGGAAACTCCGCTGCGAGCTCTGCAATGTCTACCCCGAGCGTGACTCGGGGTTACCGCTCCTAGCATAAAAAAACAACCCCGATTCACGCTCGGGATTACCGCTAGGGAGGTTAAGGAGGGCTCAGACACCGGTTAAAACTGACAGGTATTCTAATCCCTCTCCACTCTATCCAAAACTAAAACAAAAGTTTTGCCTTTTGTTACATTTTAAATACTTACATTTTTTTTAAATTCTTTTATTAACGAATTTGACTCTTGAATGATGGGCTTCACTGTCTACTATAACTATAGTAGCAGTGCATCCAGATTGGTGCAACCTTGATAAAACCTTGCAAACTTTACCTGGACCCCATGCTGTGGGCATAGCCAGTAATGTTGCTTCAGACACTGGATCCTGTATGGCCGCTCACCTTGGCATTTGGTGCAACGCGTGTAGTTAGCCGTAGGGTACTATACAGGTCCAGGTCCATGGTCCATTCCTATGCAACCCAGACCCTGAAGACCCCTTCAGGGGTATACGCAAAGTGATGGCTGAAGCCTGGACCCCATGTAGAGACCGGCAATATGGACAGGTAATACAGGGTCTCCCTCTCTCTGACCATTGCTGTGTTTGGAATGTATTCACTTTACAGTGTAAACCTGGCAAACTTGGCACTAACAGCCACTCAGAGCTTGGCATCAGGTGGATGACCTGTTGTTACATTACACCAAAGGTCGCACATTTTACAGACACTTCCACCTATACCCCTTTATAAGGTACCCAGTCGCATCCTCCGTCCTTTCGCCACAAGGACTTTGATACAGGATGGTGTTCATTTGGGTAGCTGTGTACTCCTTCTCTGACACACTTACCCTATATTCCACATCTTTCTCTGAGTACCCTGTAGGGGAATACTTTTTATCTGTACTTATGGCAGAAACCAGGTGAAAGGAGGCCACATCAAAAGCTCCTGCAAACATTTGCTTTGTTAAAGGCCTGCAAAATACTCAACTGCAGAATTACATTGCTTTCCTTGCACCAGAGCAAAACCCATTTTTAACACTGGTCTTTGCATCTGATTCTAGCTCTATCTTAGAAACGCCTACCTGACTAAAGCAGACGTTTCTGCAACTATGTCACATTTCCTTGGATAACTAACAGCTTTAATAGGGCCATCATTTTCCATGGCTCAAAAACGCCAGGGTCCTTTCCCAACTCCACCATTTCTACCTGAATCCGATCCTGACATGCCCACCTTAGAAAAGGCAGACAGAACCAGAGATGGCTCTTCATTTAGAATTTGTGTAGTATACAGACCGCCAGGACAGGCTAAAGATTATGATAGATGAGGTGACTTAAATGGCAATGAAGCGAGAGGTTTTAATTATGGGTAACTTCAGCATGCCTGACATCTGGAATGTTCTGGAGGCACTGAATTGGATTCCTCTGAAACAGTAAAAACCCCAACCTGAGTTAGTCATATTCTATATCTAGTACTAACGAATGGGGTGATCATATTGTAGACCTAGTACTGACATGTTGTGGTGGGAGAAATTTTGGGCTCTAGTGATTGCTAATGTCTTTGGTTTGATATCCAGAACTGAAAATATATGAAAACAAAACTTTTATTTTCCAAAGGACAGATTTTTCTTAAATAGATGAATTTCTAAAAAATTAATTAAAAGGTTGGAGTAAGACAACAGGAGTCAGTGGACACTGTTAAAGTCTACCATTCTGGCGGCAACTAGATTATAGTGATTCATGGGAACAGAAAGTGTAGCTCGGTGCAGGTAAACTTTTTTGATATGGGGAGCCTCAGGTGCAGCCCCCGACCTCACCAAAGGGCCACACATAAAATTCAGTGAATATACAGTATCAGCGACAGCAAACACACAACAGGATATAGTCAGACTATGAGCTTGATACAGGATATTGTCAGAGACTATGGACATGATAAAAAAGATGGTCCGAGACTGTGGACATGATGCAAGAAATGTCTGTGAACATCATGTAAGGCAGGCATGTCCAAATTGCAGCCTGCGGGCCAATTGCGGCCTGTGTTACGGTTTAATACGGCCCCACTGGAATTTGTGTATATATATATATCTTTTGTGGGCCCCCCAACGAATCCCTGAGCACTGCGTAATGCTCCGGATTAGTTGGGGGCCCCACAAAAGATATATACCGTATTTATCGTTCAGTTCTGGCAACCTCGGAGGGGACAGGGAGGGGGCGGGGCGAGCGCCATCAGATTACATACAGGAGAATCTGCTTTTTGTTTGGCGACCTCTGTAATAGGAAGTCCTGTCTCCTGGGCTGCCATTGGACTGTTCTGTCTATCATAGGAGGCTGCACTTTGTATTAAAGAGGCCCTGAGTAAACAGGAGATTCTTCTGTATGTAATCTGTTGGTGCTCGTCCCGCCCCCCCTCCCTGTCCCCTCCGAGGCTGCAGATGGGCATCGATCAGGCTGCACCCATGGCAAGGTAAGTGTCACGATCAGGCGTCTGGGTTGAAGACCAATTGCAATAGCAGTTGCAGGACAGGCATACAGACAGTCACTTCTGGCAGATGACACAGGCTCACCTGAGGTGCGGAGTCTAAGTACTAGCTGGTTTTCCCCAGAGCTCCGGGTGGTGGAGATGGATTTGGCTGCAAGCTAGTACCAGGTCGCGGTCCTCAGGTTTGCCCCACCAGGGTGTGAGCAGGCCGGGGTCCAATAGCGGATAAACAGACAAGGATGAAACAGCAGCGTGGTCAGAAAACAGGCCGAGGGTAAAACACGGGTAGTTGCAGATTGGGATCAGGCAGTAGAGAAGTCCAGGAACAAGCCAAAGGTCAATCACGAGTGGTTGTAGGTACAGATGGCAACAAGAAAACCAACAGCAAGGCACTGGCAGGGAAGGCACAATAACCTGGCAAAGAGGAAGTGCTGAGACAAGGCTTATATAGGAAGTTCATGGGAGGAGCAAGGAGTTCAAGGTTCATCGGTAATCAAGACTCAAGGCAGGGTTGTCCATTGGAACAGATAGGTTTGTCCAGCAGATCAGGCAGGGAGCTGTCCAGCATCCCAGATAGCTCAGTGGGAAGAGTAAACGCCAGACACAGACGAGGTCCCAGGTTCAAGCCCAGGTCCTGACAGTACTCCCCTCCTCTCAGGACGTCCTCTGGACGTCTTAGGGCTGGGTTTGTGAGGAAACCTCTGGTGGAATTCTCTTGTCAATCTAGGGGAGTGAACCTTATCCATCTTTGGGCATCTTTTTCTTTAGAAGTTTCTGCTGGGGAGATTCTCCTCACTTGCAAGGCTTTTTCAAACATCTCCAGCTCCTGCTTACGGATAAGGGTGCCATTCGAGGCATACATACAGTCAGGTGGTAGAACTTCTTTGGCAGGACAGGAATTTGTGATGGAGCCAGACTTTACGGAAGTGGTGACGGTATCAAGAACAGGTGTTTTCTTAGGATGTAGCGTAGAGGTCGACCGATATGGGTTTTTCTCTGGCCGATGCCGATGCCGATATTTTGAAATTGGGGCGGCCGATGGCCGATATATGATGCCGATTTTTGTGGCCGATATTTTAGGCCGATTAAAAAAAAAAAAAAAAAAAAAACCCTCACCCACTCTATTCCTTCCTGTTTACTCCTGTCACTCTAGCACACACTTGATGTCCTCAGTACAGATGGCACTGGTTTGGAACTGGCAGGTGGCACTGGTTTGGAACTGGCAGGTGGCACTGGCAGGTGGCACTATTGGAACTGACAGATGGCACTGGTTTGGAACTGACAGATGGCACTGGCATGTGGCACTGGCTGGCGGTACTGGTTTGGAACTGACAGATGGCTCTATTGGCACTGGCAGGTGGCACTGGTTTGGAACTGACAGATGGCACTGGTTTGGAACTGACAGATGGCACTGGCAGGTGGTACTGGTTCGGAACTGACAGATGGCACCGATTGGCAGCAGGGGGCACTGGTTTGGAACGGACAGATGGCACTAGTTTGGGACAGATGGCACTGATTGGCAGTGGCACTTGCAATTGGAACTGGGTGGCACTGGCGTGTGACACTGGTTGGCACTGGCTGGTGGCACTGACAGATGGCACTGATTGGCGGTGGCACTGACAGATGGCACTGATTGGCGGTGGCACTGACAGATGGCACTGGCTGGTGGCACTGGCTGGGGGCACTGACAGATGGCACTGGCTGTGGCACTGATAGATGGCACCGATTGGCGGTGGCACTGATTTGGGTGGCACTGACAGATGGCCCTGATTGACACTGGCTGGTGGCACTGACAGATGGCACCGATTGGCGGTGACACTGACACTGGCTGGTGGCACTGATTGACACTGGCTGGGGGCACTGACAGATGGCACTGGCTGTGGGCACTGACAGATGGCACTGGCTGGGGGCACTGATTTGGGTGACACTGATTGGCACTGGCTGGTGGCACTAACAGATGGCACTGATTGGCGGTGGCACTGATTGGCACTGGCTTGTGGCACTGACAGATGGCACTGGCTGGGGGCACTGACAGATGGCACTGGCTGGGGGCACTGATTTGGGTGGCACTGGCTGGGGGCACTGACAGATGGCACTGGCTGGGGGCACTGACAGATGGCACTGGCTGGGGGCACTGACAGATGGCACTGGCTGGGGGCACTGACAGATGGCACTGGCTTGGGGCACTGGCAGGTTTCACACTAAGCCGAGTGTAATGTGTGAAACTGACAGAGAGGAGAGAGAGAGAGAGAGAGAGAGAGAGCTGTTAGAATTGAGCTTGATGTGGGGGTGGGCGGGCCAGCAGCTAAATTACACCAGCCAATGATTGGGCTGCTTTAGACATAGTGGCCCGCCCAGATACCATCCCATTGGCTGGTGTAATATCTGCTGGGTCCCGCCCACCCCCGACATCAAGCTGACACATCCTCTCTCTCTCCTCTTACTTTCAGTTTCACACACACACACACACAGCACGGCGCTTGATGCTGCTGAGTGTGGAGAAGTGTGGAGGAGGGAGGAGGAGGGGGGAGGAAGTGCAGCCAGTGAATAATATCGGCCAGTTTTGATATTAATCGGCCAAAGCCGATTTATCAAAAATGCCTAAATATCGGCCGATATATCGGCCAGCCGATATATCGGTCGACCTCTAATGTAGCGAAGGCGTCTCTGGAGCAGGAGGTGGTTCTTTGGCAGGACAGGGTGATGTTACTGCATTTACCACTGTGGAACGTGGGATGACTACTGGAACTGGTCTGTTGTCGGGAGGTTGCATAGTTGCCTCTAGGCCAGATGGTAGGAGTTTTACAGGGGTATTGGTTGCGGGTTCAAGAGGGGCACTGGTATCGTTGACCACCGTAGTCTGGGAACCTACTTGTGTCATTGAACATGGACAGGCCTTACGGCAACCTTGGCAGTTCACAGGCCGAACAGCAGCGATAGCAGAATGAATCCCAGTAGTACCCACTTGAAGAACCTTTGGCCGAAGTGGACGAGTTGGGCAGAGAGAGATTAAGTGCCCTCTTTCTCCACAATAGAAACAAAGGCCACAGCCTCTCCTCCGCTCTCTTTCAGCTTTAGATAGCGTGGTCTGGATGACCCCGATCTCCATAGGTTCCACATCTTCCAGGGTAGGTGTGTGTATATCCACAGGAACGTCAAGGCTTTGTGGTGTTAGGGCTTCATGGCTTGGCACATACTGGGGTGGCTTGAAGTCATACCTGTACAGGGTATTCCTGTCCCTGGGTCCTCGAAGGCCAGATGAGCTAGGAGCAGACTTGGGATCCCTGGTTTTCTTGGAAACTGTACAGTGAGAGTCCAGGGCTAACATAAAAGCTTCCCAGCTGTCCAAGACTGGACTCCTTTCCTGTAATACCTGGTGAGCCCATGTTTTGATGGGTCCAGTGAGCAGGTTGATAGTAGCGAGAACCTTTATATAATCTGTGGCATAGGTCCTAGGCTTAAGAGCAAACAACAGCTCGCAATCCATCTTAAAGGATGAAAGAGATGCACGGCTACCATCAAACCTCTCGGGCATCACAACAAATGGCTCAGGACAGGCTGGTTCCGGGCCTGGGCGTACTGTACCTTTCAGTAACAGAACTTCTTGCTGCAGGTCTGAGATTTGCTGTCTGACAGGAGTCAGAGCATCTGCTATAGCGGCCTTCATGTTTATGGCCAGGTTATTCTGTCACGATCAGGCGTCTGGGTTGAAGACCAATTGCAATAGCAGTTGCAGGACAGGCATACAGACAGTCACTTCTGGCAGATGACACAGGCTCACCTGAGGTGCGGAGTCTAAGTACTAGCTGGTTTTCCCCAGAGCTCCGGGTGGTGGAGATGGATTTGGCTGCAAGCTAGTACCAGGTCGCGGTCCTCAGGTTTGCCCCACCAGGGTGTGAGCAGGCCGGGGTCCAATAGCGGATAAACAGACAAGGATGAAACAGCAGCGTGGTCACAAAACAGGCCGAGGATAAAACACGGGTAGTTGCAGATTGGGATCAGGCAGTAGAGAAGTCCAGGAACAAGCCAAAGGTCAATCACGAGTGGTTGTAGGTACAGATGGCAACAGGAAAACCAACAGCAAGGCACTGGCAGGGAAGGCACAATAACCTGGCAAAGAGGAAGTGCTGAGACAAGGCTTATATAGGAAGTTCATGGGAGGAGCAAGGAGTTCAAGGTTCATCGGTAATCAAGACTCAAGGCAGGGTTGTCCATTGGAACAGATAGGTTTGTCCAGCAGATCAGGCAGGGAGCTGTCCAGCATCCCAGATAGCTCAGTGGGAAGAGTAAACGCCAGACACAGACGAGGTCCCAGGTTCAAGCCCAGGTCCTGACAGTAAGACTGCATTCATGGTACATTTGAGGCTGCATTCATGTCAATGGTGAGGCTACATTCATGTCAATGGTGAGGCTGCATTCAGAGGCTGCATTCATGGCAATGGTGAGGCTGCATTCATGGCAATAGTGAGGCTGCATTCATGGCAATAGTGAGGCTGCATTCATGGCAATGTTGAGGCTGCATTCATGGCAATGTTGAGGCTGCATTCATGGCAATGTTGAGGCTGCATTCAGAGGCTACATTCATGGTAATAGTGAGGCAGCATTCATGTCAATGGTGAGGCAGCATTCATGTCAATGGTGAGGCAGCATTCATGTCAATGGTGAGGCAGCATTCATGTCAATGGTGAGGCAGCATTCATGTCAATGGCGAGGCAGCATTCATGTCAATGGCGAGGCTGCATTCATGGAAATGGTGAGGCTGCATTCATGGCAATGGTGAGGCTGCAGATAGGCACTGATTAGGCTGCATTGATGGTCACTGACCCTTATTTTGCTTCACAGTTCTTAATTTAAAAAAAATGTTTTCCTGAAACTTCCCCTCTTAAAGTGAAGGTGCGTGTTCTACGCCGATAAATACGGTATATCCAAATAACATGCGCAAGCTCATCCTTGGACTCTTTACCACACACACAGCCACAAAGGCAAGAGAATTCTTGTTGGGCAGTGTATTGGTTAATTTGCATTTAATTTTAATGGTTCAAAGAATGTCAGGCAAAATGGTCGGCCCTCACGCATGTTCACTTTATCAAATCTGGCCCTCTTTGAAAAATGTTTGGACACCCCTGATTGTAAGGGATATGACCAGAGACTATAGACATATACTACAGGAGATGGTCAGACACTGCGAACATGCTATAGGAGTTTTGGAGATTGTAAACATGCTTTAAGCCAGGTTCACACTAGCTGCGGCCACGGCTCACAGCAGGGAGTCCGGTGCGTCCCTGTTCTCCATTTCAGGTGCGAACCAGGTCCGGAGAATATCCTAAACTGGAGACAAATTACATGAAACTGCTAAAAATCACTACTATAACGGTGCACTAGGGAAACGCAGATTAGAGTCGTCAGGGGCCCCAAAGGCTGCACAAAAGTGCCGATGATGGAGAAGTATATAAAAATGGATGAGGCAGAGGATTACACGCCGTTATTTATACATAATTTGTTGTGGCTACATAAGCAAGATAGATCTTTCCTCACGAATTCTATTTCATGCCACTCTCTGCAAATTTGGGACGATCTCAAGTACTCTAGGGGATGTTTATCGCCACACCTGCCACTATTATTGATCCTGCAAAATCCTGCTTTCCACCCTGGTTTTGAATCACCGCAGGCCTTCAAACAATGAAATACCCTAAAAATGACTTTGTCATGCTCTTGTGTGCGTCAACGGCATAACATCTTTTACAGACTTTCAAACATCCCACCACTTTCCATCAGGCAGAGTTGTTCTCATATTTGCAAGTTAAGCATTATGTTTCCTCCACAATTTGATTACAAAGAAATCTTGATGTCAAATCAAAATGTCAAATTACCTTCATTCTCTGGGAATGATCTCCCTTCTGTACAATTTATTAATTTAAATATATATTTATACAATTTAACTTCTCTCTAAATTTACTGCAGAAACGATTCCTTATGTGACCTATTGGGAAAAGGATCTGGGTACATTTGGAGTACAATGAATGGGACCCAATTTGGCACACCACCATGTCCTGCTCTCAGGATGCAGCAGTGGTTGAGACCAACAATAAAGTCCTTGGGTGGTATGTGGTGCCTGTTAGATTGGACCTCGTCGGCTCCGATGTTCACCCGACCTGCTTTCATAGATGTTCGAACATGGGCACATTCCTTAAAGTGATTGTAAAATCTTGTTTTCTCTTATCGTCCATGGACTGTCACAGCTGGATACTGTAAACGTGTGGGTATATGTCCCTGCTCGCAGGAGAAGATCTAGGCAGAATGTTAGATTGTTAGAAACATACATTCTAGAACAAACCAGAGCTGAACAGCCCTGCCCAGGGGGGCGGTCCCTCCGGACATTACCCTCCCACCTGCAGCTAGCAGCCTCAGTTTTTTTCTGCCTAGCAAAAGGAGAAGACGTGGCTCTCTCAGGAGCCAGTCTCCTGAAAGATTTTACTTTTAAATTTTATTCCTTTGGGAATTTTATTATTTTATTTTTGAGACCTTCAATCAACTGTGGGCTGGGCAACAGGTTGGGTACACTGGTATCCTCGTAGTCTTCCCTGTCCGACCATCGAGCGTGCTGATCCTCGCCTAGTGTGCGTGAGACTCAGTTCACGACATGCCCCATGACTCCAGGGGTGGCCGGGTTGCTTTCATGCTCCCGCGGTCCTCTCAGGATTGAACAGTACCTGACTGACTATCTCTCGCATTGGACCGGGCCGACAGCTACGCAGTACTGCTCTGTGATACCGTATTTTTCCGTTTATAAGACGCCCCCATGTATAAGACGCCCCCAACTTTTCCAACCCAAAATCAAGAAATCAATGTTTTAAACATAGGTAAAACAGAACACATTTTTATTTAGTAACGTTTACATACCAGTATATTATGCAGCATATCACTTTATTCAGCCTCTGTTGCATCAATGTTCTCTTCTTCATCACTAGTTCCAGACAGAATTTCTTCAACTTCTTTTGCATCACTGCTGTCTTCTGAATCACTGTTTATGTATGTGAGATCATCCTCAGTTCCGTCCATGGCATTGCTGATTCCACATTTCTTGAAGGACTTCACAATCATCTCTTGTTTGACGCCATGCCATGAGTTTAGGACCCAATTGCAGACCTCAGTAATGGTTGGTTTTTTCTCTCTTCCTGCCGGTGTCAAGTTATCACCTGCTTTTTGCATCCATCTACTCCATTCTTCTCTCATCAGGACCTTAAATGGCTTGTTTATTGAAACATCTAGTGGCTGTAGCTGACCTGTAAGTCCACCAGGAATAACTGCTAGGTATGTTCGCAAATCTGATGCAACTCTTTTTAGTCTTTTCTGTTAAATGTGCTCGGAATTGATCATAGACAAGCAGAGCTGGCTTTTTTTAAGAGCCCTCCAGGTCTTCTGGACCAAACCTTTGAAAACCAAATGGCCATAATGTCTTCATTCATCCATCCCTTCTCTTGAACTTGCACAATAATGCCAGGTGGTATGGTCTCTTTAGGATAGGTTTTCCTCTTAAAAATAAGCATAGGAGGCAGTTTAGTACCATCTGCACAGCATGCAAGCACAGCAGTATAGTGTGTCTTTTGATAGCCACTTGCTTTGATTGCCACTGTTTTTAT
The DNA here is from genome assembly GCA_029206835.1 of Rana muscosa. NCBI lineage: Eukaryota > Metazoa > Chordata > Amphibia > Anura > Ranidae > Rana > Rana muscosa. The sequence continues at coordinate 160,221,899 of CM055118.1, forward strand.
TCCTTTCACATCAACAGTTCTGTTGGAAGGCACATCAAAATTGAGAGGGACCTCATCCATGTTTGCAATCTGACTTGGTTCAAAATCATATTTTCTCTTATCGTCCATGGACTGACACAGCTGGATACTGTAAACGTGTTGGTATATGTCCCTGCTCGCAGGAGAAGATCTAGGCAGAATGTTAGATGTTAAAACATTCTGGAACAAACCAGAGCTGAACAGTCCCGCCCAGGGGGGCGGTCCCTCCGGACATTACCCTCCCACCTGCAGCTAGCAGACCTCAGTTTTTTTCTGCCTAGCAGAAGGAGAAGACGTGGCTCTCTCAGGAGCCAGTCTCCTGTAAGATTTTACTTTTAAATTTTATTCCTTTGGGAGTTTTATTATTTTATTTTTGAGACCTTCAATCAACTGTCGGCTAGGCAACAGGTTGGGTACACTAGTATCCTCTTAGTCTTCCCTGTCCGACCATCGAGCGTGCTGATCCTCGCCTTGTGTGCGTGAGACTCAGTTCACGACATACCCCATGACTCCAGGGGTGGCCGGGTTGCTTTCATGCTCCTGCGGTCCTCTCAAGATTGAACAGTACTTGACTGACTGTATCTCTCGCGGTGGACCGGGCCGACAGCTACGCAGTACGACTCTGTGGTAGGTCTGTCTGAAACATGCCAGTGGGTCCCTGAAAGGGACGGGTAAGTAGTCTCTCCTACTGCAGGTGAGTACATGCTGGCTGTGTTTCTGTGTGTGGGGGTTTCTCCCTGTCTCCCCCTTGTTATGCTGCTCTCTGCACCCTGTACTGGTGCTGTGCTGTGGGGTGCTTGGGGGTCACTCTGGCCTGGCTGGGCGCTCATGTCTGCAGTTTTTTCTGGTGTGTGAGGTGATTATTGCGTGCGCCATTGGCACTGTTTGAGGTGGTTATTGCGTGCGCCATTGGCGCGCATTAGAGCTTTGAATTTCGCGCTCGGCAGCCATCTTGGCGTTCAGTGGCGCAGTTATAGCTGCGGCCGGCGGACATTTTCTTGTGGCCGCCGCGCATTTATTTCTGGCGGCGGCGCGAATCCCCTCACAATCTCCTCACAGACTGAGCGGTCCTTAAGGGTTGGTGGGTCCTCCCGGGTATCCCCTCCTCAGCCTCAGCGTAGCCAGTGGGTGGACAGTATATTCACTGTATTAGTGTATAAGGTCTCAGAGGGTGGCATTATGGAGTCTGATACACCTGCTCTCCACACTTGCCTGGGGCAACTGGCAGTGCTGCACAGTTAAACATGTTCATATGTTTCCTGCACCTGCGGTCCTTATGGACCAGTTGTCAGCAGTCCTGGAATCATTCCTCTCAGAATGGAAGCGGTGTGCGAGCAAAAGGAGCTATAAGCCCCCTCCTCCCACAAAAATCTTTACTGAAGGGGTGCTCTGAGTCAGATATGGGCCTAGCTACTATGCTCAGGACCCTACCTCTGAATATTTAATGTTTATGAACAGGACATTCCCTTGTGAGGAAGACTCCAGTTCTGTGTCAGTGAATGACAGGGCGCTTGTAAGTGATCTCATTGATGATGTGAGAAACACTTTCAGGCTGGAATTGCTGTGACAAGCTTTTCTTTTACACAGTTTCCTCACTGTTTTCCTCAGGCTGCCTCAAGAGCAGCATGGATGAGGGAGGACTTTATTCATTTATGTATCTAGTCCCTGTGAGCCTTCTGTGTGATACCTGAGGTAACATTTCCCGCCATTTCCTGGGGAATGATTTGAGCTTTGACAGACACACGGTCTGAGGATCAGAGGTTACCTGTTAACTGCATGCTGCTTCGGCAGAACAGTCAAGCAGGTTGGAATGATACAGAGAAGATTATGCGCCTCTGCGCCATAATTTAAACTCATCGTATATCTCTACACTACATACATTCACAGTGTATGTATGTGTTATTGGTCTCTGTGTGTGCGTGGCTGTCCCCACGTTCCAATGCTGTGTTTCAGTGCCATACATGATATAAACATACAAAATATGTTTATGCACGACTCCAGATACATTCACAGTATATGTATGTATTATACTCTCTGGGTTGGCGGGGGCTCCGGTGTCCTCCCGCACTCTCATGGTATGTGCGATTTGGCTCTCTGCACAGTATAGACATGTTCAATATGTTTATTGCACATATTATACATGTTTACAGTATGGGTATACTGTTTGCGTGGGGTTCCTCCGGGTACTCCGGTTTCCCCCCCACACTCCAATGGAAATGCACAGCATAAACATGTGCAATATGTTTATTCACATGCTATCATTCCTACACGGTATCTGTGTGCTGTCTGCGTGGAGTTCTTCCGAGTGTTTCGGTTTCCTCCCACGCGCTGACGGTATGTGCGCCTTTGGCCTTCTGCACAGTTAAACATGTTCAATGTTTACCACGCATGCTATAATACCTAGACGGTATGTGTAGGCAGTCTGTGTGGGTTTCCGCCCACGCTACATGACATGCATGCCTTTGGTGCAATACACGATGTAAACATACACATTATGTTTATACACTACACTAAATACATTCACAGTAGTTGTAGGTATTGCATTCTCTGAGTATGCGTGGGGTACTTCGGTTCCTCCCACGTGCCAACGGTGTGCGCGCCTTCGGTGCTATGCACACATGAGCTTGTGCAAAATGTTTAGCACACACACTATAATACCTACACGGTATGCGTATGCAGTCTGCGTGGGTTTCTGCCCATGCTACATGACATGCATGCCTTTGGTGCAATACACGGTGTAAACATACACATTATGTCTATACACTACACTAAATACATTTACAGTAGCTGTAGGTATTGCATTCTCTGAGTATGCGTGGGGTACTTCGCTTCCTCCCACGCGCCAACAGTGTGCGCGCCTTCGGTGCTATGCACACATGGGCTTGTGCAAAATGTTTAGCACACATACTATAATACCATACACGGTATGCGTATGCAGTCTGCATGGGTTTCATCCGGATGCTCAGGTTTCTCCCCTGCGTTCCAATGGTGTGCGCATTCTCAGCGCTAGGCACAGTATAAACATGTGCAATTTGTTTATTCGCGGGCTAACATACCTACACGGTTGTGTACGCAATCTGCGTGGCTGGTTTACGTCCAGGCCCTGATGATGTGCGCGCCTTCGTCGCTGGGACAGTATATACGTGTTTAATAGGTTTATCCATAAATACTAAACTACATACGCCGTATGTGGTGGTATTATGCTCTTTGTGGCTGGGTGGGTTTCCTCCCACACTCTCCATTTGTGCGTTTGACGCAATACATAGTATAAACTATGTGTTTGCACAATCAGCACCTATCCATGGGTAGCTGCTGGATGGAGCATTGTCACAAGGATCCCTGGTTTCAGGGGTATCACTTTCTACCTGCTTTCAGTGGTGATCAGAAGCGCTGGCTTGGACTGTGTTCGCCAGGCTGGGGTTAGCGTTACGCCCGTTAGTGGCTGCGTCTCTGGCATTTTTTGTAGCTCAATGACTGGGCAAAAGCCTCTGCTTCATCCATCAGTCGTCTAGCAGGTGCACTACAACTGCTTTAGCCTTTAGGGTCTCTGTGCCCGGAGTGGGTTTGCGCCACCTGTGGAGGCTGAGGTACTAGTCCTCTGACCGAGTTTCTAGGGAAGTTCCGTCAAGTTGCCTTTATTGGCCAACATTTGAGGCACCCTGTACACTGGGGCCTCCCTTCTCCGATACATTGCGGATTCTCTTTGGGATTTTCATACATCTCGCTGCAAGATGGTCCTGTCGGCCATGTGCATTGCATGCGAAGGGTCCTTGCATCCGGAGGTGTTTCCACCTTTACCGGAGGTGGGGCACCGGAAGTGGACCTTATGGCCTCTCGACTCACTCGCAAGGTGGCAAGATCGTGGTCAGGTCCAGGGACCCTTGGGCGGACGCGTCAGACGCGTTGGAAGCCAGTGGGGGCAGTATCGCCTGATATATGCTTACCCTCCGCTACTGTTGTTGCTTCGCAGAGTAGGGGCTGAGGCCATTCCAGTGCTCCGGAACGGCGACATTGGTACGCCGATCTACTTCGGCTAGTCGCAGACATTCCTGGCGACGGCCTATTGGGGTGGACCTTCTGTCTCATGATCCCATACTTCATCCTGCTTTACAGTCCTTGGCTTTAATGGCATGGCTGTTTAAAGCCAGGTGCTGAAGGGCCGAGTTCTCTCGTATTCGGTCATCTCTTCTATGTTGTTGACACGGGAATCTTCCTCCAGAAAGATATCTCACCGTACCTGGAAGGCTTACATCGCTATGTGCGAGGAACTTGAGTGGCATCCTCGGATGTATTCCGTTCCCAGGATTTTGCTGTTCTTACAGCGTGGTGTGACCCAAAAGCTGGCCTTGCATACCTTTTTTGAGGGTTGGATTTCGGCCCGGGCTGTCTTTTTCAACGACCGCTACCGGGCCATTCCTTGATTAGCACCTTTTGTGCAGGGGGTTCGCCATGTGATCCCCCCTGTCAAGCCTCCTCTCCCTACTTGGGATCTGATTTTGATGCATCTCGGTTCTCCAAGAACATCACTTTGAGAATATCAGAGAGATTCCTCTCTTGACCTTGTCCCGGAAGTTGGCCTTAGTGGCCATTGCTTCGGTTAGACGGGTGTCTGAGTTGGCGGCCTTGTCCAGCAAGTCGCCTTACTTGGTCCTCCATAAGGATATGTTGGTGTTGCGCCCACAACCATCCTTCTTTTCTAAGGATGGTCTCGGCCTTTCACCTTAAGAAGGACATTGTTCTTCCGTCCTTGTGTCCTCACCCATCGCTTCCCTGAGAGTTTGCGCTTCATACATTAAGATGGGTACAAGCCTTACGAGTGTACCTGTCTGCTACTGTTTCCATTCGGAAATCTGTGTCTGGTCCAAAACAGGGCCGAGCGGTGTCGTCTGCCACCGTCTTTAGGTGGATCAGGCAGACCGTCATAAAGGCCTATGCTCTTAAGGGGCGGGCGCCTCCCTTTCCGGTTGCGGCGCATTCCACCAAGGCAATTGGTGCTTCCCGGGCCTTCCGACATCAAGCGTCGGTTGCACAAGTGTGCAAGGCGACGACCTGGTCGTCCGTTCATACCTTTTCAAGATTTTATAAGGTTGATGTGGCTGCATCTTCGGATGCTCCCTTCGGCCACAAAGCATTGCAGGCCGCTGTTTAATGTCGCAACTCCTCCGTTGAGGAGCTCTGCTTGTTTGGAGTGAAGTTTTGGTTGTTCCTTTGCTACCGCTCCCACCTTTCTGATACTGCTTTGGGGCGTCCCACACGTTTACAGTATCCAGCTGTGTCAGTCCATGGACGATAAGAGAAAATAGGATTTTTGTACTCACCGTAAAATCCATTTCTCTGACGTCCATGGACTGACACAGCACCCACCCTTCCTTTTAAGGTTTGTACTGCTTTGTTACGAACCGAGGTCTGCTAGCTGCAGGTGGGAGGGTAATGTCCGGAGGGACCGCCCCCCTGGGCGGGGCTGTTCAGCTCTGGTTTGTTCTAGAATGTTTTAACATCTAACATTCTGCCTAGATCTTCTCCTGTGAGCAGGGATATATACCCACACGTTTACAGTATCCAGCTGTGTCAGTCCATGGACGTCAGAGAAATGGATTTTACGGTGAGTACAAAAATCCTATTTTTTCCTAAGTTGTATGACATAGGAGTGAAACTGTTGGATTTTATCCTCATAAACTGGTGGCATTTTTTGACCTAACTTTGTTTGTACTCTCATGGCCAACCCTTCTCTCCTCATGAAATTGAAGCACCATTTTGCCTTTCCTGTAAAATCAACAATGTTCATTTCGCTTGCAAACATTCTAGCCTGACATTGAATAAGCTTGGTTGACACACATAAGCCACTCTGGCGCTGCTCCAAAATCCAAGTCTTAGGCCTCTGCTCCAAATTTGGCCATTTTGCTGGTTTTCCTCTTAAGGCCTTCTTCTTTTTTGGCATCTTAAGGAGTTGTTCTTCCTGTTTTCTCCACTGTCGGATCATACTCTCAGTGGGGGGAGGTCCAAACTGTCTCTCTGCAGCTCTATTTCCATGCTCTTTTGCATAGCTGACAACATTCAGTTTGAATTTTGCAGAATAAGACAATCGCTTACTTTTTATTATTCTGTGACATCTTGGGCTCAATATGCTTCCGGTCCCTGATCTGCGCACTCTCCACGTCCAATAGGATCGCATCTGCACACTCTCCACACTCTCCACCTCCTCCTCCAACTCCAGCTGACGTCACTAACACAAAGCTCGTGATTGGAGGAAGCCGTTCGACGACCTATGACCCGCTACGCACCCGCGCGTCTCTCTCCAAGGCTGACTGACCGTGTATAAGACGCTGCTTGATTTTCAGTCTAATTATTTTAGTAAAAAGTAGCGTCTTATACACGGAAAAATATAGTAGGTCTGTCTGAAACAAGCCAGTGGGTCACGGGTAAGTAGTCTCTCCTACTGCAGGTGAGTACATGCTGGCTGTGTTTCTTTATATGGGGGGTTTCTCCCTGTCTCCCCCCTGTTATGCTGCTCTCTGCACCCTGTACTGGTGATGTGCTGTCGGGGTGCTTGGGGGGTCACTCTGGCCTGGCTGGGCGCTCATGTCTGTAGTGGGTTCTGGAGAGAGGGGCAGTTTTTCTGGTGTGTGAGGTGATTATTGCGTGCGCCATTAGCGCGCGCATTAGCGCTGTTTGAGGTGGTCATTTGCGTGCGCCATTAGCGCGCATTAGAGCTTTGAATTTCGCGCTCGTCGGCCATCTTGGCGTGGTTCAATGGCACAGTTATAGCTGCGGCCGGCGGCCATTTTCCTGTGGCCGCCGCGCATTTACTTTCGGTTTCGGCCTCTAGCGGCAGCGCTGCGGCGCAAATCTCCTCACAATCTTCTCACAGATTCTTCACTCTCCTCAGGCTCACAGCGTGGTTTCTTCAGCAGGACTGAGCGGTCCTTAAGGGTTGGTGAGTCCTCCGGGTAACCCCTCCTCAGCGTAGCCAGTGGGTGGACTGTATATTCACTGTATAGTGTATAAGGTCTCAGAGGGTGGCGTTATGGAGTCTGATACACCTGCTCTCCACACTTGCCTGGGGCAACTGGCAGTGCTGCACAGTTAAACATGTTCATATGTTTCCTGCACCTGCGGTCCTTATGGACCAGTTGTCGACAGTCCTGGAATCATTCCTTGTCAGAATAGAAGCGGTGTGCGAGCGAAAGGAGCTATAAGCCCCCTCTTTCCACAAAAATCTTTAGTGAAAGAATGCTCTGATTCAGATATGGGCCTAGCTACTGTGCTCAGGACCCTAGCTCTGAATATTTTATGTTTATGAACAGGATTTTCCCTTGTGAGGAAGACTCCAGTTCTGTGTCAGTGAATGACAGGATGCTTGTAAATGAACTCATTGATGATGTGAGGAACACTCTCAAGCTGGGTGTTGTGGCTTAGGTACCTCAGGTGGACGCTGTTTTCCTTGGTTCCTTCAAACTTTTCTTTTACACAGCTTTCTCACTGTTTTCCTCACACACTGCGTCAAGAGCAGAATGGATGATACAGTGGTACACAGTGTTTCCCTCCCCTGGTCGGCGCAGCATGGTAGGGGGGGGATGACGACGGGACTTTATTCATTTATGTCTCTTGTCCCTGTGAGCCTTCTGTGTGATGTCCTGATGCAACAACAGGGTCTCTGCACCTGTGGTTTCCCGCCATTTCCTGGGGAACGCTCTGGGCTCTGACAGACACACGGTCTGAGGATCAGAGGTTACCTGTTGCCTGCATGCTGCTTCGGCAGCACAGTCAAGCAGGTTGGAATGATACAGAGAAGATTATGTGCCTCTGCGCCATAATTTAAACTCATCCTATACCTCTACACTGCATACATTCACAGTGTATGTATGTGTTATTGGTCTCTGTGTCTGCGTGGGTGTCCCCCCACATTCCAATGCTGTGTTTCAGTGCCATACATGATATAAACGTACAAAATATGTTTATGCACGACTCCAGATACATTCACAGTATATGTATGTATTATACTCTCTGGGTCGGCGCGGGTTTCCGCCGGGGGCTCCAGTGTCCTCCCACGCTCTCATGGTATGTGCGCTTCTGCTCTCTGCACAGTATAGACATGTTCAAATATGTTTATTGCACATACTATACATGTTTACAGTATGGGTATACTGTTTGCGTGGGGTTCCTCAGGGTACTCCGGTTTCCCCCCGCGCTCCAATGGAAATGCACAGCATAAACATGTGCAATATGTTTATTCACATGCTATCATTCCTACACGGTATCTGTGTGCTGTCTGCGTGGGGTTCTCCTGGGTGTTCCGGTTTCCTCCCACGCGCTGACGGTATGTGCGCCTTTGGCCTTCTGCACAGTTAAACATGTTCAATGTTTATCACGCGTGCATACACATACCGTGTAGGTATTATAGCAGTCTGTGTGGGTTTCCTCCGGGTACTCCGGTTCCCTCCCACACTCCATTGGTATGGGCGCTTCGCCGCTATGCACAGTCTAAATTTGTGCGATTGGATATCCACATACTAACATACCTACCCGGTATGTCTGTGCAGTCTGCATGGGTTTCCTCCGGGTCTCCGCCCACGCTACATGACATGCGTGCCTTTGGTGCAATACACGGTGTAAACATACACATTATGTTTATACAAAACACTAAATACATTCACAGTAGTTGTAGGTATTGCATTCTCTGAGTATGCGTGGGGTACTTTGGTTCCTCCCACGCGCCAACGATGTGCGCACCATCGGTGCTATGCACACATGGGCTTGTGCAAAATGTTTAGCTATAATACCTACACGGTATGCGTATGCAGTCTGCATGGGTTTCATCTGGGTGCTCAGGTTTCTCCCCTGCGTTCCAATGGTGTGCGCATTTTCAGCGCTATGCACAGTATAAACATGTGCCATTTGTTTATTCACAGGCTAACATACCTACACGGTTGTGTACGCAATCTGCGTGGCTGGTTTACATCCAAGCCCCGATGATGTGCGCGCCTTTGTCGCTGGCACAGTATAAACGTGTTTAATAGGTTCATCCACACATACTAAACTACATACGCCGTATGTGGTTGTATTATGCTCTTTGTGGCTGGGTGGGTTTCCTCCCACACTCTATTTGCGCGTTTGACGCAATACACAGTATAAACTATGTGTTTGTACAATCAGCACTTATCCATGGGTAGCTGCTGGATGGAGCATTGTCACAAGGATCCCTGGTTTCAGGGGTACCACTTTCCACCTGCTTTCAGTGGTAATCAGAAGCGCTGGCTTGGACTGTGTTCGCCAGGCTGAGGTTAGCGTTACGCCCGTTAGTGGCTGCGTCTCTGGCGTTTTTGTAGCTCAATGACTGGGCAAAAGCCTCTGCTTCATCCATCAGTCGTCTAGCAGGTGCACTGCAACTGTTTTAGCCTTTAGGGTCTCTGTGCCCGGGGTGGGTTTGCGCCACCTGTGGAGGCTGAGGTACTAGTCCTCTGACCGAGTTTCTAGGCAAGTTCCGTCAAGTTGCCTTTATTGGCCAACAGTTGAGGCATCCTGTACACCGGGGCCTCTCTTCTCCGATACATTGCGGAGTCTCTTTGGGATTTTCATACATCTCGCTGCAAGGCGGTCGTGACGGCCGTGTGCATTGCAGGGGAAGGGTCCTTGCATCCGGAGGTGTTTTCACCTCCTTTACCGGAGGTGGGGCACTGGAAGTGGACCTTATGGCCTCTCAACTCACTCGCAAGGTGGCAAGATCGTGGCCAGGTCCAGGGACCCTTGGGAAGGCGCGTTGGAAGCCCGTGGGGGCAGTATCGCCTGATATATGCTTACCCTCCGCTACTGTTGTTGCCTCGCCTGCTTCGCAGAGTAGGGGCTGAGGCCATTCCGGTGATCCTCATTGCTCTGGAACAGCGACATTGGTACGCCGATCTATTTCGGCTAGTTGCAGGCGTTCCTTGGCGACTGCCTATTGGGGTGGACCTTCTGTCTCATAATCCCATACTTCACCCTGCTTTACAGTCCTTGGCTTTAATGGCATGGCTGTTTAAAGCCAGGTGCCGAAGGACCGAGTTCTCTCGTATTCGGTCATCTCTTCTATGTTGTTGACACGGGAATCTTCCTCCAGAAAGATATCTCACCGTACCTGGAAGGCTTACATCGCTATGTGCGACGAAATTTGAGTGGCGTCCTTGGATGTTTTCCGTTCCCAGGATTTTGCTGTTCTTACAGCGTGGTGTGACCCAAAAGCTGGCCTTGCTGCATACCTTTTTTGAGGGTTGGATTTCGGCCCGGGCTGTCTTTTTCAACGACCGCTACCGGGCCATTCCTTGATTAGCACCTTTTGTGCAGGGGGTTCGCCATGGGATCCCCCCCTGTCAATCCTCCTCTCCCTACTTGGGATCTGAAATTGATGCATCTCGGTTCTCCAAGAACATCCCTTTGAGAATATCAGAGAGATTCCTCTCTTGACCTTGTCCCGGAAGGTGGCCTTCTTAGTGGCCATTGCTTCGGTTAGACGGGTGTCTGAGTTGGCGGCCTTGTCCTGCAAGTCGCCTTACTTGGTCCTCCATAAGGATATGGCGGTGTTGCGCCCACGACCGTCCTTCTTTTCAAAAGATGGTCTCGGCCTTTCACCTTAAGAAGGACATCGTTTTTCCGTCCTTGTGTCTTCACCCATCGCATCCCTGAGAGTTTACACTTCATACATTAAGATGGGTACAAGCCTTACGGCTGTACCTGTCTGCTACTGTTTCCATTCGGAAGTCTGTGTCTGGTCCAAAACAGGGCCGAGCGGTGTCGTCTGCCACCGTCTCTAGGTGGATCAGGCAGACCGTCATACAGGCCTATGCCCTTAAGGGGCGGGCGCCTCCCTTTCCGGTTGCGGCGCATCCACCAAGGCAATTGGTGCTTCCTGAGCCTTCCGACATCAAGCGTCGGTTGCACAAGTGTGCAAGGCGGCCACTTGGTCGTCCGTTCATACCTTTTCAAAATTTTATAAGGTTGATGTGGCTGCATCTTCGGATGCTTCCTTCGGCCGCAAAGCATTGCAGGCCGCTGTTTAATGTTGCAACTCCTCTGTTGAGGAGCTCTGCTTGTTTGGAGTAAAGTTTTGGTTGTTCCTTTACTACTGCTCCCACCCTTCTGATATGGCTTTGGGACGTCCCACACGTTTACAGTATCCAGCTGTGTCAGTCCATGGACGATAAGAGAAAATAGGATTTTTTTACTCACTGTAAAATCCATTTCTCTGACGTCCATGGACTGACACAGCACCCACCCTTCCTTTTAAGGTTTGTACTGCTTTGTTACGAACCCAAGGCTGCTAGCTGCAGGTGGGAGGGTAATGTCCGGAGGGCTTGCCCCTCTGGGCGGGGCTGTTCCGCTCTGGATTGTTCTAGAATGTATGCTTCTAACAATCTAACATTCTGCCTAGATCTTCTCCTGCGAGCAGGGACATATACCCACACGTTTACAGTATCCAGCTGTGTCAGTCCATGGACGTCAGAGAAATGGATTTTACGGTGAGTACAAAAATCCTATTTTTTTGTTTCTATAAAAATAACAAACATGTTTAACTTACCTGCTCTGTGCAGTGGATTTGCACAGAACAGCCCTGATCCTCCTCTTCTCGGGTCCCTGGCTAGAGCTCCTTGCCCTTCCCTCCTGTCAAGTGCCCTAACAGCAAGCAGTTTGCTATGAGGGCACTCGTGCCGAGTCACAGCTCCCTGTCTGTGTCCATTCAGACACGGAGCCGTGGTCTGGCCCCATCATCCTCTTTTTCCTTATTGGCTAACTGACTTTGATTTTCAGTAGCGGGAGCCAATGGCGCTGCTGTGTCTCAGCCAATCATGAGGGAGTGTCTTGGACGGCCGAGACACTCGTGGACATCGCTGGACAGAGATGGGGCTCAGGTAAGTATTAGGGGGTGCTGAGGGAGGCTGCTGCACACAGAAGGCATTTTATCTTAAAGTAAGGGTTTCTTTTTTTTTTAAAACGTACCTAGGTGCACTGAAAACCGAGCGATTGAACATCGCCGATCACTCGGTTTTTACAGCTCCGTGAGAAGAGAGCTGTAGACTGTCAGTTACAGCTCTCTGCTTATCTTCCTCTGCGCTCATTGGAGCGCTGAGCTGTGGAGGGGGCAGAGCGGCCGTCTCAGCCTCCTCAGCCTCTCAGCGGCTCGCTGAGACGCGTGTCAGTCCAGGCACCTGACTCCCATTGTCAGAATGACGTGGTGCCTGGACTGATATCCATGACGTCGGCAGAGAGCAGACTCGTCACAAACGGGTCACAGGAGTGCAAAACTAATTGCACTCCTGTGATCCATAGGTGAAGCCCAACCAAACAAGCTTTAGCTGGACTTCTCCTTTTAACCTCCCTGGCGGTTTTCCTGAGTGCGACTTAAATTTCAGTACCATTAGCGGTAACCCTGAGCCATACTCATGATTGCATTGCAGAATCCTGGTGCAGTGTACTTACCTTGTCCCCAGGATCCTGCGATGTCCCCCCGCTGTGTCCGCGGGCTGTGTCTCCGTCTGATGCCTCTGTGTGCCAGGCTCCGATCCCTGCGAGCGTTGCGACGCACGGGGGGCGGAGCCTGGCGGCAAATTAAAAAAGTACACAAAACATAACACATATACCGTACACTGTAATCTTACAGATTTCATTACTATATGAAATCCAGGGCTTTTTTTCTCGGAGAATAGGTGCAGGAACTACTCTTCTTTCTGAGTCACCCCTTGACTCCACCCCCAACTCACCTCCAAGCACTGTTCCTTGGTTCCACCTCCTACCCACCTCCCAGTACCCCCCCTTTTAGAGAATACAGAAGCAAGTATCCTTTTATAGTGCTAAGTATTTTGTATGGAATTTGTTAATGATAACAAGAAAAGCAGTAAAATGGATTTAGCAACAATTGCCCCCCAAGTGACAATACACTCCCAACAGCCAGCGACAATAGACCCTCCATCAGCCAGCAATACTAGACCCCTCCAGCAATGATTGACCCCCTGCAATATAAAACCCACCCCAGCAATAATACAACCCCCACTGGCAACAACAGACCTCCACAGCAACAATAACCCCCCCCCAAAAAAAAATAAGTCCCCTCCAGCAACAATAGATTCCCCAGTAGCCAGCATTAATAGACCCTTCAACAGCCAGCAACAAAGACCCCTTCTTCAACAGTAAATCCCTCCCAGCAACATAAGACTCACCCAGCAACAATAGATCCCCCATCCTCAGCAAATAGATTCTCTCTAGCAACAACAGATTCCCCAGCACCAGCATTAATAGATCCTCCAGCACCCTTGCAATTACATATATTCAGTTCTGGAGGTGGAGGAACTGCGTTCCCCCGCATTCCCGTTTAAAAAAAGCCCTGATGAAATTTTTTCACCTCCCTTTTTGTCCCTAGTGGTTTGTCCAGTGCCCTGCATGCAGTTTTATATTATATATACTGTTCTTTCTGCCTGGAAACTTGAGATTGTCCATAGCGACCAAAAAGTGTCCCTTTACGTCAAAGTGATTTTAGACCAGCTAGAAAACAGCGATAGTAAATTAGAACACTTGCAGAATTGAGTAATAGTGAATCATGGGGAAATTCATTTTATTATTATTATATTATTATTTTTTATACCTATTTATTATATTATAATTTATGATTTAGTGTTTCAAACTTTATCATATCCGGGATGTCTACTAGACTCTTGTTTGGACAGATTTAAGTGTGTTATTACTAAGAATTACAGGCCTACAATATAAAACGCCAAATTTCTATGCAAAACAATTGTACCGCTTTGAGTCGTAAAACTCTGACATAATCATACCAGTCCGCCAGGGTGGTTAAAGAGGAAGTAAACCCTCTTTTAAAAAAAAAAAAGCCCCCGCAGCGGTGCTCGGACACCTCCTCCCTCGGCACCATCTCTCCACAAGTGACTTCCGCATATCGCGGCTCCGGCACTGTGACTGGCTGGAGCCGCGATGATGTCACTCCCGCGCATGCCACTCACGGCTTCATCACTCACTCTCAATGCGCCTGCGTGCCGCTGTCTACGGCGCATGCGCCGTAGACATCGGTGCCTTTCTTTTGCAAATATTTCCTGAACCGTGTAGGTTTAGGAGATATTTGTTGCACCTACAGGTCAAGCCTCGTACACACGGCTGAGAATCTCGTCAGGAAAAAACTCGTTGTTTTTCTTGACGAGATTCTTGGACAAGAAACTTGTCCCGGCCGAGTGTACACACACTCGATTCAAAGAACCCACGGTTCTTTGAATGGAGTGAACGCGGTGACGTAATCGACTACGACGAGCGTGCGCTCGTCACATTCGATGCCGCCATCTTGCTACACCCTACCTATGCCTAGGAAGCTACCGCGCATGCGTCAGTCATTTCGAGCATGCGCGGGTTTCCACGGCGACAGGTAAGTGTACACACACACACACTTTTCTCGTCGAGAAACATGCTGACGAGAATCTCGACGAGAAAATGGAGAATCTTGACGAGATAATAGAGAGCAGGTTCTCTATTTTTCTCGTCAAGATTCTTGTCGGTTTTCTTGACGAGAAACCTGATTGCCGCGTACACACGACCGATTTACTCGGCAAGAAAGCTCTGCCAGCAAGTTTCTTGTCATTTTTTGACGAGAAACTCGGTCGTGTATACGAGGCTTCAGCTTTAATCTAGGTTTACCTGTAGGTTAAAGTGGTCTGTAAGGGTTTACAACCACTTTAATGCATTATAATAAAAAACCTTCTCACTTTACAACCCCTTTCATACTTGGTTGTCCTATCCAGTGGCATACAATCTCTGGATACAGGTGTACAATATTCTGAGAATTCTCCTGTAGAAATCTTTACCTATTCTTCCGCAAGAAGCACTTCTCAGTCGAAAACCTCAGTCAAAAAATCCTGACGTGATCACTAATTAACAATTAATTTATTCTTGTGACCCATCTCCTGAACGCCAGGAAACAAACAATAGGTAGCTTGGCTTATTAACACCTGATCTATATCTGAAGTTATATCACACATGCAATGTACAGGGTACTATATCTAAATTTCAACCAGTTTGGGAACCATTGGTTACCCACTTCCTCCCGAGGGACTTCGATCATCGCCTTTTAAAAATTAGATGTTTGCCAAAATTTAGAACAGGCATCTTTTGGTGGACTGCGAACCCCCTAGCCCCCTTCTCTTTCATTCCCTGCCTTTATCCCTCTTTTATCCTCCACTGTATATCACTCATTAGCTATCTCAAAATCAATTTTAATCCTCCTCCTCCTTTCTTTTAGTTTATGGTTTATTAGTATTCACGCTACTATTTCTGTAAGGAATGCATCCAATAACAATTTGTTATTTTTGAACATTCCTTGTCAAAAGGCTGACAAGACTTGTCTGCAATGCCTTACTGTATGTTTTCTTTCTATACTTGATAAAAGAGCTGCACGATTAAAGTGGTTGTAAACCCTTTACAACCACTTTTTACTACAGGTAAGCCTATAATAAGGCTTACCTGTAGCTACCGTGGATATCTCTTAAGCCTGCATGGTTTAGTAGATAACCCCTGTATCAGCATGTGCCGACCACATAGGAAAATGCGCACTGAAGCAACGGCTCGGTGTAATGCCAGGTCTGCCGTGTGTTGCGACTTATAAAGATATGGGGCGTGACACCGGTGATGTCACATGGAGACCCCGCTCCTTATGATGACACCACCTCATCATCCCTCGGGCGGTGATGTCATTTGGGGGGCATGGCCTCTATATGATGTCACAGGATGGCCCCACCCATGTCTTTATAAGTCATAGAATACGGCGAATCTGGCATTACACCGGGAGAGCGTGTTGAGGCAACATAAGAACAAGAACAGAGGGGGAGTAGACAATGCCAGAGGCCTCTACCCCCCCCCTCCTTCCCGGGTGAGGCCCAGGCTTTCGCCTAGGGGCTTGTTAGACACAGGGCCCCTTTCCACCCTCAGGGTTGTTACTGGGGGGGGGTATGCGGCCTATTGGCGCGGGTCGTGCACCGTGGCCGGCGTCCTAATATTTAGCCCGCGGCTTTGCTTCCTACTGGCGCGGGTCGCTCACCGACTCGGATCGATCCGGTTTCTCCCCCCAAAAATTTTTCCCACCAACTTTTGCGGCGGCCTATTGGACCGCGGCTTACCAGAGGGGTGGCACATTGGGTGGGGGGTCTGTGCCCCGTGCGAGGGGCCCCCTGGTCTGTGCCCCCATTGAGGGGCCCCCTGGTCTGTGTCCCCTGTGAGGGGTCCCGGTATGTGTCTCACGGTGCCCGGAAATTTAGGTCGCGGCTTTGCAGCCCACCGACCGACTCGGATTGATCCGGTCCCCCCCCCCCCCGTGGGCTGGCAAAATTTTTTGTCCCCGACTTTTGTGGCAACCTACTGGACCGCAGCTTACCAGAGGGGGGTGGCGCATTGGGGGTTCTGTGCCCCGTGCGAGGGGCTCCGCTTCTGTGCCCCCTGCGGGGGGTCCGGTCTGTGTCCCCTGCCAGGGGCCTTGGTGGTGCTCCCTGTGCGGGGCCTCGGTCGACATCCGCTATGTGGATCTCGGGTGGGGGGGTCTCCGGTTGGTGGGTCTCCTCCCTCCCTGGGTTTTTGGGGTAGCGCTCAGGTGGCACCCCTGCCCTCTTCTACTTCCTCTGCCCGATCAGTCCGATCTGGCTCAGCCGTCGTGGACGCGGCCCACGCTCCCTGTCCTGTCAGGGAGTGAGGATGACTGCAGTAGTGCACAAAGGGGCGTTGGTTGTCCCGCTTATTACTTCTGTGCAGGAACCTTTTCAAGATGGGGATGCAGCTTTGGCTGCGGCGGAGGGCCGGTACCCGTTTGGATAAGCCGTCTTGCGCGGCGAGGGTGTTCCCTTCTCCCTCTTATTTTGACAACATCGTCCATGAGGACTGAGAGTGTCCAAAAGTGTGTTTGTGTTTCCAAAGACACTTGCTGTACGGCATTCTTTGGGGAGTCCCTCCTTCAGAAGTGGACTGTTCCACCAGTAGTGGAACTCCCTGTCTCTAGGTTCCCCTGGTTGCTGAGCTCTCTGTTTCCTCAGTGGTGCTTAGACGGGTATCTGGGGGGCTACCCTGAATGACATGTTGCGTCTTGATTTTGTCCGGTTACAAGATAGTTTTCCAGCTGTATTCCTCCAAAGAGTCTCTTGTTATGCTTCCAATGGGCTTTGTCACCAGACTTCTGGCTGTTCTCCACAGGGGACCGTGCAAACCTCGTTGCTGTGGAGTGTGATTGTCCCCATTCCCGTGTTGAGAAGGGTTTTCATGGGAACCTACCTTGTGTGGGTACAAAAGTTCAGGAGGGAGTCCGTCCGCACGGCGGGGCACTCCTTCATCATGGAGACTGTCTGACTTCTATCAACATCACGAATGCTTACTACGCATTCCATTATTTGCCCGACTCCAGCACTTCCTCCGTTTTGCTGTGGGTGTGGAGTATTGTGAGCGTGTGGCGATGCACCTTTGGGTCTGGCACCACTCCTCGGGTGTCCCGAGGGGCAACGTAGTTCCTATACAGACCTTGACTGATTTCAGTTGGCGTCTATACTAACGGAAGTCTGCTTTGGCCCTGCCAGAACGTTGGATATCGGAGCCTGACCCGAGTTTCAGTTCTGGCCAGCGTGTTTCTTTTACTGGACAAAGTTCCAGAAGTTGCATGCTGCGTTTTTCATTTACGGTCCGGCAGGTGGGCTCCTCTGCGGGTCTGCATGGGGGTGTTGGGTTCCGATAGTATCTACCTTTTTTTGAGGCAATTCCATTTGCACAGTGCCATGCAAGCTCCCTTCGGAGAGATCCTGCCATATTGGGCAAAATACCCAAGGTCTCTGGACAACTGGCTTTGGGTGAGTAAGGAAACCTAGAGGTTTCCTAGTCTGGTGGCTTCACTCTCCGGTTCTTCGGGGTAGATCCTTTCTCTTCTTGTATTGATCAGGGTGACCACTAATGCCAGTCTGTCCGGGTGGGAGATGTCCTGGTACTGAGCTCTGCTCAGGGTCTTTGGAAGTTGGTGGAATCTGGACTACCGAGCAATATACTGGATCTTTAAGCGATCAGACTAGTTTTGGATCATGGACGGATCGACTTTGGGGGATCCCGGTAGGGATCCAGTCAGACAAGGCAATGGTGGTGGCTTATGTCATTCACCAGGGCGGGCCGAAATAGGCTGTTGGTGACCCTGGCTTTTGCCAGTATCTTCCGGGGGGCAGAGTATCTCATTTCGGCCTTTTATGGCGTACGATTTCCAGGAGTGGTATGCTATCAAACGGATACCTCAGTTGGTTGGACCACGGGGTAGGCCCTCCACTGGGGCCGTGTTTCATCGGTTTTGTCATCCACTGGGGCACTCCTAAGGTGATCTGCTTGTGTCCTGGCTCAACAGGATGGTACAAAGGTTTCTGGCAAGGTCGCGGGATCTTCTGGCGGCTCGGGTGGCCTATGGCTCCAGTGACATTTGCTCTGTCTTCCTCCTCCAGCTTCTGCTGTGGCTTTTTGAGCAGGGTCATGGCTGCAGGGATTCTGATCGTTCTATTGGCTCCGGATGGGTCCTGTTGGTCTGGATATGCTGAACAGGTGCGCCTGGGTGCCAATGTTCTTTGGTAACTGCCTTTAATGAAGGATCTACTGTCCCAAGGACCAGTCTACCATCCTGCTTTAGAGTCACTGGGTTTAATGGCCTGGCTGTGTTGAGCCAGGTGCTGCAGTTCCAACCCTGCTGATGGCTAGGGAGGCTACCTTCTAGGAGGTTTTACCTCCGGATGGGGAAAGCGCATTTATCCTGGTGTGAGTCACCGAGCGTTCATCCTCGTTCTTCTAGGTGGCTTAGATTCCGACCTCCTTTTACGGGGGGGAGGAGCAGGATTTGGGCCTTGAGTACCATCGAGGTCAGGTGTCAGCCTGGGTGGTCTTCTTCAGCGCCCCCTGGTCTCGCATTCCCTGATGTGTACCTTTTATTAAAAGGGTTTAGACATTTGTTTCCACTGGTGCGGTTTCATCTACCGCCGTGGGATCTGAACTTGGTGATTTTGGTTCTTCGGAAGCCTCTCTCTCTCTCTCTCTCTCTCTCTCTCTCTCTCTCTCTCTCTCTCTCTCTCAAGATATTCGGGAGATTCCACTGTTTACTCTGTCTCAGAAAGTGGCCTCTTGGTTGGGTTTCACCTCTGCTCACAGGGTGTCCAAAATGGTGGCGTTGTCTTGTCATTCACCTTAACCAGGTTAAGGTGGGGCTTCGCCTTTTTTTCCTTAAGTTCTGTCCTTGGATTTCCATTGGAATAAGGAGATTGTGTTGCCTTTCTTGTGTCCCTGGTCAGCACATCCCAAGCAATTTGCCTTATCTGCCCTGAATGTGTTTTTTTGGGGTATTTGGATGTATTTGCCAGCCACTGAGTCTGTTTGGAGGTCTGACTCCCTGTACTTACGAACGGGCCAAGAAAGGGGCTGTCTGCCTCTTCTGCAACCTTTTTTCTGGATGGGTCGGACAGATGATGACTCTGGGCTATTTGGTCGGGGATCGGATTCCTCCGTTCCCGGTTACAGCGCATTCTTCTCGGGCGCCTGGAGCTTCCGGGGCCTTCTGTCATCAGGGGTCCGTTGCGCAGGTTTGCTAGGAGGCCTCTGGTCGTCGGTGAACATTTCACAAGTTCTGCAAAGTGGATGGGTTGGCATCTGCGGATGCCTCCTTTGGCCACAAGTTTTTGCGAGCTGCTGCTTAAGAGGGTCTATTCTCTCTTGAAGGGGTAACGTTCAGGTTGGGTTCCAGCTTGTCCTGTGGAAAAACTCTTGTTACCTGGTTGGCTCTTGTGATAGCCTTGGGATTTTTTGTTGTCCCACCCCTCATGTTTTGCACTGCTTTCCGACGTCCCAATGGTTCTGAATTAAGAAGGCTGTGTCTGTCAATGAACGAAAGAGAAAATAGGATTTTTTACTTACCGTAAAATCTGTTTCTCTGAGTTCATTGACAGACACAGCACCCACCCCTCTATGGAGTTTTTGATACTTCTATTACTGCTTTCTACTAAACTGAATACCTAGAGCAGGGAGTGGGTTATATACGGACTGAGGACAGCCAATGGGCGTAGCCAGGGGTTGTTTTTTTTGTTCTTACTCCTAATGGAGGCGATATAACCCAATGGTTCTGAATTAAGAAGGCCGTGTCTGTCAATGAACTCAGAAGCGGATTTTACGGTAAGTGAAAAATCTTATTTTTTCTTCATAAATTTGGGCTAAAATTTATACTGCTACATATCTTTGGTAAAAATAAACCAAATTAGTGGATATTAGTCTTCAAGCTATGGTGCCAATCATTGAAAATTGATCACACCTGATGTACTGACGGCCTATCTCATTTCTTGAGATACTTTCAAGCTAGAGCAGTAAAAATAACCCCCAAATGACCCCTTTTTGGAAAGTAGACAATCCAAGGTATTAACCACTTTCCGACCGCTGGCTGTTATATAACGTCCTCGGCTTTGTGGTGGTATATCTGAATGATGCCTGCAGCTACAGGCATCATTCAGATACCGGCATTTTCAGCCGGCGATTCCCTTCACCATAAGAATGATCATAGCGGCTGAGTGTGATCAGTGAGTCAGTGACAGGATCCGCCGGCCCCGGATGTTGATCATAGAGATTTCCGGCGGACCAGATGGTCGCCGGAGTCTCTAAGATCGTCTGAGGCTGGGCGCGATGTTATGACGTCACGCCCGGCCTCTGCATTCAAAAAAACGCCGCCGCTTCGGCTGTGAAGCAGTGATCGTTTTTTTATTTTAGGCTTCCCAGCCTAGAGGTGAGATGTGGGATCTTATTGACTAGCTTTTAACAGTTTGGCTTTTACAGCCTATGTTTTGAGGGAAAGAGAAATCTCAGTCATTTGTTCCAACTTCACTAAAACCAAGAAGAGCCACTTCCAGAAAGATCGACTATCGTACCTCAAAATCCTTTTTTGCCTGGTTTGAGCACAGTCACTTCAACCCCAGAGATAACGCTGTACCTCGCAATTTGGCCTTGCTAAAGCACTCTGAAAGGACAGATTGTACATTCTTTTTCAAAAATTCCTGGTCTCGATGTCCCTGGTCAAAACCTTTATTTAAGGTGTATCTCTAATCGGCCCCCTTTACGGCACCCTGTGCTTTGTTGGGTACTCAATCTGGTTCTCCCTGTCCTGCAGAAACCACCCTTTGAACCCATCAAGGATATCCCCTTAGATAATCACTCCTGCAAAGTGGCCATTTGGTTGCTTTAAAATTGTCCAGACATGTCTGAGTTGGTGGCTGTTTCTTGTAAGGAGTTTGTACCGTAGGTCAGAGTTTTTTTTTTGTGAAAGCGAATCCAGAGACAGTGTTCAAAGAAGTCATCTTATCTGCATAATTGATTAGTTTGCTCCTGTGCTCACACACAAGGTATGGGATGAGGCTCCACTCAGCAGGTAGCACAGAAGTTATTGTATCATGTACCAGCATAAAGCCAGACACCTTGGCACTAGCAATTTGGGGCTGAACCCAAGACTGAAGCCAGACCCTCAGGATACTTTGACCCAGGAGCCACTTGGCACTCACATGCTTCTTTGCCCCTGCTGCTGTTTGCCCTTATACCCAGTGAACCTGATGCTGCAGCAGCGAGGTCACCCCAAACCTACACTTTTTTCTGGACACCACAACCTTCCCTGGCTGTACTCTGCCAGTCCTTATTCTATGGATTACCTCACTCTTACCTCTGTGACCCTTGTGCTGCCTGGGTGCACTGCAAACTGCAGCTGGATGCTCAGGACCTGCTCTGTCTGCTTCCCTGGATCAAAGGGTCTCCTGTGCCTACTCTGACCCTTCACCATCTCCTGGACCCTCCAAGTGTTGAAAGAAAAACAGCATGTAATGTAAAGTTGTTAATAAACTGACAATAATGTATGCATTATGCCTATCTATGCAGCAGGTGGAGCTGTGGTATTAGTGTATAGTTCTTATATTCTATGATATAACAGAATGTATTTTCTATCCATGCTCAATGCACTCGTTTGTGTTCTCTTCCTGTCTGTCTCCATGATAAAAGGCATGATAAAAGGCATGTAATATATTTCTATACAAAGGTAAAGCTGCTTGCTGTATCCAAGAAGCTTCCAAAGCATGATTCAATACTCTGCTAATATGTTATGGGTCCCAGGCACCCAGGCATTGGATAGGATACTACAGGCACCCAGCAAGCCCAGCAGCACCCAGGCACTGGAAAAAGAGACTTCTGCAAGACAGTGAGTCTGTGAATACTGTATGCAAGCAGCTGAAAGATGGCAAGCAGGTCAGATGTAAAGTTTGCTATTGCAAAGCTGAACAATGCCAATTACCAACTGTGGAAGTTTAAACTGGAAGTGTTTCTCAGCAAGGATGACTTGTAGCAAGTGCTAAATACGGGAGAGGACATCAAAGATAACCATATTGTTGCTCTGCTCCTCTTATTAACGCTTTAGAAACCAGAACAGGAGCTGACACTGGAATATGTCAAAGGCAAATTAATTGATTAATATGACAGAAGGAAAGATAATATGCACCATGATGGCAAAGCCCTTAAGATGTACAAAAGCACAACAAAGAAAGCAGGTCCTGTTTTCGCTCTAAAAGGGCCGGTCACTTAAAAAAAAGGACTGTTTTATCCGGAAAGCCGAGCAGCGAAAGCTAGAGCTATCCACAGCAGACACATCATGGAGTGACACCTTTAACCATTTACTGACCAGGCGCGATAGTGGGCGCATGCGCCCGCTGCGGGAGTGGGGCAGGCAAACTTTATGTCCACCTGTGATCGCCTATTACAGAGGCAGAATGGGGAACTACCTTTGTAAACAAGGTGATTCCAAGTCCTGAAAGGTGACATGACAGAGATCTTCTGTTCCCAGTGATCGGGAACAGTAATCTGTCATGTTGCAGTAAGACCAGTCCATCCCCCCTACAGTTAGAAAACACCTAGGGAACAAATTTAACCCCTTGATCGCCCCCTAGTGTTAACCCCTTCCCTGCCAGTGACATTTACACAATAATTTGTGGCTATTTATAGCACTGATCGCTGTATAATTGTCAATGGTCCCAAAAAAGTGTCCACCGCAATGTTGCAGTCTCGCTAAGAATCACAGATCGCCGCCTTTACTAGTAAAAAAAAAATGAAAATAATAAAAAATGCCATAAATCTATCCCCTATTTTGTAGACACTATAACTTTTGCGCAAACCAATCAATATACGCCTATTGCAAAATTGTAATTTAATTAAAATTATTACCAAAAATATGTAGAAGAATATATATATAAAATATTTTTTGGGGAATATGTATTATAGCAAAAAGAAAATGTTTTTTTTTTCTCAAAATTGTCGCTCTTTGTTTATAGCGCAAAAAATAAAAAGAGACGATCGAATACCACCAAAAGAAAGCTCTATTTGTGGTAAAAAGGTTTGGGTACAACATTGCACAACAATGTGCAATTGTCGGTTAAAATGACGGAGTGCCGTATCGCAAAAAAATGGCCTAGTCATTAAGGGGGCAAATACTTCCGGGCTGAAGTGGTTAAAGTGACATAGAGCGGCAAGCCATGCAGCTGGTGCATAGACTCAGGTGCGACAAGCCACATGTCTAGCGATGAGACCTTCTTCACAAACATTGATTACAGTGCAAAAGACAAAGTTTTCCTAGCAAAACGGGAAAAGCATCACTGCAGAAAGTAAAAGCCAGGGCTTCCTGACCTGCATTACACCACAAGGCAAGCAGAGTATCCATGTAAAGAAAGAGCTGTATGTTCTAGAACTAGAAGGCAGTGAAAAGTCTTGCAAACAATGGTCTCACAGTTAAGTTTCAGGGTGATGAATGCACAATTCACAATAATAAACGATTCCTCGCAAAAGGAAAACTGGATGATCATTTATACAAGCTCATTACCACAGCACATCAAGCCAATATAGTCTCTAATGATATGACCTACACAACAAATGTATTCACTTATGGCATAGGCGGCTGAGACACAGAAGTTCAGAAGCTATACAGGACATTATAAAAAAAGCTTTATCAGAAGATTTGACAATAGGGCCTTGCAGAGTGCTCATGAAATGCAAGTGCGGTATTGAAAACAAAAGCCACACGTGTTCCCCTTCCGCAGGCATCTCAAAGAAAAACTACCCACCCCCTGCAGCTCATACACAGTGACGTATGTGGTCCAATAAAATCTCCCACGTCAGGTGGGAACAGATATCTACTGACCTTCATTGATGATTATTCCAGGTACACAACAAATTAAAACATAAACCAGGAATAATATGCACGGACAATGGCAGAGAATACATAAGCAAAGAAGTGGCCTCATACCTGACGAGACCAGGAATAGTACACCAGAAAACCACACCATACACTTCTGAACAAAACGGCAAAGCAGAAAGGAAAAATCGTATTCTTATAGAAATGGCCAGGTGCATGTTGTCGGATGCCAATCTACCTCACAAGTACTGGGGAGAAGCAGTTATGACTGCAACCTACCTACAGAACAGACTACCCTCAAGAGCCATTAAAAGTACTCCATTCGAAATGTGGCCTTTTTAACTATTTTAGCTGGCTGTTTGTCAAGCCCTTTTGCACTTTATTTTCCTTTTGTGGTCCTGCTGAGTCTCCCTGGCCGTACCTTACTGTTATTTTGCACCCCTTAAGTATAGCGGAATACCACAATAAATACCCTGCATGTTGGGTTCCTTTTGATTTGCCTCTGTATACTCTCTTTGCACTCCTAGTTCATCACTGCGCCACTCCTCATTTTTCACAAAGAAAAGGTAGTCTTATGGTCAAGACCACCTTTTCATCCTAAATTGGTATCTTTCTTCCACCTTTAATGAAGGCATAGTCCTGCCATCCTTGCCCTGCTCCTAAACACCCAAAGGAAGTTGGTCTTTACTGCCTGATACAGTCAGAGCGAATCAGTTTACTTCAAAACTTCAAAACAACAGCTTCTATGAAAAAGATGGACTCGCTCCCTACCCTCAGGACCTCACAAGGGTAATCCTGCTTCCAAGTCGACCATTGCTAGATGGATAAGACAGCTCATCACCAGAGCTTTCAAGTCAAGGATAAAGCTTTTCCTACACTTTTTTTGCGCTCACTCCACCAGGTCAGTGGATGTTTACTGGGCATTCTGGCATAAGTTTGGGAAGACCACCACCAGGTCCTCTGTTCATATCTTTTCAAAGTTTTACCAGATGGACGTCCAGTCTCCTATGTATGCAGCTTTCAGCTGCAAGGTTCTAGCTGTGGCATTCTGAAGTTTGGGTTTGTTGACCCTTGTTTTTGTTGTTGGGCCTGTTGGCACGGTTTTGTTTGCCTGGTTTTTGCACACCCCTCTCATGTTCTGCTTTGGAATGTTCCAGGCTCTATGATTATTAAGCCTTTTTTTCCGGTACTGTACAATTAGGATAAGAATTTCAATGTACCTGTAAGTTCTTTAAGTAGAGAACAGGATACAGATCACCTTTCCTTCTAATCCTGGGTTACTCTGCATTGTTAAAACTGAGGACTCACCGAATGGTGTAGACTCATATGGAGGATGCCCAGGGGGCCTTGTTTCCAAAAGCTTTGCCAGTGTCAAATTACCTGAAAGTATCAGTCTATAACCCAGGGTCTATGAATACTCAGCCTGTGTTGTGAACTGTATTCTAAGATATGGAATTCACAGGCAAGTCAAAATTAAATTTTATTTTTTGGGGCACAGTGAGTGATCATCTGATAGCTGCATATATGCTGACCTGACTCCCCAAAGATTTGCACCAAGGACTCTATCTGTTTTGATATCTCACCAAATATGCCTCTAGCTTGAAAATATCTTGCAGCTCATACACAGGTTTATTGTCAAAAATGGTCTGGTTAGGCTTCATTCACACCACCGTAAAAAACGCATATACGTACAAGTGTTATGTTAATTACGGATCTTAATGCAGCTTCATTGTTTTAAATGGAGCCATTCACACAGGTACACTGCATTCAACACAGAATCAAAAATCTGCATCAAAGAACATGTACACACGATCATTTTTCCCGTCAGGAAAAATTACATTTTTTCCTTTGGACGAGAAAAACGATCGTCTGTGGGCTTTAATTTTTTCTCGTCGTGATTCCTGTAATTTTTCTCCGCGGCAGTTTTCCCATAGGGAAGCACTGCCGCGGAGCCTACACGCGGTCGTTTTTCTCGTCAAGAGAAAAAATGATGGGAAAAACGGCCGTGTGTGGGGGAACAAGCCGTTCCCTCGTTTTTCCTATCGTGATTCACGGCAGTGTTTTCACCGCCGTGAATCACGATCGTGTGTACGCGGCATTATGCTTATAAACTTATGTGTACGCATTTGTAAGCACATAAATAAAGTCTAAATTATCATTATATATGCATTTTAACGTATTTATAGGCAAGTATTATTTGGCAGGAACGTTTCTCCTAGAAAACACATGTGTAATAACATCAGATCCTTGTACTAACACAAGCGACGTTAGTCAAGCGATCTCCCCTGCTGTGCTATTGTGTTCCAAATTGACTTCATCCCATAACCTTATTAGTGCTACGTAAATTGAGTTTATAAATTATGCTCTTAATTGGCCTAGCGAAGGCTTCCATCCAGGGCTGCCAGTTGGCATTGCATTACTCCTGAGAAATAGCAGCTCTGGGAGGGTCACTCATCTGGCAAATTAATTGAAAATTGTGCTGCCTAATGATTAGCAAACTATATGCAAAAGTTTTTTGTGTGTGTATTTGTGATCTCAGTCCTTGACAGAGGGCCGTAACAGATTTGGTAGATGAGAAATTTTCACCCAAACATGCCGAATTAAGAATTGTTGGGTGATTTTCTGTAGGGCTGTGGAAATTAACTATTAATTCCTTGATTAATCGATTAAGTTTTTTGATCTATCAAAATTCCGGGTCTTCAGGGAGTTACGTCGGAGATCCGGTGAAGCCATAGACACCGGCGGGGCTTGCCGTGTCCATCTGAAGGGCTCCTTTGCTGTGCCTTCATATCTGCATGCCGGCCGGACCTTACTATCTGCCACACGCAAGGGCTGTTACACTTCCCTCTATCAACCTGGGATTCTACAGCCATCCACTGGGGGTTGTGATAGTTCCCTTCACGGGACATCTACATGCTGACGGACTGATGTTAACCCCTCCTCATCTGGATTCAGCAGTGGTATCATTGTACACATTTTTATACCAGTATCATACTTAGCTACATGTTTCTATGACTGCTTTTGCTACCGTTTGGAATTACTCGCACCATTTTTACAGTTTATGTAGCTACATCAATTTTACCTCCAGTGCAATATTAATTTTGTTACCTACTTGAAGACTATAAAAGTTTTAATGCTATTCCCATCGAGCGCTGCCTTTGTGTGTTTTTTTGTATCCTGCTAATCATTTTTCCAGTGGTTGGTAGCTGCACTGGGAATCGGCCTGCAAGGAGATCAGCTAAATATAGTTGGATCTGTATGTGCATTATAATTAATCAAAATTAGTCGATTAATCGATTAAAAAAAAATTGATTAATCGAACACGAAAATTTTAATCAGTAACAGCCCTAATTTTCTGATTTTATATTGTCATCTCTTTTAGAGCAATTTTAGAACAGCAACGGAGGAATTTCAAATCAAACTGCTTGTTTTGTTTATATTAACCACTTCCCGACCGGCCTATAGCAGAATGACGGCCGGGAGGTGGTTAAGTTATCCTGACTGGGCATTATATGACGTTCAGCAGGATAACATGTCGGCACGGGGGGCGCGCAGTGAGGCAATCAGTGGTGCTGTGTGTCGCTCTGACACACTGCATCTCCGATCATAGTAAGGAGCCTCTGACGGAGGCTCCTTACCATGTGATGAGCTGTGACCAATCACAGCGTGAACCAGGAAGTGCCGGTAAACGGCTTTCCTTGGTTTGTGCTGACAGGGAGAGGGGGGACTGTGCTGATAATCAGCACATTGATTATCAGCACAGCCCCATCAGATGTGCCACCAATAATGGCAATCAGTGCCCATCAGTTGCCAGTCAGTGTCCGATCAGAAACGCCTGTCAGTGCTAAATCAAATAAAATAAAAATCCCAGTGGTGATCAAATACCCCCAAAAGACAGCTTTATTTGGGGGAAGAAAATGATACAAATTTAGTTTGGGTACAGTGTTGCATGACTGCGCAATTGCCATTCAAAATGCGACAGCGCTAAAAATTATCCTGGGCAGGAAGGGGGAAAGTACCCAGTATTGAAGTGGTTAATTTATTATAATTTATTCAATATCAGTCTATTAATCATTTTCACTGCGTCTTCTGAGCATCACCTTGCTGGAAGACTGAAGTAATGTCTTCCATTGTGTGTAATGCCATAGAGATTTGGCTTTTTTCCAGATGTAGCACCACTTCTGCAAGTTAGATGATGGCATCTGCCAGTGCTGGATGGGGAGCTTTGACCAAAACCAGCAGTCCTGTCAGCTTCTGTAAAATGGTTAAGACTGTTAGCTTCCATTTGCTAATGACACCTGAAAATACAACGGAATAGAGCTGAGCATGAGCTGCAAAAAACAATTCCAATTGCTTTCAGCTTTATTGAAACAATACCGTATGGGGGGGGAGAGCAAAGGTGGGACTTTAAATGAAGCACACAGCAGTAAATTGACAAGTCAAGCGAGTAGGAAAATTGGATTTATTTTGTATTATACATTCACTTATAGCATATATTGGGCATACAGCCTCTAAACCAGGGGTCCTCAAACTACGGCCCGCCAGTGTGATTTACCCGGCCTGCGGACTGCCCCTTTAACATTGCGGCAATCGTCCCCTTCCCTGACCTTTTTGTTCACTATTTTTCGCCGCCGCCGCTAGAGGTCCGGCCGGCGGAGGTAATGTCTCCGCCGGCGGCCATTTTCAAGAAGACCACAGATGAACAGACGAGTTATTAACAAGAAGGGAACCTGCCGAGTGGCTACTATAAAAATGGAGCTGCGGTACCCCCCGCCCCTGGCCTGTCTGTCATCTGTGACCTGTTGTGGAAAGGGGCGGGGGGGTGGGCGGTGCCGCAGCTCCATTTTTATAGTAGCCACTCGGCAGGCTCCCTTCTTGTTAATAACTCGTCTGTGGGCTCCAATGGGAGGGGGGTGGGGGACACCTGAGATGTAAGGGAGCACTCCGCTGACTGGGGACACCTGAGATGTAAGGGAGCACTCCGCTGACTGGGGACACCTGAGATGTAAGGAAGCACTCCGCTGACTGGGGACACCTGAGATGTAAGGAAGCACTCCGCTGACTGGGGACACCTGAGATGTAAGGGAGCACTCCGCTGACTGGGGACACCTGAGATGTAAGGAAGCACTCCGCTGACTGGGGACACCTGAGATGTAAGGAAGCACTCCGCTGGCTGGGGACACCTGAGATGTAAGGAAGCACTCCGCTGGCTGGGGACAGTGACACCTGAGATGTAAGGAAGCACTCCGCTGACTGGGGACAGTGACACCTGAGATGTAAGGAAGCACTCCGCTGGGGACACCTTAGATGTAAGGAAGCACTCCGTTGGCTGGGGACAGTGACACCTGAGATGTAAGGAAGCACTCTGCTGGGGACACCTGAGATGTAAGGAAGCACTCCGCTGGGGACTCCTGAGATGTAAGGAAGCACCTCCGCTGGCTGGGGACACCTGAGATGTAAGGCAGCACCTCCGCTGGCTGGGGACACCTGAGATGTAAGGAAGCACTCCGCTGGCTGGGGACACCTGAGATGTAAGGAAGCACTCCGCTGGCTGGGGACACCTGAGATGTAAGGAAGCACTCCGCTGGCTGGGGAAAGTGACACCTGAGATGTAAGGAGACACTCCGCTGGGGACACCTGAGATGTAAGGAAGCACTCCGCTGGCTGGGGACATTGACATCAGGGCTCCTACTGATTCTGCATTATGCTGAGTTGAACTATTAAATTTTATATTACAATGTAATAGAAATAATGCGCTTCAATCACCCTGACGCCAGAACAACCCTGGTGCCGGGATGATTGAAGCGCTAACACCAGGTGTTTGGAGTATCTTTATCTGCTGATTGGTAAACTTTCTGGAATACACATTTCTATTGTGATTGGAGGAAGTCTGTGATGGGGGCGAGTCTGTGATGGGGGGAATCTTATAGGGGGATCTGTGATGGGGGTGTCTGTTACGGGGGGCTTTATGATGGAGAGGAGTTTGTGTTGGGGGGCTTTGGGATGGAGAGGAGTTTGTGTTGGGGCTTTGTGATGGGGGGGTCTGTGATGGATGACCTTATATGGGGGCTTTTTGATGGGGGGAATCTGTGATGGGGGGGGATTTGTGATGGAGAGGAGTCTGTGCTGGGGGGGTTCCGTGATGCGGAGGGGGTACCGTGATGCGGAGGGGGTTCTGTGATGAGGGGAGTCTCTGAAATACTAATAAGTTTATGTTGATTAAAATAGTTTTTTATTTTAAATATTAAATATTTTTTTCCTGTTTTTTTGCACTACAAATAAGATGTGTGCATAGGAATTTGTTCATATTTTTTTAAACTATAGTCCGGCCCCCCAACAGTCTGAGGGACCATGGACTGGCCCCTTGTTTAAAAAGTTTGAGGACCCCTGGGCCTCATGCCCACTGGCGTTTTTACAGCTGCGTTTTTGAGCGTTTTTTACAGCTTAAAAACGCCTGTCCATGTTATTGTAAATATTTTTTTTTTAAAAAAAAAAAAAAAAAAAAACGTCGGAGCTAAAAACGCGACCGCGCGTTAGTGCGCGTTAGTGCGCGTTTTTGCGCGTTTTTTGACGCTCGCGTTTTTTCCTGCCTAGTTCTGACGCTGAGGAACGCACTGGCCCTGGGTTTTTTTTACAGCTTACAAACGCCTATGCTCTTTACAGCTCAAAAACGCCTAGGTGGGCATGAAGCTATAGACTAACATGGACAGGCGTTTTTAAGCTGTAAAAAACGCTCAAAAACGCGGCTGAAAAAACGCCCGTGGGCATGAGGCCTTAATATTAAATGTTTACAAAACCAATACATGAAAATACATACCTTTTACATAATGAATACAAAGATCGCATGATTCAAGTAGCAGACAATTAAAAACATGATAGCGGTCATAAAAGAGAATAAAGATTCCATGGTAAGAAATGATGGTGTTAATGGCTCTACGTGTTTCGCGACCTTCTAGTCGCTCATCAGGAGCATAAACCATGGAATTTAAATCTAAAAATGAGAAAATATACATCATCATATTATCTAAATAATATTAAGTAGTTTGGGTTGGGAAGTTTTTTTCTCTACAAAATGAATTTCCCTCTCTCTCCCTTCCAGCCCCCCTCCCCCCGCCCAAAAATATCCCCATGCTCATGATTATCATATTTTTTTTTTCCTCACTCCCAACCCAAACTACTTAATATTATTTACATATGTATATTTTCTAATTTTTAGATTTAAATTCCATGGTTTATGCTCCTGATAAACGACTACAAGGTCGCGAAACGCGTAGAGCCAATAATTACCACCATCATTTCTTACCATGGACTCTTTATTATCTTTTATGACCGCTATCATGTTTTTAATTGTCTGCTACTTGAATCATGCGATCTTTGTATTCATTATGTAAATGTATGTATTTTCATGTATTTGTTTTGTAAACATTTAATACTTATGGTTTAGAGGCTGTATGCCCAATATATGCTATAAGTGAATGTATAATACAAAATAAATCCAATTTTCCTACTCGCTTGACTTCTCAATTTACTGCTGTGTGCTTCATTTAAAGTCCCACCTTTGCTCTCCCCCCCATACGTCATTTTGATAGGGATGGAGGCAGCTACCCCTTTGGTTCCTGCCTTAAAGTCCCAAAAACACCCTTTTCTCTTTTATATATTGAAAACAATACCCTGTTGTAGTGCTAAATAATTCAAAGAGAGCACATAGATCTTTTGCACTAATTTATGTTTTCTGTGCAGATTTTGTGGACCTGAGTAATGGAAAGTTCTATGTTGGAGTGTGTGCGTTTGTCAAAGTCCAGCTGAAGGTAGTTCTATTCCATGATCAGACCAAGCTTGTACCTTTGTCCTGATATTTTTTTGTTTTGTTTATTTTTTTTATTTTTTTAGGCACTGTTCATATTAACTCCAGGCACAATATATGTTTTTGGGGATGGCCTGGCAAAAGGTTAGAGCTCTGTAAATTTGTTGATGCTTTGGTAAAAAAAAAAAATCTAAAATAATGTGGTTGCATAAGTGTGCACACCCTCTTATAACTGGGGATGTAGCTGTGTTCAGAATTAAGCAATCACATTCAAACCCGTGTTAAATAGGAGTCAGTAACCCCTGCTATCATTTAAAGTGTCTCTGATCATCCCCAAATAAAGTTCAGCTGTTCTAGTAGGTCTTTCCTGACATTTGCTTAGTCTCATCCTACAGCAAAATGGTCCAGAGTGCTTTCAAAGCATCAGAGGGATCTCATTGTTAAAAGGTATCAGTCGGGAGAAGGGTACAAAAGAATTTCCAAGGCATTAGATATACCATGGAACAAGGTGAAGACAGTCATCATCAACTGGAGAAGATATGGCACAACAGTGACATTACCAAGAACTAGACATACCTCCAAAAATTGATACAAAAAAAAACAGAAGAAAACTGGTCAGGGAGACTGCGGCTACAGCAACAATAAAGGAGCTGCAGGAATATCTGGCAAGTACTGGATGTAACAACAATCTCCCGTATTCTTCATATGTCTGGGCTACGGGGTAGAGTGTCAAGATGGAAGCCTTTTCTTATGAATAAAAACCTCTAAGCCCAGCAAAATTTTACGAAAACGCCTCTGAAGTCTCCCAAAAGCATGTGGAAAAAAAAGGTTATGGTCTGAAACCAAGGTTGAACTTTTTGGCCATAATTCCAAAAGATATGTTTGGCTCAAACACAACGCTGTACATCACCAAAAGAACACCATACCCACGATGAAGCATGGTGGTGGCAGCATCATGCTTTGGGGCGGTTTTTCTTCAGCTGGAACAGAGGCCTTAGTCAAGGTAGAGGGAATTATGAACATTTCCAAATGCCAGTCAGTATTGTCACAAAACCTTGAGGTTTCTGCTAGAAAGCTGAGCACAAAGAGGAACTTCATCTTTCAGCATGACAACGACCCAAAGCATACATCCAAATCAACAAAGGAATGACTTCACCAGAAGAAGATCAAAGTTTTGGAACGGCCCAGCCAGAGCACATACCTGAATACGATTGAAAATCTGTGGGGTGATCTGAAGAGGGCTGTGCACAGGAGATGCCCTCACAATCTGACAGATTTGGAGTGTTTTTACAAAGAAGAGTGGGCAAATTTTTACCAATTCAAGACTCATACCCAAAAAGAGTGCGGTTATAAAATCAAAAGGTGCTTCAACAAAGTATTAGTGTAAGGGTGTGCACACTTATGCAACCATATTTTTTTTAGTTTTACTTCACTCCACCTAAAAGTTTTCAGTTTGTTGTTAAACTGAGTTGTACAGTCTATAGGTCACATTAAAGGTTGAAAAAAAATCTGAAATGATTTATCTTTCAAATTTTTTTTACGTCACAGAAACCTGACATTTTGCCAGATATGTACACTTTTTATATTCACTCTATGTATGTTTATTTTTTCAACAACCCAAAACTTCTCCTTTAAAATTAGCAGAACATCATATGTCCTCTTAAAGTGGTTGTAACCCCTTACAGACCACTTTTACGTACAGCTAAGCCTAGATTAAGGCTTACCTGTAGGTACAAGAAATATCTCCTAAACCTACACGGTTTAGGAGATATTTGCAGAAAAGGTAGCACGATGTCTACGGCGCATGCGCGCCGTAGACAACGGCGCAGGCGCACTGAGCGTGCCGTTACTGGCGGCTCTCGCGCGCATGTGCTGGAGTGACATCATCGCAGCTCCAGCCAGTCACAGCGCCGGAGCAGCGATACACGGAAGAGATGTCGTGAGAGATGGTGGCGACGGAGGAGGCCAATAAGGGCCTTTGCTGGGGCTTCGATCTCAGGTAAGTACCTCATAATAAGCTAGTATGCTATGCATACTAGCTCATTATGCCTTTGTCTTGCAGGGTGTATTTTTTTTTTTTCAGGAGGGTTTACTTCCTCTTTAAAGCAGAGAACCTGTAGCATAAACAGATGGTTGTTGCAATTTCTTTTTCGTACGTCACGGGACACAGCCTTGTTAATTACTTAATGGGTTATGTTCCACCTTCAGGTGTTTGGACACTGGCACACACAAGACAGGAAGTTCCCGTCTATATAACCCCTCCCATACCGGGAGTACCTCAGTTTTTTCACCAGTGTCTAAGGTGTTGGTCATGGTTAAAGATGTGCTAAGAAGAAAGCTCTGCTGGAGGATCCCTGCGGGGGTCAAGGAGCTACACAATCCGGATCCATCCAAAAGTGCCAAAAAAAGCCAAAAATGGATGGTACCCGGGCCTCGTGGAATAACAAGGTTTTGCCTGTAATGTTTCTCTTGGAGGACTGGACTCTGGGACCCAGCACTTTAGGCACGTATCTAAAAATGCCCAAAGGTTTTCTGGCAGAGTGCTCTACAGGTCCAGGGAAGAGGCCTCCTTTAAATAGGAACCCAGAACCCTGAAGGTTTGGCACAACATGGCCCGCCGTGATGGGTGAAGGTTGGATCTGTCTGATCTTCAGCAGTTTCCTGTGGCAGGGATAAGGTAAGTGAAGACAATCCTGAGAAATATCTTAGGATTCTCTTCTGTGAGTAGTTGCATGTCTTACCTGTTTTCCGCCACTAGAGGGAGTAAAGAGACATACCTGGTGTTTTACTCACCATGCTCTCCAGTAGAGGTCGACCGATATGGGTTTTTCTCTGGCCGATGCCAAAATTTAGAAATTGGGGCGGCCGATGGCCGATATATGTGGCTGATTTATATGTGGCTGATTTATATGTGGCTGATTTATATGTGGCTGATTTATATGTGGCTGATTTATATGTGGCCGATATTTTAGGCCGATTTAAAAAAAAAAAAAAAAAAACTCAACCACTCCACTCCTTCCTGCTTTCTCCTGTCACTCTTGCACACACTTGATGTCCTCAGTACAGATGGCACTGGTTTGGAACTGGCAGGTGGCACTGGTTTGTAGACATGTGCATTCGTTTTCGTCCGAATGCATTTTCGTTCGAATTTCAGGTATTTTCGTTATCGTTTTAACAAACGAAAACGAAAGTGCAGAATCCGAAAACCGAAAGATCCGACATAAACAAATGCTTTATTTTCGTTGCGTCAATAGTTCGATATAGATAGAAGATTCGACATGACGCTGACAATAACAATCTGTGTCTATCGAACCTGCGGTCGAATGTGCCTAACCTTAACTCTATTAGTCCAAGATTATTCTACATAGAGAGAAAAGATTTGACATTATAGAGAGAAAAGATTTGACATTATAGAGAGAAAAGATCGCTGCTGGAATTAGGTGGGGGAAGTAAAATAAAAATAATGATGATGATGAATGTTATTGGCTGATTGTAACCAAAGAGGAGGAGCAGTAAAATAGCTAGAACTAACTTGACAATTCAACATGAACGACGAAGATTCGACAAAGCATCAAAAAACATACAAATGTCGAATCTTTCATTGAAGGCTTATGGTGTCTGTCGAAAGTTCTAAGAAGATTAGACGGAGCAGCGAAACTGTACGACGCCGCAATCGTACATTTCCGGTCAAATGCTCGGCCCATAGGCTATAGAAGAATTCTAATGTTGGTTGACTAGTAATAATAATTAATAAATATAATTTTTACTAGTGTCATACAACATTAGAATTCTACTACAGCTTGTAGGCGGAACATTCGACCGGAAATGTACGATTGCGGCGTCGTACAGTTTCGCTGCTCCGTCGAATCTTCTTTGAACATTCGACAGACACCATAAGCCTTCAATGACAGATTCGACGTTAATTAATTCAGATTTTCGGACGAATGCAATTTTTAACGAAATACTAAATAAATAAAAACGAATTTCGGGAGTAACTAAATAAATTTATTTTTCGGACGAAAACGAAATCCCGAAACAAAATATTTCAGTGTGCACATGTCTACTTGTTTGGAACTGGCAGGTGGCACTGGTTTGGAACTGACAGGTGGCACTGATTGGCACTGGTTGGCATTGGCAGGTGGCACTAGTTTGGAACTGACAGATGGCACTGATTGGCACTAGCAGGTGGCACTGGTTTGGAACTGACAGATGCCACCAGTTTGGGACAGATGGCACTGATTGGCAGTGGCACTGGTTGGCACTGGCAGGTGGCACTGATTGGCGGTGGCGGGTGGCACTGCTCACCTCCTACGCTTCAGCCTCTGCCACGGATGTTGAAGGGGCGTCCCTCATAGTCTGGGGTCCCACAGCGGCTCCTCCTTAGGGGGTCCTCTCTTTCCCCCTCTGCCCCGTTCGTCGCCATCTCCTACGCGTGCGCGCTTGTTACTACGGCCGGAGCGGCGGGGAAGAAGGAGGGCGTGGTTGCCGCCGACATGCATGGCGACCTACAGCTCAGGCATGGGGGGGATGTTTTTTAACCCCAGACGCCAGGACCTCTGTAAGCTAAGGGACACAGAAGCTTGTTGGGGCACATAAGCATCTATGTGGTTTGGATTCAGGCATACTTTCTAAGACACTTGCTCAGCATCAGGCTGTGCAGATTAGTGTTTTTTTATTTGCTGTACTAAGCTCAGCAGTTGATGCACCTGTGTTGGTACCTCTGCTTTTGGGCTTAGGACTATGTCTCCCTGTAGAAGGGGTTCAGGGGCAGGACAGAGGGGCACTAAAGTGTCGCCATTGGGATCTTAGGGTCATAGACATGCCTGCATGATACCATGCTCCCCTGAGAGACCTGAGGCAGCCACACAGGATGAGCCATTGGCCCTGTCAGGCATTGCAGCCTCTCCCAACATTGTAGCTCCTGCATACGTCACTGAGGATGCTTTAGCAGCAGCACTGGTTGGTTCGGAAGGGAGGATAGCTGTTTTAATCACCGCATCCTCGCAGAAGAGCAGGAAGCGGGGTAGGTCCCCTTCTTCTGCTCTGGATCCCCTATCAGAGGATCAACAATCTGATGATGGTGATGATGATGAAACACCATCAGGGGACAAGGATCAGGGGCAGTCTGATGAATCAGGGGATTCAGAGGAACACTTTTCTGCCTCTCAGGCTCTCAAGATGCAGATGCAATACTATACAGAAGCCATTCGTGCTACGTACAAATTGCCCTCTACCGAGTCAGCCAAGCCCCCTTTCTCCTCCTTGGGGTCTTTAAAGTCCCCGCAGGCTGCATTTACCTTCCCGGTCCATCCTTTATTGGAACAACTTATGTAAGCTGACTGGGATCACCCAGATGAGCTGTTTTCTCCTCCCAAGAAGTTCACCTTTCTTTTTCCAATGGAGGACAAATTCACCAAGAAGTGGAGTTTGCCAGCAATAGACACGGCTATTTCTTGCGTGAATAAAAGTCTGACCTGTCTTGTGGACAATGTTCAGGTATTTAGAGATCCAACTGAGAAAAAGCTGGAATCTTTATTTAAATCCTCCTTTACTATGGCTGGTGCTGTAACCCAACCTGCAGTGGCAGCGATTGGCATGTGTCAGTTCTTAAAAGGTCAGATGAAGCAGGTGATTAAAATCCTCCCTGGTGAGCAGGCCAAAGAGTGGGTGGATCTACCGAAGGCCGTTTTGCGGTGGATGCCATTAAAGATTCTATTCAACAAGCATCCCACCTTACTCTCCTGCTAGTACACATGGCAGGATTCTGTGGCTAAAGCATTGTTCGGCTGAAGCTCCATGCTTAAAGCTTTTGGCGGGGGTTCCCCTTTCATGGGGAACGCTTATTTGACGATGACCTGGAAAAATACATCCAAAAGATTTCCAGTGGTAAAACTACCCTGTTGCCAGTTAAGAAAAAGAGTAAACGTCCTTCATTTAAATGTTCTCTTTCCCTAGTCCCGAGGACTACAACCTCCAGGCAGTGGCAACAGCCTCCTAAGCCAAGTACTGGAGATAAAGCCCAGGGCCAAGCCCAGGGACAAAAGAAACCTTGGGGTCAAAGATCTGCTAAGCAGAGCCCCAAAGCCACTTTATGAAGAGGCGCCCCCGCTCGGCCGAGTGGGGGAAAGACTTCTGTGATTTTCAGGTGCCTGGCAGGAAGAGATTTAGGACAAGTGGGTATACTCCACAGTATCTCTGGGTTACAAGCCAGCCCATTTTCTAAAATTAAGCATCCCCAAGGATCCAGTAAAAAGGAAGGCCCTTGTTCCTAGCATTGGATCACCTGCTATCCCAAGGGGTAATCATAGAGGTTGCCTCAGAGGAGCAAGGCTCTGTGTTTTATTCAAATCTCTTTACGGTTCAAAAACCAAACGGAGATGTCAGACCCATTCTAGATCTAAAAAATCTGAACCAATTCCTGAACATTCGCTCTTTTCGCATGGAGTCAATCCGCTCAGTGGTCTCCACCCTACAAGGGGGAGAGTTCCTGGCCTCAATAGACATCAAAGATGCATAAATAAATGTGCCGATTTTTTCCCGCTCACCAAAGATTCCTCAGGTTCACGGTAGAACAGTGCCACTACCAGTTTGTGGCTCTACCCTTTGGTCTGGCTACTGCACCTCGGGTATTTACGAAAGTTCTAGCTCCGCTCCTGGCAAATCTTGGGGCTCAGGGCATAGCGGTAACGGCATATCTGGACGATCTGCTACTGGTAGAACAGTCAGTGCAGGGTTAAACCACTGTGTGCTCAGCACGGTAAAATACCTAGAGCACCTAGGCTGGGTTCTCAACCTAGAGAAATCTTCCTTGCATCCCCTAAGGAGGCTGGAGTATTTGGGTATGGTCATAGACACAGCTCAAAGCAGGGTATTTTTACCCGAGTCAAAGGTCAAATCTATAAAAGAATTGGTCTTGGTAGTCAAAGCAAGGAAGAAGCCTTCCTTTTGCCTTTGCATGAAGTTGTTAGGAAAGATGGTAGCCTCGTTCGAGGCTTTTCCTTACGCCCAAGTTTCATTCAAGACCGTTGCAAAACAGCATCCTGTCTGCTTGGAACAGGAGAGTCCCAAGCCTTAGACTTGCCTATGCAGCTGGCGTCGGAAGTGTGCCAAAGCCTCAGTTGGTGGTTGCTAACCAAAAATTTGCAGAAAGGAAAAATCCTTCATCCCAGTTACCTGGAAGGTGGTAACAACGGATGCCAGCCTTTTGGGCTGGAGAGCAGTTCTGGAAGGGACTACGGTCCAAGAAAGATGGTCCAAGGCCGAAAGGATCCTGCCCATGAATATTCTGGAGATCCGGGCAGTACGTTTGGCCCCCAGAGATGGGGTACCACAGATGTAGATCTACTAGCCTCCAGGTTCAACATGAAGTTGGACAACTTTGTATCAAGGACAAGGGATCCTCTAGCATGCGGGACGGATGCGTTAGTAATTTCTTGGGATCAGTTTTCCCTGATCTATGCAGTCCCTCCGGTTCCGCTCCTACCGCGACTTTCTTCGCAGGGTCAAGTAGGAAAAGAAACCGGCAATTCTGGTGGCCCCAGCTTGGCCCAGAAGATCCTGGTATACAGAGGTCGTAAAGATGGCGGTAGGAAAGCCATGGCTTCTTCCACTACGCCCAGACCTGCTCTCGCAGGGACCAGTATTCCATCCTTCCTTACGAAGTCTAAATTTGACGGTTTGGCTGTTGAGACCTACGTCTTGAAAAGTCATGCACTTTCGGGTCCAGTTCTCTCCACTCTGGTTAATGCTAGGAAGCCGGCCTCCAGGCTCATCTATTACAGAATCTGGAAGGCATGTTTCCTAGTGTGAATCCAGGGGTTGGCATCCTCGAAAGTATGTCATTGGTAGAATTCTGGCCTTTCTACAGTTGGGGGGGAGAAATGAAGCTGGCCTTGAGCACCGTCAAAGGTCAGATCTCGGCCTTATCAATATTTTTTCAAAGGTCGCTTGCCTCTAATTCCTTGGTCCGGGCTTTTTTTCAAGGGGTATTGCGTTTAAATCCGCCAGTTAAGTCTCCCTTGTGCCCGTGGGATTTGAATTTAGTTTTGTCTGTTTTACAAAAACAGCCTTTTGAGCCAATACGCCATATTCCTTTGCTCCTTTTGACAAGGAAATTTTTTTTTTGGTTGCTATATCCTCTGCTAGAAGGGTATCAGAATTAGCAGCTTTTACCTGTAAAAAAGCCGTATTTAATTATCCACAAGGACATGGCTCAGATCTGCAAGTCTGCAACTTGGTCTTCGGTCCATACATTCACCAAGTTCTATCAAGTGGTTGTAAGAGGGTATGAGGATACCGCCTTTGGGCGCAGTGTGCTGCAGGCAGCAGTATAGGTCCTCACATCCAATGGCAGTCTGTTTTTTTTGATCTGTGTCTCCCTCCCCTCAAGTTAAGCATTGCTCTGGAACATCCCATTAAGTAATTAACAAGGCTCTGTGTCCAGTGATGTACGAAAAAGAAAATAGGATTTTTTTTAAACAGCTTACCTGTAAAATCCTTTTCTTCGAGTACATCACGGGACACAGAGCTCCCGCCCCTCTTCTTGGGATACTTATTGCTTTGCTACAAAAGCTGAGGTACTCCCGGTATGGGAGGGGTTATATAGAGGGGAACTTCCTGTCTTGGGTGTGCCAGTGTCCAATCACCTGAAGGTGGAACATAACCCATTAAGTAATTAACAAGACTGTGTCCCGTGATGTACTCCAAGAAAAGGATTTTACAGGTAAGCTGTTTAAAAAAATCCTATTTTTTTTTTTATGTCCACAATGTTTGCACAGCTTATTAAACGCTTATTTTGAGTAGAAAATATAATAAAATTATAGCGCAAACACACACAATATAATGCCAGATGTTTTTGGTCTCCTGCATAATGGACATTTTCTAAACGCTCACATGTATGTTGAGATTGCAGTTTGCATAAATGTGCTCACCCTGGGCGTACATTTGCTTTTCCGGGTGTGTGTAGGGTAGTGGGAGTTACGAATATAATTTTCTCTTACCCTCCATGGACTGACACAGCATCTTCAGTCTTGACAAAGTGGGTTATGTACCTGCTCATAGGAGAAGACTAGGCAGAATGTTAGATGTTTTAACATACATTCATTTACCAGAGCTGTACAGCCCCGCCCAGAGGGCGGTCCCTCCGGACATAACCCTCCTACCTGCAGCCAGCAGCCTCAGTTTTTTTCTGCCTAGCAGAGGAGAGGACGTGGCTCTCTTCAGAGGCAGTCTCTTGGAGAAATATTTTATTCTTTTTAAAAGATTTATTATTTTATTTTTGAGATCTTCTATCAACAGTCGGCTGGGCAACAGGTTGGGTAGTTCGCTATCCTCGTAGTCTTCCCAGTCCGACCATGGAGCGTGCTGATCCTCGCTCTGCGTGAGATCAGTCCACGACATACCCCGCGACTCCTGGGGTGGCCGGTGAGCTTTTTGCTCCAGGGTCCACGTATGTCTGAACAGTTTTGCTGTATCTTTCACAGTGGACCGGGCCGACAGTTACTCAGTACTGCACTGTGATAGGTCTGTCAGGAACACACTAGTGGGTCCTCGCTGGATGGGTAAGTACTGTTCCCCCTGCCTCAGCAGGTGAGTACATGCTGTGTGTTCCTATGGTAGGGGGGTTTCCCTGTCCCCTCCTTGTTTTTTTGCTACTCTGTCACCTTCTCTGGCTATGCGCTGACTGGGGGTGTCTGGGGGTCACTCTGCCCCGGGTGGGGTCCGTGTGGGGTCTGCTTTATGTGTGGGGATGCCTCTGGGTCAGCCTGGGCCTTGTGTTTTTTCGGCGCTGCTGGGCGCCATGTTTACTGTGCGTTTCTATTACTATTGTAAACCGTGTTGGCGGCCATTTTGCCGTGGCCGCCCCACGGCGCACTTATAATAGCGGCGGCCATTTTGTTGTAGCCGCACACTTTTTTGCTGCTAGTTTGGCCTCTACTGCTGACTGGGTTGGCACAAATCTCCTCTCAGTCGCCTCGTGGTTCTCTCACTCTAGGGGCGGGGCACAGGCAGCAGAGCTGAGCGGTCCTCTCTGGGTTGGTGAGTCCCCTGGGTAATCCCCCCATAGTCGGCGCAGCCAGAGGGTGGACTTTTCTCTTTCTTTGACAAAGTCTCAGAGGGTGCTGGTTATTATGGAGTCAGTTTCACCTGATTCCCCCTTCATGTCAGAGGCAACAGGCAGTGCTCCTGCACCTGTGGTTCCTATGGACCAGTTGTCGGCAGTCCTGGAATCATTTGTGGCCAGGATGGAAGCGGCGTGCGAGCGCAAAGGGGCTAAAAAGCGCCCTCTCCCCACACCATCTCCAGGGGAGTGCTCTGATTCAGAGATGGGCCTTGCTGCGGCACAGGACCCTAGCTCTGAATTTTTGGATATGTTTGACCAGGACATTCTTTGTGAGGAAGGCTCCTTATCTGGGTCAGTGCATGACAGGGCGCTTGTTAGTGAACTCATTGATGCTGTGAGGGACACTCAAGCTGGATGCTGCGGCTGAGGAACCTCTGGTGGAGGCAGTCTCCTTTTGGTTCATTTAAAGCGCATCCTTCAAAGAAAGTTTTTCCCTATTCACCCTTCTTTGACAAATTCATAGAACAGGTATGGAAAAAAACGCAGAAGACCTTTGCGGTTTTGCAGCGTTTGGCGGTTGGGTACCCATTTGAGGAGAACCTGGTTAAGAAATGGGCCTCTCCTCCGGTTGTCGACCCCCGGTCGCCTGGCTGAATAATGCCACGACTCTCCCGGTTGAAGGGACTCCTGCCTTTAAGGACCCTACCGATAGGAGGTCGGAAGTGGTGAGCAGGGCCATGTTCACCATGCTGGGATCCGCGCTGCGTCCTATTGTAGCGGCGACCCTGGTGTCTCAGACACTCACGGAATGGGCAAAGATTCTGCACCAGACTGTGCAGGAGCATAATCTTCCTCCAGATTGCATTGCACTGGCCGACCAAATGGTACAGGGCCTGGTGTATGTGTGCGATGCCATGTTGGACACTGTCCCCCTAATCTCTGGGGCCTCTGTGTCTGCGGCGATTTTGCGTTGCCTGATCTGGTTAAAATGCTGGTCTGCTGACCTGGCCTCTAAGAAGCTTCTTTCAAGGGCGGAAGACTTTTTGGTGCTTCCCTGGAAGACATTATTAAAAATGTCATGGGGGGTAAGAGCACCCTTATTCCTCCGCCTACTAAGGCGAAAGAGCCGCGCCGTAAGCCGGGTCCTTCCTTTCCCACTCAGAAGAGGTTTTTTCGTCCGTCAGATCCCACGGGAAAATTCTCCCGGACTGACAAGGGTGCGGCTGGAGGACTCTGGGGTGGGGGGGACGACTTTGCAGGTTCACGGATCGGTGGACCTCCCGGATCTCCGACTGGTGGGTATGCAAGGTGGTCACCTCGGGGTACAGGATAGAGTTCCTTTCCTGGCCATCAGACAGGTTCTTTCCCTCAAATCTCTCTCTCTCCTTCCGGCGCATCGAGCTGCCCTATGAGGGCAGTGCAAGACTTGCTGAGGTGCGGAGTGATTGTGCCGGTACCGTCAAGGGAGAGGTTTCAGGGATTTTATTCAAATCTGTTTACGGTCCCAAAGAAGGACGGAGTCCATCCAATTCTGGACCTCAAAGCCCTAAATGCCTTTGTGAAGGTTCGGAAATTCCGCGTGGAATCCATTTGCTCGGTGATTGCTGCGTTTCACCCGGGGGATTTTCTGGCATCCTTGGACATCAAGGATGCCTACTTGCATGTCCCAATCTGCGTAGGTCACCAGAAGTTTCTGCGCTTCGCGATAGGCGAAGACCACTATCAGTTTGTGGCTCTTCCCTTCGGTTTGGCGTCAGCACCGCAGGTTTTCACCAAGGTGCTTGCCCCGATTCTAGCTTTGCTGAGACAGCGAGGCATTGCAATCGTGGGCTATCTAGACGATCTTCTTCTGAGAGCAGACTCTGGCTCAGAATTAGAGGAAAATTTGGTGATAGCCAGTCAGGCCCTCCGGGAATTTGGCTGGCTGCTGAACGTTCAGAAGTCAGTCCTGGTTCCGACTCAGCGTCTGGAGTACCTAGGCTTGATCCTGGACTCCTCAGAGGCGAGGGTCTTTCTACCCTTGGAAAAATTACAGACTCTTCAATCTGCGGTACGGGTGTTGACGTCCCGCAAATGGTCGTCACTCCGTTTTTGCATGAGGGTCCTGGGACTTATGATGGCTTCCTTCTAGGCGGTGCCATATGCCCAATTCCACACTCGAGACTTACAAAGGGAGATCCTATCTTGCTTGAATAAATCTCCATT
The DNA here is from genome assembly GCA_029206835.1 of Rana muscosa. Classification (NCBI taxonomy): domain Eukaryota; kingdom Metazoa; phylum Chordata; class Amphibia; order Anura; family Ranidae; genus Rana; species Rana muscosa. Next base: position 160,266,200 of record CM055118.1, read on the forward strand.
ATCACTGGATCGTCAGATCCAGCTGAGTCACCTGGTCAGGGCATCCCTGACGTGGTGGCTGAGATCCCCGGCCCTTCGGTCGGGGAAGTCGTTCCTTCCTGTTCAGTGGACTGTGATCACGACGGACGCCAGTCTTTCGGGCTGGGGCAGAGTCTGGGGAGTTCTGTCAGCCCAAGGGCTCTGGACTTCGGACGAATCCCGTCTACCGATCAATGTCCTGGAACTCCGGGCAATCAGACTGTGCCTCTCCTCGTGGTCAAGGAGACTGCAGGGATGCTCAGTCAGGATCCAGTCTGACAACGCCATGGCGGTGGCTTATGTCAACCATCAGGGGGGGGACTCGGAGCTCAGCTGCGCCGTCCGAGGTCGCTCACATCCTAAGATGGGCGGAAAGAAGCGTGCCGGCTATGTCGGCCGTTTACATTCCAGGCATAGACAACTGGCAGGCTGACTATCTGAGCCGCCAGATATTGGACCAGGGGAATGGTCCTTGCATCCATCCGGAGGTGTTTCACCTCCTTTTCCGGAGGTGAGGCACGCCGGATGTGGATCTATTGGCCTCTTGACTCAATCGCAAGGTGTGGAGATTCGTGGCCAGGTCCAGGGAGGGGTCGGTATCGGCTGATTTATGCCTATCCTCCACTGTAGTTGCTTCCTTGCCTTCTTCGCAGGGTGGAGGCCGAGGGGATTCCGGTGATCCTCGTCGCGCCAGATTGGCCTCGGCGTCCTTGGTACGCCGATCTTGTGTGCCTAGTGGCGGACGTTCCATGGCGACTACCTCTGCGGGAGGACCTTATGTCTCAAGGTCCCTTTCTTCATCCTGCTTTACAGTCGCTGGCTTTAAAGGCATGACTATTGAAAGCCAGGTGCTGAGAGACCGGGTTCTCTCGGATTCGGTAATTTCGACCATGTTGAGGGCACGGAAATCTTCCTCCAGGAAGATATACCACCGTACCTGGAGGGCCTACATCGCTTTGTGCGAGGAGCTGGATTGACGTCCACGGAAGTATTCCGTTCCCAGGATCCTGCTGTTCTTACAGCGTGGTGTGACCCAAAAGCTTGCTTTAAGCACCATTAAGGGTCAGATTTCATCTTTGGCCGTTTTCTTTCAGCGGCCGCTAGCGGGACGTTCCTTGATTAGTACCTTCGTACAGGGGGTCCGCCATGTGCTCCCCCCCCTATTAAACCACCTCTTCCTCCTTGGGATTTGAATTTGGTGCTCTCGGTTCTTCAAGAACCTCCTTTTGAAAACATCAAAGAGATTCCTCTCTTAACTTTATCTCAGAAGGTGGCTTTTCTAGTAGCCATTACTTCTGTCAGAAGGGTTTCTGAATTGGTGGCCTTGTCTTGCAAGCCGCCATACTTGGTCCTCCATAAGGATAAGGCGGTGCTACGCCCGCAGCCTTATTTTCTCCCGAAGATGGTCTCGGCCTTCCACCTTAATGAGGACATTGTGCTTCCGTCTTTATGTCCTCGTCCATCGCATCCCAGAGAGTTTGCGCTTCACACTTTAGCCGTGGTACGTGCTTTACGGGTGTACCTGTCTGCTACGGCTTCATTTAGGAAGTCTGACTCGCTTGTTTTGTGTCTGGTCCAAAACAGGGCCAAGCGGTTTTGTCTGCCACCATTTCTAGGTGGATCAGACAGACTGTCATACAGGCCTATGCCCTTAAGGGGCGGGCGCCTCCCTTTTCGGTTACGGCGCATTCAACCAGGGCAATTGGTGCTTCCTGGGCTTTCCGACATCAAGCGTCTGTTGCACAAGTCGTCCGCACATACCTTTTCAAAGTTCTATTAGGTTGATGTGGCTGCATCTTCTGATGCTTCCTTTGGCCGCAAGGATTTGCAGGCGGCTTTTTAATGTTGCACCTCCTTCGTTGAGGAACTCTGCTTGTTTGGGGTGAAGTTTGGTTTTTTCCTTGATACTGTTCCCACCCCTCGTTCTTTGACACTGCTTTGGGACGTCCCACTTTGTCAAGATTGAAGATGCTGTCAGTCCATGGACGGTAAGAGAAAATAGGATTTTTTTGTACTCACCGTAAAATCCTTTTCTCTGACGTCCATGGACTGACACAGCACCCACCCCTCCCTTTTTGTGTTTGTACTGCTTTATTACGAACTGAGGCTGCTGGCTGCGGGTAGGAGGGTTATGTCCGGAGAGACCGCCCCCTGGGCGGGGCTGTACAGCTCTGGTAAATGAATGTATGTTAAAACATCTAACACTCTGCCTAGTCTTCTCCTATGAGCAGGAACATAGCCCACTTTGTCAAGATTGAAGATGCTGTGTCAGTCCATGGACATCAGAGAAAAGGATTTTACAGTGAGTACAAAAAAATCTAATTTTTTTAAAAACATTTTATTATCTTTATATTTCTCTTACAATCATTGAGGGAAACAACTCTTCTATTCTTGACCATGGGGTTATAGCTCCACCTACAGGGGTAGAACACTAGGCCAAAAAAGAATACAGCGCCACCTATGGGCAGTCCTATCTGGTATAAGTCTCCTCTGTGCCATAAGCAAGCCATTTTTTTCTGCCTAGTGTTTTAGGAATAAAGTGGATCCATAGATGGAGTGATTTTCTTTCCTGCAACCACAGGTGACTGTGTTAATGGGGGAATCCCTCCCGCGGAGCCATTGTGTTCCACCAGGCTGTGAATGTTGTCCAGCCTTCCATGTGCCCATGACGTTCACACCCTGAGGAGATTGTGTTGCAGTCCTTGGCTGTGATTAGGGGTGCAACGGATCAAAAAACTCACGGATCGGATCGATCCTCGGAACAGAGTCACGGATCGGATCATTTTTCGGATCGGCAAAAAAAAAAGACAAATCTTGTTACACCCAGCAGAGTTTTAGATTTCACAGTTATTTTCAACACAAAACTGAGCTTATATGCCTTTCACACTGTAGTTCAGTGCTTACTCATAGCTGCCTTCTGGGAACTGTGTGTATCCCAGGAGGCAAGCCGCCCATTCACAAAGCGCTGTGCGAGTTACGGCTTCACTGCCTGTTTCCCTTAGTCAGGATGGAGGAGCCGGGACCTGCCAGCAGCGATCGATCGCCGTGGCTGGACTGACATCGCGGGCGAGTAGGACAGGTAAGTGTCCTTATTAAAAGTCAGCAGCTACACTGTTAGTAGCTGCTGACTTTTAGAAAAAAAAAATCTGTCTGCACCTCCGCTTTAACTAAATGTTAAAATCAAAGGTGTTCTGTCACATTAGCAAGCATGTAAGGTTTGCTGCTGCTTTTAAAGTTTAACATGTAAACAGTCCGTTGGATTTCCAAATAATGTATTTAAGCATATAAGCTCCGTTGGGTGTAACAAGATGTCCGCTTGGCCCCTCACTATCATTACTGTGCAGGAGTGTGGGGTGGAGCAAGATGGCGGTGGCAAAACGTCACTACAGCGGCCGCCGCCGGGTGTACAAAGATGGGCGCCGCTCCAGAGCTTTCCTATGGCCGAGGCTCCGGAGATCGCGTGGTGTGCCGATCCGAACAGGGTGACACGTTCGGATCACGGATCGCCAACCGATCCGTTGCACCACTAGCTGTGATGTGGGTGGTTTATGTATACCTGTCTGCTACAGCTTCCTTCAGGAGGCTACATTCTTTTTCTTAATGACGGATGGCCACTAGAATCGCCTGTCTGTCTCCTCTGCCGTTATTTCCTGAGGGATTCAGCAGATTTTTTCATCTTTAAGAATTTGGCTCCGCCCCTTCCCGTCATGGCAAACTCTTCCAGAGTAATTGGTGCCTCTTGGGCATTCTTACATCAGGCGTCTGTGTCTGAGGTTTGCAAGTTGGCTTCCTGGTCGTCTATACACACTTTTACTAATGTTGTGTTTGCATCTTCAGATGCTTGTTTTGGCTGTGTTTTGCAGGCCGCTGTTTACCGTTTCTTGTTCCCCCCAGGGAGGGAGGATTTGTATGGGTGTTTGGCACCTAGTTGTCTGGTTTTGCCCCCCACTCATTGAGGAACTGCTTTAGAATATCCCTATGGTGAAGAATAGAAGAGCTGTGTCAGTCAATTACCGTAAGAGAAAATTCGATTTTTATTTTGCTGCTCAACATAAAATACCTTTCTCTGAATTTGACAACCCTTCTTGAGTTTTTCTATCTTCTTACACTGCTTTGTGACTAGCTGGCTAGCTGACTTGCCTATCGTGCAGAGGAAGTTTATATCAGCTAGGACAGCCCCTAGACAGTACTTTGTTCTTTTTCTGCCTAACGTCCTATACCTGTGGGTAGCGTATATTCCTGTGGTCAAGAATAGAAGAGCTGTGTACATCAATGAACTCAAAGAAAGGGATTTTACGGTGAGTAAACAAACCCCCATGTGAGAGCATTGGCAGGTGAAAGCTACTCCTTTATGGGGAAAGTCTCCCCTGCCCTCCAAAGAAGTGGGGGGGGGGGGACTGCTCTGCCCACATTGTAAAAACGATCTTTTGCGTTACAGCTGGGAGGTGCCTGAGGAAAATGAGCACAAGCTAATGACTGCTATCAGCTTGTGCTTAACCCTTTAATCTTTGAGCATACGCCCAAAGGGCTTAACTAGTTAAGTAGCCCATTTTGGGGCTAATATGTTGCTAATATGACTTAAGCAGCAAATCCGCAAGTCTGAACACTGCCACATGAGGGTATAATGGGACAATTTATATCTGTCAACTTTTACCTTTATCGGGAAATGGAAATTTACACAGGCATTTTTGGGGAGACTTTAGCATTAGATCAAGGTTATGGGGGAAGCACAAGGGAGGCAGGTACATCATACATAATGTGGGCAAAAGACAAATTCACTTACGGTATATACTTGAGTATAAGCCGATCCGAGTATAAGCCGAGGACCTAATTTTACCCCTAAAAACTTGGAAAAAGTATTGACTCGAGTATAAGCCTGGGGTGAGAATGCAGCAGCTACTGTAAGCGGAAAAGAGGGTCAACAATGCCCATTTGCACGCCTCACTGCGCCCATTTGCAACCTCACTGTGCCCATTTGCAGTCTCACTGTGCCATATCTCACTGTGCCTTACCTCACTCTGTGCCATACCTCACTCTGTGCCCACTGCAGTCTCACTGTGCCCGAGTACTTGAATTCTTGACAGGCGTCCATTTTTTAAAATTCACGTCTTTCTCCTGGTGTTTCGTTCCGTGATAGGCGGAACACAGTGTCAAATGCCTATCACGGAGGTCCTCTCATCCTCGGACTCCGTTTCCCAGCAGACACTGTGTTCAGTGTTCCGCCAATCACTGACATTCTTTCATCCTCGGACAAGAGGACGTCCGTGATTGGCGGAACACTGAACACAGTGTCTGCTAGGGGTGCAACGGATCAAAAAACTCACGGATCGGATCGATCCTCGGATCAGAGCCACGGATCGTATCATTTTCGGATCGGCAAAAAAAAAAAAAAAAATTACTAATATCCACGTCATCCCCCCCCACTGTAATATCCACAATCTCCCCACCACAATCTTCCCCCAGTAATATCCACAATCTTCCCCCAGTAATATCCACAATCTTCCCCCAGTAATATCCACAATCTTCCCCCAGTAATATCCACAATCTCCCCCCAGTAATATCCACAATCTCCCCCCAGTAATATCCACAATCTCCCCCCAGTAATATCCACAATCTTCCCCAGTAATATCCACAATCTTCCCCAGTAATATCCACAATCTCCCCCAGTATGTAATATCCACAATCTCCCCCAGTAATATCCACAATCTTCCCCCAGTAATATCCACAATCTTCCCCCAGTATGTAATATCCACAATCTCCCCCTGTATGTAATATCCACAATCTCCCCCTGTATGTAATATCCACAATCTCCCCCCGTATGTAATATCCACAATCTCCCCCCGTATGTAATATCCACAATCTCCCCCCGTATGTAATATCCACAATCTCCCCCCGTATGTAATATCCACAATCTCCCCCAGTAATGGGCATCTCCCCCACTTACCAGTCTCTCCCGCCGGCCAGTTCAAATCCACGAGCAGCGAGGGGTGATGACGTCACAAGGCGGCCGCCGTCCCCGGGTGTACCAAGATGGCCACGGCTCCGGAGCTAGGCCGAAGCCGCGGCCTTTCCTAAGGCTGAGGCCGCGGATCGCAGTGTGTGCCGATCCGAACGGGGTGACCCGTTCAGATCACGGATCGTCACCGATCCGTTGCACCACTAGTGTCTGCTGGGAAACTGTCCAAGGATGAGAGGACCTCCGTGATAGGCGGAACACAGTGTCAAATGCCTATTACGGAACGGAGCGCCAGGAGGAAGCTGCGACTTTTAAAAAAAATGGACGCCTGTCAAGAATTCAGGTACACTAACTCGGCTTATACTCGAGTATATACGGTATTTTATATTGTGTGACGTAAGTTTAATCATAGTTAATCCCCCTGAAAAGTTTCAAAACGTTTCAAAACTGCTGGGAAACGTCACCCAACATTGAAAAGGATGGGCACTGATTTTAAGAGCTGGCTCATGAAGTCTGTGTTTTTACAATCCATACTAGTATTGCATTTAGTGTAGGGACCACACAAACCTGTTAGATGTAACCACGGCCAGAGTCACACTTCCACCCCCTTTATCTGTGGTGCAGTAAATGTAGGGTTTTATTTACTAAAGGAAAATCCACTTTGCACTACAAGTGCACTTGACAGTGCAGTCGCTGTAGCTCTGAGGGGGACATGCAAGGAAAATAAAAATAAAGCATTTTTGCTTGTACAGGATTGGATGATAAAATCAGCAGAGCTTCCCCTCAGATCTACAATGACTGCACTTTCAAGTGCACTTGCAATGCATAGTGGATTTGCCTTTAGTAAATCAAACCCATAGTGTTGAATTGCTTTGATTTTAGTACATTTGCTATCCTGTCACACAAAAATGTTCAAACTTTTCTTCTTTATACCCCAACCAGGACGGCTCCTTCCATGAAGATGTTGGCTATGGTGTTAGCGAGGGACTGAAATCGAAGGCATTATCCTTGGAAAAGGCTCGCAAGGAGGCAGTCACTGATGGATTAAAGAGGGCGCTCAAGTAAGAGAGACACCCGAGTTGAGTGCTTCAGCCACACTTCTAAATTTTTCAGCTATTCTGCTTTACTGCCCTATCTGAGCAATGTTTGCTTATATACATCAGTAAATATGATGTGCAGATATTTTAAAAAAACTTGATGTGAGGGGGGTGCGTATGATCGACGGCTTTCTTTCTGAAAATATTTTTTGTTTGCTGTCAGACATACCTTGGCCAAATATCAGGAATTATGGCTTTGCTGACTGCAGGCATGTTCAAGGCCATTGATGTGGAAATTAATGAAGCCTGGGACCAGAAATTTTAGAAAGCTGTTGGCAATGACAGATCACATACATTTTTTTTACGTTTTGGAAAGCAAGAGACAGTGCAAAAAAACACTGTCAGATATTTATTGCTATTGGCTGCATATGCTAATCGAATGCTGGTTTTACAGTAGGACTGTTCAACAGAAGCCAGTCTAACGACTGGCTTCTGTTGAACAGAGAAGAGTAGACATGTACCACGATTCGGCTGGTTCTTGCTGAGTACGTGTGATATGTACCCGGCTTTAATCCATAGATTGATTCATTTTCTAATGCCGCGTACACACGATCGTTTTTAATGACGAGAAAAATGGTAATTTAATTAAATGGTCATTAAAAATGATCGTGTGTGGGCTTTCCAGCATTTTTCCCGACGAGAAAAACGCAGAGAATCACGACGAGAAAAATTGGAACATGCTCTAATTTTTCACGTAGTTTTTTAGATCGTCGTTTTTCTCGTCATGAAAAACGGCCGTGTGTGGGCTTTAACGACGTGAAAAAAAATGCGTATTCTCAGAATCAAGTATGAGACGGGAGCGCTCGTTCTGGTAAAACTAGCGTTCGTAATGGAGATAGCACATTCGGAACGCTGTAACGGACTGAAAAGCACGAGGCTGAAAAGCGCGAATCGTCTCTCGACAAACTTTACTAACATGAAGGGTGGCGCCATCCGATGGAACATCCCCTTTTTATAGTGCCGTCGTACGTGTTGTACGTCACCGCGCTTTACTCGAACATTTTTTTCCACGATAGTGTGTAGGCAAGGCAGGCTTGAGAGGAAACACGAAAAATCACGTCGAGAAAAATGCCGTTTTTTTCAATGACATTAAAAACGATCGTGTGTATGCGGCATTGGCCTTATTTTTGTTTTCTGTTGAACACTTGTGCCATGCACCCTGAAATGCACACTGTAGTCAACATACATTTTTTTCATATCTGAATTTATCTAAATGTGTTTTTTGTTTTGTTTTTTTGTCACTGCTTTACAAAAGGTTGTTTATTTCTTTAAAAAATAGTTATTAACCCCCTTTTAATTTTGGTGCTAGGTGTTTTGGAAACTCTCTTGGCAACTGCATCATGGACAAAAATTATCTTCGAGCCGTCAACAAGCTGCCCAAATTGGTCAGTGATTGTTAAGATTGGTATTGTAACTGCTAATTTGACTCCCTGTTATTTTCTGATTTCAAAGCCTGTACCCATTCCTTGATTGTCTATATCAAATACTTTCAATTTGGATGTGGATGGGCAATAAGCAGTTAATGAAAGTCTAATCGAGTTGACCACACATTTTAAAATGTGATTGTGCAGTCTACTAAAGTTAAAGTAGAACTATAGGCAAGACTTTTTCTCTTTCGTCCATGGACGGACACCGCTTCCTTATATTCTTGACAGTAGGGTTATGTTCCCGTCTATTAAGAGAGGACTAGTTAGACATGTTAGCATTTAAAAACATGTAATTAAGCAAAGCTTAACAGTACCGCCCAGGGGGCGGTCCCTCTGGTCATAACCCCTCACCCTGCACTCAGAAGCTTTTCTTCTGCCTAGTATAGGAGAAGGACCTGGCTCCCTAGGGGCCCATGGTCCTGGTGAACTTTTTCTTTTTTGATACTGAGATCTACTATCAACTGCCGGCTGGGTGACAGGCTGGATAATATAGATCCTTGTAGTCTCCCCAGTCCGGTCATCGAGCGTGAGCAGACCTCTAGCTACGCGCTGGGTCGGCCACGACATACCCCGTTTGCTCCAGGGGTGGCCGGTGAGCTATATGCTCCGGGGCTCACATATGACCGGGCTAATGCTGTCTGAGTCACAGTGGGCCGTGGCCGACAGCCACTCCGTACTTTTCGGTGATGGGTCTGTCAGGAACGCGTCCAGCAGTCCCGCGGGACGGGTAAGTACGGTTCCTCCTGTCTTGGCAGAATGGAACAGCTGGGCATTCCTGGGGTGGTCGATTTAGGGGGTCTTTCGCCCTCCCTTTCCTCTCTCCCCGTCCATCCCTTTTCCTCATGCATTTGCTGGGCCTGCTGCGTACCTAACCAGGGGGGGGGGGGCTCTGGGTCCTGGCTGGGGGCTGCACGGTGTGTCTGGGTCTGCTCTGGTGTGGGTGGTCTGCCATGTGGGGAGCCTCCGTCTCGGAGGCCCAGCGTTTTCGCAGATTTTTTTTCAATTTACCTCACGATCTGCGCCATTTAGAATGCGCCGGCGCCATTTTCCTGTAGCCGCGCTGTTCCTATAGCTGATACAGCTGGCGGGCATTTTCTTGTAGCCGCGCTGTTTCTACTGCAATACAGCGGGCAGCCATTTTCTTGTAGCTCGCGCTCTTTTGTTCCTGAGACGGCCGGCGGCCATTTTTTGTGGCTCTAACATTGGTTTTGGCCTCTAGAGCTGGATTTGTCATTCTGAACGGCGCAAATGGCACAGATCACCTCAGGCACACACTGTGCAGGAGACAGAGCGGACCGCAGTGCTGAGCAGTGCCTGGGTCAGGGCGGTGAGTCCTCTGGGAAACCCCTTGGTCTGTAGCAGCTAGGAGGGTGGGTCTTTTCTTGTACCTTGACTTTTGTCCCTGAGTGGCTGTCAGGTGAGCGGGTCAGCATGGCGTCAGAAGCTGGCGCTTCTTCCCCAGACATTCCTGTGGTAGCAACCCTGCACCTGAGGTACCTATGGACACTTTGTCGGCGGTCCTAGAATCATTTGTTGCCAGGGTGGAGGTGGTGTGTGGGCGAAAGGAGGGTAAAAAGCGCCCCCTCCCCCCACCATCTTGTGGGGAAAGCTCTGACTTGTGCCTGGCTGTGACACAGGGCCCCTGTTCTGAAGAGTCGGAGTATTCAGACCAGGACAGTGAGGAAGACTCTGGGTCCGGGTCAGCGCAGGAGAAGGCGCTTGTTGGAGCACTCATAACCACAGTGCGGGAAACCGTCAAGCTGGAGGATGCGGCTGGGGCATCTACTGAGGTGTCGGTCCCTTTTGGGTCCCACAAGCCGACCCGCACTGCTAAGGTGTTTCCTTACGTAACTTATTTTAATAAGTTTATAGACAAAGACTGGGAACAACCGCAGAGGACCTTTTCAGTCCCAAAACGCATGGCGGTCCGTTACCCTTTTGAGGAGAGCCTTCTGAAAAAAACACGATTCCGGTAGAGGGGACCCCTGCATTTAAGGATCCTGCAGATAGGAGGTCCGAAGCGGTGGCCCGTTCCATGTTCACCTTGCTGGGGTCAGCATTACGGCCAGTATTGGCTGTGGCCCTGGTGTCGGACACTTACAGAATGGGCAAAATTGTTGCACCGTGAGTTGGAGAAGCAACAGGCTTCCTCGGTCTGCGTAGAACTGGCCGTCCAGTTGGTGCATGGCCTTAAATATGTCTGTGATGCAGCCCTGGATACAGCTCCCCTGATTTCCAGAGCCTCAGTATGTGCTGTAGTGCTCCGTCGCCTGATTTGGCTAAAATGCTGGTCCACGGACCAGACTTCCAAGAAGACTCTGGCGGATTTGCCCTTCCAGGGAGAGAGGCTATTTGGAGCCTCGCTGGACGACATTATTAAAAATGTCACTGGGGGGTAAGAGCACGCTCCTCCCACAATCCAGAAAAGGTAAGGAGCCACGCCATAGTCCAGGGCCCTCCTTTTCCGCTCAGAAGCGTTTTTTTGTCAGTCTGGTAAGCATCCCCAGGCCGACAAGCGGCCAGCTGAGGGACAAAAGCGTCCCTGGGTTCGCAAGCCAAACAAGTCTGCGAACAAATCTGCTACTGCATGAAGGTTTGCCCCGCCTGACTCTCGGTTGGGGGGGGGGGGGGCGCCTTTGCGAGTTTGCAGCTCAATGGACCTCCCTGCTTTCCGACCAGTGGGTTTGCAAAGTGGTTTAATCAGGGTACAAGATGGAGTTTCTTTCTTGTCCACCAAACAGATTCTTTCCTTCGAACCTTCCTTTTCTTCCGGCTCATCGGTACGCCCTATTTGGGGCAGTGCAGGACCTGCTGAGGCGCGGGGTAATAGTACATGTGCCGCTGCCTTAAAGGTTTCAGGGATTCTACTCCAATCTGTTTGTAGTCCCAAAGAAGGACGGGGTCCGTCCAATCCTGGATCTCAAGGCCCCTAACTCCTTTGTGAAGGTTCAGGATGGAATCAGTTCGCTCTGTGGTCGCTGCACTCCATCCGGGAGATTTTCTGGCGTCCTTGGACATCGACGCATACTTGCATGTCCCCATGTTTGTCAGGCTTCAGAGGTTTCTGCGCTTTGTGGTCGGGGACGACCACTACCAATTTGTGGCTCTTCCTTTTGGCCTGGCATCTGCACCAAGGGTTTTCACCAAGGTGCTCGCCCCGATTCTGGCCTTGCTGAGACAGCGAGGAATCGCTATCGTGGGCTACTTGGACGACCTCCTTCTGAGAGCAGTTTCAGACTCAGAATTAGGGGAGGATGTGACTCAGTGCCTAGAATACCTGGGCTTGATTCTGGACTCCTCAGAGGCGAGGGTGAAGCTGTTGGCATCCCGCAGATGGTCGTCTCTGCGCTTTTGCATGCGAGTCCTGGGACTCATGGTAGCCTCCTTCGAGGCGGTACCATATGCTCAATTCCACACTCGAGTCTTGCAGAAGGAGATCCTGTCCAAATGGGACAAATCTCCATTGTCCCTGGCTTGTCAAATCCGGGTGAGCCAACTAGTCAGGGCTTCCCTGGTTTGGTGGCTGAGATCTCCGGCCCTTCAGTCCAGAAAGTCGTTCCTTCCCTTTCACTGGACGGTGGTCACGACGGACGCCAGCCTGACCGGTTGGGGGGAGTTTGGGGTGTTCAGTCGACACAAGGTCGCTGGATGCAGGAAGAATCCCGCCTGCCGATCAATGTGCTGGAACTTCGAGCGATCAGGCAGTGCCTCTCCACATGGTCACAGAGGCTACAGGGGCGTCCAGTCAGGATCCAGATGGACAACGCCACGGCGGTGGCGTATGTCAACCATCAAGGAGGAATAAGAAGCTGGGCTGCAGCATCGGAGGTCGCTCACATCCTGCGGTGGGCGGAACAGGTCGTGCTGGCTCTATCGGCCATATACATCCCGGGCGTAGAAAACTGGCAAGCGGACTACCTAAGTCACCAGATGCTGGACCAAGGAGAATGGTCGCTTCACCCGGATGTGTTTTGACTCCTTTGCCTGAGATGGGGCACGCCAGACGTGGATTTCCTGGCTTCTTGACTCAATCGGAAGGTATTGAGGTTTGTGGCCAGGTCAAAAGATCCCTGGGCGGACACGACAGACGCATTGGTGGCTCCGTGGGGACAGTATCGGCTAATTTATGCCTTCCCCCCCACTGAAACTTCTTCCTCATCTGCTCCGCAGAGTGGAGACCGAGGGGATTCTGGTTATTCTAATTGCCCCAGATTGGCCTCGGCGTCCCTGGTACGCCGACCTAGTACGCCTGGTGGCGGATGTCCCTTGGCGACTGCCGATGCGAGAGGACCTTCTGTCACAAGGTCCTATTCTTCATCCTGCTTTACAGTCGCTGGCTTTAACGGCATGGCTGTTGAAAGTCAGGTTCTGAGGGACCGAGGCCTGTCGGATTCAGTCATTTCCACCATGCTGAGGGCACGGAAGTCATCTTCTCGGAAGATCTATCATCGCACGTGGAAGGCCTACATCTCTGTGTGAGGAGATGGGGTGGCGTCCACGGGCATATTCGGTTTCCAGGATCCTGCTGTTTTTACAGCGTGGACTAGATCAGACACTTGCCTTAAGCACCATTAAGGGGCAGATTTCAGCCTTGGCTGTTTTCTTTCAATGACCCTTGGCGGCTCATTCACTGGTGAGTACGTTTGTGTAAGGGGTTCGACATGTGGCTCCTCCGGTTCGACCACCACTACCTCCATGGGATTTGAATCTGGTGCTCTCGGTACTTCAGAAACCTCTGTTTGAGAACATCAGAGAGATTCACCTTTTGACACTCTCTCAGAAAGTTGCCTTTCAGGTGGCTATTACATCTGTCAGGAGGGTTTCTGAGTTGGCAGCCTTGTCTTGCAAGTCCCCCCACTTGATCCTCCATAAGGATAAAGCGGTGCTATGCCCGCAGCCTTTGTTTCTTCCGAAGGTGGTTTCGGCTTTCCATCTAAATGAGGACATTGTACTTCCATCCATGTGTACTCGGCCGTCGCATCCCAAAGAGGTTTGCGTTACATTCCTTGGACGTGGTACGTGCTCTGCGGGTGTATCTGTCTGCTACGGCTCCGTTTCGGATGTCAGACTCTGTTTGTGTCAGTGACTGGTCGAAAGAAAGGCTTTGCGGTCTCGTCGGCCACCATTTCTCGGTGGATCAGACAGATCGGGATTCAGGCTTATGCCCCGAAAGGGCGGGCGCCTCCCTTTTCTGTCACGGCGCATTTGACCAGGGCAATTGGTGCCTCCTGGGCTTTCCGACATCAAGCGTCTGTCTCACAGGTGTATAAGGCAACGACCTGGTCGTCCGTTCACACTTTCACTAAGTTTTACAAGGTTGATGTGCATGCATCTGCGGATGCTTTCTTTGGCCGCAAAGTTTTGCAGGCGGCTGTTAAAGGTTGCAACTCCTCCGTTGAGGAGCTCTGGTTGGTTTGGGGGGAAGTTTGTTTGATTGCTGTTCCCACCCCTCGTTTTTTTTGACACTGCTTGAGGTTGTTTCTACTGTCAAGAATATAAGGACGCTGTGTCCGTCCATGGATGAAAGAGAAAATAGGATTTTTGTACTCACCGTAAAATCCTTTTCGCTGAAGTCCATGGACGGACACAGCACCCACCCCCTCCTTTTTATGTTTATACTGCTTTTTGACGAACTGAGCTGCTGAGTGCAGGGTGAGGGGTTATGACCAGAGGGACCGCCCCCTGGGCGGTACTGTTCAGCTTTGCTTAATTACATGTTTTTAAATGCTAACATGTCTGCCTACTCCTCTCCTAATAGACGGGAACATAACCCTACTGTCAAGAATATAAGAATATCTGTCCGTCCATGGACTTCAGAGAAAAGGATTTTACGGTGAGAAGAAAAATTCTATTTTTATCAATTTGGATAGAGTAAGGGAAGGTTTTAACCCCTGTCCCATTGTAGAGATTTCCCTTCACTTCCTGTCCCATATAACCAAACAGGAAGTTAGAGAAAAACCCTGCAAATTAACCACTTGGTGCCCCCAGGCCGTCATATGACGTCCTTGACTTTGTGGGGCTATATCTGAATGATGCCTGCAGCTACAGGCATCATTCAGATACCGTCTTTTAGAGCCGGCGATTCCCTACACCATAAGAACGATCATAGCGGCTGTTCCGCTGCTTGATCGTTCTTACGGGCAGCGAAAGGGGACGTCCCCCCCTCCCGCCGCCCTCCGGTACTTCTACCGACTCACCGCTGCGATCGGTGAGTCGAAGAACGGATCCACCAGCCCAGATGCTGATCATAGAGATTTCCGGCAGACCAGATGGTCGCCGGAGTCTCTATTGACGTCGGAGGCCAGGCGCGATGTTATGACGTCATGCCCGGCCTCTGCATTCAAAAAAACTGCGCCGCCTTGGCTTCCCAGCCTAGTAGTGAGATGTAGGGTCTTATTGACCCCATATCTCACTGTAAAGAGGTCCTGTCATGTCATATTCCTATTACAAGGGATGTTTCCATTCCTTGTAAAGCGAATGTTAGAGCGAGAGCAATAATTTTAGCCCTAGACCTCCTCTTTAACTCAAAACATGTAACCAGTAAAAAAAATTGAAAGCGTCGCCTATGGGGATTTTTAAGTACCGAAGTTTGGCGCCATTCCACGAGCGTGTGCAATTTTGAAGCGTGACATGTTGGGTATCTATTTACGCTGCGTAACTTCATCTTTCACATTATGCAAAAAAATTGGGCTAACTTTACTGTTTTTTTTAAAAGCATGAAACTGTTTTACTCTTTCGTCCATGGACCGACACAGCTTCTCTATTGACAAAGTGGGTATTATCCGATAATTAGGAGTGACTAGGCAGAAAAACTTGTAAAAAGTGTTGAATCACACCTTCTACAGTACCGCCCAGGGGGCGGACCCTCTGGGTATACCCTCTCAGTCTGCATCTTCGCAGATCAGTTTTTTTCTGTCTAGCAAGGAGTAGGACATGGCTCCCTTCGGGCCCATTGGTCCGGGGAAAAAAGATATATATATATATATATATATATATTTTTGCTACATTTGTTGTTTCCTGCGATCTTCGATCAACTGCCGACTGGGTGACAGGCTGGATCCTCGATCCTTGTAGTCTCCCCAGTTTCGGCCATCGAGCGTGTGCCGACCCTAGCTACGCGCTGGGTTTTCCACGACATGCCCATCGCTCCACGGGTGGCCGGTGAGCTTACGCTCCAGGGCCTGCATCGGACCGCTCAGCTTCGGCTGACCTTACGGCCGAGTCGCAGCAGCCTGGCCGGTGAGCTTACGCTCCAAGGCTTGCATCGGACCGCTCAGCTTCGGCTGACCTTACGGCCGAGTCGCAGCAGCCTGTCCGGTGAGCGTCATGCTCCAGGGCATACATATGATCGTCCCTTCTGGGTCCAATCACAGCATGCCTGGCCAACAGTCACCTTCCGTGCGCGGACGATGATCTGTTTGGAATGTCTTCCAGCAGAATACATGCAGGATAGGTAAGTAAAACTCCCCTGCCTCGGCTGGGTGATTTAGCTGGACATTCCTGGAGAGATCAAGTAAGTGGTTGTGGCCCCTTTCTTCCCTCTCTCCCTGCCTTTCCCTCCTCCCTGGGCTTCTAGCTAAAGGTTGCTGGGTGCTGGGGGTCACCTAGGGGGTCCCACTGGAGCGGGGCTGGCTGTAACTAACATTTAAAAGAAGTGTCATTTTTTCTTACCTGTGTTTGTGTCCTTCCTCCTCCATGCTGTCGGTAGCCATTTTGAGGTGGTCCATGCCAAGTTTGGCCTCTTGTGACTGCCTGGCGGCCATCTTCCTGTGGTTCGGCCACACCCACTGGCCCCTATCAGCTGATCGGCGGCCATGTTTGTCCACCCTGTATGCAGATATTGCCGTTCGGCGGCCATCTTTTTGTGGGCTATGGCTGCTTGACCTCTATCTTCTGTTGGCGGCCATTTTCTTAGAGCCCACATTATCTTCCATACAGACGTTTTTGGCAACCATTTTTTGAGAGCCTCCGGCCTCTAGGGTGCATTACACTGGTGCGAAAATTCACACAGGAAATGCTGATAAAAGAAGCAGACTGACACAGCAGCAGGGGGGACATCATCACAGGCGCAGCATAGCAGTACCTATCCAGGGTGGTGAGTCCTCTGGGTGACCCGGCCTCTCTGCAGCACAGGAGGGTGGCCTATTGATATCTTGCCTGGAGCCCTGTGAGTGTCAGCGTGTGGTCAGCATGGCATCTGAGCCAGATGTCTTCTCCCCTGAAACACCAGATTTAGCAGCTGGTGCCCCTGAGGTGTCTATGAACGCTATGACTGCAATCCTAGAGGCGTTTGCTGCCAGGGTGGAAGCAGCACACGGAAATACAGGGGGTAGTAAACGCCCCATCCCCTGCAAGCTTCTGGGGATCATTCTGGTGCAGAACCAGGTCCAGCTACGGCTCGGGGCCCAGATTCTGACGCATCAGAGACTGCAGACCGTGACCGGACAGTGAGAATGACTCAAAGTCCAGGTCAGTACGCGAGACGGCTTTGGTATCTGACCTTATTACTGCAGTGCGGGATATGCTAAAATTGGAAAATACTGCAGAAGCAGCAGAGACTCCGGTCCACTTGGGTTTCATAGACCTGCCCGCACTGCTAAGGTGTTCCCTTGTGTGTCTTTTGATAAACTCTTATACAAGGAATGGGAGAACCCACTGAGGGTCTTTACAGCCCCAAAGAGGTTTGCGGTACGGTACCCCTTTTGAGGAGAGTTTTCTGAAGAAATGGACCTCTCCCCCCTATAGTGGACCCTCCGGTGTCCAGACTTAATAGAGCCACCACAATTCCTGTAGAAGGGGCTCCTGTTTTCTAGGACCCTGTGGATAAGAAGGCTGAAGCACTCGCTTGCTACCTATACTCAGTGGTAGGCTCGGCAGTACGCCCGGCATTGGCGGGGGCCCTAGTGTCTCACACACTTACTGAATGGGCAAGATTGCTACTCCAGGGGTTAAGGAGCGAGATGCTCCTCCTGATGAGATAACATTGGCCGACCTGTTGGTCCAGGGCCTTAGGTTTGTCTGCGAGTCAGACATGAATACTATTCCCCTGCTGTCTAAAACTTCGGTTTATGCAGTAGCAATAACGCCGCCTGATCTGGCTAAAAGGCTGGTCTGCAGACCAGACTTCCAAGAAAGCCCTGTTGGATCTGCCTTTTAAGGGCGACAGACTTTTTGGGGCTTCTCTGGATGACATCATCAAGGATGCCACAGGAAGTAAAAGCGCTTTGCTTCCCCAAATTAGCAAGGGTAAGGGGCCACGCCAAGGGCAAGGGCCCTCCTTTACTGCACACAAGTGTTTTTTTCGTCCCCCTAGGGCGACAGAGAAAAGACCCCAGGCCGATAAAGCGCCTGCCCAAGGACAAAAGCGTCCCTGGTCCCGCATACCCAATAAGCCTGCGGACAAATTTGCGTCCGCATGAAGGTCCACCCCCACCCAGCTCTCGGGTGGGGAGACGTCTTCGCAAATTCGCGACTCAGTGGACAGCACTAATCTCCGACAGGTGGGTTTGCGAAGTAATCTCCTCAGGCTACAAGATAGAGTTTCTCTCTTGTCCACCGGACAGATTCAACACCTCCAATCTCCAGCTACTACCGACCCGTCGGGAGGCCCTGTATGGGGCGGTCCAGGGTCTACTGGAACGCGGGGTAGTTATTCCAGTTCCAGAACTGGAATGGGGTTTTTACTCAAATCTGTTCATTGTGCCGAAGAAGGAGGGGGTTCGTCCAAGCTTGGATCTCAGAGCCCTCAATTGCTTTGTGAAGGTACAAAGTTTTCGGATGGAGTCGGTTCGATCTGTAGTCACGGTTCTCCATCCGGGGGACTTTCTGGCCTCCTTGGACATCAAGGACGCATACCTGCATGTCCCCATATACTCCAGACACCAGAGGTTTCTGCGATTTGCTATCGGGAAGGACCACTACCAGTTTGTGGCCCTCCCGTTGGGCCTTGCCTCAGCACCCAGGACGTTCACCAAGGTGCTCGCTCCGATTCTGGCACTTCTAAGACAGCGGGGTATCGCTATCACAGGCTACTTATACGACCTTCTGCTGAAGGCCCCTTCAAGCTCAGAATTAGAGGTAAGCGTGTCCATTACCTGTCAGACTCTTCGAGACTGTGGTTGGATACTAAACACGCAAAAGTCAGTATTGGTGCCCACTCAACGCCTAGTGTACCTGGGGTTGATTCTGGATTCCTCAGAGGCAAAGGTATTCCTCCCTGTGGAGAAGTTGCAGACCCTCCGGGCTGCAGTACGGCAGCTGACTTCCAGGAATTGGTCGTCACTCCGTTTTTGCATGCGAGTGTTGGGCCTCATGGTAGCCTCCTTCGAGGCGGTCCCATATGTTCAATACCACACTCGAGTGTTACAGAAGGAAGTTCTGTCCAGATGGAACAGATGCCCTTCATCTCTGGATTATCAAATCCGAGTGAGCCACCTAGTCAGGAGATCCCTGGTATGGTGGCTGACAGCACCGGCTGTAATGGCCGGGAAGTCATTTCTTCCGGTTTACTGGATAGTGATCACTACGGACGCCAGCCTTACAGGTTGGGGGGGAGTCTGGGGTGTCCAGTCGGCGCAGGGTCGCTGGACCCCAGAGGAAGCCCTCCTGCCGATCAATGTCCTGGAGATCCGGGCGATCAAGCTGTGCCTCTTCAAATGGTCTCAGAGACTGCAAGGGCGTCCAGTCAGGATCCAGTCAGACAACGCCACAGCAGTGGCATATGTCAATCATCTAGGAGGAACAAGAAGCTCAGCTGCAGCATCGGAGATCGCTCGCATCCTGAAGTGGGCAGAGAGGAGCGTACCGGCACTGTCGGCCGTGTACATTCCGGGTGTGGAAAACTGGCAGGCGGACTACCTGAGCCGCCAGATGCTGGACCAGGGAGATTGGTCCTTACACCCGGAGGTGTTCCAACTCCTCTGCCAAAGATGGGGCACACCAGACGTAGATCTTCTGGCTTCCCGACTCAATCGGAAGGTATTGAGATTTGTGGCCCGGTCAAGAGACCCATGGGCAGACGCAACGGACGCGTTGGTAGCATTGTGGGGTCAGTATCGGCTAATCTATGCCTTCCCTCCCTTAAGGCTTCTTCCTCTTCTGCTCCGCAGAGTGGAGGCAGAGGGAATTCCAATGATCCTAATCACTCCAGATTGGCCTCAGCGTCCTTGGTACGACGATCTAGTACGTCTGGTAGCAGACGTCCCCTGGCGCCTACCACTACGGAAGGACCTGCTATCGCAAGGTCCCATATTCCATCCTGCTTTACAGTCATTGGCTTTAACGGCATGGCTGTTGAGAACCAGGTACTGAGAGACCGGGGCCTGTCAGACTCAGTAATCTCTACTATGAGAAGTGCTCGAAAACCGTCCTCTAGGAAGGTCTATCACCGCACTTGGAGGGCCTACATCTCCAGGTGTGAGGAAATGAAATGACATCCGCGTACCTATTTGGTTTCCAGAATCCTGCTGTTTTTACAGCATGGGGTGGACCAAGGGCTTGCCCTAAGTACGATTTAAGGGACAGATATCTGCCCTGGCTGTCTTTTTTCAGCGACCCCTGGCGACTCACTCTCTCGTGAGTACATTTGTGCAGGGGGTCCGACAGGTGGCCCCTCCGGTCCGTCCCCCGTTACCTCCGTGGGACTTGAACCTGGTCCTCTCGGTGCTTCAGAAGGCACCGTTTGAGAATATTAGAGATATTCCCCTGTTGACACTTTCTCAGAAAGTGGTCTTTTTGGTGGCTGTTACGTCTGTTAGACGAGTCTCTGAGCTGGCAGCCTTGTCCTGCAAGGCTCCCTATTTGATTTTCCACAAGGATAAGGTGGTGCTGCGGCCGCAGCCTTCCTTTCTTCCGAAAGTCGTTTCGGCTTTTCATCTCAACGAAGACATTGTACTTCCATCCTTGTGTCCTCAGCCGTCGAATCCTAAGGAGTCGGCGTTGCATTCCTTGGACGTTGTCCGAGCTTCGAGAGTATACCTATCTGCTACTTCCCTGTTCCGGAAGTCAGACTCACTGTTTGTTTCGGTGGCTGGTCCCAAGAAGGGCCAAGCAGTCTCATCGGCCACCATCTCTAGGTGGATCCGACAGATGGTAATCCAGGCTTACGCCTTAAAGGGTCAGGCGCCCCCCTTTCCTGTCACGGTGCATTCGACCAGGGCAATAGGTGCCTCTTGGGCTTTCCGACATCAAGCGTCTGTTTCCCAATTATGTAAAGCGGCGACTTGGTCGTCCGCTCACACTTTCAAAAAATTCTACAAAATTGATGTAGGTGCATCTTCGGATGCCTCTTTTGGCCGCAAGGTTTTGCAAGCGGCTGTTTAGAGTTGCAACTCCTCCGTTGGAGGAGTGCTGTTTTGTGTTTGGGGTGAAGTTTATTTTTATGCTGTTACCACCCCTCGTTTTTTCTCTGACACTGCTTTGGGACGTCCCACTTTGTCAATAGAGAAGCTGTGTCGGTCCATGGACGAAAGAGTAAATAGGATTTTTTACTCACCGTAAAATCCTTTTCTCTGAGTCCATGGACCGACACAGCACCCACCCCTCCTTTTAAGTTTGTACTGCTTTTTGACGAACTGATCTGCGAAGATGCAGACTGAGAGGGTATACCCAGAGGGTCCGCCCCCTGGGCGGTACTGTAGAAGGTGTGATGCAACACTTTTTACAAGTTTTTCTGCCTAGTCACTCCTAATTAACGGATAATACCCACTTTGTCAATAGAGAAGCTGTGTCGGTCCATGGACTCAGAGAAAAGGATTTTACGGTGAGTAAAAAATCCTATTTTTTTCCCCCCCAAACAAAACGCGTTTGAAAAATTGCTGCGCAAATACTGTGCGAGATAAAAAGTTGCAATGACCGCCATTGTATTCTCTAGGCTAGGGTCTCTGCTAAAAAAAACACATATAGTGTTTGGAGGTTCTATGTAATTTTCTAGCAAAAAAATTATGATTTTTACATGTAGGAGCGAAGTGTCAGAATTGGCCTGGATGCAAAGTGGTTAAGGGAATTCCTTAGGGACCCCCAAGCCATCAGAACTAGTGTCCCCACTGGAAGATTTCCCCCCTATTACTTTTTTGGGTACAACCTAAAATCTGAGACTTTCTTTTACTTTCACTTTAAATGATAATGGAAACAGGACAAATAGAGAGGATGTATCTCCTTAACCGGGGCACAGACAGCAATAAACTTAAAAGCGTTTTTATCCTTCTCCACTCCATCCAAAAAAATAAAAAGTTTTGCCTTTAGTTATACTTTAAGATATACAGTAATTGTATATAATTCTAAAATGTTGTGGGCTCATTTGAGATCCATTGTGTTTATAAAATTTGGAAGAGATTGTATGCAACGTTACTTGTATAAACTGGAACAGTAGTAATGATGGAATTCTGCTTGAATTTTTTGAAAACGCCTAAAATGTTTCAGCTAGACCCTATATGATCTTTGCTTAGTCTTTTCTTTAAAGATAAGCAGCATTCTTCTGAATAATTATTTGTTAATCTTAATTGTGCAGTACAAGAACACAGGTGGAGTCTTCATAGACCCTGGTAATATGCTCCTACCTTTAGGTGATTAGATATTGGCAAGCGTTTGAGGACATGCCCTCTGTGAATCCTCAGTTTTTTGCTAGTGTTTTATGGTGCTGGACCTCTTCCACCTTATGGAGAAATCACTCTTAGCTTAACTATTTAATTTTATATTCCGATTCTTCAGTCAACTACTTCACTCTCTTTTAATACTACAATAGATGCAGTGTATCCTCTGAAAAACATTGGGAGCTTATCTGGAGCCCACAAGGTGCTTTGGGCACTGGATACTGCAGGGTTGCTAACCTCTGTACTTTGTACAACTCATGTGGTCAGACGCAGAGTGCTATACTGGTTCAGGGTCGTTGGCAATCCCTATGGCACTCAGACCCTTCAGGGGGTATGCCCACTGTGACAAGTGAAGCCTGGACTTTATTAGGGCCTGGCATCAGGGTCAGGTAAGACATGATCACACCTGTATCTCTGCCCATAAAACGGGGACTACTGTATGTTTATTCATTTTATAGTAGGGGGTGCAACGGATCAAAAAACTCACGGATCGGATCGTTCCTTGGATCAGAGTCACAGATCGGATAATTTTTCGGATCAGCAAAAATCCGACGGACTGCTTAGATGTTAAATTTTAAAAGCAGCAGAAAACCTACTGACCTTACATGGTTGCTAATGTGTCAGAACACCTCTGATTTTCACATTTAACTAAAATCTAAAACTCCGGTGGGTGTAACAAGATGTCCGCTTGCCCCCTTCTCACTCTATCATTACTGTGCAGGAGTGTGGGGTGTAGCAAGATTGTGGCGACAAAACGTCACTTCCTGACGAGACAGCGGCCACCGTCGGGTGTACCAAGATGCCTGCCGCTCCGGAGCTAGGCCGAAGCCGCGGCCTTTCCTATGGCCGAGGCAGCGGTGCGCTCCGCGAATCGCTTGGTGTGCCGATCCGAACAGATCACGGATCGGTGACGATCCGTTGCACCACTATTTTATAGTGTAAACTTTTTAAACTTAGTGCTAAAACGTAGCCACTCAGAGGTTTGTCTCAGGTGAATGACCAGGAGTAACATTACACTACAAGTTGCACACTTTAATGCCAGTTTCACCTAGATCCTTTCTAACATACTCAGGTGCTTCCACCCACCTTTTCGCCACAAGGACTTTGCTCCAGAATGGTCTACACTTGGGTTGCTGTGTTCTACTTTTTTACCCTATATTTCGCACCATATTCTGTGAGTACCCCTCAAGGAAAAATACCCTCACCTGTAGCTATGTGGGAACCAGGCGAAAGGGAGCCATGGCAAACACTCAGGCAAACATTTGCGCTGCTGAAAGCCTGCACAACACACCATGCTTCCCTTACACCAAGGCAGAACGATTTTAATGCCAATCCCTGCACCTGACTCAAGTTCCATTCCGGCATGCAATAAGCAGCTTACCTGACAACAAAGGTGGATTTTTCTGCATCTGTGTCACAATTTCTCTGACAACTAATGCCAAGTTCTGTCTCCATTTTCTCTGTTCCTACCTGAGTCAGATCCCGATAAGACAGGCCTAGAGGAGGAGAACATAGAACGACACAAAGAGGGCCAAGAGGTAGTGTTGGAGGAGGCTGTGGAAGATTTATCACCGCCAGACTTTTATGCACCTGAAGCTGCAGCTTTACGTAACATGTTTGCTAATGTGAATATGCTCACTTCTGCATTGTTTCATTGGGTTCTCCTCTGTCTTACCATGCCCCTTTGGGTACAGAGACCTGCAATTTTTTTTAAAAGACATTCCCTGTTCACAACAAAATAGAATGGGCAATCTATTACGGTTGGCTCTTTCCAGAAAAGATTTTTACTCCTCTGAAAATCATTGCCAAACTCTATCCAGTGGGAAAAGTGTTCATGAATAAGTAGTCTGTTCCGGTAGTTGATCCTGCCATCAGTTTTATGTAAACATCTCTCTGTACCATTTGAAGATGTTCCTTCATTCAGCGGTATGGATAAAAAGTTTGAGACCCTCTTAAAGACTCCCTTTACACTTGCAGGCCCAGCTTTGCAACCAGCTGTTGATGTGATTTCTGTGTGTCACACTGCAGCTTACTGGACTAGGGCAACAACAACCCACATGATCCTGTATGC
This sequence comes from Rana muscosa, assembly GCA_029206835.1. NCBI lineage: Eukaryota > Metazoa > Chordata > Amphibia > Anura > Ranidae > Rana > Rana muscosa. The sequence continues at coordinate 160,290,358 of CM055118.1, forward strand.
CGGGTCTGTGCCCTAACTGGGCAACTACAGCAAATAACTTCTGCTCTGCTCTTTTGTGTGTGTTAATGGCCTAGAACAAATAAATACATACATTTCTAGAAGGGCTCTAATCTCCATTAACATTTGCAGAATCTTGTGGCTCAAAGCCCGGATAGCTGAAGCTGCCTGTAAAAGAAACCTCATACATATGCCCTTTGAATGAGTATGTCTTTTTGGTGAGGCACGCGACAAATTCAGAAACAATGTCACAGGAGGGAAGGTTCTACTTCCACAGTGGAAGACTCCAAAATCACACTCCATCACAGTCCCTACATCTTCAAAGTGAAGACCATCTAATTATTCTACCCGGGCTTTGACTTCAAAACCTCAGCCCTTTATTTTAATGCAAGTCTTGTCCCAGAAAGCCCACCAAGTCTTCCTAAAGTTCCTTTCCCAATAAAAGGAAGCCCTTACTCCTTAGATTTGGGGGACATCTTTTACAGTTTGCCTGTCTCTGTGTTCTGCGTCCCACACCTGTGGGTTCAATTAGTATTTCAAAGGGGTACAGAATAAGTGTTAAAAACTCTTCACAAAGGTCCCAGCATCTCTTCTTCCACTTCTCAGAACTCAGGGCATTCAGGTCACTCCTGAAGGACTTCTCTTACTTCCAGCTGTCAGCAAACATCCACAGGACAATTCAGATGCTCCAGGTTTTCATTTGGGTGATTAATTTCCAATAATCTGCCTTCCAGTTTTCTTTTCATCTAGAATACTTGGGTCTGGTCCTGGACATATTCTCTTTTCTCAGAGCTCACGCTTAAAAGTTGAAGTCAAACAGACATCCTAAAATGAGATTCTCTAAGAGAGTTCTATGATTCATGGTAGCCCCCTTCAATGCTTTGCCATTAACCCAATTTAATTCAAGATCCCTCCAATACAACATCTCGTCGTTCCGGAACAAGCATGCTGCTTCACTCAAACTGCCCATGTCTCCTGTCCTGCCAAGAAAGGAATTCTGTAACTTAATTGATCTCCAGCCCAACCTTACCATTAGGGAAGTCTTTCCTTCCTTATCAATTAAAAATGATAGATACTAGTCATTCTGACTGGGGAGGAGTGTTCCAGTCCCTCATGGTCCGGGGAATATGGTCTTAGTTCAGATTGATCTATGCCTTCCCCCATTGCGAATTCCATCTTTTCTGCTGCACAAGATAGAACAAGAGAAGAAGATGGTGATTGTCATTGCACCAAATTAGTCTAGAAGAATCTTTTAAATAGATATAATCAGACTACTGTCTCTGGGCCCTCTGTTCCCTCTGACTTTAACCACTTGACAACTGGGCACTTAAACCCCCTTAATAACCAGACCAATTTTCAGCTTTCGGTGCTCTCACATTTTGAATGAAATTACTCATTCATACAACACTGTACCCATATGAAATTTTTGTCCTTTTTTTCACACAAATAGAGCTTTGTTTTGGTGGTATTTAACCACTTCCATACCGGGCCATTGCAAAATGACGCCGGCAGGAACCCTCTCTCCCTCCGGGTGGACGTTATATGACGTCCTGTGCTTTGTGGGGGGATATCTGAATGATGCCTGCAGCTAGAGGCAGCATTCAGATATGCTTCTCTTCTGCTGGCGATTCTGCGTACCATAAGAATGATCATAGCGGCGGTTCCGCTGCTTGATCATTCTTATAGGCGGTGGGAGGGGACATCCCCCCCTTTCCGCCGCCATCCGGTGCTTCTCCGCGCTCTCCCGTGCCAGCGGGGGCCCGGAGATTGAATCGTCCGGTGCTGGTGGTCACATGACGAGCATAGAGATGACTGATGACCAGATGGTCACCAGTCATCTCTGTGACCGGTGGAGGCCTGGACGCGATGTGATGACGTCACGCCCGGGTTCCCAAAGGTAAACAAAGCCGCGATTGCGGCTGAAAGCATGAGATCTGTGATTTATTTTATCTCATGCTTTCCAGCCTGAAGGAGAGATGTGGGGTCTTATTGACCCCGCATCTCTCCATAAAGACGACCTGTCACACACCATTCCTATTACAAGGGATGTTTACATTCCTTGTAATAGGAATAAAAGTGATAAAAAATTATTATTATTTTTTTTAAAGTGTAAAAATGAAAAAAAAATTAAGCAAAATAAAAAAAATAATGATAAAAAAAACATTTTAAACGCCCCTGTCCCCAATAGCTCGCGCTCAGGAGCGAACGCACACGTAAGTCCCACCCACATATGTAAACGCTGTTCAAACCACATATGTGAGGTATCGCCGCGTGCGTTAGAGCGCGTGCAACAATTATAGCACTAGACCTCCTCTGTAACTCTTAACCTGGTAACCTGTAAACATTTTTAAAGCGTTGCTTATGGAGATTTTTAAGTACCGAAGTTTGGCACCATTCCATGAGTGTGCGCAATTTTAAAGCATGACATGTTGGGTATCTATTTACTTGGCGTAACATAATCTTTCATATTTTACAAAAAAATTGGGCTAACTTTACTGTTTTGTTGTTTTTTAATTCATGAAACCATTTCCCAAAAAAAACATTTCCCAAAAAATCAATTTTCCCCAAAAAAGGTGTTTAAAAAATGATTGCGCAAATACTGTGCAAGATAAAAAGTTGCAACGACCGTCATTTTATTCCCTAGGGTGTCTGCTAAAAAACATATATAATGTTTGGGGGTTCTGAGTAATTTTCCAGCAAAAAGAATGATGATTTGTACATGTAGGAGAGAAGTGCTAGAATAGGCCCGGTATGGAAGTGGTATAAAAAGCCCTGTATTGAAGTGGTTAATCACGTTGTTTTTTTTTTTTTTGCGCTATAAAAGGAAAGACTGAAAATTCTGTAAAAAAAAAATATTTTTCTTTGTTTTTGTTATAAAATTTAGCAAAATAGTAATTTGTCTTCATACATTTTGGCCAAAATTTATACTGCTACATATCTTTGGTAAAAATAAGTACAAATTGGTGTATATTATTTGGTCATTGTGAAAGTTATAGAGTCCACAAGCTATGGTGCCAATATCTGAAAATTGATCACACCTGAAGTACTGACGGCCTATCTCATTTCTTGAGACCCTAACAGGCCAGAAAAGTACAAATACCCCCCAAATGACCCCTTTTTGGAAAGAAAACACTCCAAGGTATTTAAAAAGAGGCATGGTGAGTTTTTTTGAAGTTGTCATTTTTTCCCACAATTCTTTGCAAAATCAAGATTTTAATTTTTTTTTAACAAAATTGTCATATTAGCAGGTTTTTTCTCACACACAGCATATACATACCACAAATTACACCCCAAAGCACATTCTGCTATTACTCCTGAGTATGGCGATACCACATGTGTGAGACTTTTACACAGCGTGGCCACATACAGAGGCCCAACATGCAAGGGAGCACCTTCAGGCGTTCTGGAGCACCCAGGCCAATTCTGACATTTCTCTCCTACATGTAAAAATCATCATTTGTTTGCTAGAAAATTACATAGAACCCCAAAACATTATATATGTTTTTTTAGCAAAGACCTAGAGAATACAATGGCAGTCGTTGCAACTTTTTATCTCGCACAGTATTTGCGCATTAATTTTTCGAACGTGTTTTTTTTTGAAAAACAAAACAAAAACAATTTTGTGCTTTAAAAAAAACAAAACAGTAAAGTTAGCCCAATGTTTTTGCTTAATGTGAAAGATGAAGTTACGCCGAGTAAATAGATACCAAACATGTCACCCTTCAAAATTGCACACGCTTGTGGAATAGCGCCAAACTTTGCTTAAAAATCCTCATAGGCGACACTTTAAATATTTTTACTGATTACATGTTTTTAGTTACAGAGGAGGTCTAGGGCCAAAATTATTGCTCTCGCTCGAACGTTCGCAGCGATACCTCACGTGTGGTTCGAACAACGTTTTCTTATGTGGGTGGGACTTGCGCATTTGCTTCTGTATGCGAGCTCACGGGGACAGGGGCGCTTAAACTTTTTTTTTTTTTATTGAGTCGGTAGAAGCACCGGGGGGGGGGGGGGGGGGGCGTCCCCTCTCACCTCCCACCTCCTGTTAGAACGTTCAAGCGGCGGAAAAGCCGCTATGATCATTCTTATGGTGTAGGGAATCACCGGCTGAAAAAGCTGATATCTGAATGATGCCTGTAGCTGCAGGCATCATTCAGATATCCCCGCACAAAGTCTAGGACGTCATATGACGGCCGGCGGGCGGGAAGTGGTTAAAACGCATTTTTTTTAACACAAAGTTGTCCACTTATACAATATTTCTAACACATAGCATGTACATACCAAAAATGACACCCCGAAATAGATTCTCCTACTCCTCCTGAGTACGGCGATACCACATGTGTGAGACTTCCACAGCCTAGTACGGCAGGGTACGGCAGAGGGTACAGAGAGGGGAGAGAGGAACCGGCATCATGACATGACGGCGATTTGTTTACAAGTGATCGCTCCGTCATTTGATGGAGCAATCACGTGGTAAACGGCCGCTATCAGCGGCCATTTACCGTGATCCGTGAGGACCCGGCGGTCACGGACACTCCCGCGTGCGCGCCATTTTGGGAGGACGTCAATGTATGCCCTACCAGAGGTAACAAACCGCCCTGTAGCCGTCATTCGGCTATGGGCCGGTTGTTAAGTGGTTAATAGCATGGCGGTTAAAGCCTACATCTTAAGAGACAGATGTGTTGGTTATTCTTTATATTCTGAATCAAGATTTACCATATATATGTAAAATTATATAAAAGTAAATCGTGACGCTAATAACTTAAAACATGAAACACCCGGTTATATGTGTTGAAATCAGAATACATGAATATCATCATTAAGGATGCGCTCCGATGTGTTTGCAAACCCCACGTGCAGAGCCCGCCAGGAAGTCGGAACTGTGCTGCGCTAATCACAGGCAGTGAGACATATCAACACATTAGAGTCCAACAGCCTTCTGGGTGAGGTCCCCCCATGATGGACAAAGATTGGACACCTTCACCCGGCTGGACTGGTGAGTGGCCCTGGAAGCCCTGCTGGTACCTGGACAGCTATTAACCCCCCTCCCTTTAATTTGGCAGTGTTATTAGGGAGAGTGATCTAGTTGGATGGTGTTATGTTTTTACTTGTCTGTGTTGGGGACAACTACAGCAGTGTATTTCACTTTTTTTTGCCAGGTTTTCTGCTATTCCTTTTCTGTGCTCCCTCCAGGTTGCAAACCCTGCTTCCCAGGCTTCTCCAGCGCCAAGTCACAGTGGCCATTTTGAGGGACAGCCCTGGGGCTTTCTGGCACCATTGTTTGGTTGGAGCCATGTCCTCTTCCCACACCTTGCTTGAGAGAAGCTCCACAATTACATCCTAACTTGCGAGGAGCTTTCTGTTGGTAGCTATTTTGCCCACCTCATGTTGGCATTGAAAGGTCCTGGCAGCTCAGCAGCAGCAAAAACTTCAGTATCGACACCAGTGGTACACCAGACATCCTATTAAAGGAACGCAATTGCGGAAATATCTCTTATGGGTAACCAGCGTACTGTTGGCATTTGCATAGTGCCCTCCTGGCTGACTGGGATCTCAAGATTAGCGTATGTCTAATTTTTCTGATGTCAGCAAGACATACTATATGTCACACAGACGGCAGAGAGGAGGGGACAAAGGTCTGAAACACCTCCATCAGGTAGGGAGAGACCTGAGAACCCTAGTAAAGTTTCCCGGGGATCAATGTGTTGCATCTCTGACTCCCTTCTCTTATTGGGTATTTCTGATACCTCCGGGGGCACCTTCCTCCAGTTTATATGTGACTAAGGAGCAGGGATGATACAACAGCAGCTCTCCTGGATACTTGCCGTTATGGGCCAGACCTTCTTCCTTGCCCCTCCCTCTTTATTAGCAGAGGAAGAACATGTGGAGAATGAAGCAGAAGAAGAAAACTTCTCTTCCAAGTAATCTACACCAGAGGAACCCCAGGGTCAGAATTCAGATGGTCTTTGTGCATTTTCTTGCGGAAATGGTGCGCACGGATCTGAACGAAAGAGATTGGCTTAGCAATACCCCATGGAGAATGAATTCACTAAGTGGTGGATGCGGTGGTCCTTTATCTTAAGAACCCCATGTGCCCGCTTGTACCACATTCCAGTTTTTAAAGATGCCTCCGACAAAGGTCTGGAAATCTTGTTTAAAGCATCTTTTGTCATGGTAGGTGCACCTTTGCAGCTGGCAGTTGTGGCTACCAGAGTCTTAAGGTTGAATTAAGGCATCTGTCCAGAGGGTTGGATTCCTTAAGCAGATATACTGATTTGGGCGAATGTGTGGCGGATTTCCATCGTGCCATCTGTTTTGCTATAGATGACTTGAAGGACTCCATCAAGCATATTTTTCATTTGGGACTTCTGTCATATGGGCAGGATTCTCTAGGTGAAATGTTGGTCTGCAGAATTACCCTGCAAAAAACAGCTGTTGAGTTTTCCCCTTCACGGGGAACATTTATTTGCGCCTGACCTGGATAAGTATATGCAGAACATTTGGGGCAGTAAGAACTCGCTTTTTTTGGGGGTTTTGCAAATATAATTTTATAAAATTTTCAGGAATGAACAAGGTCCACAAATGGTAACAGTATCTTTCAGTAAAGCCCCCTAGAGGTAGGAAACATTGAATAGGAATGTACATTACATCAATCAATCAATGAGCTTAAATTCCCATCATCTCAGTGCTGTAAAGTTGTGGTGGCATGGGACTTCCACACCATAACTATCCACAGATCAGAGAGACTATTCTCCATTCCTTATAACCCTAACATAATAATTTAGATATAGAAAAAGAGGTAGATAAAGTAGGGAAAGCTAGTAAAGAAAGAGAAGTGAGGGGAGTTGGGGAGGGGGGGGTAGTGGGTGGCGCCTGGAGTTAGATATAGATGTAACTCAAGTCATGCACGCAGGGCTTCATACTGCCTGTCTAGCGCAAGTGCTCAGGTCCCGAAAAGGGACTTTCCCTCTTCTGAGTGTATAAACAAATTCCAGAGATTCCAAGTCGTCTTGTATGTCTCATGTCTGTCACTCGCTGTCAGTATCAGGTCCTCTATCCTGTTCATGTCTTACACTTTCCTCAGCCATAGCGCTGTGGTCGGTGGGTTCTGCTGTTTCCAGAGCAAGGGAATGCAGGATTTAGCTGCATTCAGTAAATGACAAAGTATGGACTTTTTGTAGGTTTTAGCCAATATAGTGGAAACGTGTAGTAGAAAAAATACTGTGTCATTCGGAATCTTAAAATCAGCAAATTTTTGGGAAATGGTGCAGACTGACGTCCAAAAAGCTGTCGATTTAGGGCACATCCAAAATATGTGTATAGGATCGTTCCCCGGTCTGTACAACTCCACCAGCAGTGCTCCGGTGTAGAGCTCGCTTTTACCACTTAAGAAGGAGGACAAATGCATGACTCGAAGATCTGCTTCTCCTTCTGGTACTTCAACCAGATGTTCCTTTCCCCGCTGTCAGCCCTCAACTTTGAAGTCGAAACCTCAGTCGCAGTTCTGTAAGAAGTCCTTTGCCCCCCAAGCCAGCAAAATTGGAGACCAAGTCCTCTTTCCCCACCCCTTCACTTGTTTAGGTGGGGGGGGGGGGGGGGGTTGTAATTTGCAGGGCTTTGTGGAGATTTGGCATGGCTAAGATACAAGACAAGAGGGTCTGTTGTACAAAAGCATGCGCCTACAAGCTAGAATTTTGGAGTGTTCCCCCTCCACACTTTATACTTTCAAATGTTTCTTTAGATCCACAAAAAACATTGGCTCTTTTGCAAACTCTTGTTGTAGTAGGTGATCATTCCAGTTGCAAAGGATGAAAAGTTCCACGGGTTCTATTCAAACTTTTTTTTTTTTGGTCCCAAAACTGAACAGCGATATTTGTCCCATCCTGGATCTTTCATGGAAAAATTTCAACAGGTTTTTCTGGGTGCAGAAGTTTTCAATGGAATCGGTGTATTCGGTGGTGGCCTCTCTAGAGCCAGGGAATTTCCTAGCATCAGTGGACATAAAGGATGCCTACCTACATGTCCCGATCTTTCCCACTCACCAGAGGGTTCTATTAGAGTTACACCGATGCCACTTTTTAAAGACAGAATACAAGTACCGATACTTTTTTTTCAAGTACTTGCTGATAGGGCTGGGCGATTTTCCCCCCCAAAAAAATCTGCGATTTTTTTTATAAAAAACTCGATTTACGATTCGATTTTTTTTTTATTATATTAATTGAAGTGCATCAACAAACAAAATTGCAAAGGCAAACCCTTTCTCTAACTGCAAAGTCAGTGTGCAACAAAGATTGTTAAACATCCAAATTATTAATACTGTTTTTGGATTTAGCTAATAAAACAACAAAAAATCTTGAGGTTACTCTTAGTTGAATTGAACTGTGCCCGTGCCTCACTGTGCCCAATGCCTCACTGTGCCCATGCTTCAATCACTGTGCCTGTACCTGATGCAGATTTTCATGGGATACGGATTTTACTGCTACACCGGCGGCCATTCCAGTATTCAAAAGCCGCTCCTCCTCCTCGTCTGTGATGGGCGGAACACTCAATTTCCCAGTATTCAGTGTTCCGCCTATCATGGACATCCGCTCATCTTCATAACACAGACGAGGATGAGAGGATGTCCGTGATAGGCTGAACACTGCCTGCTGTGAAATTGAGTGTTCCGCCTATCACAGACGACGAGGACTCGGGAGGCGCGGCTTTTGAACACTGCAATGGCCGCCGTCTGTTTGCATGACACGCTGATCAGGTAGGCAGACGGCGGCTTGCAGTTAGTTAGTGTTACTTTACATCTACTCGCGGCGGCTGCGGCGAGTAGATGTAATTGGGGTAACGCCGCCAAGTGCCATTCCGGATACGCCCCCTGCAGCCCTGCTACGGAAACTTTGAAGGAAAAAAATAAATAAAAAAAATTTTTTTTTTGTTTTTTTAAATCTAAAAAAAATCGATTTTCTTCAAATCTAAATCGATTTGAACTCAAAACTCGATTCAAGATTAAAATCGATTTTTTTCCCAGCCCTACTTGCTGATGCTGATTACAATGCTTTTTTTAATGTCATGTAACAGTGGCACTAATATGCATTTATTTTTTTTGTGTGTTTTTTTAATTGAATTTTTACAGTGCTTTCTTTTTTGGGGGGGGAGAGGGCGTGGACGGTGTCTGTGCTTTTATTTAAATTTTTTTATTATTGTATTTTTTTACAATTTAACTTTTTAATATTTATTACAATTCGTTCTGTTTTTTCTTATTTTTTTTTTTTTTCAGTCCTGTTTGGGGGGGGGGGGCTTTGGTGAGATATCAGGGGTTCCTGACATCTCCCCTTTGAGACAGGGAAAGAGACTAAGGACACAGGTTCCCTTGTTTCTTTCTCTACAGCCTCAGCTGCACTGAAGATGAATTAACAGGAGACAGAGCGTCCTCTCTATTCATAAACTTATGAATGGACAGAGTCGGTGATCACTGACTCTGCTCATTCAGAAAAGTAAGGAGCCAGTAAATGACATATTTATCGGCTCCTTCCTCCACTCTCCACCCTGACAGATCTGGGATGAGGGGAGCGAAGGAGGAACTGGGGAGCACAGAGGGGGACCAGAGGAGGACACAGAAGACTGGGGAAGCAGGAGAAGGATACAGGGGATAGTTGGAGGTGATCGGTGCGGTGGTGGGGGCAGTTACAATCTCTGATCTCCCTGTGTGGCTTTCAATAAAGCAGCTGAAAGTAGTGGGAGGGAGAGGAGGAGAAGCGGCTGTCGGTTGCTTTATTGAAAGCCACACAGGAAGATTGGTGATTGTAACTCCCCCACCACCGTACTGATCATCTCTGAGGCTGCCCAGGTATTGGATTAGGCATCGGAGCATTTGGACAAGTACAAGTACTCATGCAAATGCTCAGTATCGGCACCGATACTAGTATGCCACCCTAGTTTCTTTGGTTTGTGGCGGTGGACCATCATTTTCAATTTGTGGCCCTGCTGTTTGGCCTCTCCATGCCCCCCAACTCCACCCCCCCTCAATGTTCACCAATGTCCTGGCTCTGATTCTTGGCCTTTACGGGTCCAGGAGGTGCCTGTTCTTGGGTACCTGGATGATTTTCTTTTGAGAGCGCAAATTGCTCATCTTCTGGAACACAACCTGTCTCTCACAGTACTCATTCTGAAGAGGTTTGGCTTGGTTCTCAATCTGCAGAAATCCAGAAATGGCATGGGACAGGAGGATGCAGTCATTGGACTCCTCAATGTCCTAACTCCCCAGCACTCTATAGTCTCTGGATTGGTGGTTGTCTTCATAGACACCAGCTTAAAGTGATTGTAAAGTCTTGTTTTCTTTTCTCTAAAGATGACAAACATGTTATACTTGCCTGCTCTGTGTAGTGGTCTTGCACAGAGCATCCCAGATTCTTTTTTTCTTGGGTCTCTCTTCAACTCTCCTGGCCCCTCCCGCCTGTTGAGTGCCCCCACAGCAAGCGGCTTGCTATGGGGCACCCGAGCGGAGTCACAGCTCCCTGTGTCCATTCAGGCTGGGTTCACACTGCAGACAGATGCAGTTGACAGCAGGGACCGGTGCGTCCCTGTTTTCCGAGGTATCAGGGATGAATCCGGCCCAAATTTTTGCCTGAATTCAGGCCTGAAACAGAGTCAAAGACAAACAGGACTCCTGTGCAATTCGATCCGCAGTTGCCCTAGAGATGTGTGAACAGGCTAGAGCCGGTCACAATCTCCTGTCATGCGAATTGGATGCGGAGAAAACTCTGCATCCAATTCGCATAAGTTTGCACCCAGCCTCAGACACTGAACCCTAATTCGGCCCTGGCCCTGCCCCCTCTCTCTCCTGATTTGGCTAACTAACATTGATTGACAGCAGTAAGAGCCAATGGCACCACTGCTATGTCTTAGCCAATCAGGAGGACATCGCTGGAGAGAGATGGGGGGGCTGAGGGGTGGCTACTGCACACAGAAGGTTTTTCTTTCTCGTACATCACTGGACACAGAGCGGCATAGTCATTACTATGTGGGTTATATAGTTTATCTTCAGGTGCTGGCACTGGCAACTTCCAAACCGAAAGTACCCTCCCCTATATAAGCCCCTCCCATCCGGGAGCACCTCAGTTTTTTGCCAGTGTCTAAGGTGTTGGCCAAGAAGTAACATGTGTTTTTCACTGAGCTTGCGTACAGGTTCTTTTGGGCCTCAGTAAGCTATTCCGGATCCGACCAAAAAAGCTTCATAGCTAAACGGTCGGTACCCGAGCCTTGCAGAGAAGAGCAAGGTTTTGCCTGTAATGCTTCTCTTAGGAGAGCTGGACCCTGGGATCCAGAGCTCTGGTCATACCCACGACCAAGATGTTTTCTGTGCAGGGTGCTATACAGGTCCAGGGGAGTGGAATCCTTGGGAACCTGGTCCCTGAAGGTTTAATTACAATGCCTGCCGTGATAGGTGAAGTTTGGGCTTCTGTGGACCAAACAGAGTCCTGCGGCGAGGAAAAGGTAAGTGGGGGCCCCTCAGGAACTTGGTTCTATTGAGGGGACCCCCAAGCCTAATATGTCTTTCTGCCTGTTACCTAACGGTATTCCCGCTAAATATCTGTGCATGCCTGTAACTACTAAAAAATGTAATAATTTTAATAGTGGTCAAGAAAAAAAAAAAAATATATATATATAGACTGCGGTACCTGTGTTAATCCACTAGAGGCCGCTGTGGAACGTTTCTGGTCATGTGGACTTTTTTCTTTTCATCAGAGCAAGTCCAGGCAGATGGTGAGTTCTCTTGTGGGAAACTGCTTCCTCTGCCATGTTGCAATGTTCATCCATCCCCCGGCCTGCGGCAAACATGGCCCTGTCTCCTGTCCCTAGTTTCCCTTTTCAAAAAAGAGCGCCGAAGGCGCACGTGCCCGCGCGCGAGCGCGTGCACGCGCCTCTCTATATAGAGGTGAGTGGAAAAGGGGGTGGAGCTTGGTGGATGACGCTCTGTGCGCGCCACAGCGCTTCTGCGCATGTGCGGGCGTCCCAGCATGTTAAAAGGCACAATTATGTGTTGTGAGCTGGCTATGGTGCAGAAACAGAGCTGGCAACATTTAAAGAAAGGCATACAGCAAGCGGTTGATGCAGGCATCCCCATAGAAAGGCACATTAGTAGACACCAACTGTTTATATAGCAGCAATTGTGCTAGACTATTGTCAGTAAGTGGTGTATTTCGGCTGGAATACCTCAGCTTTGGGCTTAGGAATATGCCGTCTAAAGTCTCCGGGACTAAGAATCCCAGGAAGCATAGGGGGTCTCCATCGGGCTCTGAGGATCTTGGGCATGCTTCGGCTGCACCAATCTCCCCTGAAAAATCAGAGGTTAGTGACCGTAGAGCACCCTCAGGAGTACCTGGTACTGTGGCTGTCCTCAGTTCACCTGCTCCTGTGTATATAACAGAGGAGGTTTTTTCCTCAGCTCTGGGAGGACTGGAAGAGAGATTGACAACATTGATCGCTGCTTCCCTGTCAGAGGGAAAGCGTCTCCTCCCTCAGAGTACCTGTTAGCAGAGCAACAGTCCCATACAGGGATCGACCTACCTGAAGGGGATCAGGATGAGGTTGATTCTGTTGTAGAGGAATCAACAGTGGAAGAGCCATTCTCAGCATCACATGCTGAAAGATTATGGGTTCAGTCCCTGACTAACATGGTCCGATCAGCATTTAAAATGCCCCTTGCGGAGCCATCATCCACTTCTGTCTCCTCGTTGGGGTCGCTAAAAGCTCCCCAGACTGTTTGTTCCTTTCCAATCCATCCTTTACTGGAAGGGCTCATTTACCAGGATTGGGAACATCCTGATAAAATATTTACTCCCCCCAAGAGATTTCCGGTAGTCTATCCCATGGAGGATAAGTTCATCAAAAAATGGAGGGTCCCTACAGTGGACGCAGCCATCTCTTGTGTGAATAAATCACTGACATGTCCAGTAGATAATGTCCAAATGTTCAAGGACCCAATAGATAAAAAATTGGAGTCCTTATTAAAATCTGCTTTCTCTACAGCAGGCTTGGTGACACAACCAGCAGTGGCAGCTATTGGGGTCTGCCAAGCAGTGAAGGATCAGTTGAAACAGGTCTTAAGGGACTTGCCAGATCAGCAGGCTCTTGCCCTAGCTGATCTACCTAGAGCCTTATGCTTTGCGGTTGACGCTATAAAGGATTCAATCCATCAGGCCTCCCGCCTTACGCTGTCTGTAGTACATATGCGCAGGCTTCTATGGCTCAAAAACTGGTCTGCTGAAGCTCCCTGTAAAAAATTGCTGGTCAGCTTCCCATTTCATGGTGAACGCTTATTCGGGGAAGACCTGGACAAATATATCCAGAAAATTTCCAGCGGTAAAAGTACACTCTTGCCGGTTAAAAACAGAGTTAGAGGTCCCTCTTTTAAGAGGCCTGCTTCTCCAGTCCCTAGGACATCGGCTGTGAAACAGTTCCGACGGCCTCCTCGGTCAAATCCCGGGGGTAAGAATCAGGGACAATCGCAGGGTAACAAGAAACCCTGGGTCAGGAGAGGTACAAAACCTCCCCCAAAATCAAATGCATGAAGGGTTGCCCCCACTCAATCGGGTGGAGGGAAGACTTCAGTTGTTCGCAGAGACCTGGCGGGACACGTTCAGAGACAGATGGGTGCTCTCCGCAGTAAGTCTGGGATACAAATTGGAGTTAAAAGACTCCCCTCCTTCCTATTTTATGAGGTCAAACGTGCCAAGGGATCCCCGGAAGAGAGGATCCCTCCTGTTGGCACTAGAACAACTTTCTTGTTCATACATCACGGGACACAGAGCAGCATAGTCATTACTATGTGGGTTATATAGAATTACCTTCAGGTGCTGGCACTGGCAACTTCCAAAACAGGAAGTACCCTCCCCTATATAAGCCCCTCCCATCCGGGAGTACCTCAGTTTTTTGCCAGTGTCTAAGGTGTTGGCCAAGGTTAACATGTATTCATCTGGGCTTGTGTACAGGTTCTCTGGGCCTTAGCAAGCTATTCCGGATCCGACCAAAAAAGCTTCATAGCTAAACGGTCGGTACCCGGGCCTTGCAGAGAAGAGCAGGGTTTTGCCTGTAATGCCTCTCTTAGGAGGGCTGGACCCTGGGATCCAGAGCTCTGGTCATACCCAAAACCAAGAGGCTATCTGTGCAGGGTGCTATACAGGTCCAGGGGAGTGGAATCCTTGGGAACCCGGTCCCTGAAGGTCTAGTACAATGCCTGCCGTGAGAGGTGAAGTTTGGGCTTCTGTGGACCAAACAAAGTCCTGCGGCGGGGAAAAGGTAAGTGGGGGCCCCTCAGGAACTTGGTTCTATTGAGGGGACCCCCAAGCCTAATATGTCTTTCTGCCTGTTACCTAAAGGGTATTCCCGCTAATAGCTGTATATGCCTAAGAAATCCTAGAAATGTTTTTTCATAAGGGAAGTTTTAAAAAAACTGTAAACCTGGAAATGTTTTTTCATAAAGGAGGTTTAAAAAAAAAAAAAAAAGACAAAGGTGCGGTACCTGTGTTTGTCCACTAGAGGCCGCTGTGGAACGTCTTTTTTTCTTGGGACTATTCCTTCCATGGTGAAAGTCCAGGCAGATGAGTGAGCTCTCTATCAGGGAAGCTGCATTCCTCTGTCATGCTGCCAAGTAGTTTCCTTCCATCCCCGAGTCCTGGTGAAACAGGGACCCTGGCTCCTCTCCCTACATGGCGCCAAGAGCGCACACGTGCGTGAACGCGCGCACGCGCGCACACATGCTTTCCTTTTATAAGGTTTAGCTTCGAAAAAGGGGGCGGAGCCTGGCGGATGACGCGCTCTGTGCGCCCAGCGCTTCTGCGCATGTGCGGGCGTCCCAGCAAGATAAAAGGACTCAGTCCACGCTGCTTGCTATGGACACAGAGCATGAAAAGGAGCTGGTAGCATGGTATAGGGGCTTACAGCGGGCGGTTGATACAGGCATCCCCAGAAAGACGCATTAGTAGACACCCACTGATGTACATAGCAGCAAATTGCATTAGACTATTTCAGTAAGGGGTGTATTGCGGCTGGAATACCTCAGCTTTGAACTAAGGAATATGCCACCTAAAAAACTCTGAGATATACCTCTCAGGAAGTGTAGGGGGTCTCCATCGGGCTCTGAGGATCTGGAGCAGTCATCTGCACCCTCCTCCCCTGAGAAATCAGAGGTTAATACCCATAAGGAACCCCCGGGAGTGCCAGGTACTGCGGCTGTCCTCAGTCCACCTGCTCCTGCATATATAACAGAGGAGGTTTTTTCCTCAACTCTGGAGGGATTGGAGCAGAGATTGGCTGCATTGATCGCTTCTTCTCTACAGGAAAGAAAGCGCGCCAGATCTCCATCACCTCCATTAGAGTGCCTGTTGGCAGAGCAACAGTCCCAGGAAGGGACCGACCTACCTGAAGGGGATCAGGAGGAGGTTAGCTCTGTTTTTGAGGAATCGACAGTAGATGAACCATTTTCAGCATCACAGACTGAAAGATTGTGGGTCCAGACCCTAACTGACATGGTTCGATCTGCATTTAAAATGCCTCTTGTTGAACCATCAACTACTGCTGTCTCCTCATTGGGGTCGCTAAAAGCTCCCCAGGTTAATTGCTCCTTTCCAATACATCCATTATTGGAAGGACTTATATACCAGGACTGGGAACATCCTGATAAACTATTTGTTCCGCCTAAAAGGTTTCCGGTGATCTATCCCATGGAGGAAAAGTTCACCCAGAGATGGAATGTTCCTACGGTGGATGCAGCCATCTCTTCTGTGAACAAATCACTGACATGTCCAGTAGATAATGTTCAAAGATCCAGTGGATAAAAAATTGGAATCTTTATTAAAATCTGCTTTTTCCACAGCAGGGGCTGTTACACAGCCAGCAGTGGCAGCTATTGGGGTCTGCCAAGCTTTAAAGGATCAAATGAAAATGGTCCTGAGGGATTTGCCAGACCAGCAGGCCCAGGCTCTGGCTGATCTGCCTAGAGCATTATGCTTTGCGGTTGACGCCATCAAGGATTCTATCCATCAGGCCTCCCGCCTCACGCTGTCTTTGGTACATATGCGTAGGCTTCTGTGGCTCAAAAACTGGTCTGCTGAAGCTCCCTGTAAGAAGCTCTTAGTTAGCTTCCCATTTCATGGGGAACGCCTTTTTGACGAAGACCTGGATAAGTATATCCAGAAGATTTCCAGTGGTAAAAGTACTCTCTTACCGAGTAAAAAGAGGTCTAGGGGTCCATCTTTTAAGAGGACTACCTCTCCTATCCCTGCGACGTCTGCTACTAAGCAGTTCCGACGGCCTCCTCGGTCAAACTCAGGAGGTAAAAATCAGGGATAGCCACAGGGTAATAAAAAGCCCTGGATCCGAAGAGGTACTAAACCAGCCTCCAAGTCAAGCCCATGAAGGGCTGCCCCCACTCAAACGGGTGGGGGGAAGACTTCAGTTGTTCGCAGAGACCTGGCGGGAGACGATCAAAGACAGATGGGTGCTCTCCGCAGTAACTCTGGGATACAAGTTGGAGTTAAAAGAGTCTCCTCCGTCCCATTTTATGTGGTCAGGCATGCCAAGAGACCCTCTGAAAAGAGGGTCTCTCCTATTGGCGTTAGAACAACTATTGCTCCAAGGAGTAATTATGGAGGTTCCTATGGAAGAGTGGGGGTTGGGTTTCTACTCAAACCTTTTCACAGTCCCGAAGCCAAACGGGGACATAAGACCCATATTGGACCTAAAGAGTCTAAACAAATTTCTAAACGTCCGGTCTTTCCGGATGGAGTCGATCCGATCGGTCACCGCTGCCCTACAAGGGGAGGAATGGTTAGCCTCGATCGACATAAAGGATGCTTACTTGCATGTTCCCATCTTTCCAGGTCATCAAAAATTTCTACGCTTTGCAGTAGAAGGGCGCCATTTTCAGTTCAGAGCCTTACCATTCGGTCTGGCCACAGCACCACGAGTGTTCACAAAAATTCTGGCCCCACTGTTGGCCGATCTAAGAACACGGGGTGTAACGATAATGGCATACCTAGACGACCTGTTGTTGATGGACCACTCAGTTGCCAAGCTAGAAGTGGTAATTGTCGATACAATCAAGTATCTAGAGTCTCACGGTTGGGTCATCAACCTGGACAAGTCAGCCCTACAGCCAGTGAAAAACCTGGTATATCTAGGGCTACGGCTGGATTCAGACCAGAGGAAGATTTTCTTACCTCTAGACAAGGTATCCTCTTTGAGGGCCTTGGTCCGTCTGCTTTGTGCAAAAAGACAGCCGTCCATACGCCTGTGCATGAGGCTGCTAGGAAAGATGGTAGCATCATTCGAAGCTGTACCATACGCCCAATTCCACTCAAGGAATTTACAAAGGGCCATATTGTCAGCCTGGAACGGAAAAGTTCAGGCTCTAGACTTCCCGATGGCTTTGTCCCCTTCCGTTCGGAAGAGTCTCTGCTGGTGGTTGATCCCCCAGAATCTCCAGAAGGGAAAACCCTTCAGCCCGATATCTTGGAAGGTGGTCACTACAGATGCCAGCCTTATAGGCTGGGGGGCAGTACTGGAGCAATGGTCTCTCCAGGGCAGATGGTCAAATGTAGTAAAAACCCTGCCCATCAATCTCTTAGAGATACGAGCAGCCCGGTACGCCCTAGTAGCCTGGACATCCAGACTCCAAGGGTCCCCTGTCAGAATTCAATCAGACAATGCCACAGCAGTGGCATATATCAATCATCAGGGAGGCACCAGGAGTCGTGCAGCCCAGAGGGAAGTAAGTCACATCCTGGAATGGGCAGAAAAGCATGTCCCATGTATATCAGCTGTCTTCATTCCAGGGGTGGAGAATTGGAAGGCGGACTTTCTGAGTCGCCAACAGTTATGCCCAGGGGAATGGTCCCTTCATCCCGAGGTCTTCCGAGCAATATGTCAGCGGTGGGGAACACCGGATGTAGATCTGCTAGCATCCAGATTCAACGCAAAGGTGGACAGATTTGTCTCCCGGACAAGGGATCCCCTCGCTTGCGGCTCGGATGCTCTGGTGTTCCCTTGGGATCAGTTCAGACTGATATATGCATTCCCTCCGCTACAATTGTTGCCTCGACTCCTTCGCAGAGTCAGGTTGGAGAAGAAGCCGGTGATCCTGGTGGCTCCAGCGTGGCCCCGAAGGGCCTGGTACGCGGAGATCATCAAAATGTCTGTGGGGAGTCCTTGGACCCTTCCACGTCGTCCGGACCTGCTTTCGCAAGGACCGATATACCACCCTTCCTTACTAACTCTAAGTTTAACGGCCTGGCTATTGAATCCCACATCCTAAAGAAGAGAGGTCTCTCTAACTCTGTGGTATCAACTATAATCAATGCCAGGAAGCCTGTATCCAGGCAGATCTACTATAGAGTTTGGAAGGCGTACATCACTTGGTGCGAGGCCAGAAAATGGCATCCACGTAAGTACGTTATAGGCAGAATTCTGGACTTCCTGCAGTGGGCTGTAGACAGGAAGTTTGCCTTAAGTACTATCAAGGGCCAGGTTTCGGCCTTGTCAATACTATTGCAAAGGCCCCTGGCTATGCATTCACTTGTCAAATCCTTTATGCAAGGTGTGACTCGTATTATTCCACCGATTAAGGCTCCCATATGCCCATGGGATCTAAATTTGGTTCTGTCGGTTCTGCAGAAGCAGCCATTTGAACCTTTGCGGCACATTTCCTTGGTTCTACTCACCAGGAAATTGATATTTTTAGTAGCCATATGCTCGGCTAGAAGAGTGTCGGAATTAGCCGCCATGTCCTGTAAAGAGCCATATCTGGTTATCCATAAGGACAGAGTAGTATTACGTCCTCACCCAGCCTTTCTTTCTAAGGTGGTATCGAGGTTTCACTTGAACCAGGATGTGGTTCTTCCTTCTTTTTTCCCCAAACCAAGCTCGGTAGAGGAAAAGTTATTACATTCTTTGGATGTAGTAAGAGCAGTTAAAGCTTATCTAAAAGCCACTGCTCAGATTCGCAGAACGGATACTTTGTTTATTCTGCCGGAAGGCCCCAGAAAGGGTCAGGCAGCGTCAAAATCTACTTTAGCCAAGTGGATTCGACAGGTCATAATACAAGCCTATGGCTTGAGAAGTAGACCGCCTCCGTTCAAAGTTAGGGCGCACTCCACGAGAGCAGTTGGAACTTCATGGGCAGTGCATCACCAGGCCTCCCTGGCGCAAATTTGTAAGGCCGCAACATGGTCTTCAGTACACACGTTTACTAGGTTCTACCAGGTAGACGTTAGAAGTCAGGAGGATGTCGCCTTTGGGCGCAGTGTGTTGCAGGCCGCAAAAGATCCTCATGCCTGATGGCGCCCAGCTTATGTATGGTGTATCCCCCCCCCTCATGTGGCATTGCTTTGGGACGTCCCACATAGTAATGACTATGCTGCTCTGTGTCCCGTGATGTATGAACAAGAAAGTAGGATTTTTAAAACAGCTTACCTGTAAAATCCTTTTCTTGGAGTACATCACGGGACACAGAGCTCCCACCCCTCTTTTGGGGACACGTATTGCTTTGCTACAAAACTGAGGTACTCCCGGATGGGAGGGGCTTATATAGGGGAGGGTACTTCCTGTTTTGGAAGTTGCCAGTGCCAGCACCTGAAGGTAATTCTATATAACCCACATAGTAATGACTATGCTGCTCTGTGTCCCGTGATGTACTCCAAGAAAAGGATTTTACAGGTAAGCTGTTTTAAAAATCCTACTATTGCTCCAAAGAGTAATTATGGAGGTTCCCCTGGAAGAATGGGGGTTCGGGTTTTACTCAAACCTCTTTACAGTCCCGAAGCCAAACGGGGACGTGAGGCCCATATTAAATCTAAAAGGGCTAAACAAATTCCTACATATCAGGACTTTCCGGATGGAGTCGATCCGATCGGTGGCCACTGCCTTACAAGGGGAGGAATGGTTAGCCTCGATCGACATCAAAGATGCTTATTTGCACATTCCCATCTTTCCAGTCCACCAAAAATTTCTACGCTTTGCAGTAGAAGGGCGCCATTTTCAGTTCAGAGCCTTACCCTTCGGTCTGGCCACAGCACCACGAGTGTTCACAAAAATTCTGGCCCCATTATTGGCCAATCTAAGAACACGAGGTGTAACGATAATGGCATATCTAGACGACTTGTTGCTGATAGACCACTCAGTGGAAAAACTAGAAGTGGTTGTTCACGAGACAATCGAGTTTCTGGAATCTCACGGTTGGATTATCAACCGAGACAAGTCAGCCCTAAAACCAGTCAAAAGTCTGGAATACTTGGGGCTAAGGCTGGATTCAGACCAGAGAAAAATTTTCTTGCCTCGAGAAAAGGTGTCGTCTTTGAGAGATTTGATCCACCTAGTGGGTACAAAAAGACAGCCATCCATACGCCTGTGCATGAGGCTGCTGGGAAAAATGGTGGCATCATTCGAAGCAGTACCCTACGGTCAATTCCATTCAAGGAATCTGCAAAGGGCCATACTGTCAGCCTGGAACAAAAGAGTTCAGGCCCTAGATTTACCAATGTCCTTGTCTCCTTCCGTGCGCAAGAGCCTCCGTTGGTGGTTGGTTCCCCAGAATCTGGAAAAAGGGAAATCCTTCAGTCCAATTTCTTTGAAGGTGGTCACTACAGATGCCAGCCTTATAGGCTGGGGAGCAGTACTGGAGCAATGGTCTCTCCAGGGCAGATGGTCGGATGCAGAAAAGGCCCTGCCCATCAATCTCTTAGAGATACGAGCAGCCCGGTATGCCCTAGTAGCATGGACATCCAAATTCCAAGGGTCCCCTGTCAGAATTCTATCAGACAATGCCACGGCAGTGGCATATATCAATCATCAGGGTGGCACCAGGAGTCGTGCAGCCCAGAGGGAAGTGAATTGCATCCTGAAATGGGCAGAAAGATATGTCCCAGCCATATCCGCAGTATTCATTCCAGGAGTGGAGAATTGGAAGGCGGACTTTCTAAGTCGCCAACAATTATGCCCAGGGGAATGGTCCCTTCACCCCGAGGTTTTCCGGACAATATGTCAGCGGTGGGGAACACCAGATGTAGATCTTCTAGCATCCAGATTCAACGCAAAGATGGACAGGTTTGTCTCACGGACAAGGGATCCCCTAGCTTGCGGCTCGGATGCCCTAGTGTTCCCTTGGGATCAGTTCAAGCTGATATATGCATTCCCACCGCCACGATTGTTACCTCGATTACTCCGCAGAATCAGGGTAGAAAAGAAACCAGTGATTCTGGTGGCTCCAGCGTGGCCCCGAAGAGCATGGTACGCGGAGATTGTAAAAATGTCTGTGGGGAGTCCTTGGACCCTCCCACATCGTCCGGACCTGCTTTCGCAAGGACCGATATACCACCCTTCCTTACCAGCCCTAGGTTTGACGGCCTGGCTATTGAAGCCCACATTCTAAAAAAGAGGGGGCTCTCTAATCCTGTGGTATCTACCATGATCAATGCCAGGAAGCCGGTATCCAGGCAGATCTACTATAGAATCTGGAAGGCGTACATCGCCTGGTGTTAGGCCAAGAAATGGCATCCACGTAAGTACGTAATAGGTAGGATTCTGGACTTCCTACAGTGGGCTGTAGATGGGAAGCTTGCCTTGAGTACTATCAAGGGTCAGATTTCGGCCTTGTCAATATTTTTTCAAAGGCCCTTGGCTTCGCATTCACTAGTCAAAGCCTTTATACAAGGAGTGATGCGTATTAGCCCTCCGGTTAATATTCCCATATGTCCATGGGACTTAAACCTGGTTCTGTCGGTTCTACAGAAGCAACCATTTGAACCATTACAGCATATTTCCTTGGTTCTTCTCACCAGGAAATTGATTTTTCTAGTAGCCATTTGTTTGGCTAAAAGAGTGTCGGAATTAGCCGCTATGTCCTGTAAAGAGCCATATCTGGTTATCCATAAGGACAGAGTAGTGTTACGTCCTCATCCAGCCTTTCTTCCTAAGGTGGTATCGAGGTTTCATTTGAACCAAGATGTGGTTCTTCCTTCTTTTTTCCCCAAACCTAGTTCAGTAGAGGAAAAGTTATTACATTCTTTGGATGTAGTAAGAGCAGTTAAAGCTTATCTAAAAGCCACTGCTCAGATTCGCAGAACGGATACTTTGTTTATTCTGCCGGAAGGCCCCAGAAAGGGTCAGGCAGCGTCAAAATCTACTTTAGCCAAGTGGATTCGACAGGTCATAATGCAAGCCTATGGCTTGAGAAGGAGACCGCCTCCGTTCAAAGTTAGGGCGCACTCCACGAGAGCAGTTGGAACTTCATGGGCAGTGCATCACCAAGCCTCCCTGGCTCAAGTCTGTAAGGCCGCAACATGGTCTTCAGTACACACGTTTACTAGGTTCTACCAGGTGGACGTTAGAAGTCAGGAGGATGTCGCCTTTGGGCGCAGTGTGTTGCAGGCCGCAAAAGATCCTCATGTCTGATAGCGCTCAGCTTATGTATGGTGTATCCCCCCCCTCATTGGGCATTGCTTTGGGACGTCCCACATAGTAATGACTATGCCGCTCTGTGTCCCGTGATGTACGAGAAAGAAAATAGGATTTTTATAACAGCTTACCTGTAAAATCCTTTTCTTGGAGTACATCACGGGACACAGAGCTCCCACCCCTCTTTTGGGTACACTTATTGCTTTGCTACAAGACTGAGGTGCTCCCGGATGGGAGGGGCTTATATAGGGGAGGGTACTTCCGGTTTGGAAGTTGCCAGTGCCAGCACCTGAAGGTAAACTATATAACCCACATAGTAATGACTATGCCGCTCTGTGTCCCGTGATGTACTCCAAGAAAAGGATTTTACAGGTAAGCTGTTATAAAAATCCTATTTTTATCTTAATGCATAGAATACCTTCTGACTTTACAAACACTTCAACGGGTTTGTAATCCTGATAACTGCTCTGGTCGAAGTATGTAAAAAAAACTGAAAAACTTTAATATATATATATATATATATATATATATATATATATATATATATATATAATATTTTTTTTTTTAACAGTCATATGGTGACGCTGTACTGCTCTGGTGACAGTAACACACATTTTACTTACCGTAATTTTTTCATTTTCCAAAAAACTTCCCATGCCTCTTACTTAATACCATGGACTGTCTAAGTTCCAAAAGGGTGTAATTTCCAGGATATTTGTACTTTCCTGGCATTTTAGGGCCTCAAGAAATGAGGTAAGCCATCAGTAAACTAGGACTCATCAATTTTCTTATATATATATATATATATATATATATATATATATATATATATATATATACATATACATACAGTGGGTATAAAAAGTATACACACCCCTGTTAAAATGTCAGGTTTATGTGATTTAAAAAATGAGACAAAGACAAATCATTTCAGAATTTTTTCCACCTTTAATGTGACCTATAAACTGTACAACGCAATTGAAAAACAAACTGAAATCTTTTAGGGAGGGTAAGTAAAATTAAAAAAATAAAATAATGTGGTTGCATAAGTGTGCACACCCTTACACTAATACTTTGTTGAAGCACCTTTTGATTTTATTACAGCACTCAGTCTTTTTGGGTGTGAGTCTATCAGCATCGCACATCTTGACATGGCAATATTTGCCTACTCTTCTTTGCAAAAACACTCCAAATCTGTCAGATTGCAGGGGCATCTCTTGTGCACGACCCTCTTCAGAGCACTCCACAGATTTTCAATCGGATTCAGGTCTGGACTTTGGGCCATTCCAAAACTTTAATCTTCTGGTGAAGCCATTCCTTTGTTGATTTGGATGTATGCTTTGGGTCGTTCTAATGCTGAAAAGGTGAAGTTATTTTTATTTTATTTTTTTAATCCGTCTTTTTTCAATTTCTTTAGCAAAAAAGAAGAAACCAGTGGTGATTAAATTACCACCAAAAGAAAGCTCTATCTCCAAAAAAATTTAAAAATTTTATTTGGGTACAGTGTAGCATGAATGAGTAATTGTCATTCAAATTGTCACAGCAATAAAATATGAAACTTGGCCTGGGCAGGAAGGGGGTGAAAGTGTCTGGTATTGAAGTTGTTAAATTTGCCTTTTGGAACATGTTATATGTGTATTTAGGGTAAAACATAGCGCTATAATGCAAATTCCCTGCAACCGCTGTCAGTTTTCCAGGGATCTGTGAATGAATGAACCACTGAGGCAGATCAGCTTGTAGTTCTCAGTGGAAAAAGGGTGTGGTAATCCACCACACTTGTAATCCGTAGACATTTCCTCCATTTGTAAAACTACTACGTACCTTGGTATGGACAGAACGCTGGAGGAAGAGTCTGCATAAGTCATTGCACCTGCGATCTACTGATCGTGGGTGCAATGCTTCCCAGGCTCCTATGCAAGAAAAACATTTTCCTGCAAAAATGTGTGCATTTAGAATTATCTTTTAAAGTGGACTAAAGCTGGACGTATATGGATTGAAATTTGCTGGTTCAGTAGGAACCCGAAGAATTACGATCCATATATTGCAGTTTCTGCTGATGAGAAGTCGATTGATCGATCAACATTTTTTTGAACATGACTGACGTTTTATGAAAATTTCATTACGATCAGTGTTGATCTGTGCAATCTGATAGTGGGGAGGCGGGGGAGTCTCCCTGTTGGCAGAATACAATGACACGGGGGAGGATTCCCACATCAACACCGAATGTTTGGATGAGGGAATTGGTTCAGGTTTTTGTGAACCGTGTATAAGCAGCTTTAGGCTCTATGCACACTGAGCTTAAAAAAAGCGCCAGTTCCTTGGCAGAAAAAAATGCTCATATAGAGTGTTTTTTGTACATAGTTAAGGCAAGTTTTGTTTTTTTTTCTGCCAGAAAGCTCCAATAAGAAACGCAAACCAGAAGGGGTTTTTTTCCTGCCTCTAAACGCTGAGCTCAAAATATGCCTGTAATCATCCTAATGTGCATGGACACATAGGATAACATTGAGCTGCTTCTACACGCAAAACACAAAACTCCTATAGAAGCAGCGCTTTTTAAACTCCTGTGTCCATGGAGCCTAAGCCTTTCATGCAGCTACCTTGACTTATCAAGTGCAATTTTCCAGTTGGCCAGTAGATGTCAGAATAATATAAGAAATTGAATATGAGGTAGAACACCTACAAGCATATTTCAGGCTTGGCCAAAATTATTCTTTTGTATTGCTGATGGTACTGCCACAGCAGTTCATCATTAAAGTGGACCTTCAGTATATTTTTCATCTTTCCATCTATTAAATCTTCTGCCTTTGTTGTTTTCACTTTGGATAGTAAAACTTTTTTTTTTTCTGCCAGTAAATACCTTCTACAGCCCACTTCCTGTTTCTCGTCTGGCTCTCTCCCCCCCCTCCCCCCCCCTCTCTCCCCCCCCTCTCTCCCCCCTCTCTCCCCCTCTCTCCCCCTCTCTCTCTCCCTCTCTCCCCCTCTCTCTCTCCCTCTCTCTCTCCCTCTCTCTCTCCCTCTCTCGTTTTCCAGGGAGGGGATATGAGTCATAAGAGGGCCAATGAGAGCTGCAGAGCTGGAGGTGTGCCTCTGTGTAAATCCAGGAAGTGAACAGGCAACAGCTTCAGCTACCCACAGTTAGAATGGCTGCAGCCAGACTTAGTGGAGAGAGATTTTTGCAGCATATTTGGCAAGTACAGAATCACAGTATATATAAAATAATATGCAAAGTAGTTGGAGGGAAGATTCAGAATGGCACAGATGTTTTTATTAAAAACGATGTGAGCAGACTGCAGTTCCTCTTTAAAGAGAACTTAGGAAATAAATTTGAGCTCTTTCCTTAATAACCTTTTTAATGTGCTTGCTTTGGAGCTGTCATCTTCATACTGCCTTTGCTACTTAGCGAGTCACTAACCTATTGTAGAACAGGTTAGCAGGACAGGATTTCAGATTTCCATTTCAGTGACTGATTAAACCAGGATAAGAATAAGAGCTCCAGAACATGCATTTTTTTTATTACAAGTCGGCAGCAACAGCTCCTATTAGCCCTGGTTCACACTGGTGCGATTTGACATTGCGGGCAATGGCACCGTCCTAATTAGTGCGACGCCGCATCTGCGGCGCTGCACCGATTTCAAAAAGTAGTTTCTGTACTACTTTTTGCGATTTCAGCCGCGATTTACATTGACATCTGTGTCAGATGTCTCTGTAATCGAGCTGAAATCGGGACTGACAGGCAGGAGTGAAATCGTGCGAGTTCAGCTGAACTCGCACAGCTTCACTCCCGCAGCCCCAGTGTGAACCTGGGCTTATTCTGTATCCACAGGTTGCTTTTAATCTGAATCTTTATTGATTTCAGCTGCATTGAGTTATTTTTGTTTTTCACTCAATCTGTGCAATAAAGATGAAAGTTAGTCCTGTTAAGCTCTTTATGCACTTTACTAACAAGTCAATGCTTTTCAGCCTCTTCCGGATCTTGATGGGGCACAAACAAAGCGGCAGGACTTTGATGCTACCCTGGAAAAGGCTCGATATAACAGTCTGCTACAGCAGCAGAAAGAAATGGACCAAAATCGTCCAGAAATGGCTGAGCTGCAGCTGACGACATCATGTGAACAGTCTCCTCCCAAATTCCACCAAGAGGACAGTAAAAAAACTAACCCGAGACCCAACGTCTGTGGATCTAGGTATGTGACTCTATCCTCTACTGTTTTTTACATGGTTTGCATGGAAGAGTTGCATGATTGCTATAATAACATCGGACTGCTCTGGATTTACATTTTCCAACATATTGTAATATTTATATTTCCCCACTCCTCTTCCAGGTCAGCAAACTGAGGGATGATTGGTTCCTTCTTCTACAGGAAAAACAAGCCAAAACAGTAAAAAAAAAAAAAAAAAAAACTCCCACCCTCCTCGCCCCTCAGTTTAGATTGTGCTTCCTACAGCCCAGGAGCAGTGGCCATTAGGTCAGCAGCCCCCCTCTTGATGTGTATCTGCCCGATTTGCCTTCCTTGGTCTTTTGTCTGAATCAGAGGGTTCCTCTTTTTTTCTTTTCAGGATCATGGCCCTCATGTGGCTGTAAGGGGTGGACTCCTGAAACTCCTGGCTGGTAAGCCCTGTCCTCCTTTTTCCCCTTTAAAGGGGGTTTGAGAGGGACCTATAATGTGTCCTGGGGCACCTGGGACCGCGTAGAGTCCTGAGGCTTGTGGCTTAGTGGAAACATGCAGGCCTAAACCTCGGTTTCAGGTTAAATGTTGTCTTGTCTAGTGGCCTGGGATGACACATTTCTGGTCTCGCTGGGGCTAGGACATCGAGGTCAGGACAGTTTGAGGGGGGAGGGGTCGCTGTTCACATCCAAAATGGAGAGATAATATGGAAAGGGCCTTAGAGTTTATTAATTTTTGTTAAAGGCTTTTGTGGTTCAATCCAGGACCCCATCCCCCTATTTCTCACTGTTAGCCTGCGAGCGAGTCGTCCTTATGCAGACTCCTCCCTTCTCAAGAGAGAGGTCTGTTAGGGGTTGCAGCCTTCTTCACCCAAGACATCTGTACACTTGGGTGAGAGTTGTATTATCCAAGGGCAACTAGCTACATTTTCTGTCTCTATCTTTGCCCTGTTTTAGGTTGTCTGACTTGCCATCCTCTATGCTAGTGACCTGGCATAACTCAGCAGTGGCTTATGTCAACCATCAAGGAGGAACCAGTTTTCTTGCAAACCTAGCTGGCTGATTCTGCCTTGGATGAAACTTATTTTCTCTTCTTCGTCCATGGACGGACACAGCTCCTTAAATCATGACCGTTGGGTTATGTTCCTAGGAGAGGACTAGGCAGAACATGTTAGTTATCTTAAAACATGTAACTTTAACAGAGTTGAACAGCCCTGCCCAGGGGGCGGTCCCTCCGTACATAACCCTCCTCCCTGCAGTTAGCAGCTTCCGTTTTTTTCTGCCTAGCAGAGGAGAGGATGTGGCTCCCTTCGGGCCCTGTATCCTGAAGAGATTTTTTACTTTTATTATTTTATTTTTGAGAATCTTCTATCAACTGCCACCTGGGCATGACAGGCAGGACTTTAGATTCTTGTAGTCCCCCCAGTCCGGCCATCGAGCGTGTTACCGCCCCCTCGCTACTGCGTACGGTCTGTCACGGCATACCCCATGGCTCCAGGGGTGGCCGGTGAGCTATATGCTCCAGGGTCCATATATGACAGTGCGGCTTGCTGTCTCAGTCACAGTGGACCGGGCCGACAGCTACTTTGTACTGCTCGGTTGTAGGTCTGTCGGGAACGCACCAGCAGGTCCTCGCAGGGACGGGTAAGTACAGTTCCTCCTGCTTTGGTGGGGTGGAACAGCTGGGCATTCCTAAGGGGGTCGTTAGGTTCTCCTACCTTCCCCTCTCTCCCTCTGTCACCCTTTTTTCCTCCTCCCCTCACGGGGCTACTGCGACCGGGGAATACCTTTTAGGGGGGCTCCTGGTACCGGCTGGGGGTGTGAGGGTGTCCAGGCCTGCTATCTGTGTGGGGGGTGGTCTTTTTTTGGGAGCCTCTGCTGCTGGCCTTGCATTGCATTCCCCATTGGTGGCCATTTTGCCGTAGCCGCACCATTCTGCAGGCGGGCAGCCACTTTCTTGTGGTCCGCAGCTTTTTTCTGGCACCCGGCGGCCATTTTGGAAGGGGTTTTGGCCTCTAGAGCTGTAATTGCTTCCTGGTTGGCTTCCTGAAAGGCACAAATGGCGCCAATCACCCCACACAGCTTCTCAGTCACACGCGGTGTGAGGATGGAGAGCGGGCAGCGGCGCTTGGCGGTCCCTGGCTGGCGGTGAGTCCCCTGGGTATTTCCTCCCCTCGGTCAGTGCAGCTAGGAGGGTGGGCTAGTTATGTGTCAGTTAACTGACTAGGTCCCTAAGGGTGGTCAGTGGGTGTTCTGGAGCCAGAGGCTGGCGTTTTTCCCCACAGACATTCCAGCGGCAGCATCCGGTGCTCTGCACGTGTGGTTCCCATAGGCACTGTTTAGGCAGTCCTAGAGTCCTTGTTGCCAAGGTGGAAGAGGCGTGCGAATGCGAGAAGAGGGTTGCTAAGCACTCCCTCCCCCCGCCATCGCATGGGAAATTGCTCTGACGCGGACTCGGGCCTGGCTGCGGCTGGTCCCTAGTTCTGAGACGTCAGAAACGGCGGAAAAGGACCTTCCCTGTGTGGAGGACCCCTTGTCCGGGCCACCTCAAGACAGCATTACGCTGTCAGGGACACTCGCAAGCTGGATGATACAACTCTTCCACAGCTGAGTCTGCCCTTTCTTTGGGTCGCACAAACCGACCCGCTATGCTTAAGGTTTTCCTTACGTAGCTAGAGACCGGTCGCAGAGGCCCCTTGCGGTCCCTCAGCGTACCCCGATCTCTCGGTTATAATAAGTAACCTCTATCCCGGGGGAGGGGACCAACATGGAGTCAGTATCTGTGAGGCAACAGCAGTGTCCTGCACCTGTGGTTTTCCCGCTATTTTCTGGGGAATGCTCTGACTCTGACAGGACCACGGTCTGAGGTGTCAGGTTGCTTTTTACCTGCGGTTTGGTGCTTGCTTCGACAGCACATATACACAGATTGGAACGATACAGAGAAGATTAAGCGCCCTCAGCGCCATAGTTTAAACATACACAATATGTTTATACACAACACTGGCTGTAATTACAGTGTATGTATGTATTATTGCTCTCTGTGTCTGCGTGGGTTTCCTCCCATGCTCCAATGGTATGCGCGCCTTCAGCGCTATGCACAGCATGCACATGTTCAATATGTTTATTCACACTTGCTATAATACCTACACGGTATGTGTATGCAGTCTGTGTGGGTCTCCTCCGGGTACCCCGGTTTCCTCTCACGCTCCAATGGTTTGCGTGCCTTCGGCGCTATGCATATCATAAACATGTGCAATATGTTTATTCACGCATACTAACATACCTACACGGTATGTGTAGGCAGTCTGCGTGGGTTTCCTCCCACACCCCATTGGTGTGCGCGCTTTCGGCGCTTTGCACAGTATAAACATGTTCAATATGTTTTACTAGACTACAGACACTGTATGTCTATGTACTATGCTCTCGGTAGCTGAGTGGTTTTCCTCCCACGCTCCAATTGCGCGTTTTGGCGCAATACACAGTATAAATTATGTGTTGGTGCACTCAGCAATGAAGTTGCTGCTGGAAGATGTCAGTCCCTTTTTTTGGGTCACACTCGACCCACTCTATATTGAAGAAGCGTGCCGACTCTTCTTCGATGGGGACTGGGTTTGTCGCAGAGGTCCTTCTTGGTCCCTCAATGCACGTTATTCCTGGTAGAGCATTGTCATAAGGATATGTGTTTTTGCCTATGCAGTTGACCCCTGGCATCAGGGGTACCACTTTCCCGGCAGGGGGGGGTCACTTGCCTTCGGAGGTGATCAGAAGTGATGGCTTGGTCTGTGTTCGCCATGCTGAGGTCAGCATTACGCCTGTTTGTGGCTGTGTCTCTGGTGTCTCTGACACTCAATGACTAGGCAAAGCTTTTGTACCAGGCAGTGGAGGAGCATCAGCTTCCTCTATCAGTCGGCCAGCAGGTGCACTGCACCTGCTTTAGCCTCTAGGGCCTCTGTGTCCGGGGTGGTTTTGCGCCACCTGAAAGGGCTGATGTACTGGTCTGCTGGCCGAGTTTCTAGGGAAGCTCTGGCAGATTTGCCTTTCTTTGGCTAACAGTAGAGGCGCCCCGTAAGCTGGGACCTTCCTTCTCCAATATATTGCGGTGTTTCTTTGGGGTTGTCCTACCCATACCGCTGCAGGACAGATTCAGATCTGTTCATGGCTCTTAGGCTTCAAGGCCCTTAATGCCTTCGTGTAGTCGTCCATTTTTTCCGACCACGGAGTTTGTGAAGTGGTCGCTTCATATAAGATCAAGGTTTTCTTTCTTCTTCACTTGATGGGTTCTTTGTCCTACAGTCTCGTTGGACTGCCCTGATGGGGCAGTTCAAGACTGGGTGGGGATCTGGAAATTCAGAATGGAGTCGTCTCGCTCCATCCAGGGACGTCCCTGGACTTCAGGGACGCGAGCTGGCATGTCTCCAGATACGACAGGCACCAGAGTTTCCTGTGATTAGCGGTCAGGGAGAACCACAATTTTTTTATGACTCTCCTTTTTGACCTAGCGGCACCGGGAGTTTTCTCCGGGGTGCTCGCTTCAATTCTGACCGTGCTGAGTCAACATGGCATTGTCATCGTTGGTCTCTGCATGGTCTTCTTCGATAACCTGTTTTCAGTTTTGAATTAAAGGAAGACGTGTCTATAGTCAGTCTCCATCCTGGGGCTGGTTCTGTGCTCATCAGAGGCGAGAACTTTTCTTCCTCCGGAAAGGTTGCAGATGCTCCAGGGGGCAGTGAAATGGGTCTTGGCCTCCTTCGAGGCAGCACCGTTTGCCCCGCGGGGGATGGTCTTTACATCCGTGGGGTTTTTTTTTCAACTTTTTTGTCGGAGATGGGACACGCCAGACGTGGATCTCCTGATCGCTTGACGCAATCGTCAAGGTTTGTGGCCAGGTCCAGAGATCCCTGGGCAGTCTCGTAAGATGCGTTGGTGGCCCCGTGGGGTCAGCTCGGCTAATTTATGCCTTTCAACCACTGAGGTTGCTTCCTCGTCTACTCCGCAGAGTAGAGTCCGAAGGAATTCCGGTGATTTTAGTCACCTCAGATTGGCCCAGGCGTCCCTGGTTCACCGAACCTCGTGTCTCTGGTGGCGGATTGGCCCGGCGTCCGCCAATGAGGCGGGACATTCTCTCGCATGGTCCCATTCTTCATTCTGCTTTACAGTCACTGGCTTTAGCGGCATGGCTATTGGAAGCCAGGTACTGAGGGACCGAGCACTGTCGGTTTTGGCCGTTTCAACCATGTTGAGAGCACGGAAATCTTCTTACAGGAAGATTTACTATCGCACATGGAGAGCCTACCTCTCTGTGGGAGGCGATGGAATGGCGTCCACGAACTTATTCGGTTTCCAGGATCCCGCTGTTTTTACAGCGCAGAGTGGATCAGAAACTTGCCTTAAGCACCATTCGGGGCAGTTTACAGCCTTGGCTGTCTTCTTTCTGCGACCCCTGGTGTCTCTTCAACAAGTAAGTACGTTTGAGCAAGGGGTCCGACAGGTGGCTCCTCTGGTGCGACCGCCAATACCTTCGTGGGTTTTGAATCCGGTGCTCTCGGCGCTGCAGAAACCTCCCTTCAAGGACATTGGGGAAATTCCTCTTTTGTCACTTTCTCAGAAGGTGGCCTTCCGGGTAGCCATCACAGCTGTCAGGAGGGTTTCTGACTTGGCGGCCTTGTATTGCAAGTCCCCATATTTGGTCCTCCAATGGGACTAAGCGGTGCTACGACCACAGCCTTCTTTTCTTCGGAAGCTGGTTTCGGTTTTTCACCTGAATGAGGACATGGTACTTCCCTGTTGTGTCCTCGGCCATCGCATTCCAAGGAGATTGCGCTACTTTCTTTAGATGTGGTACATGCCCTGCGGGTGTACCTGTCTGTATCGGCTCTGTTCCGGAGGTCTGACTCCCTGTTTCTGTCGGTGCCTGGTCCGCAGTAGGGCCTGGCGGTATCGTCGGCCACCATTGGTCGGTGGGCCGGGCGGACCGTCATCCAGACTTCTGCCCTTTGAGGGCAGGCGCCTCTCTTTCCCGTTAAGGCGCATTCGACCTGGGTTTTTGGTGCCTCTTGGGCTTTCCGACATCAAGCATCTGTATCACAGGTTTGTAAGGCGGTGACCTGGTCGTCCGTTCACTTTACTTTCACATTTTTATTCAAGGTTGATGTGCACGCATCTTCGGATGCTAGTTTCGGCCGCAAAGTTTTGCAGGAGGCTGTTTGAGGTTGCACCTTCTCTGTTCAGGAGCTCTGCTTCTTTGGGGTGAAAATGGTTTTTGTTTGCTGTGCCCACCCCTCTTTTTTTGACACTGCTTTGGGACGTCCCAACGGTCATGATTTAAGGAGCTGTGTCCGTCCATGGACGAAGAAGAGAAAATAGGATTTTTTTTACTCGCCGTAAAATCCTTTTCTCGATTCGTCCATGGATGGACACAGCTCCTTAAATCATGACCGTTGGGTTATGTTCCTGTTCCTAGGAGAGGACTAGGCAGAACACGTTAGTTATCTTAAAACATGTAACTTTAACAGAGTTGAACAGCCCAGCCCAGGGGGGGGTCCCTCCGTACATAACCCTCCTCCCTGCAGTTA
This sequence comes from Rana muscosa, assembly GCA_029206835.1. Taxonomy (NCBI): domain Eukaryota; kingdom Metazoa; phylum Chordata; class Amphibia; order Anura; family Ranidae; genus Rana; species Rana muscosa. The sequence continues at coordinate 160,323,532 of CM055118.1, forward strand.
GCAGCTTCAGTTCGTAGTAAAGCAGTACAAACTAAAAAAGGAGGGGTGGGTGCTGTGTCCGTCCATGGACGAATCAAGAAAAGGATTTTACGGTGAATAAAAAAATCCTATTTTTCTTGCTCTGTCTGCCATGCTTATTCCAGGCTTGGGAAATTGGCAGGCAGTTTTTACTCGGTTGACAGTGTTCAGATTTAGGAGTATCAGAGTGGAGTGGTGGTCCAAGAGAAATGTGTACATGGGCTGCCTACATACCTAATTAAACCTGTAGAGCTATGTATATGTCTCTACAGGACTTTAAGAGGCAATGGCCATGAAATAAAAGTACAAGATAACTTTATTTTACATCATCATTAAAAAAGATTTAAAAAAATCAAAAACAAAACCGGCTAGTAGTAAAATGACATGCTTGGCTAACATGCGAACGTTCATCCACAGCTCCATAGTAGGAAAGAATAACAATGCTATATCGTACATACAGATTACTCAATGGAGCAGACATAAACATCCAATGCATTTTGAGAATACTTATTTTCCCTCTTCCTCAAGGGTGTGCAGAGATTCTTGAGTAGTCACAATTAATGTTGACATACAGTATAAATAGCACTGTGAAAAACAAGGCATGTACATTTAAAGCTTGGTATACTTACAAATGCTGTAGCAATACACGCTTAACCAGCTAAACGTATGCGTGAAAGAACATCCATGGACTGGAGGTCACCACTAAAAGAATCCCACCATGTTGTGAGTAGCATATAAAGCCACAAATGAGCCAGACATGTATCCGTGAAGACCACAAAAGGGAACCCAGGCTGAGAGACAGATCAGAGAGTCTAAAATAGTACCAAAAACAGAGTAGTAAATAATAATAATGATGGATAATGAAACCCTACCCCAGGGTCATGAGTAGATTGCCTCTCTGCATTGTCAACCCTGGACTAAACCTCTCCTCCTCAGTGCTGGGTGAGTGAGAGCTGGGCGGAACAGGGTGAGAAGTTCCGGAGCAGGGAAGGAGAGAATCAGGCAGGAGGAGCAAGGAAGGAGAGAGCCGGGTGGGTGATGTGGGGGAGGAAACTTGCTCTCGCACTGAGTTACCTCTCCCAACTAAGCTGCAGGCATGGGCATAGCATTAGAAGCCCCCCTGCCCATGCTGTCATGCTGTAGGGGACCATGTGGCCTCCCTGTCATATTAGCCTACTCCCCACGCAAAATGCCAGAGTTTGGCTTGGATCCTGCAGTGTCCCGGCATCTTGTGTCCTGCAGCTAAGTGGTGGAATGCTTGCTCCACTGTCACAGGGCTGAGTGAGGCAGGAGGAGGAGGAGAGGCACTGCCTGGTAGCCTAGACCACTGGTGAGGAAAGAAGCTGATTGGGTCTGTGCCACCTATTAGGGACCCTCCGTACCCTGCACCCTGCTCATCTCACAACACTGACAGCCAGGAAAACACCGCCCCCATCCCTCCCCACAAGACCTGCTGACTCTGACAGAGAAGTCCCCAAAAATTACTAGGATCAGTGAAGGGGGATCTGGGCATGTTCATTTGTCATTACCAGGAGGTGGCGCATCTGTTTTTACATTAGGGGGGAGGAGGCATATCATTTGTTACTAGGGGGGACATTTGTCATTACTGGGGGCGCATGTGCCACCTGGAGAGGATGAGCAGCGGGGGTGGCATGTGCTGTATTTTCCTTCTGCAGCCACTGAAATCTTTTTCTCTTCTCCCTCGCAGGAAAATACAGCCAGTCAGTTCTAGTAAATTCCACCGCCCCTCCTCTCTTTCTGCTGCTCCATCTTCTCCCATGTCCCCTCTTCCTCAATCCCTGCAGCGCTACTGTCTTCCCTCCTCTCCCGCTGGCTGCTGATGATTAACTAGTTAAGGACCAGCCGCCGCAGTTGTACTGCGGCAGGTTGGCTCTCCTGGACAAATCGCCTTCATTGTACGTTGGCCGCTTTAAGACCTGTAGGGGGTGCGCGCGCGTGGCCGGCGACAGCAATGTCCGCCGGCCACCCCTGATCACTCCTGAGAGAGACAGAATGGAGATCTGTCAATGTAAACATACAGATCCCCGTTCTGTCAGGAGAGGATAGATATATCTGCTGTTCCTAGTGATTAGGAACAGCGATTTGTCTCCTCCTCCAGTCACTACACTGCCCCTACAGTTAGAAACACCTCCCTAGGGAACACTTAACCCCTTGATCGCCCCCTAGTGTTAACCCCTTCCCTGCCAATGACACTTAAGTGGCTATTTTTAGCACTGATCACTGTATAAATGTCAATGGTCCCAAAAAAGTGTCAAACGTGTCAGATCTGTCCGCCGCAATGTCGCAGTGCCGCTAAAAATCGCTGATCACTGCCATTACTAGTAAAAAAAAAAAAAATTATATTAAAAATGCCATAAATCTATCCCCTATTTTGTAGACGCTATAACTTTTGCGCAAACCAATCAATATACGCTTATTGCGATTTGTTTATTTTTATTTTTTAACTAAAAATATGTAGAAGAATACATATCGGCCTAAGCTGATTTTTTTTTCTTTTTTTGGTATATTTCTTATAGCAAAAATTATAAAAAAAAAAATTGGAGGTGAGCAAATACCACAAAAAGAAATCTCTATTTGTGGAAAAAAAAGGACGTCAATTTTGTTTGGGTACAACGTCGCAGGATCACGCAATTGTCAGTTAGAGCAACCCAGTGTCATATCGCAAAAAATGGGCTGGTCATTAAGGGGGCTAATCCTTCCAGTCCTCAAGTGGTTAAAGCATAGTAAACTGTCTTTACTATTCTTCAGTTTGTGAATTAACAAGAAGCCGATTGGCACAGAGCACTTCCCCGTCATTGACTGTCCAGTGTAGCTGAGGCTGCAAAGAAAGTGACTTGGGGAATCTCTGTCCTCGCTCTCTTTCTCTCAAAACTGAAACATCAGGACTCTGTTTAGACCCCTGATATTTCACCAAAGCCTCCCCAATGGAGCTCCTAAAATTTTTTTAAAAAAAATAAAAATACTGACACCGTCCACTGCCCTACTGACTGACACCGTCCACTGCTCTAATGACGTTGTCTATTGCCCTACTGACTGACACTGTTCACTTTTAAGGTAAGCTAAGTTTATATTTCTCTTGTCATCCATGGACTGACACAGCATGTCTTATACACCTTTACACGTGGGTTATGTCCCTGCTTGCAGGAGAAGACCTAGGCAGAATGTGAGATGTTATACATACATTCTAAACAGCCAGAGCTGAACAGCCCCGCCCAGGGGGGCGGTCCCTCCGGCATAACCCTCCCACTGCAGTCAGCAGACCTCAGTTTTTTTCTGCCTAGCAGAAGGAGAAGACGTGGCTCTCTCAGGAGCCAGTCTCCTGACCTATTTTTATTCCTTTTGGAATTTTTTTCCTATTTTATTCTTTTGAGATCTTCTATCAACTGTCGGCTGGGCAACAGGTTGGGTACAAGATATCCTCGTAGTCTTCCCTGTCCGACCATCGAGCGTGATGATCCTCGCCTTGTGTGCGTGAGACTCAATTCACGACATGCCCCACGACTCCAGGGGTGGCCGGTGGGCTTTCAGCTCCGCGGTCCTCTCAAGATAGAACAGTCCGGCTGTATCTTTCGCGGTGGACCGGGCCGACAGCTACTCAGTACCCCACTGTGATAGTTCTGTCAGAAACACACCAGTGGGTCCCTCAGGGGACGGGTAAGTAGTCTCTCCTGGCTGCAGGTGAGTACATGCTGTGTGTTTCTTGTGTGGGGGATTTCCCTGTCTCCCCCTGTGTTTTTTAATGTCACTCTCTGTTCACTAGTGCTGGCGCTGTACTGTGTGGGGTGCCTGGGGGCCATACTGTCCTGGGGGGGGGCTCATGCTGCTCTGCATTCGCTGGGGCTGTTTTGTTTTTGGATGTGAGGGGCCTGGGCGCCGTTCGGCGCCATGTTTGGTGTGTGTGCTGATTTTTACATTGGCGGCCATCTTGCCGTGGCCCGCCGGAGCACATTGCGGCGGCCATTTTCTTGTAGCCGCACGTTTTTCTAGCACTAGTTTGGCCTCTAGCGCCGCTGGGAACGGCGCGAATCTCCTCACACTCTCTCCTCTCAGCTCACTCACGCTGAGCAGCGCGGCGCAGTGAGACAGAGCAGCGGAACCGAGCGGTCCTGGTCAGGTTGGTGGGTTCCCTGGGCATTCCCCTACTTCAGTCAGCACAGCCTGTGGGTGGTCTCAGAGAGGGACATTATGGAGTCAGAGTCACCAGCTTCCCCTCACATGCCAGAGGCAGCAGCCAGTGCTCCAGCACCTGCGGTCCCTATGGACCAGTTGTCGGCAGTCCTGGAATCATTTCTGACCAGGATGGAAGCTGTGTGTGAGCACAAGGGAGCAAAAAAGTGCCCTCTCCCCACTTTATCTCCACAAGGGGAGTGCTCTGATTCAGATATGGGCCTAGCTATTGCTGCTCAGGACCCTAGCTCTGAATATTTGGATGGTTTTGAACAGGACATTCCTTGTGAGGAAGACTCCAGTTCTGAGTCAGTAAATGACAGGGCGCTTGTTAGTGAACTCATTGATGCTGTGAGGGACACTCTCAAGCTAAATGCTGCAACCGCAGAACCTCAGGCGGATACAGTCTCCTTTGGTTCTTTTAAGACCAAGCCTTCTAAAAAGGTTTTTCCATATGTACCTTTCTTTGACCAGGTCTAGGAAAAGCCGCAGAAGACTTTTATGGTCCCGCGGCGTTTGTCTATTAGATACCCCTTTGAAGACGCCCTGCTTAAAAAGTGGGCTTTTCCCCCGGTGGTCGACCCTCCAGTCGCCCGTTTAAACAAGGCCACCACTCTCCCGATGGAGGGGACTCCTGCGTTTAAGGACCCCACTGACAGGAGGTCAGAGGTGGTGAGTAGAGCCATGTTCGCCTTGTTGGGATCCGCCCTACGGCCCGTAGTAGCGGCGACCCTTGTGTCTCAGACACTCACGGAATGGGCAAAAATTTTGCACCAAACTGTGCAGGAGTATAACCTTCCTCCAGACACTATTGCTCTGGCCCACCAGATGGTGCAGGGTCTGATATATGTGTGCGACGCCACGTTGGACGCGGCCCCTTTAATATCCAGGGCCTCTGTCTCGGCGGTGGTATTGCGTCGTCTCATCTGGTTGAAATGCTGGTCTGCTGACCTAGCCTCTAAGAAGCTCCTGACGGATCTACCTTTTAAGGGTGGTAGACTTTTTGGTGCTGCTCTGGATGACATCATCAAGGATGTCACGGGAGGTAAAAGCACTCTCCTTCCTCAAACTATCAAGGGTAAGGAGGCCCAACGTAAACCGGGTCCTTCCTTTCCAGCAAAAAAGTTTTTTTTTCGTCCGTCAGAGTCCACGGGTAAGCCATCCCAGACTGACAACAGTGCGGCTGGCGGGCACAAGCGCCCCTGGGTGCGTAAGCCGAACAAGCCGGCTCCCAAGCCCGCCTCCGCGTGAAGTCTTGCCCCCGCCCGTCTCTGGGGTGGGGGGGACGACTTCGCAGGTTCACGGATCGGTGGACCTCCCGGATCTCCGACCGGTGGGTGTGCGAGGTGGTCACCTCAGGATACAGGATAGAGTTCCGCTCCTGGCCCCCAGACAGATTCTTTCCCTCAAATCTCCCTCTCCTTCCTGCCCGTCGGGCAGCCCTCTTGGGGGCTGTACAGGATTTGATCGGGTCCGGAGTAATTGTGCCGGTTCCGTCCCAGGAGAGGTTTCAGGGGTTCTACTCGAATCTGTTTGTTGTTCCAAAAAAGGACGGGGTTCGGCCAATCCTGGACCTCAAGGCCCTGAATGCCTTCGTGAAGGTGCAAAAATTCCGCATGGAATCCATTCGCACGGTGATCGCTACACTCCATCAAGGGGATTTTCTGGCATCCTTGGACATCAAGGACGCCTACTTGCATGTTCCGATCTGCGCAAGCCACCAGAGGTTTCTGCGCTTTGCGGTCGGCGAAGTCCACTATCAATTTGTGGCTCTTCCCTTCGGCTTAGCCTCGGCACCGAGGGTGTTCACCAAGGTGCTTGCTCCGGTCCTAGCTTTGCTGAGACAGCGAGGCATTGCTATCGTGGGCTATCTGGACGATTTTCTTCTAAGAGCAGACAGTGGCTCAGAATTGGAAGAAAGTGTGACTATCGTCAGTCAGACCCTCAGGGAGTTTGGGTGGCTCCTGAACGTTCAGAAGTCGGTTCTAGTCCCGACTCAGCGTCTGGAGTATCTAGGTCTGATTCTGGACTCCTTGGAGGCAAGAGTCTTCCTACCTCCAGACAAACTACTGACACTTCAGTCTGCAGTACGGGTGCTGACGTCCCGAAAATGGTCGTCAATCCGCTTTTGAATGAGAGTCCTGGGACTCATGGTGGCCTCCTTCGAGGCCGTTCCTTATGCCCAAGCGCACACCAGGGCTTTACAGAAAGAGATCTTGTCCACTTGGGACAAATCCCCGTTGTCCTTGGATCTTCAGATCCAGGTGAGTCACCTGGTCAGGGCGTCCCTGACGTGGTGGTTGAGGTCCCCGGCTCTTCGGTCCGGGAAGTCGTTCCTCCCCATCCAATGGACGGTGATCACGACGGACGCCAGCCTGACAGGCTGGGGGGGAGTCTGGGGAGTCCTGTCGGCCCAAGGGCTTTGGACTCCGGACGAAGCCCTCTTACCGATCAATGTGCTGGAGATACGGGCAATCAGACTGTGCCTCTCCTCATGGTCGGAGAAACTACAGGGTCACTCCATCAGGATCCAATCGGACAACGCCACAGCAGTGGCGTATGTCAACCATCAAGGGGGGACTCGGAGCTCAGCTGCGGCTTCCGAGGTCGCCCGCATCCTGAGGTGGGCCGAAAGAAGCGTGCCGGCTCTGTCGGCCGTCTACATTCCAGGCGTAGACAATTGGCAGGCGGACTATCTAAGTCGCCAGACGCTGGACCAGGGAGAGTGGTCCTTGCACCCGGAGGTCTTTCAACTCCTTTGCAGATGGTGGGGCACGCCGGATGTGGACCTGATGGCCTCTCGACTCAATCGCAAGGTGTCGAGGTTTGTGGCCAGATCCAGGGATCCCTGGGCAGATGCCTCGGATGCGTTGGTGGCCCCATGGGGTCAGTATCACCTGATATACGTTTATCCTCCGCTGCAGTTGCTCCCTCACCTGCTCCGCAGGGTAGCGACCGAGGGAATTCCGGTGATCCTCATTGCTCCGGATTGGCCTCGGCGTCACTGGTACGCCGATCTGGTACGTCTCGTCGCAGACGTTCCCTGGCGGTTACCAATACGGGGGGACCTTCTGTCTCAAGGTCCTATATTTCATCCTGCTTTACAGTCTCTGGCTTTAACGGCATGGTTATTGAAAGCCAGGTGCTGAGAGACCGAGGTCTCTCGGATTCGGTCATTTCGACCATGTTAAGGGCACGGAAGTCTTCCTCCAGAAAGATCTATCACCGTACTTGGAGAGCTTACATCGCCATGTGCGATGAGCTGGACTGGCGCCCACGAACGTATTCCGTTCCCAGAATCCTGCATTTTCTGCAGCGTGGCGTGACCCAAAAGCTCGCTTTGAGTACCATTAAGGGTCAGATTTCGGCCTTGGCCATCTTCTTTCAGCGACCGCTGGCGGGTCATCCCTTGGTTAGCACCTTTGTGCAGGGGGTTCGCCATGTGCTCCCCCCTGTCAAGCCTCCTCTCCCCCCGTGGGATCTGAATTTGGTGCTCTCGGTCCTCCAGGAACCTCCCTTTGAAAATATTAGAGATATTCCCCTCTTGACTTTGTCTCAGAAGGTGGCCTTCTTGGTGGCCATTACTTCCATTAGACGAGTGTCTGAATTGGCGGCCTTGTCCTGCACGTCGCCCTTTTTGGTCATCCATAAGGATAAGGCGGTGTTACGTCCGCGACCTTCTTTTCTGCCAAAGGTGGTCTCGGCCTTCCACTTAAACAAGGACATTGTCCTCCCGTCCTTGTGTCCTCACCCATCGCATCCCAGAGAGTTTGCGCTTCACACTTTGGATGTGGTACGAGCCTTGCGGGTGTACCTGTCTGCTACTGCTTCTATTCGGAAGTCTGACTCACTATTTGTGGCTGTCTCTGGTCCAAAACAGGGCCAAGCGGTTTCGTCTGCCACCATTTCTAGGTGGATCAGACAAACCGTCATTCAAGCTTATGCTCTCAAGGGGCGGGCGCCTCCCTTTCCGGTTACGGCACATTCCACCAGGGCAATTGGTGCTTCCTGGGCTTTCCGACATCAAGCGTCGGTTGCACAAGTGTGCAAGGCGGCGACCTGGTCGTCTGTTCATACCTTTTCTAAGTTTTATAAGGTTGATGTGGCTGCATCTTCGGATGCTTCCTTCGGCCGCAAGGTGTTGCAGGCCGCTGTTTGATGTTGCAACTCCTCCGTTGAGGAGCTCTGCCTTGTTTGGAGTGAAGTTTTTGGTTTTCCATTTATACTGCTCCCATCCCTCTTGACACTGCTTTGGGACATCCCACGTGTAAAGGTGTATAAGACACGCTGTGTCAGTCCATGGATGACAAGCGAAAATAGGATCTTTGTACTCACCGTAAAATCCGTTTCTCTGGCATCCATGGACTGACACAGCACCCACCCTTCTTTTCGAGTTTGTACTGCTTTGTTACGAACTGAGGTCTGCTGACTGCAGTGGGAGGGTTATGCCGGAGGGACCGCCCCCCTGGGCGGGGCTATTCAGCTCTGGCTGTTTAGAATGTATGTATAACATCTCACATTCTGCCTAGGTCTTCTCCTGCAAGCAGGGACATAACCCACGTGTAAAGGTGTATAAGACACGCTGTGTCAGTCCATGGATGCCAGAGAAACGGATTTTACGGTGAGTACAAAAATCCTATTTTTTACAATAACATTTATTTTATTATATTTTTCTAAATTTTCCTTGCTTTTTACTCAGGCCTTGCTAATCAAATTCCTAAAAAAAAAAGTGCCCAACCCCAGTGACCTTTGAAGGCCGCCGGAACACGCAGGTGCCCCCACATTCACCAAGGAAGTCACTACCAAACTCGGGAGCCCTGCAAGCGGGAGCCACAAAAAAGTGTTCAGGGCTTCACTATCCCTACTTGTCAGTTTGAGAAAGGCAGACAAGTTAGAACTCAATCTAGGGTATGGGGAAACATCAGATTTTTTCCTTAGGGTAGTGTAGAGGGGCAAATTGAGAAGGCATGTCTCAGGAAAGCATACAAATCAATTAGATCCCTGGTATATACAGTAATAAGAAAATAATCGTTCAGCAAAGTTCTCTTTCAAAGTTCTCCTCCAAAAGGGCCATAAAATCTTACACAGCCTTGGACTCCGCCTCAGACAACTCTGTTTTCTAAAGTGTTCTTTTTTTGGCATATAATCCCTTTTTAAGCAATAACTTCCAAGCAAATAGATTTAAATCTTTGATGGTCTCAAATTTGTCCAAATAATTGTTTGGACAAAAGTTTAGGTCCCGTGAAACAAAGCCATTTCATCCTGGGTCAATGTGTTTAAAGACAAATTGACTATATACTGCTATATTTGTGCCTGGTTTCTTCATGTATGTATCTGAATGGGCGTTGCTTTAACCACTTAACGACCGCTCACTGTATATATACGTCGGCAGAATGGCACCGACAGGCACAATCACGTAGAGTGTACGTGATTGCCTTTGTATAGTTGGGGGGTCCAATCGGACCCCCCTCCTATACAGTGAGCGGTGGCTAAGTGTCCGGGAGCGTTCCGGGATGAGGGGGCAGCCATTCGTTTCTGGCCACCCCCTCGCGATCGCTCCCAGCGAATGGAAATGCCCCCTCTGTCTGTGTCAGACAGAGGGAGCAGGAGGAAGTGATGTCATCTCTGGTGCGGCGCTCACATATACCGAGCGCCGTACAAGAGAAGACATCAGGTCAGTGCACACAACACTACACTGACACCAGGACACATAGGGACATAAATAGCCCCCCCCAGACACCCCAGATCACCCCCCAGATCAGCCCCCAGTCACAGTGTCACTGATTGCAGTGACCATTTATTTAGTGATCACTGCAATCAGTGACATTTGTGACTGTAAAAGTGTCACCAAAGTTTAGTCTTAGGTCCAGTGTAGCCCCCTAACCCCCCCTAATAAAGGTTTAACCCCCTGATCACCCCCCAGATAACCCTTTCACCGCCTATCACCACTGTCGCTAAGCGATCATTTTTCTGATCGCTGTCTTAGCGTCAGTGATGCCGTTCGGCAGCCAGTAATTATTTTTAGGTTCGCCGCATGTTTTTATAGCGTCAGGTACCCCAATATATTATCTAATAAAGGTTTAACCCCCTTGATCGCCCCCCAGGTAACCCTTTCACCCCCTATCACCACTGTCACTAAGCGATCGTTTTTCTAAACGCTGTCTTAGTGTCTGTGATGCAGATCGGTAGCCGGTAATTTTTTTTAGGTTCGCCGCAGGTTTTTATAGCGTCAGGTACCCCAATATATTATCTAATAAAGGTTTAACCCCCTTGATCGCCCCCCAGGTAACCCTTTCACCCCCTATCACCACTGTCGCTAAGCAATTGTTTTTCTAAACGCTGTCTTGGTGTCGGTGATGCAGATCGGTAGCCAGTAATTTTTTTTAGGTTCGCCGCATGTTTTTATAGCGTCAGGTACCCCAATATATTATCTAATAAAGGTTTAACCCCCTTGATCGCCCCCCAGGTAACCCTTTCACCCCCATCACCACTGTCGCTAAGCGATCGTTTTTCTAAACGCTGTCTTAGTGTCGGTGATGCAGATCGGTAGCTGGTAATTTTTTTTAGGTTCCCCGCAGGTTTTTATAGCGTCAGGTACCCCAATATATTATCTAATAAAGGTTTAACCCCCTTGATCGCCCCCCCAGGTAACCCTTTCACCCCCTATCACCACTGTCGCTAAGCGATCGTTTTTCTAAACGCTGTCTTCATGTCGGTGATGCAGATCGGTAGCCAGTAATTTTTTTTAGGTTCGCCGCATGTTTTTATAGCGTCAGGTACCCCAATATAATATCTAATAAAGGTTTAACCCCCTTGATCGCCCCCCAGGTAACCCTTTCACCCCCATCACCACTGTCGCTAAGCGATCGTTTTTCTAAACGCTGTCTTAGTGTCGGTGATGCAGATCGGTAGCTGGTATTTTTTTTTAGGTTCGCCGCAGGTTTTTATAGCGTCAGGTACCCCCATATATTATCTAATAAAGGTTTTAACCCCCTGATTGCCCCTAGTTAACCCTTTCACCAGTGATCACCATATAAGTGTTACGGGTGACGCTGGTTAGTTAGTTTGCTTTTTATAGTGTCAGGGCACCCGCCGTGTATATAACCCAATAAAGGTTTAACCCCCTGATCGCCCGGCGGGTGATATCAATTAGGTTTTAGCGTCAGAGAGGGTCTGAGTCACACCCCAGGCAGCGTCAGGTTAGTGCCAGTAACGCTAACACCCACGCGTGAAGCATACACCCCCCTTAGTGGTATAGTATCTGAACAGATCAATATCTGATCTGATCAGATCTATACTAGCGTCCCCAGCAGTTTAGGGTTCCCAAAAACGCAGTGTTAGCGGGATCAGCCCAGATACCTGCTGGCACCTGCGTTTTGCCCCTCCGTCCAGCCCAGGCCACCCAAGTGCAGTATCGATCGATCACTGTCACTTACAAAACAAAAACACACATAACTGCAGCGTTCGCAGAGACAGGCCTGATCCCTGCGACTCCAGTGCTGTAGGAGGTGATTTCACCACCACAGTTAAAAAAAAAAGCAAATATTGCGAAGCATTGGGGCAGCAGGGGCGGAGGAGAGATTTTGCTCCTAATGCCGCGTACATACGGTCGAAATTCCGACGGAGGCTTGCCCGTGGAAAAGTCTGACCATGTGTGTGCGGCATAACTTTTTTGCGGGAGGATGCCCCCATGCTTCGGCATATATAAATGGTGCGTGTATGCCCATCATTGGAAGTGGGTGGATGAAGGGCGGTATTCTAATGGTGGGCATACCCACCGATCAATCTCTTTTTTCGTTCAGCCAACTGGCTGCATGAAAAAAAAAGATTACAATACATGTCCAACAAGGACCAGCAACGTACTGGTATGTTGCTGGACTTTGAATGTTTATACCAGAATGATGCCTGCGGGTTTAGGTATCATCTTGGTATCATTCTTTTCAGCCTGCGGCCGGCTTTCATGTAAAAGCAATCCTAGCGGCTAATTAGCCTCTGGACTGCTTTTACAAGCAGTGGGAGGGAATGCCCCCCCCGGATATAAAAAGCGCCATTGGGAAATTGGGAAAGCATTTTATCACACCGATCTTGGTGTGGTCAGATGCTTTGAGGGCAGAGGAAAAATCTAGGGTCTAGAAGACCCCAGTTTTTTCAAAAAAAGAGTACCTGTCACTACCTATTGCTATCATAGGGGATATTTACATTCCCTGAGATAACAATAAAAATGATAAAAAAAAAAAAATACTTGGAAGGAACAATTTAAAAATAAAATAAAAAAGCAAAATTAATAATAAAAAAAAAGAAAAAAAAAAAAAGCACCCCTGTCCTGCCCTGCTCTTGCCCAATGGCGAACGCAAGCGTCGGTCTGGCGTCATATGTAAACAGCAATTGCACCATGCATGTGAGGTATCACCGCAAAGGTCAGATCGAGGGCAATCATTTTAGCAGTAGACCTCCTCTGTAAATCTACTGGGGTAACCTGTAAAGGCTTTTAAAGGCTTTTAAAAATGTATGTAGTTTGTCGCCAATGCGCGTTTGTGCGAAATTTTAAAGCATGTCGTGTTTGGTATCTATGTACTCGGCCTAAGATCATCTTTTTTATTTCATCAAACATTTGGGCAATATAGTGTGTTTTAGTGCATTAAAATTAAAAAAAGTGTATTTTTTAACCCAAAAAATGCGTTTGAAAAATCGCTGCGCAAATACTGTGTAGAAAAAAAAAATGCAACACCCACCATTTTAATCTGTAGGGCCTTTGCTTTAAAAATATATATAATGTTTGGGGGTTCAACATAATTTTCTTGCAAAAAAAAAAATGTTTTCATGTAAACAAAAAGTGTCAAAAAGGGCTTTGTCTTCAAGTGGTTAGAAGAGTGGATGTAAGCTTCCTAATGTTGTGTATAAAATGCCAGAACAGTTCAAAACCCCCCCAAATGACCCCATTTTGGAAAGTAGACACCCCAAGCTATATACTGAGAGGCATGTCAAGTCCATGGAATATTTTATATGTTGACACAAGTTGCGGAAAAAACGACAATTTTTTTTTTTTTTTTTTTTTTTTTTTGCACAAAGTTGTCACTAAATTATATATTGCTCAAACATGCCATGGGCATATGTGGAATTACACCCCAAAATACATTCTGTTGCTTCTCCTGAGTACGGGGATACCACATGTGTGAGACTTTTTGGGAGCCTAGCCACGTACGGGACCCCAAAAACCAAGCACCGCCTTCAGGCTTTCTAAGGGTGTAAATTTTTGATTTCACTTCACTGCCTATCACAGTTTCGGAGGCCATGGAATGCCCAGATAGCACAAAACCCCCCCAAATGACCCCATTTTGGAAAGTAGACACCCCAAGCTATTTGCTGAGAGGTATTGTGAGTATTTTGCAGATCTCGCTTTTTGTCACAAAGTTTTGAAAATTGAAAAAAAAAAAATATATATATATATATATATTTTCTTTCTTCATTTTCAAAAACAAATGAGAGCTGTAAAATACTCTCCATTCCTCTCAGCAAATAGCTTTGGGTGTCTATATTCCAAAATGGGGTCATTTGGGGGGGTTTTGTGCGATTTTGGCATTTTATGGCCTTCGAAACTGTGATAGGTAGTGAGGAGTGAAATCAAAAATTTGTGCCTAGAAATCCTGAAGGCGGTGCTTGGATTTCGGGGTCCCGTACGCGGCTAGGCTCCTAAAAAGTCCCACACATGTGGTATCCCCGTACTCAGGAGAAGCAGAAAATTTTATTTTGGGGTGTAATTCCACATATAACCATGGCATGTGTGAGCAATATATCATTTAGTGACAACTTTTTGTAATTTTTTTTTTTTTTTTTTGTCATTATTCAATCACTTGGGACAAAAAAAATATATTCAATGGGCTCAACAGGCCTCTCAGCAATTTCCTTGGGGTGTCTACTTTCTAAAATGGGGTCATTTGGGGGGGTTTTGTGCGATTTTGGCATTTTATGGCCTTCGAAACTGTGATAGGTAGTGAGGAGTGAAATCAAAAATTTGCGCCTAGAAATCCTGAAGGCGGTGCTTGGTTTTCGGGGTCCCGTACGCGGCTAGACTCCTAAAAAGTCCCACACATGTGGTATCCCCGTACTCAGGAGAAGCAGAAAAATGTATTTTGGGGTGTAATTCCACATATAACCATGGCATGTGTGAGCAATATATCATTTAGTGACAACTTTTTGTAATTTTTTTTTTTTTTTTAGTCATTATTCAATCACTTGGGACAAAAAAAAAAATTCAATGGGCTCAACATGCCTCTCAGCAATTTCCTTGGGGTGTCTACTTTCCAAAATGGGGTCATTTGGGGGGGGGGGGTTGTACTGCCCTGTCATTTTAGCACCTCAAGAAATGAGATAGGCAGTCATAAATTTAAAGCTGTGTAAATTTCAGAAAATGTACCCTAGTTTGTAAACTCTATAACTTTTGCGCAAACCAATAAATATACGCTTATTGACATTTTTTTTACTAAAAACATGTGGCTGAATACATTTTGGCCTAAATGTATGACTACAATTGAGTTTATTCGATTTTTCTTATAACAAAAAGTAGAAAATATAATTTTTTTTCAAAATTTTCGGTCTTTTTCCGTTTATATCGCAAAAAATAAAAATCGCAGAGTCAATCAAATACCATTAAAAGAAAGCTCTATTTGTGGGAAGAAAAGGACGCAAATTTCGTTTGGGTACAACATTGCATGTCCGCACAATTTACAGTTAAAGCAGCGCAGTGCAAAATTCTAAATTCACCTCTGGTCCTTTAGCTACCAAATGGCTTAAGTGGTTAAAAAGTCCCCTGCTTGGGTTTAGGGGTAACCCCTAAATCTTTAACTGCAACTAAAGAAGAGGAAAGAACAATACCCATTACCTCACATCGTGCAATACCTGCCCCTACCTGTTGAGGAGAAGTGTTTCCTTAGAGTGCAGATTAACATGCATAGGTGGTCCAGATTGTTCCAACGTGAGCTTCTTATGTGGTTGACCATAATCCTGGTGAAGTCTCTTGGATTTGAACGTGCCCCTAGAATATTTGCACCAAGCCTGGAGGGTGTAGACAAAGATGAAGATCCTGAAAGAGAATTGGGCATAGATGATTGCATTTTTTCTAAATGTGGTACTGTCCAATCCCTAGAATTTGTTCCTATTCTGTTCTGGTTAGTTGTTCTTTAATTTTATAACAGTTTGTGTTTTGCACAGTAACTTTCCAATTATAAAATAGGGGGCCAGGCCTGCCAGTGCCCAGGCTTTTTGCCACTCGTGTTGGTTGTTCAGTTCATTAAATTTTATATTGTACTACAAGACACACAGGGATTGATTGATTTACTAAAATCTGGTGCAGCTTTGCGTAGAAGGTTAGGTTAACCAATCGGCTTCCAGTTTTTTTTGTCAAAGCTTTGAACAAGCCGAAGTTAGAACTTCGAAGCTCATTGGCTAATATACACAACTGCGCTACATTTTTCAATCTCTCCAATTTTAGTATATCAACTCCACAATCTCCGGTTCCTGGAAGTGGGCCCCAGACTGTTGCCTACATTTTTTCCTGCTGGCTTCACTGGACATGCCTTGCCTAATGCCCTCTTATGACTAAGGAAATCAGTGGATACACTGTCTGAAATAAAACAAGATAGAGGGCTCACCGGCCTAGTGCATTATCTTAATAAAGACCTCTCTTTGTTAATAAAAAACGGTGGTAAGTATTATACCAAAAACCAACAGGTGTACTCTATCACCCTTGTCGTCAAAGTAAGCTTCCAGTCATCGATACATCATTCATATCACATCCCCTATAGGACAACTGGAAAACCCAACAGGCTGACGTGTTTTGAGTACTTGCCTCTCTTTTGAGCTTTGGCTCTAAGGAAGAGGCAAGTCCTTGAAACTCGCTAGCCTGTTGGATTTTCCAGTTGTCCCACTCCCATTATGTGATGTGAATGATGATGTATCATCACGTGGACTGGAAGCTGATGTTTTACTTTGACAACAAGCTTTGATACAACTGAGAAATAGGATGAATATGTGGACAGCCGCTCTCCAAAAAAAAACTTTAAGGTAGCCTTTGTTTAAAAATTGCAAAGCACTACAAGTCACTGCAGACAAAAAGGTGGTACAACTGTATACTAGCCCGTGCGGCCTCTGTCTTGTTTTATGGTTCTTCAATTTTTTAACAATAAACCGTGTAAATACCGTACGTCTACACAAATAGAGGCTTTTAGTCTTTGGCATTTTATATTATGCCTGTTTTTATTTTATTTTGTTTTGTTTTTCTTTATTCATAATGTGCAGCATATGTACTGTAAGTTTCTTTATTTAATTTTGTATTTATTTTATTTTCTGTGTCCAATTTATGTGGGTTACTTTTTATTAAAGTACTTATTTTACGTTACTGGATTGTATTTTTTACTAGCCAAGTTTGTCTCTAGGTTCAAAGACCCTCTAGGTCACGTATGTCAAACACAAGGCCCATGGGCTGAATTCAGCCCAATGGGCCTTGTCATGTGGCCCTCCCACCCAGTTTTGCAGCCGGACTGTGGCGGAACTCTATTCTGCCACCTCCCGCTTGCCGCTGTCACTTGTAAACACAAAAACCTTCTGTGTTTACAGGGGACAGCTTTGCTCTCTCAGCAGTTTGCAGATGTAACAGATCCCTCACGGCGGGGACAGGAGAGAGTAAAGATGGGGGTTGGGGTTGGAGTTGCACACTGTGCATAGTGCTGTACTCTGTGCGCAGAGCACCCCTGAACATTGTACACAGCGTACTTCTGGACTTTCCACTATATATATATATATATATATATATATATATATATATATATATATATATATATATATATATAATGAACACCTGAATAATAAAAGAATAGATACAGTCTTACAAGATACAACTGGCCCTTTGAGGGCAACCATACTGCCGATGCAGCCCGCAATGAAATGGAGTTTGACACCCCCTGCTCTAGCTTATCACAAGGGATGTTCTGGTGACCGTTGGATCGGTTTTGCCTGTTCTGCACTTTTTCAAATTTTTGATACTCCTTTCTTGCCTGCTTCACAGGCTAGAGATGGAGGGTATTTCTCCCTACATTGAATTAACTGACGTAGCTCAGTACTTGGAACTTTTCGGGCATTCGGCACATTCTTCATGGGCACTTCCTCATTTACTGGTAAGTGTATTTCTCAGGGTGTTAGGCAAGAAAATAGCATCCCAAGAATTTCTCTGAGGGACAAATCCTGTCTTTTTCCAATCTTGTCTAGGTCAACACCTGGCTGTAAGTTGCTTCAAGGGCCAAGATCAGCCTTTGTGATTATTTTTTTTGGCCTGTTTTGCTAGTTTCTTCTTCTCTGACTGGCTATAACAGTACAGCTGTTAAAGCCCTGGTTCCAGAGTTAGGGTTTTATCAGTTTCCGTTTTCCTATATTTCTATAAGCTTGGGAATCTACCTTTGCCGAGGTTTACTTTCTCACTCAGTAGGTGTAGTTCTGATGAGATGGGCCAAGAAAATTCCACCCCAGGATATCTTCATGTGATGCAACATGGCTTTTCTACAATCCAGTCTGGGATTAGTCCATCATCGCACCTAAAAAGCATATTTCTCTTTTCGTCCATGGATGGACACAGCTCCTTAAATCTTGACAAAGTGGGTTATGTTCCGTCTATTAGGAGAGGACTAGGCAGAACATGTTAGTTTTCTTAAAACATGTAACTTTAACAGAGTTGAACAGCCCCGCCCAGGGGGCGGTCCCTCCGGTCATAACCCCTCACCCTGCAGCATGCAGCTTCAGTTTTTTTCTGCCTAGTAGAGGAGATGGACCTGGCTCCCCCTTGGGCCCAGAGTCCTACAAAATTTTTTACTTTTTATTATTTTATTTTTTAATCCTGTGATCTTCTATCAAGTGCCGGCTGGGTGACAAGCTGGATATTATAGATCCTGGTAGTCTCCCCAGTCCGGCCATCGAGCGTGAGCAAACCTTAGCTAAACGCTGGGTCAGCCACAACATGCCCCATTGCTCCAGGGGTGGCCAGTGAGTTTTTTGCTCCAGGGCCCACATATGACCTACTCGGGTTTCAGTCACAGTGAGCCATGGCCGACAGCCACTCCGTATGTCCAGCGGTGAGTCTGTCTGGAATGCACCAGGATGTCCACGCGTGGACGGGTAAGTACAGTTCCTCCTGTTTTGTGTCGGTTTGGAACAGCTGGGCTTCCTAGAGGGTCATTAGGGAGTCCCCTGTCCTCCCTTTCCCTCCATCTGTCCTCCTCCCCAGTGCGGGGCCTACTGCGTCGGCGGGGTGTA
Organism: Rana muscosa; assembly: GCA_029206835.1. NCBI lineage: Eukaryota > Metazoa > Chordata > Amphibia > Anura > Ranidae > Rana > Rana muscosa. The sequence continues at coordinate 160,342,036 of CM055118.1, forward strand.
CCTATAGGGGTCTCCGTATCCTGGTTGGGGGCTGTAGAGCTGTCAGGGTCCGCTTCTGTGAGGGTGCCATGCTTCCTGGGGGGCCTCCGTTGGGTGTCCCCGCGGCCTTCTCGTCCACCTCCTGCTCGGGCGCCATTTTTGGTAGCGCCGGCGCCATTTTCTGTTGGTTTTAATTTAACATTGAAAAATTCCATTGGCGGGCATTTTGTTGTGGCCGCGCTGTGGCGCAGGTTTTCATTGCGGGCGGTCATTTTCTTGTAGTCCGCGCTTCTTTTCCCTGAGGTGTCCGGCGGCCATTTTGGATGTGGTTTTCACTGTAGGGCTTAGCCTCTAGTGCTGGAGGCTCCCTGAACGGCGCGAATAGCGCTATTTACCTCACAGAACACCTCAGTCACACGCAGTGTGTGAGGCAGGCGGACAAGCGGCGCTGAGCAGTCTCTGGCTGGGTGGTGAGTCCCTGGGTAACCCCCCCGGTCAGCGCAGCTAGGAGGGTGGACTTTTTTTGTCACAAGTGTCTTGACTTGGTCCCTAAGGACTGTCAGTGGGTCAGAATGGAGTCTGAAGCTGGTATTTCTTCCGCAGACATTCAGGTGGCAGCAACTGGTGCTCCTACGGTTACCATGGACAATTTGTCGGCAGTCCTGGAGTCTTTTGTTGCCAGGGTGGAAGTGGCATGCGGGCGTATAGGGGGTAAAAAGCGCCCCCTCCCATCTTCTGGGGAATGCTCTGACTCGGGCCTGGCTGCAGCACAGGACCCCTGTTCTGAGGCGTCAGAGGACATGGACCAGGACCGTCCGGGCACTGAGAAGGACTGCTCGTCCGGGTCCGTGCAGGACAGAGCATTTGTGGGAGCACTTATCAATGCAGTAAGGGACACCCTTAAGCTTGAAGGTGCTGCTGGGACATCCACTGGGGTGTCCGTCCCTTTTTGGGTCACACAAAACGACCCGCTCTGTAAAGGTTTTTCCTTATGTTGATTTCTTTAACAGATTCATAGATAAGGAATGGGAACGGCCGCAGAGGTCCTTTGTGGTCCCTCAGCCCATGGCGGTCCGTTGCACCTTTTAAGAGAGCCTTTTGAATAAATGGGCTTCTCTCCCTGATGTTGACCCCCCGGTATCGAGGTTGAACAAAGTAACCACTATCCCGGTGGAGGGGACCCCCTGCCTTTAAGGACCCTACTGATAGGAGATCCGAAGCGGTGACTCTGACCGTGTTCGCCATGCTGGGGTCAGCATTGCGGCCGTTAGTGGCTGCAACTTTGGTGTCTCAGACACTCACTGAATGGGCTAAACTTTTGCATCAGGCAGTAGAGGAGCATCAGCTCCCACAAGAAATTGTTACACTGGCCGACCAGCAGGTGCAGGGTCTGGTGTATGTATGTGATGCAATCCTGGATGCGACTCCCTTAATCTCCAGGGCCTCTGTATCCGTGGTGGTCTTGCGCCGCCTGAGATGGCTAAAATGCTGGTCCGCGGACCAAGCTTCTAAGAAAGCTTTGACAGATTTGCCTTTCAAAGGTGGGAGGCTCTTTGGCGCCTCACTGGACGACATTATTAAGGATGTCACTGAAGGTAAGAGCACACTTCTACCTCAGTCCACCAAGGGTAAAGGGCCGCCCCGTAAACAGGGGCCTTCCTTCCCAGCTCAAAAGCGCTATTTTCGTTGGTCGGGGCTCACTAACAGACCCTCCCAAGCTGATAAAGCTTTAGCTGGGGGACCAAAGCGTCCCTGGGTGCGCAAGCAATCCAAGCCCACAAACAAGTCCGCTTCTGCATGAAGTCTTGCCCCCACCCGATATTTGGGTGGGGTGAGGCCTTCGCAAGTTCACAGCTCACTGGACCTCCCTGCTTTCCGACCAGTGGGTTTGCAAAGAGATCTCTTCAGGGTACAAGATCGAGTTTCTTTGTTGTCCACCAAACAGATTCTTTCCCTCAAATCTTCCTCTCCTACCATCTCGGCGGGCTGCCCTGACTGGTGCAGTTCAAGACTTGTTAAGGCGCAGGGTAATCATACCCGTACCGCAGCAGGACAGGTTTCAGGGATTCTACTCAAATCTGTTCGTGGTCCCAAAAAAGGACAGAGTTCGTCCAATCCTAGACCTCAAGGCCCTCAATGCCTTTGTGAAGGTTTGGAAATTCAGGATGGAATCAATTCGCTCGGTGGTAGCTGCACTCCATCCTGGGGACTTTCTGGCATCCCTGGACATCAAGGACATGTACTTGCATGTCCCCATATGCAACAGACACCAGAGGTTTCTGCGTTTCGCGATCGGGGAGGACCACTATCCGTTCCTGGCTCTCCCCTTTAGCCTGGCGTCAGCACCAAGAGTTTTCACCAAGGTGCTCGCCCCGATTCTAGCTTTGCTTAGACAGCGAGGCATTGCCGTCATAGGTTACTTAGACGATCTTCTTCTGAGAGCTGCTTCCAGCTCAGAATTAGAGGAGGACGTGTCTATAGCCACTCAGACTCTCCAAGACTTTGGATGGATACTGAACCTCCAGAAGTCGGTGTTTGCTCCGACTCAGCGCCTAGAATACCTGGGGATGATTCTGGACTCATCGGAGGCGAGGGTTTTTCTCCCTCCAGAGAAGTTGCAGACGCTCCAGTCTGCAGTAAGGTTGTTGACATCCCGCAAATGGTCGTCCCTCCGTTTCTGCATGAGCGTCCTGGGCCTCATGGTAGCCTCCTTCGAGGCAGTACTGTATGCCAAATCCCGTACTCGGGTGCTGCAGAAGGAGATTCTGTCAAAATGGAACAAATCCCCATTGTCCCTGGATCATCAGATTCAGGTGAGTCACCTAGTCAGGGCCTCTCTGACTTGGTGGCTGACATCCACGGCACTTCAGTCTGGGAAGTCTTTCCTTCCCTTCCTCTGGACGGTGATCACGACGGACGCCAGCCTGACCGGTTGGGGTGGTGTCTGGGGGGTTCAGTCGGCCCAGGGCCGCTGGACTCCGGAAGAATCTCTCCTACCGATCAATGTCCTCGAACTTCGAGCAATCAGACTGTGCCTCTCCAAGTGGTCGCAGAGACTTCAAGGGCGTCCGGTCAGGATCCAGTTGGACAACGCCACGGCGGTGGCTTATGTCAACCATCAGGGAGGAACAAGGAGCTCGGCCGCAGCGTCAGAGGTCGCTCACATCCTAAGATGGGCCGAAAGGAGAGTGCCGGCTCTATCAGCAGTTTACGTTCCCGGGCGTGGAAAACTGGCAGGCGGACTATCGAGTCGCCAGATGCTGGGGAATGGTCGCTACACTCGGAGGTGTTTCAAATCCTTTGTCAGAAATGGGGCACACCAGATGTGGATCTCCTGGCCTCTCGACTCAATCGCAAGGTTTGTGGCCAGGTCTAGGGATCCCTGGGCAGACGCGTCAGACCCGTTGGTGGCTCCATGGGGTCAGTATCGGTGTCAGGGCTGGGCTCAGCCCTTCCTTCTCTGTGCTGGCAGCTCAGCTGTCGGCTAATTGCCAGTTTCCATCTCTCCAGTGATTCACCTGTTGAGGATCCACTCGTCAGCTGCCTACTTAAGGACTTCCAGTTCATTTGCTCTTCGCCTGTGTTAACATCTCTACAGACTTTCTCCTGTGTTTCAGTTGAAGACCTGCTTTACTACGTTCCCTCTGGCTACAGATCCATCTTGCTGAACTTCTACCTTTATCCCTGGGTCTTGGACTTTGGCTTGGCTGACTACCCAATCCGGTTATTGACCCCTGGCTATGTTTTGACTACGCTACTCTTTGTCTTTTTATTTTTATTATTAAACAAGTGTTATTTAACTGCACTTCTGTCTCAGTCTGATTCATGGTTCCTGACAATCGGCTAATTTATGCCTTTCCGCCAATGAAATTGCTTCCTCGTCTGCTCCGCAGAGTGGAGGCTGAGTGGATTCTGGTGATTCTAATTGCCCCAGACTGGCCCCGGCGTCTCTGGTACGCCGACCTCGTGAGACTGGTAGCAGACGCTCCCTGGCATCTGCCATTGGGGGAGGACCTTCTGTCTCAAGGTCCCATACTTCATCCTGCTTTACAGTCGCTGGCTTTAACGGTATGGCTATTTAAAAGCCAGGTACTAAGGGACCGTGGTCTGTCAGATTCAGTAATCTCCACCATGTTGAGGGCCCGAAAATCATCTTCCCGGAATATCTACCATCGCACTTGGAAGGCATACATCTCTATGTGTGAAGAGATGGATTGGCGCCCGCGGGCATAGTCGGTTTCTCGGATCCTGCTGTTTTTACAGCGCGGAGTGGATCAGAAACTTGCCTTAAGCACTATTAAGGGGCATATTTCAGCCTTGGCTGTCTTCTTCCAATGACCCCTTGCGGCTCACTCACTGGTAAGTACATTTGTGCAGGGGGTCCGACTCGTAGTTCCCCTGATTAGACCACTGCTTCCTCCATGGGACTTGAATCTAGTGCTCTCGGTACTTCGGGAACCTCCCTTTGAGAACATCAGGGAGATTCCTCTCTTAACGCTTTCTCAGAAAGTTGCCTTTCTAGTTGCCATTACATTGGTCAGAAGGGTTTCTGAATTGGCGGCCTTGTCTTGCACGTCCCCTTACTTGGTCCTCCATAAGGATAAAGCGGTGCTACGCCCGCAGCCTTCCTTCCTTTTTAAGGTGGTTTCGGCCTTTCACCTAAACTAGGACATTGTACTTCCATCCTTGTGTCCTCGGCCGTCGCATCCCAAGGAGGTTGCGCTGCATACTTTAGACGTGGTACGTGCCCTACGGGTGTTCCTGTCTGCTACGGCACCGTTCCTGGAAGTCTGACTTACTGTTCGTATCGGTGTCTGGTCCACAGAAGGGCCTGGCGGTCTCGTCGGCCACCATTTGTAGGTGGATCAGGCAGACCGACAAATTCGAAAAGCAAAGATGAGAGCAGCTTGTCAAGATAGACAATGCCTCCTCTCCTGTTATCCTGACGTAAAAGTCAAAAAACAAGACTCAGGGCCAGTGAGAGTAATCACCCTCTATGGAGGGCAATGGGATTCAGTCCGTGAGGTACTTGAAAGACACTGGGGCATTTTGACGAACTGCCCCGGATTGCGTGACATAGTGGGAACATCACCCAAGTTGGTAGCCAGAAGGGCTAGGAACCTGGGCGATATTTTGATACATTCCGAATTCCTCAAAGAAGTTCCAACTGGTTATCTGAATATCCCAGAAGCAAGGGAATGTTCCCATGCAACAGATGTCAGGTTTGTCCCTTTGTGGATCGAACAGCCATCTTCACTGATGTACATGAGCAAGAATTTTTTGAGATCAGAGATCTTATTAATTGTTCTACAAGTAGGGTGGTGTATATGATTACTTACCCTTGCCCAAAAATGTACATAGGCAAAACGAAAAGACCTTTAAAAGTCAGGATTGGAGAGCACTTGCGTGACATTAAGAAAGAAAGGGAGAGGGACCCAGAGGAAGGCCAGGAGAAACCACTGGCTAAACACTTTGCTCTGTGTCATGATGGGAAACCTAATGGCCTAAAGGTGAAGGGCATCTATGTGCTTAAACTGCCAAAGAGAAGGGGCGACTTTAATCGCATCCTTCTCCAAAAGGAGAAGTGGTGGATATTCCGATTGGGGGCCCTCGTACCCCTAGGACTTAACACCGAACTTAAAGGGGTTGTAAAGGTTCGTTTTTTATTTTCTAAATAGGTTCCTTTAAGCTAGTGCATTGTTGGTTCACTTACCTTTTCCTTAAATTTCCCGTTTCTTGATAAGTGATCTATCTCCCTTTCATGCCGCTTGTCCGCCAATAATATGTTCCCCCTTTCTTTGCTCTCCTCTATTATTCTGTCATGTTTTTTTAATTGTATATATTATACACTAGTAGTTTTTGCTATTGCACTCCTTCTACTGTCTTTGTTCTGTTTATAGGTGTTATGTTTTAGTTTAGGTAAATTAAAATAGCTTCTCCCTTCCCCTGGTTTCATCCCATTTCCTTTTCTTTCTGTTGCCCTGCGTATGAAAATCCTTAACTAGGCTATTTATAATAATGGGCTGTGTCAGCACGGGCCCCTAACATCAATGCTTTTGGTCCCTAAGTTTCGGCTAATTAGCAGACCCGCCCCTATATATTTTTTTTTAATTTTCTTTTTTATTTGCTTATCTGTCTCCTTTTCCCTTCTCTTTTGCCTCCTGTTCATGTTCCTGTTAGATTAAAAAGATCCTCACTATTAAGGCATTACCAGTTTATGTGAGTAACGTGATCTATCTGTAACTCGGAACTAGTCTGTGTGTTAACCCCACTCAGCAATATAGGAATGTGTAGTTTAGAGAAGGAGATATTTTGGACGTTGCTGCTAACTCTATAAAGGTGAAGTCAAGTTGTATATTTAAGGACAGTAATCTCCTTATTGTGTGTAAATTGCTTCATTCAAAAAACGAAAGGACCGCTTGCTTTTTTTTTCCCGGTTAAATTGGGGATGGACTGCCGGTACGAACGTGTCTATATAAGGAACCGCCAGTACCTAACCCCTCCTAGTCCAGACATAGCTACGCTACCTTCTAGCGAAACGCGTTGACTTCACGGCAGTCACGTGACGCCAGCTACGGAAACCCCGTTCAAATTAAAGCCGCGGATCTGAAATCAGCGCCTACCATACACCATCTACTGCACTTACTAACATGTCGAATACACGGTAGTTACCGTGAACAGAGCAGACCAGCAGTCCTTGCATGGTAAAGACCCTACTACAGCCGTGCGGCCTCTGTGAGCCAAGCAAATAGTTCACATCACAGAGCCCAGTCTAAGATCAAAACCAAGGTCGAGCGGGAAGCTGCGATAGCCGACATGTCAGTATGGTAAAGTATGGACGCGCTTTCTACTGTTAACTTTTGATTGCGTTTGGTCTCCTACCAGGATTGATCCTATCATACCTACCGGTCTGCATTTGAACTTTACATTCCTTGTACCCATATGGAAGTAAAATATGTTTATTTATTGCGATGCTATTGGTATTGGTTACCCAAAGTACTGCCATTGATTCCAGTGCTCCAATGTACTTTATTCAACTTCAGCCAATTTTCCGTGTTGAGCTAAATTAATGTGATTACACAGCAGCTAGTATATTAACATCATTCCATGCAGGCAAGATACTTATGAATAGAATGGACAACTATCTGGCTATTTCCATCCTCATCAATCAATGATAGACTTTGATCTACAGGCATCCTTCCATTAATTTAATATTTGAAACCTTTTTATTTTCAAGCAATCCTATGTAGAATCAGATTCAGAGTTATAATAATATACACATACCCAATATTTGAACATGAATCCCCGGGGTCATTCACAGTGAAGTTGTATGTACTTATATATATTTATTTTGATTTAATCAACGTCCTCACATCTTAAGCGATTTGTATCACTTTACAACTTCACTCTGAATTGTATGCTGGTGTCCGGACTTTTCTGTGTTTTGTTTTTTGTACCTGCTGTATTTGTCTTGTTTGTCCCTACCGTTTTTTTTGTTTGTTTTTACATCTATTACTGGGGTCCTTTCCCCTTTGGAAGTAGATCGTCAGTAATACCTTAACTGAAGCTGTTACAGATAATTTTAAATTGCACTATTTGGAAATTATAGTATGTGCTCTTTTTGATACTAATACATTTTGTATTTTTCTTGGAATCCCAAACCAGTTTAAGACCCTCTGTTGCTTAAGTAGCCGCTTTTTTTTACCTTAGTAGCAATACTTTGGTTTTTCCTTTTTTATGCATAGAGTGTTTGGCTATAGCGATAGTACCACACATTGGTAAGTGGCATCACGACTTGAATTATCATTTCGAGGATTGGTTGATTCCACAGGTGTCGTTTTTCTTTCTTTTGTTCTTGTAGACCGTCATCCAGGCCTATGCCCTTAAGGGGTGGGCGCCTCCCTTTCCTGTCACAGCGCTTTCGACCAGGGCAATTGTTGCCTCCTGGGCTTTCCGACATCAGGCATCTGTCTCACAGGTGTGTAAGGCGGCGATCTGTTCACACTTTCTCAAAGTTTTACAAGGTAGATGTGAGTGCATTTTTGGATGCTTCCTTTGGCCGCAAGGTTTTGCAGGCGGCTGTTTGAGGTTGCAACTCCTCCATTGAGGAGCTTGGTTTGTTTGGGGTGAAGTTAAGTCTTTTGATTGCTGTTCCCACCCCTCATTTTTTCTGACACTGCTTGGGGACGTCCCACTTTGTCAAGATTTAAGGAGCTGTGTCCGTCCATGGACAACAGAGAAAAGGATTTTTGCTAGTCTAGCCAGGATCAACTGTTGGACCTTTTTAATTTCCTCTTGGGAGCCAGTTCTCAGCTCTTGCAATTTTGTTTCTTATGCTACTTATCATTATACATGGTTTATATAGTGCCAACAATTTTCACAGTGCTTTACAATATAAAGGGAGACAGTACAATTACAGTACAGTTAAATACAGAAGTAATAGGAGGGACCATCTCATGGAGTTTATAATCTAAAGGAGGAGGAGATGCTACAAAAGGTAATAGCTGTAGAAGATGATCTGATGGCTTAAATACAGTTTTTAGGTGGAGGTGGGGTAGGCTTCCCCGAGTAAATGAGTTTTCAAGGATCGCTTAAAGGTAGACAGGGTAAGAGCTAACCGGACATACTGGAGTAGGGAGTTCCAAAGCATGGGTGAAGTTCTGGAGAAGTCCTGAATGTGATTATGGAAGGAGGTAACGAGGGAGCTAGAAAGCAAGATGTCTGGGGAGGAGCAGAGTGGACAATTTGGGCGATATTTCGTGATGAAGTTGGTGGTGTAGCTAGGAGCGGTATGGATGGCTTTGTATGTTGTGGTTAGTATTTTTTATTTTTTACACTGGGTTAGTGGAAGCCAAATAAATGATTGGCAGGAAGGGACAGTAGCCATGGAACAACTAGTAAGGTGTAGAAATCTAGCAGCAGCATTTATGATAGACTGAAGGGGGAATAGCCTGTATAGAGGTAGTTGCAGTAGTCAAAGCGGGAGTTAATCAGGGAGTAAATAAGTAAAATCGATCTGTTTATGCAGTATATAATTGCTTATTATACTCCCTGTGAAACTTAAGGGGTTAATCCTCTGCGTTGTGTAAAAAGGCTATTACTCTTTCGTCCATGGACCGACACAGCTTCTCTATTGACAAAGTGGGTATTATCCGTTAATTAGGAGTGACTAGGCAGAAAACTTGTAAAAAGTGTTGGACCCTCTGGGTATATCCCCTCAGTCTGCATCTCGCAGATCAGTTTTTTTCTGTCTAGCAAGGAGTAGGACATGGCTCCCTTCGGGCCCATTGGTCTGGGGGAAATATATGTATATATATATTTCTTTCTCGTACATCACGGGACACAGAGCGACATAGTCATTACTAATGGGTTATATAGATACCGTCAGGTGCTGGCACTGGCAACTTCCAAAACCGGAAGTACCCTCCCCAATATAAGCCCCTCCCATCCGGGAGCACCTCAGTTTTTTGCCAGTGTCTAAGGTGTTTTTCACTGAGCTTGCGTACAGGTTCTTTTGGGCCTCAGTAAGCTATTCCGGATCCGACCAAAAAAGCTTCATAGCTAAACGGTCGGTACCCGGGCCTTGCAGAGAAGAGCAAGGTTTTGCCTGTAATGCTTCTCTTAGGAGAGCTGGACCCTGGGATCCAGAGCTCTGGTCATACCCACGACCAAGATGTTTTCTGTGCAGGGTGCTATACAGGTCCAGGGGAGTGGAATCCTTGGGAACCCAGTCCCTGAAGGTTTGATTACAATGCCTGCCGTGATAGGTGAAGTTTGGGCTTTTGTGGACCAAACAAAGTCCTGCGGCGGGGAACAGGTAAGTGGGGGCCCCCAGGAACTTGGTTCTATTGGGGGACCCCCAAGCCTAATTTGTCTTTCTGTCTGTTACCTAATGGTATTCCCGCAAAATTCTGTGCATGCCTGTAACTACTAAAAAAATGTAATAATTTTTAATGGTGGTCAAGAAAATTTTTTTTTTTATATATATTTAATATATTAGACTGCGGTACCTGTGTTTGTCCACTAGAGGCCGCTGTGGAACATTTCTTGTCATGTGGACTAGTTTCTTTTCATCAGAGCGAGTCCAGGCAGATGGTGAGTTCTCTTATGGGAAACTGCTTCCTCTGCCATGTTGCAATGCTCGTCCATCCCCCGGCCTGCGGCAAAGGGGCCCTGGCTCTTGTCCCTGGTTTCCATTTTCGAAATTAGCGCCGAAGGCGCACGTGGCCGCGCGCGTGCACGCGCCTCTATATATAGAGGTGAGCCGGGAAAGGGGGCGGAGCCTGGGGGATGACGCTCTGTGCGCGCCGCAGCGCTTCTGCGCATGTGCGGGCGTCCCAGCATGTTAAAAACCACAATTTTGTGTGGTGAGCTGGCTATGAGGTACAGAGACAGAGCTGGCAACATTTAAAGAAGGCATACAGCAAGCGGTTGATACAGGCATCCCCTAGAAAGGCACATTAGTAGACACCAACTGTTTCTTATAGCAGCATTTATGCTAGACTATTGTCAGTAACTGGTGTATTTCGGCTGGAATACCTCAGCTTTGTGGCTTAGGAATATGCCGTCTAAAAACTCCGGGACTAGAAATTCCAGGAGGAATAGGGGGTCTCCATCGGGCTCTGAGGATCTTGGGCATGCTTTGGCTGCACCAGTCTCCCCTGAAGAATCAGAGGTTAGTGACCGTAGAGCACCCTCAGGAGTACCTGGTACTGTGGCTGTCCTCAGTTCACCTGCTCCTGTGTATGTAACAGAGGAGGTTTTTTCCTCAGCTCTGGGAGGGCTGGAAGAGAGATTGTCAGCATTGATCGCGGCTTCCCTGTCACAGGAGAAAAGCGCCCGATCTCCGTCTCCTCCCTCAGAGTGCCTGTTAACAGAGCAACAGTCCCATACAGGGATCGACCTACCTGAAGGGGATCAGGATGAGGTCGATTCGGTTGTAGAGGAATCAACAGTGGAAGAGCCGTTCTCAGCATCACATGCTGAAAGGTTATGGGTTCAGTCCCTGACTAATATGGTCCGATCAGCATTTAAAATGCCACTTGCGGAGCCATCATCCACTTCTGTCTCCTCGTTGGGGTCGCTAAAAGCTCCCCAGACTGTTTGTTCCTTTCCGATCCATCCTTTACTGGAAGGGCTCATTTACCAGGATTGGGAGCATCCTGACAAAATATTTACTCCCCCCAAGAGATTTCCGGTGGTCTATCCCATGGAGGATAAGTTCATCAGAAAATGGAGGGTCCCTACAGTGGACGCAGCCATCTCTTGTGTGAATAAATCACTGACATGTCCGGTGGATAATGTCCAAATGTTCAAGGACCCAATAGATAAAAAATTGGAGTCCTTATTAAAATCTGCTTTTTCTACAGCAGGATTGGTGACACAACCAGCAGTGGCAGCTATTGGGGTCTGCCAAGCAGTGAAGGATCAGTTGAAACAGGTCTTAAGAGACTTGCCAGATCAGCAGGCTCTTGCCCTAGCTGATCTACCTAGAGCCTTATGCTTTGCGGTGGACGCTATAAAGGATTCAATCCATCAGGCCTCCCGCCTTACGCTGTCTGTAGTACATATGCGCAGGCTTCTATGGCTCAAAAACTGGTCTGCTGAAGCTCCCTGTAAAAAATTGCTGGTCAGCTTCCCATTTCATGGTGAACGCTTATTCGGGGAAGACCTGGACAAATATATCCAGAGAATTTCCAGCGGTAAAAGTACACTTTTGCCGGTTAAAAATAGAGTTAGAGGTCCCTCTTTTAAGAGGCCTGCTTCTTCAGTCCCTAGGACATCGGCTGTGAAACAGTTCCGACGGCCTCCTCGGTCAAATCCTGGAGGTAAAAATCAGGGACAATTGCAGGGTAACAAGAAGCCCTGGAGCAGGAGAGGTACAAAACCTCCCCCAAAGTCAACTGCATGAAGGGTTGCCCCCACCCAATCGGGTGGGGGGAAGACTTCAGTTGTTCACAGAGACCTGGCGGGACACGATCCGAGACAGATGGGTGCTCTCCGCAGTAGATCTGGGATACAAATTGGAGTTAAAAAACTCCCCTCCTTCCCGCTTTATAAGGTCAAACGTGCCAAGGGATCCCCAGAAGAGAGGATCCCTCCTGTTGGCACTAGAACAATTATTGCTCCAAGCAGTAATTATAGAGGTTCCCCTGGAAGAATGGGGGTTCGGGTTTTACTCAAACCTCTTTACAGTCCCGAAGCCAAACGGGGACGTGAGGCCCATATTAAATCTAAAAGGGCTAAACAAATTCCTACATATCAGGACTTTCCGGATGGAGTCGATCCGGTCGGTAGCCACTGCCCTACAAGGGGAGGAATGGTTAGCCTCGATCGACATCAAAGATGCTTATTTGCACATTCCCATCTTTCCAGCCCACCAAAAATTTCTACGCTTTGCGGTAGAAGGGCGCCATTTTCAGTTCAGAGCCTTACCCTTCGGTCTGGCCACAGCACCAAGAGTGTTCACAAAAATTCTGGCCCCATTATTGGCCAATCTAAGAACACGAGGTGTAACGATAATGGCATATCTAGACGACTTGTTGCTGATAGACCACTCAGTGGAAAAACTAGAAGTGGTTGTTCACGAGACAATCAAGTATCTGGAATATCACGGTTGGATTATCAACCGAGACAAGTCAGCCCTAAAACCAGTCAAAAGTCTGGAATACTTGGGGCTAAGGCTGGATTCAGACCAGAGAAAAATTTTCTTGCCTCAAGAAAAGGGGTCGTCTTTGAGAGATTTGATCCACTTAGTGGGTTCAAAAAGACAGCCATCCATACGCCTGTGCATGAGGCTGCTGGGAAAAATGGTGGCATCATTCGAAGCAGTACCCTACGGTCAATTCCATTCAAGGAAGTTGCAAAGGGCCATACTGTCAGCCTGGAACAAAAAAGTTCAGGCTCTGGACTTACCAATGTCCTTGTCCCCTTCCGTTCGCAAGAGCCTCCGCTGGTGGTTGGTTCCCCAGAATCTGGAAAGAGGGAAATCCTTCAGTCCGATTTCCTGGAAGGTGGTCACTACAGATGCCAGCCTTATAGGCTGGGGAGCAGTGCTGGAGCAATGGTCTCTCCAGGGCAGATGGTCGGATGCGGAAAAGGCCCTGCCCATCAATCTCTTAGAGATACGAGCAGCCCGGTATGCCCTAGTAGCATGGACATCCAAACTCCAAGGGTCCCCTGTCAGAATTCAATCAGACAATGCCACAGCAGTGGCATATATCAATCGTCAGGGGGGCACCAGGAGTCGTGCAGCCCAAAGGGAAGTAAATTACATCCTGAGATGGGCAGAAAGATATGTCCCAGCCATATCTGCGGTATTCATTCCAGGAGTGGAGAATTGGAAGGCGGACTTTCTAAGTCGCCAACAATTATGCCCAGGGGAATGGTCCCTTCATCCCGAGGTTTTCCGGACAATATGTCAGCGGTGGGGAACACCGGATGTAGATCTGCTAGCATCCAGATTCAACACAAAAGTGGACAGGTTTGTCTCTTGGACAAGGGATCCCCTAGCTTGCGGCTCGGATGCCCTAGTGTTCCCTTGGGATCAGTTCAAGCTGATATATGCATTCCCACCGCCACAATTGTTACCTCGATTACTCCGCAGAATCAGGGTAGAAAAGAAACCAGTGATTCTGGTGGCTCCAGCGTGGCCCCGAAGAGCATGGTACGCGGAGATTGTAAAAATGTCTGTGGGGAGTCCTTGGACCCTCCCACATCGTCCGGACCTGCTTTCGCAAGGACCGATATACCACCCTTCCTTACCAGCCCTAGGTTTGACGGCCTGGCTATTGAAGCCCACATTCTAAAAAAGAGAGGGCTCTCTAATGCTGTGGTATCTACCATGATCAATGCCAGGAAGTCGGTATCCAGGCAGATCTACTATAGAATCTGGAAGGCGTACATCGCCTGGTGTGAGGCCAAGAAATGGCATCCACGTAAATACGTAATAGGTAGGATTCTGGACTTCCTACAATGGGCTGTAGATAGGAAGCTTGCCTTGAGTACTATCAAGGGTCAGATTTCGGCCTTGTCAATATTTTTTCAAAGGCCCTTGGCTTCGCATTCACTAGTCAAAGCCTTTATACAAGGAGTGATGCGTATTAGTCCTCCGGTTAATATTCCCATATGTCCATGGGATCTAAACTTGGTTCTGTCGGTTTTACAGAAACAACCGTTTGAACCATTACAGCATATTTCCTTGGTGCTTCTCACCAGGAAATTGATTTTTCTAGTAGCCATTTGTTCGGCTAAAAGAGTGTCGGAATTAGCAGCTATGTCCTGTAAAGAGCCATATCTGGTTATCCATAAGGACAGAGTAGTATTACGTCCTCAGCCAGCCTTTCTTCCTAAGGTGGTATCGAGGTTTCATTTGAACCAAGATGTGGTTCTTCCTTCTTTTTTCCCCAGACCTACTTCGGTAGAGGAAAAGTTATTGCATTCTTTGGATGTAGTAAGAGCAGTTAAAGCTTATCTAAAAGCCACTGCTCAGATTCGCAGAACGGATACTTTGTTTATTCTACCGGAAGGCCCCAGAAAGGGTCAGGCAGCGTCAAAATCTACTTTAGCCAGGTGGATTCGACAGGTCATAATACATGCCTATGGCTTGAGAAGGAGACCGCCTCCGTTCAAAGTTAGAGCGCACTCCACGAGAGCAGTTGGAACTTCATGGGCAGTGCATCACCAGGCCTCCCTGGCTCAAATCTGTAAGGCCGCAACATGGTCTTCAGTTCACACGTTTACTAGGTTCTACCAGGTGGATGTTAGAAGTCAGGAGGATGTCGCCTTTGGGCGCAGTGTGTTGCAGGCCGCAAAAGATCCTCATGTCTGATAGCGCTCAGCTTATATATGGTGTATCCCCCCCCCTCATTTGGCATTGCTTTAGGACATCCCATTAGTAATGACTATGTCGCTCTGTGTCCCGTGATGTACGAGAAAGAAAATAGGATTTTTATAACAGCTTACCTGTAAAATCCTTTTCTTGGAGTACATCAAGGGACACAGAGCTCCCGCCCCTCTTTGGGGACACTTATTGCTTTGCTACAAAACTGAGGTGCTCCCGGATGGGAGGGGCTTATATAGGGGAGGGTACTTCCGGTTTTGGAAGTTGCCAGTGCCAGCACCTGACGGTATCTATATAACCCATTAGTAATGACTATGTCGCTCTGTGTCCCGTGATGTACTCCAAGAAAAGGATTTTACAGGTAAGCTGTTATAAAAATCCTATTTTTTTCTTTGCTACATTTTTTTGTTTCCTGCGATCTTCGATCAACTGGCGACTGGGTGACAGGCTGGATCCTCGATCCTTGTAGTCTCCCCAGTTTCGGCCATCGAGCGTGTGCCGACCCTAGCTACGCGCTGGGTTTTCCACGACATGCCCGTCGCTCCACAGGTGGCCGGTGAGCCTACGCTCCAGGGCCTTCATCGGACCGCTCAGCTTCGGCTGAACTTACGGCCGAGTCGCAGCAACCTGGCCGGTGAGCTTATGCTCCAAGGCTTGCATCAGACCGCTCAGCTTCAGCTGACCTTACGGCCGAGTCGCAGCAGCCTGTCCGGTGAGCGTCGCACTCCAGGGCATACATATGATCGTCCCCTTGGGTCCAATCACAGCATGCCTGGCCAACAGTCACCTTCCGTGCGCGGACGATGATCTGTTTGGAATGTCTTCCAGCATGATACATGCAGGATAGGTAAGTAAACTCCCCTGCCTCAGAGAGATCAAGTAAGTGGTTGTGGCCCCTTTCTTCCCTCTCTCCCTGCCTTTCCCTCCTCCGTGGGCTTCTAGCTAAAGGTTGCTGGGTGCTGGGGGTCACCTAAGGGGTTCCACTGGAGCGGGGCTGGCTTTAACTAACATTTAAAAGAAATGTAATTTCTGCTTACCTGTGTGTGCTTCCTCCTCCATGCTGTCGGCGGCCATTTTGCGGTGGTCCATGCCTAGTTCGGCCTCTAGTGACTGCCCGGCGGCCATCTTCCTATGGTTTCGGCGCCATTTTTTTGTAGTTCCACACCCTCTGGCCTCTATCGACTGATCGGCGGCCATGTTTGTAATGATCCACGCTGTATGTATATATTGCCGTTCGGCGGCCATCTTTTTGTGGTCTACGGCTGCTTTGGCCTCTATCTTCGGCTCGGCGGCCATTTTCTTAGAGCCCACATTATCTTCCATACAGACGTTTGGCGGCCGTTTTGTGAGAGTCTCCGGCCTCTAGGGTGCATTACACTGGCGCGAGAAATTCACACAGGAAGCACAGATAAGAGAAGCAGACTGACACAGCAGCGGTGGGATAGCATCACAGGCGCTTCATGTCAGCATAGCGGTACCGATCCAAGGGTGGTGAGTCCTCTGGGTGACCCAGCATCTCTGCAGCACAGGAGGGTGGCCTATTGATATCTTGCCTGGAGCCCTGTGGGTGTCAGCGCGTGGTCAGCTTGGCATCTGAGCCAGATGTCTTCTCCCCTGAAACACCAGATTTAGCAGCTGGTGCCCCTGAGGTGTCTATGAACGCTATGTCGGCAATCCTATAGGCGTTTGCTGCCAGGGTGGAAGCAGCACACGGGAATACAGGGGGTAGTAAACGCCCCCGTCCCCTGCATGCTTCTGGGGATAATTCTGATGCAGAACCAGGTCCAGCTACGGCTCAGGGCCCAGATTCTGACGCATCAGAGACTGCAGACCGTGACCTGACAGTGAGGATGACTCCAAGTCCAGGTCAGTACGCGAGACGGCTTTGGTATCTGACCTTATTACTGCAGCGCAGGATACGCTAAAGTTGGAAAATACTGCAGAAGCAGCAGAGACTCCTGCCCGCACTGCTAAGGTGTTCCCTTGTGTGTCTTATTTTGATAAACTCGTATACAAGGAAGGGGAGAACCCACTGAGGGTCTTTACAGCCCCAAAGAGGTTTGCGGTACGGTATCCCTTTGAGGAGAGTTTTCTGAAGAATTGGACCTCTCCCCCTATAGTGGACCCTCCGGTGTCCAGACTTAATAGAGCCACCACAATTCCAGTAGAAGGGGTTCCTGTTTTCAAGGACCCTGTGGATAAGAAGGCTGAAGCGCTCACTCGCTACCTATACTCAGTGGTAGGCTCGGCAGTACGCCCGGCATTTGCGGGGGCCCTAGTGTCTCAGACACTTACTGAATGGGCAAGATTGCTACTCCAGGGGTTAAGGAGCGAGATGCTCCTCCTGATGAGATAACATTGGCCGACCAGTTGGTCCAGGGCCTTAGGTTTGTCTGCGAGTCAGACATGGATACTGTTCCCCTGCTGTCAAAAGCTTTGGTTTATGCAGTAGCAATACGCCGCCTGATCTGGCTAAAGGGCTGGTCTGCGGACCAGACCTTCAAGAAAGCCCTGTTGGATCTGCCTTTAAGGGCGACAGACTTTTTGGGGCCTCTATGGATGACATCATCAAGGATGCCAGGGAAAAGACCCCAGGCCGACAAGGCGCCTGCCCAAGGACAAAAGCGTCCTTGGTCCCGCAAACCCAACAAGCCTGCGGACAAATCTGCGTCCGCATGAAGGTCCACCCCCAACCAGCTCTCGGGTGGGGGCACGTCTTCGCAAATTCGCGACTCAGTGGACAGCTCTAGTCTCCGACAGGTGGTTTTGCGAAGTAATCTCCTCAGGCTACAAGATAGAATTTCTCTCTTGTCCACCGGACAGATTCATCACCTCCAATCTCCAGCTACTACCGACCCGCCGGGAGGCCCTGTATGGGGCGGTCCATGGTCTACTGGAACGCGGGGTAGTTATTCCAGTTCCAGAACAGAAACGGGGTCAGGGTTTTTACTCAAATCTGTTCATTGTGCCTAAGAAGGATGGGGTTCATCCAATCTTGGATCTCAGAGCCCTCAATTGCTTTGTGAAAGTACAAAGATTTCGGATGGAGTCGGTTCGATCTCACGGCTCTCCATCCGGGGGACTTTCTGGCCTCCTTGGACATCAAGGACGCATACCTGCATGTCCCCATATACTCCAGACACCAGAGGTTTCTGCGATTTGCTATCGGGAAGAACCACTACCAGTTTGTGGCCCTCCCGTTTGGCCTTGCCTCAGCACCCAGGACGTTCACCAAGGTGCTCGCTCCGATTCTGGCACTTCTAAGACAGCGGGGTATCGCTATCATGGGCTACTTGGATGACCTCCTACTGAAGGCCCCTTCAAGCTCAGAATTAGAGGAAAGCGTGTCCATTACCTGTCCGACTCTTCGAGACTGTGGTTGGATACTAAAAACGCAAAAGTCAGTATTGGTGCCCACTCAACGCCTAGTGTACCTGGGGTTGATTCTGGATTCCTCAGAGGCAAAGGTATTCCTCCCTGTGGAGAAGTTGCAGACCCTTCGGGGCTGCAGTACGGCAGCTGACTTCCAGGAATTGGTCGTCACTCCGTTTTTGCATGCGAGTGTTAGGCCTCATGGTAGCCTCCTTCTAGGCTGTCCCATATGCTCAATACCACTCGAGTGTTACAGAAGGAAGTTCTGTCCAGATGGAACAGATGTCCATCATCTCCGGATTATCAAATCCGAGTGAGCCACCTAGTCAGGAGATCCCTAGTATGGTGGCTGACAGCACCTGCTCTAATGGCCGGGAAGTAATTTCTTCCGGTTTACTGGATAGTGATCACGACGGACGCCAGCCTTACAGGTTGGGGGGGAGTCTGGGGTGTTCAGTCGGCGCAAGGTCGCTGGACCCCAGAGGAAGCCCTCCTGCCGATCAATGTCCTGGCGATCAGGCTGTGCCTTTTCAAATGGTCTCAGAGGCTGCAAGGGCGTCCAGTCAGGATCCAGTCAGACAACGCCACAGCAGTGGCATATGTCAATCATCAAGGAGGAACAAGAAGTTCACCTGCAGCATTGGAGGTCGCTTGCATCCTGAAGAGGGCAGAGAGGAGCGTACCGGCACTGTCGGCCGTGTACATTCCGGGTGTGGAAAACTGGCAGGCGGACTACCTGAGCCGCCAGATGCTGGACCAGGGAGAATGGTCCTTACACCCGGAGGTGTTCCAACTCCTCTGCCAAATATGTGGCACACCAGACGAAGATCTTCTGGCTTCCTGACTCAATCGGAAGGTATTGAGGTTTGTGGCCCGGTCAAGAGACCCATGGGCAGACGCAACGGACGCGTTGGTGGCATTGTGGGGTCAGTATCGGCTAATCTATGCCTTCCCTCCCTTAAGGCTTCTTCCTCTTCTGCTCCACAGAGTGGAGGCAGAGGGAATTCCAATGATCCTAATCGCTCCAGATTGGCCTCAGCGGCCTTGGTACGCCAATCTAGTACGTCTGGTAGCAGATGTCCCCTGGCGCCTACCACTATCGCAAGGTCCCATACTCCATCCTGCTTTACGGTCACTGGCCTTAACGGCATGGCTGTTGAGAACCAGGTACTGAGAGACCGGGGCCTGTCAGATTCAGTAATCTCTACTATGAGAAGTGCTCGGAAACCGTCCTCTAGGAAGGTTTATCACCGCTCTTGGAAGGCCTACATCTCCATGTGTGAGGAAATGAAATGGCATCCGCGTACTTATTTGGTTTTCTGAATCCTGCTGTTTTTACAACATGGGATGGACCAAAGGCCTGCCCTAAGTACGATTAAGGGACAGATATCTGCCCTGGCTGTCTTTTTTCAGTGACCCCTGGCGGCTCACTCTCTTGTGAGTACATTTGTGCAGGGGGTTCGACATGTGGCCCCTCCGGTCCGTCCCCCGCTACCTCCATGGGACTTGAACCTGGTCCTCTCGGTGCTTCAGAAGGCACCGTTTGAAAATATTAGAGATGTTCCCCTGTTGACACTTTCTCAGAAGGTGGTCTTTTTGGTGGCTGTTACGTCAGTTAGACGAGTCTCTGAGCTGGCAGCCTTGTCCTGCAAGGCTCCCTATTTGATTTTCCACAAGGATAAGGTGGTGCTGCGGCCGCAGCCTTCCTTTCTTCCGAAGGTCGTTTCGGCTTTTCATCTCAACGAAGACATTGTACTTCCATCCTTGTGTCCTCATCCGTCGAATCCTAAGGAGTCGGCGTTGCATTCCTTGGACGTTGTCCGAGCTTTGAGAGTATACCTATCTGCTACTTCAGACTCACTGTTTGTTTCGGTGGCTGGTCCCAAGCGTCTGTTTCCCAATTATGTAAAGCGGCGACTTGGTCGTCCGCTCACACCTGCACAAAATTCTACAAAGTTGATGTAGGTGCATCTTCGGATGCCTCTTTCGGCCGCAAGGTTTTGCAAGCGGCTGTTTAGAGTTGCAGCTCCTCCGTTGGAGGAGTGCTGTTTTGTGTTTCGGGTGAAGTTTATTTTATATGCTGTTACCACCCCTTGTTTTTTCTCTGACACTGCTTTGGGACGTCCCACTTTGTCAATAGAGAAGCTGTGTCGGTCCATGAACGAAAGAGTAAATAGGATTTTTTACTCACCGTAAAATCCTTTTCTCTGAGTCCATGGACCGACACAGCACCCACCCCTCCTTTTTAAGTTTGTACTGCTTTTTGACGAACTGATCTGCGAGATGCAGACTAAGGGGATATACACAGAGGGTCCGCCCCCTGGGCGGTACTGTAGAGGGTGTGATGCAACACTTTTTACAAGTTTTCTGCCTAGTCACTCCTAATTAACGGATAATACCCACTTTGTCAATAGAGAAGCTGTGTCGGTCCATGGACTCAGAGAAAAGGATTTTACGGTGAGTAAAAAATCCTATTTTTATATTGCATGCATAGATTTTTCCCTCCCTGCACTGTCTATTTGGAGAAGGCCAGCTAACACAGGCAGAGTAGCCAACCTGCACATGCTCCGATGTGTCTTTTATGCTGGAGAGCACATTTACTTGTTGATCAGAGGTAGCCGGTCACATGATATTGATATCACACATGTGGGCGTGTATACAGGCTGCAGTGGAAATCTCCTCCTTTTTGAACTCTCAGCACTGGAGAAACTCTGCAGTTTATCAGATAACCGTGGTATACAGATCATCCAAATGGTATATAGTGGCAGTATTTTAATGTAAAACGATGATTTATAAGCTGTGGGCACTGTGGGGGGACGGATGAACTAGTTTCATATTACTGGGTTTAGTAACACTTTAAGAAGGGACACATTTTGGAAATGTTATGGAGGTTAAGGCAGCAAGATTTAGCCAGTGTTTGGATGTGGGGCTTGAAGGAGAGGTCAGAGTCTAGGATTACACCTAGCACCCTGGCGTGTGTGGAGGGACCAATAATTGTGTGATTGATCTCAATTGTAAAGTCACGAGGGGGTGATCAGGGAAAAGGATATATTATAAGCTTGATTTTGTGACTGAGTTTGAGGAAATTGTGTGACATCCATACTGTTATGTTGCTCAGTAAATTTGTCATGCATGAGGAGATCGAAGTTGTAAGCAGGGGAGTGGAAAGCTAGATCTGGGTGTCATTGGCATATAGGTGGTATTGGAAGCCATAGCTTTGGAAACCTTAACCAAGACTGGGAAATTTAATGAATTGGAAGCCATTTTATTTATACAAGACTCTTTAATTTCATTATTTTCAGCTCCAGTTTTGGCTCATCCCTTTCAGTTCTTCAGCCAGAGATGGACGCCACCCTTCAACGCAAATTGCGGCAAAAGCAGCTGCAGCAGAGATTTCGTGAAGAGATGGAGAAGAAACAGAACCAGAGTGCTTCAACATCTCTAGATGTAGGACACACAGGTGAGAAATGCCAAACTGACTGTTGTGGTGTAAACTGAAGGCTCATTTTCTCATGGATATAAAATAAATAACTACAGTAATTGTTAAATCCTTTTCTTGAAATCCATTGAGGGCAGGGTGGATATAAATTAATGATTTAAAAAAAAAAAAAAAACAGTTTTTTGGGATTTAAATCAATTTTTTTTTATTTTTATCAGATTTATTTTAGTAAAATGCGTTTGGAGTAAAAATCTATCTAAAGATAGTTTTCTATTTAAGATACATTAATAATTTAGTTTATTCATCATGAAATGGAGCTTAGTTATGTAGCATTAGGCTGTATATTCTGTAATATTACATTTTTTGGTAAACTCATTCAATGAATCCAAGCCCTGCGAGCTGAGATAACATGCACTGCATTGCATTGATGCATTCACAGAATTTCACATTAACCATGGGATAAAACAAAGTTCAAGAATATTCCTTTATCCCATTGTTTTGCAAATCTATGTACACTACAAACTCTATGATTGAATTGGTTCGGATATCGCTCTTTTACTAACCTAACTAAACTAACCTAAGCTTATTATTCTAAATAGGAAACCTTAATTTCTCTTTTCGTCCATGGACGGACACAGCTCCTTAATTCTTGACTTGTGGGTTATGTTCCGTCTATTAGGAGAGGACTAGGCAGACATGTTAATTATTTAAATACATGTAACTTTAGAGTTGAACAGCCCCACCCAGGGTCCAGGACGGTCCCTCCGGTCATAACCCCTCACCCTGCAGCTAGCAGCGCAGTTTTTTTCTGCCTAGTAGAGGAGAAGGACCTGGCTCCCCCTTGAGTCCTATGAAAATGTTTCCTTTTTCTTGTTTTATTATTTTATATTTTGATCCTGAAATCTTCTATCAATTGCTGGTTGGGTGACAGGCTGGATAATATAGATCCTGGTAGTCTCCCCAGCCCGGCCATCGAGCGTGAGCAGACCTTAGCTAAGCGCTGGGTCAGCCACGACATACCCCATGGCTCCAGGGGTGGCCGGTGATCTATTGCTCCGGGGTCCACATATGACCGGGCTGCTTGCTGTCACAGTGGACCGTGGCCGACAGCCACTCCATACTGTCCGGCGGTAAGTCTTTCTGGAACGCACCAGCAAGTCCACGCATGGACGGCTAAGTACAGTTCCTTCTGTTTTGGGCAGTTTTGAACAGCTGGGCTTCCTGGAGGGTCTTTAGGGGGTCTCCTGTCCTCCCTTTCCCTCTTTCTGTCCCCCACTCTTTCCTCCTCCCCATTGCGGGGCCTGCTGCATCGGCGGGGTGTACCTGTAGGGGGCCTCTGTATCCCGGTTGGGGGCTGTAGGTTTGACCGAGTTTGCTCTCTGTGGGGGGTGTCTGTCTTTTGGGGGTCTCCGCTCGGCGTCCCTGCAGCCTTCTCGTCCACCTCAGTGTGCTCGGCCGCCATTTTTGGTAGCGCAGGCGCCGTTTTCCTGTGTTTTTTTCTATATTGAAAATTCCCATTGGCGGCCATTTTGTCATGGCCGCGCTGTGGCGCAGGTCTTCAATGCGCCCTTTTCTCCCTGAGGAGTCAGGCGGCCATTTTACAGTGTTTTTTCACTGAATGGCTTGCCCTCTAGTGCTGGAGGCTTCCTGAACAGCCCGAATAGCGCAAATCGTCTCACAGAACACCTCAGTCACACGCTGTGTGTGCGGCAGAGCGGACAACGGCGCTGAGCAGTCTCTGGCTGGGTGGTGAGTCCCTGGGTAACCCCCCCCCCCCGGTCAGCGCAGCTAGGAGGGTGGACTTTTGTTTTTACAAGTGCCTTGACTTAGTCCCTAAGGACTGTCAGTGGGTCAGAATGGAGTCTGAAGCTGGCGCTTCTTCCCCAGAGGCAGCGGTTCCCATGGACACTTTGTCGGCGGTCCTGGAGTCATTTGTTGCCAGGGTGGAAGCGGCATGCGGGCGTAAGGGGGATAAAAAGTGCCCCCTCCCCCAGCCATCTCCTGGGGATTGCTCTGATTCAGACTCGGGCCTGGCTGCAGCTCAGGGCCCCTGTTCTGGGATGTCAGAGGATGCGGACCAAGACCGCCCGGGCACTGAGGGAGACTCCTCGTCCGGGTCAACGCAGGACAGAGCACTTGTGGCAGCTCTTATCAACGCAGTACGGGACACCCTTAAGCTAGAAGTTACAGCTGGGACATCCACTGAGGTGTCAGTCCCTTTTGGGGCTCACAAACCGACCCGCTCTGTTAAGGTTTTTCCTTATGTTGATTTCTTTGACAAGTTCATAGATAAGGAATGGGAACGGCCGCAGAGGTCCTTTCTGGTCCCTCAGCGCATTGCGGTCCGTTACCCATTTGAAGAGAGCCTTTTGAAAAAATGGGCTTCTCCACCTGTCGTTGACCCCCCGGTCTCCAGGTTGAACAAGGTACCCACTGTCCCGGTAGAGGGGACCCCTGCTTTTAAGGACCCTACTGATAGGAGGCCTGAAGCAGTGAGTCGGACCATGTTCACCATGCTGTGGTCAGCATTGCGGCCGATAATGGCTGCGACTTTGGTGTCTCAGACACTCATTGAATGGGCAAAAATTTAGAACCAGGCAGTGGAAGAGCATCAGCTCCCACAGGAAATCGTAAGACTGGCCGACCAGCTGGTGCAAGGTCTTGTGTACGTTTGTGATGCAACACTGGATGCGGCCCCTTTAATTTCCAGGGCCTCTGTATCCGTGGTGGTCTTGCGCCACCTGATATGGCTAAAATGCTGGTCCGCGGACCAAGCTTCTAAGAAAGCTCTGACAGATTTCCCTTTCAAAGGTGGGAGGCTCTTTGGTGCTTCACTGGATGACATTATTAAGGATGTCACTGGAGGTAAGAGCACACTTCTACCTCAGTCCACTAAAGGTAAGGAGCCACGCCGTATACCGGGGGCCCTCCTTTTCCGCACAAAGGCGGTATTTTCGTCAGTCGGGGCCCGCTAGCAGACCCTCCCAAGCTGATAAGGCTTCAACAGGGGGACAGAAGCGTCCCTGGGTGCGCAAGCAATCCAAGTCTGCAAACAAGCCTGCTTCAGCATGAAGCCTTGCCCCCACCTGATTCTTGAGTGGGGGGCCGTCTTCGCGAGTTCGCAGCTCGGTGAACCTCCCTGCTTTCCGACCAGTGGGTTTGCGAAGTGATCACTTCAGGGTACAAGATCGAGTTTCTTTCTTGTCCACCAAACAGATTCTTTCCCTCAAATCTGCCTCTCCTTCCAGCTCGTCGCACTGCCCTGCTGGGGGCGGTGCAAGACTTGTTGAGGTGCGGGGTGATCATACCCGTACCATCGCAGGACAGGTTTCAGGGATTCTACTCAAATCTGTTTGTGGTCCCCAAAAAAAAAAAAGGACGGAGTTCGTCCAATCCTAGATCTCAAGGCCCTCAATGTCTTTGTGAAGGTTCGGAAATTCAGGATGGAATCTATTCGCTCGGTGGTAGCTGCGCTCCATCCGGGGGACTTTCTGGTGTCCTTGGACATCAAGGACGCATATTTGTATGTCCCCATCTGCGTCAGGCATCAGAGGTTCCTGCGTTTCGCGGTAGGGGAAGACCACTATCAATTTGTGGCTCTCCCCTTTGGCCTAGCATCGACACCGAGAGTTTTTACCAAGGTGCTCGCCCCGATTTTGGCTTTGCTGAGACAGCGAGGCATTGCTGTCATGGGCTACTTAGACGATTTTCTTCTGAGAGCTGCTTCACGCTCAGAATTAGAGGAGGACGTGTCTATAGCCAGTCAGACTCTCTGAGAATTTGGTTGGGTACTGAACCTCCAGAAGTCGGTGTTGGTACCGACTCAGCGCCTGGAATACCTGGGGCTGATTCTGGACTCCTCGGAGTCGAGAGTTTTTCTTCCTCCAGAGAAGTTGCAGACGCTCCAGGCTGTGGTGAGGTTGTTAACATCCCGCAAATGGTCGTCTCTCCATTTCTGCATGAGAGTCCTGGGCCTTATGGTAGCCTCCTTCGAGGCAGTACCGTATGCCCAATCCCACACTCGAGTTTTGCAGAAGGAGATTCTGTCCAAATGGAACAAATCCCCATTGTCTCTGGATCATCTGATTCAGGTAAGTCGCCTAGTCAGGGCCTCTCTGACTTGGTGGCTGACATCCCCGGCACTTCAGTCCGGGAAGTCGTTTCTTCCTTTCCACTGGACTGTGATCATGACGGACGCCAGCCTGACAGGTTGGGGGGGAGTCTGGGGGGTTCAGTCGGCCCAGGGCCGCTGGACTCCGGAAGAATCTCTCCTGCCGATCAATGTCCTCGAGCTTCGAGCGATCGGGCTATGCCTCTCCAAGTGGTCACAGAGACTTCAAGGGCGTCCAGTCAGGATCCAGTCGGACAATGCCACGGCGGTGGCTTATGTCAACCATCAGGGAGGAACAAAGAGCTCGGCCGCAGAATTGGAGGTCTCTCACATCCTAAGGTGGGCCGAAAGGAGCGTACCAGTTCTATCGGCTGTTTACATTCCGGGCGTAGAAAACTGTCAAGCGGACTATCTATATCGCCAGATGCTGGACCAAGGGGAATGGTCGCTACACCCAGAGGTGTTTCAACTCCTTTGTCAGAAATGGGGCACACCAGATGTGGATCTCCTGGCCTCTCGACTCAATCGGAAGGTGTTGAGGTTTGTGGCCAGGTCCAGAGATCCCTGGGCAGACGCGTTAGTGGCTCCATGGGGTCAGTATCGGCTAATTTATGCCTTTCCCCCACTGAAGTTGCTTCCTCGTCTGCTCCGTAGAGTGGAGGCTGAGGGGATTCCGATGATTCTAATTGCCCCAGACTGGCCCCGGCGTCCCTGGTACGCCGACCTGGTGGCAGACGCTCCCTGGCGTCTGCCGGTGCGGGAGGACCTTCTGTCTCAAGGTCCCATACTTCATCCTGCTTTACAGTCGCTGACTTTATCGGCATGGCTATTGAAAGCCAGGTACTATAAGACTGTGGTCTGTCAGACTCGGTAATCTCCACCATTTTGAGGGCTCAGAAGTCATCTTCCCGGAAGATCTACCATCGCACTTGGAAGGCCTACATCTCTATGTGTGAAGAGATGGATTGGCGCCTACGGGCATATTCGGTTTCTCGGATCCTGCTGTTCTTACAGCGTGGAGTGCATCAGAAACTGGCCTTAAGCACTATTAAGGGGCAGATTTCAGCATTAAATGTTTTCTTCCAAGGACCCCTGGCGGCTCATTCACTGGTAAGCACGTTTGTGCATGAGGTCCGACACGTGGTTCCCCCGATTAGACCACCGCTTCCTCCGTGGGACTTGAATCTGGTGCTCTCGGTACTTCAGGAATCTCCTTTTTGAGAACATCAGGGAAATTCCTCTTTTCTTTTGACACTTTCTCAGAAAGTTGCCTTTCTAGTTGCCATTACATTGGTCAGAAGGGTTTCTGAACTGGCGGCCTTGTCCTGCAAGTCACCTTACTTGGTCCTCCATAAGGATAAAGCGGTGCTACACCCGCAGCCCTCATTCCTTGCTAAGGTAGTTTCGGCTTTTCACCTAAATGAGGACATTGTACTTCCATCCTTGTGTCCTCGGCAGTCACATCCCAAGGAGGCTACGCTACATACTTTGGACGTGGTACATGCCCTACGGGTGTACCTGTCTGCTACTGCTCTGTTCCGGAGATCTGACTCACTGTTCGTGTCGGTGTCTGGTCCAAAGAAGGGCCTGGCGGTCTCGTCGGCCACCATTTCTCGGTGGATCAGACAGTCCGTAATCCAGGCCTATGCCCTTAAGGGGTGGGCGCCTCCCTTTCCTGTCACAGCGCGTTCGACCAGGGCAATTGGTGCCTCATGGGCTTTCCGACATCAAGCGTCTGTCTCACAGGTGTGTAAGGCGGCGACCTGGTCATCCGTTCACACTTTCTCAAAGTTTTACAAGGTTGATGTGAGTGCATCTTCGGATGCTTCTTTTGGCCGCAAGGTTTTACAGGCGGCTGTTTGAGGTTGCAACTCAACTCCGTTGAGGAGCTCTGCTGTTTGGGGTGAAGTTAGTTTTTTGATTGCTGTTCCCACCCCTTGTTTTTCTGAAACTGCTTGGGGACGTCCCACAAGTCCAGAATTAAGGAGCTGTGTCCGTCCATGGACGAAAAGAGAAAATGGGATTTTTGTACTCACCGTAAAATCCTTTTCTCTGTTGTCCATGGACGGACACAGCACCCACCCCTCCTTTTTAAGTTTGTGCTGCTTTTTGACGAACTGAGCTGCTAGCTGCAGGGTGAGGGGTTATGACCGGAGGGACCGCCCCCTGCGCGGGGCTGTTCAACTCTGTTAAAGTTACATGTATTTAAATAATTAACATGTCTGCCTAGTCCTCTCCTAATAGACGGAACATAACCCACAAGTCAAGAATTAAGGAGCAGTGTCCGTCCATGGACGACAGAGAAAAGGATTTTACGGTGACTACAAAAATCCTATTTTTGTTTGCAAATATTAAAGATTCTAACTACCAGCAAGAATGAGTCCTTACATTTAAAGAGCACCTGTCATTTCAGATCCATCATGGCAGCACCTGTTAGCGGGCATCCACTCACCTGCTGCCGCCACGTCCCTCACCTTGTTGTGTCACTGCCGCATCACCAGCCATCCCACTGTCGGTGAGTCAACAGCGGGTCAGAGGAGGAGCTTCTAAGCGACAGAGATGACAGTTGCTCTTTAAAAAATATGATTTAAATCAAGCCTTTTTATCTAGTGATTTAAATCTTGATTTAAATCGACTTGATTTAAATCAAATCCACCCTGTTTGAGGGAACCTTTGGGTAATACTGGCACCTACAGATGTATTGGACACTGGCAAATTATTCAATTTTTTTTGTACTTAACTGTAAAATCAATTTCTTGAAGTACATCACGGGACACAGAGCATGCTATAATCATGACCATTTGGGTTATGCACCACCTGTAGGTGAATGGACACTGGCAGACAAAAAAAACAGGCAAGAAGTCCTTCCCTACATAACCCCTTATATACAGGAAGCACTTCAGTTTCTAGCAAGCCGTGAACCCCAGAAAGAGGGGAGGGACCTCTGTGTCTCTTGATGTACTTCTAGAAATGTATTTTACAGATACAAAGTACAAATAAATCGAATTTTCTTTATCATACATCATAGCCTGCTCACAGAGCAGGCTATAAGTATGACCATCTGCAATGACCTTGAGGGGAGGGGGGCACAGAACAAATCCGCTATCAAGCCCAAAGAAACTATTCTGCAGCCCACTATACACAGACGCAGTATCCACTTATATCCACTTGGTAAAACCTTGTAAAGGTATGTACCGAAGACCAGGTTGCATATCTGAGCCACTGACGCCTGATGCCGGATAGCCCAAGAAGCTCCTACACTCCTAGTAGAGTGCGCTTTTACCTGAAAGGTCAAGGTCTTACCTGGCGGATCCATTATGAAATTGTCACTTTTGATGCCGTTTGTCCTTTCCTAGGACCTTCCGGCAGAACAAACAATGAGAGTCTGACTGTATGACTCGTGCTGATGAACTTATTACCAACAAAATCCAAACTGTTAAGAGCTTTTATATCTAACGATTGTGGGCTGGGAAAGAAGGGAAGGTAAGCGCTATCCTGATTCAAATGAAAACCTGAAACTACCTTTGGCAAAAAAGGCAGGTGAGGACACCACCTTGTCATGGCAAAGGATAAAAAAAAAAAACACCAACTCTGACACCCTCATTGCTGAAGTGATTGCAACCAATAAAAACACCTTCCAAATCAATAAGACTAAAGGAATATAACAAATTGGTTTAAAAGGTAGTTTCTGCAATACAGACAAAACCATATTCAAATTCCAAGGACACAAGGGGGCCTAACCGTCTGAACCATACGAGTCACTCCCCGAACAAAGATACGGATCAATGAGTGAGAAATATTTGGTCTCTGTGAAAAATAGAGACCAAATAATTTCCACCCCTGACTGGAGAAGAGACAAAACGTGACCAATCACATACTTTTTGGGGGTGCAAGTTTCTGGCTTTACAGCAGGACACCTAAGTCTTCCAAGTCCTGTAAAAAATCTTTCTAGATGCAGGCTACCTAGCCTTCAGTACAGTAGAGATAACCGGCCCAGTGACTCCTCGATCTGTCAGGACCTAGGCTTCATTAGCCAGGCTGTCAAACCCAGCGATTGTGAAGCAGGGGTGTAATACTGGACACTGAGACAGAAGGTCTGGCTGGACCGCAAGTGCCCAAGGGCCGTCTATCGTGAAGGTCTCTATGCCATCAAGATTAGTAGCGTTACTTATTTCTGGATCCTGCACAATAGATTCGGAAGCAGTCTAATGGGGGGGAGGTGGGGCTAAGACTTTTGTAAATACACGAGCTGTGGCCAGCCACACAGTACCAGTTTCTTTCAGCCAAGCCTGCAACACTGTGAGGTAGATGGGCCGGGATGCGTCCTCCAATTGAGTACCCGGGCTCTTCCTGAGATACCAGCTCTTTAGCTTGGTCCTCTCTGAGAAAAGTCCTCCCCTGGTTTCTCCAATTGCTGGGCTTCTTCCCGCAGGCAAGACAGCACAGGACTACCCCTGGACCAGCAGGCCCCGAGACAGAAGACTGTCACGGCACACCTTAGGCCAGGAGGGCCATCAGGTCAGAGAGACCCGGAAAACGATGTCTGTCCCTTAAGTACCCTCTCCCAGAATGGGTAAAGAATACTCAATACACCCAGCCTCCTGCATTTTCAACCTTGACCTGTGGTGACCGCGACACCTACAGTCAAGTGGAAAATGTGCAACACAGCTGGACTTTAACAGAAACCAGCAATTTACCACAATCATTCTGAGCCAAACTACAGCTCAGATAACTTAAATTTAAACATAGCGCCTACTCAATAGGAGCAGGGCGCTACACTTGTATACAAACAGAGAAACAGTTAATTGGGGAAGTGAAAAACATTCAAATGCTTACCACTGGGGACCCATAGGAGATCAAGGCTGAACAGCAGTGTCACCAATATTTCCCTGTGGCAGACATGGGGGACTAGATAGGTGGTCGATTTGCTAGGGCTGATTAGCCACTAGAAAAGAGGATTTGTTGTACAAAGGTTAGTGTTAGTACAAAGGCCGAAACTAATCGATTAATTATGAAAATAGTTGACAACTATTTTCATAATCGATTAATCGGCCAGCCGATTAGTTGACCTGCATACAGAATGCATTATTTGTTTACATATCAGGAAATACAGTGCAGCACACATACAGCTCAGTGCACCATCCATACATGTCAGTAGGTGCCTGAGAACTTGTGAATGTGTGAGTAGCAATGCCTCATGGGACACATAGTCCTGGGTAGGAAGTGAGTGGTTCTAAAGGCAGAAGTTTTTTTTACCTTGCTATAGGGGCACTCTGTACTATACTTTGCAGCTTGCTATTGGGGCACTCTGAAGGCAAGAGGAGCCAGAAGCATAGGTGGGGGACCCCAGAAGAGTAGAATTAGGGCTGCTTTGTGCAAAACCATTACACAGAGCAGGTAAACATAACATGTTTGTTGTTTTAAAAAAAAAAAAAATCGATTTATAGACTGTGCGTAGGGAAGATCAGTATCTGAACCCAGAGAAGGTGGAGGCTGATAGACTGGAGGTGATTTACACTTAACACTTAATTTACATTTAAAGTAAACTTTTAGGCCTCATGCCCACTGGCGTTTTTACAGCTGCGTTTTTTGCAGCTTAAAAACGCCTGTCCATGTTATTGTAAATATTTTTTTTTAAAAAAAAAAAAAAAAAAAAAAACGTCGGAGCTAAAAACGCGACCGCGCGTTAGATGCGCGTTTTTTGCGCGTTAGTGCGCGTTTTGCGCGTTTTTTGACGCTCGCGTTTTTTCCTGCCAAATTCTGACGCTGAGGAACGCACTGGCCCTGGGTTTTTTTTACAGCTTACAAACGCCTATGCTCTTTACAGCTCAAAAACGCCTAGGTGGGCATGAAGCTATAGACTAACATGGACAGGCGTTTTTAAGCTGTAAAAAACGCTCAAAAACGCGGCTGAAAAAACGCCCGTGGGCATGAGGCCTTACCATTATTGTGCATTATATTTAACCACTTAACGACCGCTCACTGTATATATACGTCGGCAGAATGGCACCGACAGGCACAATCACGTAGATTGTACGTGATTGCCTTTGTACAGTTGGGGGGTCCAATCGGACCCCCCTTCTGTACAGTGAGCGGTGGCTAAGTGTCCGGGAGCGTTCCGGGATGAGGGGGCAGCCATTCGTTTCTGGCCACCCCCTCGCGATCGCTCCCGGCGAATGGAAATGCCCCCTCTGTCTGTGTCAGACAGAGGGAGCAGGAGGAAGTGATGTCATCTCTGGTGCGGCGCTCACATATACAGAGCGCCGTACAAGAGAAGATATCAGGTCAGTGCACACAACACTACACTGACACCAGGACACATAGGGACATAAATCGCCCCCCCCAGACACCCCAGATCACCCCCCCAGCCCCCAGTCACAGTGTCACTGATTGCAGTGACCATTTATTTAGTGATCACTGCAATCAGTGACATTTGTGACTGTAAAAGTGTCACCAAAGTTTAGTCTTAGGTCCAGTGTAGCCCCCTAACCCCCCCTAATAAAGGTTTAACCCCCTGATCACCCCCCAGATAACCCTTTCACCCCCTATCACCACTGTCGCTTAGCGATCATTTTTCTGATCGCTGTCTTAGCGTCAGTGATGCCGATCGGCAGCCAGTAATTTTTTTTAGGTTCGCCGCAGGTTTTTATAGTGTCAGGTACCCCAATATATTATCTAATAAAGGTTTAACCCCCTTGATCGCCCCCCAGGTAACCCTTTCACCCCCTATCACCACTATCACTAAGCGATCGTTTTTCTAAACGCTGTCTTAGTGTCTGTGATGCAGATCGGTAGCCGGTAATTTTTTTTAGGTTCGCCGCAGGTTTTTATAGCGTCAGGTACCCCAATATATTATCTAATAAAGGTTTAACCCCCTTGATCGCCCCCAGGTAACCCTTTCACCCCCTATCACCACTGTCGCTAAGCAATTGTTTTTCTAAACGCTGTCTTAGTGTCGGTGATGCAGATCGTAGCCAGTAATTTTTTTTAGGTTCGCCGCATGTTTTTATAGCGTCAGGTACCCCAATATATTATCTAATAAAGGTTTAACCCCCTTGATCGCCCCCCAGGTAACCCTTTCACCCCCTATCACCACTGTCACTAAGCGATCGTTTTTCTAAACGCTGTCTTAGTGTCTGTGATGCAGATCGGTAGCCGGTAATTTTTTTTAGGTTCGCCGCAGGTTTTTATAGCGTCAGGTACCCCAATATATTATCTAATAAAGGTTTAACCCCCTTGATCGCCCCCCTGGTAACCCTTTCACCCCCTATCACCACTGTCGCTAAGCAATTGTTTTT
The DNA here is from genome assembly GCA_029206835.1 of Rana muscosa. Taxonomy (NCBI): domain Eukaryota; kingdom Metazoa; phylum Chordata; class Amphibia; order Anura; family Ranidae; genus Rana; species Rana muscosa. The sequence goes on from CM055118.1 coordinate 160,375,077, forward strand.
CTAAACGCTGTCTTAGTGTCGGTGATGCAGATCGTAGCCAGTATTTTTTTTTAGGTTCGCCGCATGTTTTTATAGCGTCAGGTACCCCAATATATTATCTAATAAAGGTTTAACCCCCTTGATCGCCCCCCCAGGTAACCCTTTCACCCCCATCACCACTGCCGCTAAGCAATCGTTTTTCTAAACGCTGTCTTAGTGTCGGTGATGCAGATCTGTAGCTGGTAATTTTTTTTAGGTTCGCTGCAGGTTTTTATAGCGTCAGGTACCCCTATATATTATCTAATAAAGGTTTTAACCCCCTGATTGCCCCTAGTTAACCCTTTAACCAGTGATCACCATATAAGTGTTACGGGTGACGCTGGTTAGTTAGTTTGCTTTTTATAGTGTCAGGGCACCCGCCGTGTATATAACCCAATAAAGGTTTAACCCCCTGATCGCCCGGCGGGTGATATCAATTAGGTTTTAGCGTCAGAGAGGGTCTGAGTCACACCCCAGGCAGTGTCAGGTTAGTGCCAGTAACGCTAACACCCACGCGTGAAGCATACACCCCCCTTAGTGGTATAGTATCTGAACAGATCAATATCTGATCTGATCAGATCTATACTAGCGTCCCCAGCAGTTTAGGGTTCCCAAAAACGCAGTGTTAGCGGGATCAGCCCAGATACCTGCTGGCACCTGCGTTTTGCCCCTCCGTCCAGCCCAGGCCACCCAAGTGCAGTATCGATCGATCACTGTCACTTACAAAACAAAAACACACATAACTGCAGCGTTCGCAGAGACAGGCCTGATCCCTGCGACTCCAGTGCTGTAGGAGGTGATTTCACCACCACAGTTAAAAAAAAAAAAGCAAATATTGCGAAGCATTGGGGCAGCAGGGGCGGAGGAGCGATTTTGCTCCTAATGCCGCGTACATACGGTCGAAATTCCGACGGAGGCTTGCCCGTGGAAAAGTCTGACCATGTGTGTGCGGCATAACTTTTTTGCGGGAGGATGCCCCCATGCTTCGGCATATATAAATGGTGCGTGTATGCCCATCATTGGAAGTGGGTGGATGAAGGGCGGTATTCTAATGGTGGGCATACCCACCGATCAATCTCTTTTTTCGTTCAGCCAACTGGCTGCATGAAATAAAAAGATTACAATACATGTCCAACAGGGACCAGCAACGTACTGGTATGTTGCTGGACTTTGAATGTTTATACCAGAATGATGCCTGCGGGTTTAGGTATCATCTTGGTATCATTCTTTTCAGCCTGCGGCCGGCTTTCATGTAAAAGCAATCCTAGCGGCTAATTAGCCTCTGGACTGCTTTTACAAGCAGTGGGAGGGAATGCCCCCCCCCCGGATATAAAAAGCGCCATTGGGAAAGCATTTCATCACACCGATCTTGGTGTGGTCAGATGCTTTGAGGGCAGAGGAAAAATCTAGGGTCTAGAAGACCCCAGTTTTTTCAAAAAAAGAGTACCTGTCACTACCTATTGCTATCATAGGGGATATTTACATTCCCTGAGATAACAATAAAAATGATAAAAAAAAAAAAATACTTGGAAGGAACAATTTAAAAATAAAATAAAAAAGCAAAATTAATAAAAAAAAAAAAAAAAAGCACCCCTGTCCTGCCCTGCTCTTGCCCAATGGCGAACGCAAGCGTCGGTCTGGCGTCATATGTAAACAGCAATTGCACCATGCATGTGAGGTATCACCGCGAAGGTCAGATCGAGGGCAATCATTTTAGCAGTAGACCTCCTCTGTAAATCTACTGGGGTAACCTGTAAAGGCTTTTAAAGGCTTTTAAAAATGTATGTAGTTTGTCGCCAATGCGCGTTTGTGCGAAATTTTAAAGCATGTCGTGTTTGGTATCTATGTACTCGGCCTAAGATCATCTTTTTTATTTCATCAAACATTTGGGCAATATAGTGTGTTTTAGTGCATTAAAATTAAAAAAAAGTGTATTTCTCTTATCATCCATGGACTGACACGGTGTCTCTTTACACTTTACACGTGGGTTATGTCCCTGCTTGCAGGAGAAGACCTAGGCAGAATGTGAGATGTTATACATACATTCTAAAAGCCAGAGCTGACAGCCCCACCCAGGGGGCGGTCCCTCCGGACATAACCCTCCCACTACAGTCAGCAGACTTCAGTTTTTTTCTGCCTAGCAGAAGGAGAAGACGTGGCTCTCTCAGGAGCCAGTCTCCTGACCTATTTTTATTCCTTTTCTGGAATTCTTTTTTATTTTATTTTTGAGAATCTTCTATCAACTGTCGGCTGGGCAACAGGTTGGGTACAAGATATCCTCGTAGTCTTCCCTGTCCGACCATCAAGCGTGCTGATCCTCGCCTTGTGTGCGTGAGACTCAGTTCACGACAGGCCCCATGACTCCAGGGGTGGCCGGGTTTGCTTTCATGCTCCCACGGTCCTCTCAAGACTGAACAGTTCCTGACTGACTGTATCTTTTGCGGTGGACCGGGCCGACAGCTACTCAGTACTGCACTGTGATAGTCCTGTCAGAAACACACCAGTGGGTCCCTCAGGGGACGGGTAAGTAGTCTCTCCTGCCTGCAGGTGAGTACAAAAAGCTGTGTGTTTCTCTGTGGGGGATTTTCCCTGTCTCCCCCTGTATTTCATTGTCGCTCTCTGTCACCATTGCTGGCGCTGTGCTGTGTGGGGTGCCTGGGGGTCACACTGTTCTTGGAGGGGCTAATGCTGGTCTGCAGATATGCTTGGGGCCTTTTTTTGTGTGTTTTGGGGCCTGAGCGCCGAGTGGCGCTGTGTGTGTGCTGTTTTTTTCACTTTTGCTGAGTCATGGCGGCCATCTTGCCGCGGATCGCCTCAGTGAAGTGCGGCGGCCATTTTCTTGTAGCCCGCGCGCTCTTCAGCACTAGTTTTGGCCTCTAGCACTGCTGTAACAGCGCAAATCTCCTCACAGCTCACCAGCGCTGACACAGCGCGGTACAGACAGTGAGCGGTCCCTGGTCCGGTTTGGTGAGTCCCCTGGGCGCCCCCTCCTCAGTCAGCACAGCCTGTGGGTGGACTTTTTATCTTAGGAGTCTCAGAGGGGGGCAATATGGAGTCTCTGTCACCAGCTTCCCCTTAATGTCAGTGGACAACAGGCAGTGCTTCAGCACCTGCGGTCCCTAGGGACCAGTTGTGGGCAGTCCTGGAATCATTTCTGACCAGGATGGGAGCTGTGTGCAAGCGAGCAAAAAAAGCGCCCTCTCCCCACTTTACTTCATGAGGGCAGTGCGCTGATTCAGATATGGGCCTAGCCACTACCGCTCAGGACCCTAGTTCTGAATGTATTGGATGGTTTTGAACAGGACATTCCTTATGAGGAAAACTCCAGTTCTGAGTCAGTAAATGACAGGGCGCTTGTTATTGTACTCATGACTGCGGTGAGGGACACTCTCAAGCTAAAATGCTGCGGATGCAGAACCTCAGGCGGATACAGTCTCCTTTTGGTTCTTTTAAGGCCAGGCCTTCTAAAGAGGTTTTTCCATTAGTACTTTCTTTGACCAGCTCATTGATAAGGTCTGGGAAAAGCCGCAGAAGAATTTTTTTATGGTCCCGCGGCGTTTGTCTATCAGATACCCCTTGAAGATGCCCTACTTAAAAAGTGGGCTTCTCCCCCAGGGTCGACCCTCCAGTCGCCCGGTTGAACAAGGCCATCACTCTCCCGATGGAGGGGACTCCTGCATTTGAGGACCCCACTGACAGGAGGTCAGAAGTGGTGAGCAGAGCCATGTTTGCCTTGTTGGGATCCACCCTACGGCCTGTGGTAGCGGTGACCCTTGTGTCTTAAACACTTACAGGTTGGGCAAAAATGTTGCACCTAGCTGTACAGGAGCATAATCTTCCTCCAGACACAGTTGCTCTGGCCCACCAACTGGTTCAGGGCCTGGTTTATGTGTGCGACGCCTTTAATATCCAGGGCCTCTGTCTCAGCGGTGGTATTGCGTCGTCTTATCTGGTTGAAGTGCTGGTCTGCTGACCTAGCCTTAGGAAGCTCCTGACGGATCTACCATTTAAAGGTGGTAGACCTTTCGGTGCTGCTCTGGATGACATCGTCATGGATGTCATGGGAGGTAAAAGCACTCTTCTTCCTTAGACTAGCAAGGGTGAGGAGGCCCGCCGCAAACAGGGGCCTTCCTTTCCAGCAAAACTGGTTTTTTTCGTCAGTCAGAGTCCACGGGTAGGTCCTCTCAGACGTGCGGCTGGTGGGCACAAGTGCCCCTGGGTGCGTAAGCCAAACAAGCGGCTCCCAAGCCCGCCTCCGCGTGAAGTCTTGCCTCCGCCCGACTCTGGGGTGGGGGGACGACTTCGCAGGTCACGAATCGGTGGTCCTCCCGAATCTCCGACTGGTGGGTGTGCGAGGTGGTCACCTCAGGATACAGTATAGTATTCCGATCCTGGCCCCCAGACAGATTCTTTCCCTCGAATCTTCCTCTCCTTCCTACCTGTCGGGCAGCCCTCTTGGGGGCTGTACAGGATTTGATCAGGTCCGGAGTGATTGTGCCGGTTCCGTCACAGGAGAGTTTTCAGGGATTCTACTCGAATCTGTTTGTCGTCCCTATCCTGGACCTCAAGGCCCTGAATGCCTTCGAGAAGGTGCAGAAATTCCGCATGGAATCCATTCGCACGGTGATCGCTACACTCCACCAAAGGGATTTTCTTCTGGCGTCCTTGGACTTCAAGGACACCTACTTGCATGTTCCGATCTGCGCAAGTCACCAGAAGTTTCTGCGCTTGCGATCAGCGAAGTCCACTATCGATTGTGGCTCTTCCTTTCGGCCTAGCCTCGGCACCAAGGGTGTTCACCAAGGTGCTTGCTCTGGTTCTAGCCTTCTGTTACAGCGAGGTATTGCTGTCGTGGGCTATCTGGACGATCTTCTGCTAAGAGCAGAAAGTGGCTCAGACTTAGAGGAAAGGTGACTATCGTCAATTAGACCCTCAGGGACTTCGGGTGGTTCCTGAACATTCAGGAGTCAGTCCTGGTCCCGACTCAGTGTCTGGAGTATCTAGTTCTGATTCTGGACTCCTTGGAGGCAAAGGTATCCTACCTCTGGAGAAGTTGCTGACACTTCAGTCTGCGGTGCGGGTGCTGACATCCCGAAAATGGTTGTCAATCCGGTTTTTTTTGCATGAGAGTCCCGGGACTCGTGGTGGCCTCCTTTGCGGCCGTTCTGTATGCCCAATCACACACCAGGGCATTGCAGAAGGAGATCTTGTCCACCTGGGACAAATCCCCGTTGTCCTTGGATCTTCAGATCCAGGTGATTCACCTGGTCAGGGCGCCCCTGACATGGTGGTTGAGATCCTCGGCTCTTCGGTCCGGAAAGTCGTTCCCCTCCCATCCAATGGACGGTACTCACGACAGACACCAGCCTGAAGGGCTGGGGTGGAGTCTGGGGAGTCCTGTCGGCTCAAGGCCTTGGACTCCGGACGAGCCCGTTTACCAATCACTGTTCTGGAAATACGGGCCATCGGACTGTGTCTCTCCTCAGGTCTGAGAGAGTACGGGGTCGCTCCATTAGGAGCCAGTCGGACAACGCCACGGCGGTGGCGTATGTAAACCATCAAGGGGGGATTCGGAGCTCAGCTGCGGCTTCCGAGGTAGTCCGTATCCTGAAGTGGGCCGGAAGAAACGTGCCGGCTCTGTAGGCCATTTACATTCTGGGCATAGACAATGGGCAGGCGGACTATCTGAGTCGCCAATCGCCGGACCAAGAAGAGTGGTCCTTGCATATTTCAACTCCTTTGCCGACGGTGGGGCACGCCGGATGTGGACCTGATGGCCTCTCGACTCAATCGCAAGGGTCGAGGTTGTGGCCAGATCCAGGGATCCTTGGGCGATGCCTCGGATGAGTTGGTGGCCCCATAGGGTCCTTATCGCCTGATATAAACTCCGGTGATCCTAATTGTTCCGGATTGGCCTCAGCATCACTGGTACGCTGATCTGGTACGTCTCGTCGCGGACGTTCCCTGGCGGTTGCCGATGAGGGAGGACCTTCAGTCTCAAGGTCCTATGTTTCATCCGGCTTACAGTCTCTGGCTTTAACGGCAGGGCTGTTGAAAGCCAGGTGTTGAGGGACCGAGGTCTCTCGGACTCGGTCATTTTGACCATGTTAAGGACACGGAAGTCTTCCTCCAAGCAGATCTATCACCGTGCCTGGAAAGCTTATATCGCCATATGCGAAGCGCTGGACTGGCGTCCTCGGACGTATTCCTTCCCCAGAATCCTGCGTCCTCTGCAGTGTGGAGCGACCCAAAAGCTTGCTTTGAGTACCATCAAGGATCAGATTTCGGCCTTGGCCGTCTTCTTTCAGCGACCTCTAGCGGGTCATTTCTTGGTTAGCACCTTGTGTTGGGGGTTCGCCATGTGCTCCCTCCTGTCAAGCCTCCTCTCCCACCGTGGGATCTGAATTTGGTGCTCTCGGTCCTCCAGGAACCTCCTTTTGGGAATATCCGGGATATTCCCCTCTTGTCTCGTCTCAGAAGGTGGCCTTTTAGTGGCAATCACTTCTGTTTGACGGGTGTCTGAGTTGGCGGCTTTGTCCTGCAAGTCGCCATATTTAGTCATCCATAAGGATAAGGCGGTGTTGCATCCGTGACCTTCCTTTTTGCCAAAGGTGGTGTCGACCTTTCACCTACATGAGGACATTGTCCTCCCGTCCTTGTGTCCTCACCCATCGCATCCCAGAGAGTTTGCGCTGCACATATTGGATGTGGTACAAGCCTTACGGGTGTACCTGTCTGCTACTGCTTCTATTCGAAAGTCCGACTCACTGTTTGTGACTGTCTCTGGTCCATAACAGGGCCAAGCGGTTTCGTCTGCCATCATTTCTAGGGGAATCAGACAAACCGTCATTCAAGCCTATGCTCTCAAAGGGCGGGCGCCTCTCTTTCCGGTTACGGCGCATTCCACCAGGGCAATTGGTGCTTCCTGGGTTTTCCGACATCAAGCGTCGGTTGCACAAGTGTGCAAGGCGGCGACCTGGTCGTCTGTTCATGCCTTTTAAGTTTTATAAGGTTAATGTGGCTGCATCTCCGGATGCTTCCTTCGGCCGCAGGGTGCTGCAGGCCGCTGTTTAAAGTTACGACTCCTCCGTTGAGGAGCTCTGCCTTCTTGGAGTGAAGTTTTTGGTTTTTCCATTTATACTGCTCCCATCCCTCTTGACACTGCTTTGGGACATCCCACGTGTAAAGTGTAAAGAGACACCGTGTCAGTCCATGGATGATAAGAGAAAATAGGATTTTTTGTACACACCGTAAAATCCTTTTCTCTGACATCCATGGACTGACACGGCACCCACCCTTCCTTTTTACGTTTGTACTGCTTTGTTACGAACTGAAGTCTGCTGACTGTAGTGGGAGGGTTATGTCCGGAGGGACCGCCCCCTGGGTGGGGCTGTTCAGCTCTGGCTTTTAGAATGTATGTATAACATCTCACATTCTGCCTAGGTCTTCTCCTGCAAGCAGGGACATAACCCACGTGTAAAGTGTAAAGAGACACCGTGTCAGTCCATGGATGTCAGAGAAAAGGATTTTACGGTGAGTACAAAAAATCCTATTTTTTTAACCCAAAAAATGCGTTTGAAAAATCGCTGCGCAAATACTTTGTAGAAAAAAAAATGCAACACCCACCATTTTAATCTGTAGGGCCTTTGCTTTAAAAATATATATAATGTTTGGGGGTTCAACATAATTTTCTTGCAAAAAAAAAAATGTTTTCATGTAAACAAAAAGTGTCAAAAAGGGCTTTGTCTTCAAGTGGTTAGAAGAGTGGATGTAAGCTTCCTAATGTTGTGTATAAAATGCCAGAACAGTTCAAAACCCCCCCAAATGACCCCATTTTGGAAAGTAGACACCCCAAGCTATATACTGAGAGGCATGTCGAGTCCATGGAATATTTTATATGTTGACACAAGTTGCGGAAAAACGACAATTATTTTTATTTTTATTTTTTTTTGCACAAAGTTGTCACTAAATGATATATTGCTCAAACATGCCATCGGCATATGTGGAATTACACCCCAAAATACATTCTGTTGCTTCTCCTGAGTACGGGGATACCACATGTGTGAGACTTTTTGGGAGCCTAGCCATGTACGGGACCCCAAAAACCAAGCACCGCCTTCAGGCTTTCTAAGGGTGTAAATTTTTGATTTCACTTCTCACTGCCTATCACAGTTTCGGAGGCCATGGAATGCCCAGATATCACAAAACCCCCCTAAATGACCCCATTTTGGAAAGTAGACACCCCAAGCTATTTGCTGAGAGGTATTGTGAGTATTTTGCAGATCTCGCTTTTTGTCACAAAGTTTTGAAAATTGAAAAAAAAAAAAAAAATATATATATATTTTCTTTCTTCATTTTCAAAAACAAATGAGAGCTGTAAAATACTCGCCATTCCTCTCAGCAAATAGCTTGGGGTGTCTATATTCCAAAATGGGGTCATTTGGGGGGGTTTTGTGCGATTTTGGCATTTTATGGCCTTCGAAACTGTGATAGGTAGTGAGGAGTGAAATCAAAAATTTGTGCCTAGAAATCCTGAAGGCGGTGCTTGGTTTTCGGGGTCCCGTACGCGGTTAGGCTCCTAAAAAGTCCCACACATGTGGTATCCCCGTACTCAGGAGAAGCAGAAAAATGTATTTGGGGTGTAATTCCACATATAACCATGGCATGTGTGAGCAATATATCATTTAGTGACAACTTTTTGTAATTTTTTTTTTTTTTTTTGTCATTATTCAATCACTTGGGACAAAAAAAATTATATTCAATGGGCTCAACAGGCCTCTCAGCAATTTCCTTGGGGTGTCTACTTTCTAAAATGGGGTAATTTGGGGGGGTTTTGTGCTATTTTGGCATTTTATGGCCTTCGAAACTGTGATAGGTAGTGAGGAGTGAAATCAAAAATTTGCGCCCTTAGAAATCCTGAAGGCGGTGCTTGGTTTCCGGGGTCCCGTACGCGGCTAGGCTCCCAAAAAGTCCCACACATGTGGTATCCCCGTACTCAGGAGAAGCAGCAAAATGTATTTTGGGGTGAAATTCCACATATAACCATGGCATGTGTGAGCAATATATCATTTAGTGACAACTTTTTGTAATTTTTTTTTTTTTTTTTTTTTTAGTCATTATTCAATCACTTGGGACAAAAAAATAAAAAATTCAATGGGCTCAACATGCCTCTCAGCAATTTCCTTGGGGTGTCTACTTTCCAAAATGGGGTCATTTGGGGGGGGTTTGTACTGCCCTGTCATTTTAGCACCTCAAGAAATGAGATAGGCAGTCATAAATTTAAAGCTGTGTAAATTTCAGAAAATGTACCCTAGTTTGTAAACTCTATAACTTTTGCGCAAACCAATAAATATACGCTTATTGACATTTTTTTTACTAAAAACATGTGGCTGAATACATTTTGGCCTAAATGTATGACTACAATTGAGTTTATTCGATTTTTCTTATAACAAAAAGTAGAAAATATCATTTTTTTTCAAAATTTTCGGTCTTTTTCCGTTTATATCGCAAAAAATAAAAATCGCAGAGGCAATCAAATACCATTAAAAGAAAGCTCTATTTGTGGGAAGAAAAGGACGCAAATTTTGTTTGGGTACAACATTGCTTGTCCACACAATTTACAGTTAAAGCAGCGCAGTGCAAAATTCTGAATTCACCTCTGGTCCTCTAGCTACCAAATGGTCTGGGGCTTAAGTGGTTAAAATGCTCACATCCATAAAATTTTTTTTTAAAAAGTCTCAGCTTTTAGTACTACTTTAATATAAAAGATTTCTATCTCCTTTCCACCCTTCATATAGCTTCATGTCTGACTCCCAATTATAATGCCCATATATCCTACTTCTGGGTGTGTTTTATTATTATATATAAATGTGATATAAGAAATATATTTCTTTATCGTACACCACGGGACACAAAGCCAGTCATTACATAATGGGTTAAGGGTCACAAGCAGTGATTGGACACTGGCACAACCAATTGAAGACAGTTCCCCTCCATATAACCCCTCCCATCAGGGAAGCACCTCAGTTTTTTCGCCAGTGTCTAAAGGTGTTGGACACGATAGGTTGTGCTAAAGGAAAGCTCTGCCAAAGAGACCCTCGGGGCGTAAAAAGAGCTATGCTTTCGGATCCATCCAGGACGCCTAAAGATTAAGCCAAACCTGGATGAGATCCTGGCCTCAGGCATGAGGCGTTGCCTGTAATGTCTCTCTTCGGAGGACTGGTCTCTGGGATCCAGCACTTTCGCTACTTCGCTAAAGTCCTGGTTTGAGTCTTTTACAAGGCCCAGGGGAGAGGTATCCTTTAAATAGGAACCCATATCCCTGAAGGTTGGCACACAAAGCCCGCCGTGATGGGTGAAGATTAGTTCTGGCTGATTTCAGCAGAAAAACTTGCAGCGGTGATAAGGTAAGAGGAAAAGAGTCCTAAATTTTAAATTTTTAAGGGCTTTTTTCTATTTTTGAGTAAGGTGTCTTCTCTTTTCCGCCACTAGAGGGAGTATAGAGCTTAGACTCGCCATGCTCCAGACAGTGTAAGTTCCTTCGGACAGCACACTTCCCATGATGCAGAGCTCTGCCTTGAGACGGCCGCCGCTTCTCTCCTCTACAGGTCAGTTTTCCACAGACATGGGGAATCATGCAGGAACAGGCAAGAGGAGGCTTCCCTCACCCCAGGACCGCCGCCATTATCCCTAGGTCATGCGCACATGGGGGCACGCTTTATCGGCGGCGGGGAAGGAGCAGGGTCGCGCGCGGGCACGTTGTTTCAAACATGGCGCTCATAATAGGAGCCATAAAGGGACTAAGATGCGGACGGCTCTCCCCTTGGGACACAGCAGCATTCGGGGACACGTAAGCTCTATGTGGTTGGTGGGACACTCCCAAAAGAGACGCCTATATTCTATGCATTAAACTGTGTGTTTAAGTTGCATACTTTATGTAGATTGCTAAACTGAGCACAGTAGTATATGCGTTGTGGTACAATGGCTTGCTTAGTAATGTGTCTTCCCTTAGAAGGAACTCGGGGACTACAAGAGACAAGAAAGCACAGCCGTCTGAGACAGGTGGCTCTAGCCGTGCCTGCTCGGTACCTTTCTCTCCTGTATTAGCTGACGCACCTGTACAGGATGAGCCATTGCTGCTATGAGGAATAGCAGCTTCCCCTGTGGGACCTGGGCTTGCATTTGTCACTGAGGACACTTTGACAGCAGCCCTAAACAACTTAGAAGGGAGGATCGCTACGCTAATCACAAAGTCCTCACAAAAGGACAGAAAGCAAAGCAGATCTCCTTCTGTTGTTCTAGATCTCCTTTCAGAAAGATCTGAGGAAGAGGTAACACCTGCAGAGGATAAGGATGAGGAGTCGGATGGATCAGGAATATCAGGTGAGCCTTTTGCTGCGTCCCAGATTCTGAAGTCTCAGGTGCAATGTTCCCTACTTTTGGCTGGTTCAGTTGCCCAAGCTGCTGTAGCGGCAGCTGGTATGTGTCAGGTCCTCTAGGACCAAGTAAAACAGGAACTGAAGGATCTACCTCCTGAACAAGTCAAATTTTGGAAAATTTGCCTAAAGCCTTATGTTTTACAGTGGGTGCCATTAGAGATGCTGTTAAACAAGCAGCTCGCCTCACACTCCATCTAGTGCATATGCGCAAAATTATTTTATTAAAGCATTGGTCAGCAGAAGCTCCATGCAAAGTCCCAAGTTTCTGGAAGACCTGCCTCCAGCCAGTGGCGACAGCATTTTCAGCCAGCCACAAAGGCCAGAGAAAATCAGGCTCAGAAGAACAAGAAGCCGTGGGGTTGAAAAGCTAACAAACAAGACCCCAAAACCTCTCTGTGAAGGGGCGCCCCCGCTCGGCTGAGTGGGGGGATGGCTTTGTCAGTTTTCAGTGGCATGGCAGACAGAAATCCAGGACAAGTGGGTAGTATCCACAGTATCCCTAGGGTATAAACTAGAATTTTGGGAGATCCCATCTTCTCAGTTACGAAGTTCAAGGCTCTCCAAAGATCCACTAAAAAGAGGATCCTTCTTCAAAGGTTTGGATCACTTGCTGTCTCAAGGGCTGGTCACAGAAGTACCCCTAAAAGAGCAAGGCTCAGGTTTTATTCAAACCTCCTTGTGATTCCAAAACCAAATGGAGACGTCAGACCCATCCTGGATCTAAGATCTCTAAATCGGTTTCTGAACATTCGCCATTTCCGAATGCAAACTGTTCGATCCGTGGTCGCCACCCTACAAAGCGAAGAATTTACGGCGTCCATAGACATCAAGGACGCATATTTACATGTGCCTATCCATTCCGCTCACCAAAGATTCCTAAGGTTTGCGGTAGAACATCGCCACTTCAAATTTGTGGTTCGCCCTTTGGTGTGGTTACCGCGCCCAGAGTATGTACAAAGGTGCTAGCCCCTCTGTTGGCAAACCTGAGGACACAAAGCAGCGTTAACAGCCTATCTAGACCATCTACTTAGATAGATCAGTCAGTGGCAGGATTAGATCACGCTGTGCTCACTACAGTAAAGTACCTGGAGCATTTAGGATGGATTGTAAACCTACAAAGATCCTCTCTATAAGCCCAAAGAAGGGTAGAGTATTTGGGCATGATCATAGACACAGCACAAAGCAGGGTATTCCTACCAGAGCCGAAGATAGAGTCTCTGAAAGACCTGATCCACAAGGTCAGGGCAAAGAAAGGGCCGTCTATTCGCCTTTGCATAAGGCTATTAGGATGGTGGCCTTGTTCGAGGCTGTCCCTTACGCCCAATTTCAGTCGAGACTACTTCAAGGCAGTATCTTAGCAGTCTGGAACAGAAAGATCCAAGCTCTGGATTTACCCATGCGTCTGTTTCCACAAATACGCCAAAGCTTCAATTGGTGTTAAAGACCAAAAACTTTTGCGGAAAGGAAGATCCTTTCTCCCAGTCACCTGGAAGGTGGTGTCTACAGATGCAGCCTATTGGGCTAGGGAGCAGTGTTAAAAGAAGCTTCAGCCCAGGCAACCTGGGCCAAGACCGAAGAGAGCCTGCCCATCAACATACTGGAGATTCGGGCAGTATATCTAGCCCTCAAAACCTGAACATACAGGTTACAGGGCCACCCTGTTCGGATTCAATCCGACAATACTACTGCAGTAGTTTACATCAATCACCAAGGAGACACCAGCAGTCGGGGTACTCAGAGGAGGTGAATCGGATTCTGGCATGGGCAGAAGATCATGTTCCTTGTCTCTCTGCAATCTTCATTCCAGTGGTAGAAAACTGGCAAGCGGACTATCTGAGTCGCCAGCTGCTGTCGCCAGGAGAGTGGTCTCTCCACCCCGATGTCTTTCAGGCCATATGCCAGAGATGGGGGACCCCGAATGTAGACCTGGCAGCTTTCAGGTTCAACAGGAAGTTGGACAACTTTGTGTCCAGGACGAGTGATCCTCTAACTTACGGAACGGATGCTCTACTAATGCCCTGCAGTCAGTTTTCTCTGATCTATGCATTTCCTTCGATCCCTCGCTTACAAAGACTACTTTGCAGGATCAAGAAGGAGGGAATACCAGTACTCCTAGTGGTCCCAAATTGGCCCAGGAGACCATGGTACGCCAAGATCATAAAGATGGCGGTAGGAAGACCTTGGTAGCCTCCGCTTGGTCACGACCTGCTGTCGCAGGGTCCGGTGTTCCATTCTTCCTTACAAAAGCTATAATTGACGGTCTGGCTATTGAGACCCACATCTTGAAGAAACGAGGGGTCTCTGGTCCAGTTCTTTCTACGCTCATTAATGCTAGAAAGCCAGCCTCCAGGCTTATCTACTATAGAATCTGGAAAGCATATGTTTCCTGGTGTGAATCTAGAGGATGGAATGCTCAGAAGTACGACATAAGTCGGATTCTCGCCTTTTGCCAGTTAAGAGTGGATATGAAATTAGCCCTTAGTACAATCAAGGGTCAAATATCGGCTCTAAGTCTTCTTTCAAAGACTGCTGGCATCTCATTCCCTAGTTCGGGCTTTCATTCAAGTCACCCTTGTGCCCATGGGATTTGAATTTGGTATTGTCAGTATTGCAAAAGCAACCTTTTGAACTTATTCGCCATATTCCGTTAATTCTTTTAAGCAGGAAATTGGCTTTTTTGATTGCTATCTCTTCTGCTAGAAGAGTTTCTGAATTGCCAGCTCTTTCTTGTAAGAAGCCTTATTTAATTTGTCACAAAGACAAAATTGTACTACGACCCCATCCTACCTTTTTACCAAAGGTGGTCTCGCCGTTTCATTTGTACCAGGACATTGTTCTGCCTGCTTTTTTCCGGGTCCGCGTACAGCGGGGGAAAAATTATTGCACTCTCTAGATGTAGTGAGAGCAGTAAAATAGGATTTTTATAACAGCTTACCTGTAAAATCCTTTTCTTGGAGTACATCACGGGACACAGAGCGACATAGTCATTACTAATAGGTTATATAGATACCGTCAGGTGCTGGCACTGGCAACTTCCAAAACCGGAAGTACCCTCACCTATATAAGCCCCTCCCATCCGGGAGCACCTCAGTTTTGTAGCAAAGCAATAAGTGTCCGCAAAGAGGGGCGGGAGCTCTGTGTCCCGTGATGTACTCCAAGAAAAGGATTTTACAGGTAAGCTGTTATAAAAATCCTATTTTCTTTCTCGTACATCACGGGACACAGAGCGACATAGTCATTACTAATGGGATGTCCTAAAGCAATGCCCAATGAGGGGGGGGGATACACCATACATAAGCTGAGCGCTATCAGACATGAGGATCTTTTGCGGCCTGCAACACACTGCGCCCAAAGGCGACATCCTCCTGACTTCTAACGTCCACCTGGTAGAACCTAGTAAACGTGTGTACTGAAGACCATGTTGCGGCCTTACAGATTTGAGCCAGGGAGGCCTGGTGATGCACTGCCCATGAAGTTCCAACTGCTCTCGTGGAGTGCGCTCTAACTTTGAACGGAGGCGGTCTCCTTCTCAAGCCATAGGCTTGTATTATGACCTGTCGAATCCACTTGGCTAAAGTAGATTTTGACGCTGCCTGACTCTTTCTGGGGCCTTCCGGCAGAATAAACAAAGTTTCTTTTTCGTACATCACGGGACACAGAGCGACTTAGTCATTACTAATGGGTTATATAGATTACCTTCAGGTGTTGGCACTGGCCAATTCCAAACCGGAAGTACCCTCCCCTATATAAGCCCCTCCCACCCGGGAGCACCTCAGTTTTTTGCCAGTGTCTAAGGTGTTGGCCAAAGAGTAACATGTGTTTTCACTGGGCTTGCGTACAGGTTCTTTTGGGCCTTAGTAAGCTGTTCCGGATCCCACCAAAAAAGCTTCATAGCTAAACGGTCGGTACCCGGGCCTTGCAGCAGAAGAGCAAGGTTTTGCCTGTAATGCTTCTCTTAGGAGGGCTGGACCCTGGGATCCAGAGCTCTGGTCATACCCACGACCAAGATGTTGTCTGTGCAGGGTGCTATACAGGTCCAGGGGAGTGGAATCCTTGGGAACCCGGTCCCTGAAGGTTTAATTACAATGCCTGCCGTGATAGGTGAAGTTTGGACTTCTGTGGACCAAACAAAGTCCTGCGGCGGGGATCAGGTGAGTGGGGGCCCCCAGGAACTTGGTTCTATTGGGGGACCCCCAAGCCTAATTTGTCTTTCTGTCTGTTACCTAACGGTATTCCCGCTAAATATCTGTGTTTGCCTGTAACTACTGAAAATGTAAAATTTTAATAGTAGTCAAGAAAAAAAAAAAAAAAAGGGACCGCGGTACCTGTGTTAAACCACTAGAGGCCGCTGTAGTCCATTTTTCTTGTCATGTGGATCTTTGGTTTTCTCAAGTCAAAAGATCCAGGCAGCTGGTAAGTTTCTCTGTGGGAATCCACTTCCTCTGCCCTGTTGCTGCGCTCATCCACCGCACAGGCCCTCCGGCAAAAAGGGCCCTGGCTCCTAGTCCCCTGTTTGATTTCGAAAAGGGCGCCAATGGCGCACGGGCGCGCGCGCGGGCGCGTGCACGCGCCTCCTATGAAAAAAAGGGGCGGGCGGGTGGATGACGCTCGATGCGCGCCGCGGCGCTTCTGCGCATGTGCGGGCGTCCCAGCATAGTTAAAAGACACAGTACAAGTGTCAGCTGGATGCAAACAGAGCTAGCAACAAACAGTGGCACACAGAGGCGGTTGATGCAGGCATCCCCATAGAAAGGCACTTTAGTGGACACCAGCTGGTATATAGCAGCACCTGTGTTAGATTATTACCAGCAAAATTGGTGTATGACGACGGGAATACCTCAGCTTTGTGCTTAAAGGATATGTCGTCCAGACGCTCCGGAAATAGATCTTCCAGGAAGCCAAAGGGGTCTCCATCGGGCTCTGAGGATATTGGGCATGCTTGTACTGCACCAATCTCCCCTGAGAATTCAGAGGTCAGTAGCCGTAGAAACCCCGCAGGAATGCCTGGTGCTGCGGCTATCCCCAGTCCACCTGCTCCTGTATATATAACAGAGGAGGTTTTATCCTCAACTCTGGGAGGATTGGAAGAGAGATTAACAGCATTGATCGCTGCTTCCCTGTCTCAGGAAAAGCGCGTCCGATCTCCGTCTCCTCCTTCAGAGTGCCTGTTAGTGGAGGAACAGTCCCAGAGATCGACCTACCTGAAGGGGATCAGGATGAGGTTGATTCAGTTATGGAGGAATCAACAGTGGAAGAACCTTTCTCAGCATCTCAGGCTGAAAGATTATGGGTTCAGTCTCTGACTAATATGGTCCGATCAGCATTTAAAATGCCTCTGGCGGAACCACCATCCACTACGGTTTCCTCGCTGGGGTCGCTAAAAGCTCCCCAGGCTGTCTGTTCCTTCCCAATCCACCCTTTATTAGAAGGGCTTATTTACCAGGATTGGGAGCATCCTGATAAAATATTTGCTCCCCCCAAGAGATTTCCGGTGATCTATCCCATGGAGGATAAGTTCATAAAAAAATGGAGGGTCCCTACAGTGGACGCAGCCATCTCTTCTGTTAACAAATCACTGACATGTCCAGTAGATAATGTTCCAATGTCAAAGACCCAATAGATAAAAAATTGGAGTCTACTAAAATCTGCTTTCTCTACAGCAAGCATGGTGACACAACCTGCGGTAGCAGCGATTGGAGTCTGCCAAGCAGTGAAAGATCAGTTGAAACAAGTCTTAAGGGACTTACCAGATCAGCAGGCTCTTGCCCTAGCTGACCTGCCTAGAGCCTTGTGTTTTGCGGTGGACGCCATAAAGGATACAATCCAACAGGCCTCCCGCTTTACGCTGTCTATAGTACAGGCTTCTGTGGCTCAAAAACTGGTCTGCTGAAGCTCCCTGTAAAAAACTGCTGGTTAGCTTCCCATTTCATGGAGAACGCTTATTTGGAGAAGATCTGGACAAATATATCCAGAAAATTTCTGCCGGTAAAAGTTCACTCTTACCGGTTAAGAACAAGGGTAGAAGTCCTTCTTTTTAGAGGCCTACTTCTCCAGTCCCTGGCACATCGGCTGTGAAACAGTTCCGACGGCCTCCGCGGTCAAATCCAGGGGCAGAAATCAGGGACAATTACAGGGTATCAAGAAACCCTGGGTCAAGAGAGGTACAAAACCTCCCCCTAAGTCATGAAGGGTTGCCCCCACTCAGTCGGGTGAGGGGAAGACTTCAGTTGTTCACAGAGACCTGGCGGGACACCATCAGAGATGGGTGATCCCCGCAGTAAGTCTGGGATACAGGCTGGAGTTAAAAGACATTCCTCCTGCCCATTTTATAAGGTCAAACGTGCCAAGCGATCCCCAGAAGAGTGGATCCCTCCTTCTGGCACTAGAGCAACTATTGCCCCAAGGGTAATCATGAAGGTTCCCTTGAAAGAAAACGGGTTCGGGTTTTTCTCGAACCTTGTCACAGTCCCCAAACCAAATGGGGACATGAGGCCCATATTGAATATAAAAGGGCTAAACAAGTTCCTACATATCAGGACTTTTCGGATGGAGTCGATCCGATCGGTGGCCACCGCCCTACAAGGGCAGGAATGGTTAGCCTCGATCGACATAAGGGATGCTTATTTGCATATTCCCATCAGTCCGGCCCACCAGAAATTTCTACGCCTTGCAGTAGAAGGGCGCCATTTTCAGTTCAGAGCCTTACCTTTCGGTCTGGCCACGGCACCACGAGTGTTCACAAAAATTCTGGCCCTACGATTGGCCAAACTAGGAACACAAGGTGTAACGATAATGGCATATCTAGACGACTTGTTGCTGATAGACCACTCAGTGAAAAAAACTAGAAGTGGTCGTTCACAAGATAATCAAGTATCTGGAATCTCACGGTTGCATTATCAACCGAGACAAGTCAGCCCTAAAACCAGTCAAAAGCCTGGAATACTTGGGGGCTAAGACTGGATTCAAATCAGAGAAAGATTTTCTTACCTCCAGAGAAGGTGTCGTCTTTGAAAGATTTGACCCACTTAGTGGGTACAAAAAAGAAAAACCATCCATACGCCTGTGTATAAGGCTGCTGGGAAAAATGGTGGCTTCATTCGAAGCGGTACCCTACGGTCAATTCCATTCAAGGAACTTGCAGAGGGCCATACTGTCAGCCTGGAACAAAAAAGTTCAGGCTTTAGACTTACCAATGTCCCTGTCCCCTTCCGTTCGCAAGAGCCTCCATTGGTGGTTGGTGCCCCAGAATCTGGGAAGGGAAACCCTTCAGTCCGGTTTCTTGGAAGGTGGTCACTACAGTTGCCAGCCTCATAGGCTGGGGGGCAGTACTGGAGCAATGGTCTCTCCAGGGCAAGTGGTCAGAAGCAGAGAAGGCCCTGCCCACCAATCTCTTAGAGATACGAGCAGCCCGGTATGCCCTAGTAGCATGGACATCCAAACTCCAAGGGTCACCTGTCAGAATTCAATCAGACAATGCCACAGCAGTGGCATATATCAATCTCCAGGGTGGCACCAGGAGTCGTGCAGCCCAGAGGGAAGCGAAATGCATCCTGGAATGGGCAGAAAGGTATGTCACAGCCATATCCGCGGTTTTCATCCCAGGAGTGGAAAATTGGAGAGCGGACTTTTTTAAGTCGCCAGCAATTATGCCCGGGGGAATGGTCTCTTCACCCCGAGGTTTTCCAGGCAATATGCCAGCGGTGGGGAACACCGGATGTAGATTTGCTAGCATCCAGATTCAACGCAAAGGTGGACAGATTTGTGTCTCGCACAAAGGATCCCCTAGCTTGCGGTTCGGATGCCCTAGTGTTCCCTTGGGATCAGTTCAAGCTGATATATGCATTCCCACCGCGATTAATCCGCAGAATCAGGGTAGAAAAGAAACCAGTGATTCTGGTGGCTCCAGCGTGGCCCCGAAGGGCATGGTACGCGGAGATTGTAAAAATGTCAGTGGGAAGTCCTTGGACCCTCCCACATCGTCCGGACCTGCTTTCGCAAGGACCGATATACTACCCTTCCTTACCAGCCCTAGGTTGACGGCCTGGCTATAGAAGCCCACATTCTAAAAAAGAGAGGGCTCTCTAATCCTGTGGTATCTACCATGATCAATGCCAGGAAGCCGGTATCCAGGCAGATCTACTATAGGATCTAGAAGGCGTACATCACGTGGGGTGAGGCCAGGAAATGGCATCCACGTAAGTACGTAATAGGTAGGATTCTGGACTTCCTACAGTGGGCTGTACATAGGAAGCTTGCCTTGAGTACTATCAAGGGTCAGACGGCCTTGTCAATATTTTTTTTTTCAAAGGCCCTTGGCTTTGCATTCATTAATCAAAGCTTTCATACAAGGAGTGATGCGTATTAGCCCTCCGGTTAGTATTCCTATATGTCCATGGGACTTAAACCTGGTTCTGTCGGTTCTACAGAAACAACCATTTGAACCATTGCGGCACATTTTCTTGGTTCTTTTCACCAGGAAATTGATTTTCTTAGTAGCCATTGGTTCGGCTAAAAGAGTATCGGAATTAGCCGCCTTGTCCTGTAAGGAGCCATATCTGGTTATCCATAAGGACAGAGTAGTATTACGTCCTCATCCAGCCTTCTTCCTAAGGTGGTATCGAGGTTCCATTTGAACCAAGATGTGGTTCTTCCTTCCTTTTTCCCCAAACCTAGTTCGGTAGAGGAAAAGTTATTGCATTCTTTGGATGTAGTAAGAGCAGTTAAAGCTTATCTTAAAGCCACTGCTCAGATTCGCAGAACGGATACTTTGTTTGTTCTGCCGGAAGGCCCCAGAAAGGGTCAGGCAGCATCAAAAATCTACTTTAGCCAAGTGGATTCGACAGGTCATAATACAAGCCTATGGCTTGAAAAGGAGACCGCCTCCGTTCAAAGTTAGGGCGCACTCCACAAGAGCAGTTGGAACTTCATGGGCAGTGCATCACCAAGCCTCCCTGGCTCAAGTACTGTAAGGCCACAACATGGTCCTTAGTACACACGTTTACTAGATTCTACCAGGTAGACGTCAGAAGTCAGGAGGATGTCGCCTTTGGGCGCAGTGTGTTGCAGGCCGCAAAAGAGCCTCATGCCTGATGGCGCCCAGCTTATGTATCCCTCCCCTCATTTGGCATTGCTTTGGGACGTCCCATTAGTAATGACTAAGTCGCTCTGTGTCCCGTGATGTACGAAAAAGAAAAAGGGATTTTTATAACAGCTTACCTGTAAAATCCTTTTCTTGGAGTACATCACGGGACACAGAGCTCCCACCCCTCTTTTTGGGACACTTATTGCTTGGCTACAAAACTGAGGTGCTCCCGGGTGGGAGGGGCTTATATAGGGGAGGGTACTTCCGGTTTGGAATTGGCCAGTGCCAACACCTGAAGGTAATCTATATAACCCATTAGTAATGACTAAGTCGCTCTGTGTCCCGTGATGTACTCCAAGAAAAGGATTTTACAGGTAAGCTGTTATAAAAATCCCTTTATCCGTTCTGCGAATCTGAGCAGTGGCTTTTAGATAAGCTTTAACTGCTCTTACTACATCCAAAGAATGCAATAACTTTTCCTCTACCGAAGTAGGTTTGGGGAAAAAAGAAGGAAGAACCACATCTTGGTTCAAATGAAACCTCGATACCACCTTAGGAAGAAAGGCTGGATGAGGACGTAACACTACTCTATCCTTATGGATAACCAGATATGGCTCCTTACAGGACATAGCGGCTAATTCCGACACTCTTTTAGCCGAACAAATGGCTACTAGAAAAATCAATTTCCTGGTGAGAAGCACCAAAGAAATATGCTGTAATGGTTCAAATGGTTGTTTCTGTAGAACCGACAGAACCAAGTTTAGATCCCATGGACATATGGGAATATTAACCGGAGGACTAATACGCATCACCCCTTGTATAAAGGCTTTGACTGGGGGGCGTGGCCTGCGCGCGAGCTGATGACAGCGTGAGCTCGGAGCTCCTGGAACCCAGGGAAACCAGCGGCCCGTATCAAACCACCGGATCATCCCAAAAGTCACCCCAGCGGTAGATCAGATCCCCAGAGACCGGGTGACCATGCCGCGGAAGCGCAACATGCAGAGGAAACCGCAGCGTCTGACGGACTTCTTTGCGCTGTCACACAGGGAAGGTAGGCAAGATGGCGGCGGGCCGGCTTCCACGCCGGAGGCCCGAACACAGACAACACATAAAAAAGGGACATCTGCCCGCAATAACACCCCCCCTAACAGCGCTGGCTCATATACTGCCTCTCCATTACCGGGGAGCCCGGCTAAAGCTAAATTTAGGCTGGATGACACTGGATGCGGCCTAGCCCCCAGCCCCAGCAATGACTCAGGTGACGACACTAGAGAACTGCCGGACTCAATTGAATCCTTCCCCACTCAACATCTCCCAGTCATGGACACAGTCCTTAAGGATATGCTTCTTTCTCTGAGAAGTTCTTTACAGGGAGACATGGTTAACTGCATGCATAAGTTTCATAGAGAGATCCAGGAAGTAGAAGCGAGAGTAGATCACATTGAACACAAGATGGAGGAATATGCTGATACTATTAACGACTTGGTGGACTATACTGAAGACAGATCAGAGGACAATGAATGGGTTAAAGCCAAATTAGCAGATCTCGAAGACAGATCCAGGAGAAACAATTTAAAAATCAGAGGGGTTCCTGAATCAATCCAGCAGAATGAACTACGCTCCTATGCTAAAGCCCTGTTCCAATCCCTCATCCCTGATCTCTCAGACATGGACGTTACGATAGATAGAATCCACCGGTTGCCCAAACCTACATACTTGTCTGACCAAGTCCCCAGAGACGTGATTCTACGCCTTCACTTCTATCACATTAAAGATCAACTTATGACAGTGATGCGCAAACGAGAGCATGTCCCAGAGCAGCATCAGAATTTGCAGTTCTATGCCGACCTATCTCAATACACTCTGCAAAAGAGGAAAAATTTAAATACTATCACTAAGACATTGAGGAACCACAAAATTACATACAGGTGGGGTTATCCCACTAAGCTGACCATAGTGAAGGATGATCGCACATTTATTGTGGACTCGCTTGACAAGGGTATCTCACTACTAGAAGACTGGAATATTCTCCCCGAACAAGCAGAGGTGCCCCACTCCACAAGACAACCTAAGCAGGTGGAATCTGACTGGAAGAAAGTCACTAATGGGAACGCTAACTCACATTCTTGACTCCGGATGACGCACATTTCCTTTCCCTGGGAGGCTTTCCAGGAGAGCCTTTAGGCTTGAACTTACCCCCCATCTAAATGAGCAGCATAAGGCTGCATACCAGTTTTTTCTTTCAACTTGAAAGGTTGATAGGGGTAGAACCCCCATACTTGCTACTGTTTTACCAGTTTTACGGTTGTTTTTCTTTGTTACTGTTCTGTTTCTTTTTTTTGTCTTCTCGCCACCGCTTCGCTGCACTGATTGGCACTCCTGCCACATCTGGAAAAACGAAACTCAGGTCGCAATCTCTCCTCAATCTGCCATTGCTCCTCCACTTGGTCTGTGAGTACAATTTTTTCCATTGTGTTCTCTTACATGCCTTATTTTTCCTCATCCATACGATTCTCACGGTATCCAGAAAACCTGGCAT
Organism: Rana muscosa; assembly: GCA_029206835.1. Lineage (NCBI taxonomy): Eukaryota > Metazoa > Chordata > Amphibia > Anura > Ranidae > Rana > Rana muscosa. Next base: position 160,398,154 of record CM055118.1, read on the forward strand.
TTTCATTTCTACCACAAGATGGCTCTCTCGCTCTACTAAAGGAAAAGATCAGCTCCACTTCTCAACTTATCTTTCTCCACACTAAATGGGGATACATTTCCTTTCAATTAACTCTAGGGGCCTGAACCACCCAGTTAAGAGGAAATCGATGTGGAAAGAGGCACTCTCCCACAAAAGTGATGTACTCTGCGTGCAGGAAACACATTTTTCCGACACGTCTCCACCAGCTTGTGCCCACAAACAATTTCCATTTGTTTTCACAGCTAATGCACACAACAAAACAAAAGGTGTTTTAACAGCTATCAGAGACTCGGTGGCCTTTACACTACACGAGGTTGTGGCAGATACCCAGGGTCGTTATTTGATTGTTGTGTGTGACCTGAACTCGGTCACATACACGATTGCTAATGTATATCTCCCTAACCAGCATCAAATCCGCTTCTTCCACAAACTCATGAATAAAATACGTAAACACCAGAAAGGTTCTCTTATAGTCTGTGGGGATTTCAACTCTACTCCAGACCCTGCTATTGACTCTTCCCAGGGACGGAGCAGGAGGGGCCAATCCCTCTCACAGCCCATCCACACTCAGGAACTTTTCGATGCATGGAGGTGTCTACATGCTGGTGAGAGGGACTTCACCTTTTTCTCACCTCCCCATGGAACCTACTCACGGATTGACCTATTTTTGGTAGACTACCTGACTCTATCTAGGGTATCCTCAGCATCTATAAATTCCATTACGTGGTCAGACCACGCCTCGATTACACTAACGATTGAGTGTTCTGCCAACATCCCCACGACTCCAATGTGGAGAGTAAATTCATATCTCCTGCAACAAAAGGACTCTAGGCTCCACATTGAAAAGCACTTAAATGAGTTTTTTATGTTGAACGAGGCAACGGTCTCTGATCCATTCATATTGTGGAATGCCCACAAAGCATTTATCAGAGGGATCCTCATACAGCTAGGGGCGAGGGCGAAGAGGCAGCGGCAGAAACGGATTACAGATCTGACCACTGAAATTTTCACACTGGACAACATTAACAAACAGAATCCTTCTTTAAACAATGCCAAAAAACTGACACAATTGCGATGCGATCTCAGGACTCTCCTGTTGGAGGATTTTGAGAGAACGTCTAGGAGACTGAAAATGTCCTACTATGCTATGGGTAACAGAGCAGGGAAATTACTGGCACACAAATTAAAGGGGCACAGATATAAAACTAAAATCCCATACTTGCATCATCCAATCTCTAATCATAAACTCCACCACCCCCAAGACATTGCTGACGCTTTTAGTCACTACTATAGTTCCCTATACAACTTGATGGATGATGTTAATACCTGTCAACCCACACCCGATTTAATTAATCAATTTTTGCAAAAAATTAAATTGCCCAAGCTATCACTAGAACAGTTGGAATCCCTCAATGCACCCTTCAACACCTCTGAGATTCAGAGGGCGATTGACACCCTCCCACCTAACAAATCCCCTGGCCCAGATGGATTCACCGGGGACTATTACCAAACGTTCCAGATTATCCTGGCTCCTCATTTAGAATGCATATTCAATACTGCTGCTGCCACTTCGTCTCTTCCCCCAGAAATGCTGAAAGCTATCATTGTAACAATACCGAAGTCAGGCAGGGACTCCACCTCTCCGCAAAACTTCAGGCCCATTTCTCTTCTTAATAATGATGTAAAAATCTACGCCAAATTATTAGCCACACGCCTCATCAATATTCTCCCTACCCTGATCCACCCGGATCAAACGGGTTTCACCAAAGGTAGGCAAACCGCTGACGCGACTCGCAGACTAATAAATATAATCCACCTGGCGAATCGTCATAGGAGGCCTTCTCTGCTGTTGGCCCTCGACGCAGAGAAGGCCTTTGATAGGGTTCATTGGCAGTATATGACCCAGGTTCTTCTGGAGTTCGGTTTTACGGGGAATATACTATCAGCTATTTTGGCCCTCTACTCGAATCCTTCGGCTCAGGTGTTTACCTCCGGAACACTTTCCAAACCATTCCACATAACAAATGGGACCCGTCAGGGCTGCCCCTTGTCCCCCCTCATATTCAATTTATTAATGGAACCACTGGCCACATATATCCGCAACCACCCTAGTATTAAAGGTTTCCCTGTACGAGATTCTTCTCACACTATTAGTCTATTCGCGGATGATATTATTATGGTCCTCACGGAGGTGGAGTCCTCCCTGGCTTCGGTACATTCGGCATTGGAAATGTTCAGTAGATTATCGTATTACAAAGTTAATGAGACCAAATCGTATGTTTTAGGCCTGGGTATTGACTCTACTACGCGTGACAAACTTCAGTCACGATTTCCTTACACTTGGCGCGAAGAGGGAATCAAATATTTAGGTATCACTTTAACGTCCCTCACTCAAGAGTTAGTCAAATCGAACTATACACCCTTTCTGCAGGGTTTAGAGAAGAAACTAGGGGATTTAGCTAAAGTGGAACTGTCATGGTCAGGGAGGTTGGCAGCCTTTAAAATGGTAATCCTGCCCCAGCTGCTATATCTATTCAGGACACTCTGCATACCGGTCCCCTCCTCTTTTTTCTCCTCGGCACAGACTTTGCTGAATAGATATTTGTGGCAAGGAAAGAGAGCGAGGTGCACATTCAAGAAACTAGTGGCGAGTAGAGGGGCAGGTGGGGTTGGTCATGTGCTTTTAAAAGACTACTACTCAGCAGCGATCCTAGCTCAAGCAAGGGCATGGTTCCCACATGTGGGGTCACCCGCCCCCAGATGGTTGGAGCTGGAAACCTCGCAAACACAAGGTCATAGTTTATATGACATACTTCTGGCAAGTGGACATCACATTCTAGCGGAATCTGACCTTTCCCCTACAGTGGTGGCGACGCTACGCGAGTGGAGGGTATTAATCTCTCAACGCCATGCGGAAGCCACGACCAAATCCTTATTTCTCACACTGAATAGCCTAGCTATAATTATCCCGGACCTTAACATATCTCCATGGACAGCCAAAGGAATATTATCGATAGAAGACTTAATGATAGGACCCACACCAAAGACCTTTAGGTCACTTCAACTAGAATACGGCATAGACAAGAGAGAGCATTATAAATATCTTCAAATGATGCATTTCATCCGCAACACTCCACAGCCCATGGTGCGTTTACCATGGAGGATGGTGCTTTACCTCACTAGTACCACTACTAGGATTAAAGGTATCTCTTTATTTTATAATGCATTGCATGATAAAGATGAGTTTCTAAAATCTACTCATATCAAGGCTTGGGAAAGGGATATGGGCATGTCTTATACCAAGGAGCAATGGCAGAAGGCACTACGTACCACTTATAAAGCAACTAGGAGCGTTAATCTATGGGAAACTACACATAAAATATTGCTCCGTTGGTATCTGACACCCTATAGGATTTCTAAGTTTAGTCCACAACACTCCCCACTCTGTTGGAGAGGCTGTGGCGAAATAGGAACGCTGCAGCATATCCTATGGAAATGCCCTGCGCTTAAAACCCTCTGGACTCAAACAGCTGACCTGATTCACACATTAGCAGGGGTACACGTTCTCCTAACTGAAGGACTGGCATTACTGTCCTTGAATATAGAATCTGTACCAAATGAAATAAGAACTATAGTTATTCATGTACTACTGAGCGCTAGATTGTCTATTTTGAGACATTGGAGAGATAAGAATCCACCATCCTTCTCTGAAATTATTCAAACTACTAATACTCATGCATCATATGAACTGATGTTTGCCTCTTCTCAGGGCAACTACCACACTACACACTCCAGATGGTTTAAATGGCTAGATTGGTATAAGTCGCAGTAAACTAGGGACAGCGATCTGACTGTCAAACCTGAAGTTACACCAAATACAGGTGATGGCGAGATGAGACTTTTTCTTTGTTCCTGTCTTCTTTCTCTTTCCTTTCTTCTTTTTTTTCCCTTTCCATTCCTGTCCTCTCGATTGTTTGGAACCAAGTCTTTTTTATTTCTGCTCTTTCAGTATTAGAGGTGTCAAAACTTACTTTATATGTCATATGCATGACGTCATAGGATGATTACCCTTGACCTCTGCCCATTGACTCAAGTTTATCTCATCATAGGTATAAGGTGTTCTGAATATCAGGATTGGACGGTTCATATTGCTAGCTGCACTCCACTCTATTTTGAATTTAGTGATGGGACCTGGGGGGGGGGGATCCTTACTTCCCTGTGAGGCACAGCATGTTCCCGGAAGGGGTGCCCGGGGGAGGCGGCTCCTCCCTCCTGTCTGGTTTAACTCTATCTGTTACGTATCGGTGAGATGCATTCCACCGTTTGGTGATCAGATGAAGATTTATTACCTTGTATGTTCTTTCTTTGATCAAATAACATATAAAGTTTCTTGCTTTGTGATAAACTAACATCGGTACTTGAGGATCTACAAATTTTAATGTATGACATGTTTCAATGCAGATTCTTCTTGAATTATGTCCACATGTATTCTCTTGTAAAATTTCTCAATAAAAATTTTATTGAATCATAAAGGCTTTGACTAGTGAATGCGAAGCCAAGGGCCTTTGAAAAAATATTGACAAGGCCGAAATCTGACCCTTGATAGTACTCAAGGCAAGCTTCCTATCTACAGCCCATTGTAGGAAGTCCAGAATCCTACCTATTATGTATTTACGTGGATGCCATTTCTTGGCCTCACACCAGGCGATGTACGCCTTCCAGATTCTATAGTAGATCTGCCTGGATACCGGCTTCCTGGCATTGATCATGGTAGATACCACAGCATTAGAGAGCCCTCTCTTTTTTAGAATGTGGGCTTCAATAGCCAGGCCGTCAAACCTAGGGCTGGTAAGGAAGGGTGGTATATCGGTCCTTGCGAAAGCAGGTCCGGACGATGTGGGAGGGTCCAAGGACTCCCCACAGACATTTTTACAATCTCCGCGTACCATGCTCTTCGGGCCCACGCTGGAGCCACCAGAATCACTGGTTTCTTTTCTACCCTGATTCTGCGGAGTAATCGAGGTAACAATTGTGGCGGTGGGAATGCATATATCAGCTTGAACTGATCCCAAGGGAACACTAGGGCATCCGAACCGCAAGCTAGGGGATCCCTTGCCCAAGAGACAAACCTGTCCACTTTTGTGTTGAATCTGGATGCTAGCAGATCTACTTCCGGTGTTCCCCACCGCTGACATATTGTCCGGAAAACCTCGGGATGAAGGGACCATTCCCCTGGGCATAATTGTTGGCGACTTAGAAAGTCCGCCTTCCAATTCTCCACTCCTGGAATGAATACCGCAGATATGGCTGGGACATATCTTTCTGCCCATCTCAGGATGTAATTTACTTCCCTTTGGGCTGCACGACTCCTGGTGCCCCCCTGACGATTCATATATGCCACTGCTGTGGCATTGTCTGATTGAATTCTGACAGGGGACCCTTGGAGTTTGGATGTCCATGCTACTAGGGCATACCGGGCTGCTCGTATCTCTAAGAGATTGATGGGCAGGGCCTTTTCCGCATCCGACCATCTGCCCTGGAGAGACCATTGCTCCAGTACTGCTCCCCAGCCTATAAGGCTGGCATCTGTAGTGACCACCTTCCAGGAAATCGGACTGAAGGATTTCCCTCTTTCCAGATTCTGGGGAACCAACCACCAGCGGAGGCTCTTGCGAACGGAAGGGGACAAGGACATTGGTAAGTCCAGAGCCTGAACTTTTTTGTTCCAGGCTGACAGTATGGCCCTTTGCAAATTCCTTGAATGGAATTGACCGTAGGGTACTGCTTCGAATGATGCCACCATTTTTCCCAGCAGCCTCATGCACAGGCGTATGGATGGCTGTCTTTTTGAACCCACTAAGTGGATCAAATCTCTCAAAGACGACCCCTTTTCTTGAGGCAAGAACATTTTTCTCTGGTCTGAATCCAGCCTTAGCCCCAAGTATTCCAGACTTTTGACTGGTTTTAGGGCTGACTTGTCTCGGTTGATAATCCAACCGTGATATTCCAGATACTTGATTGTCTCGTGAACAACCACTTCTAGTTTTTCCACTGAGTGGTCTATCAGCAACAAGTCGTCTAGATATGCCATTATCGTTACACCTCGTGTTCTTAGATTGGCCAATAATGGGGCCAGAATTTTTGTGAACACTCGTGGTGCTGTGGCCAGACCGAAGGGTAAGGCTCTGAACTGAAAATGGCGCCCTTCTACCGCAAAGCGTAGAAATTTTTGGTGGGCTGGAAAGATGGGAACGTGCAAATAAGCATCTTTGATGTCGATCGAGGCTAACCATTCCTCCCCTTGTAGGGCAGTGGCCACCGACCGGATCGACTCCATCCGGAAAGTCCTGATATGTAGGAATTTGTTTAGCCCTTTGAGATTTAATATGGGCCTCACGTCCCCGTTTGGCTTCGGGACTGTAAAGAGGTTTGAGTAAAACCCGAACCCCCATTCTTCCAGGGGAACCTCCTATAATTACTGCTTGGAGCAATAATTGTTCTAGTGCCAACAGGAGGGATCCTCTCTTTTGGGGACCCCTTGGCACGTTTGACCTTATAAAGCGGGAAGGAGGGGAGTTTTTTAACTCCAATTTGTATCCCAGATTTACTGCGGAGAGCACCCATCTGTCTCTGATCGTGTCCCGCCAGGTCTCTGCGAACAACTGAAGTCTTCCCCCCACCCGATTGAGTGGGGGCAACCCTTCATGCATTTGACTTTGGGGGAGGTTTTGTACCTCTCCTGCTCCAGGGCTTCTTGTTACCCTGCAATTGTCCCTGATTTTTACCTCCGGGATTTGACCGAGGAGGCCGTCGGAACTGTTTCACAGCCGATGTCCTAGGGACTGGAGAAGCAGGCCTCTTAAAAGAGGGACCTCTAACTCTATTTTTAACCGGCAAAAGTGTACTTTTACCGCTGGAAATTCTCTGGATATATTTGTCCAGGTCTTCCCCAAATAAGCGTTCACCATGAAATGGGAAGCTGACCAGCAATTTTTTACAGGGAGCTTCAGCAGACCAGTTTTTGAGCCATAGAAGCCTGCGCATATGTACTACAGACAGCGTAAGGCGGGAGGCCTGATGGATTGAATCCTTTATAGCGTCCACCGCAAAGCATAAGGCTCTAGGTAGATCGGCTAGGGCAAGAGCCTGCTGATCTGGCAAGTCCCTTAAGACCTGCTTCAACTGATCCTTCACTGCTTGGCAGACCCCAATAGCTGCCACTGCTGGTTGTGTCACCAATCCTGCTGTAGAAAAAGCAGATTTTAATAAGGACTCCAATTTTTTATCTATTGGGTCCTTGAACATTTGGACATTATCCACTGGACATGTCAGTGATTTATTCACACAAGAGATGGCTGCGTCCACTGTAGGGACCCTCCATTTTCTGATGAACTTATCCTCCATGGGATAGACCACCGGAAATCTCTTGGGGGGAGTAAATATTTTATCAGGATGCTCCCAATCCTGGTAAATGAGCCCTTCCAGTAAAGGATGGATCGGAAAGGAACAAACAGTCTGGGGAGCTTTTAGCGACCCCAACGAGGAGACAGAAGTGGATGATGGCTCCGCAAGGGGCATTTTAAATGCTGATCGGACCATATTAGTCAGGGACTGAACCCATAACCTTTCAGCATGTGATGCTGAGAATGGCTCTTCCACTGTTGATTCCTCTACAACAGAATCGACCTCATCCTGATCCCCTTCAGGTAGGTCGATCCCTGTATGGGACTGTTGCTCTGTTAACAGGCACTCTGAGGGAGGAGACGGAGATCGGGCGCTTTTTTCCTGTGACAGGGAAGCAGCGATCAATGCTGACAATCTCTCTTCCAGCCCTCCCAGAGCTGAGGAAAAAACCTCCTCTGTTACATACACAGGAGCAGGTGAACTGAGGACAGCCACAGTACCAGGTACTCCTGAGGGTGCTCTACGGTCACTAACCTCTGATTCTTCAGGGGAGATTGGTGCAGCCGAAGCATGCCCAAGATCCTCAGAGCCCGATGGAGACCCCCTATGCTTCCTGGAATTTCTAGTCCCGGAGTTTTTAGACGGCATTATTCCTAAGCCCAAAGCTGAGGTATTCCAGCCGAAATACACCACTTACTGACAATAGTCTAGCATAAATGCTGCTATAAGAAACAGTTGGTGTCTACTAATGTGCCTTTCTAGGGGATGCCTGCATCAACCGCTTGCTGTATGCCTTTTTTAAATGTTGCCAGCTCTGTTTCTGCACTCTATAGCCAGCTCACAACACAACTTTGTGGTTTTTAACATGCTGGGACGCCCGCACATGCGCAGAAGCGCTGCGGCACGCACAGAGCGTCATCCCCCAGGCTCCGCCCCCTTTCCCGGCTCACCTCTATATATAGAGGCGCGTGCACGCGCACGCGCGCGGCCACGTGCGCCTTCGGCGCTAATTTCGAAAAATGGAAACCAGGGACAAGAGCCAGGGCCCCTCTTTGCCGCAGGCCGGGGGATGGACGAGCATTGCAACATGGCAGAGGAAGCAGTTTCCCATAAGAGAACTCACCATCTGCCTGGACTTGCTCTGATGAAAAGAAACTAGTCCACATGACAAGAAACGTTCCACAGCGGCCTCTAGTGGACAAACACAGGTACCGCAGTCTAATATATTAAATATATATATTTTTTTTTTCTTGACCACTATTAAAATTATTACATTTTTTTAGTAGTTACAGGCATGCACAGATATCAGCGGGAATACCGTTAGGTAACAGACAGAAAGACAAATTAGGCTTGGGGGTCCCCCAATAGAACCAAGTTCCTGGGGGCCCCCACTTACCTGTTCCCCGCCGCAGGACTTTGTTTGGTCCACAAAAGCCCAAACTTCACCTATCACGGCAGGCATTGTAATCAAACCTTCAGGGACCCGGGTTCCCAAGGATTCCACTCCCCTGGACCTGTATAGCACCCTGCATAGAAAACATCTTGGTCGTGGGTATGACCAGAGCTCTGGATCCCAGGGTCCAGCTCTCCTAAGAGAAGCATTGCAGGCAAAACCTTGCTCTTCTCTGCAAGGCCCGGGTACCGACCGTTTAGCTATGAAGCTTTTTTGGTCGGATCCGGAATAGCTTACTGAGGCCCAAAAGAACCTGTACGCAAGCTCAGTGAAAAACACATGTTTCTTCTTGGCCAACACCTTAGACACTGGCAAAAAACTGAGGTGCTCCCGGATGGGAGGGGCTTATATAGGGGAGGGTACTTCCGGTTTTGGAAGTTGCCAGTGCCAGCACCTGACGGTATCTATATAACCCATTAGTAATGACTATGTCGCTCTGTGTCCCGTGATGTACGAGAAAGAAAAATGTATCTGCAGGCAACCGCTCAGATACGTAAAACAGATGTTCTGTTTATTTTGCCAGATGGTCCCAAGAAGGGCCAAGCGGCATCAAAATCTACCATCTCTAGGTGGATTCGACAAGTAATTATTCAAGCCTAGGGTTTAATGAACAGGATGCCTCCTTTTTCTGTTAAGGCGCACTCCACCAGGGCGATAAGTGCTTCATGGACAGTGCATCACCAGGCTTCGATGACTCAGATCTGTAAAGCTGCAACTTGGTCTTTAGTCCATACATTTTCCAAATTTTATCAAATAGATGTGAAAAGACATTAGGATTCTGCCTTTGGGCAAAGTGTGCTGCAGACAGCAGTAGGGGGGCTTCTTGTCTGCAAGCGGCCTGCTTGATCTGTGTCTCCCACCCTTCATTGAGCATTGCTCTGGGACGTCCCATTATGTAATGACTGGCTCTGTGTCCCGTGGTGTACGATAAAGAAAATAGGATTTCTTTCTCGTACATCACGGGACACAGAGCGGCATAGTCATTACTATGTGGGTTATATAGATACCTTCAGGTGCTGGCACTGGCAACTTCCAAAACCGGAAGTACCCTCCCCTATATAAGCCCCTCCCATCCGGGAGCACCTCAGTTTTTTTTTGCCAGTGTCTAAGGTGTTGGCCAAGAAGTAACATGTGTTTTTCACTGAGCTTGCGTACAGGTTCTTTTGGGCCTCTGTAAGCTATTCCGGATCCGACCAAAAAAGCTTCATAGCTAAACGGTCGGTACCCGGGCCTTGCAAAGAGAAGAGCAAGGTTTTGCCTGTAATGCCTCTCTTAGGAGGGCTGGACCCTGGGATCCAGAGCTCTGGTCATACCCACGACCAAGATGTTTTCTGTGCAGGGTGCTATACAGGTCCAGGGGAGTGGAATCCTTGGGAACCCGGTCCCTGAAGGTTTAATTACAATGCCTGCCGTGATAGGTGAAGTTTGGGCTTCTGTGGACCAAACAGAGTCCTGCTGCGAGGAAAAGGTAAGTGGGGGCCCTCAGGAACTTGGTTCTATTGGGGGACCCCCAAGCCTATTTTGTCTTTCTGCCTGTTACCTAAGGTATTCCCGCTAATATTCTGTGTATGCCTGTTACTACTGAGAAAATGTAAAACATTTTAATAGTAGGCAAGAAAAAAAAAAATGTGTAAGACCGCGGTACCTGTGTTAGACACTAGAGGCCGCTATGGTTCTTTTTCTTGTAATGTGGATTTTTTTCTTCCAAAATCAAATCCAGGCAGTTGGTAAGTTCTCTGCTGGGAAGCTGTCTCCTCTGCCCTGTTGCTGCGCTCATCCATCCCAGGGCCCTGCGGCAGGGACCCTGGCTCCCATCTAGCTCCTTATTTTTTCAAAAAAGGCGCCGAAGGCGCACGTGCACGCGCCTCTAATATATAGAGGCGATCTGGAAAAAGGGGCGGAGCGGGTGGATGACGCTCAGTGTGCGCCGCGGCGCTACTGCGCATGTGCGGGCGTCCAGCGTGTTTTAAAGCACAATTACAGCTGGCTATTGAAGTGCACAGACAGAGCTAGCAACAGTAAAAAGGCACACAGAGGCGGTTGATGCAGGCATCCCCTAGAAAGGCACTTTAGTAGACACCAACTGTTATATAGCAGCAATTGTGCTAGACTATTCTCAGTAAAAGTGGTGTTTTTACGGCTGGAATACCTCAGCTTTAGGCTTAGGAATATGCCGTCCAGAAGCTCCGGAACTGAATCTTCCAGGAAGCGAAGGGGGTCTCATCGGGCTCTGAGGATCTTGGGCATGCTTCTGCTGCACCAGTCTCCCCTGAAAATTCAGAGGTAAGTGACCGTAGAGACCCCGCAGGGGTACTTGGTACTGTGGCTGTCCTCAGTTCACCTGCTCCTGTGTATGTAACAGAGGAGGTTTTTTCCTCAGCTCTGGGAGGATTAGAGAGAGATTGTCAACATTGATCGCTGCCTCCCTGTCAGGGAAAGCACGCCCGATCTCCGTTTCCTCCTTCAGAGTGCCTGTTAGCAGAGCAACAGTCCCATACAGGGATCGACCTGCCTGAAGGGGATCAGGATGAGGTTGATTCTGTTATAGAGGAATCAACAGTGGAGGAACCTTTCTCAGCATCTCAAGCTGAAAGATTATGGGTTCAGTCTCTGACTAACATGGTCCGATCAGCATTTAAAATGCACCTTGCGGAACCATCAACCACTACTGTATCCTCGTTGGGGTCGCTAGAAGCCACCAGACTGTCTGTTCTTTTCCACTTCACCCTTTACTGGAAGGGCTCATTTACCAGGATTGGGAACATCCTGAGAAAATATTTATTCCCCCCAAGAGATTTCCGGTGGTCTATCCCATGGAGGATAAGTTCATCAAAAAATGGAAGGTCCCTACAGTGGACGCAGCCATCTCTTGTGTGTATAAATCACTGACATGTCCAGTGGATAATGTCCAAATGTTCAAGAACCCAATAGATAAAAAATTGGAGTCCTTATGAAAATCTGCTTCTTTCAACAGCAAGCTTGGTGACACAACCAGCAGTGGGGTCTGCTAAGCAGTGAAGGATCAGTTGAAACAGGTCTTGAGGGACTTGCCAGATCAGCAGGCCTTGCCCTTACTGATCTACCTAGAGCCTTAAGCTTTGCGGTTGACGCCATAAAGGATTCAATCCATCAGGCCTCCCGCCTTACGCTGTCTGTAGTACATATGCGTAGGCTTCTATGGCTCAAAAACTGGTCTGCTGAAGCTCCCTGTAAAAAATGGCTGGTTAGCGTCCCATTTTTATGGTGAACGCGTATTCAGGGAAGACCTGGACAAATATATCCAGAAAATTTCCAGCGGTAAAAATACACTCTTGCCGGTTAAAAACAGAGTTAGAGGTCCCTCTTTTAAGAGGCCTGCTTCTCCAGTCCCTGGGGCATCGGCTGTGAAACAGTTCCGACGGCCTCCTCGGTCAATTCCCGGGGGTAAAAAACAGGGACAATCGCAGGGTAATGAGAAACCCTGGGTCAGGGGAGGTACAAAACCTCCCCCAAAGTTAAATTCATTGAAGGGTTGCCCCCACTCAGTCGGGTGGGGGGAGGACTCCAGTTGTTCGCAGAGACCTGGCGGGACACGATCAAAACAGATAGGTGCTCTCCGCAGTATGTTTGGGATACAGATTGGAGTTAAAAGACTCTCCTTCCCATTTTTTGAGGTCAAACGTGCCAAGGGATCCCCGGAAGAGAGGGTCCCTCCTGTTGGCACTAGAACAACTATTGCTCCAAGGAGTAATTATGGAGGTTCCCCTGGAAGAATGGGGGTTCGGGTTTTACTCAAACCTCTTTACAGTCCCGAAGCAAACGGGGACGTGAGGCCCATATTAATTCTAAAAGGGCTAAACATATTCCTGTATATCAGGACTTTCCGATGGAGTTGATCCGATCGGTGGCCACTGCCCTACAAGGGGAGGAATGGTTAGCCGCGATCGACATCAAAGATGCTTATTTGCACATTCCCATCTTTCCAGTCCACCAAAAAAGGGATTTTTATAACAGCTTACCTGTAAAATCCTTTTCTTGGAGTACATCACGGGACACAGAGCGACTTAGTCATTACTAATGGGTTATATAGTTTACCTTCAGGTGTTGGCACTGGCCAATTCCAAACCGGAAGTACCCTCCCCTATATAAGCCCCTCCCACCCGGGAGCACCTCAGTTTTGTAGCCAAGCAATAAGTGTCCCAAAAAGAGGGGTGGGAGCTCTGTGTCCCGTGATGTACTCCAAGAAAAGGATTTTACAGGTAAGCTGTTATAAAAATCCCTTTTTCTTTTTCGTACATCACGGGACACAGAGCGACTTAGTCATTACTAATGGGACGTCCCAAAGCAATGCCAAATGAGGGGGGGGGGGGGTACATAAGCTGGGCGCCATCAGGCATGAGGATCTTTTGCGGCCTGCAACACACTGCGCCCAAAGGCGACATCCTCCTGACTTCTAACGTCTACCTGATAGAATCTAGTAAACGTGTGTACCGAAGACCATGTTGCGGCCTTACATACTTGAGCCAGGGAGGCCTGGTGATGCACTGCCCATGAAGTTCCAACCGCTCCTGTGGAGTGCGCCCTAACTTTGAACGGAGGCGGTCTCTTTCTCAAGCCATAGGCTTGTATTATGACCTGTCGAATCCACTTGGCTAAAGTAGATTTTGATGCTGCCTGACCCCTTCTGGGGCCTTCCGGCAGAACAAACAAAGAATCCGTTCTGCGAATCTGAGCAGTGGCTTTTAGATAAGCTTTAACTGCTCTTACCACATCCAAAGAATGTAATAACTTTTCCTCTACTGAGCTAGGTTTGGGGAAAAAAGAAGGAAGAACCACATCTTGGTTCAAATGAAACCTCGATACCACCTTAGGAAGAAAGGCTGGATGAGGACGTAATACTACTCTGTCCTTATGGACAACCAGATATGGCTCCTTACAGGACATAGCTGCTAATTCCGACACTCTTTTAGCCGAACAAATGGCTACTAAGAAAACCAATTTCCTGGTGAGAAGAACCAAGGAAATGTGTTGTAATGGTTCAAACGGTTGTTTCTGTAGAACCGACAGAACCAGGTTTAAGTCCCAAGGACATATGGGAATACTAACCGGAGGGCTAATACGCATCACTCCTTGTATAAAGGCTTTGACTAGTGAATGCGAAGCCAAGGGCCTTTGAAAAAATATTGACAAGGCCGAAATCTGACCCTTGATAGTACTCAAGGCCAGCTTCCTATCTACAGCCCACTGTAGGAAGTCCAGAATCCTCCCTATCATGTACTTACGTGGATGCCATTTCTTGGTCTCACACCACGTAATGTACGCTTTCCAGATCCTATAATAGATCTGCCTGGATACCGGTTTCCTGGCATTGATCATGGTAGATACCACAGAATTAGAGAGCCCTCTCTTTTTCAGAATGTGGGCTTCAATAGCCAGGCCGTCAAACCTAGGGCTGGTAAGGAAGGGTGGTATATCGGTCCTTGCGACAGCAGGTCCGGACGAAGTGGGAGGGTCCAAGGACTCCTCACTGACATTTTTACAATCTCCGCGTACCATGCCCTTCGGGGCCACGCTGGAGCCACCAGAATCAGTGGTTTCTTTTCTACCCTGATTCTGCGGAGTAATCGCGGTAACAATTGTGGCGGTGGGAATGCATATATCAGCTTGAACCGATCCCAAGGGAACACTAGGGTATCCGAGCCGCAAGCTAGGGGATCCCTTGTGCGAGACACAAACCTGTCCACCTTTGCGTTGAATCTGGATGCTAGCCGATCTACATCCGGTGTTCCCCACCGCTGGCATATTGCCTGGAAAACCTCGGGGTGAAGAGACCATTCCCCCGGGCATAATTGTTGGCGACTTAGAAAGTCCGCTCTCCAATTTTCCACTCCTGGGATGAAAACCGCGGATATGGCTGGGACATATCTTTCTGCCCACTCCAGGATGCAATTTGCTTCCTTCTGGGCTGCACGACTTTTGGTGCCACCCTGATGATTGATATATGCCACTGCCGTGGCATTGTCTGATTGAATTCTGACAGGGGACCCCTGGAGTTTGGATGTCCATGCTACTAGGGCATACCGGGCTGCTCGTATCTCTAAGAGATTGATGGGCAGGGCCTTTTCTGCTTCTGACCACCTGCCCTGGAGAGACCATTGCTCCAGCACTGCCCCCCAGCCGATGAGGCTGGCATCTGTAGTGACCACCTTCCAAGAAACCGGACTGAAGGGTTTCCCTCTTTCCAGATTCTGGGGCACCAACCACCAATGGAGGCTCTTGCGAACGGAAGGGGACAGGGACATTGGTAAGTCTAAAGCCTGAACTTTTTTGTTCCAGGCTGACAGTATGGCCCTTTGCAAATTCCTTGAATGGAATTGACCGTAGGGTACCGCTTCGAATGAAGCCACCATCTTTCCCAGCAGCCTCATGCAGAGACGTATGGATGGTTTTCTTTTTGTACCCACTAAGTGGGTCAAATTTCTTAAAGACGACACCTTCTCTGGAGGTAAGAAAATCTTTCTCTGATTTGAATCCAGCCTTAGCCCTAAGTATTCCAGACTTTTGACTGGTCTTAGAGCTGACTTGTCCCGGTTGATAATCCAACCGTGATATTCCAGATACTCGATTGTCTTGTGAATAGCTACTTCCAGCTTTTCCACTGAGTGGTCTATTAGTAGCAGGTCGTCTAGATATGCCATTATCGTTACACCCTGTGTTCTTAGATTGGCCAATAATGGGGCCAGAATTTTTGTGAACACTCGTGGTGCTGTGGCCAGACCGAAAGGTAAGGCTCTGAACTGAAAATGGCGCCCTTCTACTGCAAAGCGTAGAAATTTCTGATGGGCCGGAAAGATGGGAATATGCAGATAAGCATCCCTTATGTCGATCGAGGCTAGCCATTCCTGCCCTTGTAGGGCGGTGGCCACTGATCGGATCGACTCCATCCGAAAGGTCCTGATATTTAGGAACTTGTTTAGCCCTTTTAGATTTAATATGGGCCTCACGTCCCCATTTGGTTTGGGGACTGTGAAAAGGTTCGAGAAAAACCCGAATCCGCTTTCTTCCAGGGGAACCTTCATGATTACCCCTTGGAGCAATAGTTGTTCTAGTGCCAGAAGGAGGGATCCTCTCTTTTGGGGATCTCTTGGCACGTTTGACCTCATAAATTGGGCAGGAGGAGTGCCTTTTAACTCCAGCTTGTATCCCAGACTTACTGCGGAGAGCACCCATCTGTGTCTGATGGTGTCCCGCCAGGTCTCTGTGAACAACTGAAGTCTTCCCCCCACCCGATTGAGCGGGGGCAATACTTCATGCCTTAGGGGGAGGTTTTGTACCTCTCTTGATCCAGGGCTTCTTGTTACCCTGTGATTGTCCCTGATTTCTGCCCCCTGAATTTGACCGCGGAGGCCGTCGGAACTGCTTCACAGCCGATGTGCCCGGGACTGGAGAGGTAGGCCTCTTAAAAGAAGGACTTCTACCCTTGTTCTTAACCGGTAAGAGTGAACTTTTACCGGCAGAAATTTTCTGGATATATTTGTCCAGATCTTCTCCAAATAAGCGTTCTCCATGAAATGGGAAGCTAACCAGCAGTTTTTTACAGGGAGCTTCAGCAGACCAGTTTTTGAGCCACAGAAGCCTACGCATATGTACTATAGACAGCGTAAAGCGGGAGGCCTGTTGGATTGTATCCTTTATGGCGTCCACCGCAAAACACAAGGCTCTAGGCAGGTCAGCTAGGGCATGAGCCTGCTGATCTGGTAAGTCCCTTAAGACTTGTTTCAACTGATCTTTCACTGCTTGGCAGACTCCAATCGCTGCTACCGCAGGTTGTGTCACCATACTTGCTGTAGAGAAAGCAGATTTTAGTAAAGACTCCAATTTTTTATCTATTGGGTCTTTGAACATTGGAACATTATCTACTGGACATGTCAGTGATTTGTTAACAGAAGAGATGGCTGCGTCCACTATAGGGACCCTCCATTTTCTTATGAACTTATCCTCCATGGGATAGATCACCGGAAATCTCTTGGGGGGAGCAAATATTTTATCAGGATGCTCCCAATCCTGGTAAATAAGCCCTTCTAATAAAGGGTGGATTGGGAAGGAACAGACCGCCTGGGGAGCTTTTAGCGACCCCAGCGAGGAAACCGTAGTGGATGGTGGTTCCGCCAGAGGCATTTTAAATGCTGATCGGACCATGTTAGTCAGAGACTGAACCCATAATCTTTCAGCCTGAGAAGCTGAGAAAGGTTCTTCCACTGTTGATTCCTCTATAAGTGAATCAACCTCATCCTGATCCCCTTCAGGTAGGTCGATCTCTGTGTGGGGCTGTTCCTCCACTAACAGGCACTCTGAAGGAGGAGACGGAGATCGGACGCGCTTTTCCTGTGACAGGGAAGCAGCGATCAATGCTGTTAATCTCTCTTCCAATCCTCCCAGAGTTGAGGATAAAACCTCCTCTGTTATATATACAGGAGCTGGTGGACTGGGGACAGCCGCAGCACCAGGCATTCCTGCGGGGTTTCTACGGCTACTGACCTCTGCATTCTCAGGGGAGATTGGTGCAGTGCAAGCATGCCCAATATCCTCAGAGCCCGATGGAGACCCCTTTGGCTTCCTGGAAGATCTATTTCCGGAGCGTCTGGACGACATATCCTTTAAGCACAAAGCTGAGGTATTCCCGTCGTCATACACCAATTTTTGCTGGTAATAGTCTAACACAGGTGCTGCTATATACCAGCTGGTGTCCACTAAAGTGCCTTTCTATGGGGATGCCTGCATCAACCGCCTCTGTGTGCCACTGTTTGTTGCTAGCTCTGTTTGCATGCAGCTGACACTTGTACTGTGTCTTTTAACCATGCTGGGACGCCCGCACATGCGCAGAAGCGCCGCGGCGCGCATCGAGCGTCATCCACCCGCCCCGCCCCTTTTTTTTCATAGGAGGCGCGTGCACGCGCCCGCGCGCGCGCCCGTGCGCCAATGGCGCCCTTTTCGAAAACCAACAGAGGACTAGGAGCCAGGGCCCTTTTTGCCGGAGGGCCTGTGCGGTGGATGAACGCAGCAACAGGGCAGAGGAAGTGGATTCCCTCAGAGAAACTTACCAGCTGCCTGGATCTTTTGAGTTGAGAAAACCAAAGATCCACATTTACAAGAAAAATGGACTACAGCGGCCTCTAGTGGTTTAACACAGGTACCGCGGTCCCTGTTTTTTTTTTTTTTTTCTTGACTACTATTAAAATTTTACATTTTCAGTAGTTATAGGCAAACACAGATATTTAGCGGGAATACCGTTAGGTAACAGACAGAAAGACAAATTAGGCTTGGGGGTCCCCCAATAGAACCAAGTTCCTGAGGGCCCCCACTTACCTGATCCCCGCCGCAGGACTTTGTTTGGTCCACAAAAGTCCAAACTTCACCTATCACGGCAGGCATTGTAATTAAACCTTCAGGGACCGGGTTCCCAAGGATTCCACTCCCCTGGACCTGTATAGCACCCTGCACAGACAGCGTCTTGGTCGTGGGTATGACCAGAGCTCTGGATCCCAGGGTCCAGCCCTCCTAAGAGAAGCATTACAGGCAAAACCTTGCTCTTCTGCTGCAAGGCCCGGGTACCGACCGTTTAGCTATGAAGCTTTTTTGGTGGGATCCGGAACAGCTTACTAAGGCCCAAAAGAACCTGTACGCAAGCCCAGTGAAAACACATGTTACTCTTTGGCCAACACCTTAGACACTGGCAAAAAACTGAGGTGCTCCCGGGTGGGAGGGGCTTATATAGGGGAGGGTACTTCCGGTTTGGAATTGGCCAGTGCCAACACCTGAAGGTAAACTATATAACCCATTAGTAATGACTAAGTCGCTCTGTGTCCCGTGATGTACGAAAAAGAAAATGTCTACGCTTTGCAGTAGAAGGGCGCCATTTTCAGTTCAGAGCCTTACCCTTCGGTCTGGCCACAGCACCACGAGTGTTTACAAAAATTCTGGCCCTTTATTGGCCAATCTAAGAACACAAGGTGTAATGATAATGGCATATCTAGATGACTTGTTGCTGATAGACCACTCAGTGAAAAAAGTAGACGTGGTCGTTCACAAGACAATCAAGTATCTGGAATCTCACGGTTGGATTATCAACCGAGACAAGTCAGCCCTAGAAACCAGTCAAAAGTCTGGAATACTTGGGGCTAAGGTTGGATTCAGGCCAGAGAAAAATATTCTTGCCTCGAGGAAAGGTGTTGTCTTTGAAAGATTTGATCCACTTAGTGGGTACAAAAAGACAGCCGTCCATACGCCTGTGCATGAGGCTGCTGGGAAAAATGGTGGCATCATTCGAAGCAGTACCCTACGGTCAATTCCATTCAAGGAATTTGCAAAGGGCCATACTGTCAGCCTGGAACAAAAAAGTTCAGGCCCTAGACTTACAATGTCCTTGTCCCCTTCCGTTCGCGAGAGCCTCCGTTGGTGGTTGGTTCTCCAGAATCTGGAAAAAGGGAAATCCTTCAGTCCGATTTCTTGGAAGGTGGTCACAACAGATGCCAGCCTTATAGGCTGGGGAGCAGTACTGGAGCAATGGTCTCTCCAGGGCAGATGGTCGGATGCAGAAAATGCCCTGCCCATCAATCTCTTAGAGATACGAGCAGCCCGGTATGCCCTAGTAGCATGGACATCCAAACTCCAAGGGTCCCCTGTCAGAATTCAATCAGACAATGCCACAGCAGTGGCATATATCAATCATCAGGGTGGCACAAGGAGTCGTGCAGCCCATAGGGAAGTAAATTACATCCTGAAATGGGCAGAAAGATATGTCCCAGCCATATCTGCGGTATTCATTCCAGGAGTGGAGAATTGGAAGGCGGACTTTCTAAATCGCCAGCAATTATGCCCAGGGGAATGGTCCCTTCACCCCAAGGTTTTCTGGACAATATGTCAGCGGTGGGGAACACCGGATGTAGATCTTCTAGCATCCAGATTCAACGCAAAGGTGGACAGGTTTGTCTCTCGGACAAGGGATCCCCTAGCTTGCGGCTCGGATGCCCTAGTGTTCCCTTGGGATCAGTTCAAGCTGATATATGCATTCCCACCGCCACAATTGTTACCTCGATTACTCCGCAGAATCAGGGTAGAAAAGAAACCAGTGATTCTGGTGGCTCCAGCGTGGCCCCGAAGAGCGTAGTACGCGGAGATTGTAAAATGTCAGTGGGGAGTCCTTGGACTCTCCCACGTCGTCCGGACCTGCTTTCGCAAGGACCAATATACCACCCTTCCTTACCAGCCCTAGGTTTGACGGCCTGGCTATTGAAGCCCACATTCTAAAAAAGAGAGGGCTCTCTAATCCTGTGGTATCTACCATGATCAATGCCAGGAAGCCGGTATCCAGGCAGATCTACTATAGAATCTGGAAGGCGTACATCGCGTGGTGTGAGGCCAAAAAATGGCATCCACGTAAGTACGTAATAGGTAGGATTCTGGACTTCCTACAGTGGGCTGTAGATAGGAAGCTTGCCTTGAGTACTATCAAAGGTCAGATTTCGGCCTTTTCAATATTTTTTCAAAGGCCCTTGGCTTCGCATTCACTAGTCAAAGCTTTTATACAAGGAGTGATGCGTATTAGTCCTCCGGTTAATATTCCCATATGTCCATGGGATCTAAACCTGGTTCTGTCGGTTCTACAGAAACAACCATTTGAACCATTACAGATATTTCCTTGGTTCTTCTCACCAGGAAATTGATCTTTTTAGTAGCCATTCGTTCGGCTAAAAGAGTGTCGGAATTAGCAGCTATGTCCTATAGGGAGCCATATCTGGTTATCCATAAGGACAGAGTAGTGTTACGTCCTCATCCAGCCTTTCTTCCTAAGGTGGTATCGAGGTTTCATTTGAACCAAGATGTGGTTCTTCCTTCTTTTTTTCCCCAAACCTAGTTCGGTAGAGGAAAAGTTATTGCATTCTTTGGATGTAGTAAGAGCAGTTAAAGCTTATTTAAAAGCCACTGCTCAGATTCGCAGAACGGATACTTTGTTTATTCTGCCGGAAGGCCCCAGAAAGGGTCAGGCAGCGTCAAAATCTACTTCAGCCAAGTGGATTCGACAGGTCATAATGCAAGCCTATGGCTTGAGAAGGAGACCGCCTCCGTTCAAAGTTAGGGCGCACTCCACGAGAGCAGTTGGAACTTCATGGGCAGTGCATCACCAGGCCTCCCTGGCTCAAATCTGTAAGGCCGCAACATGGTCTTCAGTACACACGTTTACTAGGTTCTACCAGGTGGACGTTAGAAGTCAGGAGGATGTCGCCTTTGGGCGCAGTGTGTTGCAGGCCGCAAAAGATCCTCATGTCTGATAGCGCTCAGCTTATGTATGGTGTATCCCCCCCCTCATTGGGCATTGCTTTAGGACATCCCACATAGTAATGACTATGCCGCTCTGTGTCCCGTGATGTACGAGAAAGAAAATAGGATTTTTATAACAGCTTACCTGTAAAATCCTTTTCTTGGAGTACATCACGGGACACAGAGCTCCCACCCCTCTTTGGGGACACTTATTGCTTTGCTACAAAACTGAGGTGCTCCCGGATGGGAGGGGCTTATATAGGGGAGGGTACTTCCGGTTTTGGAAGTTGCCAGTGCCAGCACCTGAAGGTATCTATATAACCCACATAGTAATGACTATGCCGCTCTGTGTCCCGTGATGTACTCCAAGAAAAGGATTTTACAGGTAAGCTGTTATAAAAATCCTATTTTTTATAACAGCTTACCTGTAAAATCCTTTTCTTAGAGTACACCACAGGACACAGAGGTCCCCCCCCCCCCTTTTTATGGGAACCTTTATTGCTTGCTACTAAACTGAGGTGCTTCCCTGATGAGAGGGGTTATATGAGGGGAACTGTCTTCAATTGGTTGTGCCAGTGTCCAATCACTGCTGGTGACCCTTAACCCATTATTTAATGACTGGCTCTGTGTCCCGTGGTGTACTCCAAGAAAAGGATTTTACAGGTAAGCTGTTATAAAAATCCTATTATTATTACTTTTACTGTTTCACAGTATAAATGAACCCCTTATAGGAGTGATTATCTGCTCTTTTTGTAGTATAAAGGGCTAATTATTATTTTTTTAACCCATGATGACGGGTGCTACAAAAAAAAAAAAAGACTGCTGCTGCTACCAAATGTCTCAGGCCTGGTTCACACCTATGTGTTTTTTGGTGCTTTTTGCAGAAATGCACTACAGTTCATTTAACATGGTTTCCAATGTGACACGTTCACATTTGTACTTTTTTCAGCTGCTGCCTATTTGGAAAGGGTCAAGGACCTTTTTTCAACGCAAAACGGTCCGTTTTTTGGTTCAATAGACTTCAATGGTGAAGCTGCAGGAAAGCATGTAGTGCGTTTTTGCAGCATTTTGGGGTTTTTAATCTGCCCAACAACAAATTGTCCAAGAAAAAGCATAAGAAATGCAAAATGCGAATTTCAGCAAAAAGCACTGCAGAAACGGATCAAAAGCAAACTGCATAGGTGTGAATTGAGCCTTATGCTGGCCATACACGTATCGATTTCTGGACAAGAAAATTCATACAAAAAATCTTTGTACATTCGCTAAAATGAAAGAATGTCATTTGAAAATTTCTTTTGCTTTTAACATTCAGTTTTAAAATGATTGTAATTTCTGAACAAAAACCACATACACTGTCTGAAAATTCCTTTGACCAAGAAGTTTTCTATTCTGCTCCTAATTTTCCCATTACTGTGGTTGGAAAAAACTTTGATTTGACCCCACTAACGATTAGAAAATCGAACGAACGTCTTATGACATATTATTTTTAGGCAGACATTGTTTTTGTATGGCCAGCATTTAATATATTACAATTTTGTCTGAAAATTGGCAAAACAGTCTTTAATTTTTTTTTTTCTTTAAATAAAAAATTTGATATCTGAGTCTGATGTTCACCCTCTAATAGTATATACAGTATATCTCTTCTGTCTGTTATTCTCAGAATGGATTGGAGATTTTGCTCCCTAACCATATAGTTGATTATTTATATTTACTATTGCATATAGATATTTAAAGGTTAAGTTCACCTTTACGGAAAACTCTGTAAGTTGAACTTACACAGGTACCCCTCCTTGTCCCCCCTGGTCCCGCTGACCTGTACTGCCGCAATCGCCAGTTCTAAGCCCCGGTATATCCACGTCAGGAGCCTGGGGCTTAGAAATCCTTTGAGGTGAATGTCCAAACCGTCCCTAGTCAGCTATGGAGCAGACACGACACTGGAGAGAGAGTTTTTAAGCCCCGGCCACCTACCTAGGCTCAGAACCGGCGATTACGGCGGTACAGGCCAGTGGGACCGGGGGGTTAGGAGGGGGACCTGTGTAAGTTCACCTTACAGATTTTTCTGTAAAGGTGAACTTACACTTTAAGAATAAATTGCTTTTTTTAAACTTCACATATTAACTAAATTATACACCACACTTTTGTTTTTTAAGGTGCTTATCCGATTAATTGAAACAATAATGCCCAACTAATCAATTATGAAAATAATCGTTAGTTGCAGCCCTAGTTAATACACATATATCCATGTAGAGCTTAATAGGTAAAAAAGGGTATACGTGTAATCAAAGTAACTATCCTGTTGGGCCAAAGGTTAATGTCTATGACAGAGGGAAAAAGAGGGCAGGAAGTATGAATACTCCCACACAAGCAACTTGGGAGCAATCTAGTTAACAATGTGGAGATTGCTGGTATGTAGATGGAAGGATCAATCATGACCTAGAAGGAAAAATAACCCCCATTAAGTAATTCAATAAAAATAACAATAGCAGTAACCGCTGGAACCACTCCAGCAAATAATGCGTAACGGTTGAACATGGAGGAATGACCTCCACATAGGTCCACTTGTAAGTACAGCTCCCCTTGCTCACCTGAATTGCAGCCTCCACAGATATCCCCCCCGGGCGAGCATCCACAGCACCATCCAGCAGGCTATGCCTGCTAGATATAGTCCCCAACCCGGCTTCTGACACCACGCTGGCGTGTGACGTCACCAGGTCAGATCCCCCACAATACACACGTGAGAACCATGCATGCATGCCCACTGAAGTCGCGGATCAAAGAGCAGCAATGCATCATATTGCAGGCGGGGAAGGTGTGACAGGAGTCACTTTGGGTCGGGGGTTTGTGCGGCTCGGCTTGCCCTGAAGAGTTCTGGAGGTTCCTTGTCTAGCTTCCCCGACGCCTCTTATGTGTAGATTGCCCTGTGTCTCTAATAGGGGCACAGGGTGAATGAGAACCCCAGTCTGATCTGTGCTAGGCAGATTCAATGCTGTATACATTGTATATATTGTGTGTTGGCTGTTGTGTACTATTTGCTGTGATGGGGTGGGGTGTGACTATTCTATTGTCTATTGTGGCTGGGGTGTATCAACTATTATGGGATGTGGAAGTGTCTTGCTGGGAGGAAAAAGGGAGGGGGGATTCCTCCAACCCCCCTGCTGATAAGACTGTGTACTGAGAAGTTGGAACACACCTGACCTGTATAATAAATGTCATTGGACAGTTTAACCCGCCCTGTTTCCCAAGGGTGGGGGGAGTGTTTTTGAAGAGCGATATCTGTGAACATGTGCTTGAATAAACTGATTCCTGTTTGACCCTCAAGACAGAGCTGTGTCTCGTTTGTAGGGGGAGAATTATTCTTATGGGTCTTATTCGCCTGGTTGGAGTGTCTGGTAGCTGCCTTGTGTTTGGGAATGGAATATCCTAAACGACTTTAACCCCTTTCATACACAGGGTGTCGTTACAGAAGGGATGTGGAGAACACATGTTAGATCTGTGGTGTCCCGGGAAGACCTATTGTCTCGGGTATCAGTTCATTGACTGACAATGCCAGTAAATTCATTAATGCCTTCCTCATGCCCCACGTAACAGGTTTACCTTTATTTATACGGGACACCACAGATCTGCTTAAACACATAGAGGGGATTCAAGTCCTTCCAGACTCCCTGCTAGTGGCTATCGATATTGAGGCATTGTACTCTAGTATCCCCAACGAGCGGAGCGTTCGGATGGCTGAATCCTTTCTCATGGCACAAGACCAGACTACCTGGGCCTTAAATGGCTTTATTTTGAACCTTCTAAAATTCATTTTAACCAGGAATTATTTTGTATTTATGGAACAAGCCATGGGCACTTCATGTGCCCCTTCCTATGCCAACCTTTATCTTGGTGCTTAGGAAAGAATGGTATTTTCAGAAGATCGGTATACATTTTATTTTGATCATGTTCTTTGCTGGTACAGATTCATAGATGATCTGTTTTTGATCTGGACGGGCTCCAGATCAAATCCGGCAATAAACATAAATTACTTAAATTTGTACTTTACCTTCAACCTCGATTCCGAGCATATACCATTCTTTGACCTCATGATTATTAAACATCTGGATGATACAATCGCCACGGACCTTTATCGCTAACCTACAGTGGGCAACACTTTGTTGCATGCATCTAGTACACATCCAAGACCCCTGGTTCGTAGCATTCCCTATGCGCAGTTTGTTAGATTGCGTAGAGGAAGAGGATTTCTGTTTACAAGCAAATGCCCTTCGTGAGCGCCTCTTTCTTGGGGGTTACTGTGCTGTACGGGCTTAAGGAAGGCCTTCAACCGGGCATTGGCCTGTACTAGGACATCGCTTTTATATGGCCCCCCTAAGACTAAACAATCAGACACAGTGAAGATAGTTACCCAGTTTTTGACCCACCATCAACAACTCCGTACTATTAAATCACAACACAACACATAAATATTCCTTGTGGACATTGCCCACGGTGCCCATGGATCAAGGAGGCCACTACATGTGGATTGCCCAATGGACAAATATTTTCACCTCGTACACACACTGATTGTGGTACTCGAGGAGTCATATATTTGATGACCTGTATATGTGGTGCCTTCTACATAGGAAAAACTATTCAAAAATTATGCCAACGGATTGGCGACCACTTGTATTACTTGACAAATGGTATACTTACCACTGTTGGGCGCCATTTTGGCCTTTACCACAGATTTAGTCCTCAATTTAGTCCTTGAGACCATTTTGAAGGACCCCAAAAGGTGGCAACTGGGATGCAGTGATTTTACAGCGTGAGACCCTGTGGATTGGAAGGCTTAATGCCACCATTCCACCGGTCCTCAACGAAGTGTTATCTTACAGGCCATTCTTGCAATCGGTCCTTTTTAATATATGGGGTCATTTCAATACAGTGTTCTTTTTAAACTTTCCCTTTTAGGCCAAGTTCGTTGATGCATGCATTGTCATAGGTCTATGTTGGAATTTTGGGTCCATCCTGGCTACCTGGTCTATTGTGGGATTATTTAGCAATGCACTGGGCCAATTAATTTTTCTTATCAAGCTTTATTCTTTCTTTTTACTTTCCATACTTTATATTCACTGGTTAATTATTTTTATTTACTTTACTTGGGTATGGATCACTTTAAGGTGAGCCCTGCCAGCGGGACTGTGGGCGTCCGCTTTGTCCTCCTTGGTTTTCCTTTGCAGATATGATCTACCGGGCTGTGAGTGGCACTGGGGAGTGCTCTCCAGATTCGCCCCCCTGCCTGCAATATGACGCAGAGCTGCTCTTTGATCCACGACTCCAGTGTGCATGCGCACGTGGTTCTCATGCGTGCATTGTGGGGGATCTGACCCGATGACGTCAGTCACCGGGTTGGGGACTATATCTAGCAGGCATAGCCTGCTGGATGGTGCGGTGGATGGTCGCCCAGGGGGGATATCTGTGGAGGCTGCAATTCAGGTGAGCAAGGGGAGCTGTACTTACCAGTGGACCTGTTTGGATGTGGAGATCATTCCTCCATGTTTGACCGTTATACATTATTTGCTGGAGTGGTTCCAGCAGTTACTGCTATTGTTGTTTTTATTGAATTACTTAATGGGGGTTATTTTTTCTCCTAGGTCATGATTGATCCTTCCACCCACATACCAGTAATCCCCACATTGTAAACTAGATTGGAACTCCTTGATCTCGGACCTTTTTTCCTGTCTATGCTCCCGAGTTGTTTGTGTGGTGGTATTCATAACCCACCGCAGACTCCAAGTTGGTACTTCCTGCCCTCCCCCCCGTCATAGACATAAACCCTTGGCCTAACAGGTTAGTTACTTGGATTAGATGTATACCTTTTTTACTTATTAAAGTGGCGTTCCACCCAAAAATAGAACTTCCCCTTTTTCGAATCCCCCCCCCCCCCCGGTGTCGCATTTGGCACCTTTCAGGGGGGAGGAGGGAGCAGATACCTGTGTAATACAGGTATTTGCTCCCACTTCCGGACATAGATCACCTCAGTGATCGAGGTGACCTACGCCACTTCCGGCGCCTACTCTGTCCTCCCCCGCTGTCTTCTGAGAGACACACAGGTCCCAGAAGACAGCAGGGACCAGTGAGGATGCGCAGTGCGACATGCGCAGTAGGGAACCAGAAAGAGAAGCTGCAAGGCTTCACTTCCTGATTCCCTTACCGAGGGTGGCAGCGGCAGCAGCAGCCGAGAGCTGACTGACAGATCGGCTTTGGCTCTAGACATCTCGGGCGCCCTGGATGGACAGGTAAGTGTCCATATATTAAGTCAGCAGCTGCAGTATTTGTAGCTGCTGGCTTTTAATATTTTTCTTTTCGGCGGACCTCCGCTTTAAGCTTGACGTGGATATATGTGTACTAACATAAACCTTTGTACAACAAATCCTCTTTTCTAGTGGCTAATCAGCCCTAGCAAATCTACCGCCTATCCAGTCCCCCATGTCCGCCACAGGGAAATATTGGTGACACTGCTGTTCAGCCTTGATCTCCTATGGGTCCCCAGTGGTAAGCGATTGAATGTTTTTCACTTCCCCAATTAACTGTTTCTCTGTTTGTATACAAGCATTAATGATTGGTGCTTAACATGTAAATTTTATCACCTCATCTATAGATTTTATTTTGTGTTCCTCCTGAAGAAGCGGTCTATAGCCGCGGAAACATGTAGCGGATGATCATGCACTGAGGAAATTCAAAACTCCTACTTTCCATCATTTAGTGTATTTGAGTACCAGTGTAATGTTCAATCTGTAAAAAATTTTATAGTTGCAATTATTGTATCTGGATACTTTACTATATTGTAACTATGTATCAATAAAATTATGTTTTATCTGATGTTTAATCTGTTCAGATAATCAATTTTTTTTCCTGCTCCCACTCCTCGCTTCGGAGACTCATTTTGGGGAATTGTCTCCTTGCACTTAATTATTCACTATTGCTATTCGGATGATGGTACCCACTATCATTATTTTTTATTCACTTAATTGTAGGTTTCCCTGCTTCACTCTGGTTGTGGGTCAAGCTGTTAGTCTACCTTGCAGCTATAGCCTTAGATGGCTGTGGTTCGTATCTACTCAACGAAGGATAGAGTTCCTCCTTTCTGGTGAAGGCTCATTGTACTAGATGCATCCTGTGTATTTCAGCAACAAGCTTCTGCTGTGCAAATTTGTAAGGCTGCTACCTGGTCTTCGGTTCATGCGTTTACCAAGTTTTAATGGGTTGATGTTCTGGCCTCTGCTGATGCTGTTTTGTGCTGCAAGGGGCTTCAAGCTGCTGTTTAAATCAATCCTGAACCCCACCCCCCCTTTTATTGTGAGGGGTATGCAGGTTGGTTTATGTTGCCTTTTACTTTTGTCTCATTGGTGTTGCTTAGGGACGTCACAGTTTTTCTCTAAATCTGCCTTCACCCTGTATAGTATAACCCTATAAAGCCGACAGCACCCAGATATGCGCCCCCAAATGCCTGGGCTTTTTTCTGTGGGGCCGCATATCTGCGTACATGTGTCCTGGCTGGGATCGCGTGCATGCAGCGAGGAGACAGAAGTTCCAGCTTCGGGTCTCGGACTAATGATTGACAGGTGGGAAAACCCGCCCCCAGTCACGTGATCACCGTGACAGCCAATCACAGTCAGCACATGAATGGGAAGCCTGTCAAACAGCTTCCTAGTATCTCATTCTCCTCAGATCGTCAGTGGAGGTAACACTATCAATTTCTCCTCACAGAGATCTTTCTCTGAGTTAAAAAAAAAAAAAGTTAAATAAGTTATAATCAGCCCATAATAGGTCTCAGCGTAGGCTCCAACTCTGTTAGCATTAGTTAGGTTAGGTGCAGTGACAGCTTCACTTCAGTTCAGTAATAGTGACAGTTTCAGTTTTAGAGTATTTTGTAGTGTCAGTAGTCTCAGCGTTTCTGTCACAGTTCATCTCAGCGTTAGCGTTTCTGTCACAGTTCATCTCAGCGTTAGCGCTTCTGTCACAGTTCATCTCAGCGTTAGCGCTTCTGTCACAGTTCATCTCAGCGTTAGCGTTTCTGTCACAGTTCATCTCAGCGTTAGCGCTTCTGTCACAGTTCATCTCAGCGTTAGCGCTTCTGTCACAGTTCATCTCAGCGTTAGCGTTTCTGTCACAGTTCATCTCAGCGTTAGCGCTTCTGTCACAGTTCATCTCAGCGTTAGCGCTTCTGTCACAGTTCATCTCAGCGTTGGCGCTTCTGTCACAGTTCATCTCCGCGTTGGCGCTTCTGTCACAGTTCATCTCAGCGTTGGCGCTTCTGTCACAGTTCATCTCAGCGTTGGCGCTTCTGTCACAGTTCATCTCGGCGTTAGCGTTTCTGTCACAGTTCATCTCAGCGTTAGCGTTTCTGTCACAGTTCATCTCAGCGTTAGCGTTTCTGTCACAGTTCCTGTCACAGTTCATCTTAGCGTTTCTGTCACAGTTCATCTCAGCGTTAGCGTTTCTGTCAGTTCATCTCAGCGTTAGCGTTTCTGTCACAGTTCCTGTCACAGTTCATCTTAGCGCTTCTGTCACAGTTTATCTCAGCATTAGCGTTTCTGTCACAGTTCATCTCCGCGTTAGCGCTTCTGTTACAGTTCATCTCAGCGTTAGCGCTTCTGTCACAGTTCATCTCAGCGTTAGCGTTTCTGTCACAGTTCATCTCAGCGTTAGCGTTTGTCACAGTTCTTCTCAGCGTTAGCGTTTCTGTCACAGTTCATCTCAGCGTTGGCGCTTCTGTCACAGTTCATCTCAGCGTTGGCGCTTCTGTCACAGTTCATCTCAGCGTTGGCGCTTCTGTCACAGCTCATCTCAGCGTTGGCGCTTCTGTTACAGTTCATCTCAGCGTTGGCGCTTCTGTTACAGTTCATCTCAGTGTTAGCGCTTCTGTCACAGTTCATCTCAGCGTTCGCTTTTGTCACAGTTTATCTCAGCGTTGGCGCTTCTATCACAGTTCATCTCAGCGTTAGCGTTTCTGTCACAGTTCATCTTAGCGTTTCTGTCACAGTTCATCTTAGCGTTTCTGTCACAGTTCATCTCAGCGTTAGCGTTTCTGTCACAGTTTCCTGTCACAGTTCATCTTAGCGCTTCTGTCACAGTTTATCTCAGTGTTGGCACTTCTGTCACAGTTCAGCTCAGCGTTAGCGTTTCTGTCACAGTTCATCTCAGCGTTAGCGTTTCTGTCACAGTTCATCTCAGCGTTAGCGTTTCTGTCACAGTTCATCTGAGCGTTAGCGCTTTTGTCACAGTTCATCTGAGCGTTAGCGCTTCTGTCACAGTTCATCTCAGCATTAGCGTTTCTGTCACAGTTGATCTTAGCGTTTCTGTTACAGTTCATCTCAGCGTTGGCGCTTCTGTTACAGTTCATCTCAGCGTTAGCGTTTCTGTCACAGTTCATCTCAGCGTTAGCGTTTCTGTCACAGTTCATCTCAGCGTTAGCATTTATTACTGTTTGGGGTCTGTAAAGTGCCTAAAAAAATGGCAAGTTGGCGGTATACTGTTGAAGAGGCATGTGCCCTCCTGTGCTTGAACAGCGAAGCTGAGTTGCGCTCCGAAGGTGAGGATTTCATCTGTGACAGTGAAAGTGTCACTTCAGGCAGCTCTTCCGACCATGAAAGGCCTGTTACTAGCAGGCAGCAAGAGGACGTACAGGGTAGCACCCCATCAGTTGCACAGCAGTACACCTCTCAGTGGATACCAGCGAGCTCTTTCACCCCTCAAATACCAACATTTACAGCCTCACCAGGCATAAATTTCAATGTTGAAAATTTTGGCCCTGTTTTCTTCAAGAGTAACAATTCTTCCATTCGTTCAATGTTATTCACCCTCGCGAACCATTGGGCCACAGTGGGAGCAGATTGCTGCTTCCATTGACTTGGGATGCAAGCCCTAGCAGCGTTGAGGAGGTGTTTAAACCTTGAGGAGGTGGATGACGAGCTCCTACAGCACGTGGTTGATCAAACTAACCTTAATGCCACCCAGTTTATAGCACAACACCCGACATCTTCTCACAGGAAGAGATGGGTGCCAACACACCTTACAGAAATCAAAATTGTACTGGGTTTGTTACTCAACATGGGCCTAGTCAGCCTACAATTCGGCAGTATTGGACCTCTAGTCCCATCCATGCCACGCCAGCTTTTCCTGGATGTCAATTGACCGCTTTTGAAGCATTGCTGCGCTTTTTGCATTTTAACGATAATTTGCAGTGTCCCCCAAGCAGTGACACCAGATATGACCGCCTGTTCAAACTGAGGCCCCTAATTTCTTTTCTGTCTAATAAATTTTCAGCGGTTTATACCCCGGAAAAAAATATCTCTATTGATGAATCCCTGATGAATTTTAAAGGCCGACTGCATTTTAGGCAGTTCATACCATCCAAACGTGCCCGGTGTGGCATAAAATTTTACAAACTGTGCGAAAGCACAACAGGATGTACGTTTGGATTTCTGATCTATGAAGGACGGGACAGACAACTCAACCCCCAGGGCTGCCCAGACAATCTTGGAGTCAGTGGGAAACTTGTCTGGCACCTGATCCAACCTCTGCTTCACCAAGGCTACCATCCTTTTTTTTATTTATTTTTTTATTTTTTATTTAGTGGTATGCGACATACAATTAAAGGGTAACTTTACAGAATATGTGGTACAAACATAGTAACATACATATGATCGCTAATTAGTGGGATCTGAACTAAAGGTAAGTATTCTGAGGATTATAACACAGGAACAACTCTGTAAATATGCAAGGTACCCGGATACCGAGGAGGTGTGATACTAAGGCCTTGCCTTGACGGATCAACTGATCAGTTACAGTACAATAGGCATTAGCCCCGGAAACGTTGGAGAATTCGGGTATCCGTACATGGGGGAAGAGTACTGCGGGGTGGCCAATTGGGTTCGAAACATACCATATTTTGCGTTTAAATGGAAGAAAATGGGTATAGGAGAAAAAGGAAAGGAAAAGAGAGATTGGAGGGGGGAGAAATGGAGGAAGAGGGGGGGAGGGGAGTGGTTTATAGGTGAAGTGGAGGGGGACAGAAGTCCACCTAGGGAGCGAGGGCCACTTTTAGATTGACATAACAAATGATGGCCATGGTTTGGGACAAGAGCTTCTGGCAGTCAATAGGGCCGTACTATGTATCGCGGAGGTATTGCTCTGAGAAGCGCAACAGAGTCCAATAAAACCATCTGGTCTTTTGGACCTCAGATTTATGCCGGATCGCGGCAGTCAGGTCTTCCATTCGTTCAATGTTATTCACCCTCGCGAACCATTGGGCCACAGTGGGAGCAGATTGCTGCTTCCATTGACTTGGGATGCAAGCCCTAGCAGCGTTGAGGAGGTGTTTAAGCAGAGATTTGTTATAGCGCATAACAAATGAGTGAGGTTGAGGAGCACAGCAGCAGGATCGTTAGTTAGGGAGATGTCTGTGAATTTGTGGATGAGTCGTAGGACAGGTTGCCAAAAATGTTGTAGTTTGGGGCATTCCCAAAAGATGTGAAGAATAGTGCCGGTTTGTTGCTCACAACGCCAGCAACGGTCAGATTGATTGGGAAATATTTTGGCCAAAACGGACGGGGTGCGTTACCAACGTGTGGTCAACTTGTAGGAAATTTCCTGGTATTTGCTGCAAAGTGATGACTTATGGGCGAAGAAGAGTATGCGTTCCTTCTGTGGAGTGGTAAATGTGGTTTGTAAGTCTCTTTCCTACTTGGCTAAGAAAGGAGGGTCTGTGGTAGCTTGTATGTCCAGCAGAGTTTTGCAAGACCTAGAAAGAGAACCACGAATTTGGCCTTCACCCAGACATAGTTCTTCGAAAGTAATGTAGTTGTCGAGAAAAGAGCGCATGGTTGGGTAGGGAGCCAAGGAAGTGGGCAAGCTGTCCGGCTCTCCAATTATCCAACGCAATGAGTGCCTGTCCTGATACTAAGGTCCCCGTAGAAATCCAGCCTGTGGGTCTTAGAAATCGAGATGCTTGTAGAAGTCTTTTAGGGGCTCGCCTGGTAAAGGCCGGGTCCATCAAGCTCGGGGGTAATCTAGGGTGTCCTATGATTAGGGTCATGGGAGATGGGAAATTTAGTCAAGGAGGAAAGACGAAAAAATCTTTCCATCTCGGCGAGTGAAGGACCAATCAATGGGTGGGTAGTTAAGTGGGGATTTAACTGCTTGCCGTCCCAGGGCAGACCAGCCAATGGGGCCCGGGCCATTTCCTGTTCTAGTGTGACCCAGAGTTTCAATTCCCCATGACGGCACCAGTCAACCACTCGTGCCAGTTTTTCTGATCGCTGTATTAGTTATGCTGGTGCCGCTAGGTAGTCAGTTATTTTTTTAGGTTCGCCGCCAGGTTTTTATAGCGTCAGGTACCCCCATATATTATCTAATAAAGGTTTTAACCCCCTGATTGCCCCTAGTTAACCCTTTTACCAGTGATCACCGTATAAGTGACACTGGTTAGCCAGTTGGTTATTTCGTTATTTTAAGTTCCCCGTCAGGTTTTTATATAGCGTCAGGTACCCTCATATATTACCTAATAAAGGTTTTAACCCCCTGATTGCCCCTAGTTAACCCTTTCACCAGTGATCACCGTATAAGTGTTACGGGTGACGCTGGTTAGTTAGTTTGCTTTTTATAGTGTCAGGGCACTATGATATCAATTAGGTTTTAGCGTTAGAGAGGGTCTGCCTCACACCCCAGGCAGCGTCAGGTTAGTGCCAGTAGCGCTAACACCCACGCGTGAAGCATACACCTCCCTTAGTGGTATAGTATCTGAACAGATCAATATCTGGTCAGATCTATACTAGCGTCCCCAGCAGTTTAGGGTTCCCAAAAACGCAGTGTTAGCGGGATCAGCCCAGATACCTGCTAGCACCTGCGTTTTTCCCCTCCGTCCAGCCCAGGCCACCCAAGTGCAGTATCGATCGATCACTGTCACTTACAAAACACAACACACATAACTGCAGCGTTCGCAGAGACAGGCCTGATCCCTGCGACTCCAGTGCTGTAGAAGGTGATTTGACCACCACAGTTAAAAAAAAAGAGCATATATGCCGAAGCATGGGGGCAGCAGGGGCGGAGGAGCGATTTTTCTCCTAATGCCGCGTACATACGGTCGAAATTCCGACGGAGGCTTGCCCGTGGAAAAGTCCGACCGTGTGTACGCGGCATAACTTTTGCGGGAGGATGCCCTAATGCTTCGGCATATATAAATGGTGCATGTATGCCCATCATTATAAGTGGGTGAATGAAGGGAGGTATTCTAATGGTGGGCATACCCACCGATCAATCTCTTTTTTTCGTTCAGCCAACAGGCTGCATGAAAAAAAAGATTACAATACATGTCCAACAAGGACCAGCAACGTACTGGTATGTTGCCGGACTTTGAATGGTTATACCAGAATGATGCCTGCGGGTTTAGGTATCATTCTTTTCAGCCAGTGGCCGGCTTTCATGTAAAAGCAATCCTAGCGGCTAATTAGCCTCTGGACTGCTTTTACAAGCAGTGGGAGGGAATGTCGTCCCCCCCGGATATAAAAAGCGCCATTGAGAAATTGGGAAAGCATTTTATCACACCGATCTTGGTGTGGTTAGATGCTTTGAGAGCAGAGGAAAGATCTAGTGTCTAATAGACCCCAGTTTTTTTTTTTAAAAGAGTACCTGTCACTACCTATTGCTATCATAGGGGATATTTACATTCCCTGAGATAACAATAAAAATGATATAAAAAAAAAAAAAATATGGAAGGAACAGTTTAAAAATAAAATAAAAAAGCAAAATTAATAATTAAAAAAAAAAAAAGCACCCCTGTCCCGCCCTGCTCTTGCGCAAAGGCGAACGCAAGCGTCGGTCTGGCGTCATATGTAAACAGCAATTGCATCATGCATGTGAGGTATCACCGCGAAGGTCAGATCGAGGGCAGTAATTTTAGCAGTAGACCTCCTCTGTAAATCTAATGTGGTAACCTGTAAAGGCATTTAAAGGCTTTTAAAAATGTATGTAGTTTGTCGCCACTGCGCGTTTGTGCGAAATTTTAAAGCATGTTGTGTTTGGTATCCATGTACTCGGCCTAAGATCATCTTTTATTTATATTCAAAGTTTTTATTAAGAGAAAGAATAAAAACAATACAGAAGCGCACTTATCAAAGGACGCAGATGCAACTGCAGACATTGCGATCGAAACAGTACATTGTGGCAAACAGTCAATGTCAATGTTTAGCTGAAGACTGCTGTCAGGATATAGTCACGGGCGTGAGTCATGACTGACAAAGAGAAAGGTGAATGAATAGTGAAGAAAAAAGCTTTTACACGTTATTA
Source organism: Rana muscosa (assembly GCA_029206835.1). NCBI lineage: Eukaryota > Metazoa > Chordata > Amphibia > Anura > Ranidae > Rana > Rana muscosa. The sequence continues at coordinate 160,433,654 of CM055118.1, forward strand.
CTACCAGTCTTCTGAGCAAACTTCATAGAAAGTAATGTTAATCTGTACATAGTCGAAAAGTAGGAACGCAACAGTGTCTTCTAGTTAGAAGGGATCAAAGAGCAATATCAACCTGTACTTTCTGAGCAAACATTATTGCAACATCCGCTATCTCAATTGAAGCAGTGTTTAGATTTAAGAAAAGGAGAAGAGAAAGTAGGGGGTAAACGAATCAAAGCAGGGGGGGGGGGAAGAGGAGAGAAGGGGAGAGAGAAAAAAAAAAAAAGTGGGAGTATTACGTTTATTACGAAGGGTAGACGGATTGGTCTCAAAAGGCGGTCAGCTTCTAAGGGCCAGCCGCAGGAAGGGTTATTGTAACTAACAGTCTTAGGAGGGCGTGTTCCTACCCTCATGTGAATATTCCCGAGAATATTTAAAATCAAACCACGGTAGCCAGATGTCGTGGAACTTCTTCGCATTATCACCATCCTGGGCCAGGGTGTCTTCCATGGTGGCTATTTCCCCTACTTTATTTAGCCATTCAGAAATGGATGGGACTCGAGACGAGTTCCAATACAAGGGAATTAGGGACTTGGCCGCATTCAAAAGGTGTTTTGTCAGGGAGTGTTTGTATCTCTTAAGTGAAAAACTGGAAATATGAAGCAGGCAACATGCAGCATCTAAATTTAGCTTAGTTTCAGTGATCTGTTTAATCAGTGTCCGCACTTCTGACCAGTAGCTGGTGATCAGTGCACAATGCCAACAAATGTGAACCAACGTACCCCTTTCCTTTTGACATCTGCAACATATCTCAGGTTTTTGGCTATCCCATCTGTGCAGTCTTACAGGCGTGTGATACCACCGTGTCAGTAACTTATAGCTGGTTTCCTGTAAGTTAGTACTTATGGAGCATTTGTGTGCCAAGATGCTTGCATATTTCCATTGTTTATCCGATATCTCCTTGTTTAGGTCTCGGGACCACTCTCTCCTATGTACACTCTCCCCCACATCTCCCCGGTTTTGCAACCAGGAATATGCTAGAGAGGTGGCCTTAAATACTGGGGTTTTGTTATGACAGGCCTCTTCCATCTCGGTCAGAGGTCTGTAAAGATCTGGAGAGTTTCTAAACTTACCCAAGTAACTTCGGATCTGAAAATAAGTCCACTGTTTTAGGTGGGGTAAGTCGCAATCAGTCCTAAGGGATGTCCAGTTTCTAACCTTAGTACCTAGAAAGCATTCACCCATTCGTAAGGAGATACCAGTCGTTGCTGAATGGAGCGTGGGGTTATGAATACCCGGGGAGAAGTCAGGGTTGTCTTTCAGCGGGGTCAGAGGGCTGGGGATCGTGGTGATATTTGTCCCCTTCTTTTTAACTAGTGTTCTCAGAATGTCTAATGTATTATGTGTGATCGGGCAGCTTTTTTGACTGGAGAAAAGGCCCGACCCTGGAATCCATGGTGAGTGCATGAGCGGGAACGCGCTCAAGATCGCTTCCAACTTAACCCAATCTTTTGTGTCGTCGTGACAGTGCCAATCGATGACCCTAGCTATATGTGCTGCGTAATAATAGTTTTTAAAATTCGGTAGATTAATCCCACCTGCTTCTTTAGGCATCATCAGAGTAGTTAATTTCACCCTTGGTTTCTTGTGGAGCCATAAAAATTTCAGAATGATGGAGTTTAGTGCTTTAAAGAATTTCGGAGGGATCTTGGTCGGTATGGTGCGCATCAGGTATAGAAATTTAGGCAGGACCACCATCTTGATGATGGCCGCGCGACCAAACCATGAAAAGGTGCCTAGATGCCAGTTATTGAGATCTGTTTCGCAGGTTTTGAGCATGGGGGGGTAATTCACCTCGTAAATAGACTGTAGTTGTGGGGTCAGCCATGTTCCTAAGTACCGGAGGGCGATGGGATCCCACCGAAATGTGGAGTTGGCCTTAGTCAGGGAAAGTACAGCTTCTGGGAGTGAAATATTGAGTGCTTCAGATTTTGAATAATTTATCTTTAAGTTTGCTAAATAGCCAAATTGGGCGAATTCTTTTAAGAGACTGGGGACGGTCAGTGTTGGGTCGGTCAAGAAGAATAAAAGATCATCAGCATAGGCTGCCGTTTTAAACTCCCTATCCTGAATCTGGAAACCGTGGACCGTCGGGTTATTCTGGATCGTCCTTATGAAAGGTTCCAATGAAAGAATAAACAACAGGGGTGACAATGGGCATCCCTGTCTGGTGCCATTAGAGATGGATACTTTTTTAGATAGAGTACCATTTATTTTTAGGTATGCAGAGGGGTTCTTATATAATGCTGAAATCCACGACAGCATGTGCGGACCCAGGCCTACTCGGGCACACACTGCCAACATGAAGTCCCATGCCACCCGATCGAAGGCCTTCTCCGCATCAGTGGAGAGGAGAAAGCCTTCGATCCTCCGCACCTTCGTGGCATGAATCAGAAGCAACGCTTTGGTAACTTTATCCTTTGCTTCCCTGCCAGGTATGAAGCCCACCTGCTCCAGACCAACTAGCCCTGGCAGAAGTGGGCCCAACCTCAAGGCCAGTACCTTTGCGGACAACTTCACGTCCAAATTCAACAGGGAAATGGGCCTATAGTTAGCACATTCACCGGGGTCTTTTCCTGGTTTCGGAATCACTGTTATGTGTGCGGTCAGGAAGTCAGGAGTGATCTCCTTGGGCCCAGACAGGGAGTTCAGAGGATCCGTTAGGGTGTCTATAAAGGTCTTATAGTAGATTGCCGAGTACCCATCCGGTCCAGGGCTTTTGCCAGTTTTGAGCTGTTTGATAGCCTGTCTGAGCGCCAAGGAGGAAATTGGGGATTCCAATGAAATAGAGTCAAGCTCTGATATAGCTGGAAGACCACTTTTAACTAAATAGTCTTGGATAATCTGTGTCCTGTCTCCTTCCATATGTGGCTGTTTATGTTGGGGGGGTAAGTTGTAGAGTTTAGAATAGAAACCATGAAAATGTCCCGCAATCGCCTCTGATGCAACATCTAGTTTCCCCGCTGAGTTTCTAATACCGGCAATATTGTTGAAGGAAGCATGATCCTTCAAGGCTCTGGCCAGCACTCTGCCCGTCTTATTCCCAGATTCGTAGTAAATTTTTTTTTTTAAAAATAGCATGCGCTTCGCTCTAGAGTCAAGCAACAACTGTAATTCCCGCCTAGTCTCTAACAGCCGAGTAGCAGAGTCTATCGACAAAGTTTGCTTGTGTTGGGTCTCTAAGGAATTGATCGTCGTAATCAGAGTCTGAATGGTGGCCTCCCTTTCTTTCTTGCGCTTAGAACCCATCGCAATCAACATCCCTCTAATAGTGCATTTGTGAGCCTCCCATACAATCAAAGGATCCATCCCTGGGGTGATATTAGTTTTAAAAAAGTTTGTCAGTTCAGCGGAGATTTTCGGTAGTAGATCTGGGTCAGTTAATAGCGAGGCGTTCAGGCGCCAAGAGGGTTGTTGTGTGGTCAGACGTGACATGTCTAGCGAAAGGGATACAGGGGAATGATCAGAGATCGTCTGAAGACCTATATGTGCCCCCGAAACCCTGGGAAGGTCCCTCTGTGTTATGAACAGATAGTCCAATCTGGCATATCTTGAATGGGGAACAGAAAAGTGGGTGTAATCGCGGCCGTCCGGGTCAAGGAAGCGCCAAGTGTCTATCAATTGTAAGGATTGCAATAGCGATTTAAACTTCTTGAGGATCTTATAAGCGATACATGTCTTGCCATTGGACGTATCCAAGAGGGGATTCAGAGGCACATTAAAATCCCCCCCAAGAATCGTGCAACCAGCTGCAAACCCCTTGAGTTCCCTGACTATTTTCTGACAGAATTTAACATGTTCCTTATTTGGAAAGTACACGTTTGCAAGTGTTACAGGTGTGCCTGCATATGTCCCCTTCAGGAATATAAATCTACCTTGCGTATCACAGAGTTGTTCAGACAGCTCAAAAGAGGCGTCTCTACTGATCAGTATGGAAACCCCTTTGGACTTAGATTCATCATTCGTGGCGTGGATTGCTCTAGTAAAATATGAATCTGTGAGTCTCGGTATCTGGCGTGTTTTGAAATGGGTCTCCTGAAGAAATACAAAATGGGGCCTACCTTTCTTTAGTTCCTTCATAAGAGTGGAGCGGCGTTCTGGGATGTTTAGGCCCCTGATGTTATGCGATATCACCGTGGGGCGTCGCCCCAGGGAAGAGTACGCCATGAGGGGGGTCAAAAGGAGGTGTCCCTAGGAGCACTCTGCAATAAATCAAAATGAAGACTATACCGTAGGGATTAGTATCCGTGTTTGAAAACTAAGACAACAATCCAATAACACTTCTAGAAAAGACTTTTTGGGGAGAAAAAAAAGGGGGGGGGAGGGGGGGAAAGAGAGAAGGGAGAAATAAAGATTTATGAAGAAACAGAAGGTCAAAAAGAAAGACACAATAAGAAGATGGCGTAGAAATCGTCCCACTTCCTGAGCGGTCAAACCCCCCCCCCCCCCCAGGAAGGGATAGTTGCCAATTTATAGTAGAGATCCCTGCTTCCCAAAAGGGGGAGCAAGGAGCTCTCTGTGGGGTCGTTGGGAGACACACGACCCGACGACAGCCCACCCAAAGGAGCGATGCCAAGGGAGACCCGAGAAAATGAAAGGGTCCTCCCAGTTACCGCCCACACAACCAAGTTAGAGAAAACATATTAAACATTTCAATGTATTGTACACCCGACCATGGTGTAACTAAATTTTCTTAGGCAAGAAATGAACAAAAAACAATAAACAGTAAACAACCGTTCACAGAAAAGGGAGCCTCCGGGATAAGTGTAGTTGTAAACCCCTTCTGGCCCGCTGAGCAAAGACTTATAGGCATATATATTATCAATGTACATGCGGATCCCCATTAGCGGAAAAAGGAGGACCAGGTGCACCCAGAATCTTCCACAATAAGTCTGCAAGAGAGTTGAAGCAATCAATAGAGGTCGGAAGATCTGGGCGTCGCAGATGCAAACCCCTTAGGGAGCAAGGCTACATCTCTTGGGATGAGAAGGTAGACCTTGCGGCTGACAAAGTATAAAAAAAAAAAAAAGAGGGGTCAAAGGTCAAACTCCGACAATCAATTCAATGGGGCCGATCCTGGAGGTTGATTAGGTATAATGGCTGTATAAAGTCGCAAACAATCCTCAGTATTCCAGATCGATCTGTGCGTCAGGAGAGGATTCCAGCCTGGATTCAAGTTAGGGAGGCGGAGACTATTTACCCCGAAGGGCCCAATTCAGACAGTAATTACCAACATGGCAACAGGGGTGAGGTGAATAATGGTAGCTGATCAATGCGTGGACAGAGGTCTCACCACAAGTGGAAAGGTAAAGCAATTAGCATGAACATGGAGTAGGGGAGTACCAACAATGCTGCGGAGTGTCACTCTGCGTTTCGGTCCCTGGAAGGCCCCGCATGTCTGCCCGGTGTGTCGGGTCTGCTGCTCCCACCTCGCCCCTTCTTAGCTTTCTTAGAGAGTCTGGTGTCAGGTGACATGAAGGGAGAGGCGGGAGGGCTCCTCTCCAGAGGAGTGTGTAAAAATTCCGCATACCATTCAGGGAGGGCTACATGTTCCATATCTAGCGATTCACAAAACTCAGGAAGGTCTGCTGGAGAACGTAAAATATGCAAGTGACCATTGTAAGATACAGTCAAAGCGAACGGAAAGCGCCACGAATATTTCAGGTCCCTCTCTCTCAGACGGTCCAACAAGGGACGTAGGGCCCGTCTGTTTCTCAGAGTTATCTGGGACAGGTCCTGAAACAACATTATTGTCGCACCATTAAAAATGATCCTGTCATTTCTCCGCGCTTTGCGCATAATATCCTCTTTAAGGCCAAAGCTCTGCAGGCAACATATGATGTCTCTTGGGGGTGCTGAATCAGAACTTCTGGGTCTAAGAGCCCTATGTGCCCGTACAAAGTCTATCTCCATATCTTCCTGGCGTTCTAATAGACTATTGAACACTCTCCTGAGGGCGGGACAATCTGTTCATGCTCGACAGATTCAGGGATCCCCCGCACCCTAATGTTGCACCTCCTGCCCCTATTGTCCAAATCCTCTATATGCCGATTCATGTCAATGAAATGCTGCGTTTGGGCCTGAGTGGTAAGCTCTAATCTGTATATGGCCTTGTCCCTGCGTTGACCTGCGTGCTCCACCGCCGCCATTTTTTCATTAATGACTATCATGCTCGTTTTCAAATCCGAAAATCACAGACATATCTGCTAACGTTAAGGGGTGGTCTGGTGTAGGCTTACCCCTGTTAGAGTCTACAGGCGCCGGTCGGGAGTCCTCACCGTCGTCTTCCTCGTGTTGCGGCGGCGCCATCTTGGATCTCGGAGATCCGTTGCGGCCTGACTGTTGTGTTTTAAAGATGTCCGCTATGTTTTTCGCAGCGGACGATCCGGTGTTGCGGCGCAGGTGGGAGCGGGGAGTTGAGTACAGCCTTCTGCCCGGCATCTGAGAGCCTGTGGTCGGGTGTAGAGCTTCTAATGGTCGCGTGGGCTGAGGAGCTCCTCTAGTGTGCTGCCATCCTCGCCGCGCGCCAGGCCACGCCCCCAAGATCATCTTTTATATTTCATCATACATTTGGGCAATATCGTGTGTTTTAGTGCATTAAAATTAAAAAAAGTGTATTTTTTCCCCCAAAAATGCGTTTGAAAAATCGCTGCGCAAATACTGTGTGGAAAAAAAAATACAACACCCACCATTTTAATCTGTAGGGCCTTTGCTTTAAAAAAATATATAATGTTTGGGGGTTCAACTTAATTTTCTTGTAAAAAAAAAAATGTTTTCATGTAAACAAAAAGTGTCAGAAAGGGCTTTGTCTTCAAGTGGTTAGAGTGGATGATGTGTGACATAAGCTTCCTAATGTTGTGCATAAAATGCCAGGACAGTTCAAACCCCCCCCCAAATGACCCCATTTTGGAAAGTAGACACCCCAAGCTATTTGATGAGAGGCATGTCGAGTCCATGGAATATTTTATATGTTGACACAATTGCGGAAAATATATATATATATATATATATATATATATATATATATATATTTTTTTTTTTTTGCACAAAGTTGTCACTAAATGATATATTGCTCAAACATGCCATGGGCATATGTGGAATTACACCCCAAAATACATTCTGTTGCTTCTCCTGAGTACGGGGATACCACATGTGTGGGACTTTTTAGGAGCCTAGACGCGTACAGGACCCCAAAAACCAAGCACTGCCTTCAGGCTTTCTAAGGGTGTAAATTTTTGATTTCACTCCTCACTGCCTATCACAGTTTCGGAGGCCATGGAATGCCCAGATGGCACAAAACCCTCCCAAATGACCCCATTTTGGAAAGTAGACACCCCAAGCTATTTGCTGAGAGGTATAGTGAGTATTTTTCAGATCTCGCTTTTTGTCACAAAGTTTTGAAAAAAGAAAAAAAAAAAAGAAAAAATTATTTTCTTTCTTAATTTTCAAAAACAAATGAGAGCTGTAAAATACTCACCATGCCTCTCAGCAAATAGCTTGGGGTGTCTACTTTCCAAAATGGGGTAATTTGGGAGGGGTTTGTGCTATTTTGTCATTTTATGGCCTTCGAAACTGTGATAGGTAGTGAGGAGTGAAATCAAAAATTTGCGCCCTTAGAAATCCTGAAGGCGGTGCTTAGTTTTCGGGGTCCCGTGCATGGCTAGGCTCCTAAAAAGTCCCACACATGTGGTATCCCCGTACTCAAGAGAAGCAGCAAAATTTATTTTGGGGTGCAATTCCACATATAACCATGGCATGTGTGAGCAATATATCATTTAGTGACAACTTTTTGTATTTTTTTTTTTTTTTTTTGTCATTATTCAATCACTTGGGACAAAAATAAATAATATTCAATGGGCTCAACATGCCTCTCAGCAATTTCCTTGGGGTGTCTACTTTCCAAAATGGAGTCACTTGGGGGGGGTTTTGTACTGCCCTGCCATTTTAGCACCTCAAGAAATGAGATAGGTAGTCATAAATTAAAAGCTGTGTAAATTCCAGAAAATGTACCCCAGTTTGTAGACGCTATAACTTTTGCGCAAACCAATAAATATACGCTTATTGACATTTTTTTTTACTAAAGACATGTGGCTGAATACATTTTGGCCTAAATGTATGACTAAAATTGAGTTTATTCGATTTTTCTTATAACAAAAAGTAGAAAATATAATTTTTTTTCAAAATTTTCGGTCTTTTTCCATTAATATCGCAGGGGCAATCAAATACCATTAAAAGAAAGCTCTATTTGTGGGAAGAAAAGGACGCAAATTTCGTTTGGGTACATCCTTGCATGTCCGCACAATTTCCAGTTAAAGCAGCGCAGTGCCAAATTGTAAGATCACCTTGGTCTTTATGCTACGTATTGGTCCGGGGCTTAAGTGGTTAACTAACACATGTCAAAATTGCAAAACTGCGTTCAGGCATTAAGGTTTGTTTTACCCTTAGGCATGAAAGGGTTAATCTTGGAGTACAATACAGGCCACAAGCCACCCTTCCCTCTGTGATCTTGATTGCCTGCTATAGAACTCAGAATTGCTGGGAACGGGAGAAATTTTATAGGGCTATGTAGTTTTTTTTTTTGTGTCCAATACCTTGAAAGTACCTGCCTATAATCCGGTTATCTCCTAATCTGCCTGTGTCCTGTACTGTACTCTGAGAAATAGTAAGTGAATCCCATTATTCTTTTCATTTTGGTATGATGGGTTTAACGGTACTCTGTGGGATGTTTAAATTTTGAGATATTTTCTTATAACCCAACCCTGGATCATATTGTTCCACAATTTTGTCTCTGAACTGCTTAGAGAGCTCCTTGGTCTTTATGTTGCTTGCTTTGTGGTGTTGCAGACTCGGGGGCTTTTCAGAACAGGTGTATTTTTTATTTATACTGACATGTGACAGATCATGTGACATTTGATTGCACACAGGTGTACCTTGTGTAATCCTTTAACTATGGAACTTCTGAAATTAATTAGTTCGACCACTTACAGGTTTCAAATCAATGTGGGTAAATACTTATGCACACTCAATATAAATTTTTTCTTAAATTGGTTATGTCACAATAAAAAATATTTTGAAAATTCATAGGCATGCTATAAAAAGCCCCAAAAATAGATTTTCATTCCAAGTTGTAATGCAAAAAAACAGGAAACCCACCAAAGAGTGAATACTTTTGCAAGGCACTCTATAGGCTCAGGGTAGGAGGCAAGGCCTCAGGAGCTCACAAAACCCACACAGCTGTTAGTAGGCGAGGGTCAGATGGACGAAGATAACCAAAGTCACTGTAGGTGGGCAGCAGGAATGAACCAAAGACTGAATTTTCATGTGGATCTTTGCAGCAGGAGATTCTTCCTTGATGATATATAGCAAGAAAGAGAGCACACTTGCATGAGACTCCTCCCAGTAGATGACATTAGTTATTGTTCTGACAGTGATAACCCATCCACAGCTAAAATAATGGGAAATGAGGAATAAAGTTGTCAAGCGACTTACGTAAATGAGGTAGCTCCAGTTCTTGGCCTGTCTCATTTCATTGCCCCGTATGTAAAGTGTTAAAGTCGAGTTATTACTGTATTAATAATCGATATTCAATAATTCATATTGATAAGGAAAGTTCTAAGAAAATCTGTTTAGTTCTCGTGTAAAAACTCAAAAATGTATTTAATAAAATAGCAAAATATTACAAGAACAATATCAAAATGTAGAATATAATAATAGCATTAATAATGTAATTATTTTCTTAAAATAAAGATTGAATCAAATGTATGTCTTTGTGTGTGTGAAGCTGAATCAGCTTCCTTTCATGTCTCCCGTGTGTCAGCATCTGCTCTAAAACTTCTCTGACTACCTTTTCACTCATAAAATCGAACCCCCACCTTATCTTAAAAAGGGCTGGTTTAAGTCCATTATTTGCCTTGCAGTTCTACAGAAAGCCTGCGAATTTCAAACATCTCCTTCACACAAGGGTGGGAGTTATTCAGACTCTTATGCATTAACATTCCGGAGAAGTTGGCATGTGGCCTGAATCATTTAACTTGTACAATATACATTTCCTTTAACATCTAAATCAAATACTACATAAATCAGTATGTATATTATATTCATTGAAAACCGAATGTTCTTGTTAATATCTTAATAAAGAAGTATTGTAATATTAAAGAACTTATAATCTTAACTAAAACAAACCCTTACGTCTTAAGAATGTAACCCTATCTATTTACGATGGGAGGAGGTGAGAGAAATCAACTCAGACTTTAATTACTACCACGTTAGCTCTCCATCGGATTGCTTATGAAGCTTATAACAGAATGTATACTTTCACAAGTATAAAAGTCTATATAATTTCACTTTTTCCATATCTAAAAGATATAACGATATATATATGTCAATTATTCTCAGAGACCGAATCCATTCATTCATTTGTTAATATTTGTTAATTGATGAATATTAGATATTAGATTAAGGGAAACTTTCTAACATAAAGTGAGTCTTTACATATGGGGCAATGCCAGTGGCTCTGGACCTGGAAAGAGATCTGCAGCTAAGTTTTACCAGAGTGGTGTCCGAAAGCACCTCATACAGATCCTAGTGCCTAAAAGTCACTGCCAAAAGTATCCAGAGTCCAGATGTAGTAATCCAAAAGCCAGTAATCCAGATAGCTGCAGAAACAAAACTCTAGCAATGAAAAAAAAAACGAAAGCGTAAAAAAGCAATGCTATCAAAACAAAAAAAGGCTAGTCTTTACCACAGCAGAGCTATTAAAAAACCTAGGAGACTAGGTTTTTTTGAACACTGACAGTTTTATTGATTTTTCATATTTTCCAACAGAAAAAGACAGACAAAACAAAAAATAAAAAAATAAAAAGCACGCTAAGTAATAAGTAGTAAACCTCAGGCAAACTGTCCGCATACAATGTCGCCCAGAAAGAGACAAAGTTGAGGCATATAAAACAGATCGACACTAAGCCGTGTATGTCCATACCCAAACAATAAGGCTAGCTTTAAGGCTTATGTATCACCATTAAGTTCGGATTCGTTCAGATACAAATCAGTGAAAAAAAAAAAAAAATTAGAAAGAGAATAAAGAAAAGGTAGATAGAGCCAAGGAGACTAGAGAGGACGGGGAAAAAGAGAGGAGGAAAGGGTAGGAGAGAAGAGGACAACCACCCGACCCCAGGCCCCCTCACCGCCTGGGGACACCAAACGCGTGTCAGTCGATATTAGGAACTTCTAGCTTGTCACACAATTCCCATATTTGGTTGTGTGTATCGAGGGTATTATTTAAGGATGCAGTCAGGTATTCCATCCGTTTAACATCTCTAATCCTGGAATGCAATTCAAACAAAGAGGAGGGTTCCTTCCTTTTCCATTTCAGGGCTACCAAGCATCTCCCGGCTGTTAGCACCTGGGCTAGAATTTTGTTCAAGGTTTTGGAAAAGGAAGGGGGTAGGAGACCCAAGAGGAACAATTTAGGGTCGAATGGCACTCAAGTGTCAAAGATGGAGTGGAGAAGAGAACGCACCGTCTGCCAGTAGGGGACAATCAGTGGGCATGTCCAATAGGTATGATACAGCATCCCCACCGCTTTACAACTGCGCCAACAACGGCGATCAGCTGAGGGGTAAATAGAGTGGAGCAGGTCAGGAGTTTGGTACCAGCGAAGTAAAATTTTGTATTGATTTTCTTTGTATAGTGTACAGACAGAACTCCTAGGGGCCTGTGACCATATAATTTGCCATGTCTTCAAGGGTATATCCTCACCCAAGGCCTGCTCCCACTTGTGCATATAGGCATGTCGAGGTCCAGTTGATGACATATCCGTGATCAGGAGTTGATAGGTGCGCGATATCATACCTTTAGGGGACAAACCCTCTAAGCTGATTTTCTCAAACTCGGTTAAGGGGGAGAATTGCAGGTTTGATACCAGAGACTGTGCAAAATGGCGGATTTGTAGGTAACTAAAGAATTCCTGTCTAGGTAAATCAAAGGCATCTTTCAGATCCTGGAAGGACCTCAGGGTTCTGGTTCTGGTATCCACCAATTGACCATACCGAAACAAGGCCCTATTCATCCAAAAGTGGGACATCTGCGAGGTCAAGCTGTCCGGGACATTGGGAGTAAATAAAAAGGAGGTGACCAGGGAAGCAGCGGAGGTGAGCGGGTACGTCGATTTAGCACGTCGCCATAGCGTCCGTAAGAGCGCCATTGGGCCTAGCAGTTGGGACCCACCGAAGAGGCACATCTGTACTCCATAGCATGGAGTTAGGATTGGTAGGGGCCAACCACAGCTTCTCAATTTCTGTCCATCTGTTGTATGCGTGAAGGGTACACCAAGAAGCCACCGGCCGCAACTGAGCAGCCAAGTAATACTTGGCTATGTTGGGAAAGGCGAGACCTAATTCTACATGTAGATTCGGGAGAGAAATATGGGGCTGGGTAAGTGTGAGCAGGACATCGTCTGCAAATAAAGAAATCTTAAAGTCCCTAATATGGACTGGGATGCCGTGAATGTTCAGGTTTTGTCTAATATGAGCTGCTAGGGGCTCAATACAGAGGGCATATAGGAGAGGAGAGATTGGACAGCCCTGTCGTGTGCCGTTGGAGATATGTAAGGTGGGCGAGGAGGCAAACTGAGTCCTGACTAAGGTCGAGGGGGACGAGTACAAATGAGTAATGGCTCGTAGGAAGGGGCCCTTTATACCGGCTCGACGAAGGGTAGCAAAGAGGAAGGGCCAGCCCAGTCTATCAAAGGCCTTTTCCGCGTCTAGATTTAGAAGCAGCGCCTCAGACCTGTTCCTGTTTGCTACCTCCACAAGGTCAATAACCCTCCGGGTATTGTCCCCAGCCTGTCGGAGGGGAATGAACCCCACTTGATCTTTATGAATCAGTGGGGGCATAAAGTTGTTTAATCTATTAGCTAGTATTTTAGTAAAAAAAAATTAAGTCTACATTCAAGAGCACAATCGGCCTGTAGTTAGAGAACAGTGTATGGTCTTTTCCTGGTTTGGGGATCATTGTAAGAAAAGAGGTCTGCATATCTCTCAGAGTGGGTGTGTTGGTCATGAAGGAATGAAACAGAGGGGTGACGTGGGGGAGAAGGAGTAGCAAGAAGGTTTTATAATAGAGGTATGGTAGACCATCAGGCCCAGGGGCCTTGTTATTCGGGAGAGATTTAACCGTGTCGACTACTCCTTCCTCAGAAATAGGGGAGTTAAGGCTGGTTAGGGCGGAGGTGGAAAGAGTGGGAAGGTCGCAGTCTACTAGGTAAGAATGGATTGCCCGGGATAATCAGGAGGGGGGAGGGATTGTGCGGTACACTTAGGTCATTATACAGGGTGGAATAATAGTCATGGAAGAGCTGGGCAATTTTAGAGGGTGAGATTGGAGAGTGCCATTTGCGTCTTTAATACAGGTGGGTGAGGTAGCAGCCGCACGATCCTGGAGTTGCCTTGCTAGGAGGGTGTGTGGCTTATTAGCCTTGTCGTAAAAAGATTGGCGCAGTTGGAGAAGGGCTTTCTCCGTTTTCCCTAGGTAAATGTCCCACAGACTAACCCTAGTGCTCGCCAGTGCCCTAAGAGTACGCAGGGAGGGGGATGACAGCAAGCGTGTTTCCAGTTGTCGGAGCTGATCCAACAGCAGTTGTCTGGCTTTATTGGCATTACGTTTTAGGGCAGTAGAAAGTGATATGCACTGGCCACGAAAGACCGCTTTATGGCCTTCCCATAAGGAGGGGGGTGTGACCTCAGGGGAGCTGTTTTCAGCGAAGTACAGCTTCAAAGTTTGTTCCAATTCCACTTTGAAGGGAACATGCTTAAGCAGGAACTCATTTAGACGCCAGTGACAGACTCGAAAGGATCCCGGAGAAAGCGCTAAGGAAAGTTTAATCGGAGCATGATCCGACCAAGAAATTGCTTGGATATCCGAGCCTGTACAGGCTCTCGGGGTTGGAGCATTAACAAAAAAATAGTCGACACGCGAATGGGACTTATGGGGGTGGGAATAAAAAGTGAATTGCTTAGCTGATGGATACGCAGTGCGCCAGGTGTCAAATAGGGCATATTTCCTAGTTAATTGGTGGAAAAGGGTGGATTTCCTATCAGCAGCTAGGGAGGCTTTTCCAGGACCTATGGAGAGCTTATCTAGACCTGGGGAGTAGGTAAGGTTAAAGTCTCCTCCTATAACCAGATACTGGTGGGGAGTCGCAAATAAGCGTTTATATGCTTTAAATAAAAACGAGGGCTGGTTGACGTTCGGGGCGTAAATATTACATAGAGTAAGGTTGGTGCCTTTCCAAGAGCCCCGAAGAATGAGATAATGACCTAGAGGGTCTGTGTACAGAGATTGCAATTGGAAAGGGGATCCCTGTTTAAAGAGGATCGCTACACCTGCCCGTTTACATGTATTAGAGGCAACGTAAATTTGAGGGAAGTGTTTGAGGGCGAACGTCATAGTGCCTGACTTAGCAAGGTGCGTCTCCTGGATAAAGATAATGTCCGGTGCGGACCGCTTGAACTCGCGGAGGGCTAAACTACTTTTTACATTGGAGTTAAGGCCCTTCACATTTAGGGACAATATGTCAATCATGGCGGACACAGAAGCAAGAGACGTTGTTCGCTTACCCATCCTAGTAGACATTGACCAGATGTTCAGGGGATCCGCCGGTTGGTTCCCAGGGGTAGTCTTGGATCGGGGGACCAGGGTCGAGTAGCCGGATCCCAGGTTCCGGAGGTGGGGGGTGTCCAGAAGGGTGAGAGGTAGATGAGAAAAAGAAAGGGGGGAAGCCAAGGAAGGGAGAAGAGAAGAAAGTGAAAAACAACAAATAAAACACACAGGACAAGATCAAAAAACACATATTCAAATACTAATAACATCTCACAGTATAACCCACCTAAAAAAGGTGGCGGGTTAGGAGTCTCCGAAAGGCCCCCCCTGACGGGGTTGGAAAAAATTAACCCGTCAGAGGACAGTAAACAAAACCGTACAATCAGGTAGGGAACCATTCGGAGGGGGGAGGGGGGGATGCATGACCAAGGGAGGAATGATCCGCTCCCGGGCCTGCCTGCAAATGTAGTTAATGATAAACCTGCACTTGGCAAACGATCATAACTACAACTGTAGCTAAAACCCAAGAACAATTTAGCGGGCCAACCGCTCGGAATAAATGGTATCAGAAGATCCCAAAATATTGCGCAAGCGAGTCCCCTGATCCGACGCCCCCTAAAGGGACATCGGATAGGGGGAGTTCGCAACAAACAAAAGGGGAAGGAGGGTATCATCCGTAGTAGGGTGACCTCTAAGGGATAGGAGGAAACAAATGAAAAAGAGTAACCAAGCCTCATCCAGGAATCCCAGATTGGGGGAGAGGAGGGAAACCAGTCAACAGACCATCAAAAATTTGGTGATCTCAGCGGGAGCAGAAAGTTAATGCCGAGATGGGGGCGGAGAGGAGCCGGAGGGACGGGGCCATGGACGCTTCCTCCCGGTGACCTGGTTTCAGGGGGGCGGTCGTGGTGGGGGAAGTGGCAGGGGATCCCAGCCGGGGGTAGTTGGTACTGGAATGTACAAGTCTCTGCAGAAGGATTGAAGATCCTCTGGGTATCGTAGCGTGGTGGACCTCCCATCTCTCTTTGCTGTAAGGCTAAAGCGGAAACCCCAGTGGTAGCGGAAATCATGTTCCCTCAGTAGGGTAAGAACAGGTTGTAGGGAGCGTCGTTGCTGGAGAGTAATCCATGACATATCGGGGAAGAGCTGTATGGGGGCGCAATCAAAATCAATAGTGCGCATGTTGCGGGCCTTCCTCGTGATTTCTTCTTTGAGGGTATAGTTGTGAACCCTGCAAATCATATTTTGAGGTCTAGACCCTGGCCCGTGAGGACAAAGGGCACGATGAGCCCTGTCCAGCTTAACTTTTTGGTGTTCAGGGTGACCGAGGACTCTGTTAAAGATAGCTTGTAGGGTAACAGGTAGGTCTTCCTCCTGGGTTGCTTCAGGGAGGCCTCGGACCCTGATGTTATTTCGCCTGCCCCTATTGTCCAGGTCCTCAAGATGGTGGTTAAAGTCCCGGAGGGTGGAGGCTTGTGAGGCTAGTTGGGTGGGAATCTGGGAGATTTCGTGCTTGATATCCCAACCCTCTTCCTCTAGCGAAGAAACTCTGGTAGAGAGGTGGTGAAGGTCAGTCCACAACATGTTGATCTCAGATCTGCAGGTCTCACGCACCTCCTGGATGAGCATACGGAAGTCCTGCTTTGTAGGCATACAGCGGACATAATCAGGTATAGGCCTCAGGTTCTGCGTCAGAGTCAGTGGCAACATGGACAGGGGTGCCCCAAGCAGGGGCTGCACAGGCTGCAGGCAGGGGATAGTCTCCCAGGGATGGATGGTAAGGAGTAGATGGCTTATGTTTTGTCTTTGTGTGGGTGCCATGTGCATTCCCTGGATAGGAATGAGCCCCCAGATGCCCCGGGGTTTGTGGGAGTTGAGGGGAGGCTGTGGTCTGATGCGTTTCTCTCTGGTGTGGAGAAGGTGAGGGTGCTCTGTCCCTGTGTGGTTGGGATTGCGGTGCTCCGTCCCTGTGTGGCTGGGATCTCTGTGGCAGAGAGTGTGGATCCCACTCAGGGGTGAGGGAGTCCCAGGATGTGGATGGAGTGACAGTCTGAGCCAGCGTGGGTGGTTGGGGGCTCCACAAGGCAGTGGGGGAACGGCTGAGAAAGGCTGCCTAATATATGGCTGCTGAGGGGAGCAGGGGGCCCGACCTGAGAGCGGAAGGTGGAGTCCAGGGTAGAGGCAGCCGTGAGGTCCCCCTCCGAGCCATTCCTGTGAGTCCCGGCTCCCGGAGAGGAAGGAGAGGCGAGTGCGGAGGACGCGGCCGTTGCCATCTTGGCCGCGTGATGTCCCGCTGGAGATTCCGGACCAAAATACTCAGTGATAAGCGGCGGAGGTGCGGAGGAGGACCTGGTATTGTGTCCTTGGGGCTTGGGGTCCTTTTGCTTTCTAGGTTTTCCCATAGTAGTGCAGGCGGTCAGTGCTGAGTAAGGCTATGCAGGCAGGCCAGGCGAGGAGCTTCAGCAGTGCATGTCTGATCCCGCTGCCATCCAAGCCCAGAGACTAGGTTTTAAGAAAAAACTGAGGCATGTTGGTAGTGGGAGGGGTTATCTTGGGGCAGGCTTACAGTTTCTTAAAGTGATTGTAGTCTGAATCCTCCTCTGCTGGGGTCCCCCGCCGGCACTCCTGGCCTCTCCTTTTCTCTGTGTGCCCCCATAACAAGCCGCTTGCTATGGAAGCACACGTATGGGCTTGCTGCTGAGCTCCCTGTGTTCATAAACACACATAGTGCTACCGTACCCCGCCCCCCAGTCTCCCCTCACATCATTTGATAGCAGCAGGAGCCAATGCTTCCTGATGCTGCCTGAGTCCCTGTTAGAAGAGAAATATAAGGGAGAGAAGATTGCAGCTGGGCACAGCGCTAGATCCCTGGCAGGCTCAGTTAAGTGTTTGGGGGGGAAGGGGGGATAGTTAGTGTGGTGTGCATTAGGGTAGAAAAACACCCAGGCATTAGAACCACTTTAATTTGTCAGTGTCCAATTCTCCTGTAGGCAGCAGTATAACTTGATTCTGTGAAGGGGTTTTGAAAAAGTGAATTAAAGTCTCAGGCTTTGAAATTATTTAAAATTTTAACTCCAGGTTTAGTTAAAAAAAAAAAAAAAAATGTTGCCTTGGGCTCAATCTATTTAATCCAGAGCAGCTACACTACAGTAATTTCTTACGGCCAATTGATGTGGCCATTGTCATTCAGCCCACTTCCTGTGAGCCCAGACTGTCATAGCCATACCTCCTGTGTTTGCATAATCACGTAGCCTGTGGCTCCAATGCTAGGCAGTCAATGAGGAAAACACGACCACCACGGAGAAAGGTGGACACATGGCATCATTGGGCCAGCCTGCAGGAAAAAAGGTATGTATAACGTTTTTGCCTTTTTTTTTTTTTGGAAGGAGGAGTTCAAACAAGATTGAGGTCTGAAATTCTAGCTTTCCACTTTAACTTTTGATCATGGGTTTTAAACTGTTACCTCTAACCATTTTAATATGTCTCATTTCAGGAGCATCGAATGCTACCAAACTCCCTCCCTTGGATCACAGCACTCCCACAGGTGCAGGATCTGCACAGATTATGGCAGCCTTGGAAAATGAATACCTGGCAGGTGAGACTTTGCCATTGGAGACTTTAAGGTCCTGAGCTGTTCATGTCCTCTAATTTTGTATTTATCTATGACCTTGTAAAGCACAGGACTTTTATTGCTTTGTCTGTTCCTACTCAGTAAATTCTTTTAGCACACATTTTATGCAATTTCAGATGTTTCTTTGTGAAAACTTTGCTTTATTCAGCAGCTATTCTTGCTTATTTAAGTGGTTTCATATTGTTCCTCTGCATAGTTAAAGACCCCCTGTGAGGTTTAATTTTTTTTTTTTTCAGACTTTTTCCTTACTTCCTGCCCCAAAGGCACAGCAGGAAAGGGGAGAAAAGTTGCTTTTACACAGTTGTCATCAGAACAAGTGTGCAAGATTTCTTCCCACCCTCAGTTCTGGTGATGACCATAACATTTTGGATTTTCCATCACTCTTTCTCGCGGGGAAAATAATTGATCCCTGCAGATTTTGTAAGTTTGTCCACTTACAAAGAAATATAGGGTCTATAATTAGTCAGAATATCAACCAAAAATCCAGAAAAAACACATTATGCCAAACGTTATAAATTGAGTTGCAGTTCAGTGAGTAAAGGAAGTACTGTATTTATCGGCGTGTAACACTTACTTTTTCCTCCTGAAAACAGAGGGTAAACTGTGCCTGCATGTTATACAGGTGGCACCCATTGGCAGGGTGTCGGGCCGGGCCGTCCCGCGTCTCCTGGCCCTGGGACAGCACTGCCATACTTCAAATACCACTGCCAGCCCTCTCCCACACACCGCACCCCCGAGTCACCCCCAATGCAAACGGGAGCCTGTAATACTAAGCAACGCCGCTCGTTCTGGCCGCTCTCCTCCAGCTCCGCCTCCTCGAGTGTAGCTTTTGATTGGAGGAGGAGAGCGGTCATGTGACCATCAATGAAACAGCAGAGGAGAGTCACATGATTGTGTCCACAAGAGAGCGACGTCAATTGAGGCACACAGAAGCCCCCATCCACAATGAGAGTGACACAGGAGGAGCGGCGCACGAGAAAGGGCTGTCAGCAACACCTTCTCAACCCCTCAAAGTATGCTGGCAGCGCTGTCCCAAGAGACTGGGAGTGCAGTGGGGCTTTGTAATGAAAGGAGTCTGCGAGCTGTGCGGGCAAAGGAGTCTGCGAGCTGTGCGGGCAAAGGAGTCTGCGAGCTGTGCGGGCAAAGGAGTCTGCGAACTGTGCGGGCAAAGGAGTCTGCGTGCTATGCAGGGGGACCGTGTGCTGTTCAGGGGGCTGTGGAACAATTTTTTCCCCTGAAACCTCCCTCTTAAAATCAGGGTGCATGTTATATGCCGATAAATACGGTATTTGACCCCCAAGCAAAACAGGACTTGGCACTTAGTGGAGAAACCCTTGTTGGCAAGCACAGAACACATTTCAGGAGGGATTTTGGTCCACTCTTATTTACAAATCTTCTCTAAATCCTTAAGGTTTCTTGGCTGCCTCTTGGCAACTCCCTCCATAACTTTCTATAGGATTAAGGTCTGGAGACTGGCTACGCCACTCCATGGCCTTAATGTGCTTCTTCTTGAGCCACTCCTTTTGTTGCCTTTAAATCCTATAGAAAATATATGAAGGAAGTTCACCAGGTGGTATATAAGCCGACAGTTTTTTTTTTTTTTTTACCTGCTGAAAATCCTGGAGTTTTTTTTACCCACGTGACCTCTGGAACTTTTAGAACAAAGTGGTTAATCGCTTGTTGTCCAGCTTCTGTAGATAAACTCCTGACCAGTCACACATGTAAACAGAGGCATCATGTTGCAGAGAGGAAACCGTGTTTTTCATATGACGTCCAGCAGGATAAGCCACGATCGTGCGCCCGGGGGTCGCATTGCGACAATCGTTGGTGTAGTGTGTCACTCTGATACACCACATCTCCGATCTCAGTAAAGCGCCTCACACATAGGCTCTTTACCATGTGATCAGCTGTGTCCAATCACAGTGTAAACACGAAGAGTCGTTTTTCGGCTTTTCCTCCACTCGCACTGACAGACGCGAGTAGAGGAGAGCTGATCGCCTGCTCTCCTGACAGGGGGGGTCTGCGCTGATTGATTATCAGTGCAGCCCCCCCCAAGGGTGCCCATCAGGGAAGCCCACCCATGACCACCAGGGATGCCAATTATTGCCCATTTAGAGGTGCCAATCAGTGCCCATCAGTAATACCTGCCAGTGCCTTTTCATCAGTGCCACCTATAAGGACCTATCAGTGCTGCATATTATTGCCCATCATCAGTGCCGCCTTATCCGTGCCCGTCAGTGCTGCTTCAATAGTGCCCATCAGTGAAGGAGAAAACATACTTATTTACAATTTTGTTTTTTTAACAGAAGCAAAGAAAAACATTTTTTTTCTTCAAAATTTTCAGTCTTTTTTTTATTCAGCAAAAAATAAAAACCCCAGTGGTAATCAAATACAACCAAAAGAAAGCTCTATTTATGGGAACAAAATTATAAAAAATTTGTTTGTGTACAGTATTGCATGACCGCGCAAATGTCATTTAAATGCAACTGCGCTGAAAATTGGCTTGGGCAGGAAGGGGGGAAGTGCCCTGTATTGAAGTGCTTAATAAAAAAAAAATACAATATATACCCTAATATTTTTGTAAAATGTGAAAGATAATGTTACATCGAGTAAATAGATACCTAATATGTCACGCTTTTTTAAAATTACACACACTTGTGGAACGGCGACAAACTATGGTACTTAAAAATTTCCATAGGCGACGTTTTAAATGCCTTAACAGGTTAGCTGTTTAGAGTTACAGAGCAGGTCTAGCACTAGAATTATTGCTCTTGCTCTAATGTTTGTGACGATACCTTACATGTGTGGAGTGAACACCGTTTACATATGCGGGCACGACTTACATATGCGTTCGCTTCTGCGTGTGACCACAAAGGGATGGGGGCGCTTTAATTTTTTATTTTTTTTTACACTGTATTTTTATTTATTTATATATTTTATCATTTTTATTCCTATTATAAGGAATGTAAACATCCTTATAATAGAAATAAGGATGACAGGTCCTCTTTATGGAGAGATCTGGGGTCAAAAAGACCTGAAATCTGTTCTTTACCTTTTAAAAGCAAAAGATCTGAAAAACAATTTTTATAGATCTTTTGCTTTAAAAAAATTACTTTACTTCCAGCCTTGACCAGAAGTGGTGTCATGATGTCGCTCTGGTCCTCCAAAGCCATAGAGGCAATCAAAGAGGATCTACTCTTTGATTGCCTATGGGAGCAGCCGGCCGTACTGTCGGTTCGGTCGGAAACGGTAAGCCCGAGTTAGTTAAATTCCCATTAGGGCTCGATTTGCCACACATACACTTTACCCAATGCTGCTGCACGGCCATCAAAGGGTGCCAAATATGAAGGCCTTATAAGGAATAGCACTCGGGGTAAATAAATACGGCCGGTCTACACGGCCGTGTCACAGCACTTAAGATTAACCCTCCGCCCTGCAGTCAGCAGCTCAGTTTTTTTCTGCCTTTGGGCCCAGAGTCCAGAAGAATTTTTTATTTAATTTTTGTGATCTTCTATCCACTGCCGGCTGGGCGACAGGCTGGATATATAGATCCTTGTAGTCTTCCCAGTTCCGGCCATCGAGCGTGCCAGTTTCTTGCTTCGTGCTTGGTTCTGACCACGACATATCCCATGGCTCCAGGGGTGGCCGGTGAGCACATGCTCTGGGGTTCACATATGACTGGGCTGCTTGTTGTCTCACTCACAGTGGACCGGGCAGACAGCTACTCCCTCACGGTTGTAGGTCTGTCCAGGACGCACCAGCGGGTCCTCGCATGGACGGGTAAGTACTATTCCTCCTGCCTCGGCAGGTGGACATAGATGGGCCTCCGAGGGATTGCGGGGTTCTCCTGTCCTCCCTTTCCCTGATCTCTATCACTATCCCCTTCTGCCCTAGGGCTCGCTGCGACCGGGGCATACCTGTTGGGGGACTCAGGTTCTCAGTGGGGGACCGTGGGGTGTCGGGACCCGTTTTTTCTGTGGGGGGTGCTCTTTTCTGGGGAGGTCCCTGCCTAGGCCTTCTCGTTCACATTGCGGTGCTTAGACGCCATTTTTTGTATGCCTGCTGGTTTCTATTGAAATTCCCATTGGCGGCCATTTTGCCGTGGCTGCGCCATAGCGCAGGTTGTTATTGCGGGCGGCTATTTCTTTCTCGTACATCACGGGACACAGAGCGACATAGTCATTACTAATGGGTTATATAGATACCTTCAGGTGCTGGCACTGGCAACTTCCAAAACCGGAAGTACCCTCCCCTATATAAGCCCCTCCCATCCGGGAGCACCTCAGTTTTTTTTACCAGTGTCTAAGGTGTTGGCCAAGAAGAAACATGTGTTTTTCACTGAGCTTGCGTACAGGTTCTTTTGGGCCTCAGTAAGCTATTCCGGATCCGACCAAAAAAGCTTCATAGCTAAACGGTCGGTACCCGGGCCTTGCAGAGAAGAGCAAGGTTTTGCCTGTAATGCTTCTCTTAGGAGAGCTGGACCCTGGGATCCAGAGCTCTGGTCATACCCATGACCAAGATGTTTTCTGTGCAGGGTGCTATACAGGTCCAGGGGAGTGGAATCCTTGGGAACCCGGTCCCTGAAGGTTTAATTACAATGCCTGCCGTGATAGGTGAAGTTTGGGCTTCTGTGGACCAAACAAAGTCCTGCGGCGGGGAACAGGTAAGTGGGGGCCCCCAGGAACTTGGTTCTATTGGGGGACCCCCAAGCCTAATTTGTCTTTCTGTCTGTTACCTAACGGTATTCCCGCTAATATCTGTGCATGCCTGTAACTACTAAAAAATGTAATAATTTTAATAGTGGTCAAGAAAAAAAAAAAAAATACATATATATATTTAATATATTAGACTGCGGTACCTGTGTTAATCCACTAGAGGCCGCTGTGGAACGTTTCTTGTCATGTGGACTAGTTTCTTTTTATCAGAGCAAGTCCAGGCAGATGGTGAGTTCTCTTGTGGGAAACTGCTTCCTCTGCCATGTTGCAATGCTCGTCCACCCCCCGGTCTGCGGCAAAAGGGGCCCTGGCTCTTGTCCCTGGTTTCCTTTTTCAAAATTAGCGCCGAAGGCGCACGTGGCCGTGCGCGTGCGCGTGCACGCGCCTCTATATATAGAGGTGAGCCGGGAAAGGGGGCGGAGCTTGGGGGATGACGCTATGTGCGCGCCGCAGCGCTTCTGCGCATGTGCGGGCGTCCCAGCATGTTAAAAACCACAATTATGTGTTGTGAGCTGGCTATGGAGTGCAGAGACAGAGCTGGCAACATTTAAAAAAGGCATACAGCAAGCGGTTGATGCAGGCATCCCCATAGAAAGGCACATTAGTAGACACCAACTGGTTTTATAGCAGCATTTGTGCTAGACTATTGTCAGTAAGTGGTGTATTTCGGCTGGAATACCTCAGCTTTGGGCTTAGGAATAATGCCGTCAAAAAACTCCGGGACTAAAAATTCCAGGAAGCATAGGGGGTCTCCATCGGGCTCTGAGGATCTTGGGCATGCTTCGGCTGCACCAGTCTCCCCTGAACAATCAGAGGTTAGTGACCGTAGAGCACCCTCAGGAGTACCTGGTACTGTGGCTGTCCTCAGTTCACCTGCTCCTGTGTATGTAACAGAGGAGGTTTTTTCCTCAGCTCTGGGAGGGCTGGAAGAGAGATTGTCAGCATTGATCGCTGCTTCCCTGTCACAGGAAAAAAGCGCTCGATCTCCGTCTCCTCCCTCAGAGTGCCTGTTAGCAGAGCAACAGTCCCATACAGGGATCGACCTGCCTGAAGGGGATCAGGATGAGGTCGATTCTGTTGTAGAGGAATCAACAGTGGAAGAGCCATTCTCAGCATCACATGCTGAAAGGTTATGGGTTCAGTCCCTGACTAATATGGTCCGATCAGCATTTAAAATGCCCCTTGCGGAGCCATCATCCACTTCTGTCTCCTCGTTGGGGTCGCTAAAAGCTCCCCAGACTGTTTGTTCCTTTCCGATCCATCCTTTACTGGAAGGGCTCATTTACCAGGATTGGGAGCATCCTGATAAAATATTTACTCCTCCCAAGAGATTTCAAGTGGTCTATCCCATGGAGGATAAGTTCATCAAAAAATGGAGGGTCCCTACAGTGGACGCAGCCATCTCTTGTGTGAATAAATCACTGACATGTCCAGTGGATAATGTCCAAATGTTCAAGGACCCAATAGATAAAAAATTGGAGTCCTTATTAAAATCTGCTTTTTCTACAGCAGGATTGGTGACACAACCAGCAGTGGCAGCTATTGGGGTCTGCCAAGCAGTGAAGGATCAGTTGAAACAGGTCTTAAGGGACTTGCCAGATCAGCAGGCTCTTGCCCTAGCTGATCTACCTAGAGCCTTATGCTTTGCGGTGGACGCTATAAAGGATTCAATCCATCAGGCCTCCCGCCTTACGCTGTCTGTAGTACATATGCGCAGGCTTTTATGGCTCAAAAACTGGTCTGCTGAAGCTCCCTGTAAAAAATTGCTGGTCAGCTTCCCATTTCATGGTGAACGCTTATTCGGGGAAGACCTGGACAAATATATCCAGAGAATTTCCAGCGGTAAAAGTACACTTTTGCCGGTTAAAAACAGAGTTAGAGGTCCCTCTTTTAAGAGGCCTGCTTCTCCAGTCCCTAGGACATCGGCTGTGAAACAGTTCCGACGGCCTCCTCGGTCAAATCCCGGAGGTAAAAATCAGGGACAATTGCAGGGTAACAAGAAGCCCTGGAGCAGGAGAGGTACAAAACCTCCCCCAAAGTCAAATGCATGAAGGGTTGCCCCCACTCAATCGGGTGGGGGGAAGACTTCAGTTGTTCGCAGAGACCTGGCGGGACACGATCAGAGACAGATGGGTGCTCTCCGCAGTAAATCTGGGATACAAATTGGAGTTAAAAGACTCCCCTCCTTCCCACTTTATAAGGTCAAACGTGCCAAGGGATCCCCAGAAGAGAGGATCCCTCCTGTTGGCGCTAGAACAATTATTGTTCCAAGCAGTAATTATAGAGGTTCCCCTGGAAGAATGGGGGTTCGGGTTTTACTCAAACCTCTTTACAGTCCCGAAGCCAAACGGGGACGTGAGGCCCATATTAAATCTAAAAGGGCTAAACAAATTCCTACATATCAGGACTTTCCGGATGGAGTCGATTCGGTCGGTGGCCACTGCCCTACAAGGGGAGGAATGGTTAGCCTCGATCGACATCAAAGATGCTTATTTGCACATTCCCATCTTTCCAGCCCACCAAAAATTTCTACGCTTTGCGGTAGAAGGGCGCCATTTTCAGTTCAGAGCCTTACCCTTCGGTCTGGCCACAGCACCACGAGTGTTCACAAAAATTCTGGCCCCATTATTGGCCAATCTA
The DNA here is from genome assembly GCA_029206835.1 of Rana muscosa. Classification (NCBI taxonomy): domain Eukaryota; kingdom Metazoa; phylum Chordata; class Amphibia; order Anura; family Ranidae; genus Rana; species Rana muscosa. Next base: position 160,459,277 of record CM055118.1, read on the forward strand.
AGAACACGAGGTGTAACGATAATGGCATATCTAGACGACTTGTTGCTGATAGACCACTCAGTGGAAAAACTAGAAGTGGTTGTTCACGAGACAATCAAGTATCTGGAATATCACGGTTGGATTATCAACCGAGACAAGTCAGCCCTAAAACCAGTCAAAAGTCTGGAATACTTGGGGCTAAGGCTGGATTCAGACCAGAGAAAAATTTTCTTGCCTCAAGAAAAGGGGTCGTCTTTGAGAGATTTGATCCACTTAGTGGGTTCAAAAAGACAGCCATCCATACGCCTATGCATGAGGCTGCTGGGAAAAATGGTGGCATCATTCGAAGCAGTACCCTACGGTCAATTCCATTCAAGGAATTTGCAAAGGGCCATACTGTCAGCCTGGAACAAAAAAGTTCAGGCTCTGGACTTACCAATGTCCTTGTCCCCTTCCGTTCGCAAGAGCCTCCGCTGGTGGTTGGTTCCCCAGAATCTGGAAAGAGGGAAATCCTTCAGTCCGATTTCTTGGAAGGTGGTCACTACAGATGCCAGCCTTATAGGCTGGGGAGCAGTACTGGAGCAATGGTCTCTCCAGGGCAGATGGTCGGATGCGGAAAAGGCCCTGCCCATCAATCTCTTAGAGATACGAGCAGCCCGGTATGCCCTAGTAGCATGGGCATCCAAACTTCAAGGGTCCCCTGTCAGAATTCAATCAGACAATGCCACATCAGTGGCATGTATCAATCATCAGGGGGGCACCAGGAGTCGTGCAGCCCAGAGGGAAGTAAATTACATCCTGAGATGGGCAGAAAGATATGTCCCAGCCATATCTGCGGTATTCATTCCAGGAGTGGAGAATTGGAAGGCGGACTTTCTAAGTCGCCAACAATTATGCCCAGGGGAATGGTCCCTTCATCCCGAGGTTTTCCGGACAATATGTCAGCGGTGGGGAACACCGGATGTAGATCTGCTAGCATCCAGATTCAACGCAAAAGTGGACAGGTTTGTCTCTTGGACAAGGGATCCCCTAGCTTGCGGCTCGGATGCCCTAGTGTTCCCTTGGGTTCAGTTCAAGCTGATATATGCATTCCCACCGCCACAATTGTTACCTCGATTACTCCGCAGAATCAGGGTAGAAAAGAAACCAGTGATTCTGGTGGCTCCAGCGTGGCCCCGAAGAGCATGGTACGCGGAGATTGTAAAGATGTCTGTGGGGAGTCCTTGGACCCTCCCACATCGTCCGGACCTGCTTTCGCAAGGACCGATATACCACCCTTCCTTACCAGCCCTAGGTTTGACGGCCTGGCTATTGAAGCCCACATTCTAAAAAAGAGAGGGCTCTCTAATGCTGTGGTATCTACCATGATCAATGCCAGGAAGCCGGTATCCAGGCAGATCTACTATAGAATCTGGAAGGCGTACATCGCCTGGTGTGAGGCCAAGAAATGGCATCCACGTAAATACGTAATAGGTAGGATTCTGGACTTCCTACAATCGGCTGTAGATAGGAAGCTTGCCTTGAGTACTATCAAGGGTCAGATTTCGGCCTTGTCAATATTTTTTCAAAGGCCCTTGGCTTCGCATTCACTAGTCAAAGCCTTTATACAAGGAGTGATGCGTATTAGTCCTCCGGTTAATATTCCCATATGTCCATGGGATCTAAACTTGGTTCTGTCGGTTCTACAGAAACAACCATTTGAACCATTACAGCATATTTCCCTGGTTCTTCTCACCAGGAAATAGATTTTTCTAGTAGCCATTTGTTCGGCTAAAAGAGTGTCGGAATTAGCAGCTATGTCCTGTAGGGAGCCATATCTGGTTATCCATAAGGACAGAGTAGTGTTACGTCCTCATCCAGCCTTTCTTCCTAAGGTGGTATCGAGGTTTCATTTGAACCAAGATGTGGTTCTTCCTTCTTTTTTCCCCAAACCTACTTCGGTAGAGGAAAAGTTATTGCATTCTTTGGATGTAGTAAGAGCAGTTAAAGCTTATCTAAAAGCCACTGCTCAGATTCGCAGAACGGATACTTTGTTTATTCTGCCGGAAGGCCCCAGAAGGGGTCAGGCAGCGTCAAAATCTACTTTAGCCAAGTGGATTCGACAGGTCATAATGCAAGCCTATGGCTTGAGAAGGAGACCGCCTCCGTTCAAAGTTAGGGCGCACTCTACGAGAGCAGTTGGAACTTCATGGGCAGTGCATCACCAGGCCTCCCTGGCTCAAATCTGTAAGGCCGCAACATGGTCTTCAGTACACACGTTTACTAGGTTCTACCAGGTGGACGTTAGAAGTCAGGAGGATGTCGCCTTTGGGCGCAGTGTGTTGCAGGCCGCAAAAGATCCTCATGTCTGATAGCGCTCAGCTTATATATGGTGTATCCCCCCCCTCGTTGGGCATTGCTTTAGGACATCCCATTAGTAATGACTATGTCGCTCTGTGTCCCGTGATGTACGAGAAAGAAAATAGGATTTTTATAACAGCTTACCTGTAAAATCCTTTTCTTGGAGTACATCACGGGACACAGAGCTCCCACCCCTCTTTGGGGACACTTATTGCTTTGCTACAAAACTGAGGTGCTCCCGGATGGGAGGGGCTTATATAGGGGAGGGTACTTCCGGTTTTGGAAGTTGCCAGTGCCAGCACCTGAAGGTATCTATATAACCCATTAGTAATGACTATGTCGCTCTGTGTCCCGTGATGTACTCCAAGAAAAGGATTTTACAGGTAAGCTGTTATAAAAATCCTATTTTTCTTGTGGTCGCGCCCTTTTTTTCTGAGGCATCTGGCGGCCATTTTGGTGTGGGTTTGGCCTTTAGTGCTGGCTTCCTGGACGGCGCGCAGCGCCATTCTCCTCACAGACTTTTATTTCCTCACACACGCTGTGGAGACTGTCCCCCCCCCCCCCGGTCAGTACAGCAAGGAGGGTGGACCTTTTCAGTTTATTTTTTTTACTGAGTCCCTGAGAGCTGTCAACGGTGTCATGGAGTCAGTGTCTGGCCCTGCCCCAAACTTGCCAGAGGCAGCAGCCGGTTCCCCTGCACCTGCAGTTACCATGGAGGCTTTGTCGGCTGTCCTGGAATTATTTGTTGCCAGGGTGGAAGCGGCGTGTGAGCGCAAGGGGGGTAAAAAGTGCCCCCTTCCCCCGCCAGGGGAAGGTTCTGACTCAGACCCGGGCCTGGCTGCGGCACAGGACCCCGGTTCTGGGTTGTCAGAAGATGTGGACCAGGTCCTTCCGTGTGAGGAAGACCCCTCGTCCAGGTCAGCGCAAGACTGGGCACTTGTGAGTGACCTTATCAATGCTGTAAGGGACTCCCTTAAGCTGGACGCAGATGAGGCTTCCATGGAGGGGTCAGTCTCTTTTGGGTTCGCACAAATCGACCTGTTCTGTAAAAGTTTTTCCCTATGTGTCTTTCTTTGATAAATTCATAGATAAGGAATGGGAAAAGCCGCAGATGACCTTTGCGGTCCCTCACCGTCTGGCGGTCAGGTATCCCTTTGAAGAGAGCCTTATGAAAAAATGGGCCTCTCCTCCGGTTGTTGACCCCCCGGTCGCTTGGTTAAATAAAGTAACCACTCTCCCTGTAGAGGGAATAAACCCAAAAAGGGCATGAGTACCGCCCGGTACAGCGGGACTTTACGGGCAAACAATGAGAACAATTTATTTATAAATAAATTTATTTATTAGAAAAAATCCTTTGGTATATGAATAAAATGAAGAATATATGCAAATATCAAAGGTGTGTTGAGCACATTGACAAAAATGCACAACATACATAAAATACAATCAAAAATAGGGAACATTCAGACATTTGTATCAATTTTCCAATAAGAGAAAATCAACTCCTTTAGCCTAACATGTTTCAGGAATACCAATCCTTTCTTCGGAGGCTCTTGGTAGGAGAAAGTACAACTGTGTTCTGAGAATAAAACAGAAAGACAAAACTCAGGAATAGCTCCAAAGGTCACCATTGTAACAGACACAGACACATCCAATATACATACCACGCACAAAATTTGTATCTATACATGTCAAAATGTCCATATTGATTCGGTATGAAGGACAAACAAAGTCCTAAAAGCAAAAGAACAGAACTGCCGTTGCCATTGATAAGGGGAAAGAATCCCCATCCAAGCCCGGATCGGCTCAAGCAGGGGTCCCAACACAGCACTCTCCGAAAACCAAAACCCCACGCAGTTTCAGGATGCACTAGTGTGTGCCTAATAGAAAAATCAGAAGGGAAAAAGGAAATGTAATACCTGCATAGAGAAGCAGCATACATTAAACAAAAATGCAGATATTATTGTAAAGTGCTCAAAAGATTAGGGTAACCTCTTATTTAGCAATCCTTGCACATTAAATATGCTTCGCAAGGAATATCATTAACTGGATGGATTAGGGGTAGATGGTACAAAAGTATGCATAGATACATGGTGACATTGTGCATATAGTAAGAAACACTAGGTCAGGGTTTACTTAAACAAACAGGGGAGAAGAGTAGAGAAAAAGACCCCATTAACCACCTATATCCCTGCATGGTGGGGACTGATAGGTCAGGAAGCCTTCTTACCTGCCAGGTACGGTGCATAGCGCGAGCTGAGAGGTGTGGGATGCTGCAGCAGCAGCAGCGTCTGTGGGCCAAATGGCGCCAAGCGCTGGTTTAAAAGACGCCCGCACATGCGCACTAACATGAATCAGTGGATGACGTCAGTAGAATGCGCCGGACTTCGGTGGCGCATAAACAAAGAGCTAGACATGCACCACAAGGCGGCTGATAACAAAGCAGCACGCCAGGCAGTGGGGATGCATTACTGAGAAATACAAGGCAAAAAAAACAGCCCTCAGCAGATATGCTAAAGTGCGGACAGCGGCCATGACAGCGTTATGAGACAAATATATAAAAAAAGGGGGAAAAAGAACGCCTATAGTCTTTAACCTCCCTAGCGGTAATCCCGAGCGTGACTCGGGGTTGTTTTTTTATGCTAGGATCGGTAACCCCGAGTCACGCTCGGGGTAGACATTGCAGAGCTCGCAGCGGAGTTTCCTTACCTTCTCCTGGCGATCCAGCGATGATGTCCTCTGCTGTGATCGCCAGCGAGATCTCCGGCGAGTGTCGGCACTTTCGACCCCATCTGACTTCCTAGTTCCGTTCCCTGCGAGCCGCAGCGGCGCATGGGAGCGGAACTGGGCGGCAAATTCAAAAAGGTAAACACATAGTATACATACAGTATACTGTAATCTTACAGATTACAGTACTGTATGTAATAATTACACCCCCCCTTTGTCCCTAGTGGTCTGCCCAGTGTCCTGCATGCACTTTTATATAATAAAAATCGTTCTTTCTGCCTGTAAACTGGGGATTGTCCATAGCAACCAAAAAGTGTCCCTTTATGTCAAAAGTGGTTTTAGACCAGCTAGAAAACAGTGATAATAAATTAGAATCACTCGCAGAATTGAGCGATAGCGATTTGTGGGGAAATTCGTCATCAAACACTAAATCTAATGACAGCGACAATTCTGCAACTGAGCAAATTTCAGCGTTTTTGATTTGATTACATTATTGAATAATTTTTATTATAATTAGATTACTATTTTTTATAATTATTTATAGTTATTTATTATATTATAATTTATAATTTTGTGTTTCATATTTATCATACCCGGGATGTTTACTAGACTCTGGTTTGCTTAGGTTTAAGTAAGTAATTACTAAGAATCGCAGGCCTATAATACATAACACCAAATTTTCATGCAAAATAATTGTACCGCTTTTGGTACATAATTCCAGAAAGAATCATACCGCCAGGGAGGTTAAGCTATAGTCTAACGCCCTCTGCTGGTAGGTATAAGTAGCGCAGCCAGCTAACAATAAAGTCACTTTAAAAAAAAAAAAAAAAAATTATATAAAACGCTGGCATGTCAGATAAATATGCCAACTGGGCATCATCATAATAAATACACAGACTTACGTCAGCTTTGAAATAGTTGCTGCTGGCAAAAACTGCCACTAATGCAAAACCAAACCTGATGAATATCAGGGAAAGAGATGCATGTAATTCTGACAGGACTAGTAAGATCTAGAACCAGAAATATCGGGGCATGAACTATAATTGCATGAAAATGCAAAGGGGATACAAATGAAAATGAAAAATAAAATTGTAAAAAGATCTAAAAGAGGTATGAGGAAGGAAATGGAAATAAAGTGCCAGAAAAGTGGGCCCCCAGGGCAAAGACTGCACGGTGCCCTCCCATTTATAAGGGTATGGGGGAACATCATGCAGAAAAAGACCTCCGACGCAGAAACTGCAACAAAATTCAAGGGACCACACCAGTAGGGTGTGGCATCAAGGCATGCCACATGTAACAGGACGCCCGCCCCCACAACCTGAGGGAAGTGGTAGACAGGCTCCCGTGCGCCGGGCAGAGACGAACCGGGCAAGGAAATGTGTAAGGCAAGGGCAGTGGTACTATATCAAAAATTAATTACATATATCATAAAAACAGAGCTATGGTCATAAGGAGACCAACATTTTTTGACCAACCTTTTACGGGTAAAGTCAAAACATTAGTGCAAGTGGTAAATGGATGTGTATGTGACAGTCAGAGGGATCACTGAAGGAAAACACAAGATGGTACATATGGCTGGACATGAGGGAGCCTATAGATGGTAAAATTTCCATAGGACACAAATCAGAAAAAAAAAAAAAAAAAAAAAAAAAACATCATAGATTAAATTTGCAGCACAAAACAAAAACAGAGGTAGACAACTGGCACACTGAATACATCTATGGGCATTTCTTATTGTTCTGAATTTACAGCCAAAAACAGAAAACAGAGGTAAACAACTGGCACGTAGAATACATCTGTGCATTTCTTATTGTTCTTTCTCACAGCCGCCTGAGTTGAAACCGTCCAGAAATGGACGGAAACTCAGTTGGGTGTTAAGGCCTGGGAAAGATGTAGCATTGAGGTTGGCAATCCAGCGGACCTCTTTTTGGAGTAGTATTTTATTCCAGTCCCCCCCTCGACTGTCCGGGTGAACCCGGTCTAAGATGGTAAATAGAAAACGGGGAGGGATGCCTGCATGACTATCACATACATGTCGCCCCAGAGGGAGATCTGGGTTGGCAGTTTTGATACTTTATATGGCGGGCTGCTCTTTTATGGAATGGTAATTTTGTTTTTCCTATGTAGAAACACTGGCACTGACATGTCAGCAAGTAGATGACCCCAGGGGGGGTGATTTACTAATAACCGTGCGCTGCGCTGGTTGATACCTTAATTGGTGCGCCGGATAAATCCTTCACTGGGCGCAGGAACCAGCGGCGCACTGTTATAGTTACTAAAAATGTCAGCGGCGCTCTATTGAAAATGAATGGCTCCCTATGGGAGCCCATTGATTTGAATAGAGGTCGCCCGGGAAGTCGAATGAAGCCGAGCCGACTCGCGGGGCGACTCGTGTGCCGGCTGACACAGGGACAGCGCGACTTTGCGAGGCAACTTGGACACGACCTGAGCGTGAAGCAGCCGCTCAAGTCGTGTCCTAGAGGCGACTACCTGGCCAAGAATGTCTCCAGCGCTGGTTCTCGGCAGCCTCTTGCTCGCTGTCCCGTGTTTGGTATGAATCATGAAGGGGAACTCCACGCCAAATTTTAATTAAAAAACCAGCATGGGTTCCCCTCCAGGAGCATACCAGGCCCTTAGGTCTGGTATGGATTTTTAAGGGGAACCCCCCTAAGCCGAAAAAACGGCGTGGGGGTTCCCCCAAAATCCAAACCAGACACTTATCCGAGCACGCAACCTGGCAGGCTGCAGGAAAAGAGAGGGGGACGAGAGCGGCCCCCCTCCCTCCTGAACCGTACCAGGCCGCATGCCCTCAACATGGGGGGTTTGGTGCTTTGGGGCAGGGGGGAGACCTGCAGCCCCCCACCCCAAAGCACCCTGCCCCCATGTTGATGGGGACAAGGGCCTCTTCCCGACAACCCTGGCTGTCGGGGTCTGCGGGCGGGGGGCTTATCGGAATCCGGGAGCCCCCTTTAATAAGGGGGCCCCCAGATGCCGGTCCCCCCACCCTATGTGAATGAGTATGGGGTACATCGTACCCCTACCCATTCACCTGGTGGCAAAAAAGTTAATAAAAAACACAACACAGGTTTTTAAAGTAATTTATTAGGCAGCTTCGAGGGTCTTTCTGCCGGGCGCCCCGCTATCTTCTTCCAGCTCTTTTGCTAGCGGGGTCCCAGTCTTCCTCGTCGTCTTCTTCCGTCTTCGGGGGTCTTTCTGCCGGGCGCCCCGCTATCTTCTTCCAGCTCTTTTGCTAGCGGGGTCCCGGTCTTCCCCGTCGTCTTCTTCCTACTTCGGGGGGTCTCTTGTTCTGCTCTCCGGTGTCGTCTCCGCGCTCTCCGGTTCTTCTCCCGCTCTCCGGTGCCTTCTCCACGATCTCCGATTCTTTCTGCCTTCTGCCGGGTGCCCCGCTATCTTCTTCCAGCTCTTTTGCTAGCGGGGTCCCGGTCTTCATCATCGTCTTCTTCCCTCTTCTCTCCGTCCAATGTTGCCTCGTCGCTGTCCGCCGCTACAATGCTCTGCCCACGGAGTGCACCCACTTATATTGGCATGGGGTGTGGTCACCGGGTGATGCCACCCGCTAACCCCGCCCCCGTATGATGTCACAGTCCCCCCGAAGACGGAAGAAGACGACGAGGAAGACTGGGACCTAGCTAGCAAAAGAGCTGGAAGAAGATAGCGGGGCGCCCGGCAGGAAGACCCCCGAAGACGGAAGAAGATGACGAGGAAGACTGGGACTCTGCTAGCAAAAGAGCTGGAAGAAGATAGCGGGGCGCCCAGCAGGAAGACCCCCGGAGCTGCCTAATAAATTACTTTAAAAACCTGTGTTGTGTTTTTTTATTGACTTTTTTGCCACCAGGTGAATGGGTAGGGGTACGATGTACACCATACTCATTCACATAGGGTGGGGGGCCAGTATCTGGGGTCTCCTTTATTAAAGGGGGCTCCCGGATTCCGATAAGCCCCCCGCTCGCAGACCCCGACAACCAACGGCCAGGGTTGTCGGGAAGAGGCCCTTGTCCCCATCAACATGGGGACATCCTCCCCATGTTGAGGGCATGTGGCCTGGTACGGTTCAGGAGGGGGGGTGCTCTCTCGTCCCCCCCTCTTTTCCTGCGGCCTGCCAGGTTGCGTACTCAGATAAAGGGTTTGGTGTGGATTTTTAGTGGGACCCCACGCTATTTTTTTTTAAGTTTGGCGCGGGGTCCCCCTTAAAATCCATACCAGACTTGAAGGGCCTGGTATGGATTTTTAAGGGGACCCCCCACGCGATTTTTTTTACGTTTGGCGCGGGGTTCCCCTTAAAATCCATACCAGACCTGAAGGGCCTAGTATGGATTTTGGGGGGACCCCCACGCCATTTTTTTTCCATTTTGTTGGGGGGGGGCCTTTGAATCCATACTAGACCCAAGGGCCTGGTATGGACCTGGGGGGGGGACCCCACGCTGTTTTTTTGCGAGATTTTTTTTTTTAGAGCCGGCAATGTTTATTTTTTTTTCGACATTTCCTTTAACAACCAGCTATAAGCAGGTTAAAAAATTGCCGCAAAATCGCGGTACTTGCGTTTTGGATCCGGGTCCATTGAATTCTATTGCATCCAAAACACCGTTTTTGGCCTGGAAAAAAACATCTGCGGTACCGGCGTTTAGCCGCATTTTAGTTTAGAAGCGTTTTTAAAGGTGACCTATTTTTTTACATTGATAAACTCAAAAACTATGGCAAATGAGGAAAAAACATAAAAATTATATATAGATAGATAGATAGATAGATAGATAGATAGATAGATAGATAGATAGATAGATAGATAGATATGTATGTATATATATATATATCTCTATATATCAAAAAAATAATGAAATTGCTTCCATTGCATTGTGGACAATCCACAACTTGGGGCAGGTGACGTGGCAAGTGGACAATCCACAACTTGGGGCAGCTGACGTGGCAAGTGGACAATCCACAACTTGTGGCAAGTGATGTGGCAAGTGACACGCTAAATACAACTACACTGCTGTTCTCTCAGCTGCTGATATTCACTCTGGTCTCACAAAATAGCTGAAAAGGTTAATAATACTGTTTTTGGAGCTTAGGGCGGCTCCTTATGATGTTTCCTAACTAAACGCATATAGACGCAAATGTGGTAAAACGCGGCATGCAAACGCCACAAAGCGCGCCTTTCTAAACGCCGCTTTTAACCTTAGTTCTGAACACTTTGCACCAGCGTCCCGTGTACATGGGGCATAAAAACGCCTATGCCATTTACAGCTCAAAAACGCCATGGTGGCCATGAGGCCATAGGCTAACATGGAGAGACGTTTTTAAGCTGCAAAAAACGCTCAAACAAGCGGCTGGAAAAATGTCCATGTGCACTGGCAACTTAAACCCCCATCCTGCCCAGACAAATTTTCACATTTCAGCGCTGATGCACTTTGAATGACAATTGCGCACTCATACAACACTGTAACCCAATGAAAATGTATTCTTTTTTGGCACACAAATAGAGCTTTCTTTTGGTGCTATTTGATCACTTTTGCGTTTTTCTTTTTCTATAAATACACGACTAAAAAAAAAAAAATTGGATATTTTAACCACTTCAGCACTGGGCCTATTCTGGCACTTCTCTCCTTCATGTAAAAATCATAAATTTAGGGCTAGAAAATTACTTCAAAACCCCAAACATTATATATGTTTTTTTAGCAGACACCCTAGGGAATAAAATGGCGGTCATTGCAAATTTTTAGCTCGCTCGGTATTTGCGCAATAAATTTTCAAACGCCTTTTTTTTTTTTTTAAATGGTTTCATGAATTAAAAAAAATTACAAAACAGTAAAGTTGGCCCAATTTTTTGGGATAATGTGAAAGATGATGTTATGCTGAGTAAATAGATACCTAACATGTCACGCTTTAAAATTGCGCACACTCATGGAATGACATCAAACTTCAGCACTTAAAAATCTCCCTAGGCGATGCTTTCAAAATTTTTACACGTTACCATTTTCGCATTACAGAGGTCTAGTGCTAGAATTGTTGCACTCGTTCTAACGCACGCAGCAATACCTTACATGTGTGGTTTGAACGGCGTTTACATATGTGGGCAGGACTTAAGTGTGTGTTAGCTTCTGAGCGCGAGCTACCGGGGACATGGGCGTTTTTTTTTATTTATTATTTTTTTGTTTTGTTTTTTACTTTTTTGTATTTCTTACTCTTTTTTTTTTACTTTTTTTTTGGTTTTTTGATCACTTTTATTCCTATTACAAGGAATGTAAACATCCCTTGTAATAGGAATCTATTGTGACAGGTCCTCTTTATGGAGAGATGCAGGGTCAATAAGACCCCACATCTCTCCTCCAGGCTGGAAAGCATGAGATCGGTCAAAAAGATTCCCCATTCTCATGCTGACAGCCGAGATCACGGCTTTGTTTACATACGGGAACCCGGCGTGATGTCATAACGTCGCGCCCGGGCCTCCGACAGTCATAGAAATGACTGGTGACCATCTGGTCACCAGTCATCTCTATGCTTCCCATCCAGCGCCGGCCAGTTCGTTCTCCGAGCCCCAGATGGCACGGGAGAGCCCGGAGAAGCACCGGATGGCGGCGAGAGGGGAACGTCCCCTCCCGTCGCCTATAAGAACGATCAAGCGGCGGAACTGCCGCTATGATCATTTTTATCATGCACAGAATCGACGGCTGAAAATAATGAGATCTGAATGATCCCTGCAACTGCAGGCATCATTCAGATGTCACCGCACAAAGCCAAGGACGTCATTTGACGTTGGTGGTAGAAAAGTGGTTAATATTTTGAAAAAAGGTAATTTTTATCCTTCATTGATGTACAATGATGAGACTGCACTGATGGGCTGCACTGATGGGCACTGATAAGGTGGCAAGGGTGGGCACTGAGAGGTGACATTGCTAGTTGGCACTGGTGGGCATTGAGAAGTGGCACTGCTAGGTGGCACTGCTAGGTGGCAGTAATGGGCACTGATAGGCAGCACTGCTAGGTGCCACTGATTGGCACCAGTGGTGGGCAATGATAGGTGGCACTGGCAGGGGCTACTGATTGTCACAGAATTGCCACTTCCTCTTCGGGCCCGATGTCCCTTGCACATAAGCCGGTGATTGCCTTTTTTTATGCTCACGCTGTCAGCACAAGGAGAAAACAAAAACCATTACCCAGCTTTTGTTTACATCACGTGATCAGCTGTCATTGGCGGACAGCTGATCACATGGTAAAGGACAGGGATCGGCCCCTTACTCGGATCTGTCATCACCCGAGTCTCAGTGACTCTGTGACCACAGCGCGTGCGCGAAGGGGAGGACGTCTATTGACGGACTCCCAGCAATTGAGGACCGTGCTGTGGCCGTCGATCAGTTATAGCGCTGATCTCAAGTGATTAAAGAGGGTCTAAATGGGCCATTGACATGCATCAAAATTCAACTTAGGAATGTGTCTTTGCAAAGTTAAACTAAATAAAATCCTTTCTTATTTTTGCTTGGGGATAGAGTGCAGAGGGATTACAAGTCTAGACAGTTTTTGGGGATGTCTGCACCCCTGATAGGGTGAAGACAACTCCCAAATTTGGCCACTTTATCCTTCCAAATAATTCACTTCCTGTCACATAGCCACACAGGAAGTGAGGGGAAATCTCTACCAATGTCTTTCCTTGGGGACACACAGGTCAATCTAAATACTTTACCCATTATGTACATTCCAGCATTTTGTGGGGTACACCCCAAATTATTAGGTATTTTAGACTTTGGGTTTTATTTACTAAAGGCAAATCTACTTTGCACTACAAGTGCACTTGCTGGATATCCGAGGGGGACATGCAAGCAAACAAAAAAAAAAACACCATCTTTGCTTTTACATGATTGGATGTTACAATCACCAGTGGTCCCTCAGATTTTCAGCAGCTACACTTTTACTGCAGAGTGGATTTGTCTTTACTAAACCCCAAACTACCCAATGATTTGGGGTGTACACAACAAAGTGCTAGAGTGCAATTTGTTTAATGGGAACACTAGTTAGATTGATCTGTGTGTCCCCAAGAAAAGACATTGGTAGGGTTTTACCTTCACTTCCTGTTTAGCTGTGTGACAGGAAGTGAAGCCAACTTTACTAAAGAGGACACAAAGCCCAATCTAAAAAAAACACAAACCAAGCAGGGTTTCTAACACTTACTTTGTTTCCCTCAAAATGCCCACAATTAGAATCGGATTGCCTTGAGCTATTTTTAAGTGCAGTGCTCTAAATCAGTGCTTCTCAAGTACCCCCAACAGGCCATGTTTGCAGGTTTTCCTTCATCTTGCACATGTGCTTTAAATCACAGTCAATGGTTTTGAATTTTGGACAGCAATTCTCGATAAGATAAATTCACAAAACGTGTCCTGTTGGGGGTACTTGAGGACTGAGGCTGAGAACCACTGCAGTAAAAAGGAAAATTGAATACTTACCGCTCTGTATTTTTAATTTCCTGGTGATTATCCATGGCAGCACACAATACATGCATATGCTAGCATGAAGGCACCAGGGTAGACAAATCACACCTGTTTTGTTTTGACATGCCAATCAGCTGTCACATTTGTTGCAAAGAAAACGCAAAACAAACCTTCAAAACTTTGCATCAAATTTTATTGGTCAAAAAAACAAAGTGAAGCCAAAATAAAAAACAGGGTCAATTTGAAACAGTTACAGACATAAATAATGCAGCGCAGACAATTGAATCAAAGTGAACAAACGACACACATTAACAACATCAAAATTATTTCAGGGTAACATTTCCCCCACACAAAAAAATACAATCCACAAAATTAAAACAAACACCTGTTTTGCAAAGACATAACAAATAAAATACATGTGTTACAAACTCGATAAGGACACCAAAATGTACTTTTTGCCCCCCACACACACTCAGGGCAGCCATCAGGAATTTTGGGGCCCCTTACACAGCTTCAGGCATGGGCCCACTGGAGCCGATGAGAACCGAGGGGGGATGTGCTGCCGCCGCAAATTCAGAAGCGGGGGGGGGTGCCACGAATTGAGAAGCAGGGGGTTTGGGTGCTGACGAACACAAAAAAAAGGGGGGTTGCCATCCAGGGCCCTGGGGACCTCTGGGCCCCTTACAAAAAAAATTATAAAAAAAAAAAGGGAGGTCTCCATCTGGGGACCTCTGGGCTCCTTACAAAAAAAAAATTAAATAAAAAAATTTATAATAAAAAAATGGGGCCCTTACAAAAAAATTAAATAAATAAATTAAATAAAAAAATAAATAAAAAAAAACGAATTAAATAAAAAAATGAATAATAAAAAAAAATATATATTTTTTTTTTAAAAAGGGAGGTTGACATTCGGGGCCCTGGGGAACTCCGGGCCCCTTACAAAAAAAAAAAATTATAAAAAATTATAAAAAAAATAAAAGGGGGGGGATCCGGGCCCCTGGGGACCTCCGGGCCCCTTACAGGTGTACTGCCTGTACCCCCCTGATGGCGGCCCTGCACACACTTGCCTCTTTTCAGGGCAAGGGAGAGGATGCTATCTGCGAACTTTATATAACATAGGTTTGTGAGCTAATGAGGCAATTGAAAACACATGCACAGTCCATGAAACACCCAAAATGCAGGTTTCACCCAATGTAGAGACTGAACTTCAAAGTGGCTACACCTGTTAAGGATGTCCTTCAATTACTAACCCATAAAAACACTATCTGAGCATGCCCAGAAATATCCAGGTGCTGTTCACACACAAAAAGCACCAAAAAAAAATCTAACTGCCTGGGCATGCTCAGTCAGAACAACACAAATGCAGCTAGCAGAAATTACCCCCCCCCCCCCCGTCCAAAATTTAGCACATCATCCAGCATGCTACAAAATTAGAGATGGGACAATCACCACCACCCCCCCCCCCCACCAACAAATACCATTGCAGTCTATGGGGAACTGACTTGTTAATTGTGCTAGTCCCCACTTGGCTGGCTTATCTTCTAGTTATTGTGATAAAAATAAATAAATGCGCTACCCAAAAAACACATAAATAATAACAACTCTATAGAGGGAGGTGAAGCAGCTGTGCTGGAATGTGACAAATTCAAACAAAGTGGAAGGTAATAGTACAGCGCTACATATAGGCCAGTAAAAACTGGACTGTAACTCAAATGTGACCATAAATGGAAACACACAACAAAGTGAGAAGGGGCAGGCTGAACGCCCTACCCAATATATATAAAATGTCCACAATAATAAACAAAAACAAAAAAATTAAGAGTGTCCAAAACAGTGGGTAAATAACAAGGAATGGATGTAAAACTTCTGGCACGATTCTTCACGTGGATGGTGACATTCATGTGTGCTTACCAGAAACGTTGGACCCGAATGTCATACGACCGCGGATCAATCGAGCTTGAGAGTATCTCCAACGGCTGTTCCACAGGAACGTCCCCGGATCTCTGATGGATGTAGAGGTATACCGGCTAGACGATCGGATGTCTTCAATCCTGGGTGGAACTGATGGATGCAGTACTTCTCGGGTCTCCAATACCCCCAAGGCTGGAGATCCCACCAGAAGACTGGCACTCTGGATCCCGGTATTCAACCGGACGATGGGATACGATCAAACTTAAATGGAAAATACCCCGACAAGGGTATTGTAGAAGGACCAACTGGAGAAAACTGAAAAAACTTTTCCTCACCGATTTCATGCAAAGAGAAGAAAAAAATAGGGGGCTCCAATGGTGTAGGTCAAAAAAAATTGATTTTTTAATCAGAAAAAGATAAAAAGTGATCACAGAACATATATTAAAAGACAACATGGGAAGCAAAATAGATAGCCCGGATATTCTAGTTATTGGCCTTAAAATGGGGGCCCAGGTCCCACCCTAAGGGACATATATCAATGTCACCAATTTGGACAACACTAAAAACAAAACAAGGAGAAGTGCCTTTAAATATGCCAAATTGCTTAAGGGCCATTTCACACCGTCCATTGCGTTTCACACCGTCCACACCGTCCATTGCGTTTTTTATGCATCAAAAATGCATGGAAAGTTGGTTATATGGTTCTAAATGGCAGTGTTTGTTCCAGTGCGTTCCAGTTCCACAAAAAAGTAGAACATGCTGCATTTTACCTGCACTGGACTGTACTGGAACGCAGCAAAACGCATCATAAACGCACAGGAACACACCTAAATGCACCAAAAACACACAGGAACACACTTGTCCTTATCTATGGTTAATAAAAAGAGGGGTGAAAAAAAAGCACTGGACTGCATCAAAAACGTACCAAACTTCACACCATAGAAACACAGTCTGGATGCGCTCCAGGTGCTTTTCTGCATGCGCGTTTTTGACATGTTCCAGTGCATTTTTGATGCGTTTTTGATGCAGTCCAGTGTTTTTTTTTCCCCTCTTTTCACTTAGGACAAGTGTGTTGCAGTGCGTCTTTGGTGCATTTAGGTGCGTTCCGGTGCATTCCAGTGCGTTTTTGATGTGTTTTACTGCGGTCCAGTACAGTTCTGTACCTAAAAAATGCAGCATGACCAATTTTTTTTTTTCCTTTCTGGAACGGACTGCAGTGGTGTGAACTATGCCATTGGCATTAATGTGATCAACTTTCTTTGCGTTTTTCATGCATCAAAAAAACGCACTGCACTGCATCCGGTGTGAACTGGCCCTAAATATCATACCTGGGGGGTGTCTATAGTATGCCTGTAAAGTAGCGCATGTTTTCCATGTTTATAACAGTTCAAGAGCAAAATTACATTTCTAAAGTAAAATAATAGTCATTAAAAAGTACTCGCGGCTGTAATGAATTGCTGGTTCCCGTCAATACAGATAAAAGTCATTGAAAGTCTTTGAAAAAAAAATGCGTGGGGGTCCCCCAAATTCCATTACCAGGCCCTTCAGGTCTGGAATGGATATTAAGGGGAACCCTGCCGCAAATTTAAAAAAAAATGCGTCCGGTTCCCCCAAATATCCATACCAGGCCCTTCAGATCTGGTATGGATTTTAAGGGGAACTCCACCCCAAATTTTAAAAAAATGGCGTGGAGTCCCCCCAAAAATCCACACCAGACCCTTATCCGAGCACGCAACCTGGCAGGCCGCAGGAAAAGAGGGGGGGACGAGAGAGCGGCCCCCCTCCCTCCTGAACCGTACCAGGCCACATGCCCTCAACATGGGGAGGATGTCCCCATGTTGATGGGGACAAGGGCCTCATCCCCACAACCCTTGCCCGGTGGTTGTGGGGGTCTGCGGGCGGGGGGCTTATCGGAATCTGGAAGACCCCTTTAACCAAGGGGACCCCCAGATCCCGGCCCCCCTCCTGTGTGAAATGGTAATGGGGTACAAATGTACCCCTACTATTTCACAAAGAAAGTGTAAAAAATTACAATAGCCGGTTTTTGACAATTCCTTTATTAATGTCTTCTCCTTTCTTCCATCTTTTTCTTTCTTCTTCTTCCACCTTCGTCTTTTCTCCATTCGGGTTTCTTCCTCCATCTTGTTCTTCATCTTCATCTTCCTTCGGTGTTCTCGTCCGCATCTTGCTCCGGCTTCTTCTTCGCCTTCTTCTTTCTTCGGCCGCTCCGTTTGAATTGGAGGTTCCCGCTGTGTGACGCTTCAGTTCTTCAGTTCTCCTCTGGGTCCGCTGCCACCCGGTGACCCCGCCCCCCTCTGATGCACATGGATTTCACAGAGACTTTCCCCGTGGTGTCAGAGGGGGGTGGGGTCACCGGGTGGCAGCGGACCAAGAGGAGAACTGAAGCGTCACACAGCGGGAACCTCCAATTCAAACGGAGCGGCCGAAGAAGGGGAAGAAGAAGCCGGAGCAAGATGCAGACGAGAACACCGAAGGAAGATGAAGAGGAAGTTGAAGATGAAGAGGAAGAAACCTGAATGGAGAAAAGAAGAAGATGGAAGAAAGGAGAAGACATTAATAAAGGAATTGTCAAAAACCAGGTATTGTCATTTTTTACACTTTCTTTGTGAAATGGTAGGGGTACATTTGTACCCCCTTACCATTTCACATGGGGGGGCAGGATCTGGGGGTCCCCTTTGTTAAAGGGGTCTTCCAGATTCCGATAAGCCCCCCGCCCGCAGACCCCCACAACCACCGGGCAAGGGTTGTGGGGATGAGGCCCTTGTCCCCATCAACATGGGGACATCCTCCCCATGTTGAGGGCATGTGGCCTGGTACGGTTCAGGAGGGAGGGGGGCCGCTCTCTCGTCCCCCCCTCTTTTCCTGTGGTCTGCCAGGTTGCGTGCTCGGATAAGGGTCTGGTGTGGATTTTTGGGGGGACTCCACGCCATTTTTTTTTTAAATTTGGGGTGGAGTTCCCCTTAAAATCCATACCAGATCTGAAGGGCCTGGTATGGATATTTGGGGGAACCGCACGCATTTTTTATTTTATTTGCGGCAGAGTTCCCCTTAATATCCATTCCAGACCTGAAGGGAGGGTTTGTTTTTATCAATGACTTTTCTCTATATTGCCGGGAGCCGACACTTTATTATAGCCGCGGGTGCTTTTAAATGCCTTTTTTTTCCTTTAGAAATGTCATTTTGCTGGCAAGTTCAGAGCTGCGCCTGTTCAACTTATGCAAATTGAGTTATGTGACTTGACATTTACTAAGATTTTGCCGGCGCAGTGTCTTGGCACGTTTTTGAACAAGTAAAATTCCCGCGCTGAGCTCAAAAAAAACTCCCGCAGCTCTAAACGTAATTGCCGGCGCAGCGGGATGGTTCTGAAAAAGTTACTTTCTCACACTATTTTGGGCATGTTTGTTATTTGGGCAGGTGTCACTACACTTCCTCACATCACCCCACATCACCCCCATGATATTGGCACTTCCAGCTTCTTTATATTTAGATTTTAAGATGCCGTGCGCCAGGTCCATAGTGGCGCACTGAGCGTCTCCTCCCGTCCGCCGAGAACACTATAGTAAATGGGAAATAGTACTGCGCTACCGGCGCTGTTTTGTAAATACCAAAACAGCCGATGCGCACGCAGATGTGCCGATACTCATGGCGCAAACATTTCGTAAATCAGCCCCCAGGTGTCTTACAATTAGCATAATGTTTCGGTCTATGTTTTTTCCCATTTGGTAATGAAAATTTGGGTTGCACTATCATGTATCTGCACACTTGGCAGCCTCCACACATATAAGTCCCAAATCTTTTGCATGGGTCAGTACGGAATGATCCGACATATTCGCTTTGGACCAAATGGTCCCTCAGCAAGCGTGCTCTCCTCAAAGTTATATTTGGTGTGGCGGAAACATGTAAATTTAGGTTTGGATCTATCTGTAATAGGTGCCAGTGTTTCTGTAGGATTTTTTTTTAAGAGCCTTATGCTGAGCATTGTATCTGGTAATCAATCGAATGACTGGCCTAGAAGTGCTACTTGTCTTTTTGGGAAAAAGCAAGTCATGTCTTGTTGGTCCACCTGCACGTCTGAAAGCTTTTTTCAGACATGTAGGTGAGTAACCCCAATCTAAGAGGCGACTTTGAAGTAGGTCAGCCTCTTTGACGAACTCAGACTCCGTTGAGCAATTGCGCCTGAGCCTTAGATACTGCCCATAGGGTATGGACATAACCAAAGGCTGAGGATGTGAACTTGATGCATGTAAAATGGTATTTCTTTCTCGTACATCACGGGACACAGAGCGGCATAGTCATTACTATGTGGGTTATATAGATACCTTCAGGTGCTGGCACTGGCAACTTCCAAAACCGGAAGTACCCTCCCCTATATAAGCCCCTCCCATCCGGGAGCACCTCAGTTTTTTGCCAGTGTCTAAGGTGTTGGCCAAGAAGTAACGTGTTTTTCACTGAGCTTGCGTACAGGTTCTTTTGGGCCTCAGTAAGCTATTCCGGATCCGACCAAAAAAGCTTCATAGCTAAACGGTCGGTACCCGGGCCTTGCAAGAGAAGAGCAAGGTTTTGCCTGTAATGCCTCTCTTAGGAGGGCTGGACCCTGGGATCCAGAGCTCTGGTCATACCCACGACCAAGATGTTTTCTGTGCAGGGTGCTATACAGGTCCAGGGGAGTGGAATCCTTGGGAACCCGGTCCCTGAAGGTTTAATTACAATGCCTGCCGTGATAGGTGAAGTTTGGGCTTCTGTGGACCAAACAGAGCCCTGCGGCGAGGAAAAGGTAAGTGGGGGCCCTCAGGAACTTGGTTCTATTGAGGGACCCCCAAGCCTATTTTGTCTTTCTGCCTGTTACCTAAGGTATTCCCGCTAATATTCTGTGTATGCCTGTTACTACTGAGAAAATGTAAAAATTTTAATAGTAGGCAAGAAAAAAAAAAAAAAAAAATGTAAGACCGCGGTACCTGTGTTAGACACTAGAGGCCGCTATGGTTCTTTTTCTTGTAATGTGGATTTTTTTCTTCCAAAATCAAATCCAGGCAGTTGGTAAGTTCTCTGCTGGGAAGCTGTCTCCTCTGCCCTGTTGCTGCGCTCATCCATCCCCGGGCCCTGCGGCAGGGACCCTGGCTCCCATCTAGCTCCTTTTTTTTTCAAAAAAGGCGCCAAAGGCGTATATATAGAGGTGTGCACGCGCCTCTATATATAGAGGCGATCTGGAAAAAGGGGCGGAGCAGGTGGATGACGCTCGGTGTGTGCCGCGGCGCTACTGCGCATGTGCGGGCGTCCAGCGTGTTTTAAAGCGCAATCATAGCTGGCTATTGAAGTGCACAGACAGAGCTAGCAACAGTATAAAGGCACACAGAGGCGGTTGATGCAGGCATCCCCTAGAAAGGCACTTTAGTAGACACCAACTGTTATATAGCAGCAATTGTGCTAGACTATTCTCAGTAAAAGTGGTGTATTACGGCTGGAATACCTCAGCTTTAGGCTTAGGAATATGCCGTCCAGAAGCTCCGGAACTGAATCTTCCAGGAAGCGAAGGGGGTCTCATCGGGCTCTGAGGATCTTGGGCATGCTTCTGCTGCACCAGTCTCCCCTGAAGTTCAGAGGTAAGTGACCGTAGAGACCCCGCAGGGGTACTTGGTACTGTGGCTGTCCTCAGTTCACCTGCTCCTGTGTATGTAATAGAGGAGGTTTTTTCCTCAGCTCTGGGAGGATTAGAGAGAGATTGTCAACATTGATCGCTGCCTCCCTGTCAGGGAAAGCACGCCCGATCTCCGTCTCCTCCTTCAGAGTGCCTGTTAGCAGAGCAACAGTCCCATACAGGGATCGACCTGCCTGAAGGGGATCAGGATGAGGTTGATTCTGTTATAGAGGAATCAACAGTGGAGGAACCTTTTCTCAGCATCTCAAGCTGAAAGATTATGGGTTCAGTCTCTGACTAACATGGTCCGATCAGCATTTAAAAATGCACCTTGCGGAACCATCAACCACTACTGTATCCTCGTTGGGGTCGCTAGAAGCCCCCAGACTGTCTGTTCTTTTCCACTTCACCCTTTACTGAAAGGGCTCATTTACCAGGATTGGGAACATCCTGAGAAAATATTTATTCCCCCCAAGAGATTTCCGGTGGTCTATCCCATGGAGGATAAGTTCATCAAAAAATGGAAGGTCCCTACAGTGGACGCAGCCATCTCTTGTGTGTATAAATCACTGACATGTCCAGTGGATAATGTCCAAATGTTCAAGAACCCAATAGATAAAAGATTGGAGTCCTTATGAAAATCTGCTTCTTTCTACAGCAAGCTTGGTGACACAACCAGCAGTGGGGTCTGCTAAGCAGTGAAGGATCAGTTGAAACAGGTCTTGAGGGACTTGACAGATCAGCAGGCCCTTGCCCTAGCTGATCTACCTAGAGCCTTAGGCTTTGCGGTTGACGCCATAAAGGATTCAATCCATCAGGCCTCCCGCCTTACGCTGTCTGTAGTACATATGCGTAGGCTTCTATGGCTCAAAAACTGGTCTGCTGAAGCTCCCTGTAAAGAATGGCTGGTTAGCGTCCCATTTCATGGTGAACGCTTATTCAGGGAAGACCTGGACAAATATATCCAGAAAATTCCCAGCGGTAAAAATACACTCTTGCCGGTTAAAAACAGAGTTAGAGGTCCCTCTTTAAGAGGCCTGCTTCTCCAGTCCCTGGGGCATCGGCTGTGTAACAGTTCCGACGGCCTCCTCGGTCAATTCCCGGGGGTAAAAAACAGGGACAATAGCAGGGTAATGAGAAACCCTGAGTCAGGGGAGGTACAAAACCTCCCCCAAAGTTAAATTCATTGAAGGGTTGCCCCCACTCAGTCGGGTGGGGGGAGGACTCCAGTTGTTCGCAAGAGACCTGGCGGGACACGATCAAAACAGATAGGTGCTCTCCGCAGTATGTTTGGGATACAGATTGGAGTTAAAAGACTCTCCTCCTTCCCATTTTTGAGGTCAAACGTGCCAAGGGATCCCCGGAAGAGAGAGTCCCTCCTGTTGGCACTAGAACAACTATTGCTCCAAGGAGTAATTATGGAGGTTCCCCTGGAAGAATGGGGGTTCGGGTTTTACTCAAACCTCTTTACAGTCCCGAAGCAAACGGGGACGGGAGGCCCATATTAATTCTAAAAGGGCTAAACAAATTCCTGTATATCAGGACTTTCCGATGGAGTCGATCCGATCGGTGGCCACTGCCCTACAAGGGGAGGATTGGTTAGCCGCGATCGACATCAAAGATGCTTATTTGCACATTCCCATCTTTCCAGTCCACCAAAAATTTCTACGCTTTGCAGTAGAAGGGCGCCATTTTCAGTTCAGAGCCTTACCCTTCGGTCTGGCCACAGCACCACGAGTGTTTACAAAAATTCTGGCCCTTTATTGGCCAATCTAAGAACACAAGGTGTAATGATAATGGCATATCTAGATGACTTGTTGCTGATAGACCACTCAGTGAAAAAACTAGACGTGGTCGTTCACAAGACAATCAAGTATCTGGAATCTCACGGTTGGATTATCAACCGAGACAAGTCAGCCCTAAAAACCAGTCAAAAGTCTGGAATACTTGGGGCTAAGGTTGGATTCAGGCCAGAGAAAAATATTCTTGCCTCGAGGAAAGGTGTTGTCTTTGAAAGATTTGATCCACTTAGTGGGTACAAAAAAGACAGCCGTCCATACGCCTGTGCATGAGGCTGCTGGGAAAAATGGTGGCATCATTCGAAGCAGTACCCTACGGTCAATTCCATTCAAGGAATTTGCAAAGGGCCATACTGTCAGCCTGGAACAAAAAAGTTCAGGCCCTAGACTTACAATGTCCCTGTCCCCTTCCATTCGCGAGAGCCTCCGTTGGTGGTTGGTTCTCCAGAATCTGGAAAAAGGGAAATCCTTCAGTCCGATTTCTTGGAAGGTGGTCACTACAGATGCCAGCCTTATAGGCTGGGGAGCAGTACTGGAGCAATGGTCTCTCCAGGGCAGATGGTCGGATGCAGAAAAGGCCCTGCCCATCAATCTCTTAGAGATACGAGCAGCCCGGTATGCCCTAGTAGCATGGACATCCAAACTCCAAGGGTCCCCTGTCAGAATTCAATCAGACAATGCCACAGCAGTGGCATATATCAATCATCAGGGTGGCACCAGGAGTCGTGCAGCCCAGAGGGAAGTAAATTACATCCTGAAATGGGCAGAAAGATATGTCCCAGCCATATCTGCGGTATTCATTCCAGGAGTGGAGAATTGGAAGGCGGACTTTCTAAGTCGCCAGCAATTATGCCCAGGGGAATGGTCCCTTCACCCCGAGGTTTTCTGGACAATATGTCAGCGGTGGGGAACACCGGATGTAGATCTTCTAGCATCCAGATTCAACGCAAAGGTGGACAGGTTTGTCTCTCGGACAAGGGATCCCCTAGCTTACGGCTCGGATGCCCTAGTGTTCCCTTGGGATCAGTTCAAGCTGATATATGCATTCCCACCGCCACAATTGTTACCTCGATTACTCCGCAGAATCAGGGTAGAAAAGAAACCAGTGATTCTGGTGGCTCCAGCGTGGCCCCGAAGAGCGTGGTACGCGGAGATTGTAAAATGTCAGTGGGGAGTCCTTGGACTCTCCCACGTCGTCCGGACCTGCTTTCGCAAGGACCGATATACCACCCTTCCTTACCAGCCTTAGGTTTGACGGCCTGGCTATTGAAGCCCACATTCTAAAAAAGAGAGGGCTCTCTAATCCTGTGGTATCTACCATGATCAATGCCAGGAAGCCGGTATCCAGGCAGATCTACTATAGAATCTGGAAGGCGTACATCGCGTGGTGTGAGGCCAGGAAATGGCATCCACGTAAGTACGTAATAGGTAGGATTCTGGACTTCCTACAGTGGGCTGTAGATAGGAAGCTTGCCTTGAGTGTACTATCAAGGGTCAGATTTCGGCCTTTTCAATATTTTTTCAAAGGCCCTTGGCTTCGCATTCACTAGCAAAGCCTTTATACAAGGAGTGATGCGTATTAGTCCTCCGGTTAATATTCCCATATGTCCATGGGATCTAAACCTGGTTCTGTCGGTTCTACAGAAACAACCATTTGAACCATTACAGCATAGTTCCTTGGTTCTTCTCACCAGGAAATTGTTTTTTCTAGTAGCCATTTGTTCGGCTAAAAGAGTGTCGGAATTAGCAGCTATGTCCTGTTAAGAGCCATATCTGGTTATCCATAAGGACAGAGTAGTGTTACGTCCTCATCCAGCCTTTCTTCCTAAGGTGGTATCAAGGTTTCATTTGAACCAAGATGTGGTTCTTCCTTCTTTCTTTCTCCTACATCACGGGACACAGAGCGACATAGTCATTACTAATGGGTTATATAGATACCGTCAGGTGCTGGCACTGGCAACTTCCAAAACCGGAAGTACCCTCCCCTATATAAGCCCCTCCCATCCGGGAGCACCTCAGTTTTTTGCCAGTGTCTAAGGTGTTGGCCAAGAAGAAACATGTGTTTTTCACTGAGCTTGCGTACAGGTTCTTTTGGGCCTCAGTAAGCTATTCCGGATCCGACCAAAAAAGCTTCATAGCTAAACGGTCGGTACCCGGGCCTTGCAGAGAAGAGCAAGGTTTTGCCTGTAATGCTTCTCTTAGGAGAGCTGGACCCTGGGATCCAGAGCTCTGGTCATACCCACGACCAAGATGTTTTCTGTGCAGGGTGCTATACAGGTCCAGGGGAGTGGAATCCTTGGGAACCCGGTCCCTGAAGGTTTGATTACAATGCCTGCCGTGATAGGTGAAGTTTGGGCTTTTGTGGACCAAACAAAGTCCTGCGGCGGGGAACAGGTAAGTGGGGGCCCCCAGGAACTTGGTTCTATTGGGGGACCCCCAAGCCTAATTTGTCTTTCTGTCTGTTACCTAATGGTATTCCCGCAAAATTCTGTGCATGCCTGTAACTACTAAAAAAATGTAATAATTTTTAATGGTGGTCAAGAAAAAAAAAAAATTTTTTTTTTATATATATATGTAATATATTAGACTGCGGTACCTGTGTTTGTCCACTAGAGGCCGCTGTGGAATGTTTTCTTGTCATGTGGACTAGCTTCTTCTCAGCAGAGCAAAGTCCAGGCAGATGGTGAGTTCTCTTATAGGAAACTGCTTCCTCTGCCATGTTGCAGTGCTCGTCCATCCCCCGGCCTGCGGCAAAGAGGGGCCCTGGCTCCTGTCCCTTGTTACCATATTTGAAATTAGCGCCGAAGGCGCACGTGCCCGCGCGCGTGCGCGTGCACGCGCCTCTATATATAGAGGTGAGCCGGGAAAGGGGGCGGAGCCTGGGGGATGACGCTCTGTGCGCGCCGCAGCGCTTCTGCGCATGTGCGGGCGTCCCAGCAGTTTAAAAAAACCACAATATTGTAGTGAGCTGACTATGAAGTACAGAGACAGAGCTGGCAACATTTAAAGGCATACAGCAAGCGGTTGATACAGGCATCCCCTAGAAAGGCACATTAGTAGACACCAACTGTGATATAGCAGCAATTGTGCTAGACTATTCTCAGTAAAAGTGGTGTATTACGGCTGGAATACCTCAGCTTTAGGCTTAGGAATATGCCGTCCAGAAGCTCCGGAACTGAATCTTCCAGGAAGCGAAGGGGGTCTCATCGGGCTCGGAGGATCTTGGGCATACTCCTGCTGCACCAGTCTCCCCTGAAGTTCAGAGGTAAGTGACCGTAGAGACCCCGCAGGGGTACTTGGTACTGTGGCTGTCCTCAGTTCACCTGCTCCTGTGTATGTAACAGAGGAGGTTTTTTCCTCAGCTCTGGGAGGATTAGAGAGAGATTGTCAACATTTATCGCTGCCTCCCTGTCAGGGAAAGCACGCCCGATCTCCGTCTCCTCCTTCAGAGTGCCTGTTAGCAGAGCAACAGTCCCATACAGGGATCGACCTGCCTGAAGGGGATCAGGATGAGGTTGATTCTGTTATAGAGGAATCAACAGTGGGGGAACCTTTTCTCAGCATCTCAAGCTGAAAGATTATGGGTTCAGTCTCTGACTAACATGGTCCGATCAGCATTTAAAAATGCACCTTGCGGAACCATCAACCACTACTGTATCCTCGTTGGGGTCGCTAGAAGCCCCCAGACTGTTTGTTCTTTTCCACTTCACCCTTTACTGAAAGGGCTCATTTACCAGGATTGGGAACGTCCTGAGAAAATATTTATTCCCCCAAGAGATTTCCGGTGGTCTATCCCATGGAGGATAAGTTCATCAAAAAAAAAAAAAAATGGAAGGTCCCTACAGTGGACGCAGCCATCTCTTGTATGTATAAATCACTGACATGTCCAGTGGATAATGTCCAAATGTTCAAGAACCCAATAGATAAAAGATTGGAGTCCTTATGAAAATCTGCTTGGTGATACAACCAGCAGTAGCAGCTATTGGGGTCTGCTAAGCAGTGAAGGATCAGTTGAAACAGGTCTTGAGGGACTTGACAGATCAGCAGGCTTTGCCCTAGCTGATCTACCTAGAGCCTTAGGCTTTGCGGTTGACGCCATAGAGGATTCAGTCCATCAGGCCTCCCGCCTTACGCTGTCTATAGTACATATGCGTAGGCTCCTATGGCTCAAAAACTGGTCTGCTGAAGCTCCCTGTAAAGAATGGCTGGTTAGCGTCCCATTTCATGGTGAACGCTTATTCAGGGAAAACCTGGACAAATATATCCAGAAAATTTCCAGCGGTAAAAATACGCTCTTGCCGGTTAAAAGCAGAGTTAGAGGTCCCTCTTTAAGAGGCCTGCTTCTCCAGTCCCTGGGGCATCGGCTGTGTAACAGTTCCGACGGCCTCCTCGGTCAAATCCCGGGGGTAAAAAACAGGGACAGTAGCAGGGTAATGAGAAACCCTGGGTCAGGGGAGGTACAAAACCTCCCCCAAAGTTAAATTCATTGAAGCCCCCACTCAGTCGGGTGGGGGGAGGACTCCAGTTGTTCGCAAGAGACCTGGCGGGACACGATCAAGACAGATAGGTGCTCTCCGCAGTAGGTTTGGGATACAGTTTGGAGTTAAAAGACTCTCCTCCTTCCCATTTTTGAGGTCAAACGTGCCAAGGGATCCCCGGAAGAGAGAGTCCCTCCTGTTGGCACTAGAACAACTATTGCTCCAAGGAGTAATTATGGAGGTTCCCCTGGAAGAATGAGGGTTCGGGTTTTACTCAAAACTCTTTACAGTCCCGAAGCAAACGCGGACGAGAGGCCCATATTAATTCTAAAAGGGCTATACAAATTCCTGTATATCAGGACTTTCCGATGGAGTCGATCCGATCGGTGGCCACTGCCCTACAAGGGGAGGATTGGTTAGCCACGATCGACATCAAAGATGCTTATTTGCACATTCCCATCTTTCCAGTCCACCAAAAATTTCTACGCTTTGCAGTAGAAGGGCGCCATTTTCAGTTCAGAGCCTTACCCTTCGGTTTGGCCACAGCACCACGAGTGTTTACAAAAATTCTGGCCCTTTATTGGCCAATCTAAGAACACAAGGTGTAATGATAATGGCATATCTGGATGACTTGTTGCTGATAGACCACTCAGTGAAAAAACTAGACGTGGTCGTTCACAAGACGATCAAGTATCTGGAATCTCACGGTTGGATTATCAACCGAGACAAGTCAGCCCTAAAAACCAGTCAAAAGTCTGGAATACTTGGGGCTAAGGTTGGATTCAGGCCAGAGAAAAATATTCTTGCCTCAAGGAAAGGTGTTGTCTTTGAAAGATTTTATCCACTTAGTGGGTACAAAAAAGACAGCCGTCCATACGCCTGTATATGAGGCTGCTGGGAAAAATGGTGGCATCATTCGAAGCAGTACCCTACGGTCGATTCCATTCAAGGAATTTGCAAGGGGCCATACTGTCAGCCTGGAACAAAAAAGTTCAGGCCCTAGACTTACAATGTCCTTGTCCCCTTCCGTTCGCAAGAGCCTCCGTTGGTGGTTGGTTCCCCAGAATCTGGAAAAAAGGAAATCCTTCAGTCCGATTTCTTGGAAGGTGGTCACTACAGATGCCAGCCTTATAGGCTGGGGAGCAGTACTGGAGCAATAGTCTCTCCAGGGCAGATGGTCGGATGCAGAAAAGGCCCTGCCCATCAATCTCTTAGAGATACGAGCAGCCCGGTATGCCCTAGTAGCATGGACATCCAAACTCCAAGGGTCCCCTGTCAGAATTCAATCAGACAATGCCACAGCAGTGGCATATATCAATCATCAGGGGGGCACCAGGAGTCGTGCAGCCCAGAGGGAAGTGAATTACATCCTGAAATGGGCAGAAAAATATGTCCCAGCCATATCTGCGGTATTCATTCCAGGAGTGGAGAATTGGAAGGCGGACTTTCTAAGTCGCCAGCAATTAGGCCCAGAGGAAGGGTCCCTTCACCCCGAGGTTTTCTGGACAATATGTCAGCGGTGGGGAACATCGGATGTAGATCTTCTAGCAGCCAGATTCAACGCAAAGGGGGACAGGTTTGTCTCTCGGACAAGGGATCCCCTAGCTTGCGGCTCGGATGCCCTAGTGTTCCCTTGGGATCAGTTCAAGCTGATATATGCATTCACACCGCCACAATGGTTACCTCGATTACTCCGCAGAATCAGGGTAGAAAAGAAACCAGTGATTCCGGTGGCTCCAGCGTGGCCCCGAAGAGCGTGGTACGCGGAGATTGTAAAATTTCAGTGGGGAGTCCTTGGACTCTCCCACGTCGTCCGGCTTTCGCAAGGACCGATATACCACCCTTCCTTACCAGCCCTAGGTTTGACGGCCTGGCTATTGAAGCCCACATTCTAAAAAAGAGAGGGCTCTCTAATGCTGTGGTATCTACCATGATCAATGCCAGGAAGCCGGTATCCAGGCAGATCTACTATAGAATCTGGAAGGCGTACATCGCGTGGTGTGAGGCCAAGAAATGGCATCCACATAAGTACGTAATAGGTAGGATTCTGGACTTCCTACAGTGGGCTGTAGATAGGAAGCTTGCCTTGAGTACTATCAAGGGTCAGATTTCGGCCTTGTCAATATTTTTTCAAAGGCCCTTGGCTTCGCATTCACTAGTCAAAGCCTTTATACAAGGAGTGATGCGTATTAGTCCTCCGGTTAATATTCCCATATGTCCATGGGATCTAAACTTGGTTCTGCCGGTTCTACAGAAACAACCATTTGAACCATTACAGCATATTTCCTTGGTGCTTCTCACCAGGAAATTGATTTTTCTAGTAGCCATTTGTTCGGCTAAAAGAGTATCGGAATTAGCAGCTATGTCCTGTAAGGAGCCATATCTGGTTATCCATAAGGACAGAGTAGTGTTACGTCCTCATCCAGCCTTTCTTCCTAAGGTGGTATCGAGGTTTCATTTGAACCAAGATGTGGTTCTTCCTTCTTTTTTCCCCAAACCTACTTTGGTAGAGGAAAAGTTATTGCATTCTTTGGATGTAGTAAGAGCAGTTAAAGCTTATCTAAAAGCCACTGCTCAGATTCGCAGAACGGATACTTTGTTTATTCTGCCGGAAGGCCCCAGAAAGGGTCAGGCAGCGTCAAAATCTACTTTAGCCAAGTGGATTCGACAGGTCATAATGCAAGCCTATGGCTTGAGAAGGAGACCGCCTCCGTTCAAAGTTAGGGCGCACTCCACGAGAGCAGTTTGAACTTCATGGGCAGTGCATCACCAGGCCTCCCTGGCTCAAATCTGTAAGGCCGCAACGTGGTCTTCAGTACACACGTTTTACTAGGTTCTACCAGGTGGACGTTAGAAGTCAGGAGGATGTCGCCTTTGGGCGCAGTGTGTTGCAGGCCGCAAAAGATCCTCATGTCTGATAGCGCTCAGCTTATGTATGGTGTATCCCCCCCCTCATTGGGCATTGCTTTAGGACATCCCACATAGTAATGACTATGCCGCTCTGTGTCCCGTGATGTACGAGAAAGAAAATAGGATTTTTATAACAGCTTACCTGTAAAATCCTTTTCTTGGAGTACATCACGGGACACAGAGCTCCCACCCCTCTTTGGGGACACTTATTGCTTTGCTACAAAACTGAGGTGCTCCCGGATGGGAGGGGCTTATATAGGGGAGGGTACTTCCGGTTTGGAAGTTGCCAGTGCCAGCACCTGAAGGTATCTATATAACCCACATAGTAATGACTATGCCGCTCTGTGTCCCGTGATGTACTCCAAGAAAAGGATTTTACAGGTAAGCTGTTATAAAAATCCTATTTTCCAGCGATCTCTTTGTGGTAAAGGCCGCTGGATAAAGAACCATCTACAGATTTGGTGATGTTGAGATCAAGAAAAGTAATTGATGTGTCGCTATATGTCATGGTAAAGAAAAGATTGGAGGTGTTCTTATTCATAATATTGATAAAAGCCTGTAGATTGTCTGGTGTGTCATCCCAAATCATTAAAATCTTGTCTATATACCTAAACCATGAAAGAACATAGCAGGTATATGGCGAAAGACTGTCACTTGATAGCAAAGATTTTTCCCACTCCCCCAGGTACAGGTTGGCATACGATGGGGCACAACATGTCCCCATCGCAACCCCCTGCACCTGGAGGTAGTGGGAACCATCAAAGGTAAAAATATTGTGGGTGAGAATGAAGTTCAGAGCCTCAACAAGAAAGAGGTTGAACTTCCGATCATCTTGATGTGATTGCGATATAGCCCGTTGGATAGCTATAAGTCCCTGATCATGGGAAATTGAGCTATATAATGACTCAACGTCAATTGCGACCAAGAGGGCTTGTGGAGGGATATGTAAATCTTCCAAATTTTGTAGTAGGTGGATAGTGTCTTTGACATATGAGGCCAAGTTCATGACAAAAGGTCTTAAGTGGCTGTCTATAAATTGGCTCAAATTCTCTGTTATAGAGACATTTCCCGAAATGATCGGGTGGCCAGGCGGATTGGTTCAATTTTTGTGTACTTTAGGGAGACAGTACAGAGTAGGGATGAGTGGGAATGGAGTACGGATGTATTCCCAGACATCCTTATCTATAGCTCCATCACAAAAGGCTCCATCTACCAACTCATAGAAGGCCCTGTCGAATGATGGGTTTGTACTATGATTCATTGTTGACAACATCTTTGCACATGGTTGCGTATTGTTCATTAGTCATAATAGTGACATTGCCACCTTTATCGGATAGTTTGATCGTCAATGAAAAATCCTTTTTCAGGGATTCTAAAGCGGAGTGTTCGTCATTAGTGAGGTTACTGGACAAGACATGGGGTTTTACTTTGCATATTTCAGGTTGCTGCTAAAAAGGCAGCAAGATTGGGATTTCCCGCAAAAGACGGAAATTTGTCCGATTTTTTCCTAAATTTCTTCTGTGTTATTGTGTCAGATAGTGGTGATGGTTCTTTGGAAATATATGCCTCTAAAAGGGCTTCAATATCAACGCAGTCAATGAGGTCAATAGGATCCTGTTCCTCAAGATGGGTAAAAAGATCATCTAATGCTTCATCAGATTTTTGTGCGTCTGATTTCGAAGTCGCAGTCAATTTAGAAAAGAGACTTTTGTAGTGTAACTTCCTGGCAAAGAGATGAAGATCTTTTATAGTTTCAAAATGATCCATTCTAGCATCTGGGCAAAAACTTAAGCCCTTGCATAGAAGATCATTTTCAGCCTGGGTGAGAGGGTGATTGGAAAGGTTAATGATGTTTTTAGTGTTGTGATTGCTAAATTGGGAGAGGGAATGAGGAATAGGGTCCAAATTGGACATAAATGCAGAATCTAAGTGTCTGGAAGGCCCTCCGCCAAACGATGGGCTAAAAAAAATTCAGTGAGAGGTGCAGTAGAAAGAGTAGAGGAAGATAAAGAATCACCAGAGTGTGTAGTAGTAAGAATGCCAGAAGGCCCAGCAGAAGATAATTGGTTACCACCACGTGAATTGCCTTTACCAAGGGCTAGAAGGATAGGTGATGGTTGTGCAGAAGAGGCGTCTGTTGTTCTTCTCTTATTAAGCAGTGGATCATCACCTGGTGATGTTCTTTTGGTTTTCTGTTTCCGACGTCTATATTTATGTTGGGAAGAAGAGGAAATGGAAGAGTTTAAAGAGGAGTTGGACCCTGAATCTCTTGGATTTTGACCCATATTGCCCCTCTGAAATCGCTGAGATTGAGTCGGCTGTTGCCACCTGTAGGCCTTACCCTCCTGAAATACGCGTTTATCGCGCCAAAATTTCTTATCTTTGGTTGCCAATTTATCCTGTGACAATTGGTTCTATCGAATGTAGAGGGGACCCCTGCGTTTAAGGACCATACTGATAGGAGGTCCGAGGCACTGAGCAGGTCCATATTCACCTTGCTGGGGTCTGCATTGTGGCCTATTTTGGCTGCAACCTTGGTGTCTCAGACACTCACTGACTGGGCAAAGATTTTGCGCCAGACTGTGGAGGAACATCAGCTCCCTCAGGAGTGTGTAACACCGGCCGACCTGTTGGTGCAGGGCCTTATGTATGTCTGTGATGCCACTTTGGATGCGGCCCCCTTAATATCCAGGGCCTCTGTATCTGCAGTGCTAATGCGCCGCCTAATTTGGCTAAAATGCTGGTCCGCTGACCAGGCTTCCAAGAAGGCCTTGGCAAATTTACCCTTCAAAGGTGGGAGGCTTTTTGGTGCCTCGCTGGATGACATTATTAAGGATGTCACTGGAGTTAGGGGTGGTCTCCTCGGGGTACAAGATAGAGTTCCTTTCTTGTGCACCAAACAGATTCTTTCCCTCAAATCTCCCTCTCCTTCCGGCTCGTCGGTCTGCCCCAACGGGGGCAGTGCAGGACTTGCTAACGTGCGGAGTGATTCTACCTGTACCACTGGGAGAGAAGATTTTATTTGAATCTGTTCGTGGTTCTGAAGAAGGACGGAGTCCGTCCAATCTTGGACCTGAATGCCTTGAATGTCTTTGTAAAGGTTCGGAAGTTCCGCATGGAATCCATTAGTTCGGTGGTTGCTGCGCTCCATCGGGGGGACTTTCTGGCATCCTTGGACATCAAGGACGCATACTTGCATGTCCCCATCTGCGCAGGACACCAGAGATTTCTGCCCTTTGCAATCGGCGAAGACCATTATCAATTTGTGGCTCTTCCCTTTGGCCTAGCGTCAGTACCGAGGGTTTTCACCAAGGTGCTCGCCCCGATTCTAGCTTTGCTGAGACAGCGAGGCATTGCCATCGTGGGCTACTTAGACGATCTTCTTCTGAGAGCAGCTTCTGGCTTAGACTTGGAGGAAGATGTGTCTATAGCCATTCAGTTCAGACCCTCCGAGAATTCGGTTGGGTGTTAAACATTCAGAAGTCGGTCCTGACACCGACTCTGCGTCTGGAGTACCTAGGTTTAATTCTGGACTCCAAGGAGGCGAGAGTCTTCCTTCCTTTGAAAAAGTTGCAGACTCTCCAGTCTGTGGTGAGGTTGTTGACATCCTGCAATTGGTCGTCTCTCCGTTTTTGCATGCGAGTTCTGGGTCTAATGGTAGCCTCCTTAGAGGCAGTACCGTATGCCCAATTCCACACTCGAGTCTTGCAGAAGGAGATCCTGTCCAAATGGAACAAATCTCCATTGTCTCTGGATCGTCAGATTCAGGTAAGTCACCTGGTCAGGGCTTCTCTGAGTTGGTGGCTGAAATCCCCGGCTCTTCAGTCCGGGAAGTTGTTCCTTCCCTTCCATTGGACTGTGATTACAACGGACGCCAGCCTCACAGGTTGGGGGGGAGTCTGGGGAGTCCAGTCGGCCCAGGGTCGCTGGACTCGGGACAAATCCCGTCTGCCAATCAATGTCCTTGAACTCCGGGCGATAAGGCTGTGTCTCTCCAAGTGGTCACTGAGACTACAAGGGCGCCCAGTCAGGATCCAGTCAGACAATGCCACGGCAGTGGCTTATGTCAACCATCAGATGGGGAACAAGGAGCTTGGCTGCACTTTCCGAGGTCGCTCACATCCTAAGGTGGGTGGCTCTGTCGGCCGTTTACATTCCGGGCGTAAAAAACGGGCAGGCGGACTATCTGAGTCCGCCAGATGCTAGACCAGGGGGAATGGTCACTACATCCGGAGGTGTTTCAGCTCCTTTGCCGGAGATGGGGCACGCCAGACGTGCATCTCCTGGCTTCTCGACTCAATCGCAAGGTGTCGAGGTTCGTGGCCAGGTCCAGAGATCCCTAGGCAGACGCGTTGGTGGCCCCGTGGGGTCTGTATCGGCTAACTTATGCCTGTCCCCCACTAAATTATCTTCCTCGTCTGCTCTGCAGAGTGGAGACCGAGGGGATCCCAGTGATTCTAATCGCTCCAGATTGGCCCCGGCGTCCTTGGTACGCCGACCTCGTACGCCTGGTGGCAGATGCACCCTGGCGGATGCCGATGCGGGAGGACCTTCTGTCTCAAGGTCCCATACTTCATCCTGCTTTACAGTCGCTGGCTTTACTGGCATGGCTATTGAATGCCAGGTACTAAGGGGCCGAGGTCTTTCGGATTCGGTCATTTCAACCATGCTGAGGGCAAGGAAATCTTCCAGGAAGATCTACCATCGTACTTGGAAGGCATACATCTCTATGTGTGAAGAGATGGAGTGGCGTCCACGGACGTACTTGGTTTCCAGGGTCCTGCTGTTTTTACAGGGTGGTGTGGATCAGAAACTTGCCTTAAGCACAATTAAGGGTCAGATTTCAGCCTTGGCTGTTTTCTTTCAACGGCCTTTGGCGACCCATTCCCTGGTGGGTACTTTTGTGCAAGAGGTTCGACATGTGGCTCCCCCTATTAGACCACCTCTTCCTCCATGGGATTTAAATCTGGTGCTCTCGGTTCTTCAGGAACCTCCTTTTGAGAACATCAGAGAGATTCCTCTCTTGACACTATCTCAGAAGGTGGCCTTTCTAGTGGCCATTACATCGGTCAGAAGGGTTTCTGAATTGGCGGCCTTGTCTTGCAAGTCACCATACTTGGTCCTCCATAAGAAAGGTGGTTTCGGCTTTTCACCTGAATGAGGACATTGTGCTGCCGTCCTTGTGTCCTCGACCGTCACATCCCAGGGAGACTGCGCTCCATAACTTAGACGTGGTACGGGCCCTGTGGTTGTACCTGTCTGCTACAGCTCCGTTTCGGAGGTCTGACTCATTGTTTGTGTCGGTGTCTGGTCCACAAAAGGGCCTGGCGGTCTCGGCGGCCACCATTTCTTGGTGGATCAGGCAGACAGTCATCCAGGCCTATGTCCTTAAGGGGCGGGCGCCTCCCTTTCCGGTCACGGCACATTCAACCAAGGCAATTGGTGCTTCCTGGGCTTTCCGACATCAAGCGTCTGTCTCACAGGTGTGCAAGGCAGCAACTTGGTCGTCCGTGCACACATTTTCAAACTTTTACAAGGTTGATGTGAGTACATCTTCTGATGCTTCCTTCGGCCGCAAGGTTTTGCAGGCGGCTGTTTGAGGCTGCAACTCCTCCGTTGAGGAGCTCTGCTGGTTTGGGGTGAAATTGGTTGTTTTTTTTGTACTCGCCCTAAAATCCTTTTCTCGTTCATCCATGGACGGACACAGCACCCACCCCTCCTTTTTTAGGTTTGTACTGCTTGCTATGAACTGAGCTGCTGACTGCAGGGCGGAGGGTTATGTCTGGAGGGACGGCCCCTGGGCGGGGCTGTTCATCTCTTATTATTGTAACATCTGTTTTTAATTATCTAACATGTTCTGCCTAGTCCTCTTCTATGAACAGGAACATAACCCACACGTCAAGAATTGAGAAGGCTGTGTCCGTTCATGGACGAACGAGAAAAGGATTTTACGGCGAGTACAAAAAAATCTTATTTTAATATTGCAAATATGTTCCCGTATTCTGACATGTAATAGGCTTGTGGTTCTCCAATATAATTTTAGATTTTCCACACTGTAGACCTGTTCCTCCTACAGTGTGGAAATACCAAATCTAAAATTATATCGTAGATATATTGACGATATTATAATAAAATGGAAAGGCACAGAGGAATCCCTAAAATAATTTTTCGATTTAAATTATTCAGAACATATATGGGATCATTTTCTCAGGCAATTGGAACCAGCACATGATACTTACCTTGACCCACAAATTTATAAGGAAAACGGAAAATAAACACCAGAACCTTTTTCAAACAAACTGACCGCAATGGGTATATACCAACAAGAAGTTGCCACCACTCTAAATGGATAGGAAACATACCCAAAGGCCAGTTTATGAGGATACACAGAAACTGCAGCAATCAAAGTGACTATGAGAAACAATCTAGTACACTAATGCGAAGGTTTGTTGAAAAAAAGTTATAAGAACAGATTGGAAATAATGAGAAATGAAGTAAGAAAAATGGACAGGGAATCAATGCTGACTAGTAAAGGAAGCCTAAAGCCGCGTACACACGATCAGTTTTACCGATGAAAACAGTCCGATGGATTTTGTTCATCGGACAAACCGATCGTGTGTGGGCCCCATCGGTCTTTTTTCCATCGGTGTCAAAAAATAGAACATGTTTTAAATTTTTCTGATGGATAAAAAACCGATAGCAAATTCCGATCGTCTATGGGCAAGTCCATCAGTCAAAAAACCCACGCATGTTCAGAATCAAGTCGACGCATGCTCAGAAGCTCATTTTTCTCGGCTCATCGGAGTGTTTTACGTCACCGCGTTTGGAACGGTCGGTTTTTTGACTGATGGTGTGTAGGCAAGACTGATGGAAGTCAGCTTCATCGGTTTTCCGATGGAAAAATCCATCGGTTTAAAAACCATAGGAAGTCCGATCGTGTGTACAGGGCTTTAAAGAATAATAAGAATATGGAGTTAGCCTTTTTGACAGGGTTCAACAGGCAATATAAAAAATTAGAGGAAGTTGTTAGGAAACATTGGCCAATCCTACAGTCAGATAAACCACTGAAGCATATTTTACCATCCCAACCCACCTTTATTTACAGGAAAGCCCTCACTTTGAGAAATAAACTCATTCACAATGCAATAGACCCCCCCCCCTCCCCAGAACAATCAAAGTACTCCCCAACCTGAAAGTTTTTTTCAAATGTAATACATTTGCCATGTAGGGTCAGCCAACGGACAAATAGGAAGACTGTATCTTTCAAATCCATGTCCTCAGGAAAGGAATATAAGACCAGAGAACTCATCACATGTCACACGTGACTTATGTGTTGGAATGCCCGTGTCGGCTCCAGTATGTGGAGAGAATCACAAGGCCACTACATGTCAGAATACAGGAACATATTTGCAATATTAAAAATGGGTTTTTAAAACAGTGTATCTAGACATTTCAGGGAATACCATCAAAGAGATCCCTCAGTCATGACCTTTTATGGCATAGACAAAATTACAGGACACTGGAGAGGAGACAATAAGAGGAAAAAAATCTCACAAAATGAAACAAAGTGGATATTCCTGTTAGACACCCTTCAGCCAGCGGGTATGAATATAGACATTGACCTCAATTGTTTTATTACCAACTTTTAAACTTAATACTACCTCCCACTTTCACTTTTAAATATATTTTTAATATTTTAATTGTACTAATATTCTAATATCTTATTAATTACATCCCACTTTCATAGTAATTATGGATATCCATCTTCATATTTACTAAGCATTCAATAATCAGCTATCCAACAAGATGTATCAGGATGGTTGTAAATTTCCTTAAAGTTAGAGTTGCATAATGAAGCATTCAATGCAGGGAGATCTTCTCCCCCAGATAGAAGTTTCCCCGCGGTAGACCATGTTAAAAACCAGACATCCACGGGGGAGAACCTCCCACATAGCGATGGCTTCCGACAGTGGACCTCATCCCTGAGCCCCCTGAAATTACCCTGGAGAGCTTGCAGCAAGGAGGTGGAAGGGTCAGGAGCATCCGGGTTGAACCAGTTATGCACATAAGTCAGCTGAGAGGCTAAGCAATAATTGTAAAAGTTAGGACAGGCTAGACCGCCCCTCAAAGTGGAGGATTGAAGGGAGGCCTTAGAATCTATGTGTCGGAATAATCTTTTTGGGAGAAAAATTGGGGAGGCTCGTAGGACCTAAAGAAGTTTAGGGAGAAAGATAATTTTCGCTGTATTTATTTGGCCAATGAGGTTCGGAGGCAGAGACCCCCACACATGAAGTCTCTTTTCCATAGAGGACACTACTGGGGAGATATTCAGGGATTTGTATTCCAGAAAAACTTTGTCCATAGTAAATAATTATAAAGTATAGGGGGGCTCGACAGAGCACTCTTTATTGCAAGGGGGAAGAGGAGAATAGACTTATTATCTAAAAAGCACCCCTACAAGGCTAGTAACCTGATCAAAACTAGGGAGCAAGACCATATACTTACTGTTACCGCCCCTTATAGCGCAGAATTTGACTCCATAAGGAATGTCATTCTTTTTAAAGGTGCTTATTTTTCATTTTTATTATAGACAACACAAACAAAACAAGAAAATGCCACCTACATGGCAATGGCAACCGTAATGATAGCTATGTAGAGCCCATCAAAAGAAAAAATACAGATCAGGATAACTTGTATTGGACCAATGCGGAATAGTGTGTCATTAGCCAAAAATAGCCTAAGTAATCAATACAACATACTGGGCCTGCTGTAGCAACTAGCGAGCCATTCACACACAACCACATACTCCACCATGCATACATATACACACACAGACATTGCTTTCACCTACTGCAATAGAAGATATACCACAGACCCATTAAAGGGATGTTTAAGAAGAGACCAAATCCGTCACCTGAGAAGCCATGCTATCCAGCAATGGCTGCCACACTTTAGTAAAAAAATTTGAGCAGACACGCCCCTCGTACATAAAGTTTGTACAGTGGCAGTGCTTGGTTGATCAGATGGCACACATATGACAGGGTAGGCGGAGCTGGATCTCTCCAATGTAGCAGAATGGCCTTTTTTGCATAAAAAAAATCAGAGGAAACATAATGTGAGAGGAACATAATTATCCAAGACTCCAAGTAAACAGATTTCCGGGAATTTAGGAGCTTGCAGGTCAAAGTTGATAACATGTCAAATAAGTCAGCCCAGAACTGGGACAAGTTTGGACAGGACCGAAACATATGCAGGACATTGGCTGAGACTTCTCCACACCTAGGACAGGAAGCCTGCTCTGTCAGTCCCATATGATTCAGTTTAGCGGGAGTATAATGCAGTTGGTGAATTAATTTAAAGTGTATAAATGTATCCGCTGTGCTATTAACCTCTTGCATAAAGGTTTCAGTGACCTCCTCCCAATCCTCGTCTGCAAGGTCAGGAATGAGCGCCTGCCACTTTGCACAAGAAGATGTGAAGGGATGGGGACCTGCAGATTGTAAGGCATTGTAAAACTTGGTTACCAGTTTATGAGCATAATGGTCTGCCATAAGATACTCTAAAGAAGATGTGATCAAGTCCACGCCTAGCAGTCCAAGTTGTGCTTCCACTGCATTACGTAATAGGAGGTATTTAATTTTTTTTTTATTGGAAACATCAACTCATTCCTTCAGAACATCAAATGAGATAGTTACCATCCACATACACTTGAGATAGATAAATGATGCCCTTAGCTATCCAACAAGATGTATCAGGATGGTTGTAAATTTCCTTAAAGTTAGAGTTGCATAATGAAGCATTCAATGCAGGGAGATCTTCTTCCCCAGATAGAAGTTTCCCAGCGGTAGACCATGTTAAAAACCAGACATCCACGGGGGAGAACCTCCCACATAGCGATGGCTTCCGACAGTGGACCTCATCCCTGAGCCCCCTAAAATTACCCTGGAGAGCTTGCAGCAAGGAGGTGGAAGGGTCAGGAGCATCCGGGTTGAACCAGTTATGCACATAAGTCAGCTGAGAGGCTAAGCAATAATTGTAAAAGTTAGGACAGGCTAGGCCGCCCCTCAAAGTGGAGGATTGAAGGGAGGCCTTAGAATCTATGTGTCAGAATAATCTTTTTGGGAGAAAAATTGGGGAGGCTCGTAGGACCTAAAGAAGTTTAGGGAGAAAGATAATTTTCGCTGTATTTATTTGGCCAATGAGGTTCAGAGGCAGAGACCCCCACACATGAAGTCTCTTTTCCATAGAGGACACTACTGGGGAGATATTCAGGGATTTGTATTCCAGAAAAACTTTGTCAATAGTAAATAATTATAAAGTATAGGGGGGCCTATAGGGAATGCAACGGATTTGTCCCAGCCGACTTGGAGGCCCGAGACCACTCCAAAACCCTCCACGACCTGCATGAGCCCACGGAACGAAGCCTCGGTGCCATTAAGAAACACCAAAGCGTCATCCACATACAATGAGATTTTCTCCTCCAGCGGGCCCTAGCAGATTCCCCCCACCTCTGGGGATTGTCTTATAGAGATAGCTAGCATCTCTTTAACCAAGGCAAATAATAGAAGTGAAAGGAGGCAGCCCTGCCAGGTGCCACGCTGGAGGGAGAAAAGTGGTGATTAGGGATGAGCTCCGGCGTGTTCACACACTCCATGTGCAGAGCCCACCAGGAAGTCGGCACGGCGCTGCGCTAATCACAGGCAGAGAGACATGTCCCAATCTCTGCAGCCGCGCACTGGGACATGGCTCCCTGCCTGTGATTAGCGCAGCGCCGTTCCGACTTCCTGGCGGGCTCTGCACATGGAGTAGAAAAAAGTGGAAAGAAACTGCGCTTAAAGTGTAAAGACTAGGTAAATGATACAAATGCCTAGGAAAAAAGGAATTAAAAGGAAAGCAGCAACTATTCTGAAAACAATCAGTGCATGTAAATAAGAAAAAAATGTATAGTCGCTCTAACTTATGAACGTGAACATAAGCCCACCACTGAATAATTGAAAAAATCCAAATAACAACAGTGATAAATCATATAAATTGCTCAATGAAGAACAGTGAATGATCTGTGTAAACAATAAATTTAAAATAAAATAAGATGGACTATGATTAAACAATTAATTTGATGATAATCCAAGAATGCTATGTAGGACCCTCAAAGTTCATATCTGAATGTCCATGATGAACGAAACACCCGTGAGCAAGTGTCCAAAATTAATGAAAAAAAGACAAAAACCAAAACAGAGAAAAATTCAGATCTTCTTATAATCCGTGACTTTCACCACCACCAGTAAGAATTCCTGCTTACCAGAAAGCGATGGTCCCCTATGACGGAGGACCTCAAACAGCCTCAAGTAATACTCAGCAAAACCTCCGGATTTCAGCAAATGATGAACTTCAGTAGTTTAGTAGCCCGACAGCTCATATAACATCATGCGAATGTTCAACATAAACATGGAAAGAAGGAAGGACACTAGATAGTGTAAAATCCTTGGTATACATTTATTAAAAAAGTGAAAACATACTCACAAGAGCAGTTAAAAAGACAGCCTTGAAGTGTATCAGCGCCGACCGGTCAAAGGCGCTGGCACACAAATACATCCGTGGAAACCGAGCAGTGGAGGGTGACGTCAGCACAAAGCTCTTATCCTGCCCTACGCGTTTTGTGAAAATCACGTCGTCTCGGGGCACATGGAGTGTGCGAACACGCTGGAGCTCATCCCTAGTGGTGATACATACAGTTTCGTACAGATTCTTGCACATGGATGTACATAAAGAAGCTGGACCCATTGGATAAATTTGGGTCCAAAACCAAATCTGGACAGGGTTTCCCATAAAAATTACCACTTAACAGTGTCGAATGCCTTCTTGATGTCTAAGGCTAACACCAGTCCGCTCTGTTTATGATGTGCGGCCCCAAAAATATGGAGATACAGCCTTCTAATATTGTCAAATGTGCCCTTACCTGGCCTAAAGCCTGATTGATCAAGACGCACAACAGATAGAATAACCCTGTTTAGCCTAAGTGAGAGCAATTTAGCCAGAACCTTAATGTCACAGGTCAGGAGTGATATGGGGCGCTAAAAGCCAGACAGTAACTTATCTT
This sequence comes from Rana muscosa, assembly GCA_029206835.1. Taxonomy (NCBI): domain Eukaryota; kingdom Metazoa; phylum Chordata; class Amphibia; order Anura; family Ranidae; genus Rana; species Rana muscosa. The sequence continues at coordinate 160,501,609 of CM055118.1, forward strand.
TGCCAGGTTTTGGGAGTACTACTATAAGTGCCTCCGACATAGAAAGTAGAAGTCTGCCCTTCTTCATAGCACCAGTGTACAGTTTAAGCAAATAAGGGGCCAGAAGGTCAATATACACCTGGTACCATTCAGCGGGGAGACCATACAAACCTGGAGTTTTATTAGCTGGAAGGGAATGGATCGCACCTGTGATTTCCTCTGGAAAAGCCTCTGACAATAGAAGTTGTCAATTAGTGTCAGATAACTGCGGAATATTGAGGGGATCAAAAAAGGAATCCAACAGCTCTGTGGGAGCTGTAAAGGGGTCAGCATATAGTGTTTGATAGTAGGATGCTAATTCTTGCCACTACGCTCATGGAGCCGAGCAGCTAGATATAGTTGTTGTTTACGAGTCATTTCTACTGTATGCAATTAAAGGGCCCTATGGGCCGCTACCAGAGCACCATGAGAGGAAAGGGATGGACATTTGACATATTCAGAGCGAGCAGAGTCCAACTCTGTCTCTAATGAATGTAATCGGTCCTCAAACAGATGCACGATGGGAGGCAATATGACTAATATAGGAGCCACGAGCAACCGCCTTAAAGGCATCCCAAGCGTTTATTAATGAGGTTGAATCTGAGTTGTGCATCCAATAATCAACCAGGTCCCGCCTCACTCTCTCAATAATCTCCTTTGAAGAGTCCCATAAGGGGCTCAGTCTCCAGACCCTAAAGCCAAGTCTATGACCTAGTGCCAATTCGAGTTTCAAATGACAATGGTCCGATAAAGTCTGAGGTAAATAGGAAACAGTCTTCACCCAAGGTAATACGTGAGAAGAAGCTAAGATATAGTCAATTCGGGACATGGCTCCATATGTCATGGACTGACGAGAATATTCCCTAATATCAGGGAATTTCTAGCGCCAAATATCAGAGGTGGGGGACTCGAGTCACATGACTTGACTCGAGTCAGACTCGAGTCACCTGTTTGAGGACTTGCGACTTGCTTGACAGAATTCAATAAATGACTCGACTTGACTTTGACTTGTCACTAATGACTTGCGACTTGACTTTGACTTGGGCTATATGACTTGCAATGACTTGGCACAACTAACACTAACCGCAAGCCGCCGTCTGCCTACCTGATCAGCGTGTCATGCAGACAGACGGCGGCCATTGCAGTGTTCAAAAGCCTCCTCGTCTGTGATAGGCGGAACACTCAATTTCACAGCAGGCAGTGTTCAGCCTATCACGGACATCCTCTCATCCTCGTCTGTGTTATGAGTCTGGGCACAGTGAGGCATGGGAACAGTAAAGCATGGGCACAGTGAGGCAAAAAAAGCACTAAGCAGTTTTGTTAATGTTCAAAATAAAACAAAAACCTTTCCTGAACACTGACTTTTAACTCATTTAAAGGTGGAAATGGGGTAGATCAGTATTTTGACTTGATTTCTGACTTGACCAAAATAAATGACTTGACTTGACTTGCTTGACTTCTAGCAGGGACTCGACTTGACTTGCTTGCTTTTCACCACAGTAACTTGGGACTTGCTTGAGACTTGAAGGTTAAGACTTGAGACTTGCTTGTGACTTGCACATGTGTGACTTACTCCCATGTCTGCCAAATATCCACATATCCTTAGGCCGCACACCAGTTCGCTAACGTTTTACTCTCATTTGACGTGGGTTTCAACCTGTCCAGTTTGGGGTACATCACTGCATTGAAATCCCCCAACATGGTTGTGGGATAGTGAGGGAGAGTGGCTAAATGGACAGACACTTTTGTATAAGGGTTGTATTCACCAGCACAAGCGGGGCATGCAGCCCAACTAAAATAAGCTGAGTGGCATGTATAGTAACATGGAGAATCACATATTTACCCTGCGGGTCAGATATAGTGTTAAGACAAACAAATGAAAGACCCTTGTGGATCAATACGGACACTCTGGGCAAAATTAGAATCTGTAGTGTACTGCCCAGTGTACTGCCCAGTATTTCTTAGGAGCCATTATTTTAGAGCCCATCAGATGCGTCTCCTGAATACTTAAAACATGTGGCTCATGTGCTTAAAGATAATCAAAAAGTTTTGCACGTTTGAATTCGGAATTCATACCGCGCACGTTTCATGAAAGAAATACAACATCAGCCATAAGGAAAACCAAAATAATAACCGTAGGATAATACCCTAGCATTTAACCATATCCATAGAGAGAGCCTGAAATCATACATAACATTCGCACACAATCACTCAAACACAGATTCACCCAACTAAAAAGAAAGGTAGAAGAAAACACTGTACAGATATAGAAAGAAAAAATTCAAGCCCCCTGCCCTACTCAAATAACATACAGCGGGCTTCATCCCAAAAGGATCTTCTATGGCGGGAACTGTGGCCACAGTCATACAAGGAACTTAGGTTAGAAAACGGTAACAAAAATTTGTCAACATGAGCTAGGGGAACACCTCAACAAATAAGTAACCGTAAAACAGATTTGAAGTGCCCAATAAGTAGCTAAAAGTAGCCTACATTGCAGTATCATCAGCACACCGGACCTCCATTTGAGGCATTGAAAAACCCTCAGACAAGGGAAAACCCAAAATATTGTGAAGGGAGAAAATCAGGGAAGCCAAGGACCTCAGGGTACGTTGAACGGAGTCCAGCCAGGTAAGGACACACTCGGATGTAGTGAAGAAATGCGCTTGCCCTTGGTGGGTCACCCGCAATCATGCAGGAAACAGCATGGCATATGGTAAGACATGATTGTGTAATTTCTGTTTGGCAAACTGCAATTGAGCCCGAAGCTTCCTGACATTGGAGGAGTAATCTGGAAATAAGGAGACTGCGGCATTGTTGATGCAAAGGCAAACTTTAGCTCTGGCAGCATGCAGGGCCACATCTCTATCAAGATAGTTTAGTAAGCAAATTACCATAGGGCGAGGGGGGTGCATCAACCAGCTTTCCAAGAAGGTCCGCAGGATCAGAGCCCTCCACCTTTTCAGTACAAAGAGAAAAACCGGTGCCTTCTAAGCTTAGCAATAAAATAGTTTAATAGAAGATATTTAAAAACAGGTTGTAAGAATCACACTCACAAGGAGGGATAAAAGTGGGCTTATCTGTAATGTTAGTCATCTGCGCTGTCCCGGGGGCTGCTTGAACCAGATGTCGATGAAATTAGATGTCTGTGTATCCTTGCTGTGATGGAACCCAGCGCTGTCAGCAGGCGTGGACAGGAGACAGTTCTCACAGGTGCACAGGCAGCGATGACATCACTTCCGGGTACAGGGGCAGCGGGGAGGTGCACGCGTTCGAAGCATGCGTGCTTCTTCCTCAGGCTCTCCTTGTTTTCCAGGGATTGGAGATTGGTATTAAAGGGTGTCATTTTGGGTGTGAGAGGATTAACTGTGTCCTCCAGGTCACTGATTTGTTTCTGTGTCAGTAACCCTCTCCATCATTTTGTGCACATCTTGACGTAGAATTGAAAAGTCTAATTTCAGCTCCTCCGCTTTCCCTATCGTAACAGTATGATTTACCTTGATAGTAGTTGGCACATTAGACAGCGTGGATTCCTGTTCCTCCTCCGGAGCACCAGAGCTGGAGGATGTCTGTGAGAGAACCATCAGAGGCCCTGAGGCGGTCGGAGTGGCGGGCTGCAAGGAATCTTCAGCCTCATCAAACAGCTCCGGTGTGGAGACAGGAAATGAGCGGTGGAGCAGTGGCCGTCTTGGCAGGAGCATGTGACCACACTATTCATCCTGGCCGGAGGCTGCTTTTTTTCCGCCGTCCCATTCACTAGCGCGCCCCCAGATGGACAAATCCAGTGCCAGGGTCTCTTGGGCGGCGACAGGGTAACTGTATGCAGTTAGAATCGGTCAGGATTAAGCAGAATAGTGGAGGTTTCCCCGGAGCTCTAACAAAGCATGTCTGCTCACATTGCGCTTCTGGCCAGGCCCCCCAGGAATATCATTCTTAAACGTTTATCGTTTTTATGTATGAAGGAGATTTGCGCAGAGATTTTAAAGGAGGGTAAAAATGTGGTATCCTGTCGGGTACCCCTAGCTTTTTCAATAGGAAACCCATCAAATATTTCACTTGGCTACATTCCAAAGAGAATTACAAATGTGGGGCCATTGAGTGTCCTTGTTGTAAATATATTTTGGGGGAAACAAATTTACCTCTGTCTAACGAGAGAATTTAATATTGACTCCTATAATTGCAACACAAGCTTTGTGATATACCTTATTACATGTAGTACCTGTTGTGTCCAATATGTAGGGAGGACAACCAGACATCTAGGTGATAGATTTTATGAACATGTTCATAGTATTGACATAAATAAATTCATAAATGTTCACTAGTTCGTTCCTCCAATCCCGCTCTCTATGGCCAACTTTTTCTGTCATGATCTAATTAGACAGAGATTTTCTACATGTTTATATATAGTTATGTATTTTCTCTAGTTTAATTATTGGTCTGGAGGTTGGGAGTTTACATGTTTGATATACACAGTCCCATATATGTTGTGTGTTTTTACACTGTTGTATTTCCGTTTGATCCCCAATATACTCCAGGGCTGCCTCCAACTACTCTACAGTTGGTTGCTAAATTTAGATACCTGGGGGTGGAGATGCAGTAACCTATACAATCCTATGTAATTATCAATATCTCCCCACTGATACAGAGACTTTAAGCATACCCTAGTTTCCTGGACCAAATTGCCCCTGAATCTACTGGGGAGAATTAAGATATTCAAGATGATATACCTTCCTCGATTTTTATATCTATGCTGGTTGGCCCTGGTTTATTTCCCTAAAAAACTTTTTTCGGAGGTTGATGCCCTTTTCTCCTCCTTTTTGTGGGGTTCGGGCCCTGCCGGAATTTCTCTGGATACACTGAAACTGCCTACTCAAGGGGGAGGGTTAGCGTTGCCTGATCTACAAAGCTACTATTTGGCAGCCCAACTAACGCATATACATGCATGGTTTTTCCCTGATGTACCAAATGACGGTTACAACCCAAGCCGAATTGATGGGATCTTATGAGGCTCTAATTAATCTATGATATAAAAATGTTCCATACCCAAATGAGGGTGCAGCAATCCTTAATTTCTCATACAAAATATTTCATACCTGCAATAAAAGGCTGCATGGAACATCTTTAAGTAAATCCCCTAATGCCCCTTTGTGGTAAAACCCAAGTTTGGGAGAATTATATAAACTAGGGCTGAAACGACTAATCGATTAATCGACAACGAATTGATTATGAAATTCATTGATTACTATCTTCATAATCAATTATTGGCCAGTAACATAATAGGGTTAAAAAAAAAATTAGCCCTTTATAGTACAAAAAGAGCAAATAATCGCTACTGTAAATATTACTTTCACCGTTCTACAGTAAAAAAAAAAGAACCCTTTACAGTAGTGATTATCTGCTTTTTTTTTTGTACTATAAAGCAGGGGTCGTCAACCCCCGGTCCCCGGTTCACTACTGGGCCGTGGCCCTTCTGCAGCCGGGCCGCGGGTGCGGGTGGCCGTCAAGAGACACGCTGTGCTGGGCTGCCGGCATGAGAGCGCTGGGTGGATGGAAGAAGTGAGCGGGCAGGCAAGCAGAGATGATATCTCTCTCCGCCCCCTGCATCACCGCTCTTACGCCCTCAAAGCCAGTGCTCTGTCTCAGTGTCTGAGGTGGGGCGGGGAGCAGAGAGATGACATCATCTCACACTGCCCGCCCCGCATCACCGCTCTCCTGCGGCTCCTCGCTGTGAGAACCTGTTCAGCTGCACAGATTGCCTGCCCCCCCCCGGACAGCTACCGTATTTATTGGTGTATAACACGCACCCTAACTTTAAGAGGGAAGTTTCCGGAAAAAAACTTTCCACAGCCCCCTGCGTATAACACGCAGGCACAGTTTACCCTCTATTTTCAGGGTAAAAAAGTGAGTGTTATACGCCAATAAATACAGTAATCAGGAATGGCAGAAGGGTGGAGCCAGAGAGTGACAGCCGAAGGAGACCGGCTGCAGCATGAGGAGGGAGACACCCTGCTATATCTAGAGGGGCGATCCCACAGAGATGTGACGTCATCAGTGACAGGTAAGCTGTGTGTAGGAGTACAGGTGAGGTGTGCTGGGACTTGTAGTTCCCCCCCTCAGCTGTCTGCCTGATATACCACAAGGGGCGCTCCACTCACTCCGCATCTGGTGACAGGCAACGTGGCAGGTGGCAATCCACATCTTGTGGCAGGTGATGTGGCAAGTGACGTGGCAAGTGACATTACACATATTGTGGCAGTAAGCATGGCAGGTGATGTGGCAAGTGACAATCCACATCTTGTGGCAGGTGATGTGGCAAGTGACTTTCCGCATCTGGTGACAGACAGCGTGGCAAGTGACTATCCACATCTGGTAGCAGGCGACAGTGGCAAGTGACACGCTCAGGGCTCCCACTGATTCTGCATTATGGTGAGTTGAACTATTTCATTTATTACTACAATGTAATAATAGAAATAATGCACTTTAATCACCCTGACGCTATATTAAGCATGGTGCCGTGATGATTGAAGCGCTAACACCAGCCATTGCCCGCGAAAAATCGTGTGTCTTTTAATCTGCCCAACAACAAATTGGCCAAAAAAAATGCAAAAACGCAAGTCGCAGCAAAATCACGTGCGCAAAAATCAAAACGCACATCAAAAAGCACTGCAAAAACAGATCAAAAGCAAACTGCATAAGTGTTTACCGAGCCTTATGCTGGCCACATGGATCAATTTTCAGATGAGAATTTTCATATGAAAATTTTTTGTACATTTGTTTAATGAAAGAATGTTGTTTGCAATGTTCACTTGCTTTTAACATTCTGTTTTTAAAATGAATGTTATTTCTGAATGTAAACCACATACACTGTCTGGAAATTCCTTTGACCAAGAAGTTTTCTATTATTTCTTAAATTTTCCGTCACTGTGGTTGAAAACGAAATTCGATCTGACCCCACTAATGATTAAAAAATTGAACGAACGTTCTTAACCACTTGCTGTCCGCCGCACGAACATTTATGTCGACAGAATTTCACGGACAGGCAAATGGGCGTATATATATACACGTCCCCTTTAATTTGTTGCCATGTGGGCGCGCGCAAGGAGCAGCCGGCCCCGGCGCACGACCCTGCCGCGAGCTCCGTCACCGTGCCCGCAGGACCCGCGGACTCGATGTCCGCCGGTGTCCCGTGATCGTGTCACGGAGCCGAAGAATGGGGAGATGTTAGTGTACACACAACATCTCCCCGTTCTGCCTAGTGACATGTCACTGATCGTCTGTTCCCTGTCATCGGGAACAGCAATCAGTGACATGTCACGGCAAGCCACACCCCCTAACAGTTAGAAGCACTCCCTAGGTCACACTTAACCCCTACAGGTTAACCCCTTCACTGCCAGTGTGATTTTTATAGTAATCGGTGCATTTTTATAGCACTGATCGCTGAAAAATGACAATGGTCCCAAAATGGTGTCCGATGTGTCCGCCATAATGTCGCAGTCACAATACAAATCGCTGATCGCTGCCATTACTAGTAAAAAAAATATTAATAAAAATGCCATAAAGCTACCCCCTATTTTGTAGACGCTTTAACTTTTGCGCCAACCAATCAATAAATGCTTATTGCGTTTTTTTTTTTTACCAATAATATGTAGAAGAATAGGTATCGGCCTAAGCTGAGGAAAAAAAGTTTTTTTATATATTTTTTGGAGATATTTATTATAGCAAAAAGTAAAAAATATAGAATTTTTTCAAAATTGTCGCTCTATTTTTGTTTATAGCGCAAAAAATAAAAACCGCAGAGGTGATCAAATACCACCAAAAGAAAGCTCTATTTGTGGGAAAAAAAGGACGTAAATTTTGTTTGGGAGCCATGTCAGTTAAAGCGACGCAGTTCCGAATCGCAAAAAGTGGCCTGGTCTTTGGCCAGCCAAATGGTCCGGGGCTGAAGTGGTTAAAATTACATTTTTCTTGAAGGAAGACATTGTTTTTGTATGGCTAGCATATAATAATATATTACACTTTTGTTTGAAAATCGGCAAAACAGTCTAACTTTTTCTTTAAATAAAAAATTTGGTCTGAGTCTGATAATATTTACCAGATTCTACCTCTAAACCATATACAGTATACTGTTGTCTGTTTTGTCTCAGTGGATTCAATATTTTTCTCCCTAACCATATAGTTGGTTATTTATATTTACCACTGCATATAGATATTTAAGAATAAATTGCCTTTTTTTAAACTTTACATATTAACTAAATTATACACCACACTTGTTTTTAAGGGTATTAACCGATTTATCGAAACAATGATCGGCCAACTAATCGATTATGAAAATAATCGTTAGTTGCAGCCCTAATATAAACCATCTGTGGTCCAAAGCTGGACGAAGTTTGACCTCAAATATGCTCATCAGTTATTCTCCGAAAGAGAGTTTAAATCTTTCTCAGTTTTTCGGGCTGAATTGGGGGTCCCGTCCAAATATTTGTTCTCTTATATGAGTGAGTGAGTGATGACTTGTATATCGCTACAAATGTGAACTGAATCGCCTCAAGGCGCTTGACATCCAGTGACGTCCTTATCCATCAGAAGAGGTGGGTCTTAAGTTTTTTCCTGAAGGCCCGATGGTTTTCTTCCATGCGGATGTCCGTGGGTAGAGCGTTCCATAGCCGTGGTCCTTGGACTGCAAATCTTCGTTCTCCCTTCCATTTGTAGCGGGATTTGGGGATGTGAAGGAGGTTTTGATTGGTTGACCGGAGAATGCGTTTGGGGGAGTAGTGTTTTATTTTCTCGCATAAATATTGAGGTGTGTTTCCTTGTGTGCACTTGTGGGTGAGGCAGAGGGTCTTGAATGTGACCCGATCCTTTACGGTTAGCCAATGCAGGGTCCTCAGTGCAGGGGTGATGGATTCCCAGGTTTTTTTCCCTGTTACCAGTCTGGCTGCCGTGTTCTGGATGACTTGTAGGCGCGAGATCTGATATTTAGGTAGTCCTATGTAGAGGGAGTTTGCATAGTCGAGTCGGGAGTTGATGATTGTTCCAACTACTACTGCTGTGTCCTCTTCCGGGATGAATGGGAAAAGGGGGGGAAGGTGGGACTTTGAATGAAACAGTGGGCTGATGGGGATAAAAAATGAGGTAAATCAAAAGATGTTGCATGCATGTATTAAATAAATACAGAGGATATACAATTTTTACATTGTATATCCTCTGTATTTATTTAATACATGCATTCAACATCTTTTGATTTACCTCATTTTTTATCCCCATCAGCCCACTGTTTCATTCAAAGTCCCACCTTCCCCCCCTTTTTCCATTTAATATGGGATGGAGATTTCATATGTTATCTCATTCAAAGTCCCAAAACGCCATTGGGCGTCCCCTGTTTCTTTTCACATCTTCCGGGATGAAGAGGATGAGTCTCTGTAACAGACGGAGGAGATGGTGCGATCCGCTGACTACTGATCCTATTTGTGCATCCATCAACATCTCCGAGTCAAAGATGACTCCGAGACTTTTGACTTTGGTGCTCGGGGTAATAGTCTGTCCAAGAATGGTGGGTGGTGTGCAAGACGTCTTTGTTTTTGTCTTTTGGTTTGCGTGGAGGAGAAGAAGTTCTGTTTTGGATCCATTGAGTTTGAGGGAACTCTCAGTCATCCAATCATCGATCAATGTGAGGCCCTCTTCGCGATATTGGTCTTTTTTTCCGGTGATACGAAAGTAGAGTTGGGTGTCGTCAGCATATGAATGGTAGCACAGATCCTGTTTGCTGATGATTTTAAGGAGTGGGCGGAGGTAGATGTTGAAGAACACGGGTGAAAGGGGTGATCCTTGAGGGACTCTGCAAGAAATTGCGCGAGTTTCAGAGGTGAAGGCTCCTAGTTTCACTGTCTGGAAACGATTTTCTAAGAAGGATGCGAACCAGTGTAGGTCAGGGTCTGCGACTCCTGCTACTTCTTTAAGGCGGATGAGTAGAGTTTTTTGGTCTACTGTGTCGAACGCTGCACTGAGATCCAGCAGCACCAGAAGACATGATTTTCCGTCATCTGCAGCTTCGAGGGCGTCATCCCATATTTTAAGAAGTGCCGTTTCTGTGCCATGGCCTGGGCGGAAGCCTGATTGTAGTGGGTCCAAGAGTTTGTGGGTGTCCAAATGGAGTTGTAGTTGTTGTACTACTGCTTTCTCCATTATCTTTGAGATGGTGTTGAGGCTTCTTACCGGTCTGCGGTAGTTTGGGTCTTTAGGGTCGAGGTTGGGCTTCTTTAGGAGGGGTTTGACTATGCCTTGCTTGAGGGAGATCGGAACAATGCCTTCTTTGAACGATTGATTTACGAGATGTGTTATGGAGGGTGCCAGAATGTCGGTACATTCTTTCAGGAGTTTTGTAGAAATTATGTCATTTAGTGATGTGCTGTCTCTGAGACTTCTGATGATGTTTTTGGTGATGGTGATCGGGACCAGCGAAAATGTAATCAATTGTATATTTATTTCCTCTTCTTGTTTAGCCTGAGTGAGGTTGGATGTTTTTTTCTTTTGAATCATTTCTCTAATGTTTTCGATTTTGTCGATAAAAAAATCCGATAGTTCATTGCAGAATTCTTGAGTTTCGTTTGCTGGGGGGTCCAAACAGGTGGGGTTCATAGTTTGAGCGACTAGTTTGAAAAGTTCGCAATGTCGGTTTAGGGCTTTTGAGATGGTGTTTGTGAAATGTTCTTTTTTTGCTTTGAAGATCGCTTTGTGGTATTTATTAGTGAGTGTTTTATAGTTAGAGTGGTTTTCCTTTGTTGGGTTTCTTCGCCAGGCTCCTTCAGCTCTTCTGCGTTCTTGCTTCAGTAGAGTCAGTGTCATTAAACCATCCCGAATTGTTTCTGCGGATGAGTGCTCTGCGTCTCAGAGCGACTGTGTCTGCTGTTTGTAGTAATGCTTTGTTTAAGGAGTTGAGTGTTTGTTCCGTTGAGTGGTTTTGATTTAGCGTTCCTATTTTTTTTGATAGTGTCGTTTTGAAGAGTTCCGAGTGTAGTTTCTTCTGAGATCTTGTCCAGTGTGTGGTTATTGAGTGTTTTGGTTTTTGGGAGATGGTGTTGGTGGTGATTTGAAATTTGATAGCGTGGTGGTCCGTCCATGGTAACGGCATATTGTCCAGTGTGTTGACGTCCATATTTTGTTTGAAGATGAGGTCAAGAATTTAACCCGATCCATGCGTGGGGGCATTTATCAGTTGCTGCAGACCTAGTTCTTCCAGTTGGTTGATGCAGGAGGTGGCGATGGGGTCTTGAGTGGAGTTAGCCCAGAGGTTGAAGTCCCAGAGTAATAGAAAGTTTTTGGTTTTCAAGGTGTATGTCGAAATGAATTCGGTGAAGGGTGTGAGGAGATTTGTCTTTGGTCCTGGTGGTCTGTAGCATAGCAGTATGTGAATGGTTTCTTGAGGTGTTGTTTGAAGATGCAGCGTGAGTGTCTCCATGAAAGGCAGTGAGTTCTGTAGAGTTGGTTTGGTGAGAGAGAGAGGTGAGATTTGAAGATCACTGCTAGGCCTCCTCCTCTTTGTCCTCTTCTATGCTCGGTTAGGATGGAGTAGTTCTCAAGCACCAATTCTGTTAGGATGGTGTTACAGTCGGGTGTTAGCCAGCTTTCCGTGATAAAGAGGCAATCTATGTTGTTTTGGGAGATGAAGTCGTGGATTTCCTGTCTGTGCTTGACTGCAGATCTCGTGTTGATCAGGGCGCATGATATGTGTTGTAGTGGAAGTGGTCCCTTCGTGTTTTTGATAGTCGATTGTCGATTGACCCTTAGCAGTTGTTCTTTTCGAAGTATTTTTTGAGTGGAGGTTGGTAGTGTTGAGGCGGTATTCCTTAGCCTGTGGAGGGTGTCCGCTGAGTATTTAAAATGGCACATGATGGAAAAAAACAAGAGTTAATGGCGGTGGTGAATGGGGCCCCACTGACCTAAACCTCCCCCCGTTGGTCTAGAGGAAGGCGAAAAACCCCAACTGAGCCTGGCCAATTGCTACAGTAAGGGAAAAATTCCTTCCTGACCCCCCGAGAGGTGATCGGGTGAACCCTGGATCAACTTCCTACTGGTTGGCGGTCCCCAATGTACTTACCGGGTCGGCGCACACGGGCCCGCTGGAAAGAGAATTAGGGAGAAGATGATGGGTTGGCTGGAGCTATGCCGCAGCCGCGGTCTGTCCTGCAGGTCTAGCGGTCTAGAGGCGGGTGCCCAGTGGCGGCAGGCGGCGGCTGCGGGCGGGGTGATGGTGAGCTGGGGGACTTACTCGGTGGGGAGTGGGGTCCAAGGGGAAGCCACCGGTCCTCAGGTTGAAGTTTGCTGGGGGAGAGAAAGCGCAGGAGTCCAAGGATGAATCCCAGATGGCCTGATGGCCAGAGCTCCTGCCACACACGTCCGTTACCCTAGACCATGTGTGTGGATTGCTCTGTGAAGCGGTGTGACCAGAGCTCCTGCCACACACGTCCGTTACCCTAGACCATGTGTGTGGATTGCTCTGTGCAGTGGTCAGACCGGAGCTCCCGCCTCCTCTGTGCAGCGGAGTAGCGGTGGTCGGTGCTGTAGGTCGGGGAAGCCTGGGTGCGTCGGGGGGGGTAAGATATCTGTAATAAGTAGAAAAAAAGTTTTGAAATATAGTGATGCCTGGTGTTGCAGGTTAGGGGAGCCCGGGTGTTCTAGGGGGGGGGGGGATGTCAGTAGAAGTAGGGAAAGAAGAAAAAAAATAAAATTTTTGTCAGTGTTGAAGAAGTTCCTGGGTGTACCAAGATGGCCGCTGCTTACCAGGCCAGATCTCCATTTTCGTCCTTCCAGCTGCCGCTTCAAAGTGACCCCGTGGGTGGCACAAGCAGTTGACCCTTAATGAGGTGCAATCCGGTAGTTAAACCGGGTGGGTATATTCCAGGGGGGCTGGGAGAGGGTGTTTGGAGCTGAGCTGGGTGGACCAAGATGGCCGCCGGGGCTAGGCCGAAGCCGCGGTCTGTCCTGACAGGGCCAGGCAGCTGCTGTTGCTGCTTCGGCGGCCCGCTACCGGCAGGGGGGAGCTCCGAGAGCAGGGGCAGTGAGGGTGATCCTGGTGGATCGTTGGGAGATCCGGATGCTGGAGGAGGCTTTGATTGGCGGAACTAGTTCCTCCTGTTTTGGGCAGTTTGGAACAGCTGGGCTTCCTGGAGGGTCTCCTGTCCTCCCTTTCCCTCTTTCTGTACCCCACTCTTTCCTCCACCCCATTGCAGGGCATGCTGCGTCGGCAGGGTGTACCTGTAGGGGGCCTCTGTATCCCGGTTGGGGGCTGTAGTTGTGCCCCGGTCCGCTCTGTGGGGGTTGTCTGTCTTTTGGGGGTCTCCGCTCGGCGTCCCTGCGGCCTTCTCGTCCATCTCAGTGTGCTCGGCCACCATTTTCCTGTGGTTTTTTTCTGTATTGAAAATTCCCATTGGCGGCCATTTTGTCGTGGCCGTGCTGTGTCGCAGGTCTTCCATGCGGGCGGCCATTTTCTTGTAGCCCGTACCCTTTTCTACCTGAGGAGTCCGGCGGCCATTTTACAGTGGTTTTTCACTGTATGGCTTGCTCTCTAGTGTTGGAGGCTTCCTGAATAGCGCAAATCACCTCACAGAACACCTCAGTCACACGCGGTGTGTGAGGCAGAGCGGACAACGGCGCTGAGCAGTCTTTGGCTGGGTGGTGAGTCCCTGGGTAACCCCCCCCCCCCCGGTCAGCGCAGCTAGGAGGGTGGACTTTTGTTATTACAAATGCCTTGACTTAGTCCCTAAGGACTGTCAGTGGGTCAGAATGGAGTCTGAAGCTGGCGCTTCTTCCCCAGACATTCCAGAGGCAGCAACCGGTGCCCCTGCACCTGCGGTTCCCATGGACGCTTTGTCGGCAATCCTGGAGTCATTTGTTGCCAGGGTGGAAGCGGCATGCGGGCGTAAGGGGGGTAAAAAGCGCCCCCTCCCCCCGCCATCTCCTGGGGAATGCTCTGACTCGGGCCTGGCTGCAGCTCAGGACCCCTGTTCTGGGATGTCAGAGGATGTGGACCAAGACCGTCCGGGCACTGAGGAAGTCTCCTCGTCCTGGTCAACGCAGGACAGAGCACTTGTGGCAGCTCTTATCAACGCAGTAAGGGACACCCTTAAGCTAGAAGTTACAGCTGGGACATCCACTGGGGTGTCAGTCCCTTTTGGGTCTCACAAACCGACCCGCTCTGTTAAGGTTTTTCCTTATGTTGATTTCTTTGACAAGTTCATAGATAAGGAATGGGTCCTTTGTGGTCCCTCAGCGCATTGCGGTTCGTTACCCATTTGAAGAGAGCCTTTTGAAAAAATGGGCTTCTCCACCTGTCGTTGACCCCCCGGTCTCAAGGTTGAACAAGGTAACCACTATCCCGGTAGAGGGGACCCTTGCTTTTAAGGACCCTACTGATAGGAGGTCCGAAGCAGTGAGTCGGACCGTGTTCACCATGCTGGGGTCAGCATTGCGGCCGATAATGGCTGCGACTTTGGTGTCTCAGACACTCACTGAATGGGCAAAAATTTTGCACCAGGCAGTGGAAGAGCATCAGCTCCCACAGGAAATCATAACACTGGCCAACCAGCTGGTGCAAGGTCTTTTGTACGTCTGTGATGCAACACTGGATGCGGCCCCTTTAATTTCCAGGGCCTCTGTATCCGTGGTGGTCTTGCGCCGCCTGATATGGCTAAAATGCTGGTCCGCGGACCAAGCTTCAATGTCTTTGTGAAGGTTCGGAAATTCAGGATGGAATCTATTCGCTCGGTGGTAGCTGCGCTCCATCCGGGGGACTTTCTGGTGTCCTTGGACATCAAGGACGCATACTTGCATGTCCCCATTTGCGTCAGGCATCAGAGGTTCCTGCGTTTCGCGGTAGGGGAAGACCACTATCAATTTGTGGCTCTCCCCTTTGGCCTAGCATCGGCACCGAGAGTTTTCACCAAGGTGCTCGTCGAGATTCTGGCTTTGCTGAGACAGCGAGGCATTGCTGTCGTGGGCTACTTAGATGATCTTCTTCTGAGAGTTGCTTCACGCTCAGAATTAGAGGACGACGTGTCTATAGCCAGTCAGACTCTCCGAGAATTTGGTTGGGTACTGAACCTCCAGAAGTCGGTGTTAGTACCGACTCAGCGCCTGGAATACCTGGGGCTTTTTCTGGACTCCTCGGAGTCGAGAGTTTTTCTTCCTCCAGAGAAGTTGCAGATGCTCCAGGCTGCGGTGAGGTTGTTAACATCCTGCAAATGGTCGTCTCTCCGTTTCTGCATGAGACTCCTGGGCCTCATGGTAGCCTCCTTCGAGGCAGTACTGTATGCCCAATCCCACACTCGAGTTTTGCAGAAGGAGATTCTGTCCAAATGGAACAAATCCCCATTGTCTCTGGATCATCTGATTCAGGTAAGTCGCCTAGTCAGGGCCTCTCTGACTTGGTGGCTGACATCCCCGGCACTTCAGTCCGGGAAGTCGTTTCTTCCTTTCCTCTGGACCGTGATCACGACGGACGCCAGCCTGACAGGTTGGGGGGAGTCTGGGGGGTTCAGTCGGCCCAGGGCCGCTGGACTCCAGAAGAATCTCTCCTGCCGATCAATGTCCTCGAGCTTCGAGCGATCGGGCTATGCCTCTCCAAGAGGTCACAGAGACTTCAAGGGCGTCCAGTCAGGATCCAGTCGGACAATGCCACGGCGGTGGCTTATGTCAACCATCAGGGAGGAACAAAGAGCTCGGCCGCAGAATTGGAGGTCTCTCACATCCTAAGGTGGGCCGAAAGGAGCGTACCAGTTCTATCGGCTGTTTACATTCCGGGCGTAGAAAACTGTCAGGCGGACTATCTATATCGCCAGATGCTGGACCAAGGGGAATGGTCGCTACACCCAGAGGTGTTTCAACTCCTTTGTCAGAAATGGGGCACACCAGATGTGGATCTCCTGGCCTCTCGACTCAATCGCAAGGTGTCGAGGTTTGTGGCCAGGTGCAGAGATCCCTGGGCAGACGCGTTAGTGGCTCCATGGGGTCAGTATCGGCTAATTTATGCCTTTCCCCCACTGAAGTTGCTTCCTCGTCTGCTCCGCAGAGTGGAGGCCGAGGGGATTCCGGTGATTCTAATCGCCCCAGACTGGCCCAGGCGTCCCTGGTACGCCGACCTGGTGCGCCTGGTGGCGGACGGTCCCTTGCGTCTGCGAATGCGGGAGGACCTTCTGTCTCAAGGTCCCATACTTCATCCTGCTTTACAGTCGCTGGCTTTAACGGCATGGCTATTGAAAGCCAGGTACTAAGGGACCGTGGTCTGTCAAACTCGGTAATATCCACCATGTTGAGGGCTCGGAAGTCATCTTCCCGGAAGATCTACCATCGCACTTGGAAGGCCTACATCTCTGTGTAAAGAGATGGATTGGCACCCACGGGCATTTTCGGTTTCTCAGATCCTGCTGTTCTTACAGTGTCGAGTGGATCAGAAACTGGCCTTTAAGCACTATTAAGTGGCAGATTTCAGCCTTGGCTGTTTTCTTTCAATGACCCCTGGCGGCTCATTCACTGGTAAGCACGTTTGTGCAGGGGGTCCGACACGTGGTTCCCCCGATTAGACCACCGCTTCCCCCGTGGGACTTGAATCTGGTGCTCTCGGTACTTCAGGAATCTCCTTTTGAGAACATCAGGGAAATTCCTCTTTTGACACTTTGTCAGAAAGTTGCCATTCTAGTTGCCATTACGTCGGTCAGAAGGGTTTCTGAACTGGCGGCCTTGTTTTGAAAGTCACCTTACTTGGTCCTCCATAAGGAGAAAGCGGTGCTACGCCCGCAGCCCTCATTCCTTCCTAAGGTAGTTTCGGCTTTTTACCTAAACGAGGACATTGTACTTCCATCCTTGTGTCCTCGGCCGTCGCATCCCAAGGAGGCTACGCTACATACTTTGGACGTGGTAGGTGACCTACGGGTGTTCCTGTCTGCTACTGCTCCGTTCCGGAGATCTGACTCATTGTTCGTGTCGGTGTCTGGTCCAAAGAAGGGCCTGGCGGTCTCGTCGGTCACCATTTCTCTGTGGAATAGACAGACAGTAATCCAGGCCTATGCCCTTAAGGGGCGGACGCCTCCCTTTCCTGTCACGGCGCATTCGACCAGGGCATTTGGTGCCTCATGGGCTTTCCGACATCAAGCGTCTGTCTCACAGGTGTGTAAGGCGGCGACCTGGTCGTCCGTTCACACTTTCTCAAAGTTTTACAAGGTTGATGTGAGTGCATCTTCGGATGCTTCTTTTGGCCGCAAGGTTTTATAGGCGGCTGTTTGAGGTTGCAAATCCTCCGTTGAGGAGCTCTGCTGCTTGGGGTGAAGTTAGTTTTTTTTATAGCTGTTCCCACGCCTCGTTTTTCTGACACTGCTTGGGGACATCCCACAAGTCAAGAATTAAGGAGCTGTGTCCGTCCATGGACGAAAAGAGAAAATGGGATTTTTGTACTCACCGTAAAATCCTTTTCTCTGTCGTCCATGGACGGACACAGCACCCACCCCTCCTTTTTAAGTTTGTACTGCTTTTTGATGAACTGAGCTGCTAGCTGCAGGGTAAGGGGTTATGACCGGAGGGACCGCCCCCCTGGGGGGGGCTTTTCAACTCTGTTAAAGTTGCATGTATTTAAATAACTAACATGTCTGCCTAGTCCTCTCCTAATAGACGGAACATAACCCACAAGTCAATAATTAAGGAGCTGTGTCCGTCCATGGACGACAGAGAAAATAATTTTAGGGTGAGTACAAAAATCCTATTTTTTATACACAGTCCCCCATTTTCTGGGACTCAAATGTAATAAGACAAATTAATCATAAATAAATTTGTATTACATTTTTTATATTTTGTTGAGAATCATTTACTGGCAATGACTGCCTGAAGTCTGGAACTCATGGACATTACCAACAACTGGGTTTCCTCCTTTCTGAGGCTTTGCCAGGCTCTAACTGCAGCTGTCTTCAGTTGTTCTTTATTTGTGGGTCTTTCTGCCTTTAGTTTTGCCTTCAGCAAGTGAAATGCCTGCTCAATTGGGTTGAGATCAGTTGATTGACTCGGCCATTGCAGAATATTCCACTTCTTTTCCTTCAAAAGCTCCTTGGTTGCTTTTGCAGTGTGTTTTAAATCTTTGTCCATCTGCACTGTGAAGCGCCATCCAATCAACTTTGCTGCATTTGGCTGAATATGGGCTGACAGTATATCTCTAAACACTGCAGAATATATCCGAATGCTTCTGTCTTCTGTCACATCATCAATAAACACCAATGACCCAGTGCCACTGGAAGCCATGCATGCCATCACACTGCCTCCACCTTGTTTTACAGGTGACTGTGTGCTTTGGATCATGAGCTGTTCCAAGCCTTCTCCACACTTTTTTCTTCCCGTCATATTGGTACATTAATCTTAGTTTCATCCGTCCAAAGAATTCTTATCCAGGACTGGTCTGGCTTTTTTAGATGTTTTTTGGCAAAGTCTAATCTGGCTTTTCTATTCTTCAGGCTTATGAATGCTTTGCACTTTGTGGTGATCCCTCTGTATTTGCTTTTCTGAAGTCTTCTCTTGATTGTAGACTTTGACATTGATACACCCACCTCCTGGAGAGTGTCCATCACTTGTCTCGATGTTGTGAATGGGTTTTTCTTTACCATAGAGAGGATCCTGCGATCATCCACCACTGTTGTCTTCCGTGGACATCCAGCCCTTTTTATGTTTCTGAGCTCACCAGTTCTTCTTTCCTCAGAATGTACCAAACTGTTGAGTTGGCCACTCCTAATGTTGCTGTTATCTCTCTGATGGATTTGTTTAGTTTTTGAAGCCTTACAATGGCCTGTTTCACTTGCATGGACAGCTCTTTTGAACGCATGATGTAGGTTCACAGCAACAGATTCCAAATGCAAGTACCACACTTAGAATCAACTCCAGATCTTTTACCTGCTTAACTGATGAAGAAATATGGAAGGAGTAGCCCACGCCTGGCCATGAAACAGCTTTTGATTCAATTGTCCAATTACTTTTGGTCCCTGGAAAAAGGGGGGTGGCTATTATTAAGAGCTATAATTCCTAAACCCTTCCTCTGATTTGCATGTACGTACCCTCAAATAAACCTGAGTGTGCACTTTCAGCCCACATCTATTATATCACTATAGCTTGAATATGTTTTGGTAAATACCTGAAAAAAACTAATATTGTGCCTGTGTCCAAATATATATGGACCTAACTTTATATCCCTCAAGATTGGAGAAAGAGCTAATAAATGGACATAATACGAAACTAATCTGTAGACACTACTCTTTCATTTTGTCTGATTCCACAGATGGATAAAACTAATTTGCAATGGAGGTCTGATGTACAGAATCTGGAGGATGAGGTCTGGGAAGAGGTGGTGGAGTCCCAATTTACTGGGGTTATTGCTGCAGACGATATCTTAATCCAACTAAAATATTTACATAGAATGTATTACACGCCCCATAGACTGTCAGAGATGTCGTGCTGCTCTGTGAGATTTCTTTTATATGGTCTGGGATTGCCCAAAGGTACGGAATTTTTGGAGTGAAGTGTGTATATTTATTGAAGATAAGCTGTCTCTTCCTAACATCTGTACACCTACCCGCTGTTTACTGGGTAATCTAGATGGGGAGGAGCTCATAACATCCCAAAATCTCTACTTTTACTTTTTACGCTAAAAAATCTATGTTATTGCAGTGGAAGAACCCAGACCCTCCTCATTTGAGGGCCTGGATTGAGTTGGTAATTAAAGCCTTGCCACCTTGCCAATGTACAAATTGTCCTACCTTACAAGGGGTTGCCCTAAGAAATTTGATAAATTGTGGTCAGGTTGGGAGAATACTGTGTCTGGTGATTTTGAAGTCTGAGTGGCATTCTTTTTCAGCCTTGGGACTGATTGAGGCACTCTAATAAGTGGACAATGTGCAAGCTGATCATTTATGTATCTTTGAGTAAGAAAGTTATGTCACCAATGAGTTAATATTTGATTTCTGGTCTTATTCACTCTATGTGCACTACTGAGGATCCCTGGGTGAATTTTATGAGTGTACCAATGTATTGTAGCATATGTAGTATTGATACGCCTTATATATGTACATTAATACGACATGTTGTGCACTGTTTTTCCTATTTCTTTTTGTTCTCTTTGTTTCCTTTTCAAAACATTAATAAAATGACCTTAAAAAAAAAAATGCCCCCCCCCCCAAAATACAGGGAGGTGCTCTTGGGCAGGGGGGCTCTGTTGACAACATGGAGGCCCCCATATCCTGCCCCCCCCATGTGAATGAGTATGGGGTATTCATTCACCAAAAAAATTGTCATAAAGAAATAAAAACACTGACAGCTTTTGACAATTCCTTTATTCAAAAAACAAAAACCATGTCTCCCTGTGTAGATCCATCATCAGACACGATGCACAGCACCACCGATCTGTAAAAAAACTCTGCGCTTGTCGCTGGCTTCTGCCATCTGCCCATTCCACTGTCTGACAATACTCAAATAGCTAATGGGCTATTTGTCATCGACCAGGGCATGCTGGGTCAATTATATCACAGGGGTGGGCCACCCAGTGATGTCGCCGGGTGGCCCCACCCCTTAGCTATTTAAGAACTGCCAGAGAGTGGAGTGGGCAGACAGCAGGGGCCAGCAACGGGTTTTTTTTTTGGGGGGGGGGGGGCAGCGTTAATTGTGATTGACATTTTCAAAAACTTTCTGTGTTTTTTTATTTCTTTTTGACACTTTTTATGGTGTATAAGCAGGGGTACCTCATACTCCTTCACATAATAATAAAATAATAAATGGCATTTATTAGGGTAAACGCCGTCCCTGTTGCTCTTGTTCATCTTACTGCTGTAAGTGTGTTTTTACCTTAATAAATGCCATTTTATATCGGATTTACACTATGGTGAGTTCCTTTTTTATTTTTGGTAACATTCGAACTCTTCTCATGAGACCTGAAAGATCGAGATAATCCAGCCATCCGCTGTACACATCTCTTCCGCCATTCTGACCATCCGAAGTTGCCGCTTCAGAAACCCCCTGGATAAAGGCCCTGGCTGGGTATTTTAGCCGCAAGCTCAACTTGCTTGCCTTGTGGTAAGCGCGCATTCCATGTGGTGTTGGCACATTGTATGTGGTGGTGGAATACGTCACTGATATCACTTCACCTATGTACATTTATGCTCACGGACCTATCCCAATTATTGGACATTTCTTTATATGCACCTAGAATGGGACTTTATCATCACTATGTATATTGACCTAGTCATGGTGTAACCATACACCTTTTTTCAATATTGATTGTGCCGTTTTATTTTCAATACTGATTGTGTTGTTTTATTATTTTCACTGTTGGTTTAAGTTTTTTAGCCAGCGCGGCTACATCCCTTTTTTTTTCATTTTTACCCAGTGTGTATCTCACTTCTAGCTGCTGCTTATTTGGTTTATTATCTATGTTTAGTCACTAGTTTGTTAGCGTGGTAATTTTCTTATTAATGTAAATCAATATGCTTGTGCCATACAGATCAATATACAACAAAAAGTATATACGGTAATATACAGAAAACTATAAAGTGCTTGGTGCTCATATGGTAATAGGATAAAGGGCAACGGTGCTCCAAACTTGCAAAGTGTGAGGTGCCACACTCCCCCTTCGGTGACTCCACTCACCAGAAACAAAGGACCCTTAGCTTTTCAGTCTGGAGTCAAAAAGGCTGTGATCTATTGATCTGGGGTATGTAGGATGGGTGCTCAACGGCTCCTCCAGAGGGCTTGCTTTACAACAGAAAAAGTACGCCACACTTCATAGATAAGGAAACAAAGAGAAATCTCATAGTGAAATATCGCTGGGATGAACTAAAAAGTGCAATCTAGGTGCCACTTACAGGATATCTGGCAAAAACAGGCATCAGTAAAAAAAAACACCGCTGTATGGCGTGCATTTCACAGAGGCGGAAATTGCGTCAATGGTTAGTGTGAACCGGAAGCCATCACATGTACAACATGTAATGACACTGTACGGCATGTGATGGCACTGTACTGCAAGTGATGGCACTGTACAGCATGTGGTGACTCTGTATGGCATGTGATGGCGTTGTACGCCATGTGATCCTGTAATACTCTATTTACAATGAAGGAAACATTATTGCTGTAGGGGTACTAGGTAATACGCCAATTTTGGGGGAGTAAAGCTCTGTCCATGTCTGAAGCGCTCTGGGCTTCAGTATGAAAATAAAAGTAGATGTGAATGGAAGGTTTCATATATAAATCCAGATAGTCAACAAAAGGATTCATTCACAATGTTAGATCTGATTTTATTTTATTTTATTTTACTATACCAGTAATGCATGGAATGCCTGTGTGCTGTCACATCCATATGTGTATTCTGCTTTACAAATATATTGTTTTCACTCTGGTAGATAGTTCTGTGTATGTAAATTTCCTCTACATATTACTATCAGTGACTTCTCCTACCTTAGTCACTGGACAGCTGATGCGTTTCACACTATATCTAGTGTTTAGTCAGCTATGACTAAACACTAGATATAGTGTGAAACACGTCAGCTGTCCAAGTTTTTGTTTGCTGTGGCTTGTAGTGCTGTCCGTATTTTAATAAAGGCAACTACTGTTCAGAGTGCGGCTTTTCAGAAATACATCCTTGCTATTTCTGCTTTGCTGATTGCATTGTCTACACCTGAGATCTCTGTGGGGCGGATCACCACCAAGGTTCCCACCTGGAGCGGCTACCTTCCTTTCCCCTAGATCTAATAAGAGCCGCCATCAGCTCAATGGCTAGGGCGAATAGAAGTGGGGACAGGGGGCAATCCTGCCTAGTTCCCCTAAATAGATCAAAGCTAGGAGAGATCCTACCCGCCTTTCTAATGACCGCCTTTGGAACTTGAAGTAACCCAGTTTCTTAATGCAAATCTTTTAATCAATTTAATACTGGTTTATATGATTTACCTTCTGATTAATGTTTTTCTCTGTAGTTGTTCAAGAGAGTTGGGATTTGTGGTGCTTGCACGTGCCTGTGATAATCTTGAAATAATTTTTGTGGCCCTGTGGATTACAGGTTGAGACTGTACACCACATATTCACTGCTGTCTAAGTCAGCACTAAGCTCTGCCCATTCCATTGAGTAGTCTATTGCCACAAACACAGTGGCCTGATACTTGACATGAGTAGTAAAGGCAGAGGTTAGTGGGAGAAGGGTATGGGCCTTGGTCCCAACCTAAACAGAAGGAACGTTTTTATATACAGTCCAGGCCTGGAATCCAGAGGCTCTCCAATGACGTAGAAATAAATGTTCTTTTCAGCCCAATAAAATGTAATATCAGTAGAAGTTGTACTTGATGGTATAAGTACTAATTCTGGAACAAACTAGAAAGCTCTGTGGGGGTAACACACCTGCTCGCAACACATACACCGACTGGGCTTCCTTCCTGAGTGGGACCAGAGAATGGTCATTGCAGCCCAGGATTCCTAGTGAAAGGTGGATACTGATTGTCTGAAATAGAAAATAAAATTTGTCCATGCACGCTTTTATACACAAAATTAGTGCAGTGTTTTGGTGTGGTAGCCAGTTATCTTGTCTGGTGTTTGGCTACAGATGATCCTGAGCTCTGGGATATTCCACTGGATGCTGTAGAAGTGGAAAATTTCTCCAATGGTAGTGTCCAGTCTGCTCCGACCCTGGCCACACCCCTTGGCCATCATCAGATGACGACACGCAGCAAGACTCCTCAGCGCCCAGCCAACCAGCGCCAGCCAATGCGACAGACTTCGTGGAATCAATCGCACGGAAACCTGACAGCACAGCAGAGAGCAGGTAATGTGAATCTGAATTACTGACAAAAATGAATGAATAAACTACAATGGTGGCACGGCATGCTCCTAATACATGTAATAACGATATGTCAACCTTCATTGGTGTATTAAAACATATTATAATTCAACAAATATCACATATAAATAATATCCTTATGTGAAAATCACCACTCAATTAAAGTGTTACAGCAATCATTAAACATAAATGTGGTGAACACTCTCCTCCAGTGCTCTACTCAGTTATATATTCATATATGTGTTGAAATATAGTTCAACAATCCTGATAATCAAAGATTACTCCCTTATTGGTCAACTATGTAATCACAACTTCAGTGCTGCACTCCAATCACGAGTGTTCCTCCTCAGTGTAAGGTAGTGCCTTCTCCTTCAACACATGATCCACATCACACATTAAAGTATTCAGGAAGATGGTTCTAGAAGATTTGGATAATCTAAAGTAAAGAAAGTTATGGATCCTAGTGAAATAAAGAAATTAATTGGGAGTCTTGAATCTATACTCTAATTTATTCTAATCTATACTGAGCATTGCTGTGTTTATTACAAAGTGCAGGGCTGGAGAGGAAAAGGAGATTGAAGACTGAGACCTTAATCTCTTTCTCTAAGTTAAAAGTGAGTCCCCTGACCATGTATTGCGCTGCAGTGCATTGTTACAGCACATTGAGCGCATGTTTTATTTTATTTTTAAAAAGATTAAAAAAATAAATCATTCAACTCTGTTTGTTTGGTGTTACAATAAAATGTATGCTTGCCTCATTTTGTTGTAAAGCACATGAACACAGCATACACATGAACCGCTCTATGGATCGGGTGTTACCACAGTTTTCATAATTTCACAAAAGGTAAAAAAATTGTTATTTATTAAATAACTTAAAGCATTTGTTACCCCAACACTTCATATTCTTGATATGTGCCTGCTGTGCCATGTACTTATATGAGAAAGTATCCTGTTCTCCTTGTATTGCTTCCTTTATGTGAAATCCCTGGTGTTCCTGCTAGTCCTCTTGATTTCCTATTAAAAACTGACCACACTATGCAGGAGAGCACATTGTGGTAAGTTCTCTATGCTGAGAACTCAGCCTGCTT
This sequence comes from Rana muscosa, assembly GCA_029206835.1. Classification (NCBI taxonomy): domain Eukaryota; kingdom Metazoa; phylum Chordata; class Amphibia; order Anura; family Ranidae; genus Rana; species Rana muscosa. The sequence continues at coordinate 160,526,545 of CM055118.1, forward strand.
TCCTCCAATGATCAGACTTGTCTTGTCACTGCTGCACAGCCATTCACTGGGAAGCTCAGTGTGCTGCTTCTCCTTCCCCCAGCTCTTATGCAGTTGAGAACAGAGGGAATTTGATCACTTATAAAAAAAAAAAAAGGGGAAACTTAGTTATAATTTTTTTTTTTTTTTATATCTATACACAAATGTTTTGTTTTTAATTTATATTTAAACTAAATGGGTTGTTTTACAAGGTGATTGTTTATAATGGCGTTAATACAGTTTTATCTTTTATTTTTAGTAGTAATTTTTTAAGGTATGTTGTGTTTGTGGGTACCAATAATCTTAGTGTAGCAGTGTAGTGTGTGTTGTGTAGTGTGTGCTACTAGTAGGAAAAACATAGCTGGCTCTGGGTTACACCTGAGTCAACAAATCTGGGTCAGAGTTCCTAGAGGCCAAGGATGGATGACTCATCCTGGGAGCTCTCTGGTACCTCCTCCTGTTTCCAGAATGTTGGAGAATGTTCTGGAACTAGTGGGAGGAGCTGCATTGGATATTTCTGGGCCCTTAGCCAATCCCAAAGAGTGGGCCTGGCAGGGAATTAAGAAAGCCCATAAATAGACATGGGACATGACAGCAGAGGAGTTCCAGTGGAAGATGGAGAAGCAGTGCTGAGGGAGGCTGTCGTGGCCCTTGAAGGACCCCTTACCAGGGAGGGCGGTTTACCTCATGCTCAAGCCTGGCAGGCTGGCCCAGGAGGATCCCACCACAGGCAGTTGGAGGGATTCAAGCTGGAGAGGCAGCAGAGAGAGCAAGGAGAGACAGTGAGTAGACCAGCACAGTTCAGGGACAGACAAGGGGAGAGACTGCCATCTGTAGCAGTGCTCTCTTGAAGACAGCAGTGTGCCAAATCTTCATCCAACCTTGCCCTGGGGAGTCTCTCTGTGTGTGTGTGTGTGTGTGTGTGTGTGTGTGTGTCAGTCGGTCAGGAGGACTTGGAAGAGAAATAGCCAGGTGCTTGTGGCATCCAGGTTGGCTAGCATTTGGCAAGAAAATGGAACTGGGATCAGTGGCCATGGTAAAGCAGAAGGTGAAGTGAATAGCTGCTTGCTCCAATTTTGTACTTTGACAAGGGACTGAGAGTTCCTGCCTGTAATGGGCTGTTGCTGAACTAACAATATACAGTAAAGCCTGGTACACACAATGAGATTATTGGACAAATATTTGTCTGTTTTTTGTTGCATGCTAGTCTCATATCGAAAATGAAGAGGTTATTCAACATACAATTTTTTTTTACGTGTTAATAGTTTATTTTTTATCAATTAATCAAGCCGCTTGCTTTGGGGGCACTTGTGCGTGCATATTCCCGAGCATCCATAAGACACAGAGAGTGTGGCTCACCCTGCCCCCTGCCTAACTGACTGTGATTGACAGCATCAGGAGCCAATCAGGAGGGAGGGGCCCAGGAGAGCTTTGGGTCCGTGCACATCGCTGGATCGAGATCGGGCTAAGGCAAGTATTGGGGGGGGGGGGGCTTAAGAGGGAGCTGCACACTGAAGGTTTTTTACCTTCCTGCATAGAATGCAGGAAGGTAAAAAAAAAAACTCAGCCTTACAACCACTTTAACCGGAAGGTTTTACCCCCTTCCTGACCAGGCCATTTTTTGCGATACGGCACTGTGTTGCTTTAAAAAGTGAATAAATGGGGTATGGCGCTGCTCACTAGTCCTAACTAGGACCAATATTAAGTGTTTCAAAAATGTATAGTGTGACAAATGGTCATGTAGAATCTAGCCACCCCAATTAGTGATAATGGTACTATGTCCCTACTATATCTGGGGTACCGAAAACCAAACACAAATAAATATCAAAAGTGTAATAATGTGCAATATTGGTGACCAGTGGTATCTCATCTAGTGCATCACATGACTATAACCAACAGGTGCATCAAAACTATATATATAACTCATAAGTCTGGAAATGAAAAGGCAGTCCAAGATGTAGTGCCTCCAGGCAGACACACTAATATGTAGCAAAGTCTGCGTGACTGAGCCACTAGCTTCTATATAAATAAAAGTCTATTTGTATGAATGGCAAGTATACAGTCTGATCTTCAACTATGGCAGACAATTCATCCCCCACATGTGTCCCCACTCACCAGCTCCCTTCACCCCCACAGGGGTAAACGGCATGAAAGGATGTTCCAAGTCACTGTCCAGGAGTTTCCACAAGCGCAGGGAGAGATGTCAGCAATGTCTTCCGATTTAACCTCACTCCAGTTTCCCCAGAGGATTCAGATCCCGTGAATAGAGCTTCCAGTTACCTCAGTAATATAAAAAAGAAGAGCTCCCATAGTGCGGTAAAAAATGGGCTTTATTAAAAAGATTTTGTATTACAAAAAAACAAACGGAAAAATAAATAAACAGTCCCTAATTTTGCGTGTGTACCCGCGATCGGCATAAGCTGGTGTACGCAGCGTGCGTTCCGGCTGCGTTCCAGCTGGGCTTCCTGGGTAAGAGTAGCGTGGTGTGCAGTTTTGCGTAGCTACGCCTTACGCGTTTCGTCATAGGACTTCGTCTAGAGGCGGTACCACCATACGACACCTCCACGCTTATGAGGAAGAGCGTCACTATTGAGCCCACCCACACCCTCCAGGATAACGAATCATGCTAGAAGTAGAGAGGGGCGATGGCCAATAGCCGTACCCTCATTGGGTGGGTAGGTTAATTATACAAAAGGTAAGCTGATGAGCACTTAACTCCCGGGGTATACTTAATAACTTGACGCTCTAACTCCATACATAATTATACAGGTTAGAAAAGAAGAAGGAACAAACTGTCATGGACCTCAGCAATGATAGCAAATAATTATTAAAAATGATAGCAAATAATTATTAAAAATGGGCCGTGCATGAGATTATGCAGCATATCCCTAAGCTAATAACAATCGGCCTCTCTGGTACGGACGGGGTACTACACTGAGTTCACAATTGCAAATTCAGCTAGTACCTGGTAAAAGTGATCGGCCACAAGGCCGTACCTCAAGCAACTAATATATGTGCTCCAATGACCAAGGTTAAGGTAGTAAGCCCCCTATCACAATTAATTAAAAAAATTAAAAGAATATATATGAGAATTAAAATGGTTATACAACATGATGAAGGGGTAAACTGGATGGGAAAAAGAGATACCTCTATGTTAGTTAAGCTCCTTAGAGCCAACTATATGATGGTATGATCTTATGAGAATAATATGCTTGGTTTTAACCCATAACTCGTGATTTAAACCTTAATCTGATAAAGGATAAACCCGTTGGCGGGTCCAGGATAAATTCTAGACATAATGAGACTAAGTGACATGTCAGTATACAATATAATATAATTGGGAGGAACATCGTACACTGATCAGCCACCAACTCTAAAAATAAAATAAAAATATGGTTGATTAAGGGTTAGCTATAAAGCAATTTAAATCTATGTCTATATTTAACCCTTTGGGCGCCAAGGACCCAAGTCGATAGATCCAGCTGGTTTCATTTTGGGAGACAAGAGTGGTTCTGTTGCCTCCCCTCCAATTTTCTTTTATAAGGTCAATCCCATAAAAAATGAGTCCAGATGGATCTCTCTTATGGAATTCGTCAAAATGTCGTGAAAGATTATGTTTTGGAAACCCTTTCTTTATGTTGTTTATGTGCTCTCTGATGCATACACACAATGGACGTGTTGTCCGACCTACATACTGTAGGTGGGCACGGGCACTCAATGACATAAGTGACGTGGGTACTGTTACATGTTATCAATTCACGAATTTGATATTCCTTATAATCAGTTCTGGACTTGAATGTTTCGTTCCTGCGTGGCTGTTTCTTACTAACCCTGCAGGCCAAGCATCTTTGGCATTTATAGAAACCCTTCAATCCGGGAAAAATATTAACTGCTTTAGGTGCGTTAATCACGTTATGCACAATATGATTACGCAGGTTCGGAACCTTCCTATACACAAAAGCTGGTTTATTGGGTAGAATCGTAGATAGGACTCTATCTTCCTTAAGAATAGGCCAATACTTTTAAATTATACCCTCAAAGGCCCTATATTGGTTATTGTACCCTGTAATAAACGCCATTTCCATTTTATTCCTTTTAGTAGTGGGTTTATTCAGCAGACTAGATCTATCCGTCTTTGAGATTTCATCCTTCATTTTGATTAGAGATGCCATCCCATAGCCTTTTTATTGAAATCTATCAATGATGAGGTCTGCTTGCTGGTTAAAGTCTACTAATGAGCTGCAGTTTCTATGCAACCTCAGCAATTGTCCTTTAGGGATATTCCCTTTCCATTTAGAATGATGGCAGCGGGATGTATCCGTTACGGTCTGTAAATTTAAAAAAGGTTTTGGTATGAAGGAGATCCCCTTGTTTGAAAATCTCTAAGTCCAGATAGTCAATTTTGTGTTGGTCACATTTTCCCGTGAAAGTAAGGCCATACCTGTTGGTATTTAGTTTTTGAAGGAAGTTGTGGAAGGTTTCCATTGGTCCATCCCATAGTATAATCAAGTCGTCAATATACCTCCGGTATAATTTGACTTGGGGGATGTTCCTATGGTAAATGTACTCCTCTTCCCACATGTTTATGAGGAGGTTCGCCACACTAGGGGCATAACGTGCCCCCATAGCTAACCCCCTGGTCTGAACGAAGTAGGCCTTGTCATGCCAGAAATAGTTACATTCCATAGACTATATCTTAGAGGGCCTTAAAATGGCTATCTGTTGTCTCATGTTGGTATTCTCATGTAGTGCTTTTTCCACACCCTTTAATCCATCATCTTGGATAATACTAGTGTAAAGGGAGTTCACATCTACTGTTGCCAGTAGGTAATCTTGTGCCCCCCTGATTTCTTGTATTTCCTGTATGAGTTGTAGACTGTCTCTTAGATATGATTTAGCTTCCTTCACAAGTGGCTTCAAAAATGTGTCCAAATATTCACCGAATCTTGAAAATACAGAGTTTATTCCGCTTATTATCGGCCTTCCAGGTGGTTTTATTAACCCTTTGTGAATTTTAGGCGTATAGTATATAACCGGGGTTTTAGTGGAATTAGAGACCATATATTCAGCTTCTTTTTTGTTCAGCATTCCTATCGCTAGTCCATTCTTTACAAATTCTTTGAGTTTGTTCTCAAATCTATTTTTGGGGTTCCCCTTTAGCTTTTTATAGGTGTTTTCAATACTCAATAGATTTTGCATCTCTTCTTCATAGTCCTTCTTATTTAGAATTACCAGCCTCCCCCCCCCCTTTATCGGCTGGTCTAATTACGACTTCATTCTTTTCCCAATGTCTTTGATCACTTTCCAAATATCTTTGGGGCAGCAGCTCTTATTATTATTAATATTTTTAATAATAATATTTTTTTCACATTGCTTTGTTATAACACTTCACAAATTTTCCTACTATACCTCTCAGCAAATAGCTTGGGGTGTCTACTTTCCAAAATGGGGTCATTTGGGGGGGGGGGTTTTGTGCCATCTGGGCATTCCATGGCCTCCGAAACTGTGATAGGCAGTGAGGAGTGAAATCAAAAATTTACACTCTTAGAAAGCCTGAAGGCGGTGCTTGGTTTTTGGGGTCCCGTACGCGGCTAGGTTCCCAAAAAGTCCCACACATGTGGTATCCCCGTACTCAGGAGAAGCACCAAAATGTATTTTGGGGTGCAACTCCACATATCACCATGGCATGTTTGAGCAATATATCATTTTGGGACAAAAAAAAAAATTCAATGGGCATAACCACTTAACGACCGCTCACTGTATATGTACGTCGGCAGAATGGGACCGACAGGCACAATCACGTACAGTGTACGTGATTGCCTTTGTACAGTTGGGGGGGTCCGATCGGACCCCCCTCCTATACAGTGAGCGGTCGGTATTCGTTGGGGAGCGATCCAAAATGAGGGGACGGCCGTTCGATTCCGGCCACCCCCCGCGATCGCTCCCGGCGAATGAAAATGCTTCCTCTGTCTGTGTAATGTAAACACAGGCAGAGGAAGCAGGAGGAAGTGATGTCATCTCTCATGCGGCGCTCACATATACCGAGCGCCGTACAAGAGAAGACATCAGGTCAGTGCACAAAACACTACACTGACACCAGGACACATAGGCACACAAATCCCCCCCAGACACCCCCAGATCACCCCCCAGCCCCCAGTCACAGTGTCACTGATTGCAGTGACCATTTATTTACTGATCACTGCAATCAGTGACATTTGTGACTGTAAAAGTGTCACTAAAGTTAGTTTTAGGTCCAGTGTAGCCCCCTAACCCCCCCTAATAAAGGTTTAACCCCCTGATCACCCCCCAGATAACCCTTTCACCCCCTAGCACCACTGTCGCTAAGCGATCATTTTTCTGATCGCTGTCTTAGCGTCCGTGATGCAGATCGGTAGCCAGTAATTTTTTTTAGGTTCGCCGCAGGTTTTTATAGCGTCAGGTACCCCCATAAATTATCTAATAAAGGTTTTACCCCCTTGATCGCCCCCCAGGTAACCCTTTCACCCCCTATCACCACTGTCGCTAAGCGATCGTTTTTCTGATCGCTGTCTTAGTGTCGGTGATGAAGATCGGTAGCCAGTAATTTTTTTAGGTTCGCCGCAGGTTTTTATAGCGTCAGGTACCCCCATATATTATCTAATAAAGGTTTAACCCCCTTGATCGCCCCCAGGTAACCGTTTCACCCCCTATCACCACTGTCGCTAAACGATCGTTTTTCTGATCGCTGTCTTAGTGTCGGTGATGCCGATCGGTAGCCAGTAATTTTTTTTAGGTTCGCCGCAGGTTTTTATAGCGTCAGGTACCCCCATATATTATCTAATAAAGGTTTTAACCCCCTAGTTGCCCCTAGTTAACCCTTTCACCAGTGATCACCATATAAGTGTTACGGGTGACGCTGGTTAGTTAGTTTGCTTTTTATAGTGTCAGGGCACCCGCCGTATATATAACCCAATAAAGGTTTAACCCCCTGATCGCCCGGCGGGTGATATCAATTAGGTTTTAGCGTCAGAGAGGGTTTGCGTCACACCCTAGGCAACGTCAGGTTAGTGCCAGTAACGCTAACACCCACGCGTGAAGCATACACCTCCCTTAGTGGTATAGTATCTGAACAGATCAATATCTGATCTGATCAGATCAGATCTATACTAGCGTCCCCAGCAGTTTAGGGTTCCCAGAAACGCAGTGTTAGCGAGATCAGCCCAGATACCTGCTAGCACCTGCGTTTTGCCCCTCCGTCCAGCCCAGGCCACCCAAGTGCAGTATCGATCGATCACTGTCACTTACAAAACACAACACACATAACTGCAGCGTTCGCAGAGACAGGCCTGATCCCTGCGACTCCAGTGCTGTAGGAGGTGATTTCACCACCACAGTTAAAAAAAAAAGCATATATGCCGAATGATTGGGGCAGCAGGGGCGGAGGAGCAATTTTGCTCCTAATGCCGCGTACATACGGTCGAAATTCCGACGGAGGCTTGCCCGTGGAAAAGTCCGACCATGTGTGTGCGGCATAACTTTTTTGCGGGAGGATGCCCCCATGCTTCGGCATATATAAATGGTGCATGTATGCCCATCATTAGAAGTGGGTGGATGAAGGGCGGTATTCTAATGGTGGGCATACCCACCGATCAATCTCTTTTTTCGTTCAGCCAACTGGCTGCATGAAAAAAAAAGATTACAATACATGTCCAACAAGGACCAGCAACGTACTGGTATGTTGCTGGACTTTGGTTATACCAGATTGATGCCTGCGGGTTTAGGTATCATCTTGGTATCATTCTTTTCAGCCAGCGGCCGGCTTTCATGTAAAAGCAATCCTAGTGGCTAATTAGCCTCTGGACTGCTTTTACAAGCAGTGGGAGGAAATGTCCCCCCCCCCCCCGCCCGGATATAAAAAGCGCCATTGGGAAATTGGGAAAGCATTTTATCACACCGATCTTGGTGTGGTCAGATGCTTTGAGGGCAGAGGAAAGATCTAGGGTCTAAAAGACCCCAGTTTTTTCAAAAAAAGAGTACCTGTCACTACCTATTGCTATCATAGGGGATATTTACATTCCCTGAGATAACAATAAAAATGATAAAAAAAAAAATATGGAAGGAACAATTTAAAAATAAAATAAAAAAGCAAAATTAATAATAAAAAAATAAACATAAAATAAAAAAGCACCCCTGTCCTGCCCTGCTCTTGCCCAATGTCGAACGCAAGCGTCGGTCTGGCGTCATATGTAAACAGCAATTGCACCATGCATGTGAGGTATCACCGCGAAGGTCAGATCGAGGGCAGTAATTTTAGCAGTAGACCTCCTCTGTAAATCTAACGGGGTAACCTTTAAAGGCTTTTAAAAATGTATGTAGTTTGTCGCCAATGCGCGTTTGTGCGAAATTTTAAAGCATGTCGTGTTTGGTATCTATGTACTCGGCCTAAGATCATCTTTTTTATTTCATCAAACATTTGGGCAATATAGTGTGTTTTAGTGCATTAAAATTAAAAAAAAGTGTCTTTTTTCCCCAAAAAATGCGTTTGAAAAATCGCTGCGCAAATACTGTGTAGAAAAAAAAATACAACACCCACCATTTTAATCTGTAGGGCCTTTGCTTTAAAAATATATATAATGTTTGGGGGTTCAACATAATTTTCTTGCAAAAAAATTTTTTTTTTTTCATGTAAACAAAAAGTGTCAAAAAGGGCTTTGTCTTCAAGTGGTTAGAAGAGTGGATGTAAGCTTCCTAATGTTGTGTAGAAAATGTCAGAACAGTTCAAAACCCCCCCAAATGACCCCATTTTGGAAAGTAGACACCCCAAGCTATATACTGAGAGGCATGTCGAGTCCATGGAATATTTTATATGTTGACACAAGTTGCGGAAAAAAGACAATTTATTTATTTATTTATTTATTTTTGCACAAAGTTGTCACTAAATGATATATTGCTCAAACATGCCATGGGCATATGTGGAATTACACCCCAAAATACATTCTGTTGCTTCTCCTGAGTACAGGGATACCACATGTGTGAGACTTTTTGGGAGCCTAGCCGCGTACGGGACCCCAAAAACCAAGCACCGCCTTCAGGCTTTCTAAGGGTGTAAATTTTTGATTTCACTTCTCACTGCCTATCACTGTTTCGGAGGCCATGGAATGCCCAGATGGCACAAAACCCCCCCAAAATGACCCCATTTTGGAAAGTAGACACCCCAAGCTATTTGCTGAGAGGTATTGTGAGTATTTTGCAGATCTCGCTTTTTGTCACAAAGTTTTGAAAATTGAAAGAAATATATATATATTTTCTTTCTTAATTTTCAAAAACAAATGAGAGCTGTAAAATACTCACCATGAGTCTCAGCAAATAGCTTGGGGTGTCTACTTTCCAAAATAGGGTCATTTGGGGGGGTTTTGTGCGATTTTGGCATTTTATGGCCTTCGAAACTGTGATAGGTGGTGAGGAGTGAAATCAAAAATTTGTGCCTAGAAATCCTGAAGGCGGTGCTTGGTTTTTGGGGTCCCGTACGTGGCTAGGCTCCCAAAAAGTCCCACACGTGGTATCCCCGTACTCAGGAGAAGCAGCAAAATGTATTTTGGGGTGCAATTCCACATATAACCATGGCATGTGTGAGCAATATATAATTTAGTGACAACTTTTTGTAATTTTTTTTTTTTTTGTCATTATTCAATCACTTGGGACAAAAAAAAATATTCAATGGGCTCAACAGGCCTCTCAGCAATTTCCTTGGGGTGTCTACTTTCTAAAATGGGGTCATTTGGGGGGGTTTTGTGCTATTTTGGCATTTTATGGCCTTCAAAACTGTGATAGGTAGTGAGGAGTGAAATCAAAAATTTGCGCCCTTAGAAATCCTGAAGGCGGTGCTTGGATTTCGGGGGCCCGTACGTGGCTAGGCTCCCAAAAAGTCCCACACATGTCGTATCCCCGTACTCAGGAGAAGCAGCAAAATGTATTTTGTGGTGCAATTCCACATATAACCATGGCATGTGTGAGCAATATATCATTTAGTGACAACTTTTTGTAATTTTATTTTATTTTAATTTTTTTAGTCATTATTCAATCACTTGAGACAAAAAAAAAATATTCAATGGGCTTAACATGCCTCTCAGCAATTTCCTTGTACCCTAGTTTGTAGACGCTATAACTTTTGCGCAAACCAATAAATATACGCTTATTGATTTTTTTTTACTAAAGACATGTGGCTGAATACATTTTGGCCTAAATGTATGACTAAAATTGAGTTTATTCGATTTTTCTTATAACAAAAAGTAGAAAATATAATTTTTTTCAAAATTTTCGGTATTTTTACGTTTATATCGCAAAAAATAAAAATCGCAGAGGCAATCAAATACCATTAAAAGAAAGCTCTATTTGTGGGAAGAAAAGGACGCAAATTTCGTTTGGGTACAACATTGCATGTCCGCACAATTTACAGTTAAAGCAGCGCAGTGCAAAATTCTGAAATCACCTCTGGTCCTTTAGCTACCAAATGGTGGTTAATGGGGCTTAAGTGGTTAAGATGCCTCTCAGCAAATAACTTGGGGTGTCTACTTTCCAAAATGGGGTCATTTGGGGGGGTTTTGAACTGTCCTGGCATTTTATGCACCACATTAGGAAGCTTATGTCACACATCATCCACTCTTCTAACCACTTGAAGACAAAGCCCTTTCTGACACTTTTTGTTTACATGAAAACATATTTTTTTTTTGCAAAAAAATTACGTTGAACCACCAAACATTATATATTTTTTTAAAGCAAAGGCCCTACAGAATAAAATAGTGGGTGTTGCATTTTTTTCCCCACACAGTATTTGCGCAGCGATTTTTCAAACGCATTTTTTGGGGAAAAAATACACTTTTTTTTATTTTAATGCACTAAAAAACACTATATTGCCCAAATGTTTGATGAAATAAAGAAGAGGATCTTAGGCCGAGTACATGGATACCAAACACGACATGCTTTAAAATTGCGCACAAACGCGCAGCGGCGACAAACTACATACATTTTTAAAACCCTTTAAAAGCCTTTACAGGTTACCACATTAGATTTACAGAGGAGGTCTACTGCTAAAATGACTGCCCTCGATCTGACCTTCGCGGTGATAACTCACATGCATGGTGCAATTGCTGTTTACATATGACGCTAGACCGACGCTTGCGTTCGCCTTTGCGAAAGGTTATGCCGCGTACATACAGTCAGACTTTTCCACAGGCAAGCCTCCGTCGCAATTCTGACCGTATGTACGCGGCATTAGGAGCAAAATCGCTCCTCCGCCCCTGCTGCCCCCATGCTTCGGCATATATGCTCTTTTTTTTTTACTGTGGTGGTGAAATCACCTCCTACAGCGTTGGAGTCACGGCTTTATGTATCGTGGGAGCAAACGCTGTTGCTGTCAAGATAAATAAATCTGCGCTGCAACTGAATGGCGTACCTGCTAAGCAAATGATGGTTAACATTAAATCAAAGTAACATTACAGTATAACAGTAAGACCTTACCATACCATACCTGCAAAGCAAATACCAAAAAAAAACTAGTAAAAAATAAAACATTTTTTTAACGCAACCTGTGCCTAAAATATATATATGCCGAAGCATGGGGGCATCCTCCCGCAAAAAAGTTATGCCGCATACACACGGTCTGACTTTTCCACGGGCAAGCCTCCGTCGGAATTTCGACCGTATGTACGTGGCATTAGGAGCAAAATCGCTCCTGCTGCCCTTATGCTTCGGCATATATGCTCTTTTTTTTTTACTGTGGTGGTGAAATCACCTCCTACAGCGTTGGAGTCACGGCTTTATGTATCGTGGGAGCAAACGCTGTTTCTGTCAAGATAAATAAATCCGTGCTGCAACTGAATGGCGTACCTGAAAACAAAAAATTACATACCTGAAAAGCAAGCATGATAAAACATTGCGGAATAGAATACAGTAAAGAAGAGCAGAACAATAGAGAGAAAATAGAGAGAGAGAGAGAGAGAACAATAAAACAACAACTATTTTTTTTTTTTTTTTGTGTTTTGTTTTTTACGTTTTTTTTTTTTTTACTCGACTGTAACGGTTCGGGTCTCTCAAAATGTGATGGCATCTTGGGAGACCCTGTGTAAGTGTGTCCTAGTCTGTGAAATGCTGTACCCTACGCTAAAACTTCACTTTTGAGTGGTAGCGTTCAAAACCGTCACCAATGCAAAGACCAGGATTGTCAGGACAGAGTGGACAAAAATAACGGGTGTCACGCCTAAATCCGCGCTTGATACAGACAAGACATCTTTTTTGGGGGGCTCGTTGGGTAGGGGTACTCTCGAGGACATACAGATAATGCCTCTCATGCAGCCGGCTTACTGCATTTGGTAGGGGATGGTGAGGTGCAGAACCGCCTGGATACAGGAGTTCTGTGACTATCTCATCCTGGAATTTTAGGAGAGATAAAGTCCCGCCTGAAGCTCTGTATAGCACATGAGCGTTCAGCAAAGCCAATTGGAATAAGGATAGAGACACTTTTTTGTACCAGCGTCTCGCCTTACGGGCAATGTGATACGGCCCCAACTTCTGGTCGTTGAGGTCCACCCCTCCCATATTTTGGTTATATTCGTAGACACAGAGGGGTTTCTCCACAACACCAGTCGCCGTACGAATTTGGACTGTCGTGTCTGCATGAAGGGAGGTAAGAAGGAAAACATTCTTATTATCCCTCCACTTCACAGCGAGCAAATTATTACACTTCAAGCAGGCTCTCTCCCCCAGCCTCAGACGGGAATCTACAAGCCCCGGCGATTAGGTCGCACGGTGCCACATGCTTCAATCTGATAATCAAACAAGTGACTAAACAGTGGCACGCTCATGTAATAATTGTCCACATACAAGTGGTACCCCTTTCCGAATAAGGGTGCCACCAAGTTCCACACTATCTTGCCAGCGCTCCCTATGTAATCCGGGCAGTTAACCGACTCAACCCGACTATCTTTTCCCTCATAAACCGTAATGCTCCATACATAGCCGTTGCCCTGTCACAGAACTTATAGAGCTTGACCCCGTATCTGGCACGCTTTCTGGGAAGGTACTTATTGAAAGACAAGCGGCCAGAAAATTTAATTAGGGACTGTGACAGCAGGAAGGTAAAGTCACCTGGTTGCATCCAGGGGGGTAGATATATTTCGCCCAGATTCAGGCTTTACGCCGATTTGTACAACTAGGTGGAGAGTTGTATAAGGCTAGTGTGCTCATGGATGACTCTTACCTCTAGGGAGAGGGCTGGGCGTCGTGCAGACAGGGAGTTGATGAGACCAGCTGAACCTTGTCAGCTCATTTAGGCCTCTATAAGAAAGCCCAGCTTCATTAGATGTTAGCTCATGCCTGGAACCAGACCTGTGTGGACTGTCTAGGGAGAGTGAACCCCTGTGCGGTGAGAGAAAGCCTGTGTGGCTATATTTTGCTTGGACATTTAAAACCAGGGACTTAGGGACTAGGACAGCACTAGGCTGATCCCAGTTGTTAGTTAGGAAACCTGTATGTTTAGTCAGAGGTCAAGTTGACCAGGATTTATTTTGTTTATGTTTTTTTTGCCTTGTTGTGTTTTGTCACTGTAAATAGAAAATAAACCGCACCTTTTTGATTTTGAAAACCACAACCTCCGTCTGCTGGGCCTGTTTTTGGGTGGGGAGCCCATCCCGGGGGTCACACATACCCGCTGCCGAGCTAACCCCCTCACAGTTGGTGGAGAACCAGTGGCAGTTTTTTTTTAAGCCAGCATGGAGGAGATACTGAAACAGCTGGCTCTAGCAAATGCCAATCAACAGCAGACAAATGCAGGTTTGCAAAGGAGCCTTGCAGCCCAGCAGCAAGCTCATCAACAGAGCCTTGCAACTTTACAACAGAGTCTGGAGGCTCAGCAACAAGCCCAACAGCAATCTGAGGCCCGCTTCATAGACCTGTTGCAGAAGCAAGAGCAGAGACTACAACAACAGATGGAAGCAGTAATGCAGCAACGTCCGCAGACCAGTGAGGAAAGCCGTCCCACTAATACCGCGTCCTTTGGGGTGAGTCGTTTATTGACAAAAATGACTGGAGAGGATGATCCAGAGGTATTTTTGACCACATTTGAAAGGACCGCTGAAAGAGAAAAGTGGCCTGAGGAGCAGTGGGCTGGACTAGTGGCTCCTCTGTTAACTGGTGAATCGCAGAAAGCTTACTATGACCTAGAGCCTAACCAAGCAAAAGACTATGTGATGCTAAAAGCTGAAATATTGGCAAGGCTGGGTGTCACCCTGGCTGTCCGGGCTCAGCGTGTGCATAACTGGACTTTCCAGCTTGGAAAACCCCCCAGGTCTCAAATGTATGATCTCATTCACCTGAGCAGAAAGTGGCTACAGCCAGAGACTTTGTCCGCACCAAAGATTGTGGAACGTGTTGTAATGGATCGGTTTTTGAGAGCTCTTCCTACTGCCATCCAAAAGTGGGTAAGCCATGGAGACCCAGAGACGGCCGATGGTCTTGTGGATCGTGTGGAGAAATACTTGGCTACAGAGAACCTGACGGCCTCTTCCAGAGACACTCGGACTTTCCACCCTAAGACCAGACCATCCCCAGGGGCGGATAAGAGGATTCCAAGGGGTGAGGGTGGAGAGAGTGAGAGGGTGGGAGCTCTACCCCAAGTTTGGCGAGAACAGCCTGGGAAATCAGCGGCTCAAGAGGCCGCAAGAAGGATCGTTTGCTACCGCTGCCGGCAAGCGGGACATATTGCAGCAAATTGCCCGGTTTTGGAGGAACCCATGCAGTGTGACTTTCTGACGGGCAGACGTCAGTCGCTGTGTGCGACAGTCGCATGCACTGCCATTCGGGGAACTGAGAAACATTTATGCAAAATGTGTATTAATGGTAGAAATGTTGTGGTATTGCTGGATTCAGGTAGCCTTGTGACCCTGATAAAGGCTGAGTTAGTTAAAACAGAGGTCTCTGGGAATAGCAAGGTAGCCGTTATTTGTGTGCATGGGGACACCCGAGAGTATCCAGTGACTACAGTGTGTTTCGAGACCCCCAAAGGTACCCTCTCTCATCCAGTGGGCTTAGTATCTCAGTTACCGCATGACGCCATTGTGGGAAGGGATTTTCCGAAGTTCTGGGAACTGTGGGATGATCCTGAGCCCCCCACTGGTGCCCCTATGTACCAGGAATGTGATAGCCAGAACTCCCCTGAGAGTGGTGAGGACTCTCCGGAATTTCCCTTGTCAGTATTGGCAGGGGAGACTCAAGAAACTGGAGAGGAGCCCACCTCCTCAGACGAAAACCTACCGTCTGTGGAGTTTTCTGATCTTGAGGTTCACAGGGAAAACTTTGCCACAGAACAGTTGAAAGACCCCGCCCTAATAAAGGCACGGGAAAACGTAGTGAAAATAGATGGCGAGTTAGTGAACCCAGATAATACCGGCACTTACCCATACTTCAGCGTAGAGAAGGACCTACTGTATCGGGTGGCAAAAAGGGCAGAAGAAACCGTTGAGCAGCTTGTGGTGCCCAAACCTTACAGGAAGTTGGTGTTGGAGTTGGCCCATGGGCACATTCTTGGAGGTCATCTGGGGACAGAGAAAACCCGAGAGAGGGTATTACAGAGATTCTATTGGCCTGGGGTGATGAAGGACATAGAAAATTATTGTTCCTCCTGCCCTGTGTGTCAGAGGTCGGCCCCGATGCCACATTTCCGTAGCCCGCTGGTCCCTCTACCCATCATTGAGGTCCCGTTTGAGAGAATCGCAATGGATTTGGTAGGTCCTATAATCAAGTCCGCTAGGGGGCACCAGTACATATTGGTTATAATGGACTATGCCACCCGTTATCCAGAAGCGATCCCTCTCAGAAATACCTCGGCCAAAACCATAGCCAAAGAGCTATCTCTTGTTTTTAGCCGGGTGGGTATTTGTAAAGAACTGCTTACGGACCAAGGTACACCCTTTATGTCCCGGGTTATGAAAGAGCTGTGTAAATTGTTCAAAGTGACGCAATTGCGTACATCTGTGTATCACCCCCAAACCGATGGGCTGGTTGAAAGATTCAACAAAACCCTAAAACAAATGTTGAAGAAAGTGGTGGATAGAGATGGAAGGGATTGGGACTGTCTACTTCCTTATTTGATGTTTGCTATTAGGGAGGTGCCCCAATCCTCTACGGGATTCTCCCCCTTTGAGTTACTGTATGGGAGACACCCAAGAGGGCTGTTGGATATTGCCAAGGAAACTTGGGAAAGTGAGAGTTCTCCCCACAGGAGTGTGATTGAGCATGTCGCCCTGATGCAAGATCGAATTGCACAGGTAATGCCCATCGTGAAGGAACATTTGGCCCAAGCGCAGTTGGCACAGCAGAGAGTGTACAACCGTGGAGCCAAGACCCGTACCTTTTCCCCGGGGGATAGGATATTGGTACTTGTCCCTACGGTTGAAAGTAAATTCCTTGCCAAATGGCAAGGCCCCTACGAGATAATGGAAAAAGTGAGCGAAGTGAATTACAAGGTCAGACAACCAGGAAGGCGAAAGCCCGAACAGATCTATCACGTTAATCTGTTGAAAGCCTGGAGGGATAGAGAGTCCCTAGTCGCAGACACTTGGTCACCAGCTCAAACTGGTTGCGTGATTCCTGAGGTTGGAATCGCAGCCACCTTGTCACAACCCCAACAACAGGAGGTTAAGGAGTTTGTGCTTCGCAACAAGGAGGTATTCTCTGAGCGGCCGGGACAAACATCTGGGGTAGAGCATGACATTATTACCCCGCCCGGTGAAAGGGTGAAGTTAAAACCCTATCGGATCCCAGAGGCCCGACGGGAGGCAATACGGGAGGAAGTACAGAAAATGCTGAACTTAGGGGTGATAGAGGAGTCCCAAAGTGATTGGTCTAGTCCCATTGTGTTGGTGCCTAAACCGGATGGGAGCTGGCGATTTTGTAACGATTTTCGTCAGTTGAACAAAGTTACAAAATTTGACACCTACCCCATGCCACGTATAGATGAGTTGATCGACCGGCTGGGAACAGCCCGATACATGACGACTCTTGACCTCACAAAAGGGTATTGGCAAATCCCCCTGGCCAAGTCGGCCAAAGAGAAAACCGCATTTGTAACCCCAGACGGGGCGTTCCAATATAAAAGAATGCCGTTCGGGTTACAGAATGCGCCGGCCACATTCCAGCGGAAAATGGACCAGATGCTGAGGCCCCATCGGAAGTATGCTGCGGCTTACCTGGATGACATAATTGTCCATAGCACAGATTGGGCCTCACATCTGCCAAAAGTGCAAGCAGTCCTGGACTCTGTTCGGGAAGCAGGGTTTACGGCTAACCCCAAGAAGTGTACCATTGGGCAGGAGGAGGCCAAATATCTTGGGTACACCATTGGGAGGGGAGTAATAAAACCCCAACTCAACAAAGTCGAGGCCATCCAGAGTTGGCCACGTCCCAACAGCAAGAAGCAGGTACGAGCCTTTCTGGGAATCGCTGGGTATTATCGGCGATTCATTCCCCACTTTGCTTCTAAGGCTGTGCCCCTAACCAACCTGACGAAGGGGAAAGGGTCGGTCATGATTAAATGGACCCCCGAGGCTGAGGCAGCATTCCAATTCTTGAAACAAGCCTTATGTAGCCAGCCAGTGTTGTACTCACCCGACTTCTCTAGAGACTTTGTCGTACAAAGTGATGCGTCAGATGTGGGGTTAGGAGCAGTATTGTCCCAGGTCTGGAACGGGGAAGAGCACCCAGTCATTTACCTCAGCAGGAAGTTGAAGTCCCATGAGGTAAATTACGCCACCGTTGAAAAGGAGTGTTTAGCGGTGAAGTGGGCTCTAGATTCCCTTCGGTACTACCTGCTAGGTAGGCACTTTGACATGGTTACGGATCACGCTCCGTTAAAGTGGATGGCTCAAAACAAGGAAACAAATAGAAGAGTGAATAGGTGGTTCCTGGCCCTCCAGGAATTCAACTTCACAGTAAAGCATCGCCCTGGCGTTCAAATGGGGAATGTGGATGCTTTGTCTCGAGTACATGAATGCCTGATTGCTGGTGTTCCAACCCCGAGGTTAAAACAAGAGGGGGGGGTATGTGACAGCAGGAAGGTAAAGTCACCTGGTTGCATCCAGGGGGGTAGATATATTTCGCCCAGATTCAGGCTTTACGCCGATTTGTACAACTAGGTGGAGAGTTGTATAAGGCTAGTGTGCTCATGGATGACTCATACCTCTAGGGAGAGGGCTGGGCGTCGTGCAGACAGGGAGTTGATGAGACCAGCTGAACCTTGTCAGCTCATTTAGGCCTCTATAAGAAAGCCCAGCTTCATTAGATGTTAGCTCATGCCTGGAACCAGACCTGTGTGGACTGTCTAGGGAGAGTGAACCCCTGTGCGGTGAGAGAAAGCCTGTGTGGCTATATTTTGCTTGGACATTTAAAACCAGGGACTTAGGGACTAGGACAGCACTAGGCTGATCCCAGTTGTTAGTTAGGAAACCTGTATGTTTAGTCAGAGGTCAAGTTGACCAGGATTTATTTTGTTTATGTTTTTTTTGCCTTGTTGTGTTTTGTCACTGTAAATAGAAAATAAACCGCACCTTTTTGATTTTGAAAACCACAACCTCCGTCTGCTGGGCCTGTTTTTGGGTGGGGAGCCCATCCCGGGGGTCACACATACCCGCTGCCGAGCTAACCCCCTCACAGGACTCATCAACGCAGACAACTTGATCGGGAATAAACAAGGCTGCAAAACATTAGTTGAAGTGGTTTATGAGGGGCCAAATTTTGTAGAGCCGGTCGTATTCAGGGTCTCCACGTGAACGACAAAGTTCTTTGTCGTTGAAGTGCATGAACCACAAAATCTGCTCATATCGTGTCCTGGGCATGGAGGCAGAGAACACGGGCATGTGGTCAATTGGGTGCGTGGACCAATAAGCACGTATTGACGAAAATTTATGTGTGCCCATGTTGAGGGAAAGGCCCAGAAAGGTCTTAAATTCAGAAACCGTAATTGGTCTCCAATTTCTGGCAAGGGAAGGCAACTGGGGATTAGCGGCGATGAATTGACCAGCATATAAATTACTGATCTTCCGTGAAAAACAGCGAATAAAAATCAAGTGGCATAAAATCAGCTGTTTCCACCTGAATACTGGGTTGGGCAATGAATGGGGAAAGTGCGGGTGCTGCAGAAGTGGTGGGGACCCAATCAGGATAGGCGAATTCTGCAGGAAGGGTACTATGGGCACGACGGGCCTGCCTTTGTCTTCTTCTTGGTGGCAGCGGAACACTACTTGTGCTTGCCACCTCGCCAGCTTGAACTGCACTTATGGGACTCGCCACGTCACCACGTGATACTGCAGTGCTGGATGTACGCCCAGGCTGTACTAGGCCGCTGGTGCTTGCCAGTTCACCAGAAGGAATAGCGGCGCTAGTACTACTCTGCCCCATGATACGAGAGACCTGCGGTTCTTGCTCCTCAACAACCTCAGAAGATCGGGATCGGGTGCGCCTGACCTTAGCAGGGACCTCATCATCTTCGTCGCCCGGGCTATCTGACATGGAGCCGCTGTCTTCTACGGGAAGGTATTCTGAGCCTGAATCTGACAGATCCGTGACCTCCTCTTCACTATCTGTCATGCTCAGAATCTCGTAGGCCTCTTTACTAGTGTACCTTCGATTTGCCATTTTGGGCTCTAAATTTAGGGGTACACTAGTAAGATTCACAGGAAAAAAACCACCTGACTGTCGTCAGCAAATATCTCAAACGCTACAAAAAAAAACTGTTAGCGATCGCAGGGATCAGGCCTGACTCTGCGAACGCTGCAGTTATGTGTGTTGTGTTTGGTAAGTTACAGTGATCGATCGATACTGCACTTGGGTGGGCTGGGCTGGGCGGAGGGGCTAAACGCAGGTGCTAGCAGGTATCTGGGCTGATCCCGCTAACTGCGTTTTTGGGAACCCTAAACCGCTGGGGACGCTAGTATAGATCTGATCGGATATTGATCTGTTCAGATACTATACCACTAAGGGAAGTGTATGCTTTGCGCGTTGGTGTTAGCGTTACTGGCACTAACCTATCGCTGCCTGGGGCGACGCAGACCCTCTCTGGCGCTAAAACCTAATTTATATCACCCACCGGGCGATCAGGGTCTTAAACCTTTATTGGGTTATATATGGCGGGTGCCCTGATGCTATAAAAAGCAAACTAACCAACCCTCGTCACCCGTAACACTTATACGGTGAGCACTGGTGAAAGGGTTAACTAGGGGCAATCAGGAGGTTAAAACCGTTATTAGGTAATATATGGGGGTACCTGACGGTTAACCTAAATAACTAACTGGCTAACCAGTGTCACCAGTGACACTTATATAGTGATCACTGGTGAAAGGGTTAACTCTAGGGGCGATAAAGGGGTTAAACCTTTATTATATAATATATGGGGGTACCCAATGCTATAAAAGCCCGTGGCGAACCTAAAAAAAATAACTTGCTACCTAGGGGCACCACCGACACTAATACAGCGATCGGAAAAACGATCGCTTAGTGACGCTGGCGATAGGGAATGTAAGGGTTACCTGGGGGGCAATCAAGGGGTTAAACCTTTATTAGGGGGGGTTAGGGGACTACCCTGGACCTAAAGGGGCCTAAACCTAACTGCCCTGCAACTTTTTACTGTCACAGATGACACTAAATGCAGTGATCAGTAAATAAATGATCACTGCAATCAGTGACACTGTGACTGGGGGTGACTGGGGGGTGAAATGTGTGCCTATGTGTCAGTGGGCTGTTGGTGCACTAACCTGCGTCTTCTCTCCTCAGCGCTGCGGACGAAAATACCGCCACGAGGAGAGATGACATCACTTCCTGTGCGCCTGTGTTTACATTTACACAGCAGAGGAAGCATATCATTTGCTGGGAGCGATCGCGAGGGGGTGGCCAGAAACGAATGGCTGTCCCCTCATCACGGATCGCTCCCGCAACGATAACCACCGCTCACTGTACCGGAGGGGGGTCCGATTGGACCCCCCACCTATACGAAGGCAGGCACGTACAGGTACGTGAGTTTGCCTGTCCGTGCCATTCTGCCGACGTATATGTACAGTGAGCGGTCGTTAAGGGGTTAAGGACCCAGCTGACAGGAAAACAGAGGCTGTGGCACGCAGCATGTTTACTATGGCTGGGTCGGCATTGTGTCCAGTCTTGGCCTCGGCCCTGGTGTCACAGACCCTAACTGAATGGGCCAAGCTTTTACGCCAGGGTCTGGGTAGTGAGCAGGTTCCCGCTGCTTATGTTTATTTAGCGGACGAGTTAGTCCATGGGCTGCAGTATATTTGTGATGCAGCTCCTGTGCTGTCCATACTTTCTGTTTCAGCGGTGGTAATTAGACATGCGCTGTGGCTTAAGAATTGGTCGGCAGACCAAGCCTCTAAAAAAGCTCTCATTGATCTGCCCTTTCAAGGCGACCGCCTGTTTGGGGCTACCCTAGATGACATCATTAAGGGTGTCACAGGGGGAAAGAGTACCTTCCTGCCTCAATCTAGGAAAGGGAAGAAGCCTCGTCGCAGACGGGGGCCTTCCTTCTCAGCCCATAAGAAATTCTTCCGGGCTCCCGGACTGCAGATAAAGGAAACGGATCTCTCAAGTCTTCCCCGGGAAGTTCCAAGCAATCTTGGTCTGGTAAGCCTAGAGCAGGCTTCTCCGGATCCAGTGACAAGTCTCCTTCAGCATGAAGGTCTGCCCTCACCCATTGCTGGCGTGGGGGGACATCTTCGCTGGTTTCCAGATTCGTGGACCTCCTTCGTGAGCGTTAAGGGGGTTCGCGGGTTGAACCTTGTGGGGGACAGAATTTGTCCACTTCGGGGGGCCTTGTGTCTCCTTGTGTGGGCATAATTCCTGTCAAGATTCGGGTGACGTCCGAACTACCCAAGGTCCCCTCCAGCCCTGTCCAGGAAATTGGGCTACCTGGGTCTGACTCTGGAGTTAATGCTGACCAGGTTAGTAGTTTTTCTTCCCAAACGTCGACCCCTTTAGCAGGTTCAGTTCAATGGGAAGTAACTGAGGCTCGTGGCAATCTCGCAAGTTCCTCTGGTAGGCGCTGCAGTCGTCCTAGAGCCACTGCGGGGCCTACACCTTCCTCTTCTGCGGTGCCTGTAAAGGGCCGAGGGCGAAGGTCTTCTGGTGGCCGTAAATGTCCCTTGGAAGCTACCTCTCAAAGAGGACCAGTTGTACCGAGGGCTGAACTTCCATCCTGCTTTACAGTGGCTGGTTTTAACTGCCTAGCCATTGTAAGCCAGGTTCTGAGAGATAGAGGGCTGTCGGGATCAGTGATCCCTACTATGGTGAAGGCGAGGAAGTCGACTTCTAGCAAGATATACCATCGTACGTGGAAAGCGTACATTTCTTGGTGTGAGTCGATTGGCGTTCATCCTCAATCCTTTTCTGTGGCTCGGATCTTAGCTTTTCTTCAACAGGGCGTTGCGCAGAAGTTGGCTTTGAGCAGCATCAAGGGCCAGGTGTCGGCCTTAGCAGTCTTCTTTCAGCGACCGCAGCCACTCATTCTTTAGTCCGTACCTTCATTCAAGGAGTCCGGCATGGGGCTCCGCCTGTACGTTTTTTTTTTTGCCACCATGGGATTTGAACTTGGTGCTATCAGTTCTCCAGAAACCTCCATTTGAGAATATTCGGGAGATTCCCTTACCTACGTTATCCCAGAAGGTGGCATTCTTGGTGGCTATTACCTCAGCCCGCAGGGTTTCGGAGTTGGCGGCATTATCCTGTCATAGTCCCTATTTAGTACTCCATAGGGATAAAGTGGTTCTTTGTCCCTGTCCGTCATTTCTGCCCAAGGTTGTCTCTGACTTCCACTTGAATGAGGACATTGTGTTGCCGTCCTTGTGTCCCAAGCTGGCTCATCCCAAGGAATTTGCTTTGCATACTTTGGATGTGGTTCGTGCGATTAGGGTGTATCTGGCAGCCACTGAGTCCTTCCGGAGGTCAGGCTCACTTTTTTTGGTTACCCAGGGACCAAGGAAAGGGCTGGCTGCTTCTTCGGCTACCATCTCCAGATGGATCAGACAGACTGTGACTCAGGCCTATTCTATTATGGGTCGGGTTCCTCTTTTCCCTGTCACAGCGCATTCTACTCGGGCACATAGTACTTCTTGGGGCATCCGTCATCGGGCGTCAATATCACAGGTTTGTAAGGCGGCCACTTGGTCGTCAGTGCATACCTTCACTAAGTTCTATGAAGTAGATATTTTGGCATCTGCGGATGCTTCTTTTGGCTGCAAGGTTTTGCAGGCCGCTGTTTAAGAGGGGGGTTCCCTCTTGGGGTGTTTTTTCTTTAAAAAATAATAATAATGTGTCCTGGTTAGGGCTCTTGTGGTTAGCCATGGGTTAGTTTGCCCACCCCTCATTTTTCTTTGGCACTGCTTTTGGACGTCCCAATGGTCATGATTAAGGAGGCGCTGTGTCCGTCGATGAACGAAAGAGAAAATGGGATTTTTGTACTCACCGTAAAATCCATTTCTCTGAGTTCATCGACGGACACAGCGCCCACCCCTCTATGGAGTTTTTGATACTTTTGTTACTGCTTGCTACTAAACTGAATACCTAGAGCAGGGAGGGGGTTATATACTGACTGAGGACAGCCCATGGGCGTAAGCCAGGTGTTTTTTGTTCTGCCTAGTCCTACTCCTGCAGAGGCGATATAACCCAATGGTCATGATTAGGAGGCAACAAAGTGACATATGACAATAAATTGAAACTGTCATGCAACCGTAAATAAAAGTGCTTATAGGATCCCTTAGAAATTAATCCAGTCCGTGCGTGTAGAAAAACACAGTGAAAACAACACAAATGATCTATAAAAAATGATGTGAGAGTCCAAATATAAAGAACAGGGATGCCATGGATCGCACACAGAGGTAGCAATGAAGTATTAGAAGGATGAGACCCAAAATAGACACCACAAACACTTGTGCTCAACCACCACCTGGATTGGCTGCTTACCAGAAGCAAGCTTGTAAAAAGCCTGTCAGATATCCAATGCTGCAAACTCCATTGGACAGAGATGAATACAGAACCGCACTGGATGTGCTCGATAAGCCAGAACCCAAAGGAATCACCAGACGTAAAGCCAAAATGTAAAAAGACTCAATACAGTAAAACACAAGGGTTTAATAAAGATAAAAAACCTTGCGCTGACGTCATCGCTAGTGGACGGGCGTCCGCATGCCGGCCAGCATTTACATTTCTACGGACATGTTTTTACCCTTCTTCCTGTAAGTGCATATTTTATCTTTATTAAACCCTCGTGTTTTACTGTATTACACTATTGAGTGTTTTTACATTTTGGGTTTACGTCTGGTGATTTCTTTGGGTTCTGGCTTATCGAGCACATCCAGTGCGGTTCTGTATTCATTTCTGTCCAATGGGGTTTGCAGAATTGGATATCTGACAGGCTTTTTACAAGTTTGCCTATGTTAAGCCGCCAAACCAGGTGGTGGTGGAGCACGAGTGTTTGTGGTGTCTATTTTGGGTCTCATCCTTCCAATACTTCATTGCTACCTCTGTGTGCGATCCATGGCATCCCTGTTCTTTATATTTGGACTCTCACATCATTTTTTATAGATCATTTTTTATAGATCATTTGTGTTCTTTTCACTGTGTTTTTCTACACGCATGGACTTCTGGATTAATTTCTAAGGGATCCTATAGGCACTTTTATTTACGGTTGCATGACAGTTTCAATCTATTGTCATATGTCACTTTGTTGCATGATAGTTTTAGTTTGTCATATGTCACTTTGTTTATTATTTTTAGCGCAGCCTTTATACCATTACATTTGCAATTTTCTGTGTTATCTCACGGCAGAGCTGCTGCTGTTTTTTTTTTAGGGTTAGGTATTATCTTAATAAGCGCAGTATATTTCCTATTCTATTTATGATTAAGGAGGCGCTGTCCCCGTCGATGAACTCAGAGAATAGGATTTTACGGTGAGTACAAAAATTCAATTTTCCCCATTCTTCCTAGTGACAGGACACTGATCACAGCTCCCTGTGATGGCGAGCGTTGATCAGTGTCTTGTCACACATAGCCCATCCCCCCTACAGTCAGAACACATCCCTAGGACACACTTAACCCCTTCAGCGCCCCCCTGGTTAACCCCTTCATTGCCAGTGTAATTTTTACAGTAATCTGTGCATTTTTATAGCACTGATCGCTGTAAAAATGACAATGGTCCCAAAATGGCGTCAGAAGTGTCCGATGTGTCTGCCATAATGTCGCAGTCGCGATAAAAATCGCCACCATTACTAGTAAAAAAAAAATCATAAAAATGCCATAAAACTATCCCCTATTTTGTAGACGCTATAACTTTTGCGCAAACCAAACAAATGCTTATTGCGATTTTTTTATTTTTTTTACCAAAAATATGTAGAAGAATACGTATCGGCCTAAACTGAGGGAAAAAATAGTTTTTTTTATATATTTTTGGGGATATTTATTATAGCAAAAATTAAAATATTTTGCTTTTTTTTTCAAAATTGATGCTCTTTTTGTTTATAGCGCAAAAAAAACCCCCGCAGAGGTGATCAAATACCACCAAAAGAAAGCTCTATTTGTGGGAAAAAAAGGACGTCTATTTTGTTTGAAAGCCACGTCGCACGACCGCGCAATTGTCAGTTAAATCGACACAGTGCCGAATCGCAAAAAGTGCTCTGGTCTTTGGCCAGCCAAATGGTTCGGGGCTGAAGTGGTTAATAAATACTAATATAATAAAATAATGATGCGCTAAAAAACAACATTCTATTAGTGCACAGTGGTAGTGTTATAAAAAGGTATATAAATCGTGTGATAAATTATTAAATGATCCGTGCTACAATAATATACATAGCAGCCTATAGTGGTGAGCAAAGACAAAAATACATATAAGTGCTCTAAAACAAATAATTGACAAAATCCATGCTCCACTATAAAATATATGAATAACAGCTTGTAGTGATGAGCAAAAAAACAAAGGGACATAAGATGCTTTGAACTACTAAAAACAATTATGAGGGCTAATCACCTCACACATAAGACTCACTGATTGTCCGTATAGATATGCTTCAGTCCTGGACACAATCAGTTCAGTAGGCAGCGTTCAGCTGTAACTTACTTGTCTTTATAGTTTTTCACTGTTATGGTGCTCATATAAAGTTTTATTCTCACATGTAAGAAGAGAAGAAACAGATCATAGCGCGATACTGCATTAAGAGAAACATGAGAGCTTCTACAATACCGATGGTTCCACTCACATTTAGCCGGAAAACAACCAGCGCATAAACACTGCCACTGGCCACTAATGCAGCAAATGCAGCAAAAAATTCGTTAACTGACACTGCCACTACCAATAGGGAGGGTTAGTCTGAGACGCTACCACTGACCATCAGTGCAGAAATATTAAAGTAAAATACAGCTACCTGGAAATCTACCTGGCCTTAAAAAAAAAAGCACCCCCCCCCCCAACACCTATATTTACTAACCTTTTTTCAGGCCTCTGCAATCTGGTCACATTATCTCACCTGTGTAAGGCAGCAGCGTATGCAGTGAAGAGAAGGGAGCGCCAACAACGGTTGGGACATGGGAACCTGTGGGTGACAACACTGCTCCAGGCTTTGCCAGCCATTGTCAAGCACTTTCTCCCCTGCAGCCACCACTGCCTGACACAGGGGATCACGTGATCTGTAAGTATAAACTTTTTTCTTTTGTTTCATTGTACTGTTATTGGTTTTATTCATGCCATTGTTTTTATTGGGGCCTTGCTAGTTAATTTCCCCTGTTCTAGGTACACTTGCACACAGCAAGGTAGGTTGTTCTAAACATCTTGGATAACTAACCACTGATCTTCTATGGATGTAGGCTGCCTCAAATCCTTCTGTCTCTTTATGTAATCCCAGACAGACTGGATGATGTTGAAATCAGGGCTCTGTGGGGACCAAACCATCACTTCTAGGATGACTTCTTTACGCTAAAGATGGTTCTGAATTACATTGCCTGTATGTTTGGGGTCGTTGTCCTGCTGCAGAATAAATTTAGGGCCAATCTCACGCCTTCCTGATGGCATAGCATGATGGATAAGTGTCTGCCTGTATTTCTCATAATTGAGGACACCCCTGATTGTGACCAAATCTCCAACTCCACTTGTAGATTGCTTCACTGTTGCCTGTAGACACTCATTATTTCATCGCTCTCCAGCCCTTTGGCAAACAAACTGCCTCCTGCTACAGCCAAATATAAAAAATGTGGACTAATCAGTCCAGAGCACATGCTCCCATTTGTTGTGCTCCAGTTCCTTTTGTTTTTGTGTATCATTGAGTTGCTTAGCCTTGTTTCCATGTCGGAGCTATGGATTTTGGGCCGCAATTCTTCCAAAAAGATTACTTCTGGCCAGACTTCTCAGGACAGTCGATGGGTGTACCTGGGTCCCATTGGTTTCTGCCAGCTCTGTGCTGTTGGCACTGCTGGGTATTTTCCGATGTCAAAGGGATGTAAGCATGGTATGTCTTTCATCTGCTAACTACTACATCTACGGTCCTCAACGTTGCCCGATCATTAGTTTTGTCGATGCTTAGAAAGGCAGGTGTGGTTATTATTATACAGGATTTATATAGCTGCAGCACTTTATAATATAAAGGAAGACAGTATGCTTACAATACAGTTCAATACAGAAAGAATAGAAGGGCCCAGACTGAAGGGGGGATAGCCTGTGTAAAGTTAGTCCATTGAGGAGGGAGTTTCAGTAGTCAAGGCGGGAAATAACCAAGGAGTGAATCAGTTGTTTTGTGGTGTCGTTATTTGGGAAGGGGGGGAATTTTGAAATGTTGTGGAGGTTAAGATGGCAAGTGGGGGCTGAAGGAGAGGTCAGAGTTTAGAATTACACCTAGCGTGTGTGGAGGGACCAATGGTTGTGCCATTTATCTCATGGGGAAAGTCATGAGGAGGAGGAAATATTATAAACTCAGTTTTAGAAAGTTTGAGATTGAGGAAGTGGTGTGAAATCCATACTGATATGTCGCTCAGTAAGTTTGTGATACGTGAGGAGATTGAGGGGGTGGATTAAGAAGTCGAGAGATAGATCTGGATGTCATCAGCATAGAGGTTGTATTGGAAGCCATGGAAGGTTATCAGCTGGCCCAGGGAAGAGGTATAGAGAGAGAATAGGAGGGGCTCAAGGACAGAGCCTTGGGGTACCCCAACAGGAACGGAGGAGATTCTGTGGTATGTGACACTGAAAGTGCGCTGAGATAGTTGGGAGGATAACCAGGAAAGAGCAGAGTCATGGAGGCCAAGGGAGTGGAATTTATTGAGGAGAAGTGGGTTGTCAGCTGTGTCATAGGCAGCAGAAAGGTCCAAGAGTATGAGTATGGAGTACTGGCCGTTGGTTTTAGCAGTTAGCTCATTGTTGAGTTTTACTAGGGCAGCTTCAATGGAATGTTCTGGGCGGAAGCCAGACTGTAGGGAATTGAGAAGGTTGTTGTCAGTAAGGTTGGCCCCAAATGTATTCTGCAGCAGAACAACAACCCCAAACATTTTCTTCTGCTTGCTTACTTTGCATTTTGTAAATTGATAAAAAATAAACAATTAAATCATATATTTCTCTTATCGTCCATGGACTGACACATCTTTCATACTGTTTATGTGTGGGTATATGTCCCTGCTCGCAGAAGAAGATCTAGGCAGAATGTTAGATGTTAGAAACATACATTCTAGAACAAACCAGAGCTTAACAGCCCCGCCCAGGGGGGCGGTCCCTCGGGACATAACACTCCTACCTGCAGCCAGCAGCCTCAGTTTTTTTCTGCCTAGCAGAAGGAGAAGATGTGGCTCTCTCAGGAGCCAGTCTCCTGGAAGATTTTACTTTTAAATTTTATTCCTTTGGGAATTTTATTATTTTATTTTTGAGACCTTCAATCAACTGTCGGCTGGGCAACAGGTTGGGTACACTGGTATCCTCGTAGTCTTCCCTGTTCGACCATTGAGCGTGCTGATCCTCGCCTTGTGTGTGTGAGACTCAGTTCACGACATACCCCATGACTCCAGGGGTGGCCGGGTGGCTTTTATGCTCCTGCGGTCCTCTCAAGATTGAACAGTACCTGTCTGTATCTTTCACGGTGGACCGGGCAGACAGCTACTCAATACTACTCTGTGATAGGTCTGTCTGAAACAAGCCAGTGGGTCCCCCTGGGACGGGTAAGTAGTCTCTCCTGCTGCAGGTGAGTACATGCTGGCTGTGTTTCTCTATCTGGGGGCTTTCTCCCTGTCTCCCCCCTGTTATGCTGCTCTCTGCACCCTGTACTGGTGCTGTACTGTGTGGGGGTGCTTGGGGGTCGCCCTGGCCTGGTGGGGGGCGCTCATGTCTGTTTAGTGGACTCTGGGAGAGGAGCAGTGTTCTGGTGTGTGAGTGTGGGGACTTATTGCGTGCGCCATTAGCGCTGTATTCTGAGTTTAAATAATGCGCTCGGCGGCCATCTTGCCATGGTTCAATGGCGCTGTTATACATGCGGCCGGCGGCCATTTTCTTGAAGCCGCGGCGCTTTCGATTTCGGCCTCTAGCGGCGCGAATCTCCTCACAGTCTCCTCACAGATTTTTCACACTCTCCTTACAGATTCTTCACACTCTCTTCAGGCATCACTCGCGCTGCAGCGTGGTTTCATACAGCGGAACTTAGCGGTCCTTAAGGGTTGGTGAGTCCTCCGGGTATCCCCCCCTCAGCCTCAGCGCAGCCAGTGTGTGGACTGTATTATTCACTGTAATAGTGTCTAAAGGTCTCAGAGGGTGGCAGTATGGAGTCTGGTTCACCTGCTCCTCCACACTTGTCAGAGGCAACTGGCAGTGCTCCTGCACCTGCGGTCCCTATGGACCAGTTGTCGGCAGTCCTGGAATCATTCCTTGTCAGAATGGAAGCAGTGTGCGAGCGCAAGGGCGCTGTAAAGCGCCCACTCCCCACACATTCTCCTGTAGGGGAGTGCTCTGTTTCAGATATGGGCCTAGCTACTGCTGCTCAGGACCCTAGCTCTGAGGATTTTGATGTTTTTGGACAGGACATTCCTTGTGAAGAAGACCCCAGTTCTGAACCAGTAACTGACAGGGTGCTTGTAAGTGAACTCATTGATGCTGTGAGGGACACTCTCAAGCTGAATGTTGAGGCTGAGGAACCCCAGGTGGAAGCTGTCTCCTTTGGTTCCTTTAAAGCCGTTTCTTCAAAAAAGGTTTTTCCATATGTGCCTTTTTTTGATACATTCATTGACCAAGTCTGGGATAAGTCGCAGAAGACTTTGACGGTCCCGCGGCGCACAGCCATAAGGTACCCCTTTTGAGGAGGACCTGGTTAAGAAGTGGTGTCTCCCCCCAGTGGTCGACCCCCCGGTCGCCCATTTGAATAAGGCTACCACACTCCCAATGGAAGGGACTCCTACATTTAAGGATCCCACTGACAGGTTGTCTGAAGTGGTGAGTAGAACTATGTTTACCTTATTGGGGTCTGCCTTACGCCCTATAGTGGCGGCGACACTTGTGTCTCAGACACTCACAGGATGGGCAAAGATTTTGCACCAGATGGTACAGGAGCATAATCTCTCTCCTGAGACCATTTCCCTGGCTCACCAACTTTCACAGGGTTTAGTCTCTGTGCGATGCCACTTTGGATGCGGCCCCTTTAATATCTGGGGCCTCTATCTCTGCTGTGGTGCTGCGTCGCCTTATCTGGCTGAAATGCTGGTCGGCCGATCTGGCTGACTTGCCCTTTAAGGGCGGTAGACTGTTTGGGGCCGTCCTGGATGACATTATTAAGGATGTCACAGGGGGTAAGAGCACCTTCCTTCCTCAGTCTATTAAGGGAAAGGAGCCCCACCGCAGACCGGGCCCTTCCTTTCCGGCAAAAAATATATTTTTTCGTCAGATTCCACGGGTAAGCCCGCCCAGACTGAAAAAAGTGCAGCTGGGGGACAAAGGCATCCCTGGGTGCGTAAGCCTACCAAGCAAGCTCCCAAGCCCACCACCGCATGAAGTCTTGCCCCTGCCCGACTCTGGGGTGGGGGGACGTCTTTGCAGGTTCACGGTGCGGTGGACCTCCCGGATCTCCGACCGGTGGGTGTGCGAGGTGGTCACCTCGGGATACAGGATAGAGTTCTGCTCATGGCCCCCAAACAGGTTCTTTCCCTCGAACCTCCCTCTCCTTCCTGCCCGCCGGGCGGCCCTCTTGGGGGCCGTACAGGATTTGCTCAAGTGCGGGGTAATTGTGCCGGTTCCGTCACAGGAGAGGTTTCAGGGGTTTTACTCAAACCTGTTTGTTGTCCCGAAGAAGTACGGGGTCCGGCCAATCCTGGACCTCAAGGCCTTGAATGCCTATGTGAAGGTACTAAAATTACGGATGGAATCTATTCGCACGGTGATTGCGACACTCCACCAAGGGGATTTTTTGGCGTCCTTGGATATCAAGGACGCTTACTTGCACGTCCCAATCTGCGCAAGTCACCAGAGGTTTCTGCGCTTTGCCATAGGCCAAGTCCACTATCAGTTTGTGGCTCTTCCCTTCGGCACCACGGGTTTTCACCAAAGTGCTTGCCCCGGTTCTAGCTTGGCTGAGACAGCGAGGAATAGTTATCGTGGGCTGTCTGGACGATCTCCTTCTAAGAGCAGAAAATGGCTCAGAATTGGAGGAAAATGTGACAATAGTCAGTCAGACCCTCCAGGACTTCGGGTGGCTTCTGAACATGCAGAAGTCGGTTCTAGTCCCGACTCAACGATTGGAGTATCTGGGTCTGATCCTGGACACTTCGGCAGCGAAGGTGTTTCTACCCTCAGAGAAGTTACTGAGACTTCAGTCGGCAGTGCGGGTTCTGACGTCCCGAAAATAGTCGTCAATTCGTTTCTGCATGAGAGTCCTGGGACTAATGGTGGCCTCCGAGGCGGTTCCGTATGCCCAATCACACACTCGGGCATTGCAGAAGGGGATTCTGTCTGTTTCGGACAAGTCCCCATTGTCATTGCATCTTCAGATCCAGGTGAGTCACTCTGTCAAGGCGTCCCTGACGTGGTGGCTGAGATCCCCGGCTCTTTGGGCCGGGAAGTCGTTCCTCCCCATCCAGTGGACGGTGGTCACGATGGACGCCAGCCAGACGGGCTGGGGAGGAGTTTGGGGAGTCCTGTCGGCTCAAGGGCTCTGGACTCCGGACGAATCTCGTCTACCAATCAACGTCCTGGAATTGCGGGCGATCAGACTGTGTCTCTCCGCGTGGTCGAAGAGGCTACAGGGCCGCTCGATCAGGATTCAGTCGGACAACGCCACGACCCTGGCGTATGTCAACCATCAGGGGCACTCGGAGCTCGGCTGCGGCATCCGAGGTCGCCCACATCCTAAGGTGGGCGGAAAGAAGCGTGCCGGCGCTGTCGGCCGTCTACATTCCGGGCGTAGAAAACTGGCAGTCGGACTATCTGAGTCGCCAGTCCCTGGACCAGGGGGAGTGGTCCTTGCATCCGGAGGTGTTTCAACTCCTTTGTCGGCGGTGGGGCACACCGGATGTGGACCTGATGGCATCTCGACTCAATCGCAAGGTGTCGAGGTTTGTGGCCAATTCCAGGGACCCCTGGGCGGATGCCTCGGACGCGTTGGTGGCCCCGTGGGGTCAGTATCGCTTGATGTATGCTTACCCTCCGCTGCAGTTGATTCCTCGTCTGCTGCGCAGGGTGGCGGCCGAGGGCATTCCGGTGATCCTCATTGCCCCGGATTGGCCTCTGCGTCACTGGTACGCCGATCTGGTACGTCTCATCGCGGACGTCCCTTGGCGACTGCCCTTGAGGGAGGACCTTCGGTCTCAAGGTCCTATCTTTCATCCTGCTTTACAGTCTCTGGCTTTAACGGCATGGCTATTGAGAGCCAGGTACTGAAGGACCGAGGCCTGTCGGATTCAGTAATTTCAACCATGCTTAGGGCACGGAAGTCTTCTTCTAGAAAGATCTATCACCATACCTGGAGAGCTTATATCGCTATGTGCGAAGAGCTAGACTGGCGTCCACGGACGTACTCTGTCCCCAGAATCCTGCGGTTCTTGCAGCATGGTGTGGCCCAAAGGCTGGCTTTGAGCACAATTAAGGGTCAGATTTCCGCCTTGGCCGTTTTCTTTCAACGACCCCTAGCAGGTCATTCCTTAGTTAGCACTTTTGTGCAGGGGGTTCGCCATGTGGTTCCACCTGCCAAGCCTCCGCTCCCTCCTTGGGATCTGAACTTGGTGCTCTCGGTTCTTCAGGAACCTTCCTTTGAAAATATCAGAGATATTCCTCTTTTAACTTTGTCTCAGAAGGTGGCTTACTTAGTGGCCATCACTTCTGTTAGACGGGTGTCTAAGTTGGTCTCTGTCATGCAAGTCGCCTTACCTGGTCCTCCATAAGGATAAGGCGGTGTTGCCACCGCAACCGTCTTTCCTTCCTAAGGTGGTTTCGGCTTTTCACCTTTTTTTTTTAAAAGGGTCAATTTTATTCATTTTTACAGAAAAAATAATTACACAGGTTACATTCCTCAAAGCAGAATCCGTACATAGGAGATTATCTCTCGGATATCAAAACAGCAACCAATACTGAAAATTTCAGAAACATGTAACTAAGACACATATTGGACAGATATTGGGTAATCATCTGCACGCGGGGCCAACCCCCCCATCTACAGGTATATACCCCTACATATGCTTATATAGAGAAGGAATATGCAAATGATAACCTAAAAGAAAAAAAAAAAAAAAACACAAAATCATAACAAGGGGGGAACCCAAGACCATAAAAACATTGTGACATAGGTTTTTCCATCTGTAGAGGCCAATCTGTATGATCAACCTACCCACGTTACTGACTAGCATGTCCTACTGAAGATGATCAGGATCCCACAAGAGTCTGTCCAGACCACCTCGCACCTCTATCTCTCCTGACACCGATTTGATCCATCCAGCCCACACTTTGTTAAATTTTTTCGGAAACCCCCTGGAAATGTATGTTAACTTATGTAGCGGCCTCACCCCATCTCCTTTGTCTAGGGGTATGTCACACGACAGGGTGAGATGCGCTACGGCCCATGTCCTCCCCATAACTGTGGGTGAGGTGAAGACCAGCACCAGATATTTCCTCGGGCCTACGTGCTTTTGTCTAGAATACAGTCCTGCTGTGTCAACACTTCCCTCTGCTCCCATTAACCAGAGTTCCACACACCGATCACAGTCCAAATCTTGCTTTATTGTACATCTCACAATAAACAGTGCTTCAGTAGCCAACTGGTTGCGACCTGATAACATTTTGATACGGGGAATGAGCAGGTCGAGGCACTATCCTGGTTATTAACTAAACCACTGCGATCTCGCCAGCGGTTACTATAGCATTTAGCTAGAAAGGACTTAGAATCTGAGAGTCTCTACCAGCGACTCAAGAGAACGTAGATAGGAGTACCTTTGCTGCGCTGCGGCCCCTATCAGGGGAAGATGTCCCTCCAAGAGAGTTACCAGAGGCCCATCCGTCACTGGGTTGATGCTGCTCCAGACTCTCCGGACGGGTAACCTCCCCGGCCTCCTCACCTCAGACATGGGCCCCATCCACCTCAGGGACCCTTGGACGTCTCCACCCTCGCGGGATCCAGTCGAAGTCACTGGACCCCAGGCCTTCTAGTTTAGTACCTCATCCCAGGCTGAAGTTGCCTGGGATGGACTCCAACTCCATTCCGGTCAGGCCTAGGGCGCCCGGGCCGGAATCCAGAACCGCCCGCACCCAGGCCTAAGGTGCCTGGGCGCGTGAAGAAGATCCTCCTGAAGACCTCGTGGTTAGGGCGTCTCCCCCTTTTATCTCCTCCCATCGACACCACGGCAGGTTCCCCGCCCTCGCCGTACCATCTCCGGAAAGGAACAAAAAGGGTAGCACTGTAATGGCAAATCTACCTTAAGCCTCCAGGTACCCCGCCACCCAGAAGCCAAAGAGATTATTACACCATCCAATCCTCCACGAACACAAGTGGTCCACTATTCCCATACTTACACACCTGGGTGTCCCACCTAAATTTAAAGACCCCGCTACATACTCCTATAGAAAAAACAAAGGGGTAGGTATGTATTAAGCTCATCCAATGTATAATGCTAGGTAATATAAGTGATTTGCTAAGTATAAAAACCACTATTTATTAAATACCCAATAGTTTAGGGGTTTATCCATTAAGTTGGCCTCTGAATTGCAAAACCATATAGAAAAAAGGGGGGAGAAAGTTGAAGGATCAAAAAGTCCTTCAGCAAAAGAATTCTTCAACAAGGCTCAACTGGTTATACAGACTTATAATGAGTGAACCGCAATTAGTGAAGTAGAAAATTTCATTAATTTATTCAATTAGTTTTAAACAAAACACAACATCAAGAACACCTGATTAAAATGAGACTAGTCAACAAAAACACTAAACAAGGATGGCCACCCGATCAACCATACACACCGCATTTGTTCATCCGCTAATGATCTTTAATAGTAATACTGGTATTGAGAATGTAAAAAAATATTCATCAATATCAATTGAATAGTCCTGGTGAATGGAGATAATTCAAATAATGGCTCCAAGAGTATGGTTACCGGATTGGTCTATTAGGTGAATCAAAAAGGTGGACCGGTTAGTGTTCACGCCTATTTACTGGTGACAAAAGGATAGCTTGGCTGGACATAGTGTACACAGGAGCATGCTATAAGAATAGTGCCTGATGCTGAAAACACGATCCTACAGCTCACCTTAGATGTCTTCACTGGGTCACTCGGTCACTCAGCCATCCAGATCAATAGTCTTTTGGTTTGCATATGATCCCATATGTAACAAACACTCACCAATTTACTGCGTGTCAATCCGGTGATGATTCAATGATTCACATCTAAATTCTGTTGTGTGGGGCTGCTTCACACCCATTCATTTACTTGGATCCGTAGATGTCTCCATAGAGTAGCTGTAGACCTTGCCGGAGTTGTAGAGCTTAGGTATTTAACGTGCCGGTGAAGTATCTTCACATCAAGAGGCAATGGTATTATGATCGGGGCAGATGATTCGGTAGTTAGTCATATGGGTGGAACATCCATGTTCAGGAACTACATAAAATGTAGCATCAAACTGCTAAACTGCTTACATGTTTTGCTTTCATCAAGCTTCATCGGAGCATGCGCATTGGTCTGGTGTCTGTCCTAATATAGATGATTTAAACAGGTGTTTCAAATATAATCACCTGTTGCTTATGTGGATCAATCACACCACCATTCGTGCTAATTCATACAATTATGTCACTGAAGACTATAGGAAAAATAAATATTAAAAACGAGGGGGAATTTTTTCTGTGAAACGAAAACTAGTGCATCAAACTTTATTATTGCGGATTACCCAGGGTTTAAAAGTTCACAACTTTAGAGTACCTCTAATGTTTGGAGATCAGTCAAAGCGTATCGTAATTGCACCAAAGTGGTTGCAATACACGTAACGATCAGATCTGTCAAGATAATAGACAGAATCTGGTAGTGAGAAAATGGTATGGTCTGTATACGAATAACAGGACATTTTGTAGCAGTAGTTTATATAGAGAACATCCAATGGTCATTAATAGATGCTTTCGTTAATTACAGATTATTCCATCTTCTCAACCTATCAGTCAGCCTTTTCATTGTACCAAAAGTAACCATACAGGGAACTGTTAAGCGCATTGTCCATAATTAATCTATCAATATTATTTCGAAACAATAGCCGCTTACCAGAGTAAGTCTTTGCTGCGGTTATAAACTATCAAGGCACTCAGCTCATCGGTTTCAGAACAAATAAATCACATAGATAAATCAAAAATTGGACAAAGCGATGGAAACACAATAATAGAATAGCCTAAAGTATATACTAGTGGGCCTATGACAAGAGCCCTTAGTTGGGAGGACTTACCGATTCAATCGGTCAATGCTAAGCCAATCTGTTCTCATCAAAAATCATCAAGGTTAGTTCATTCTATACAGTGAATATATATATGACTAGCTGATCGTGCTGTACAGATCACACCGTAACTCTCGTGTAGCCATGTTAAGAGGCATATTTCCCCATTAAGCCAAGATCGGTCATCACTATAGTGAGAAGCTTTCTACAGTTGTTTTCTGAGGCACAGTAATAGAAAGAGCATATAGAATAAAAAAAAAAAAAAAAAATAGGCATATCGCCAAAAAGTACTTAATTGGCAGAATTTGCCGATTGAATCAATCAATACTATACTACTTAATTCTCAAGACTATTCCTCACGGTTCTATTTATCCTTGGTGATAAGTGTATATGACAGGACGATCAAGCTGTTCATATTATGCCATCGTTCTCATGTAACCCTGTTAAATCGTATATTTCACTGTTAACCAAAGATAGATTATCTCCATAATAAGCACAAACTGCTGTTAGTTTATGAAGATTAGTTGAATATTTCTACAAATAATTCGTCTCGGTTCATATACTGAGACCACTAGTGGATTGAGGGTATTTTTGCCTAGGTATGTTTCTGTCATTAGCACTAGATTTAACAGCCCTAATAGTGGCTGAGACATTGAAACTTTGTCTAGTACCCAGACCACAATAGATCAGTTAGGTATCAAGGAACATGGATAAATTACATTCATTGTTTAACCCAGCCGGCT
Organism: Rana muscosa; assembly: GCA_029206835.1. Lineage (NCBI taxonomy): Eukaryota > Metazoa > Chordata > Amphibia > Anura > Ranidae > Rana > Rana muscosa. The sequence goes on from CM055118.1 coordinate 160,564,229, forward strand.
GCATACTGTCCAAATTGTATATCCACATTTTTTCTTTTCTATATAAAATTTTATCAAAATCACTGCGTCGATGGGGAAGGTTTAGGCGGTAGATTCCCTCAACAGTTAATCCATCTGGTTTACCGTCGTGGTATTTCAGAAAATGAAGTGAAAGTGGCCGTTCGTCATCTTTTTTCATTATGGTTTGGATGTGTTCACCAACTCTAATTCTTAATTGTCGTTTTGTTTTTCCCACATATATTTTCCCGCATGGGCAGGATAACATGTATGTAACTCGGGTAGTAAGACAATTAATAAAGTTGGTAATTTTAAAGGTTTTAGTACCATCTGAGTTGGTGAACACATCAGTGCGGTCTGTATATTTACATATGGAGCACCTCCCACAGGCATACATGCCCTTAAGGGGGGGTAAATCAGTCAACCAATTTGGTTTGGTTGACCTGACATATTCAGACTGAACAAGACTGTCCTTTAAATTACGGGATCTCCTTGCCGTGAGCAGGGGACGGTCACCCACAAACTCGCCAAGGATAGGGGCTTCTGACAGGATATGCCAATGCCGGCTGAGTATACTCCTGACCTGTTCCCATTGGGTACCATACTTAGTGATGATACGAATAGGAACTTGTAAATGAGTTTCTTTCTCTTTTTTCTTTTTAATTAGCAGGTCCTTTCTATTAGTTTGGAAGGCTCTTCTCTTGGCTTTTCTTAAGCAGCCATGTGAATATCCTCTATCTCTAAATCTGCTATATAACTGGCTCGCCTCTGTGTGGAAATCATCATCCCTAGAGCAGTTTCTTCTGCTTCTTAAGAATTGCCCCACTGGAATTCCTTGTATTAGTGACCTGGGGTGATGGCTACCAGCAAAGAGGAGGTTATTGGCTGCTGTGTCCTTCCTAAAAGTCCTGGTAGACAATTGGTCATCAATGACTGATATAGATAGATCCAAAAAGGAAAGGCTCTGCTGGTCCCATGTGTAGGTCAATTTAATGTTCCTATCATTTAAATTGAGTTCACTCATGAATAGCTTAAGTTCATCTGGGGACCCACCCCATAGCATGATCACATCGTCAATGAATCTTAGCCATAGATGGCTATGCTCACGATAGAGGGTGGATGTGTACACCAGTTCTTCCTCCCATAGCCCCAAGTGGAGACAAGCATAGGCAGGTGCCCAGGGTGCTCCCATTGATGTTCCTCTTATTTGTTTATAGTTTCTATTTAGAAACTGGAAGCAGTTATTTGTCAACATGAAGTTTAGAGTGTCTACCAGGAATTCATTTTGAGCTGCTAAAAGTGGAAATTTTTGTTGTAGAAAATGATCAATGGCTTTGAGGCCCCACGTGTGGGGAATCGACGTATATAATGATTCAACGTCGATCCCCACCAAAAGGGTCCCCGGGAGATATTTAATTCCCTCAAGATGTTCAAGCACATCTCGTGTGTCCTGTACAAAAGAGGGAAGCTCCACAACCAGGTCTTTGATTAGAGCATCCACTAGTTTGCCCACCCGCTCCAGCGGTCCCTTGATGGCAGAGACTATGGGTCTCCCTGGGGGGTTGGTAATAGATTTATGGAGCTTGGGGATGATGTAAAACGTTGGAGTATTATATTCAGTTACCCTAAGGTAGTTAAATTCTTTTTTGGAAATGAGTTTTTCTTCATAAGCAAAGCTTAATTTGAAGTTTAGTTCATATACTATATTGGGGAACGGATTGTTTTCTAATCTTAGATATGTTTCCCTATCACCCAATAAACGTTTGATTTCCCCTTCATACATTGTTTGTGTAAGGATGACAGTATTACCGCCTTTGTCACTATTCTTGATTATTATATCATCTGCCTCCTCTAGTTGTCTAAGTGCGGTTCGTTCATTCTTGGTTAAATTATCAGCGCCTTTCCACTTCCAGTTAACCTTGGACAGGTCTTTACGGACCTGGTCAAGGAAAAGTGAAATCCAGCGATGTTTCGCTAGTGGTGGCATTTTTAATGATTTAATTGGTAGATTTGATTGACGTGCACACTCAGTCTCGGTTTCATGTAGCGAGTCTATGTCAATTTCATCATTTTCCTCTAAAAGGGAGACAAGGTTCTGCAGTGCCTCTTGTTCTTCCCAATCTATATCAGTCATTGGCACTTTACTCTGTTGTTGGCCATGCCAACTTCTAAATACTAGTTTCCTTAGAAATAAACTGATATCTTTATATACCTCGAACTCACTCATTGTTGCTTTGGGTGAGAATGACAGTCCTCTTTTTAGAAGGGATAAATGGTGTTTATTTAAAGGGAATTCCGTCAGGTTTACTATTTTCATATCGGTGGTTACAGTCTGTTCCCCTTCATTAATTTCTAGAGTATCTATTCTCGCTAATTCTTGTGTGACCTTGATCTTAGTTCCCTTTTGTATCTGTCCGCGTCGTGTTTGTTTACCTGCCCGGATTCTTGTGTCAGTGATTCTTGTTTGCCTTTCTGTGATACCTTGTTTAGTGCTGGCTTTCTGGGGCCAGGACCTTTTCCCTGGGTCCCCCTGGGGTCTAAAAAAATCACCGATTTAGCTAGGCTAGCTTCAGTTAAATCCTGTTCACTATCTGAGGATGTGTATACGGGAGGGTTTTTCCTTCTGGATTTAGAATTATGCCTGCTCCGGGATTTGCTCCTTCCTCTGTGGATGGTGGGATCAAAAATATCACCTTTCTCCCAGTCAAGAAGGTTCTGTCTAAAACGTTCTTGTTTTGTAGTTTTGAGAGTTTTTTGAAGCTTCTCTATCTCTTTTTTCAGAAATTCATTATTTGTCTCAAAAGTGGGATCGTTTTTAAAGGGTTCTAATAGTTCTACACTTTTGTCAATTTCTAGCTTAATTTCATCTAGCTGTAGTAGTTCTTCATCAACTATCATTTGTAGGGTATCAATCCTCAATTTCTAGGCAGCGTTTTTTCCATTGTTCTAAAAATCTTGGTGTATGGAGATGGCCTGCTGAAATTATTCGTTCTCTGAGACCCCTCGGAATGATTTTATGTTCTATGTGTGACTTTAGAGATGAAATATCCCATTTGCGGTTGAGATATTTTACAGTAAGTTTTTTATGGTTTTTAAATAGTGTTCTCAGTGTATCATTAGTTTCCTCTGATGTTGAGGGGTCACATAGAAAAGCAGAGCTAATTTCACTTTCAATCACCTCGTCTAAAAGATATGCCATATTATAGCTATTAACAAGACTAGGTTCATGAAACGATTTTGTATGTGTTAAGGGATTAATTTTATACAGAAAAAACGAAAAGTAAAACCGCCCGCATAGAAGATTGCTTTACCGGTGTTTCACAGAAAAATTCCACCACTCTGTATTGATTAAAAACCCAGGGTTTTTATGATGTGTGTTGCGGTTTTGGAGAGCTATACCTAGAAGAGAAGTAATATCTCAAGAAAACTCGTATAGAAAAAACAAAGGGGTAGGTATGTATTAAGCTCATCCAATGTATAATGCTAGGTAATATAAGTGATTTGCTAAGTATAAAAAACACTATTTATTAAATACCCAATAGTTTAGGGGTTTATCCATTAAGTTGGCCTCTGAATTGCAAAACCATATAGAAAAAAGGGGGGAGAAAGTTGAAGGATCAAAAAGTCCTTCAGCAAAAGAATTCTTCAACAAGGCTCAACTGGTTATACAGACTTATGAGTGAACCGCAATTAGTGAAGTAGAAAATTTCATTAATTTATTCAATTAGTTTTAAACAAAACACAACATCAAGAACGCCTGATTAAAATGAGACTAGTCAACAAAAACACTAAACAAGGATGGCCACCCGATCAACCATACACACCGCATTCGTTCATCCGCTAATGATCTTTAATAGTAATACCGGTATTGAGAATGTAAAAAAATATTCATCAATATCAATTGAATAGTCCTGGTGAATGGAGATAATTCAAATAATGGCTCCAAGAGTATGGTTACCGGATTGGTCTATTAGGTGAATCAAAAAGGTGGACCGGTTAGTGTTCACGCATATTTACTGGGTGACAAAAGGATAGCTTGGCTGGACATAGTGTACACAGGAGCATGCTATAAGAATAGTGCCTGATGCTGAAAACACGATCCTACAGCTCACCTTAGATGTCTTCACTGGGTCACTCGGTCACTCAGCCATCCAGATCAATAGTCTTTTGGTTTGCATATGATCCCATATGTAACAAACACTCACCAATTTACTGCGTGTCAATCCGGTGATGATTTAATGATTCACATCTAAATTCTGTTGTGTGGGGCTGCTTCACACCCATTCATTTACTTGGATCCGTAGATGTCTCCATAGAGTACATACTCCCCCCTGTGATTTGACGCTGGTCCCCAGCGTCTGGTGCAAACCCATGTCTCCCATGGAGTGATGACACAAGCTTAACCCCAGAGGCTATTCCTAAAAAAAAATTTAAACCTCAACCATACCAAGACCTGCTCAAAGGGGAAAGGGAATATAAAACAATAAAACTTTTCCCTAAAAACATCTATCATGTACACATATACAATCCCTCCCTTCACTGTCTAAGAACCACCCCATACTCAGCAGTCTTGACAGACGAATCTCCTGCAGAAGGGAAGAAAGACAAAAACACAACACACAAAATAAAATCACATCCTGACATTCGGTGTTATTTTGGAATGAATGGGTCCATCAACCAATGGACCCACTCGCTCCAATGAGTAAAGTGATGCGCGTGTAAAAAAAAACAAACAGCCGTTGCACAACACTGCCACCTGGTGACAGCGCCGCGGTAATGACACTTGGTGCAATCTTCATTCTTCCTGCGTCTCTACACTAACTCTACCCCCAAAGTCTGTCTTCGAGCTGTGAGGAAGAGAGAACAAACAAAAAAACTACTCTCATTCCTCCTGAAGAGTAGAAAACAAAAGCCCAAATAAAAAACTAGGGCACAGTTCACAGTTCGGATGCTCCGGCAAGAACACCTCTGGAAGATTGTAGGAAAGGAAACAACAAGTGAGTCTCTTCTCACAAATAGAACTTCGGGTCAGGCAAGAACAAGGGCTTCAGATGCTTATCAAAAACCTCAATTGAATAGTCAGCATCCTCTCCATCCTTCCTGCAGATACGCACCTTGTCTGCGTGGATATGGCGGCCCCACATCCAGTCTGCTCTGCAGTCCCAAAACTTTTTCGACACGGATGGCGAACAGGACAAATATCTTCGTGCATGGGGTACTTTGAGCTTTTCCCAAACAAATTCGTCATACCATCTCTGGCGTATGACCTCAACTTCAAAAAGTAAGTCCCGAGGCAAGTAGGGATATTCCCACCCATACTCACGGGCGACTCTCTGTGAGAAAAGTCGTTGCAATCTGGCCAAAGGAGGCATGGCTTCCCGCTCACCTTCTCCGGGTTGAACGATGGCTCCCGGGTGCCGAGGTACTTTCACTACCTCTGATGGCTTTTCTCTCGGTGCTCGTAGTGAGGCTCGCTGCATCCCCGCCACCAAGACGGGCGATGTTGTAGATTGTGGGAAGGCACTCTGAGGCCTAGACTTCCTCGTAGACTCCGGGGCTTGTACCCGAGGCGTGCTGTCTCCTATTGACATAGGGGAATCCTGCGGTACACGTAACACAGGCAATGGGCGTTTGTCCCAGCCCTTCCGATGAAACAGTTCATCAATCTCCCCGTCATCTCCACAATCTGACAGCGACTCTAGGTCGGAAGTGTCATACATCTCTGCAGGAAGGTGTTCTCTGGTAGACGTGGTACTACCCTCCCTTGCGGGCTCCACCGGCTGTGGACCCCCGACACCTCCAACCACCACCACAGTCCGAGCCCCTGGCTCACCTTGACCTTTTGTAGAACTGGGATGTCCAGGACTCTTCCAACCGGATCCATCCAGGCCAGGCAAGCGACGGGGTGAAGCTCGACCACGACCACAGGAGGCCTGCACCAGGCCAACTTTACTCTTCGAAGGTGGGAGCAGAGAATCTGTGGTGACCGAAGCAGCGTCCTCGGATTTTTCTCTCTCAGTCTCTGATTGGGCAGTCACATCGCCCTGGTCAGTGCGTACGGGAACCTCCGCAAAGGCCTGGATCTCTCCTTCCAGAGTAGCGGTACCTGTGAGGCTGTTGAGGCGAAGGGCCCGGGGCCCTACTGTGGATGGCTCCACCTCGAACAAGAACTCTTTGCATGCCTCGCAACGCCCGAATGGCTTCAGGTGGACCACCAGTCCCGAGCATCTGGGACAGATCACGCCGAGGGCCTCCGTGTCCCTGCATGAGTACAAAGCCAACTGCCCTCGGGGCCTGAGTCTTATCCCCGTGTCTGTAAGGGGAGCAGCGAACATAATCATCTTCGTGGGGTAGGGAACCGGAATCCACGGGGAGCTTGAGGCCATCCCGACTATCTGCTGCTCCATCACGCACTGACCATGCGCCGAAGTCTCCACGTGAGTTCCTCCACATGGCCAGACTCCTCCCATGACTTGCACGTTTTCGCGGGCTTCCTTCAAGCTCCGCCCACGAACTGTACAGTCACGCCTCGTGGCGCAGTGCAATAAAAGCCCCCACATGTAGTACTTCACACGGCTGGACTCCTCCCTCTTCTCGCTCCTCTGCATGGGCCTTTCCCGTCCTAGGGTCATTTCCACGACTTTGAGCAGGGATGCACTTTGGCCAATCACATGGCCGACCTGCTCGGAACTCCTCCGGGCAGCAAAGTCCAGACACAGCCATTCTTTCTTCCAAAGTTAAAACACGTATCATCCCGGACTCACGAGCCCCCACGTGTAGCGGCCTCACCCCATCTCCTTTGTCTAGGGGTATGTTACACGACAGGGTGAGATGCGCTACGGCCCATGTCCTCCCCATAAATGTGGGTGAGGTGAAGGCCAGCACCAGATATTTCCTTGGGCCTATGTGCTTTTGTCTAGAATACAGTCCTGCTGTGTCAACACTTCCCCCTGCTCCCATTAACCAGAGTTCCACACACCGATCACAGTCCAACTCTTGCTTTATTGTACATCTCACAATAAACAGTGCATCAGTAGCCAACTGGTTGCGACCTGATAACATTTTGATACGGGGAATGAGCAGGTCGAGGCACTATCCTGGTTATTAACTAAACCACTGTGATCTCGCCAGCGGTTACTATAGCATTTAGCTAGAAAGGACTTAGAATCTGAGAGTCTCTACCAGCGACTCAAGAGAACGTAGATAGGAGTACCTTCGCTGCGCCGCGGCCCCTATCAGGGGAAGATATCCCTCCAAGGGAGTTACCAGAGGCCCATCTGTCACTGGGTTGATGCTGCTCCAGACTCTCCGGACGGGTAACCTCCCCGGCCTCCTCACCTCAGACATGGGCCCCATCCACCTCAGGGACCCTCGGACGTCTCTACCCTCACGTGATCCAGTCAAAGTCACTGGACCCCAGGCCTCCTAGTTTAGTACCTCACCCCAGGCTGAATGTGCCTGGGATGGACTCCAACTCCATTCCGGTCAGGCCTAGGGCGCCCGGGCCGGAATCCAGAACCGCCCGCACCCAGGCCTAAGGTGCCTGGGCGCGTGAAGAAGATCCTCCTGAAGACCTCGTGGTTAGGGCGTTTCCCCCTTTTTATCTCCTCCCATCGACACCACGGCAGGTTCCCCGCCCTCATCGTACCATCTCCGGAAAGGGACAAAAAGGGTAGCACTGTAATGGCAAATCTACCTTAAGCCTCCAGGAACCCCGCCACCCAGAGGCCAAAGAGATTATTACTCCATCCAATCCTCCACGAACACAAGTGGTCCACTATTCCCATACTTACACACCTGGGTGTCCCACCTAAATTTAGAGACCCCGCTACACTTATATTTTGGGAGGGCTCCATTAACCAGGTCAATCCAGTAGTGGAGTGACGGAGGCCTATCATCCTTCCACTTCAAAGCCAATGCTTTCTTAGCATGGAAGAAAAGTGTTCTCAAAAGAGTTTTTTTTAGAGTCTGACAATTCCTCATCCCCAAAGACACCCAGTATGCATCTGACCGGGTCAAATATATTCGGGAGAGCCAGTTTCTCCTCCAAGAATGACATAACACTCAACCAGAATCCTCTCACCTGCGGACATAGCTATACCATATGAAAGAAATCACCTATCTCCACCCCACATCTGTTGCACTCAGGAGATTCCACCCTGCCCATCTTATGAAGCCTCTTCGGAGTGTAATATATTCGATGCAGGAAGTTAAATTGAATGACTTTATCTCTGGCCGAATTCACCAAAGGCAACAATGATGCGGTGACTGCAGCCCAAGATTCCTCAGTGAGAGCTGGAATATCACCTCTCCACTGTGCCTCCACCCTCTCCATCCTAGGGGATGAGGATGTCATTAAGGAGAAATAATATCTCGATACTAGTTTTGAGTGGTCTTCCTCAAGTAACAGTTTCTCCAGTTCAGAGTTCTTCAGCTGGACCTCCCGCAGACCAAATTGAGCTGCTACAGCATGGCGCAGCTGAAGATACCTCTAAAAGTAATTGTTGGGGCACTTATATTCAATCTGAAGGTCCCTGAATGTCCTAAAAGTTTGGTTCCTGAACAGTTGATGCAGATACTTGAGACCATATCGAGCCCAGCATGCCCCATCAGTGATTTTACAGATCTTTGCGAGATGAGGATTATACCACAAAGGTGCGTTAGGGGAGAGAGTTAGCGGGCCACCCCCCGTTCGTTTGTTACACATGTGAAAATTTTTATAGGAAAGTTTAAGGATCTCTGCGCCTTGAGGCGGATATGGGCCATTCCTGTATATTACATTAATGAGTGCCTCAAACGATTGCATCAGGGCCGCCTGAGTCTCCACCGAAGCCACCTCCATCTTGGGGAAAAACCACCAGTGGATATGTGTCAGCTGTGCTGCCAAATAGTAGCACTGTAAATTTGGTAAAGCCAGTCCACCACTCTGGACTGGCAAAAACAGAGTATCCAGGGATACCCGTGGTGGTTTATTGCCCCAAAGGAAAGAGGTCAAGATGGTATTGATTTCCATGAAGAATTTTTTGGGGACATATATCTGGGCATGCCACAACACATAGAAATCTAGGCAGGTAGATCATCCTAAATATGTTCATACGACCTAAGAGGCTGAGGGGTAGTTTGGACCAGGTCTGTAAGTTATCCTTCAGGCGCACCATCATTGGGCGTAAGTTATTTTTAATATACACCTTCAGCGGCAGCTGCACCTCTACTCCCAGGTACCGAAATTTGGAAACAACTTTCAAAGGGACCTCAGCTGGGAGATTCGGGGTATAGTCAGAGTCGACAGGGAAAATCACTGATTTATCCCAATTGACTTTAAATCCAGAGTACCTTCCAAAATTCGTAATCGCAGTTAATGCTGCGTTCAGGGAACCCTCCGCCTCCGCCAGGTATAATAGCATATCATCTGCATATAAGGAGGTTTTTTCCTCCTTAGAGTTTATCCAGCAGCCCTTTACCTCATCATCCCCCCCTCAACTGGACCGCCAATGGCTCTATAGCCAGAGCAAACAACAGGGGTGACAGCGGACACCCCTGCCGAGTGCCCCTAGCTATTTCGAAGGCCTCCGTCACTGTGCCGCTAACTCTCAACCGTGCTAGCGGTCTAGAGTACAACAACTTTACCCAGTTGATAAATTTAGGGCCGGAGCCAAATCTTTCAAGAGCTGCCCACAAGTAGGGCCACTCAACAGAATTAAAGGCCTTATGGGCATCAAGTGACACTACAATTCGGGTATCTGGAACAGGGCCTACAGATTGTAGTACAGTAAAGAGTCTCCTCAAGTTTTTAGCCGTGGATCTCATTGGGATGAAGCCTGTCTGGTCAGGATGGATAATGGTCCCTATTACCCCATTTAGACGCTGAGCTAGGAGTTTGGCCAAAATTTTTGCGTCTACATTAATAAGGGAAATGGGCCTATAGGACTCACACTGTTCATGGTCCTTATGGGGCTTGGGGAGGAGTACAATCAATGCCTCCCGCATTGAATCAGGAAGTATCCCCTTGTTCAAAGCGTCCTTATATACCTCTAACAAAGTGCATGCCATAAATTCTTTATAAGTGGTATACCACTCTGCAGGATACCCATCTAAACCAGGAGTTTTATTAGGGTTCATGGAGAGCATTGCAGACAGGACTTCTTCAGTACTGAAAGGAAGGTCCAAGTCTTCTGCCACCTCTCTCGACAACTCCTTCAGAGGAATTGGCGCTAAAAACTCACAGACCTCTTCCTCCTGATAATCAACCCTAGTCTTATAAAGGTCAGAGTAGAACTCCAGAAAATCATTAGCCATATCCTCTTGCTCGGTACACAGAAGGCGACTTTTATTATAAATCCTAGGAATAGAGGCCGAAGCCTGTTGCGAGTGAGCCAAATATGCCAATAATTTACTATTTTTGTCACCGAACTCAAGGATACGCTGTGATTGGTATAGCAACTTCTTCTGAGTTTTTTCCACTACTACTAAGTCCAGCTGCCTGGCCTTATCTCTCCATTCCTCAAAATTGTGGGGGGTAGGTTTAGTAATGTACTCCGCCTCTGTAGCAACTTGTTCACGTTCCTTCACCTTCCAGTCCCTATCGGCTCTTAATTGTTTAATTAACCCCGAGATAGATCCCCTAAGGGTGGCTTTAAATGCATCCCAGGTAGTCCCAAGTGGCACTTCCCCTCTATTTTCCAACCAAAAATGTGTTATTTCCTTGGCGGTTGCCCTTTCAAAACACTCCTCCAGCCACATGGGGCTCAGCCTCCAAGGCTTGCAACTCTGAGACCTACCCATGGTGACCGAAACCAGCAAGGGGGAGTGATCCGAAATAGCCCTTGGGAGGTACCGCACTTAATTCACCCTTTGCAAGACCTCCCCCGTTACAAAACACATATCCAGTTTAGATAAAGTACCATATCTGGAGGAGAAACATGAAAACTCTAACATCAGCGTATTTCCAACGCCACACCTCCACCAGGCCATAATGATCCATGCAACCAGCCAATGGAGAAGTGCAGTTGGACACCGTTTTAAATCTATCCATGTCAGGCGAAAGTACAGCGTTAACATCCCCCCCATAATAATAGGCCCTTTGGCCACCAGGAGAACCTTTGCCATTATCGTACCCCACAATGCAATGGTAAACGGCGGCGGGATATAAATTGCCACAAATGTATGGGGGGTGTTATCTATAATGAGAATCACTATGACATATCTGCCAAAGGGGTCAGTTACTATCCTCTCCAAAGTACAAATTAGCGACTTGGTTATTAAAATAGACACTCCTCTAGCATAATTGGAATAGGTGGAGTGAAAAGCATGTTTTACATAGCCTTCTGTAAGGCCAGAACCTTAGAGCCTACCAAATGAGTCTCCTGGAGGAAAATAATTTGGGGCTTATGCCTCTGAATTTAATTAAAGACTCGCAGTGCCCTCTTGACTTTTGAATTGTGGCCTCTCACATTCCATGAGAGGAGTTTAAAAGTGCTAAGCCTGGCCATCATACCGAGAGGTGATTGCATAGTGGGACCTGGCAAACCAGGACAATAGGAGACGGATCCTCCCCATTAATGAGAGGTATACGGCAAACAAGAAACCATGCGCATCATAGAAAATGAAAGTGGGTAAACGTGGAATAACAATGTCATGAGTCCCCGAAAAGAAAAAAATGGAAGAAAAAACAAAAAACTTGTGTTTTGAAAAAAGGAAAACCAGAAAGAACAATGTCCCTATCTGTAGAAGTGGTGGTCCAGAACATTGGAACACAAACTCCCCGCCCCCCTCCCTGCCCGCGGTCCCCAACATTCTACAGGCTTTTTTTCCCAAACAAAAACAGTAGTTTCACCCTAACAGGGGGAGCCCTTCCTTATCCAGCCGGATAGCAAGGGGAGGGTGATAACTTAGTGAGCTGAAGAGCAAACCACGGACCGCTGAGTGGAAAAAGAATGAGTTAGTGCTGCCATACCACTTTGCATCTATGCAGCCATAAAACAGTATCCCCAGACATTGAAATTTAAAAGTTTAGTGTCTGAGTCAATTCAGGAAGCCATTCACACAGTGTTTCAGCTGTCAAGCTGAGCCCAGCGATTCCAGCCATCTGTTAGCTTCCTTGGGGGAAGTGAAGAATTGCACCTGGCCTTTGTGGACCACTCTAAGCTTTGCTGGGTACATCATACTGTACGGTAGGCTCCTTTCTCGCAGGCGTTGTTTAATACTCTGGAACGCCGCTCTCTGTTTCTGTGTTGCGGCTGAAAAATCCGGGAGAATTGAAATGCGACTGTTATTAAATAGTAATTCCTGCATATTGCGGGCTCTGCGGAGGATAGTTTCCTTATCACGGAAATACAAGAAGCGTGCCAGCATGGGTCTGGGAAATCTCCCTGGCGGCGGGGCTCTCAATGGCACCCGGTGCGCCCTTTCTATGGCGAATAGGTGAGAGAAGGATTCAGCTCCAAATGTAGATTTGAGCCAGGACATGAGGAATTCTTCTGGCTGTTTCGTTTCCGTGCGCTCCGGGAATCCTAGGAAACGCAAATTGTTCCTGTGGAGTCTGTCCTCGATGTCCCCGAGTTTGGCTTGCTGGGACTTGTGGTCCGCCGCCACTTCCCTGACCGTTATCATGAGCGGGGATAAATCATCTTCCACAGCACTAATCTGCTGCTCAGCAGTAGTGACCCGTTCCCTGACTTTACGGACATCATCCTTTAGCAGTACAAAGTCCACCCTTATAGTCTCAATTTGGGTCGACAGGGACGCATGGCAGTTTTTAATATTTGCCATGATTTGTAATAGAGATGGTTCTCCTACCTGAGAGCCGGAGCTTTAAGCCTCCTCAGCCGAGGGTGGGACTGGGCTTGCCAGGGGATCAGTAGCGTCCATCCACTCCGCTTCATCCTCAGCCCAGGGCTGCTTGTCCGTGGAGGCCGCACGCTGTCCGTCATCCTGTTGTTGGTGGGCGCCATCTTGGCCGGCCCCATGTGCGAAACGAGCAAGTCTCTCCGCCGGCGACGGGCCGTATTTGACCATCGTCCTGCTCCTCGAATGTTCCCTTCCTTGCCCAGGCACTTTTTGGCAAGAAATTGCGGCGTGTGGCAGCACAGGATGATGAAGGATTTTAGCGCGGCCCGGAGCTCAGAAGAAACACTGCTCACATCCCAAGGGTTGACACGCCCCCCCTCGGATTTTCACCTTAATGAGGACATTGTCCTTCCGTCCTTGTGCCCTCACCCATCGCATCCTAGAGAGTTTGCGCTTCACAATTTGGATGTGGTGCGTGCCTTACGAGTATACCTGGCGGCTACTGCTTCTATTCGGAAGTCTGACTCACTGTTTGTGTCTGTCTCTGGCCCGAAACAGGGCCAAGCGGTGTCGGCTGCCACCATTTCTAGGTGGATCAGACAGACTGTTATACAGGCCTATGCCATTAAGGGGCGGGTGCCTCCCTTCCCGGTTATGGCGCATTCCACCAGGGCAATTGGTGCTTCCTGGGATTTCCGACATCAAACGTCGGTTGCACAAGTGTGCAAGGCAGCGACCTTGTCGTCCGTTCATACATACATTTTATAAGGTTGATGTGGCTGCATCTTCGGATGCTTCCTTCGGCCGCAAAGTGTTGCAGGCCGCTGTTTAATGTTGCAACTCCTCCAGCTCTGCTGGTTTGGAGTGAAGTTTTGGTTGTTCCTTTACTATTTTGCTCCCACCCTTTTCTTATACTGCTTTGGAACGTCCCACACGTAAACAGTATGAGAGCTGTGTCAGTCCATTGACGATAAGAGAAAATAGGATTTTTGTACTCACCGTAAAATCTGTTTCTCTGATGTCCATGGACTGACACAGCACCCACCCTTCTTTTAAGGTTTGTACTGCTTTGTTACGAACTGAGGCTGCTGGCTACAGGTAGGAGGGTTATGTCCGGAGGGACCGTCCCCCTTGGCGGGGCTGTTCAGCTCTGGTTTTGTTCTAGAATGTATGTTTCTAACATCTAACATTCTGCCTAGATCTTCTCCTGCGAGCAGGGACATATACCCACACGTAAACAGTATGAGAGCTGTGTCAGTCCATGGACGTCAGGGAAACTGATTTTACGGTGAGTACAAAAATCCTATTTTTTTTTTAAAGCATTCTTACTTTACAGCATTTATTCACACCTGCCCAAAACTTTTGCAGTTCTGTACATACAGTATATTATATATTTTTTTCATCCTGTGAACTGAATGGAAATGACTAACAGATTCCTCCATGCATGTTATGCAGCGCGGATGAATGTATTTTCCACTGCGGCTATTGTATTTTGAAAGTTAACCCCGCTGGTTTGAATGCATCTTCTGTTTGCCTAAAAAATTTCCAGAAGACTAAATTTTGATCAATTGAACTGGACCAGCAGGGCCACTCACTGAGTGAATTTCATCTGGTTCGTTGGAGAACTCATCTGCCAGAGACTAAAGGATCAGGTAAATTAAAAAGGAATTTTTGCTTTCTTGAAATTCCATATCTTGGAGTACAGTATAGGACACAGCCCTGATATTCATAGACACTGGGTTATTGGCTGGTACCTTTAGGTGATTGGACAATGGCAAAGCTTTTGAGGACATGCCTCTTGGGTTTCCCCCTGTAATCCTACCCACTCCATGAGTCTTAAGATTATTTTGCGAACAGAGGAGAGGGAGTCCTGTACTATAATGTACTCCAAGATGGAGAATTTACAGGTAAGTCAAGATTCCTTTTATCATACAGTACAGGATATAGGGTTGATATTTTTAGACCTCACTACGTCTCCAAGCAATTAATGAAAAAGGGTGAGGAACGAGGAAAACAGAAATGTGCCAACAGGCCGAATACTAACAAAAGTCAACTGATCTAACTCTGTGCTGCTGCAAGTAGCACTTGGAAAATGTATGAAGACTAGGTGGCAGCCTTAAAAAAGCTGGGCAACAGCTGGGCTTGGTGTTGGCATGCCCAGGACACTAATACTGACCTGGTGGTGTAGGAACATACTATTTCAAGCAGGCTTAGGAATAGGGCACAAAGAAAGAAGGACTATGTCTTTGTTGAGGTGGAAGGCTGACACTACCTTATAAAGGAAAGAAGGATTTTGAGTGCAAGTCTACTTTGTCCTTATGAGGAATGACAGCTAACAAGAGGCAATAACTTGAAGACATGTCTGACTGACGTGAAAGCAACCAAAAAGGCTATTTTGAAGAAGAGATAATTAAAAGGGGGTTCCGTGGGTGGTTCAGTGGGTGGTTTTTGCAGAGAAGAGAGAACCAAATTGGGGTCTCAAAAGAGGACAGGATGTTGTAAGTGTGGTTTTATCTCAGAAACACCTTGAATAAAGTTTTTTTACAACGGAAAGTAAAGCTAGAGGTTTTTTTTAGGAAAAGAATGGACAAGACTGAAATTTGCCCCCTAAGAGTGCGTAAGGCTGGTCAAGTCCCGTATATAGGCAGGCCAGAATGTAAGGCACAAAGCAATCTCTCGGGTTGAAGGATTTCCACGTACAATAAGATTTTTCCTGATGTGGCTTTCCTTGCTTTTAGCAATACTGGAATGACAGAACCAGAGACCCTTTGTCCCTCAAGACCTGTCTTCAAAAGTTGTGTGTTTAGTCAGTGACAAGGATGCAGGATGGAACAGGAGGTTCAGGGACTGCAGGTCTAGCCTGTTTGGAAGAGGCCAGGGGTGTCGTCTCCTAGGAGTCTGAGTATGTCTGTATACCAGGTTCTTCTGGGACTTTTTTTGCCACAAGAACCACTGATTTTTCTCTTGCTTTTTTTGTGGAACAATCGAGGGAGAATTTTTGTACAAGAAAATGGTATAATATATGGACAGCCTTAGTCGGGTGTATCACTTGTTGCATGCCTGAAAACAGAGCTAGAATTGGATGCCAAGAACAGTGATAAAATTAGTTTTCCTGAGATATTGCTGTGGTTCCTTTGTGCCTGGTTTCTTCAAATATTATCAGTGAGGGTATTGCCCTATTATGTACCCACGGAGTAGGGTGTGGAAATGGGTAGACGTGTCCATGGAAGAATACACATGCAATCTGTGTGTCCACCATCCTGTCTACTTACACTACTAAATTTTGTCTGGGTGTCTAGATAAAACCTCCAGAAAGGGTTAAAGGCCAACTAGGCCAAAAATGTTCTTTTAAGTTTGGGAAAGAGTGGCGAAATGCTGTTTTTAGATTTTCATTGCTGACTCTTACCCCATGGGAAAGATTTTCCATCACTTTCTGTGTGGTCTAACTTAACATTCCATCTCTGTCTTTGTATAGATAAAAGCCCTTACGGACTGAACCACACTGGTCTTGTCATGAAAAAGAGGAGACTGGACCCATCTTGATCCAGACCTTCATTGCCCATTCTTCTCCCTCGTCAAAGCCTTGGACTCCCCTGTGAAATGCTGGATTATGGCCTGCTCATCGTAAACACATTTATCAAAATGTTTTATGCGCAAGCACATTTCTTTTATTCAGCCAGCCAGGACAGTTTTATAATAATTATATCTATATTATTAATTTAATGTCCAATAAAACATTTTATTCTCTTTTTATCCACAATAGCTGTTATTTGTATTTCTCTGGTTGTGGCCCTGTATTTGGTACAGCCTTTTCTTGGTGTGCATTACTGATACAACAAAATTCCCTGTCAAGTGACAGTCTAGTTAAACCCCAGCTCTGGCTAACTTTTTAGTTTTGGATGAAGTGGAGAAGAGCTAAAATTTCTGTTAGATTTTTCTTTTGTCTGTGACCCCACTGGGGAGATTTTCCATCACATCCTGTTCTATGACAACAATGCATGAGAAGTAAACAATAATAAAACAGCCTTATAAAACTTGAATTCAAAGTCCAGATTAAAACTGCAGCAGCGCTATGGACAAATGTTCATAAGTGCGTCTTCTATATATTTGACCATATAGGTGGTATGGATAGTGAACAGTGAGTCTGGTTAATTGATTCCAATTCTAGTTTCCGTGCTTCTTTCACCAAAGTGTATTTCACCACGTGGGGGGTAAGAAAGCCCCTGCAGGGGATGCACTCACCAGATATTAAATCAATATGAGCAGAATTACATAATCCTCCTTCAGTCTGAATCTCTCCTTTGTCACACTCCTTATTTATATGGTGATGCTCCCATATGTAGGGGAAAGAAACAACACCACATAGAGTAGTACTGTTTGGACAATTTATTGTGAAAAAAAGGACGAGACCAGCTTACCAAGCACACCAGGAAGTGACGCTGCAGGCGCTGCATGATCTGCCCAAACAAGGAGAGAAAGCCAAAAAGGAACCTTACATTGGCACTCATCAGGGGCAAGTCTCAGCGCTTTAATGCGCTCAATATTTAACGCCTGTTATTTTATGTTTATGGTACGCACAATTGTAAAGGGGACATAAGGGGGAGTTTTTTTCACAATGAATTGTCCAAACAGTACTACTCTATGTGGTGTTGTTTCTTTCCCCTACATATGTGAGCATCACCATATAAATAAGGAGTGTGACAAAGGAGAGATTCAGACTGAAGGAGGATTATGTAATTCTGCTCATATTGATTTACTCCCCCCTAAGAAGTTTTATAAGGCTGTTTTATTATTGTTTACTTATGTTTTTTTAGCGGCTGCTTTTATCATATACATCTGATCTTATTACTCATCTCTCGAAAGCTTATATCCACACGCGCAGAGTGATACTAAGAAGGAGGGCCAGGTTATTTTAGTATCTTTTATCAATGCACGAGAAGTGTAGTTGTTATTGAAATAGGAAGGCGCATAACCAAAAAAACATTGTCAGACAGCTTAACCTCTCCTCACACAACTAAAGCTGTTTCTTTCTCGTACATCACGGGACACAGAGCTCTGTTCTTTACATCATGGGTTATATGGTTCACCACCAGGTGATTGGACACTGGCACACCCTAATTACAGGGGAAGTTCCCCTCTATAGAACCCCTCCCATACGGAGAGTACCTCAGTTTTTTCGCCAGTGTCTAAGGTGTTGGTCACGGTAAACATGTGCTAAGAAGAAGCTCTACTTAGGGCCTCTACAGGGGTTATGGAGCTACGCAATCGGATCCATCCAATAAGGCCAAACACAATGCCAAAATGGATGGTACCCAGACCCCGCAGAAGAGTGGGGTTTTGCCTATAATGTCTCTCTTTGGAGGACTGGACTCTGGGATCCAGCACTTTGTGGCACGTATTAAAAAGTGCCCAAAGGTTTTCTGGCAGAGTGCTCTATAGGCCCAGGGAAGAGGCTCCTATAAGTAGGAACCCAGAACCCTGAAGGTTGGCACAACAAAGCCCGCCGTGATGGGTGAAGGCAGGATCTGTCTGGTATTCTTGCGGTGGGGATAAGGTAAGTGAAGTCAATCCTGTAAGGAAACTCAGGGTTCACTTCTATGAGTAGCATGTCTTTTCTGTTTCTGACACTAGAGGGAGTGTACTGACATACCTGATGTTTACTCATATGCCATTCAGGAACAAGGCTCAGTGTAGCTGGTCTGTGTATCTGCTTACACCTTCCACTGCAGGCTCTGCCACGATTGATGCAAGGGGGGGTCCCGCGCTGTCTAAAGGTCCCACGGCGGTCCCTCCGACTCAGCTCTCTCTCTCCCCCGACGCGCTTTTCTTCCTGTAAACAGCGGGGAGAGGGGAGGGGGAGTGGTCTCACGAGCGTGCACGTGTGATGCACGGCGTGCCACTGCGCAGGCGCAAAGCAGCATGTTTAAAGCCACAGACGCTGAAGAGCCTGTAAACCAGCGGTGAAGACACAGAGAGAGCTTTGGGCACGTAAGCACCTCTAAGTGTGGTTGAATACAGGCATACTAAGGCACCTACTCAGCATTAGGCTGTGCATATTAGCAGGCATTGTTTATTTTGCCAGACTAGGCTCAGCAGTTAATGCACTTGTAATAGTACCTCTGCTTTGTTGCTTAAGGACTATGTCTCCCCGTAGAAGGACTTCAGGGGCAGGGAAAAGGTCCACCAAGGTATCACCATCTGGATCCAGGTCTAGACGAGCCTGCATGATACCAGCCTCCCCTGAGAGACCTGAGGCGGCCGCACAGGTTGAGCCATTGCCCCTGTCAGGCCTGGCAGCCTCTCCCAACCTGGCAGCTCCTGTGTATGTCACGGAGGAGACTTTTTGAGCAGCGTTGGTTGGTCTAGAGAAGAGGCTAACTGATTTATTTTCAGCACCCTCACAGAGAAGCAGAAAGCGGGGTAGATCCCCTTCCTTTGTCCCTTTCAGACGATCAAAAATCAGATGAGGATGTTGATATTTCTGGGGACCAGCATCTGGCGCAGTCGGAGGATTTAGGGGATAAGGAAAGGATTCCATCCTCCTCTCAGATTGCAGGTACAGCCCTATACAGAGGTTGTGCGTGAGGCATACAACCTGCCCTCCTCTGAGTTGGCCGAATTACCTGTCCCTTCCTTGGGGTCATTGACATCTCCACAGGCTGCATATACCTTTCCAGTCCATCCTTTGCTGGAGAAACTGATGTATGCTGACTGCGGCCACCCAGACAAGCTCTTTACTCCCCCTAAGAAGTTTTCTCTTTTTTATCCTATGGAGGAAAAGTTCACCAAGAAATGGAGTGTGCGGGCAATAGATGCAGCCATTTCTTCTGTGAATAAAAACCTGACTTGTCCTGTAGACAATGCTCAGGTATTTAGAGACCCAACTGAGAAAAAGCTGGAGTCTCTGCTTAAAGCTTCCTTTTCTATGGCTGGCGCTGTAATTCGACCTGCAGTAGCAGCTATTGGTATGTGTCAGTTCCTAAAGGATCAGATGAAGCAGGTGGTTAAATTCCTCCCTGCTGAGCAGGCCAGAGATTGGTTGGAGCTGCCAAAAGCCTTATGTTTTGCGGTGGATGCTATTAATGATTCAATTCAGCAAGCGTATACATGCGCAGGATTCTCTGGGTAAAGCACTGGTCAGCTGAAGTTCCGTGCAAGAAACATTTCGCTGGGTTCCCTTTTCATGGGGATTGCCTATTTGGGGATGATCTGGAAAAATATATCCAGAAGATTTTTAGCGGTAAGACTACCTTGCTGCCAGTTAAAAAGAAGAGTAAGCGTCCCTCTTTTTTAACCACTTCAATACAGGGCTTTTTATACCACTTCCATACCGGGCCTATTCTAGCACTTCTCTCCTACATGTACAAATCATCATTCTTTTGCTAGAAAATTACTCAGAACCCCAAAACATTATATATGTTTTTTTAGCAGACACCCTAGGGAATAAAATTACGATCATTGCAACTTTTTTTCTTGCACGGTATTTGCGCAATAATTTTTCAAACACCTTTAAAAAAAAAAATGGTTTCATGAATTAAAAAATAACAAAACAGTAAAGTTAGCCCAATTTTTGGGGAAAATATGAAAGATGATGTTACGCCGAGTAAATAGATACCTAACATGTCACGCTTTAAAATTGCGCACACTCATGGAATGGCGCCAAACTTCGGTACTTAAAAATCTCCATAGGCGACGCTTTATTTTTTTTTACAGGTTACCAGGTTAGAATTACAGAGGAGGTCTAGTGCTAGAATTGTTGCACGCGCTCTAACGCACGCGGCGATACCTCACATATGTGGTTTGAACGGCGTTTACATATGTGGGCGACTTGCGTGTGCATTCGCTTCTGATCGCGAGCTACCGGGGACAGGGGCGTTTTAATTTATTTATTTTGTTACAATTATTTTACTTTTTTTTTTTTTGATCACTTTTATTCCTCTTACAAGGAATGTAAACATCCCTTGTAATAGGAATGTGTGTGACAGGTCCTCTTTATTGAGAGATGCGGGGTCAATAAGACCCCACATCTCTCCTCCAGGCTGGAAAGCATGAGATCACTGAATTTTTTTTCACTGATCTCATACTTACTAGCCGCAATGGCGGCTTTGTTTACATTTGATGACCCGGGCGTGACGTCATCACATCGCGCCCGGGCCTCCGACGATCATAGAGATGACTGGTGACCATCTGGTCACCAGTCATCTCTATGCTCGTCACGTGACCCACCAACGGCGCCGGAAGATTCTCTCTGGGTCCCCGATCGTACGGGAGAGCCCGGAGAAGCACCGGATGACGGCGGGAGGGGGATGTCCCCTCCCGCCACCTATAAGAACGATCAAGCGGCGGAACCGCCGCTATGATCATTCTTATGGTGCACAGAATCGCCGGCACTTCAAAAGGATATCTGAATGATGCCTCTAGCTGCAGGCATCATTCAGATATCCCCCTACAAAGCCAGGACGTCATATGACGTCCACCCAGGATGGGAGATCCCATCTGTGGAAGTCATTTGACTATGGCTGGGTAGGGAAGTGGTTAAACGTTCTCTTTCCCTATCCCCAGTGGCTACAGCCTCCAGGCAGTGGTGGCGGCCTCCCCAGCCGAATATAAGAGGGAAAACCCAGAGCCAGGCCCAAGGCCATAAAAAATCCTGGAGCCCAAATTCTGCAAGGCAGAACCCCAAAGCCTCCCCATGAGGGGGTGCCCCCGCTCGGCCGAGTGGGGGGAAGGCTCTTACGGTTTTCAGAGACTTGGCAGGAAAAGATTCGAGACAAGTGGGTGATCTCCACAGTGTCTACAGGTTACAGACTGTAATTACGAGGGCCCCCGCCATCTAGTTTCCTCAAGTCAAACATCTTCAAGAATTCCTAGCATTGGATCACCTGTTATCCCAAGGGGTAATCATAGGGGTTACCCCAGAGGAGCAAGGCGTTGGGTTCTATTCAAACCTCTTCACAGTTCCAAAACCAAACGGAGATGTCTGACCGATTGTAGACCTGAAAGATCTGAATCAATTCCTGAACATTCGCTCTTTTCGTATAGGGAGTCAATCCGCTCAGTAGTCTCCACTCTTCAAGCCGGAGAATTCATGGCATCAATAGACATCATCTAGACGCATATCTACATGTGCCAATTTGCCGCATTCACCAGAAATTTCTAAGGTTTGCGGTGGAGCACCGCCACTTTCAGTTCGTGGCTCTACCCTTTAGTCTGGCCACTGCACCTCGGGTTTTCACCAAGGTTCTGGCTCCGCTCCTAGCAAATCTGAGGGCAAAGGGCATTGCCATAACGGCATATCTAGATGATCTACTTTTGGTACAACGATCGGTGGCACGTCTGAACCACAATGTGCTCAAAACAGTTGAGTACTTAAAGCACTTAGGCTGGGTCCTCAACTCGAAAAAATCATCCTTGCGGCCTCTAAAAAGGCTGGAATATTTGGGTATGGTCATAGACACAACCCAAAACAAGGTATTCCTACCCAAAACCAAGATCAAGTCTTTGAGAGGTGATCCGACTGGTCAAGGACAAAAAGGGAACATTCCATCCGCCTATGTTGTTGGGAAAGATGGTGGCCTCATTCGAAGCCATCCCTTTTGCTCAGTTTCACTCAAGGCCATTGCAAAACTGCATACTGGCTGTCTGGAACAAGAAAGATCCAGCCTAAAGCCCCATACACACGGTCGGACTTCCATCTGACTTTTCCCTGGATTTTTGTCCGAACTGAGTTGGCCGGGCACACCCATAGCATACACACCACAGGACTTTTCTGCAAACTTTTCCAAAACTTTTTGCAACATCACGTGGTTTTTCTGCTCTTTACCGCCACCCTTTGGTCAACTTTTGCTATTGTTGGTTGATTTTAACATTAGTTGTTTTGTCCATCGGACAAAAGTCCTATGGGTTTTCTGTACACACGGTAGGACTTTGCTCCATCGGACTTTTGTTGGGCAAAAGTTTGTCCGTTTGCAGACCCAACTTTTGTCCGATGAAAACACAAAAAAAAACAAAAAAGTTTGTCCGATGGAGCGTACACACGGTCGGATTGTTGGTCCAACTTGCTCAAAATGAAGTTTGTTGGGCAAAAGTCCGACCGTGTGTACGGGGCTTTAGACTTACCAATGCGACTGTCGCCAGAAGCTCGGCAAAGTCTCAGTTGGTGGTTGCTAACCAGAAATCTACAAAAGGGAAAGTCCTTCACCCCAGTCACCTGGAAGCTAATGATTACGGATGCCAGCCTTATAGGCTGGGATGCATTTCTAGAGGGAGCTACGCTCCAAGGGAGATGGGCCAAAGCAGAAAAGCTCCTGCCCATCAACATCTTGGAGATCCAAGAGATCCGTTTGGCTCTCGAAGCCTGGACCCTCAGGTTGCAGGGCTGCCCTGTTCGGATACAATCCGACAACGCCACAGCAGTGGCCTATATCAATCACCAAGGGGGCACCAGAAGTCTGGCCGCCCAGAGAGAAGTAAACCCCATTCTAGTATGGGGAGAAAAACATGTGCCTTGTCTCAGCAGTTTTTTTTCCCACGCTGGAAAACTGGCAGATGGATTACTTGAGCCGCCAGCTGCTAGCCCCAGGAGAGTGGTCTCTACACCCCGATGTGTTTCTGATGATATTCCAAAAGTGGGGTACCCCGGATGTGGACCTGCTAGCCTCCAGGTTCAACAAAAAGTTGGACATGTTTGTCTCAAGAGCAGGGGATTCACTAGCATTCAGGACGGATGCGTTGGTTATCCCTTGGGATCAGTTTTCTCTGGTCTCTGCGTTTCCCCCGCTCCTGCTCCTACCGCGGCTTCTGCGCAGGATCAGGAAGGAAAAGATTCCAGTAATTCTAGCCTGGTCCAGAAGACTCTGGTATTCAGAGATCGTGAAGATGGTGGTAGGAAGACCTTGGCGCCTTCCACTACGTCCAGACTTGCTTTTGCAAGGTCCAGTATCCCACCCTTCCTTACGAAGGGTGGGATACTGGACGGTTTGGCTATTGAAACATACATCCTGAAGGGTCGTGGACTCTCGGGTCCAGTTCTCTCTACTATGATTAATGCCAGGAAGCCGGCTTCCAGGCTTCTATTATAGAATCTGGAAGGCATATGTTTCCTGGTATGAATCCAGAGCTTGGAATCCTCAAAGATATGCCATTAGTATTAGAGTATTGTCTTTTCTCCAATTGGGGTTAGATATGAAACTAGCCTTGAGCACAATGGTCAGATTTCAGCTTTATCAGTGTTCTTTCAAAGGTCTCTTGCCTCTCACTCCCTGATTCATGCTTTTATTCAGGGTGTGTTGCATTTAAAGCCACCAGTCCAGGTCCCCTTTGTGTCCTTGGGACTTAAATTTGGTCTTATCAGTTCTTCAGAGACAACCTTTTAAACCAATGTCTTGTATGCCTTTGGCTCTCTTAACGAGAAAATTGGTCTTTTTAGTTGCTATATCGTCTGCGAGGAGGGTATCGGAATTGCCAGCTTTTCCTTGTAAAAAGCCTTATTTGATCCTTCACAAGGACAAGGTGGTGTTGAGACCTCATCCAACTTTTTTGCCTAAGGTTGTCTCAGGCTTTCATCTGAATGAAGATGTTATCCTGCCATCTTTTTACCCAGATCCGCATTCTGCGGAAGAGGTATTCTTGCATTCTCTAGATGTAGTGAGAGCAGTCAGATTCTATCTGGATGCTACTGCTCAAATACGTAAAACTGATGTTTTGTTTGTGCTGCCAGAAGGCCCTACGAAGCGCCAGGCAGCGTCAAAATCTACTATTGCTAAGTGGATTCGACAAGTTATTATTCAGGCCTACGCTTTGAAAAAGAAAGATCCAACTTTTCGTGTGAAGGCGCACTCCACTAGAGCGGTCAGTACTTCTTGGGCAGTGCATCACTAGGCCTCCATGACTCAGATCTGCAAGGCTGCAACCTGTTCTTCAGTACATACGGTCACAAAGTTCTATCAAGTGGATGTAAGGAGGCATGAGGATGCCGCCTTTGGGCGCAGTGTACTGCAGGCAGCAGTATAGATCCTCACGTCCGATGGTGGTGTGCTTTTTACAAGGGAACTACCTTTGTAAATAGGGTGTGCCAGTGTCCAATCATCTGGTGGTGAACCATATAACCCATGATGTAAAGAACAGAGCTCTGTGTCCCGTGATGTACGAGAAAGAAAGGATTTTACAGGTAAACTGTTTTAAAAATCCTATTTTTTGTCTGTGTCTTTGTTTTAGAGATTTGCCATCATTTCCTTTGCTGACAGAAAGTGAGGGGAAATGTCCCAATGTGGACATACATAGCAATATACACCCTTTCCTCTCAAGACCAAATGAAAGGGTTTTGGCTGGAATTGGGCTTTGAGTTTTACTAAAATAGGGCTTGCATTTAAAAAAAGTAATGTCTCAAGTTGTTGGCACCCCAGAAATTTTTCCAGAAAATCAAGTATTTCTCACAGAAAAGTATTGCAGTAACACATGTTTTGCTATACACATGTTTATTCCCTTTGTGTGTATTGGAACAAAACCAAAAAAGGGAGGAAAAAAAGCAAATTGGACATGATGTCACACAAAACTCCAAAAATGGGCTGGTCAAAATTTTTGTCACCCTTAACTTAATATTTGGTTGCACACCCTTTGGAAAAAATAACTGAAATCAGTCGCTTCCTATAACCATTGTGAGGGGGTTAGCTCGTCAGCGGGTGTGTGTGACCCCCGGGATGGGCTCCCCACACAAAACAGGCCCAGCAAACGGAGGTTGTGGTTTTCAAAATCAAAAAGGTGCGGTTTATTTTCTATTTACAGTGACAAAACACAGCAAAGCAAAAGAAACATAACCAAAATAAATCCTGGTCAAGTTGACCTCTGACTAAACATACAGGTTTCCTAACTAACAACTGGGATCAGCCTAGTGCTGTCCTAGTCCCTAAGTCCCTGGTTTAGTAAAAGTCCAAACAAATAGCCACACAGGCTTTGCCTCACCGCACAGGGGTTCACTCTCCCTAGACAGTCCACACAGGTCTGGTTCCAGGCATGAGCTAACATCTAATGAAGCTGGGAGTTCTTATAGAGGCCTAAATGAGCTGACAAGGTTCAGCTGGTCTCCTCATCTCTGTCTGCACGACGCCCCACACTCTCCCTAGAGGTATGAGTCATCCATGAGCCCACTAGCCTTAGCTGGGCCTATACAACTCTCCACCTAGTTGTATAAGTCAGCGTAAAGCCTGAATCTGGGCGAAATATATCTACCCCCCTGGATGCAACCAGGTGACTTTACCTTCCTGCTGTCACATACCCCCCCCTCTTGTTTTAACCTCGGGGTTGGAACACCAGCAATCAGGCATTCATGTACTCGAGACAAAGCATCCACATTCCCCATTTGAACGCCAGGGCGATGCTTTACTGTGAAGTTGAATTCCTGGAGGGCCAGGAACCACCTATTCACTCTTCTATTTGTTTCCTTGTTTTGAGCCATCCACTTTAACGGAGCGTGATCCGTAACCATGTCAAAGTGCCTACCTAGCAGGTAGTACCGAAGGGAATCTAGAGCCCACTTCACCGCTAAACACTCCTTTTCAACGGTGGCGTAATTTACCTCATGGGACTTCAATTTCCTGCTGAGGTAAATGACTGGGTGCTCTTCCCCGTTCCAGACCTGGGACAATACTGCTCCTAACCCCACATCTGACGCATCACTTTGTACGACAAAGTCTTTAGAGAAGTCGGGTGAGTACAACACTGGCTGGCTACATAAGGCTTGTTTCAAGAATTGGAATGCTGCCTCAGCCTCGGGGGTCCATTTAATCATGACCGACCCTTTCCCCTTCGTCAGGTTGGTTAGGGGCACAGCCTTAGAAGCAAAGTGGGGAATGAATCGCCGATAATACCCAGCGATTCCCAGAAAGGCTCGTACCTGCTTCTTGCTGTTGGGACGTGGCCAACTCTGGATGGCCTCGACTTTGTTGAGTTGGGGTTTTATTACTCCCCTCCCAATGGTGTACCCAAGATATTTGGCCTCCTCCTGCCCAATGGTACACTT
Organism: Rana muscosa; assembly: GCA_029206835.1. NCBI lineage: Eukaryota > Metazoa > Chordata > Amphibia > Anura > Ranidae > Rana > Rana muscosa. Next base: position 160,591,029 of record CM055118.1, read on the forward strand.
CTTGGGGTTAGCCGTAAACCCCGCTTCCCGAACAGAGTCCAGGACTGCTTGCACTTTTGGCAGATGTGAGGCCCAATCTGTGCTATGGACAATTACGTCATCCAGGTAAGCCGCAGCATACTTCCGATGGGGCCTCAGCATCTGGTCCATTTTCCGCTGGAATGTGGCCGGCGCATTCTGTAACCCGAACGGCATTCTTTTATATTGGAACGCCCCGTCTGGGGTTACAAATGCGGTTTTCTCTTTGGCCGACTTGGCCAGGGGGATTTGCCAATACCCTTTTGTGAGGTCAAGAGTCGTCATGTATCGGGCTGTTCCCAGCCGGTCGATCAACTCATCTATACGTGGCATGGGGTAGGTGTCAAATTTTGTAACTTTGTTCAACTGACGAAAATCGTTACAAAATCGCCAGCTCCCATCCGGTTTAGGCACCAACACGATGGGACTAGACCAATCACTTTGGGACTCCTCTATCACCCCTAAGTTCAGCATTTTCTGTACTTCCTCCCGTATTGCCTCCCGTCGAGCCTCTGGGATCCGATAGGGTTTTAACTTCACCCTTTCACCGGGCGGGGTAATGATGTCATGCTCTACCCCAGATGTATGTCCCGGCAGCTCAGAGAATACCTCCTTGTTGCGAAGCACAAACTCCTTAACCTCCTGTTGTTGGGGTTGTGACAAGGTGGCTGCTATTCCAACCTCAGGAATCACGCAACCAGTTTGAGCTGGTGACCAAGTGTCTGCGACTAGGGACTCTCTATCCCTCCAGGCTTTCAACAGATTAACGTGATAGATCTGTTCGGGCTTTCGCCTTCCTGGTTGTCTGACCTTGTAATTCACTTCGCTCACTTTTTCCATTATCTCGTAGGGGCCTTGCCATTTGGCAAGGAATTTACTTTCAACCGTAGGGACAAGTACCAATATCCTATCCCCCGGGGAAAAGGTACGGGTCTTGGCTCCACGGTTGTACACTCTCTGCTGTGCCAACTGCGCTTGGGCCAAATGTTCCTTCACGATGGGCATTACCTGTGCAATTCGATCTTGCATCAGGGCGACATGCTCAATCACACTCCTGTGGGGAGAACTCTCACTTTCCCAAGTTTCCTTGGCAATATCCAACAGCCCTCTTGGGTGTCTCCCATACAGTAACTCAAAGGGGGAGAATCCCGTAGAGGATTGGGGCACCTCCCTAATAGCAAACATCAAATAAGGAAGTAAACAGTCCCAATCCTTTCCATCTCTATCCACCACTTTCTTCAACATTTGTTTTAGGGTTTTGTTGAATCTTTCAACCAGCCCATCGGTTTGGGGGTGATACACAGACGTACGCAATTGCGTCACTTTGAACAATTTACACAGCTCTTTCATAACCCGGGACATAAAGGGTGTACCTTGGTCCGTAAGCAGTTCTTTACAAATACCCACCCGGCTAAAAACAAGAGATAGCTCTTTGGCTATGGTTTTGGCCGAGGTATTTCGGAGAGGGATCGCTTCTGGATAACGGGTGGCATAGTCCATTATAACTAATATGTACTGGTGCCCCCTAGCGGACTTGATTATAGGACCTACCAAATCCATGGCGATCCTCTCAAACGGGACCTCAATGATGGGTAGAGGGACCAGCGGGCTACGGAAATGTGGCATCGGGGCCAACCTCTGACACACAGGGCAGGAGGAACAATAATTTTCTACGTCCTTCACCACCCCCGGCCAATAGAATCTCTGTAATACCCTCTCTCGGGTTTTCTCTGTCCCCAGATGACCTCCAAGAATGTGCCCATGGGCCAACTCCAACACCAACTTCCTGTAAGGTTTGGGCACCACAAGCTGCTCAACGGTTTCTTCTGCCCTTTTTGCCACCCGATACAGTAGGTCCTTCTCTACGCTGAAGTATGGGTAAGTGCAGGTATTATCTGGGTTCACTAACTCGCCATCTATTTTCACTACGTTTTCCCGTGCCTTTATTAGGGCGGGGTCTTTCAACTGTTCTGTGGCAAAGTTTTCCCTGTGAACCTCAAGATCAGAAAACTCCACAGACGGTAGGTTTTCGTCTGAGGAGGTGGGCTCCTCTCCAGTTTCTTGAGTCTCCCCTGCCAATACTGATAAGGGAAATTCCGGAGAGTCCTCACCACTCTCAGGGGAGTTCTGGCTATCACATTCCTGGTACATAGGGGCACCAGTGAGGGGCTCAGGATCATCCCACAGTTCCCAGAACTTCGGAAAATCCCTTCCCACAATGGCGTCATGCGGTAACTGAGATACTAAGCCCACTGGATGAGAGAGGGTACCTTTGGGGGTCTCGAAACACACTGTAGTCACTGGATACTCTCGGGTGTCCCCATGCACACAAATAACAGCTACCTTGCTATTCCCAGAGACCTCTGTTTTAACTAACTCAGCCTTTATCAGGGTCACAAGGCTACCTGAATCCAGCAATACCACAACATTTCTACCATTAACACACATTTTGCATAAATGTTTCTCAGTTCCTCGAATGGCAGTGCATGCGACTGTCGCACACAGCGACTGACGTCTGCCCGTCAGAAAGTCACACTGCATGGGTTCCTCCACAACCGGGCAATTGGCTGCAATATGTCCCGCTTGCCGGCAGCGGTAGCAAACGATCCTTCTTGCCGCCTCTTGAGCCGCTGATTTCCCAGGCTGTTCTCGCCAAACTTGGGGTAGAGCTCCCACCCTCTCACTCTCTCCACCCTCACCCCTTGGAATCCTCTTATCCGCCCCTGGGGATGGTCTGGTCTTAGGGTGGAAAGTCCGAGTGTCTCTGGAAGAGGCCGTCAGGTTCTCTGTAGCCAAGTATTTCTCCACACGATCCACAAGACCATCGGCCGTCTCTGGGTCTCCATGGCTTACCCACTTTTGGATGGCAGTAGGAAGAGCTCTCAAAAACCGATCCATTACAACACGTTCCACAATCTTTGGTGCGGACAAAGTCTCTGGCTGTAGCCACTTTCTGCTCAGGTGAATGAGATCATACATTTGAGACCTGGGGGGTTTTCCAAGCTGGAAAGTCCAGTTATGCACACGCTGAGCCCGGACAGCCTGGGTGACACCCAGCCTTGCCAATATTTCAGCTTTTAGCATCACATAGTCTTTTGCTTGGTTAGGCTCTAGGTCATAGTAAGCTTTCTGCGATTCACCAGTTAACAGAGGAGCCACCAGTCCAGCCCACTGCTCCTCAGGCCACTTTTCTCTTTCAGCGGTCCTTTCAAATGTGGTCAAAAATACCTCTGGATCATCCTCTCCAGTCATTTTTGTCAATAAACGACTCACCCCAAAGGACGCGGTATTAGTGGGACGGCTTTCCTCACTGGTCTGCGGACGTTGCTGCATTACTGCTTCCATCTGTTGTTGTAGTCTCTGCTCTTGCTTCTGCAACAGGTCTATGAAGCGGGCCTCAGATTGCTGCTGGGCTCGTTGCTGAGCCTCCAGACTCTGTTGCAAAGTTGCGTTTGTCTGCTGCTGGGCTGCAAGGCTCTGTTGTTGAGCTGCAAGGCTCTTTTGCAAACCTGCATTTGTCTGCTGTTGATTGGCATTTGCTAGAGCCAGCTGCTTCAGTATCTCCTCCATGCTGGCTTAAAAAAAAACTGCCCGCATTCTCCACCAACTGTGAGGGGGTTAGCTCGTCAGCGGGTGTGTGTGACCCCCGGGATGGGCTCCCCACACAAAACAGGCCCAGCAAACGGAGGTTGTGGTTTTCAAAATCAAAAAGGTGCGGTTTATTTTCTATTTACAGTGACAAAACACAGCAAAGCAAAAGAAACATAACCAAAATAAATCCTGGTCAAGTTGACCTCTGACTAAACATACAGGTTTCCTAACTAACAACTGGGATCAGCCTAGTGCTGTCCTAGTCCCTAAGTCCCTGGTTTAGTAAAAGTCCAAACAAATAGCCACACAGGCTTTGCCTCACCGCACAGGGGTTCACTCTCCCTAGACAGTCCACACAGGTCTGGTTCCAGGCATGAGCTAACATCTAATGAAGCTGGGAGTTCTTATAGAGGCCTAAATGAGCTGACAAGGTTCAGCTGGTCTCCTCATCTCTGTCTGCACGACGCCCCACACTCTCCCTAGAGGTATGAGTCATCCATGAGCCCACTAGCCTTAGCTGGGCCTATACAACTCTCCACCTAGTTGTATAAGTCAGCGTAAAGCCTGAATCTGGGCGAAATATATCTACCCCCCTGGATGCAACCAGGTGACTTTACCTTCCTGCTGTCACACCATCAATAAGCTTCTTACACCTCTCACCCGGAATTTTGAACCACTCTTCCTTTGCAAACTGCTCCAGGTCTCTCTTATTGGAAGGGCACCTTTTCCCAAAAGCAATTTTAAATCTGGACTCATCTGGATCCATTTTAGATCTGGACTCATTGCTGCCCACTTTAGAACTCTCCAGCGATTTGTTGCCATCCATTTCTGGGTGCTTTTTGACGTATGTTTGGGGTTATTGTCCTGCTGGAAGACCCAAGATCTCGGACGCAAACCCAGATTTCTGACACTGGGCTCTACAGTGTGACCCAAAATTCTTTGGTAATCCTCAGATTTCATGATGCACACATTCAAGGCACCCAGTACCAGAGGCAGCAAAACAACCCCAAAACATCATTGAACCTCCACCATATTTCACTGTATGTACTGTGTTCTTTTCTTTGTAGGCCTCATTCTGTTTTCGGTAAACAGTAGAATGATGTGCTTTACCAAGAAGCTCTATCTTGGTCTCATCTGTCCACAAGACGTTTTCCCAGAAGGATTTTGGCTTACTCATGTACATTTTGGCAAACTGAAGTCTTGCTTTTTTATGTCTCTGTGTCAGCAGTGGGGTCCTCCTGGGTCTCCTGCCATAGCGTTTCATTTCATTTAAATGTCGACGGATAGTTTGCGCTGACACTGATGCTCCCTGAGCCTGCAGGACAGCTTGAATTTATTTGGAACTTGTTTGGGGCTGCTTATCCACCATCCGGACTATCCTGCATTGCAACCTTTCATCAATTTTTCTCTTCCGTCCACGCCCAGAGAGATTAGCTACAGTGCCGTGGGTTGAAAACTTCTTGATAATGTTGCGCACTTTGGACAAAGGCAAATCTAGATCTCTGGAGATGGACGTGTAGCCTTGAGATTGTTGATATTTTTCCACAATTTTGGTTCTCAAGTCCTCAGACAGTTCTCTTCTCCTCTTTCTGTTGTCCATGCTTAGTGTGGCACACACAGACACACAATGCAAAGACTAAGTGAACTTCTCTCCTTTTTATCTGCTTTCAGGTGTGATTTTTATATTGCCCACACCTGTTACTTGCCCCAGGTGAGTTTAAAGGAGCATCACATGCTTGAAACAATCTTATTTATCCACAATTTTGAAAGGGTGCCAGGAATTTTGACCAGCCCATTTTTGGAGTTTTGTTTGACATTATGTCCAATTTGCTTTTTTTCCTCCCTTTTTTTGTTTTGCTCTAATACACACAAAGGGAATAAACGTGTTACTGCAATACTTTTCTGTGAGAAATACTTGATTTTCTGGAAAAATTTATGGGGTGCCAACAATTTTGGCCATGACTGTGCACACGATATTGCCAAAAGTATTGTGACACCTACCTTTACACGCACATGAATTGTAATGGCATCCCGTTATTAGTCCGTAGTGCACAAAGAAAGGTCCATAAAGACATGGATGAGCGAGTTTGGTGTGGAGGAACTTGACTGGCCTGCACAGAGTCCTGACCTCAACCCTATAGAACACCTTTGGGATAAATTAGAGCAGAGACTGCGAGCCAGGCTTTCTGTCCACATCAGTGCCTGACCTCACAAATTTCACTTCTGGAAGAATGGTTAAACATTCCCATAGACACACTTCTAAACTTTGTGGACAGCCTTCCCAGAATAGTTGAAGCTGTTATAGCTGCAAAGGGTGGGCCAACTCAATATTGAACCCTACGGACTAAGACTGGGATGCCATTAAAGTTCAAGTACGTGTAAAGGCAGGCTTCCCAATACCTTTGGTAATATAGTATATATATTTAATCCATTAAGGGACACAGGAAGTCCTAAAGCTTCAGGTTAGATTGCCGTCTACATCAGCAAACAAAAAAGTGTAGGCCAGCCCAGGATAATTGCTTCTAGTTACCAGCATGCCTCAGTTTTTATTTTTTTTCAAATGTTCTAGTAAGATGGATATCTTTTTCTCAAGTGATATTTAATTAGAGTCGATCTGATCTATGGACAGACCCGATTTGTTGCCTAGGACTTGGTTAACCTTGGCTGGGTGGTTTTAGAATCCAGCTCTAGAATTGGTGAAGTCCTTCTATAGCCTTATACACACGATCGGACTTCAAACAAACTTGTCCGTGGATTTTTGTTTGAAGGGCGTTGGCCGTGAACTTGGTATGCATACACACGACAGGACTTTTTCAGCAAACTTTCCCAAAATCACGTGTTTTTTTTCTGCTCTTTACTGCCACCCTTTGGTCAACTTCTGCTATTGTTGGTTGATTTTAACATTGGTTCTGAGCATGCGTATTTGTAATTCGGACTAAAGTCCGATGTATTTCTGTACACACGGCAGGACTTTGCACCGTAGGACTTTTGTTGCCGAAAAGTTTGCCCGTTTGCAGAGCGAACTTTTTGTCCGATAAAAACCGAAAAAGTTTGTCCGATGAAGCGCACACACGGTCTGATTTTTTTGAAAACCTGCTCATTTTGAAGTTTGTTGTCAAAAAGTTTGTGTGATCGTGTGTATGGGCCTTTAGAAGGGTAACTCTACCTCCACGCCAAGGATGTCAGTCTCAGTAGCCCTGTTTCCTGCACACATCCAAAGGATACAGTTTAATGAAACAGCTGGAGTCTGACTTTGATCCTGTACAATGCTTTATCCAATAAAAGACAAATGGTTTGACATATCCAAAAAAAAAAACAGCTCGAACATGTTTCAGCCAAAGCCTTACTCCCAATTTAGGCTACAGCTGAAATGCACTAGTGCTTTGCAGGGTTTGTTTGGATGTACCAGACCTCTTGTTGCAGGGTTTGTTTGGATGTACCAGACCGCTTGTTTTTTTATTGAATAAAGCATTGTGAAGGATCGAAGTTGAAATCCAGCTCTTTAAATAAATTGGATCCTCACAATAGATGCCAACCTGTTGGGCTGGGGCAGAATCATACGCACTCTGTCACTGCAGGGGACTTGGTTGTCACAGGGGTCTTGTCTCCTGATCAACATCTTGGAACTTTAGGCAGTTTGGCTGTCTGCAGAGTGAACCATCCTGCTACAGGGTTATTTAACCTTCAGTTAGATAACACCATGGAGGTGTATATGTCATCAGGAAGTAAGCATAAGTCTCGACACAGAAAAAGGAAACGCACATGTAGGAGAGTTCGGGCTGCACCCCAAGATACATAAGAATGAAGTGGGAAGGTTCCCACAGGGGTTTTTTTTGCAGCAAAATAGGTCAATAAAAATATGAAAATGATATAAAAAGGTCTTTATTTGAATAAATTACAGATACATATCGGTGTTAAAATATAGACTCTGGTTGGAAGGATACAATAATAATGGCATAATATAGTCAAGCAACCATATAATCATACAGCATAACATGAGTGGTCAAACTGCATGAAGGTCCCGACGTTTCGACATAATTTGTCATGGTCTTCCTCTGGGGAATGGTTGGCGCCTAAAAAAAAATATTTAACCACTTAACGACCGCTCACTGTATATATACGTCGGCAGAATGGCACCGACAGGCACAATCACGTAGAGTGTACGTGATTGCCTTTGTACAGTTGGGGGGTCCAATCGGACCCCCCTTCTATACAGTGAGCGGTGGCTAAGTGTCCAGGAGCGTTCCGGGATGAGGGGGCAGCCATTAGTTTCTGGCCACCCCCTCGCGATCGCTCCCGGCGAATAGAAATGCCCCCTCTGTCTGTGTCAGACAGAGGGAGCAGGAGGAAGTGATGTCATCTCTGGTGCGGCGCTCACATATACCGAGCGCCGTACAAGAGAAGATATCAGGTCAGTGCACACAACACTACACTGACACCAGGACACATAGGGACATAAATCGCCCCCCCAGACACCCCAGATCACCCCCCCCAGCCCCCAGTCACAGTGTCACTGATTGCAGTGACCATTTATTTAGTGATCACTGCAATCAGTGACATTTGTGACTGTAAAAGTGTCACCAAAGTTTAGTCTTAGGTCCAGTGTAGCCCCCTAACCCCCCCTAATAAAGGTTTAACCCCCTGATCACCCCCCAGATAACCCTTTCACCCCCTATCACCACTGTCGCTTAGCGATCATTTTTCTGATCGCTGTCTTAGCGTCAGTGATGCCGATCGGCAGCCAGTAATTTTTTTTAGGTTCGCCGCAGGTTTTTATAGCGTCAGGTACCCCAATATATTATCTAATAAAGGTTTAACCCCCTTGATCGCCCCCCAGGTAACCCTTTCACCCCCTATCACCACTATCACTAAGCGATCGTTTTTCTAAACGCTGTCTTAGTGTCTGTGATGCAGATCGGTAGCCGGTAATTTTTTTTAGGTTCGCCGCAGGTTTTTATAGCGTCAGGTACCCCAATATATTATCTAATAAAGGTTTAACCCCCTTGATCGCCCCCCAGGTAACCCTTTCACCCCCTATCACCACTGTCACTAAGCAATTGTTTTTCTAAACGCTGTCTTAGTGTCGGTGATGCAGATCGTAGCCAGTAATTTTTTTTAGGTTCGCCGCATGTTTTTATAGCGTCAGGTACCCCAATATATTATCTAATAAAGGTTTAACCCCCTTGATCGCCCCCCAGGTAACCCTATCACCACTGTCACTAAGCGATCGTTTTTCTAAACGCTGTCTTAGTGTCTGTGATGCAGATCGGTAGCCGGTAATTTTTTTTAGGTTAGCCGCAGGTTTTTATAGCGTCAGGTACCCCAATATATTATCTAATAAAGGTTTAACCCCCTTGATCGCCCCCCAGGTAACCCTTTCACCCCCTATCACCACTGTCACTAAGCAATTGTTTTTCTAAACGCTGTCTTAGTGTCGGTGATGCAGATCGTAGCCAGTATTTTTTTTTAGGTTCGACGCATGTTTTTATAGCGTCAGGTACCCCAATATATTATCTAATAAAGGTTTAACCCCCTTGATCGCCCCCCCAGGTAACCCTTTCACCCCCATCACCACTGTCGCTAAGCAATCGTTTTTCTAAACGCTGTCTTAGTGTCGGTGATGCAGATCGGTAGCTGGTAATTTTTTTTAGGTTCGCCGCAGGTTTTTATAGCGTCAGGTACCCCCATATATTATCTAATAAAGGTTTTAACCCCCTGATTGCCCCTAGTTAACCCTTTCACCAGTGATCACCATATAAGTGTTACGGGTGACGCTGGTTAGTTAGTTTGCTTTTTATAGTGTCAGGGCACCCGCCGTGTATATAACCCAATAAAGGTTTTACCCCCTGATCGCCCGGCGGGTGATATCAATTAGGTTTTAGCGTCAGAGAGGGTCTGAGTCACACCCCAGGCAGCATCAGGTTAGTGCCAGTAACGCTAACACCCACGCGTGAAGCATACACCCCCCTTAGTGGTATAGTATCTGAACAGATCAATATCTGATCTGATCAGATCTATACTAGCGTCCCCAGCAGTTTAGGGTTCCCAAAAACGCAGTGTTAGCGGGATCAGCCCAGATACCTGCTGGCACCTGCGTTTTGCCCCTCCGTCCAGCCCAGGCCAACCAAGTGCAGTATCGATCGATCACTGTCACTTACAAAACAAAAACACATAACTGCAGCGTTCGCAGAGACAGGCCTGATCCCTGCGACTCCAGTGCTGTAGGAGGTGATTTCACCACCACAGTTGGAAGTGGGTGGATGAAGGGCGGTATTCTAATGGTGGGCATACCCACCGATCAATCTCTTTTTTCGTTCAGCCAACTGGCTGCATGAAATAAAAAGATTACAATACATGTCCAACAAGGACCAGCAACGTACTGGTATGTTGCTGGACTTTGAATGTTTATACCAGAATGATGCCTGCGGGTTTAGGTATCATCTTGGTATCATTCTTTTCAGCCTGCGGCCGGCTTTCATGTAAAAGCAATCCTAGCGGCTAATTAGCCTCTGGACTGCTTTTACAAGCAGTGGGAGGGAATGCCCCCCCCGGATATAAAAAGCGCCATTGGGAAATTGGGAAAGCATTTTATCACACCGATCTTGGTGTGGTCAGATGCTTTGAGGGCAGAGGAAAAATCTAGGGTCTAGAAGACCCCAGTTTTTTCAAAAAAAGAGTACCTGTCACTACCTATTGCTATCATAGGGGATATTTACATTCCCTGAGATAACAATAAAAATGATAAAAAAAAAAAAATACTTGGAAGGAACAATTTAAAAATAAAATATAAAAGCAAAATTAATAATAAAAAAAAAAAAAGAAAAAAAAAAGCACCCCTGTCCTGCCCTGCTCTTGCCCAATGGCGAACGCAAGCGTCGGTCTGGCGTCATATGTAAACAGCAATTGCACCATGCATGTGAGGTATCACCGCGAAGGTCAGATCGAGGGCAATCATTTTAGCAGTAGACCTCCTCTGTAAATCTACTGGGGTAACCTGTAAAGGCTTTTAAAGGCTTTTAAAAATGTATGTAGTTTGTCGCCAATGCGCGTTTGTGCGAAATTTTAAAGCATGTCGTGTTTGGTATCTATGTACTCGGCCTAAGATCATCTTTTTTATTTCATCAAACATTTGGGCAATATAGTGTGTTTTACTGCATTAAAATTAAAAAAAGTGTATTTTTTAACCCAAAAAATGCGTTTGAAAAATCGCTGCGCAAATACTGTGTAGAAAAAAAAAATGCAACACCCACCATTTTAATCTGTAGGGCCTTTGCTTTAAAAATATATATATAATGTTTGGGGGTTCAACATAATTTTCTTGCAAAAAAAAAAATGTTTTCATGTAAACAAAAAGTGTCAAAAAGGGCTTTGTCTTCAAGTGGTTAGAAGAGTGGATGTAAGCTTCCTAATGTTGTGTATAAAATGCCAGAACAGTTCAAAACCCCCCCCAAATGACCCCATTTTGGAAAGTAGACACCCCAAGCTATATACTGAGAGGCATGTCGAGTCCATGGAATATTTTATATGTTGACACAAGTTGCGGAAAAACAACAATTTTTTTTTTTTTTTTGCACAAAGTTGTCACTAAATGATATATTGCTCAAACATGCCATGGGCATATGTGGAATTACACCCCAAAATACATTCTGTTGCTTCTCCTGAGTACGGGGATACCACATGTGTGAGACTTTTTGGGAGCCTAGCCATGTACGGGACCCCAAAAACCAAGCACCGCCTTCAGGCTTTCTAAGGGTGTAAATTTTTGATTTCACTTCTCACTGCCTATCACAGTTTCGGAGGCCATGGAATGCCCAGATAGCACAAAACCCCCCAAATGACCCCATTTTGGAAAGTAGACACCCCAAGCTATTTGCTGAGAGGTATTGTGAGTATTTTGCAGATCTCGCTTTTTGTCACAAAGTTTTGAAAATTGAAAAAATATATATATATATATATATATATATTTTCTTTCTTCATTTTCAAAAACAAATGAGAGCTGTAAAATACTCGCCATTCCTCTCAGCAAATAGCTTGGGGTGTCTATATTCCAAAATGGGGTCATTTGGGGGGGTTTTGTGCGATTTTGGCATTTTATGGCCTTCGAAACTGTGATAGGTAGTGAGGAGTGAAATCAAAAATTTGTGCCTAGAAATCCTGAAGGCGGTGCTTGGTTTTCGGGGTCCCGTACGCGGCTAGGCTCCTAAAAAGTCCCACACATGTGGTATCCCCGTACTCAGGAGAAGAAGAAAAATGTATTTTGGGGTGTAATTCCACATATAACCATGGCATGTGTGAGCAATATATCATTTAGTGACAACTTTTTGTATTTTTTTTTTTTTTTGTCATTATTCAATCACTTGGGACAAAAAAAATTATATTCAATGGGCTCAACAGGCCTCTCAGCAATTTCCTTGGGGTGTCTACTTTCTAAAATGGGGTCATTTGGGGGGGTTTTGTGCTATTTTGGCATTTTATGGCCTTCGAAACTGTGATAGGTAGTGAGGAGTGAAATCAAAAATTTGCGCCCTTAGAAATCCTGAAGGCGGTGCTTGGTTTCCGGGGTCCCGTACGCGGCTAGGCTCCCAAAAAGTCCCACACATGTGGTATCCCCGTACTCAGGAGAAGCAGCAAAATGTATTTTGGGGTGAAATTCCACATATAACCATGGCATGTGTGAGCAATATATCATTTAGTGACAACTTTTTGTAATTTTTTTTTTTTTTTAGTCATTATTCAATCACTTGGGACAAAAAAATAAAAAATTCAATGGGCTCAACATGCCTCTCAGCAATTTCCTTGGGGTGTCTACTTTCCAAAATGGGGTCATTTGGGGGGGTTTTGTACTGCCCTGTCATTTTAGCACCTCAAGAAATGAGATAGGCAGTCATAAATTTAAAGCTGTGTAAATTTCAGAAAATGTACCCTAGTTTGTAAACTCTATAACTTTTGCGCAAACCAATAAATATACGCTTATTGACATTTTTTTTACTAAAAACATGTGGCTGAATACATTTTGGCCTAAATGTATGACTACAATTGAGTTTATTCGATTTTTCTTATAACAAAAAGTAGAAAATATCATTTTTTTTCAAAATTTTCGGTCTTTTTCCGTTTATATCGCAAAAAATAAAAATCGCAGAGGCAATCAAATACCATTAAAAGAAAGCTCTATTTGTGGGAAGAAAAGGACGCAAATTTCGTTTGGGTACAACATTGCATGTCCGCACAATTTACAGTTAAAGCAGCGCAGTGCAAAATTCTGAATTCACCTCTGGTCCTCTAGCTACCAAATGGTCCGGGGCTTAAGTGGTTAAACATCTCAGTTTTACTAAGATATCTTACATTATGCACCAATTTTCACAAGCACAATGCTGTTATATTTACCGCTGAAGAATGAAATTAAAGACCTCACAACCAGAAATGTTAAAATCTGTTGGATGATCCAGTGGACTCCATGGCTGTCCTGGCCTCTCCAGGAGAGGGATGCGGCCCAAAAGGTTTACAAGAAACCACACTGTGAGGCTGGGTTCACACTTGTACGACACGACAGTCATACAACTTTCATCCTACTTTGCTCTGCGACATTGGTCCTACATCCATCCGACTTTCATGAACAGGATACTACATTGATCCGACTTTGTGATAGCCTGACTTGTTCTTTGACCAATCAAAACAATCCCAGTGTGAGATAAATTCTTTTTACTGCTGCTGTAATCACAAGTCGGATGGTTAGGACAAGGATCTACTTTGAGGCCGGGTTCACACTGGTGCGACACGACACTTGTCCTTCTTTGGATCTGACTTTGCCCTGCGACTTGAAGCCGACATACGTCCGACTTTCAATGAACGGGGATCCGACTTGGATCCCCGCCAATACCAGGCACTGTGTTTGGTATGATTTTTGAGGGGGAACTCCACGCCAAATTTTAAATAAAAAAACGGCATCGGTTCCCCCAGCTCAGTTTTTTTCTGCCTAGTGTAGGAGAAGGACCTGGCTCCCTAGGGGCCCATTGGTCCTGGAGAACTTCTTTTTTTTTTTTTTTAATTTTGGATCCTGAGATCTACGATCAACTGCCGGCTGGGTGACCGGCTGGAAAATATAGATCCTTGTAGTCTCCCCAGTCCGGCCATCGAGCGTGAGCAAGCCTTTAGCTAAGCACTGGGTCAGCCACGACATACCCTGTTTGCTCCAGGGATGGCCGGTGAGCTATATGCTCCGGGGCCCACATATGACCGGGCTACTGCTGTCCAGTCACAGTGGGCGGTGGCCGACAGCCACTCCGTACTGCTCGGTGATGGGTCTGTCAGGAATGCGTCCAGCAGTCCTCGCAGGGACGGGTAAGTAAGGTTCCTCCCGTTTTGGCAGGATGGAACAGCTGGGCATTCCTGGGGTGGTCGATTAGGGGGTCTCTAGTCCTCCCTTTCCTCTCTCCTCATTCATCCCTCCTCCCCATGCTTTGCTGGGCCTGCTGTGTACCTTACCGGGGGGTCTCTGAGGGGGGCTCCGGGTCCTGGCTTGGGGCTGCGCGGTGTGTCCGGGTCCGCTCTAGTGTGGGTGGTCTGCCTTGTGGGGGGCCTCCGCTCGGAGGTCCAGTGTTTTTGCGGCCTTTTATTTTTACCTCAGAAAGCCGCGCTGTTCCTAATGCTAATACAGCTGGCGGCCATTTTCTTGTAGCCGCGCTGTTTCTATAGCTAATACAGCGGTCGGCCATTTTCTTGTATCTCACACTCTTTTTTTTCTGAGGTAACCGGCGGCCATCTTTGTGGGGATTTTTACATTGGCTGGACCTCTAGCGCTGGTTTGTCATTCTGAACGGCGCGAATGGCAGATCACCTCAGAGACACCTCAGGCACACACTGTGCAGGAGTTTATAGCGAACGGCAGCGCTGAAGCAGTGCCTGGGTCAGGACGGTGAGTCCTCTGGGAATACCCCTCGGTCTGGGCAGCTAGGAGGGTGGGCCTTTTCTTGTACCTTGACTTGTTCCCTGAGTTGGCTGTCAAGTGTGTGGGTCAGCATGGTGTCAGAAGCTGGCGTTTCTTCCCCAGACATTCCTGTGGTAGCAACCGGTGCACCTGCGGTACCTGTGTATGCTTTGTCGGCGGTCCTGGAATCATTTGTTGCCAGGGTGGAAGCGGTGTGCGGGCGCAAGGGGGGTAAAAAACGCCCCCTTCCCTCACCATCTTCTGGGGAAAGCTCTGACTCAGACTCGGGCCTGGCTGTGAAACCGGACCCCTGTTCTGAAGGGTCAGGACAAGGCGCTTGTTGGAGCACTTATCACCGCAGTGCGGGAAACCCTCAAACTGGAGGATGCGTCTGGGACATCTGCTGAGGTGTCGGTCCCTTTTGGGTCCCACAAGCCGACCCGAACTACTAAGGTGTTTCCTTATGTAACTTATTTTGATAAGTTTATAGACAAGAAATGGGAACAACCGCAGAGCACCTTTTCGGTCCCAAAACGCATGGCGGTCCGTTACCCTTTTGAGGAGAGTCTTCTGAAAAAATGGGCATCTCCCCCGGTTGTGGACCCCCCCGGTATCCTGGTTAAACAAAGTAACCACTATTCCGGTTGAGGGGACCCCTGCATTTAAGGACCCTGCGGATAGGAGGTTCGAGGCGGTGGCCCGGTCCATGTTTACCATGCTGGGATCTGCATTACGGCCAGTTTTGGCTGCGGCTCTGGTGTCACAGACACTTACAGAATGGGCTAAAATTTTGCACCAGGAGTTGGGAACACAACAGGTTTCCCCGGTCTGCGTAGAAATAGCTGACCAGTTGGTGCATGGCCTCAAATATGTCTGACTGCTATCTCTGGGAATGCGTGTTATAGGATCCTTCTGTTTTTTATTTTTGTTGGGGGTCTCTTTACCCTGATTTGCCCCTTTGTGTTTCGAGGGATGCACTCTTTGTTTTGGGCTCCCTCCCAGACTGCAGGGGGAATCAAGACACCACTGCTGCGTGGACCTTTCAAGCTTTGTGCCCCTGGCCTAGTCCAGATGAATACTCTGACTCAGGTAATGTTATTCCTTATCCAGTACCTCCTGACAGGAACTTTATGTATCTATCTCCGCTATCATTTCCAGAAGGAAGGCAGGACTAAAGACTTTATGGGTTGATTTTCACTCACGTTTTGATACACATCTTCAGAGTTCCAGTTGCCTTCTGGCAGGTTATTGGGGATCTAAGCGGTCTCACAATATGTGGGCTCTGCGGGTTGGGGGGAAGGGAAGGTTGACAATTGGGGACCATGGTTGGACAAGTGTTTTTTTTAATGTTTTGTTACCTTTTTTTATGTGGATTTATTATGTACCATTACATTGATGGCATGGACTGTTTCTCCTTGATATACCTAATGGCAATATGGTACCGCTGAGGAGTACCATCAGTGTGGGACTGTCTCTGTACGGGTGAGTCCCTCTGTCTGCGGTCCCTGGGGGGGAGATGGAGTGCGGGCTTATGTATATATGCTAAATTTCAGTTATGTGACCCTAGTCTTATGTCGGCCTGTAATTTCCTTGAATGTGTGGGGTATCAACTCCGCCGTAAAGAGATCCTTGGTGTTTAACTACCTCAAAATACACAACCCCCAGATTGTTATTTTGCAGGGGACACACCCCATGGGATCTCGCATCATCATGCACTTCAGCTACTCCAGGGGGGGGGGGTCAGTACACAGATCTCTCCCATTTCAGCTTTTAGACCTTAAAACATATCCGGGGGGGGTCGCTATATAGTGTTGCGGATGTACCCCTGGTGTTAGTGAGCCTTTACTCACCGCCTCCCGCTGATGTTTCCTTACTTGATACTGTTATGCAAACCGTGCTGGCGTATGGGATGGGTGATGTGCTTTTCCTGGGGGATTTTAATATGACCCCTACTCCGGATCTGGACAGGTTCTCTTCTGCCTCCCAGTGGTCTCCTGGCTTGGCCCAGTGGATGGGTGCTTTCACTCTGGTTGATGCCTGGCGACACTTTCATCTCGACCTTCGGGTGTTCTTGTGTCATTCGGCATCCTTTCGGACATTCTCACGCATTGACTTAATTTTCGCTACCCGCACCATGCCTAATAGTGTTAGAGGTCACCATCCTTCCAAGAGGTGTCCCGAACCATGTCCCGATAAAAATTGCACGGAGGATCGGGGTGTCGGGGGAGCGGCTGTGGAGGCTGTCCAGGTACTGGATAGAGGAGCCTGCTGTCCAGGGGAGTATTCAGGAGGGGTTGAGCAAATACTGGATTAATAATGCTGACTCTACTAACCTGATGACTGCTTGTGATGCCTTTAAAGTGGTTGTAAACCCATATAATTTTTTTTTTTGTAGCCCACCTGCAAGACAAAGCTATAATGAGCTAGTATGACTAGCATACTAGCTCATTATGTACCACTTACCTTAGATCAGGGCCCCCGAAGCCGTCCGTGTCCCTCTCTCCAGCCGCAGCCATCGTTACTTCCGGGTATCGCCGCTCCAGCCAGCGCTGTGATTGGCCGGAGCGGCGAAGACGTGACTCCGCGCATGCGCGCGGGAGCTGTCAAATTCGGCTAAGCCCAATCATTGCTGGGACTTAGCCGAATTTGTGAATGGGATTAACCCCATCAATGCGCCGTTGTCTACGGCGCGCATGCGCCGTAGACAGCCGGGCCTGTGGTTTTAGTAAATATCTCCTAAACGTGTAGGTTTAGGAGATATTTCTTGCACCTACAGGTAAGCCTTAGTCTAGGCTTACCTATAGGTGCAAGTTGCAAAAGTGGGTTTACAACCACTTTAAGGCCTGGTTTCCTGGTGCTCCTGTATAGCAGAATCTCGTAAGGCCTCTGCACAGTCATTAGATGAGTTGGAGAAGGAGGTTGGTATAAAGGAGGCTTCCTATGTTGCTGACCCTAGTCCTGCTGCGTATGGGGCTAGGCAGTTTTCCCTGCAGCGGCTATCCACGTGGACATGACCCAAAAATCTATGATAGATACAGCACAGAGAATACTTGAACATGGCAATAAGAATGGTAGGATGCTGCCGTGGCTTGTTAAAGGTCAATTTGCCATGACGCACATTAGTGGGGTTAAAGATCATGAAGGGGAAATACTGAGGTTGCCCACTGACATAAATTACAGATTTCTTTCCCTTAAAGGGGTTGTAAAGGTTCGTTTTTTATTTTCCAAATATGGTTCACTTACCTTTTCCTTTGATTTACCTTCTAAATGTTTTTTTACTTTGTCTGAATTTCTCACTTCCTGTTTCTCTTCACTAAACTTCACACCATCATCCGAGTGGTGTTGAGTCAGCCAGAACAGCTTACTGAACAGCTTGCTGAGGAGGAACAGGAAGTGAGAAATTCAGACAAAGAAAATAAAGAATAAAAACATTTAGAAGGGAAATATAAGGAAAAGGTAAGTGAACCAACAATGCACTAGCTTAAAGGAACCTATTTAGAGAATAAAAAAAACGAACCTTTACAACCCCTTTAACCCCTTCCTTACTGGACACATATACCCCCTTCCTGCCCAGGCGAAATTTCAGCTTTCAGCACTGTCACGCTTTGAATGACAATTGCGCGGTCATGCGACGTGGCTCCCAAACAAAATTGACGTCCTTTTTTTCGCACAAATAGAGCTTTCTTTTGGTGGTATTTGATCACCTCGGCGGTTTTTATTTTTTGCGCTATAAACAAAAATAGAGCGACAATTTTGAAAAAAAAGCAATATTTCTTACACTTTGCTATAATAAATATCCCAATTTTTTAAAAAAAATTTTATATTTTTTTCCTCAGTTTAGGCCGATATGTATTCTTCTACATATTTTTGGTAAAAAAAAAAATCGCAATCAGCGTTTATTGATTGGTTTGCGCAAAAGTTATAGCGTTTACAAAATAGGGGGTAGTTTTATGGCATTTTTATCATTTTTTTTTTTTTATTAGTAATGGCGGCGATCAGTGATTTTTTTTGTGACTGCGACATTATGGCGGACACATCGGACACTTTTGACACTAATTTGGGACCATTCACATTTATACAGCGAACAGTGCTATAAATATGCACTGATTACTGTATAAATGTGACTGGCAGGGAAGGGGTTAACACCAGGGGGCGAGGAAGGGGTTAAATGTGTTCCCTATTAGTGATTTTTACTGTGAGGGGAGGGGACTGACTGGGGGAGGAGACCGATCTGTGTCCCTATGTACAAGGGACACAGCATCGGTCTCCTCTCCCTGACAGGACATGGATCTCTGTGTTTACACACACAGATCCATGTCCTTGTCTCTGTAACCGCCGATCGCGGGTGCCTGGCGGACATCGCGGCCGCCAGGCACACGCATCGGCATTGCAGTGAAGCGCCGGGCACGTGCGCGCGCCCCCCAGTGGCCAAATAGAGGAGGCCGTATATTAACGGCCTCCCGGCATTTGACAACCACCTTGCGGCCGTATATTCTCGTACGGCGGGCGCGAGGTGGTTAATGTATCTGTATAACAAGTGACATTGCTATTTTACATGTGGTTTTATTCTTGTACCATGCCCAAGTTTCAATAAAGGAACATTCTGTTTATAAAAAAATAACCCCCAAAAAATGTACCAAAGTCATAATTTTAGTGTTGTTTTAACCCCTTAGTGCCGACCGCACACACATATGCAGGCCTTGGGTTATACCGAGATGATGCCTGCAGCTGCAGGCATCAGCCCGGTATAGTTTTTTAGAGCGGGCTGATAAGCACTAGACCACCTCTGTAACTCTAACTTGGTAACCGTTAATTTTTTTTAAAGCGTCACCTATGGAGGTTTTTTTAGGTACCGTAGTTTGTCGCCATTCCACGAGTGTGCGCAATTTCAAAGCATGACATGTTGGATATCTATTTACTCGGCGTAACATCATATTTCACATTATACAAAAAAATTGGGCTAACTTTACTGTTTTGTTTTTTTTAATTCATGAAAGTGTATTTTTTCTCAAAAAATTGCGTTTGAAAGACCGCTGTGCAAATACAGTGTGACATCAAATATTGCAACAATTGCCATTTTATTCTCTAAGGTCTCTGCTAAAAAATATATATAATGTTTGGGGGATCTAAGTAATTTTCTAGCAAAAAATACAGATTTGAACTTGTAAGCAACAAATTTCAGAAATCCTGGCTTAGGAATAAAAGGGTTAAACAGGACAAATTACAGAATAAAATGCACACTATTTTTATGTGCAGTAACACTTTTTTTTACTTTTCTTCACACAAACAGAGCTTTCTTTTGGTGGTATTTAATCACTGCTGGGTTTTTAATTTTTTACTAAAGAAAAAAACGTTTTTCTTAGTTTGTCAGTAAATTTAGTAAATAAGTAATTTTTCTCCTTCACTGATGGGCTGCACTGATAGGCTGCACTGATTAAGTGGCACTATTATGCCGCACTGATGGGCACAGATAGGCGGCACTGATGGGAATTGATGAGCAGCACTGACTGGCACCAGTAATGGGTATTGATTGGTGGCACTTATGGGCACTGATTGGTGGCACTTCTGGGGCTTTACTGTAATTAGGGCACTGATGATCAGTCCCCTGATTACATGCCCTGTTCTCCCCTGTTGCTGATTGGCTCTCCTCTCTGCACACTCTGTAGCCTCGTACACATGATTGTTCGTCTGTTTTTTTGTTGCATGCTAGTCTCATATAAAAAGTGAAAAGGTTACTCACCATACGAAAATTCTTGTACGACAGAATACAACTTCAGAAGTGACATAATGTGTTGAACAGTTTTGTATGTATCCTTTTGTTTTTGAGCATGCGTAGTCTTGCTCTTACGTTTTTTCTTTCAGACAAAAATGATATAGTCTACACATCAGGATTTTTTTGTCCGAAACTTCAGAATCAACTGTCGAAAGGACCATACTAACAGTAAGATTATCGGACGATCGGGCCTCGTACGAAAATTACCGGACTAATTTCGGATCGTGTGTATGGGGCTTGTCACTGTGAGGCGATGAGAGCTGATTACCGATTACACTTCCTGTATTTACATGTGACCGACTGTGATTGGACATAGCCGATCACATGCTTAAAGAGCCGCATCAGATCGGGGTCACGCTGTGTCCTAGCAACACAGCGCAGGCATGGCCGTTCGTGTGCGCCGTCATATGACGTCCACCCAGAACAAGAGCCACACCATTCCCCTGTCATTTGACGGTGGGTAGGCAGCAAGTGATTAACCACTTCCCGCCCCGGCCTATAGCAAAATGACGGCCGGGCGGTGGTTCAGTTATCCTTAATGGACGTCATATGACATCTTTCAGGATAACTGCCGTCACGCTCGTGGGGACATGCAGCGTGGCGACCGGTGGCGCGGCGTGTCAGTCTGACACTGCTAAACAAATCTCGGTAAAGAGCCTCTGATGGAGGCTCTTTACCATGTGATCAGCCGTGTCCAATCACGGTTGATCACAGTGTAAACAGGAAGAGACGTTTATCCGCTTTTTCTCACTCGCGGCTGATAGACGCAAGTAGAGTAGAGCCGATCAGCGGCTCTCCTGATGGGGGGGCGGAGGCCCACACTGGACCACCACGGATGCCCACCACACATGGATGACCAGGTATGGCCACCAGGGATTCCAGTCTGCCCACTACTAATGCCTGCCAGATGTCTCCTCATCAGCGATGCCCAGCAGTGCCATCTATCAGTGCCCATCCGTGCCACTCATACGTATCCATCAGTGCAGCCTTTCAGTGTCCATCAATGCCATCAGTGAAGGAGAAAAATGACTTATTTACAACATTTAATAACAGAAACAAAGAAACTTTTTTTTTTTACTTGTTGCGCAAAAACTAAAAACCCCAGCAGTGATCAAATAACACCAAAAGAAAACTCTATTTGTGGGAACAAAAGGATAAAAAATGTGTTTGACAATTTTGCGGTCATGCTACACTGTACCCAAAGTGTGACAGCGCTGAAAGCTGAAAATTGGTCTGGGCAGGAAAGGGGTGTAAGGTCCTGGTATTGAAGTGGTTTTAAACTAACACTAACAAAAAAATGAAAAACTGCCTTTAGTTTTATTAGGTTTAATTGTCTAAGGATTGCAAAAAAAAATTATTGTTGCAGGACAATATTTGCAAAAAGAAAGCCTTGCTTGTTATAACAGTGTAATACATACTTTGCTTTTTTTAAGTAATGACAAAACGATTGCCGAATAAATAGGCTTTGAAAATTGCCCTGCTCTATAAGGGGTAAACCACACATATGCGAACACAGACATCGCATGTGATTTGCACTGCATTGCTGTGCCGATTACATGTGATGTCTGTGCAATGCGATTTCAGCCATACAGTTGTATGACTGAACGTGCATTGGATTCGCACTAAAAAAGGTGCAGCAACCTTTTTTTTCCTCTTTCGTCCATGGATGGACACAGCCTTCTTATACTCTTAACTGTAGGGTTAAGTTCCTGTCTATTAGGAGAGGACTAGGCAGACATGTTAATAGTCCCTCTGGTCATAACCCCTCAGACAGCAGTTAGCAGCTCAGTTTTTTTCTGCCTAGTAGAGGAGAAGGACCTGGCTCCCTTTGGGCCCATTGTCCTGAAGAATTTTTATTTTTATTTTTCTATTTTTGATCCTGAGATCTTCGATCAACTGCCGGCTGGGTGACAGGCTAGATAATATAGATCCTTGTAGTCCCCCCAGTTCCGGCCATCGAGCGTGAGCAGCCCTTAGCTACGCGCTGAGTCGGCCACGACATACCCCGTGGCTCCAGGGGTGGCCGGTGAGCTATATGCTCCGGGGTTCACATATGACTGGGCTACTGCTGTCTAAGTCACGGTGAACCATGGCTGACAGCTACTCCATACTGCTCGGATGTAGGTGTGTTAGGAACGGGCCAGCAGTCCTCGCAGGACGGGTAAGTACTTTCCTCCTGTCTTGGCAGGTCGGAACAGCTAGGCTTTCCTGAGGGGGGTTGATAAGGGGGTCTCTTGTCCTCCCTTTCCTCTTCCCCCTGTCCCTTCCTTCCTCCTCTTGATTGGGCCTGCTGTGACTGACCGGGGGGTACCTGTGGTGATTTCCCATGTCTGCCTTTAAAAGGGCCCCCCCGCGGGGGCCACTGTGTTGCCTGGCCTTCTCGTCCGCCTCCTGGTGTTAAGCGCTGTTTTTGTTTAAAAATCAGCGTCATTTTCCTGTGGCCGCGCCACTGTTATAGCAATACAGCGGGCAGCCATTTTCTTGTACTTGCGCTGTGGCGCAGGCCATCTTGGTGTAGGTTTTGGCCTCTTGTGTTCCTATGGCTTCTGAACGGCGTGAATAGCGCAGTTTTTACCTCAGAAGACACCCAGACACACGCTGTGTGAAGAGAGGCCGCGGAACGCGGCACTGAGCTGAGCGGTTCTGGTCAGGGTGGTGAGTCTCCTGGGAGTCCCCTGGTCAGTTGCAGCACGGAGGGTGGGCCACTTTAAGTACCTTATACTTGACTGTAGTCCCTAGGGATGTCAAGTGAACGGGTCAGCATGGCGTCAGACTCTGGGGTTTCTTCTCCAGATTTTCCAGTAGTGGCAACCGATGCCCCTGCACCTGCGGTTCCTGGGGACGCTTGGTTGGCGATCCTGGAGTCATTTGTTGCCAGGGTGGAAGCAGTGTGTGGGCGCAAAGGGGGTAAAAAGCACCCCCACCTTCTTCTGGGGATAGCTCTGACTCAGACTTGGACCGGGCTGGGACCCAGGGCCCCTGTTCTGAGGTATCAGAGGACCAGGACCATTCGGACAGTGAGAGTGACTCCATGTCTGGGTCAGCGCAGGATAAGGCACTTGTTGGAGCACTTATCACCGCAGTGCGGGAAACCCTCAAACTGGAGGATAAGGCTGGGACTTCTGCTGAGGTATCCCTTTTGGGTCCCATAAACCAGCCCGCACTGCAAAAGTTTTTCCTTATGTGACTTATTTTGACAAGTTCATAGACAAGGAATGGGAACGGCCGCAGAGGACCTTCTCCGTCCCAAAACGCTTGGCAGTCCGTTATCCCTTTGAGGAGAGCCTTCTGAAAAAATGGGCATCTCCCCCGGTTGTGGACCCCCCGGTGTCTAGGTTAAACAAAATGACCACGATTCCGGTGGAGGGGTCCGCTGCATTTAAGGATCCTGCAGATAGGAGATCTAAGGCGGTGGTCCGGTCCTTATACACCTTGCTGTGTTGCAGCCCTGGATGCTGCTCCTTTGATTTCCAGAGCCTCGCTGTCTGCAGTAGTTCTGCGGCGCCTGATTTGGCTAAAATCCTGGTCTGCGGACCAGGCTTCTAAGAAGGCTCTGGCAGACTTGCCCTTCAAGGGAGAGAGGCTTTTTGGAGCCTCGCTGGATGACATTATTAAGGATGTCACTGTAGAGGTAAGAGCACGCTACTCCCTCAGTCCAGAAATGGTGTTTCTGATGTAAAATCTTTGTATTTTAAAACTGGAAGGTTTTCCTGGTGCCATGATTTAACTTTCAAGGTATGCGAGAAGTCAAGCTGATAACCTCGCCCAAACATTCTCATGAGCATATTTCTAAGTTGTAGACGAGATGGCTAGAGAGAATGGCAGGTTTTAGACAGTTTTTGATGGTTTATTGTGTTTTGTTAAGCCAAGGTCAGAAGGTCATTAAAATAATCTTCAACGCAATTCTAATACAACCCTGCCCCTGATGATTAAAATATTAGAGTCCAAGATGTCCACCAGACGTGGATGTTATGGTAACATAGAAACAACCCATCATTTTACACCATCCATTACATAGTAGTATCACACACACACACTTTTTGGGTGGGATAAAAGTGGTTACACACAGCAAAGAGGAAAAGCTAAAATCTAAAGAAAAGCCAGAGAGAGTCTTGTAAGACGAGAGGAAGAGGAGGAGATAACGCAGAGATGTAGGCGTGTCAAAAGAAGTCAGTAGGGACACCTGATACTTCTCAAAACCAAAGTTTCTTAAGCCTCATACACACGATCCAACTTTATGGCCATAATTGTCTGATGGATGTGTTGTGTTGGATAATCCGACCGTGTGTATGCTCCATCAGGCAATTGTTGGCTGAAATAACGACAACAAAAGTTGGCTGTTCATGTCGGTTTATCCGATCATGTGTACGCAAGTTGGTCCAACTAAAATCCGGTGTACAAACACGCATGCTCAGAACCAATGTTAAACATCAGCCAACAATAGCAGAAGTTGACCAAAGGGTGGTGGTAAAGAGCTGAAAAACCACGTGGTTTGGTGAATGTTGGCTGAAAATGCTGTGCCGTGTGTATGCAGAACAAGTTCATGGCCAATGCCCTTCGGGCCAAAATCCACGGAAAAGTTGGTTTGAAGTCCGATCGTGTGTACGAGGCTTTAGACCACCGGTAAAGTATACATTTTTTATTTTATCTTTTGGTAATTGAATTGTTTGACATATACAAAACCGAACCATTTAATATTGTGATGTGTAAAAAGATACTAAAATGATAATCTGGCCCTCCTTTCTAGTATCACTCTGCGCTTGTGGATGTTATGTCATAAGGATATAAACAATAGTAAAATGTATAAAATAGATATAAATGTATATAAATATATAAATATGTGAACCTAAGAGCATATAAATATAAAACATATATATAAAAGAACAGCAGCTGCTAAAAAATCAAGCGTACATATAAAACAGTATCATATAAAACTAATAAAAAACTAATAAAAAGTTCAGAATAAAACTGCAGCAGCGCTACGAACAAAGTTCAATTGTGCGTCTTCTATGATAATCGCTTATATAGGTGATGAGGTAGTAAATGGTGAATCTAGTTGTAATATATCCAATTCATAATCTTAGTGCTCCTTTCACCAGTAGTGTATAACACCGCGTGGGGGGATTTTTGAAAGTCCCCTTTAGGGGGCGCACTCACCAGATGTAAGATAAATAAAAGCCTAGATCAACATTCCTCCTTCAGCAATAATATAATTGGAAATTATCCTTCTCCGCCATAGACAGATGTCAAATCAGGTATGGGTATAGAAAAGATATCCTCCTCAATCTATCCTGTCTTCTTATCCTCAGTGATAGAAAAAAGGTGCCACTGGCATATATGTGGAAAAAATACAAACTACATAGGGTAGTACTGTTTGACCATTTAATAAATTTAATCCCCAGGTAATCCCTTAGTTACATATATGCGTACCACAAAGTAAAATAATACAGGCGAAAAGATAAAATGAGCGCTACAGCGCCGGACACTTGCCCCTGATGAGCGCCACGGTGTATTTCCCTCGGCACTTCCTTGTTCGGCAGGTCCTGGAGCGCATGAACGTCACTTCCGGTTTGCTGGGTTGGTTGGCCACGCCCTGACGTTTCGTCACTTCCTGACTTCCTCTGAGGGCGTGACCAACCGTCACAGCAACCGGAATTTATGCTAGGTCAGAACCCGCCCTCTGGTTAAACGTCAGAGCACGCTCTGCGTGCCTGCGACGTCGCGCATGCGCGCTGAGCGAGTCGACGTCCATACCCTACTGTGGGCGGAAATTCTGTCAGGTGCAGCTCGATCTGCCCCACTCTGATAGGCGTTTGTACTCGGGCTGCATCCTGATTGGCTACTCTGTCTAAACATGTCGGGAGCGGTGTCGAGCCGACATGTATACAGAGGGGACTTCAATTACTGATTATAAGGATTGATGTCAGACACACCACCTCATACCGTCATACAGTCGTTCCTTCTGCTGACACTTGTGCCCTGAAGCGATAAGGGCATGTTTTGGTAACAATGTTACCCCCGGTAGTCAGAATTTTTTTTTTTTTTTTTATTCTATTTATATTATAATGCCGGGTTTAATGCTAAATAATGTGTGCACACACTCTACTGATCATAATGAGGAAACGCTGTGATGGCTGTAAACCTTGACATCATAATCAGCAGTGTTTTGTTTTCCCAATCCACAGAACATGCATCCATCAATAAATATATGAATAATTCAATATATATGGCATAAAAATATATATAAAAAATAATAAAATTGACAAGAATAACACACCGAAATTATGGCTAAAAAATCTATATAAAAAAATATATATAAAAAAATAGATAATAAAATGACAAGAATAACACACCGAAATATTCAAATAAATACCAAGTAAACTCTGCTGTGTATAACTAATAAAAGTACTCATAAAGTTACTAAAATCACTAAAATCGAGGGTGGAGGCCCTATGTGTATATTCGTAGCGTTCTAGTAATAAGTCGTGCTAATACTAATAGTTATTCAGCTTAATGTCTACGAATCACTAATAAAACAATTAATGTCTAATTCAATGTTCAAACCTTTGGGCGCTAAAACTTCGGTTAAAAAAATCCATTTTGTCTCTTTTTTAGAAAGTTCGCGCACCTTATGAGAACCCCTCCAGTTTGATTCCAAACTTTCAATCCCCCAAAATTCCAGGCCTGAGGGGTCCTGGTTGTGCTTAAGTTTGAAATGCAGTGACACATTGTGGTCCTTATAACCTATCTTTATGTTGTTCACATGCTCAGCTATTCGGATGCGTAAAAGTCTTTTGGTGCGCCCTATATATAAAAGCCCGCACGGACATTTTAGAGCATAGACCACGAAGCTGCTGTTGCACGTAATAAACTGCTCGATGTCAAATTGTCTCTGATTGGAAGGAGAGATGAAGTTTTCCAGCCCCCTAATGGGGCGCGACACTTCCTTACATGCTCTACATCTTCTACAGGCAAAAAAACCATTTTTGTTCCAGAACGTCTGAGGTTTGCTGGGAGGGTCCAGTATTTTCTTCACCACCCTATCCCCGTGATTAGGAGCCTTTCGATATATAAATTGTGGTTTAGGGGGGAGTACTGGGCCCAATTTCTTATCCAAAAGTAAAATGTGCCAGTGTTTTGTGAAAATGTCCTCCACCTCCCTGAATTGACTATGAAATTGCGAGATAAAGCCCCATTCTTTTAAGTTGGTGCCCCCTACTGCTGGTTTGGGTTTGATCTGTAGGCACAATTCCCTGGGAATTTGTTCGATTTCCTCTACAATTTTCTTTAGGGGTTGTGGTGCATAGCCCTTAGCTATGAATCTGTCTGATAAGACTTTTGCTTGCGTGAGAAAGACCTCATTATCTGAGCAATTCCGTTTAACGCGCATGATCTGTCCTTTAGGAATATTCCTTAGCCACTGTGGGTGGTGTCCACTTGTAATAGGTAGATAGCTGTTTCTGTCTGTCGCTTTAAAAAACACCTTGGTACCAAATCCTGTGTTATGGCGATCAACAGTCACATCCAGGAAGTTTATCGTCTTACTGCTCCATTCAGAGGTTAGTTTAATGTTATTGTTGTTGGTGTTTAGGGTCTTTAAGAAAGTCAATAATGATTCTTCTGAGCCGGCCCATATTAAAAACATATCATCGATAAAACGTTTATAAAAAATGAGTTCAGCTCTTCTGTCGTTAAAAATCATTTTATCCTGACATTCTGCCATAAACAAATTTGCGATACTGGGTGCGAATTTGGCACCCATTGCAACTCCCCTCTGTTGCAGATAAAATTTACTATCGTACCAGAAATAGTTGTGGGATAAGCAGAAATCTAGGGCCTGGCCAATAAAAACTTTCTGATTATGCGGGAGTTCCTCCCTCTTACTCAAGGCCCAATTTAGGGCTAATAATGCATCATCATGTTGAATTATTGAGTAGAGGGAGGATACGTCCGAGGTTACCAACAGAACTTCCTGGTTGTGTCTTAACGTAATGTTTTGTAGACAATTTAGGAAGTCCTTTGTGTCTTTCAAGTAAGCTTGCGTAATCGACACACTCCTTTGTAAAAACGTATCTAGATACTGTCCCAACCTAGCTGTGACGGAGTCTATGCTATTTACAATAGGTCTAGGTGGTGGGTTTATTGAGTCTTTATGGATCTTTGGCAATGTATAAATCGTAGGGATCTTGTTACTGGTTGGTACCAGATAATGCCTTTCTTTTTCTGAAAGTACTCCTGATTTAGTGCCCATCTCGATTAGAGTGACGAGTTGATTCCTGAACGCTTGTGTCGGATCCTTATCCAAAGCTTTATACGTGTTGGTATCTGATAACAAATCAAGGATCTGTGCATGATACATATCTTTAGGGAGGATGACGACCCCTCCTCCTTTATCAGCTGGCCTTATGATGATGTCTTTTCGTTTCTCTAGAGCTACGATACCATCCTGAATGTGTTTTAAACTTGTGTTCTTTTTTGGTTCCAATTGGTGGAGGTCCCGTATAATGAGACCTTTAAATACCTCGACTTGATGGTTGGGGTTATTGAGGGGGTTGAATAAAGATTTGTTTTTCAAGCCGCTATTAATGATGCCCCGAGGGTTCTCTATGGTAGACACCATCTGTGAGGTTAGTTCCACAAAATGCTTCTTAATGTTTAGTTTCCTAATAAATTTGTGTACATCAATATAAACATTGAATTTGTTTAAGGGCTGTTTCAATCCACATTTGAGGCCCATATTTAAGATGTTTAATTCCTTATGAGTCAGTACCACTGGGCTTAAGTTAAATATACCGGTTATTGATTGTTTCTCCTTCTTTTTTTGGATTTTCTTTCCGGCCCTGCATCCTCTGGTTCTGTGTTCCTTTGTTGAGCGTGATAGGTTTGTTCCCTGGGCCATTGGTATTGCGGGTGAGGTTCTCTCCACTCTCGCTCCCTCTGTTGTGGCGGGGGGTAATGGGGTTTCCCCCTGTGTGGGGGAAAGCCCCTGCCCCTTCCCTGTCCCCCTCCCCCTCTCCCTAAAAAAGGACGGGGTGGTTGGTAGTTGTTTTGTTGTTCAAAGGGGTGAAATCTATTTTGCGTTGGTACTTGATATGGTGTGTGTGGACGGTTATATTGTTGCTGATTGTATGCCTGATTATTCTTACCTCCTCCTCCTTTCATTTTTTCTTTCGTTGGTGGGATTGGAGTGGAGAAATTTGCTGGCGTATCAAATACAATCTCGTCGTCACTTATAAAACCCCGGACTCTGTCCATTAACGTGGTGATGGCCTGGTTTATCAGGGGTTCGGTTGGTTGAGGTTTTTCCACTAAATTAATATTCCCTGGCAGAGTTTGTTGCCATGCATAAATACTATTAGTTTTGAAGTCCCCCAAATCTCTGTGGTTTTTAATTTCTTAATTTTCTTTTTTTGTGTGTCCTTATCCACTTTCTCTAATCTTTTATTTGTTCTGGTGTTAAAATCGGTGATTGGTTGGGTGTCTTTAATTGGGTCCAGCTGTTGCTGTAGTGTGTTGATTTTGGTTTCTAAGATGATCATTTTGCGTTTTTTTCTCTGTAGGATCAATTCTTGTAGTTTGAAACCTACTCCGTTAAAAAAATCAAACCATTCTTGGATGGACCCTGGATCGTCTAAACCATCCTGGGGTACTACTTCCCATCTCAAGCTTCTGATAATGATTTTATCTTTTATGTATTGCTCCAGGGTACATATATCCCACCATGTTCTGACCTGTTTTTCTAGAATGTTCCCCAACATTGTCATTGCTCCGTTATAATTTACCTGGGTGGCCGTGGGTTCACTCTGTGAAAATATTGTATCTACATTAATGTTCCTATTGCTTAGAAATCTTAAAGCATCCATAGCTGCGGAGTAATTGGTTATGTGATGTGTAAAAAGATACTAAAATGATAATCTGGCCCTCCTTTCTAGTATCACTCTGCGCTTGTGGATGTTATGTCATAAGGATATAAACAATAGTAAAATGTATAAAATAGATATAAATATATAAATATGTGAACCTAAGAGCATATAAATATAAAACATATATATAAAAGAACAGCAGCTGCTAAAAAATCAAGCGTACATATAAAACAGTATCATATAAAACTAATAAAAAGTTCAGAATAAAACTGCAGCAGCGCTACGAACAAAGTTCAATTGTGCGTCTTCTATGATAATCGCTTATATAGGTGATGAGGTAGTAAATGGTGAATCTAGTTGTAATATATCCAATTCATAATCTTAGTGCTCCTTTCACCAGTAGTGTATAACACCGCGTGGGGGGATTTTTGAAAGTCCCCTTTAGGGGGCGCACTCACCAGATGTAAGATAAATAAAAGCCTAGATCAACATTCCTCCTTCAGCAATAATATAATTGGAAATTATCCTTCTCCGCCATAGACAGATGTCAAATCAGGTATGGGTATAGAAAAGATATCCTCCTCAATCTATCCTGTCTTCTTATCCTCAGTGATAGAAAAAAGGTGCCACTGGCATATATGTGGAAAAAATACAAACTACATAGGGTAGTACTGTTTGACCATTTAATAAATTTAATCCCAAGGTAATCCCTTAGTTACATATATGCGTACCACAAAGTAAAATAATACAGGCGAAAAGATAAAATGAGCGCTACAGCGCCGGACACTTGCCCCTGATGAGCGCCACGGTGTATTTCCCTCGGCACTTCCTTGTTCGGCAGGTCCTGGAGCGCATGAACGTCACTTCCGGTTTGCTGGGTTGGTTGGCCACGCCCTGACGTTTCGTCACTTCCTGACTTCCTCTGAGGGCGTGACCAACCGTCACAGCAACCGGAATTTATGCTAGGTCAGAACCCGCCCTCTGGTTAAACGTCAGAGCACGCTCTGCGTGCCTGCGACGTCGCGCATGCGCGCTGAGCGAGTCGACGTCCATACCCTACTGTGGGCGGAAATTCTGTCAGGTGCAGCTCGATCTGCCCCACTCTGATAGGCGTTTGTACTCGGGCTGCATCCTGATTGGCTACTCTGTCTAAACATGTCGGGAGCGGTGTCGAGCCGACATGTATACAGAGGGGACTTCAATTACTGATTATAAGGATTGATGTCAGACACACCACCTCATACCACCTCATGTACGCTTGATTTTTTAGCAGCTGCTGTTCTTTTATATATATGTTTTATATTTATATGCTCTTAGGTTCACATATTTATATATTTATATACATTTATATCTATTTTATACATTTTACTATTGTTTATATCCTTATGACATAACATCCACAAGCGCAGAGTGATACTAGAAAGGAGGGCCAGATTATCATTTTAGTATCTTTTTACACATCACATAACCAATTACTCCGCAGCTATGGATGCTTTAAGATTTCTAAGCAATAGGAACATTAATGTAGATACAATATTTTCACAGAGTGAACCCACGGCCACCCAGGTAAATTATAACGGAGCAATGACAATGTTGGGGAACATTCTAGAAAAACAGGTCAGAACATGGTGGGATATATGTACCCTGGAGCAATACATAAAAGATAAAATCATTATCAGAAGCTTGAGATGGGAAGTAGTACCCCAGGATGGTTTAGACGATCCAGGGTCCATCCAAGAATGGTTTGATTTTTTTAACGGAGTAGGTTTCAAACTACAAGAATTGATCCTACAGAGAAAAAAACGCAAAATGATCATCTTAGAAACCAAAATCAACACACTACAGCAACAGCTGGACCCAATTAAAGACACCCAACCAATCACCGATTTTAACACCAGAAGAAAGATTAGAGAAAGTGGATAAGGACACACAAAAAAAGAAAATTAAGAAATACCACAGAGATTTGGGGGACTTCAAAACTAATAGTATTTATGCATGGCAACAAACTCTGCCAGGGAATATTAATTTAGTGGAAAAACCTCAACCAACCGAACCCCTGATAAACCAGGCCATCACCACGTTAATGGACAGAGTCCGGGGTTTTATAAGTGACGACGAGATTGTATTTGATACGCCAGCAAATTTCTCCACTCCAATCCCACCAACGAAAGAAAAAATGAAAGGAGGAGGAGGTAAGAATAATCAGGCATACAATCAGCAACAATATAACCGTCCACACACACCATATCAAGTACCAACGCAAAATAGATTTCACCCCTTTGAACAACAAAACAACTACCAACCACCCCGTCCTTTTTTAGGGAGAGGGGGAGGGGGACAGGGAAGGGGCAGGGGCTTTCCCCCACACAGGGGGAAACCCCATTACCCCCTGCCACAACAGAGGGAGCGAGAGTGGAGAGAACCTCACCCGCAATACCAATGGCCCAGGGAACAAACCTATCACGCTCAACAAAGGAACACAGAACCAGAGGATGCAGGGCCGGAAAGAAAATCCAAAAAAAGAAGGAGAAACAATCAATAACCGGTATATTTAACTTAAGCCCAGTGGTACTGACTCATAAGGAATTAAACATCTTAAATATGGGCCTCAAATGTGGATTGAAACAGCCCTTAAACAAATTCAATGTTTATATTGATGTACACAAATTTATTAGGAAACTAAACATTAAGAAGCATTTTGTGGAACTAACCTCACAGATGGTGTCTACCATAGAGAACCCTCGGGGCATCATTAATAGCGGCTTGAAAAACAAATCTTTATTCAACCCCCTCAATAACCCCAACCATCAAGTCGAGGTATTTAAAGGTCTCATTATACGGGACCTCCACCAATTGGAACCAAAAAAGAACACAAGTTTAAAACACATTCAGGATGGTATCGTAGCTCTAGAGAAACGAAAAGACATCATCATAAGGCCAGCTGATAAAGGAGGAGGGGTCGTCATCCTCCCTAAAGATATGTATCATGCACAGATCCTTGATTTGTTATCAGATACCAACACGTATAAAGCTTTGGATAAGGATCCGACACAAGCGTTCAGGAATCAACTCGTCACTCTAATCGAGATGGGCACTAAATCAGGAGTACTTTCAGAAAAAGAAAGGCATTATCTGGTACCAACCAGTAACAAGATCCCTACGATTTATACATTGCCAAAGATCCATAAAGACTCAATAAACCCACCACCTAGACCTATTGTAAATAGCATAGACTCCGTCACAGCTAGGTTGGGACAGTATCTAGATACGTTTTTACAAAGGAGTGTGTCGATTACGCAAGCTTACTTGAAAGACACAAAGGACTTCCTAAATTGTCTACAAAACATTACGTTAAGACACAACCAGGAAGTTCTGTTGGTAACCTCGGACGTATCCTCCCTCTACTCAATAATTCAACATGATGATGCATTATTAGCCCTAAATTGGGCCTTGAGTAAGAGGGAGGAACTCCCGCATAATCAGAAAGTTTTTATTGGCCAGGCCCTAGATTTCTGCTTATCCCACAACTATTTCTGGTACGATAGTAAATTTTATCTGCAACAGAGGGGAGTTGCAATGGGTGCCAAATTCGCACCCAGTATCGCAAATTTGTTTATGGCAGAATGGGAGGATAAAATGATTTTTAACGACAGAAGAGCTGAACTCATTTTTTATAAACGTTTTATCGATGATATGTTTTTAATATGGGCCGGCTCAGAAGAATCATTATTGACTTTCTTAAAGACCCTAAACACCAACAACAATAACATTAAACTAACCTCTGAATGGAGCAGTAAGACGATAAACTTCCTGGATGTGACTGTTGATCGCCATAACACAGGATTTGGTACCAAGGTGTTTTTTAAAGCGACAGACAGAAACAGCTATCTACCTATTACAAGTGGACACCACCCACAGTGGCTAAGGAATATTCCTAAAGGACAGATCATGCGCGTTAAACGGAATTGCTCAGATAATGAGGTCTTTCTCACGCAAGCAAAAGTCTTATCAGACAGATTCATAGCTAAGGGCTATGCACCACAACCCCTAAAGAAAATTGTAGAGGAAATCGAACAAATTCCCAGGGAATTGTGCCTACAGATCAAACCCAAACCAGCAGTAGGGGGCACCAACTTAAAAGAATGGGGCTTTATCTCGCAATTTCATAGTCAATTCAGGGAGGTGGAGGACATTTTCACAAAACACTGGCACATTTTACTTTTGGATAAGAAATTGGGCCCAGTACTCCCCCCTAAACCACAATTTATATATCGAAAGGCTCCTAATCACGGGGATAGGGTGGTGAAGAAAATACTGGACCCTCCCAGCAAACCTCAGACGTTCTGGAACAAAAATGGTTTTTTTGCCTGTAGAAGATGTAGAGCATGTAAGGAAGTGTCGCGCCCCATTAGGGGGCTGGAAAACTTCATCTCTCCTTCCAATCAGAGACAATTTGACATCGAGCAGTTTATTACGTGCAACAGCAGCTTCGTGGTCTATGCTCTAAAATGTCCGTGCGGGCTTTTATATATAGGGCGCACCAAAAGACTTTTACGCATCCGAATAGCTGAGCATGTGAACAACATAAAGATAGGTTATAAGGACCACAATGTGTCACTGCATTTCAAACTTAAGCACAACCAGGACCCCTCAGGCCTGGAATTTTGGGGGATTGAAAGTTTGGAATCAAACTGGAGGGGTTCTCATAAGGTGCGCGAACTTTCTAAAAAAGAGACAAAATGGATTTTTTTAACCGAAGTTTTAGCGCCCAAAGGTTTGAACATTGAATTAGACATTAATTGTTTTATTAGTGATTCGTAGACATTAAGCTGAATAACTATTAGTATTAGCACGACTTATTACTAGAACGCTACGAATATACACATAGGGCCTCCACCCTCGATTTTAGTGATTTTAGTAACTTTATGAGTACTTTTATTAGTTATACACAGCAGAGTTTACTTGGTATTTATTTGAATATTTCGGTGTGTTATTCTTGTCATTTTATTATCTATTTTTTTATATATATTTTTTTATATAGATTTTTTAGCCATAATTTCGGTGTGTTATTCTTGTCAATTTTATTATTTTTTATATATATTTTTATGCCATATATATTGAATTATTCATATATTTATTGATGGATGCATGTTCTGTGGATTGGGAAAACAAAACGCTGCTGATTATGATGTCAAGGTTTACAGCCATCACAGCGTTTCCTCATTATGATCAGTAGAGTGTGTGCACACATTATTTAGCATTAAACCCGGCATTATAATATAAATAGAATAAAAAAAAAAAAAAAATTCTGACTACCGGGGGTAACATTGTTACCAAAACATGCCCTTATCGCTTCAGGGCACAAGTGTCAGCAGAAGGAACGACTGTATGACGGTATGAGGTGGTGTGTCTGACATCAATCCTTATAATCAGTAATTGAAGTCCCCTCTGTATACATGTCGGCTCGACACCGCTCCCGACATGTTTAGACAGAGTAGCCAATCAGGATACAGCCCGAGTACAAACGCCTATCAGAGTGGGGCAGATCGAGCTGCACCTGACAGAATTTCCGCCCACAGTAGGGTATGGACGTCGACTCGCTCAGCGCGCATGCGCGACGTCGCAGGCACGCAGAGCGTGCTCTGACGTTTAACCAGAGGGCGGGTTCTGACCTAGCATAAATTCCGGTTGCTGTGACGGTTGGTCACGCCCTCAGAGGAAGTCAGGAAGTGACGAAACGTCAGGGCGTGGCCAACCAACCCAGCAAACCGGAAGTGACGTTCATGCGCTCCAGGACCTGCCGAACAAGGAAGTGCCGAGGGAAATACACCGTGGCGCTCATCAGGGGCAAGTGTCCGGCGCTGTAGCGCTCATTTTATCTTTTCGCCTGTATTATTTTACTTTGTGGTACGCATATATGTAACTAAGGGATTACCTGGGGATTAAATTTATTAAATGGTCAAACAGTACTACCCTATGTAGTTTGTATTTTTTCCACATATATGCCAGTGGCACCTTTTTTCTATCACTGAGGATAAGAAGACAGGATAGATTGAGGAGGATATCTTTTCTATACCCATACCTGATTTGACATCTGTCTATGGCGGAGAAGGATAATTTCCAATTATATTATTGCTGAAGGAGGAATGTTGATCTAGGCTTTTATTTATCTTACATCTGGTGAGTGCGCCCCCTAAAGGGGACTTTCAAAAATCCCCCCACGCGGTGTTATACACTACTGGTGAAAGGAGCACTAAGATTATGAATTGGATATATTACAACTAGATTCACCATTTACTACCTCATCACCTATATAAGCGATTATCATAGAAGACGCACAATTGAACTTTGTTCGTAGCGCTGCTGCATTTAATATTGTGGTATAGCAATTTGGAATTGTGTTATTTCTACCTGCAGCATGATATAATTATATTCCAAATATTAAGAGACATACACATTTTTGTCTGTCTTTACAAAGCTAAGACCAAAGTCTGTACAATGGTTTTGTCGTGATATGTGTTTAAAAATAGATTAATTCTATATTTAAAAATAAGTCTTGATCAAAGTATCAAGCCCTGTACACAGTATAACATTTTGTCTGCGCATTTTTAAAGTGTAAGCTAGAAGGTCTGCTTGTTTTGAGAAGGAATCTCCAGAGCCAAAATCAACACCATTTGTTTTTTAAGTCCGTGAAGCCACGGAAAGCTATACACCAAGTTACCAAGTCTAAATTTATCAAGTTATCATTTAGGTATTGAAATATGGTATTTTGTAATAAGAGAAATGTGATTATCAACATCTCTATCATCATAATTCTTTGATATTTAAAAGTATATCCATATTTGTATTATCACAAAATATAAATAAACTAGAAAGAGAACTTGGTAGAAATGACAGCCTGAGAAAGGCCCTTGTCCCTCAGCACCTGGTTTTCAACAGCCAAGCCATTAGCCAGAATCTGTAAAGCGGAGTGGTAAACTGGACCTTGAGAAAGATCTGGGCAGCATGGAAGGTACCACATAGTGTCTGCAGCTACCAGAATGCCCTCATGTTGGATCCTTAACCAGGGGAGGCATAGATCAGGGAGTAAATGTGCCACAGAGCCATCGGAGCATGTGATGCTTCTGCCCAGGGAGCCTTTGTCCTGGCTACAAAACATGGGAACGGTTTGATTAAAAAAAAATAAAAAATCCTGGGCGCAGAGATCAATGTCCAGAGTGCCCCATCTTTGGCAAATCTGAAGAAAACCAACAGGATGCAGGGACCATTCTTAGATAGTCTGCTTGCCAGTTGTTCGCCCCTGGAATGTGAACTGCCGATAGGGCGGGTACATTAAGTTTTGCCTAGTTGAGGATGTTAAGGGCCTCCAGAGTCAGGCCAAGCTCCTGGTGTCCCCTTGGTGATTGAGGTAAGCCACCACCATTGCATTGTCCTAGTGTGCCCTGGTTGGGTAACCCTGGAGCAGTCATCCAAAGGGAGAGGCAGATCGCCCGACGTTCCAGAATGTTGATGGGAATTAGATAAAGATTAATCCTTGTAAGATACAGCACTGAAAAAGATCCCACAGTGAAAAAATATACTAAAAATAGAGAATGTGTCTTCAATAAAATAATAAAACAATATGTCTCAATACAAAAAAAAAATCTGACCAATAGGATGACGTGTTTCTCAGCATCCGCTGTTTCATCAGATCCATACAGTCTATTCCAGGGGTAAACAATATATAGAAGAGAAAGGTGCCGTGATTGGTCTAACAGGCCCCTCCCCCAACTTGACAAAGCCACCCTGAGACCAGAATTTTTTATTTAGAAGCAGATGGTTGCAGTGCGCAGAGAAATTAGGTGACTTACACGAAAGCAAAGCTTGGTAAAGCAGGTCAACCAGGGTGAGTACCAGGTACTCCAGGAAAGCAGATGGAACCAGCACTGACTCGCAAAGGTTCAGAGTCCGTCCTAATTTCTCCAATGTCTTGATTGTTATGCAGACAGTGCTGGCAGAAGCAGGTCGTCCAGAAATCACACAACTACTATCCCGTTTAGGTCTAACAGAGCCAGGATGGGAGCTAGCGTCTTGGTGAAGACCGCAGCACAGATGCTAGACCAAAGGGTAAGGTCATGAATTGGTAGTGCCTCCCTCCCACCACAATAAACGCTAAGGGTAGAAGCACAGATTGGAGGGGAAAAACAATCTGACAGGATTAGAATTCTGTCTTGTAGCCTCAGGAGACAGCCTCCAGAACCCATTTGTCTGAGATGTGGAAAAGCCAGTTGTATACATACAGGTCCTTCTCAAAAAATTAGCATATTGTGATAAAGTTCATTATTTTCTGTAATGTACTGATAAACATTAGACTTTCATATATTTTAGATTCATTACACACAACTTAAGTAGTTCAAGCCTTTTCTTGTTTTAATATTGATGATTTTGGCATACAGCTCATGAAAACCCAAAAATCCTATCTCAAAAAATTAGCATATCATGAAAAGGTTCTCTAAACGACCTATTAACCTAATCATCTGAATCAACTAATTAACTCTAAACACCTGCAAAAGATTCCTGAGGCTTTTAAAAACTCCCAGCCTGGTTCATTACTCAAAACCGCAATCATGGGTAAGACTGCCGACCTGACTGCTGTCCAGAAGGCCATCATTGACACCCTCAAGCAAGAGGGTAAGACACAGAAAGAAATTTCTGAACGAATAGGCTGTTCCCAGAGTGCTGTATCAAGGCACCTCAGTGGGAAGTCTGTGGGAAGGAAAAAGTGTGGCAGAAAACGCTGCACAACGAGAAGAGGTGACCGGACCCTGAAGAAGATTGTGGAGAAGGACCGATTCCAGACCTTGGAGGACCTGCGGAAGCAGTGGACTGAGTCTGGAGTAGAAACATCCAGAGCCACCGTGAACAGGCGTGTGCAGGAAATGGGCTACAGGTGCCGCATTCCCCAGGTCAAGCCACTTTTGAACCAGAAACAGCGACAGAAGCGCCTGACCTGGGCTACAGAGAAGCAGCACTGGACTGTTGCTCAGTGGTCCAAAGTACATTCGGAAATCGAGGTGCCAGAGTCTGGAGGAAGACTGGGGAGAGGGAAATGCCAAAATGCCTGAAGTCCAGTGTCAAGTACCCACAGTCAGTGATGGTCTGGGGTGCCATGTCAACTGCTGGTGTTGGTCCACTGTGTTTTATCAAGGGCAGGGTCAATGCAGCTAGCTATCAGGAGATTTTGGAGCGCTTCATGCTTCCATCTGCTGAAAAGCTTTATGGAGATGAAGATTTCATTTTTCAGCACGACCTGGCACCTGCTCACAGTGCCAAAACCACTGGTAAATGGTTTACTGACCATGGTATTACTGTGCTCAATTGGCCTGCCAACTCTCCTGACCTGAACCCCATAGAGAATCTGTGGGATATTGGGAAGAGAAAGTTGAGAGACGCAAGACCCAACACTCTGGATGAGCTTAAGGCCACTATCGAAGCATCCTGGGCCTCCATAACACCTCAGCAGTGCCACAGGCTGGTTGCCTCCATGCCACGCCGCATTGAAGCAGTCATTTCTGAAAAAAGGATTCCCGACCAAGTATTGAGTGCATAACTGAACATAATTATTTGAAGGTTGACTTTTTTTGTATTAAAAACACTTTTCTTTTATTGGTCGGATGAAATATGCTAATTTTTTGAGATAGGATTTTGGGGTTTTCATGAGCTGTATGCCAAAATCATCAATATTAAAACAAGAAAAGGCTTGAACTACTTCAGTTGTGTGTAATGAATCTAAAATATATGAAAGTCTAATGTTTATCAGTACATTACAGAAAATAATGAATTTTATCACAATATGCTAATTTTTTGAGAAGGACCTGTACAAAAAAAAAACAATTTGGAACCGAGAATGGCTGTATCAATGTTAAATTGTTGTGGTGCCTACAACCCTATATTCAATCCAGGGGAAGTGTCTCCAAAACACATAGTACAAAAAAAAAGTCCTCAATGTTATGACACCTTGCCAGTAGTTTGCAAATAGCAGAAGACCCTCCCCCCACCACACACCTTGAGATGGCAAGATGAGGGCTTAGAAGACTTGGGCTGCCAGGGAAGCTTAGATCCAGAGGAAGCGTTAGGCGTGGAGGAATTTTGAAAAATGTGTTTGTGGGCTGAAAAGGAGAGACCAGACCTGCAATGTGTGTCCTTCACCTTCCAAGTTTGAGGCAGGAAGGTACTCTTGCCTCCAGAGATGTTTTTGATAAGCTTTTCCAGGGATGCGGCAGAGGTGGCCACCCACTAAAGGCAAGCCAGGAGGAACGTGTTTTTTTGAATTTGGAGGTCTGATCCACAGACCAGCACTTAAGCCAGAAGAACCAAAATAACAGCGGAGACAGACAGATGAGAAACCAACTGTCTAGAATCCACTGCTGCGTTACACAGGTACAGGCATACCCCGCTTTACGGACACTCACTTTACGTACACTCGCGAGTACGGACATACCCGCGAGTGTACATAAAGTGCCTCACAAGACAAACATTCCTGCACCATCAGCCGCAGTAGAAGGAACTTAAGCTCTGAGCATGTAACCTACCCTATTCCAGTGTGCTCTTCCTGTTTCCTGGCCGCCGCCCCACTTCTTGTGCACAGCGCGATGTCCGGGGGATGGATTGGAGTGGGCCCCCCCTTGCATCAGATGAGCCTAATTACATGTGAGTGTTTCCCTGACACCCCCACTACAGCCCCTGAAGCCCCATAACAGCCCCTGGCACCCCCACTACAGCCCCTGGCTCCCTCAATACAGCCTAGAAGTGAAAAAGTGTATTGCTTCACTTTAAGTACATTTTCGTTTTACATACATGCTCTGGTCCCATTGTGTACTTAAAAGTGGGGTATGCCTGTATTTCAGACCTTGGACTAGTTGGTCCGCCAATTCCACCTAAGCGGGGGGCACTTGTTCAGAAGCCGAACCCTGGCGTAGTAACTTGGCCCATTTGGTTAAGGTCTGAGAGACCCATAACAGAGGCGATTATTGGACAAATTAAAGCAGTATTAAACACAAAATCAAAAATGTATTACATTGCAGCATATCAATCATTAGATGTGGTAGCTGCATTGGTTTTCTTTTGCCCTTTTCCCCTCTGTTTTCACCTGGTGATCTGGCCAAGAACACACCTCCTGTATTAGTGAGGCACAGCTCTAGATGAATGAGCAAATGAGGCACAGAAGAGAGCAGCATTGTCTGGGGGGAGGGGGGGAGTGATAAATGTATTAGAACATATAGATACACTAACATTGAATTGAAGCCAAACTCCAGCTCACACTTTATAATCAGTTAAAGCAGTTTTTCAGGAAAAATGTTTTGCATTAATACAAAAAAAACTCATCATTTTAAAGTGGTGTTCCGGCCGAAATTACACTTTTTAAATAAAAATACCTCTATAATACACAAGCTTAAAGTGGTTGTAAACCCACTTTTCGTTTTTTTTTCCCCCACCTGCAAGAGAAAGGCATAATGAGCTAGTATGACTAGCATATTAGCTCATTATGTACCACTTACCTTAGATCGGGGCCCCCGAAGCAGTCCGCGTCCCTCCATCTAGACGCATCCATCCCTGCGGCGATAGCCGGAATGTTAGTTCCGGGTATCGCCGCACCAGCCAATCAAAGCGCCGCTCCGGCGCTGTGATTGGCCGGAGCGGCGAAGACGTGACTCTGCGCATGCGCGCATGACCCGTCGAATTTGGCTACGTCGTCGAATACTGCGACCTAGCCGAATTTGTGAATGGGATTAGTTAGTCTGTAAACTGAGGTCCGTTTTGTTAGGTTATTACAGCATATTGAAAGTTTATAAACTAGAATTAGAACGTGGCCATCTTATGTGT
Organism: Rana muscosa; assembly: GCA_029206835.1. Lineage (NCBI taxonomy): Eukaryota > Metazoa > Chordata > Amphibia > Anura > Ranidae > Rana > Rana muscosa. The sequence continues at coordinate 160,633,060 of CM055118.1, forward strand.
GGGCATCTGAAGCCAGACTGTATTACTTCCTGGATTTCATTACTGCAGATCTCTCACATGCTCAGTGCTGCACAAGCAGTGTAATAGGTTTCAGGTCAGGTTTCCATAGCAATGGCAGTGTCAGAGGAAGTTGACACTTTTCTATGCAAACCTCTCCTCCCTGCAGGAAAAAGTAAATATACTGCATGTTCAAGAAATTTTTATATATATATATATATATATATATATGTATAATCTTGGTGTGTGTGCATATATATATATATATATATATATATACACACACACATCTTCCCAGCACATCGAATTGCATGGTCCACATCGAATCGCATCAACCCCAGCACATCGAATCGCATCAACCCCAGCACATCGAATCGCATCAACACCAGCACATCGAATCGCATCAACACCAGCACAACGAATCGCATGGCCCACAGCACATTGCATCAACCCCAGCACATCGAATTGCATCAACCCCAGTACAGTGAATCGCATCAACCCCAGCACAACAAATCGCATCAACCCCAGCACAACAAATCGCATCAACCCCAGCACAACAATTCGCATCAACCCCAGCACAACAAATCGCATCAACCCCAGCACAACGAATCGCATCAACCCCAGCACAACGAATCGCATCAACCCCAGCACATTGAATCGCATCAACCCCTGCACAACAAATCGCATCAAGCCCAGCACAACAAATCGCATCAACACCAGCACATCGAATTGCATCAACCCCAGCACATTGAATTGCATGGCCCACAGCACATCGAATCGCATCAACACCAGCACATCAAATCGCATCAACCCCATCACAACAAATCGCATCAACACCAGCACATCGAATCGCATCAACCCCATCACAACAAATCGCATCAACACCAGCACATCGAATCGCATCAACCCCAGCACATCAAATCGCATCAACCCCAGCACAACAAATCGCATCAACCCCAGCACAACAAATCGCATCAACCCCAGCACATCGAATCGCATCAACCCCAGCACATCGAATCACATCAACCCCAGCACATCGAATCGCATCAACCCCAGCACATCGAATCGCATCAACCCCAGCACATCGAATTGCATCCCCCCAGCACATCGAATTGCATGGCCCACAGCACATTGCATCAACCGCAGCACATTGAATCGCATCAACCGCAGCACAACAAATCGCATCAACCCCAGCACATCGAATCGCATCAACCCCAGCACAACAAATTGCATCAACCCCAGCACATCGAATTGCATGGCCCACAGCACATCGAATCGCATCAACACCAACACATCAAATCGCATCAACCCCAGCACATCGAATCGCATCAACCCTGGCACATCGAATCACATCAACCCCAGCACATCAAATCGCATCAACCCCAGCATAACAAATCGCATCAACCCCAACACATCGAATCGCATCAACCCCAGCACATCGAATCACATCAACCCCAGCACAACAAATCGCATCAATCCCAGCACAGTGAATCGCATCAACCTCAGCACAGTGAATCGCATCAACCTCAGCACAGTGAATCGCATCAACCCCAGCACAGGGAATCGCATCAACCCCAGCACATCGAATCGCATCAATCCCAGCACATCGAAACGCATCAACCCCAGCACAACAAATCGCATCAACCCCAGCACAACAAATCGCATCAACCCCAGCACAACGAATCGCATCAACCCCAGCACAACGAATCGCATCAACCCCAGCACAGTGAATCGCATCAACCCCAGCACATTGAATCGCATCAACCCCAGCACATTGAATTGCATCAACCCCAGCACATTGAATTGCATCAACCCTAGCACATCGAATTGCATCAACACCAGCACATCAAATTGCATCAACCCCAGCACATCGAATCGCATCAACCCCAGCACAGTGAATCGCATGGCCCACAGCACATCGAATCGCATCAACACCAGCACATCGAATCGCATCAACCCCAGCACATCGAATTGCATGGCCCACAGCACATCGAATCGCATCAACACCAGCACATCGAATCGCATCAACCCCAGCACAACAAATTCCATCAACCCCAGCACAGTGAATCGCATCAACCCCAGCACAAATCGCATCAACCCCAGCACAACAAATCGCATCAACACCAGCACATCAAATCGCATCAACCCTAGCACAACAAATCGCATCAACACCAGCACATCGAATTGCATCAACACCAGCACATCGAATTGCATCAACCCCAGCACATCGAATCACATCAACCCCAGCACAACAAATCGCATCAACCCCAGCACATCAAATCGCATCAACCCCAGCACATCGAATTGCATGGCCCACAGCACATCGAATCGCATCAACACCAGCACATCGAATCGCATCAACCCCAGCACAACAAATCGCATCAACACCAGCACATCGAATCGCATCAACCCCAGCACAACAAATTGCATCAACCCCAGCACATCAAAACGCATCAACCCCAGCACATCGAATCGCATCAACCCCAGCACAGTGAATCGCATCAACCCCAGCACAGTGAATCGCATCAACCCCAGCACAGTGAATCGCATCAACCCCAGCACAACAATTCACATCAACCCCAGCACAACGAATCGCATCAACCCCAGGACAACAAATCGCATCAACCCCAGCACAGTGAATCGCATCAACCCCAGCACATCGAATCGCATCAACCCCAGCACAACAAAATCGCATCAACCCCAGCACATCAAATCACATCAATCCCAGCACATCGAATCGCATCAACCCCAGCACAACAAATCACATCAACCCCAGCACAACGAATCACATCAACCCCAGCACAACAAATCGCATCAGCCCTAGCACAACAAATCGCATCAACCCCAGCACATCAAATCGCATCAACCCCAGCACATCGAATCGCATCAACCCCAGCACATCGAATTGCATGGCCCACAGCACATCGAATCGCATCAACACCAACACATCAAATCGCATCAACCCCAGCACATCGAATCGCATCAACCCCAGCACATCGAATCACATCAACCCCAGCACATCGATTCGCATCAACCCCAGCATAACAAATCGCATCAACCCCAGCACATCGAATCGCATCAACCCCAGCACATCAAATCAACCCCAGCACAACAAATCGCATCAATCCCAGCACAACGAATCACATCAACCCCAGCACAGTGAATCGCACCAACCCCAGCACAGTGAATCGCATCAACCTCAGCACAGTGAATCGCATCAACCCCAGCACAACAAATCGCATCAACCCCAGCACATCAAATCGCATCAACCCCAGCACATCGAATCGCATCAACCCCAGCACAACAAATCGCATCAACCCCAGCACAACAAATCACATCAACCCCAGCACATCGAATCGCATCAACCCCAGCACAATGAATCGCATCAACCCCACCACAACAAATTGCATCAACACCAGCACATCGAATTGCATCAACCCCAGCACATCGAATTGCATGGCCCACAGCACAACGAATCGCATTAACACCAGCACATCGAATCGCATCAACCCCAGCACAACAAATCGCATCAACCCCAGCACATCAAATCGCATCAACCCGAGCACAACAAATCGCATCAACCCCAGCACATCGAATCGCATCCTCCCAGCATATCGAATTGCATGGCCCACAGCACATTGCATCAACCCCAGCACATCGAATCGCATCAACCCCAGCACAACAAATCGCATCAACACCAGCACATCAAATCGCATTAACCCCAGCACAACAAATCGCATCAACCCCAGCACAACAAATCGCATCAACCCCCGCCCACAGCACATTGCATCACCCCCAGCACATTGAATCGCATCAACCCCAGATCAAATGCTGCCAGTGTGAGTGTGCCCATCAATTGCTGTGACTGTGACACTTTGCCCCATTAATAGCTGCCAGTGTCAATTGCCGCCATTTGTCACCTCATCATCTGCTAACCTTTTAATCTGGACTCTCTGTCACTCTGGTCTGGTGGGACAGACTTCAGCCAGCGCCGGTCTTCTTCTCTTCTTGGTTCCCTGGTCCAGGCACAGGCAGGCAGTCGGGATGCTTGGGCGGGAGGAGGAGGAGCATGGAGGAGGTCGGATGTCGTGCAGACATGGGCTGCAGCCTGAAATGCACTGTGGGTGGGAGCGGGAGGTCGGGATCAGCTGAGCCGAGCCGGTGGATCTAAGGCAGTGCTGCCATGGCCGGAGGAGGAGGAGAGGAGGTGGGTCATGGGTGGAGTCGAGTCTTCAGGCAGCACTGCGACTGGGTAAAGGCCTGTTCCCTCTGGCCGGCCGCCTCCCTCTGCTCTCATTCTCTGCATGTGTAATGCCTAGATACAGGCAATATAGGCAATGCGTGTTAGGACAGGAAGTTCTATCACCGCGGACTAGGAACTAGGCATAAAATAATTCTGCCTAGCAACACATATATAGAAGTGTCAAAGGTTTTTTTTTATTATTAATACAAAGCTGTTCACGAAAAGTTTTTTTTAGGGTGGACCTCCGCTTTAATAACTCCTGCCAGTTTTAAATGGTTTGTCTCATCCACGTAATCTGATATATTCTGCTGGAGAGCTTGTGCTTTTGAGAAATAACAGACTTGCTGGCTGGATCACCAGATGAAAGTGGAAGAAAGCCTAAAAAAAAGAAACAAATACAGCCATCACATCTAAGATTTAGCCCTTTCGCCACCAGGTCCGTAAGTCGTACAGACCTAACGGCGGTGGGGGGTATTGCACATAATCCAGTGGCTGCAGCCACCAGGATTGTGTGTGAAATTGACAGGCAAACGCCTGCCTGTCAGGTGAGAGCGTTCAGGGGGCACTTTCACCCGATCGCTTTCACACCCCCGATACCGGTGCGGTCCCCACCTCGCCATGCTTACCAGGCTCCACTTGCCTATTGGCGGGCCCAGGACAGTCATGGCGGGTGCCGGCGGATAGAGGGGAAGGAGAAGAGCGGATACACATCTGCTCTCCTCCCCTTCTTGCAGTGACCCAGAAAGCGACGTCACTTCCAGGTCACGTTCTCGTGTCCCCGGCTCGCTTTGCCGGTGTAGAATGTTTTGCAATGCGATCTGCAAAACATTCAGTGAAATACAGGAGATTTGCAGGGTCTTTTAGACCCTGCGTATCTCAATAAAGAGATCCTGTCACAAAAAAAATCACAACATAGGGCACTGTTTGTCCCCTATGTGATGTAAAAAAAAAAAAAAAGTAATTTTTTTTATTTGCAAAAAAATGTAGTTTATTACACCTAAGCACATAAACCCCCCCAAAAATTGAGGCCCCCCCACATATACACAAGCGTAAACGCATGCGTCGGGGGCACCTACACGTGAAAACGTCAATTGCGATACACATTACATATTGCTGCGTACGTATATATATAATCTTGGTGTGTGTGTGTGTGTGCATATATATATATATATATATATATATATATATATATACACACACACACACACACACACATCTTCCCAGCACATCGAATTGCATGGCCCACATCGAATCGCATCAACCCCAGCACATCGAATCGCATCAACCCCAGCACATCGAATCGCATCAACCCCAGCACAACAAATCGCATCAACACCAGCACATCGAATCGCATCAACACCAGCACATCGAATCGCATGGCCCACAGCACATTGCATAAACCCCAGCACATCGAATTGCATCAACCCCAGCACAACGAATCGCATCAACCCCAGCACAACAAATCGCATCAACCCCAGCACAACAAATCGCATCAACCCCAGCACAACAATTCGCATCAACCCCAGCACAACAAATCGCATCAACCCCAGCACAACAAATCGCATCAACCCCAGCACAACGAATCGCATCAAGCCCAGCACAACAAATCGCATCAACACCAGCACATCGAATTGCATCAACCCCAGCACATCGAATTGCATGGCCCACAGCACATCGAATCGCATCAACACCAGCACATCAAATCGCATCAACCCCAGCACAACAAATCGCATCAACACCAGCACATCGAATCGCATCAACCCCAGCACAACAAATCGCATCAACCCCAGCACAACAAATCGCATCAACCCCAGCACATCGAATCGCATCAACCCCAGCACATCGAATCGCATCAACCCCAGCACATCGAATTGCATCCCCCCTGCACATCGAATTGCATGGCCCACAGCACATTTCATCAACCGCAGCACATTGAATCGCATCAACCGCAGCACAACAAATCGCATCAACCCCAGCACATCGAATCGCATCAACCCCTGCACAACAAATCGCATCAACCCCATCACAACAATTCGCATCAACCCCAGCACAACAAATCGCATCAACCCCAGCACAACAAATCGCATCAACCCCAGCACAACAAATCGCATCAACCCCAGCACAGTGAATCGCATCAACCCCAGCACAACAAATCGCATCAACCCCAGCACAACAAATCGCATCAACACCAGCACATCAAATCGCATCAACCCTAGCACAACAAATCGCATCAACACCAGCACATCGAATTGCATCAACACCAGCACATCGAATTGCATCAACACCAGCACATCGAATCGATTCAACCCCAGCACAACAAATCGCATCAACACCAGCACATCGAATCGCATCAACCCCAGCACATCGAATCGCATCAACCCCAGCACAGTGAATCGCATCAACCCCAGCACAGTGAATCGCATCAACCCCAGCACAACGAATCGCATCAACCCCAGGACAACAAATCGCATCAACCCCAGCACAGTGAATCGCATCAACCCCAGCACATCGAATCGCATCAACCTGAGCACAACAAATCGCATCAACCCCAGCACATCGAATCGCATCCCCCCAGCATATCGAATTGCATGGCCCACAGCACATTGCATCAACCCCAGCACATCGAATCGCATCAACCCCAGCACAACAAATCGCATCAACACCAGCACATCAAATCGCATTAACCCCAGCACAACAAATCGCATCAACCCCAGCACAACAAATCGCATCAACCCTCGCCCACAGCACATTGCATCACCCCCAGCACATTGAATCGCATCAACCCCAGATCAAATGCTGCCAGTGTGAGTGTGCCCATCAATTGCTGCGACTGTGACACTTTGCCCCATTAATAGCTGCCAGTGTCAATTGCCGCCATTTGTCACCTCATCATCTGCTAACCTTTTAATCTGGACTCTCTGTCACTCTGGTCTGGTGGAACAGACTTCAGCCAGCGCCGGTCTTCTTCTCTTCTTGGTTCCCTGGTCCAGGCACAGGCAGGCAGTCGGGACGCTTGGGCGGGAGGAGGAGGAGCATGGAGGAGGTCGGATGTCGTGCAGACATGGGCTGCAGCCTGAAATGCACTGCGGGTGGGAGCGGGAGGTCGGGATCAGCTGAGTCGAGCCGGTGGATCTAAGGCAGTGCTGCCGTGGCCGGAGGAGGAGGAGGAGGAGAGGAGGTGGGTCATGGGTGGGTCATGGGTGGAGTTGAGTCTTCAGGCAGCACTGCGACTGGGTAAAGGCCTGTTCCCTCTGGCCAGCCGCCTCCCTCTGCTCTCATTCTCTGCATGTGTAATGCCTAGATACAGGCAATATAGGCAATGCGTGTTAGGACAGGAAGTTCTATCACCGCGGACTAGGAACTAGGCATAAAATAATTCTGCCTAGCAACACATATATAGAAGTGTCAAACGTTTTTTTTTTATTAAAACAAAGCTGTTCACGAAAAGTTTTTTTTAGGGTGGACCTCCGCTTTAATAACTCCTGCCAGTTTTAAATGGTTTGTCTCATCCACGTAATCTGATATATTCTGCTGGAGAGCTTGTGCTTTTGAGAAATAACAGACTTGCTGGCTGGATCACCAGATGAAAGTGGAAGAAAGCCTAAAAAAAGGAAACAAATACAGCCATCACATCTAAGATTTAGCCCTTTCGCCACCAGGTCCGTAAGTCGTACAGACCTAACGGCGGTGGGGGGGTATTGCACATAATCCAGTGGCTGCAGCCACCAGGATTGTGTGTGAAATTGACAGGCAAACTCCTGCCTGTCAGGTGAGAGCGTTCAGGGGGCACTTTCACCCGATCGCTTTCACACCCCCGATACCGGTGCGGTCCCCACCTCGCCATGCTTACCAGGCTCCACTTGCCTATTGGCGGGCCCAGGACAGTCATGGCGGGTGCCGGCGGATAGAGGGGAAGGAGAAGAGCGGATACACGTCTGCTCTCCTCCCCTTCTTGCAGTGACCCAGAAAGCGACGTCACTTCCAGGTCACGTTCTCGTGTCCCCGGCTCGCTTTGCCGGTGTAGAATGTTTTGCAATTCAATGCGATCTGCAAAACATTCAGTGAAATACAGGAGATTTGCAGGGTCTTTTAGACCCTGCGTATCTCAATAAAGAGATCCTGTCACAAAAAAAATCACCACATAGGGCACTGTTTGTCCCCTATGTGATGTAAAAAAAAAAAAAAGTAATTTTTTTTATTTGCAAAAAAATGTAGTTTATTACACCTAAGCACATAAACCCCCCAAAAATTGAGGCCCCCCCACATATACACAAGCGTAAACGCATGCGTCGGGGGCACCTACACGTGCAAACGTCAATTGCGATACACATTACATATTGCTGCGTACGCCGGAGTGAAAGGAATAATTCTACCACCAGACCTCCTCCGTAACACTAAACTGATACCTATGGGGGGGGGGCTTTAAAGCGTCGCCTATAGAAAATATAGGGTACCAACGTTTGACACCATTTCTCGGGCGCAAAAAAATTCAAGGTTTGGCATGTTGGGTATTTACTCGGCGCAACCTCGTCTTTTATATTTTAACAACATTTTGGGTAATTTATTGCATTTGTTTGCCCTAATATTCACGTTAGTGTTTTTTACTGAAATAATATGATTTTTGTACTCACCGTAAAATCATTTTCTCTGAAGTCCATGGACAGACACAGCTCCTTATAATTTTTGACTTGTGGGTTATGTTCCGTCTATTAGGAGAGGACTAGGCAGACATGTAAAACATGTATCTTTAGCAAAGCTGAACAGCCCCGCCCAGGGGGCGGTCCCTCTGGTCATAACCCTTCACACTGCACTTAGCAGCTCAGTTTGTCAAAATGCAGTACAAACCTAAAAAAGGGGAGTTTCATGATCAGTCCACGGTGGGCCTACAGGTTTGGGTTATTGAAGCCATACCCAGGGGCCTATCCGAAGCCGAGCGCTTTTCCAGATTATGTGAGCGTGAAACTTTCTGGATTTTTACTTTAGATACTCTTGCACCTAATGGACTTAACGAGGAATTGGAAGTCAACACCATCCTCTGAAAAATTCCTCATTCCATTTTAAAATTGCCCTAATGCTGTTCATTGCTGTTATTATCATTATCTTTATTATTATATTTATATTCATTACTACCTCACAATTTTAATTCGATTATAAATTGTTTCATATTTGTCATATATATATATATATATATATATATATATATGTGTATATTCTCCTTATCTCCATATATATATAATATATATATATATATATATATATATATATATATATACATATACACACACACACACATTCCTTAATATATCTATTATCCTTATATTATTTTTATGAACTTTTGGCTGATAGTAATTGGATCCTACTTTTTACTACCATTCTCAATATTATAATCACCTTTGTGAATTTTAATCACTTATTCAGTTAATTAATGAATTGCCTTACATCCATAAATGTCTTTATTCCCTATTTCTCTCCCCGGTATTGGTAATATCAATTTGTCTCTCCTCTGGTGATTATGATCACCAGGGGCGAGCAGTTCCCCTTTTTAAAATAATTTTAAAAATTATCATTAGCGATAGTTCACTTTTATTGATCAGTAACCATATGATTTAATTCTCATATATACACATAATAATTTGATAATTTTCTACTTATTCCCTAATATCACATAAAATATATATACATGTGTGCGCATACATCACTTGTTTTAGGCTAATAATTATTTTCCCCTCGTGTATATGTGTATATATTTTGCATTAATGATCGTATATTTTCATATATATTTTTTGGTTTTAGATGTATGTTTTTTGACATTCTCTTTTAGTTTTATTGTATACACAAATTATCCATCATGTCCGGTATACTAGTCAAGTGATTGGCCAGCTGATTTTCTGCCTTTGGGGCGGAAGCCCTTTAAAATTCGTCTTCTCTGTTCCTCTGCACACTTGAGAAAGGAGCGCGCATGCTCTATTTGAGAGCCACGCATGCTCTGAAACGCGTTGTGGTTCCCCATACTATCTAATCCAGCTGACGTCACATGGTCCTTCACGAGTTGATTGTCGCCATCTCCACCAACGGACACAGCCGGTTTACACTCCGGCTCCTTGCGGCTGCTACAGCCGGGACTTGGGACACTCTTGGAGATGCTAAACAAACCCTGGATCTAGCAAGGACACTGACCTCATTGGAGCATGCCTAAACTTACCTACATGTAAGTGCTGGATATGATCTTTTATACTTGTCAATAAACCTATTTACTTAGAGGTGCTTTTCTATTTTTGTTTTCTTTATGTCATTACCTTGAGTTAGCTTCACCTTGGAGAAGAGCTGCCCTGAGTACCTGTTTACATTCAAAGACTTTCTCATCACCACCTACTGCCTTTGAAGATTTTCATAAATTTATTATTATTTATTATTGACTGGAAAATCCGCCTAGCCTGTGGACACTCTCCTTTACATATGTTCCTCTGTTCACGGTGATTTACTGTGCATACATCCTGAGCGCTGGCATTTTTTGTTTCTTTCCTGTATCCATTGTGAAGTCTTGTATAGCAGCTGGGAGCGCCTGTATAGCAAATATTAGCACCCCAGTAGTCAGTACCCCTATTGCCATTTCTGATTATTCTCTTAAAGTGTTTTTCTCCCACATATATATATGTATGTGTAAATTTATATACATATATATATTTATACAATTTTACTATTTTATATCTCCTGTTGAGCTTTTTCTTGCTGTGTGGTGTAGTAACTTAGTTGTTCACTCACTTGATTTGATTATACATTGTCATTTGTCATTTATTATTTATTATTACTTACCATTTTTTTCTATTATTATTATTTTTATTTTATTATATATATTTTTTATTGTCCTTCTCCTCCTCTCCCTTTAATGGAATTGATCAATGAGATAGAATATCATAAATATGATATACTTGATACATTATATACTAGCCTACTTGTTTAGCCAGTCGGCCAAACTTAGATGTTCCGATCAATACACCCTTTGTGGCAAATTCAAAAAATTAGAAAGACTCATCCATTCCACCAATACCCAGTGGTGGGATGAATTTTTCTGAAAAAGTATATTGAATATAAAATTTCCCCCAGAGGTCTAAGGAACCTCAAAACTTGTTCGTTCTTAGATATCTCTCACAATAAAGAATGGGAGGGGATAGCTGAATTTTGCACCAATAAATTGATAGAAATCCTTATCAGCCAGAGACATATTAAATATAATGAATTAGTTCATCATGTCCAAATGCTTTCATTGGACGTCATAGCATCACAGCAAAAGATTCCACCGACCTGGCTGGACACGCTTAAAAAGAATACCAAAACTAAAGAGAACCTTCTTATACAGACTAAATTAGGCAAATTTCATAGGGACTTGGATGATTACCGTCACAAAAAGATTTTTTGCTGGAAAAATAACACAGCAATACCAGCAATTATGTCCATAGTACCTTACGCCAGAGTAACATCCAATGTTACATCTAGGCCTAAAGATAAGTCCAATTCCACCAATCCTATTATTGCCCACATAGCCAGTCCGCTACCCCAAAGGGTTCACCCTAGCCGAAGATCTAGAGACAAGCCTTTACCACCCAAAGTAGTTTTACCTTCTATGGCTAGTGTAGCCCCTGTTCTTGGTGATAATATATCATCCACTTCTACAGGTTTGTTTCCATCCAGTACCCCTTCCAATACAATTCTCCCTGTTATTCCAGTACCGCTTTCTACCTCTATCAACTCTAGTGTTGTGCCTTATATGGTATCTCCATCTATGGGCCCGGGAGATACTTCACTCACAACTACTAGCCAACCGCCTACCACCTTTGATCTTTTTCTTGGCGATTTTAATAGCGGTGAAATACCATTATATTCTGCCTCCCTGTCCTTCTCACCTTTTTTAGACAAGGGCCCCCATCAAAAACATTGATTAAAAAGAAAACACACAGACGAGGATGCAGGGGAGGACGCAGAAAACCTAAAACTCAGTGCAAAACAACAGAAACTATAAAGCTGTTCAATCTATCCTCTCATACGCTGTCTCCTGAAGATACCTCATTATTGAGTAGAGGCCTTACTTTCTCTCCCACCATACAACCTAACTCTTTCCAACTTTTTAAGGATCTCAAAATTCATAAGGAACCCTACCCTCAAGAGATTTTATAATATACAGTCCACTAAGAATAAATTGGTGGATTTAGATTGTCCATCCTCTTCCCCAGTTTCTGTGGAGTCTATCACAGAAGAATCTTCTGATAGTCTAACACCTGCGAATTTGATTTAGAACCTGGCAAGATAGATTTTGATATAGATTTTGAATTACTCACACAACATTTCCAGACATCACCTTCCATAATACATACACCCCTACAACCCAAATCAGTTTTTTATCCCACCAAATCAAAGGGACCGTATTTAGAATCCTTTTATAGAGTGGTGTTCGCCGACTTTCAAAAACGATGTCAAGAGTCAGATAATATCGGCAAACACCGTAATCATAACCTCAATCCTGGTGAGAGGGCCTCCCTTAAACATTTTCTTAACAACTCAGATCTCATTATCAAACCCGCAGATAAGGGTGGCGGGATCATCATCCAAGACAGAATTGATTATGTAACTGAAGCCATGAGGCTGCTGTCTGACAAAAATACCTATACAAAACTTCCATCTGATCCCCTACCTCTCTTTCGCAAAGAAGCAGAGACACTCATCCAGAAAGCTATTACTGACCCAGTTATTGACAAAAAGGAAGCAGCATTTTTGCGTAAGAACTATTATAGTACACCGTACTTTTACCACCTACCAAAAGTACATAAGGATTTATTGAACCCCCCTGGTAGGCCCATTGTTGCCTCCATGAATAGCGTAACTAGTGGATTTTCATTCTATATCGATTCTTTTTTTACAACCTCTCGCCCAGAATCTTCCATCGTATATACTGGACTCCATACATCTTATGGAAATTTGTCCCCCTATACCTGGCTTGACAGCTATTCCTGGCTGTCATTGGATGTCAATTCTCTATATACCTCCATCCCCCACAATATAGGCTTATTGGCCGTACAACAATTTCTGTCCTCTGACCCTATGCTCAACAACAAACAGGCGGCCTTCATTTTGGAGGCGACTTCTTTCTGCCTCACGCATAACTACTTCCATTTTGAGGATGATTTCTACCTACAGACCCATGGTACAGCGATGGGTGCCAATTTTGCCCCTACCTATGCCAACCTGACCATGGGTCTGTGGGAGAATCAGCTCATATGGAAAAACAATCCCTTTGCTGGGCATTTGGTATTTTATGGCAGGTACATTGACGATATCGTCATCATTTGGGATGGCTCCTCCTCCCTGGTTGACGATTTTGTCGCTCACTGTAACGCCAATGATTTAGGACTTTCTTTTTCTGCTGTATGGAACAAGGATAGTTTGGCCTTTCTTAATTTGGAGCTCAATCATGAACAAAACAACATCTTTGCCCACAATTATACCAGGCCTACTGCGGGAAACCCTTATCTTCACTTTAACAGCTGCCATCACCCTCTATGGGTGAAAAATTTACCCAAGGGTCAGTTCTGCAGACTAAGGAAAAACTGCACTAGAGACAGTGATTATATGTCACAGAGTGTACATGAAACAAAAAATTCTGGAAAAAGGGTACCCAGAAAAGATTATAGATCACGCCTACACTACTTACTCTTTCGTCCATGGACCGACACAGCTTCTCTATTGACAAAGTGGGTATTATCCGTTAATTAGGAGTGACTAGGCAGAAAAACTTGTAAAAGTGTTGCATCACACCTTCTACAGTACCGCCCAGGGGGCGGACCCCCCGGGTATATCCTCCCAGTCTGCATATCGCAGATCAGTTTTTTTCTGTCTAGCAAGGAGTAGGACATGGCTCCCTTCGGGCCCATTGGTCCGGGGGAAAAAGATATATATATATATATATATATATTTTTGCTACATTTTTGTTTCCTGCGATCTTCGATCAACTGCCGACTGGGTGACAGGCTGGATCCTCGATCCTTGTAGTCTCCCCAGTTTCGGCCATCGAGCGTGTGCCGACCCTAGCTACGCGCTGGGTTTTCCACAACATGCCCGTCGCTCCACGGGTGGCCGGTGAGCCTACGCTCCAGGGCCTGCATCGGACCGCTGAGCTTCGGCTGACTTTACGGCCGAGTCGCAGCAGCCTGGCCGGTGAGCCTACGCTCCAAGGCTTGCATCGGACCGCTCAGCTTCGGCTGACCTTAACGCCGAGTCGCAGCAGCCTGTCCGGTGAGCGTCACGCTCCAGGGCATACATATGATCGTCCCTTCTGGGTCCAATCACAGCATGCCTGGCCAACAGTCACCTTCCGTGCGCGGACGATGACCTGTTTGGAATGTCTTCCAGCATAAGACATGCAGGATAGGTAAGTAAAACTCCCCTGCCTCGGCTGGGTGATTTAGCTGGACATTCCTGGAGAGATCAAGTAAGTGGTTGTGACCCCTTTCTTCCCTCTCTCCCTGCCTTTCCCTCCTATCTGGGCTTCTAGCTAAAGGTTGCTGGGTGCTGGGGGTCACCTAGGGGGTTCCACTGGAGCGGGGCTGGCTGTAACTAACATTTAAAAAAAATGTCATTTCTGCTTACCTGTGTTTGTATGCTTCCTCCTCCATGCTGTCGGCGGCCATTTTGAGGTGGTCCATGCCGAGTTCGGCCTCTTGTGACTGCCCGGCGGCCATCTTCCTGTGGTTCGGCCACACCCACTGGCCCCTATCAGCTGATCGGCGGCCATGTTTGTCCACCCTGTATGCAGATATTGCCGTTCGGCGGCCATCTTTTTGTGGGCTATGGCTGCTTGACCTCTATCTTCGGTAGGCGGCCATTTTCTTAGAGCCCACATTATCTTCCATACAGACGTTTTTGGCAACCATTTTTCGAGAGCCTCCGGCCTCTAGGGTGCATTACACTGGTGCGAAAATTCACACAGGAAAGGCTGATAAAAGAAGCAGACTGACACAGCAGCAGTGGGACAGCATCACAGGCGCAGCACACGGCAGCATAGCAGTACCGGTCCAGGGTGGTGAGTCCTCTGGGTGACCCAGCCTCTCTGCAGCACAGGAGGGTGGCCTATTGATATCTTGCCTGGAGCCCTGTGAGTGTCAGCGTGTGGTCAGCATGGCATCTGAGCCAGATGTCTTCTCCCCTGAAACACCAGATTTAGCAGCTGGTGCCCCTGAGGTGTCTATGAACGCTATGACTGCAATCCTAGAGGCGTTTGCTGCCAGGGTGGAAGCAGCACACGGGAATACAGGGGGTAGTAAACGCCCCGTCCGCTGCAAGCTTCTGGGGATAATTCTGGTGCAGAACCAGGTCTAGGGGCCCAGATTCTGACGCATCAGAGACTGCAGACCGTGACCGGACAGTGAGAATGACTCAAAGTCCAGGTCAGTACGCAAGACGGCTTTGGTATCTGACCTTATTACTGCAGTGCGGGATATGCTAAAATTGGAAAATACTGCAGAAGCAGCAGAGACTCCGGTCCACTTGGGTTTCAAAGACCTACCCGCACTGCTAAGGTGTTCCCTTGTGTGTCTTTTGATAAACTCTTATACAAGGAAT
This sequence comes from Rana muscosa, assembly GCA_029206835.1. Classification (NCBI taxonomy): domain Eukaryota; kingdom Metazoa; phylum Chordata; class Amphibia; order Anura; family Ranidae; genus Rana; species Rana muscosa. The sequence continues at coordinate 160,648,910 of CM055118.1, forward strand.
GGGAGAACCCACTGAGGGTCTTTACAGCCCCAAAGAGGTTTGCGGTACGGTACCCCTTTTGAGGAGAGTTTTCTGAAGAAATGGACCTCTCCCCCCTATAGTGGACCCTCCGGTGTCCAGACTTAATAGAGCCACCACAATTCCTGTAGAAGGGGCTCCTGTTTTCAAGGACCCTGTGGATAAGAAGGCTGAAGCACTCGCTTGCTACCTATACTCAGTGGTAGGCTCGGCAGTACGCCCGGCATTGGCGGGGGCCCTAGTGTCTCACACACTTACTGAATGGGCAAGATTGCTACTCCAGGGGTTAAGGAGCGAGATGCTCCTCCTGATGAGATAACATTGGCCGACCTGTTGGTCCAGGGCCTTAGGTTTGTCTGCGAGTCAGACATGAATACTATTCCCCTGCTGTCTAAAACTTCGGTTTATGCAGTAGCAATACGCCGCCTGATCTGGCTAAAAGGCTGGTCTGCGGACCAGACTTCCAAGAAAGCCCTGTTGGATCTGCCTTTTAAGGGCGATAGACTTTTTGGGGCTTCTCTGGATGACATCATCAAGGATGCCACAGGAAGTAAAAGCACTTTGCTTCCCCAAATTAGCAAGGGTAAGGGGCCACGCCAAGGGCAAGGGCCCTCCTTTACTGCACGCAAGCGGTTTTTTCGTCCCCCTAGGGCGACAGGGAAAAGACCCCAGGCCGATAAAGTGCCTGCCCAAGGACAAAAGCGTCCTTGGTCCCGCATACCCAATAAGCCTGCGGACAAATTTGCGTCCGCATGAAGGTCCACCCCCACCCAGCTCTCGGGTGGGGGGACGTCTTCGCAAATTCGCGACTCAGTGGACAGCACTAATCTCCGACAGGTGGGTTTGCGAAGTAATCTCCTCAGGCTACAAGATAGAGTTTCTCTCTTGTCCACCGGACAGATTCAACACCTCCAATCTCCAGCTACTACCGACCCGTCGGGAGGCCCTGTATGGGGCGGTCCAGGGTCTACTGGAACGCGGGGTAGTTATTCCAGTTCCAGAACTGGAACGGGGTTTTTACTCAAATCTGTTCATTGTGCCGAAGAAGGAGGGGGTTCGTCCAAGCTTGGATCTCAGAGCCCTCAATTGCTTTGTGAAGGTACAACGTTTTCGGATGGAGTCGGTTCGATCTGTAGTCACGGCTCTCCATCCGGGGGACTTTCTGGCCTCCTTGGACATCAAGGACGCATACCTGCATGTCCCCATATACTCCAGACACCAGAGGTTTCTGCGATTTGCTATCGGGAAGGACCACTACCAGTTTGTGGCCCTCCCGTTGGGCCTTGCCTCAGCACCCAGGACGTTCACCAAGGTGCTCGCTCCGATTCTGGCACTTCTAAGACAGCGGGGTATCGCTATCACAGGCTACTTATACGACCTTCTGCTGAAGGCCCCTTCAAGCTCAGAATTAGAGGTAAGCGTGTCCATTACCTGTCAGACTCTTCGAGACTATGGTTGGATACTAAACACGCAAAAGTCAGTATTGGTGCCCACTCAACGCCTAGTGTACCTGGGGTTGATTCTGGATTCCTCAGAGGCAAAGGTATTCCTCCCTGTGGAGAAGTTGCAGACCCTCTGGGCTGAAGTACGGCAGCTGACTTCCAGGAATTGGTCGTCACTCCGTTTTTTGCATGCGAGTGTTGGGCCTCAGGGTAGCCTCCTTCGAGGCGGTCCCATATGCTCAATACCACACTCGAGTGTTACAGAAGGAAGTTCTGTCCAGATGGAACAGACGTCCATCATCTCTGGATTATCAAATCCGAGTGAGCCACATAGTCAGGAGATCCCTGGTATGGTGGCTGACAGCACCGGCTCTAATGGCCGGGAAGTCATTTCTTCCGGTTTACTGGATAGTGATCACGACGGACGCCAGCCTTACAGGTTGGGGGGGAGTCTGGGGTGTTCAGTCGGCACAAGGTCGCTGGACCCCAGAGGAAGCCCTCCTGCCGATCAATGTCCTGGTAATCCGGGCGATCAAGCTGTGCCTCTTCAAATGGTCTCAGAGGCTGCAAGGGCGTCCAGTCAGGATCCAGTCAGACAACGCCACAGCAGTGGCATATGTCAATCATCGGGGAGGAACAAGAAGCTCAGCTGCAGCATCGGAGATCGCTCGCATCCTGAAGTGGGCAGAGAGAAGCGTACCGGCACTGTCGGCCGTGTACATTCCGGGTGTGGAAAACTGGCAGGCAGACTACCTGAGCCACCAGATGCTGGACCAGGGCGAATGGTCCTTACACCCGGAGGTGTTCCAACTCCTCTGCCAAAGATGGGGCACATCAGACGTAGATCTTCTGGCTTCCCGACTCAATCGTAAGGTATTGAGGTTTGTGGCCCGGTCAAGAGACCCATGGGCAGACGCAACGGACGCGTTGGTGGCATTGTGGGGTCAGTATCGGCTAATCTATGCCTTCCCTCCCTTAAGGCTTCTTCCTCTTCTGCTCCGCAGAGTGGAGACAGAGGGAATTCCAATGATCCTAATCGCTCCAGATTGGCCTCAGCGTCCTTGGTACGCCGATCCAGTACGTCTGGTAGCAGACGTCCCCTGGCGCCTACCACTGCAGAAGGACCTGCTATCGCAAGGTCCCATAATCCATCCTGCTTTACAGTCATTGGCTTTAACGGCATGGCTGTTGAGAAACCAGGTACTGAGAGACCGGGCCTGTCAGATTCAGTAATCTCTACGATGAGAAGTGCTCCAAAACCGTCCTCTAGGAAGGTTTATCACCGCACTTGAAAGGCCTACATCTCCAGGTGTGAGGAAATGAAATGGCATCCGCGTACTTATTTGGTTTCCAGAATCCTGCTGTTTTTACAGCATGGGGTGGACCAAAGGCTTGCCTTAAGTACGATTTAAGGGACAGATATCTGCCCTGGCTGTCTTTTTTTTCAGCGACCCCTGGCGGCTCACTCTCTCGTGAGTACATTGTGCAGGGGGTTCAACATATGGCCCCTCCTGTCCGTCCCCCGCTACCTTAGTGGGACTTGAACCTGGTCCTCTCGGTGCTTCAGAAGGCGCCGTTCGAGAATATTAGAGATATTCCCCTGTTGACACTTTCTCAGAAAGTGGTCTTTTTGGTGGCTGTTAAGTCAGTTAGACGAGTCTCTGAGCTGGCAGCCTTGTCCTGCAAGGCTCCCTATTTGATTTTCCACAAGGATAAGGTGGTGCTGCGGCCGCAGCCTTCCTTTCTTCCGAAAGTCGTTTCGGCTTTTCATCTCAACGAAGACATTGTACTTCCATCTTTGTGTCCTCATCCGTCGAATCCTAAGGAGTCGGCGTTGCATTCCTTGGACGTTGTCCGAGCTTTGAGAGTATACCTGTTCTGCTACTTCCCTGTTCCGGAAGTCAGACTCACTGTTTGTTTCGGTGGCTGGTCCCAAGAAGGGCCAAGCAGTCTCATCGGCCACCATCTCTAGGTGGATCCGACAGATAGTAATCCAGGCTTACGCCTTAAAGGGTCAAGTGCCCCCCCATTCCGGTCACGGCGCATTCGACCAGGGCAATAGGTGCCTCTTGGGCTTTCCGACATCAAGTGTGTTTCCCAATTATGTAAAGCGGCGACTTGGTCGTCCGCTCACACTCACAAAATTCTACAAAGTTAATGTAGGTGCATCTTCGGATGCCTCTTTCGGCCGCAAGGTTTTGCAAGCGGCTGTTTAGAGTTGCAGCTCCTCCGTTGGAGGAGTGCTGTTTTGTGTTTTGGGGTGAAGTTTGTTTTTATGCTGTTACCACCCCTCGTTTTTTTCTCTGACACTGCTTTGGGACGTCCCACTTTGTCAATAGAGAAGCTGTGTCGGTCCATGGACGAAAGAGTAAATAGGATTTTTTACTCACCGTAAAATCCTTTTCTCTGAGTCCATGGACCGACACAGCACCCACCCCTCCTTTTAAGTTTGAACTGCTTTTTGACGAACTGATCTGCGATATGCAGACTGGGAGGATAAACCCGGGGGGTCCGCCCCCTGGGCGGGACTGTAGAAGGTGTGATGCAACACTTTTTACAAGTTTTTCTGCCTAGTCACTCCTAATTAACGGATAATACCCACTTTGTCAATAGAGAAGCTGTGTCGGTCCATGGACTCAGAGAAAAGGATTTTACGGTGAGTAAAAATCCTATTTTTCTTCCTGGAAAGAAACCCAAAAAGATTAAACCACCAGAAAAACTTGTTGTCCGGTTTATTACATGGTTTTCACAGACAATATAAGAAAATGGAACACATTATCAACAAGCACTGGAATATCCTGAAACAAGATCCTCATTTGGTCACTACCTTATGTGAAAAACCTAAAGTTACCTATAGAAGGGCTCCGGCTTTAAAAAATAAAATAGCGCCAAGCAAGCTAAAATACACCAAACCAGTTAATACCATATGTCCGACTCCCCTCAAAGGGATGTACAGATGTAATAAACCTCTGTGCAAAACTTGTAATTTCATCCAACATGGTCAAAAGATTTTTTTCCACAAAGATAAGACATATCAGCTTGACAATTTTTACAATTGTTCCAGCGATTATGTTGTCTATTGCCTTACGTGCCCATGTAATATGCTATATGTTGGTCGCACCATTAACCCACTAAGACAGCGCTTTGGCAAACACCGGCGCTTTTTGGAAACTGGTTGCGACGAACACAGTGTACCACGGCATTTTTTGGAGTTTCATGATCAGTCCACGGTGGGCCTACAGGTTTGGGTTATTGAAGCCATAACCAGGGGCCTATCCGAAGCCGAGCACTTTTTCAGATTATGTGAGCGTGAAACTTTCTGGATTTTTACTTTAGATACTCTTGCGCCTAATTGGAAGTCAACACCATCCTCTGAAAAATTCCTCATTCCATTTTAAAATTGCCCTAGTGCTGTTCATTGCTGTTATCATTATTATTATATTTATATTTATTTTCATTACTACATCTCAATTTTAGTCGATTGAAAATTGTTTCATATTTGTCATATATATAGATATATATAGATATATATCTATATATACCGTATTTTTCGGACCATAAGACGCACTTTTTTCCCCCCAAAAATATGAGGAAAAATGTCTCTGCGTCTTATGGTCCGAATGTACATCAGGCTCCGCCCCCCGCCGCTGTCAACGCCCCCTCGCCACTGCTGGCAAAAAAAAAGCCACCCCCCCGCATGAAACCCCCCCCTCCCCCCGACCTGTACTCCGGAGTCCTGGTTCCCACGGCCTCCTCCCGCACAGATGCCCAGCTTATTGCTTCAGCCACCGCTGCAGCCACGGAGGTGACTGCCTGGCCAGTGATCTGCAGCCTTGTGTGCTGCAGGTATGAGAATCACGGTATACAGAACACCGGGGTCTGGGAGCCGGGACATGTCTTGAGAGAAGGGAAAATCATGTCCACTGCCCCACAATGCAGCGCAACATGCCGCCCAGACTCAGGTAGGAAACTATTGTAAGGGGAGAGTGGGGAGGAGTGGATGGAAGGCTGTGCAGTCTCCTAATGCTGTGTTTGGAGGAGTGGTGACAGCCTTCTCTGCTGGGACTTGTAGTGCCTCTGTGGGGGGGCTGAAATATGGCAATCTGCTCTGCTGGGACTTGTAGTGCCTCTGTGGGGGGCTGAAATATGGCAACCAGCTCTGCTGGGACTTGTAGTGCCTCTGTGGGGGGGGGGCTGAAATATGGCAACCTGCTCTGCTGGGACTTGTAGTGCCTCTGTGGGTGGGGGGCTGAAATATGGCAACCTGCTCTGCTGGGACTTGTAGTGCCTCTGTGGGGGGGGGGGCTGAAATATGGCAACCTGCTCTGCTGGGACTTGTAGTGCCTCTGTGGGGGGGGGCTGAAATATGGCAACCTGCTCTGCTGGGACTTGTAGTGCCTCTGTGGGGGGGGCTGAAATATGGCAACCTGCTCTGCTGGGACTTGTAGTGCCTCTGTGGGGGGCTGAAATATGGCAATCTGCTGGGACTTGTAGTGCCTCTGTGGGGGGCTGGAATATGGCAACCTGCTCTGCTGGGACTTGTAGTGCCTCTGTGGGGGGCTGAAATATGGCAATCTGCTCTGCTGGGACTTGTAGTGCCTCTGTGGGGGGGCTGAAATATGGCAACCTGCTCTGCTGGGACTTGTAGTGCCTCTGTGGGGGGCTGAAATATGGCAATCTGCTCTGCTGGGACTTGTAGTGCCTCTGTGGGTGGGGGGCTGAAATATGGCAACCTGCTCTGCTGGGACTTGTAGTGCCTCTGTGGGGTGGGCTGAAATATGGCAACCTGCTCTGCTGGGACTTGTAGTGCCTCTGTGGGGGGGGGGGCTGAAATATGGCAACCTGCTCTGCTGGGACTTGTAGTGCCTCTGTGGGGGGCTGAAATATGGCAATCTGCTGGGACTTGTAGTGCCTCTGTGGGGGGCTGGAATATGGCAACCTGCTCTGCTGGGACTTGTAGTGCCTCTGTGGGGGGCTGAAATATGGCAATCTGCTCTGCTGGGACTTGTAGTGCCTCTGTGGGGGGGCTGAAATATGGCAACCTGCTCTGCTGGGACTTGTAGTGCCTCTGTGGGGGGCTGAAATATGGCAATCTGCTCTGCTGGGACTTGTAGTGCCTCTGTGGGGGGGCTGAAATATGGCAACCTGCTCTGCTGGGACTTGTAGTGCCTCTGTGGGGGGGCTGAAATATGGCAACCTGCTTTGCTGGGACTTGTAGTGGCACAGGTCGGGCTGCAATAATGGCAATGGTCAGGCTGCATTTCTTTGGCACAGGTCAGGCTGCATTTCATGGGCACTAGTAAATATTTTAGTAGACCATTTGGTTCAGACTATATTTTTTTTCTTGTTTTCCTCCTCTAAAACCTAGGTGCGTCTTATGGTGAGGTGCGTCTTATAGAGCGAAAAATACACACACACACACACTCCTTAATATATCTATTTTCCTTGTATTATTTTTATGAACTTTTGGCTGATAGTTATTGGATCCTATTTATTGGATCCTACGTTTTACTACCATTCTTAATATTATCATCACTTTTGTAAATTTTTATAGCTTATTCAGTTAATTAATTAATTGCCTTACATCCATAAATGTCTTTATTCCCTATTGCTCTCCCCGGTATTGGTAATATCAATTTATCTCTCCTCTGGTGATTATGATCACCAGGGGCGAGCAGTTGCCCCTTTAAAAAAAAATTATCATTAGCGATAGTTCACTTTTATTGATCAGTAACCATATGATTTAATTTTCATATATACACATAATAATTTTATAATTTTCTACTTATTCCCTAATATCACATAAAATTTTTATACATGTGTGCGCATACATCTCTCGTTTTAGGCTAATAATTATTTTCCCCTCATGTGTATATGTATATATATTTTGCATTAATGATCGTATATTTTCATATATATTTTTTGGTTTTAGATGTATGTTTTTTGACATTCCCTTTTTAGTTTTATTGTATACACAAATTATCCATCATGTCCGGTATACTAGTCAAGTGATTGGCCAGCTGATTTTCTGCCTTCGGGCAGAAGCCCTTTAAAATTTGTCTCCTCTGTTCCTCTGCACACTTGAGAAAGGAGCGCGCATGCTCTATTCGAGAGCCGCGCATGCTCTGAAACGCGTTGTGGTTCCCCATACTATCTGATCCAGCTGATGCCACACGCTCCTTCACGAGTTGATTGTCGCCATCTCCACCAACGGACACAGTCAGTTTACAATCCAGCTCCTTGCGGCTGCTACAGCCGGGACTTGGGACATTCTTGGAGATGCTAAACAGACCCTGGATTTAGCAAGGATACTGACCTCACTGGAGCATGTCTGAGCTTACCTACATGTAAGTGCTGGATATGATGTTTTATACTTGTCAATAAACCTATTTACTTAGAAGTGCTTTTCTAATTTTGTTTTCTTAAAAAAGAGGAAAAGGTGCTGTGTCCATCCATGGACTTCAGAGAAAAGGATTTTACGGTGAGTACAAAAATCCTATTTTCTCTTTCGTCCATGGACAGACACAGCTCCTTATAATTCTTGACTTGTGGGATGTCCCCAAGCAGTGCAAAAAACGAGTGGTGGGAACAGCAATCAAACAACTTCACCCCAAACAACCAGAGCTCCTCAACGGAGGAGATGCAATCTCAAACAGCCGCCTGCAAAACCATGCGGCCGAAGCAAGCATCCGAAGATGCATACACATCAACCTTTTAAAACGTAGTGACGGTATGAACGGACGACCAGGTCGCCGCCTTCCACACCTGTGAATCAGATGCTTGATACCGAAAAGACCAGGAGGCAACAATTGCCCTGGTCAAATGCGAAGAGACAGGAAGGGGAGGCGCCCGCCCTCTAAAGGCATAGGCCTGAATTACAATCTGTCCGATTCATCGAAAATGGAGGCCGACGACACCGCCAGGCCCGTCCACAGGCCAGTCACCGTAGCAGACAGAGACATTCCTTAAGGCCCCTTTCACACTGAGGTGTTGCGATTTTACCGCCATAGCGTTAAAAATAGCGCTAACGTGGAAAAACGCATAGGCGTTAGCGCTATTTTAAAAAATAGCGCTGACGCCTATGCGTTTTTACCGCGGTACTCATTCATTTCAATGGGGATAGGAGTTTTTACAGCGCTATTTTATGCGCCCCAAAGATGCTCCAAAAAAGCTGTTTGCAGGATTTTTCCCAACGCACAGCCAGCACAACGCCTCAGGGCTTTCACATTGAGAATGCTGGGGCAGGATTATTTCAGGCGTTTTTACAGCGCTATTTTTAGCGCTAAAACGCCTGAAAAACGCCTCAGTGTGAAAGGGGCCTAAATGTGTTGTGTGGGTGTAATGCAATCTCTTTGGGATGCGACGGCCGAGGACACAAGGATGGAAGTACAATGTCCTTATTCAAAATAAAAGCCAAGAACACCTTCAGAAGAAACGAAGACTGCGGGCGTAGCACCCCTTATCCGTAAGGAGGATCAAGCAGGAGGACTTGCAAGACAAGGACGCCATTTAGAAACCCTCCTGACAGAGGTAATAGCCACCAGAAAGGCAACTTTCTGAGAGAGTGTCAAAAGAGGAATCTCTCTGATGTTCTCAAAAGGAGGTAACTGAAGTACCGAGGGTACCAAATTCAAAATCGCACGGAGGTAGTGGTGGCCGAAACGGAGGAGCCACATATCAGACCCCTTGCGCAAACGTACTCAGTGAATGAGCCGCCATGGGTAGTTAAAAGAAAACAGCCAAGGCTGAAAACTGTCCCTTAATGGTGCTTTAAGGCAAGTTTTTGATCCACATCACACTATAAAAACAGTAGGATCCTGGAAACCGACTGTGCCCGTGGGCGCCAACCCATCTCCTCACACAGTGATGTAGGCCTCCCACGTGCGATGATAGATCTTCCGAGAAGAAGACTTCCGTGCCCTCAGCATGGAGGAAATTACTGAGTCCGACAGGCCTCAGTCCCCCAGAACCTGACTTTCAACAACCAAGTCGTTAAAGCCAGCGACTGTAAAGCAGGATGAAGTATAGGACCAAAGGGGCATCCGCCACCAGGCGCACTAGGTCGGCGTACCTGGGATGCCAAGGCCAATCTGGGGCAATTAGAGTCCCCGAAATCGCCTCAGTCCCCACTCTGCGGAGCAGACGAGGCAGAAAAATCAGTGGGGAAGAAGAGGTATAACTTAGCTAATACTGAGCCTATGGGGCCACCCACGCACCCATCGCGTCCGCCCAGGGATCCTTGGCCCTGGCCACAAACTTCAATACCTTCCGATTGAATCGAGAAGCCAGGAGATCCACGGCCGGCGTGCCCTATCTCAGGCAAAAGAGTTGAAACACTTTCGGGTGTAGCGACCATTCTCCTTGGTCCAGCATCTGGCGACTTAGGTAGTCAGCTACCAGATACTACACCCAGAATGTACATGCCTATAGAGCCGTCATGCTCCGTTCAGCCCACCGCAGGATGTGAGTGACCTCCAATGCTGCAGCCGAGCTGCTTGGTCCTCCTAGATGGTTTACATATGCCACCATCTTGTCGTTGTCCGACTGGATCCTAACCGGACGCCCCTGTAGCCTCTGTGACCATGTGGAGAGGCACTGCCTGATCGCTCAAAGTTCTCGTACATTGATCGGCAGGCGGGATTCTTCCTGTATCCAGCGACCTTGCGTTAACTGAATACCCCCAACCAGTCAGGCTGGCGTCCGTCGAGCTTACCGTCCAGTGAAAAGGCAGGAACGACCTTCCGGACTGAAGAGCCAGAGATTTCAGCCACCAGACCAAGGGGAGGTCTGACAAGGTGGCCCACCCGGATTTGACAATCCAGGGACAACGGAGACTTGTCTCTTTGGACAGGATTTCCTTTAGCAAGACTTGAGTATGGAATAGGAGCATACGGTACTGCCTCGAAGGAGGCTACCATGAGACCCAGGACTCGCATGCAAAAGCACAGCGGCGACCACCTGCGGGATGTCAACAGCTTCACCGCCACTCACCGTAAAATCCAGCTTCTCTATTGACATAGTGGGTATTATCCGTTAATTAGGGGTGACTAGGCAGAAAACTTGTAAAAAGTGTTGCATCCCACCTTCTACAGTACCGCCCAGGGGGCGGACCCCCTGGGTATATCCCCTCATTCTGCATCTCGCAGATCAGTTTGTCAAAAAGCAGTACAAACTTAAAAGGAGGGGTGGTTGCTGTGTCGGTCCATGAACTCAGAGGAAATGATTTTTCAGTGAGTAAAAAATCCTATTTACTCTTTTGTTCATGGACCGACACAGCTTCTCTATTGACATAGTGGGACGTCCCAAAGCAGTGTCAGAGAAAAAAACGAGGGGTGGTAACAGCATTAAAACAACTTCACCCCAAAACAAAACAGAGGAGTTGCAACTCTAAACAGCCGCCTGCAATAGCTTGCGGCCGAAAGAAGCATCCAAAGATGCACACACATCAACCTGTAAATTTTAGTGAAAGTGTGAACGGACGAGCATGTCGCCGCCTTACACACCTGGTGAAAACAGACGCTTGATGCTCTCAAAACTTGGACAGCGTCCAAAATATCAACGTTGTTTCCTTAGGATTCGACGGATGAGGACACAAGGATGGCAGTACAATGTCTTCCTTGATGGAAGTTTGAAAGACCCTAGGAAGAAGGAAAGGCTGCGGACGCAGCACCACCTCTCCTTATGGAAGATCAGATAAGGAGCCCTGCATGACAAGGCTGCCAGCTCAGAAAACCGTCTTACTGACGCAACACCAAGAGGCATCTATTGCGCCGGAATGGAGGCGCCTGACCCTACATGGCGTAAGCCTGATCACAATCTGTCGGATCCACCTAGAGATTGTGACCGACGAGACCGCCGGGCCCTACTGGGGACCAGCCACTAAAAAAAATTAACAGTGAGCCTGGATTCTGGAACGGAGCAGTACCAGACAAGCCTTCTCTCAGCGTTTGGACCACGTCCAAGAAATGCAGCGTCGTCTCCTTAGGATTCGACGTATGAGGACACAAGGATGGCAGTGCAATGTCTTCCTTGAGATGGAAAGTCGAACACGACTTCTAGGAAGAAATAAAGGCTGCGGCTGCAGCACCACCTTATCCTGATCAGATAAGAAGCCTTACCCTTTTCCTTGTGAAAGATCAGCTAAGGAGGCTTGTATGACAAGGCTGCCCGCTCAGAAACCCGTCTTAACTGGCAGAAGGTGGTCCTTTTTGGTGGCCGTTATAAGAAGGTGTCAACGAGAATCTCTCTGATGTTCTCAAACGGTGGTTTCTGAAACTCTTAGAGGCCATGCCGTTGAAGCCATTGACTGCAAACAGGATGGCATTTGGGACCATGCGACAGCAGGTCCTCTCGTAGTGGTAGACGCCAACCAGACGTCTGCTACACAAGCCCCACGGATGTAGTGGAGGGTGGACCGGAGGGGCCGCCTGCCGAACCCACTGTACAAATGTTCTCACTAGAGAGTGAGCCACCAAGGGTCATTGAAAGGACAGCCAGGGCAGATACCTGCCCCCTAATTGTACTTAACAGTAGAAATTTTGGGCCCGTTCCCTGCTGGGAACAGCAGGACTCTGGAACCAATAAATACGCGGATGCCACCTCATCTCCTCACAATAAAATATGCAGGTCTTCCAAGTGCGATGGTAATCTTCCTAGGGGATGATTTCAGAGCACTCCTCATGGTAGAGATCACCGAGTCTGACAGGTCCCGATCTCTTAGCACCTGGCTCTCAAGCCATGCCTTCAAGTCAGTGACTGTAAAACAGGATGGCATCTGGACCCTGCGACAACAGGTCCTTCCTTAGCGGTAGCTGCCAAAAGGCATCTGCCACCAGACGCACTAGATCGGCGTACCAAGGACGCCAAAGCCAATTCAGAGCAATTGGGACCATTGCAATCCTCTCTGCCTCCAATCTGTGAAGCAGATGAGGAAGGAGTTTCCGAGGGGAAAACCATAGATTAATCGGTACTGACTCCACAGTGCCATCAATGCATCTGTCGTGTTTGCCCATAGGTCCTTTGACCTGGCCACAAACCTCAATACCTACCGATTGAGTAGAGAAGTCAGGAGATATACGACTGGCGTGTTTCCCCTCTGGTAAGGGAGCCCCTTAGGTGAGCGACCTCCGATGCTGCAGCAGAGCTGCTTGCTCCTCCTTGATGATTGACATACGCCACGACTGTGGTGTTTGTCTGACTGGATTCTGACTGGACGCCCTTGTAGCCTCTGAGACCATGTGGAGAGGCAAAGTCAGATCATCCGAATTTCAGGCTAATGATCTGCAATGGGATTCCTCCGGAGTCCCGTGACCCAGGTTGACTGAGCTCTTCAGACTCCTCTGCAACCGGGAAGACAGGCGTCCGCCGTGACCACTATCGAGTAAAAAGAAGGAACAACTTCCCAGACAGAATGCTGGTGAAGTCGGCCACCAACTAGGGAGGTCCTGATTAGGTGGCTCACCCGGATTTGATAATCCAGGGATGAAGGGCACTTGACCCTTCAGGACAGAGTTACCTCTGTAACACTCACGTGTGAAATAGTGCCTATGGTACCGCCTCGAAGGAGGCTACCATGAGGCCCAGGACTCGCCTCAAAAGTGGTGTGACCATCCCTCTTGGGATGTCAACTGCCGCACCGCAGCCCGAAGGGTCTGCAACTTTCCCCTAGGGGAAAAAAAAAACGTATGCCTCTGGAGGAGTCCAGAATCAACCCTAGACACACTAGGAGTTGGGACGGTACCACTACTGACTTCTGAGTGTTCAGCACCCAACCAAGTATCGGAGGGTCTGACAGGTTATAGACCCGCTCACTTCTAAATTTAAGTTTGAAGTGACCCTCAGAAGGAGATCGTCCAAGTTGCCCATGATAGCTATGCCATGCTGTCTTAGTAGGGCCAGAATCGTGGCAAGCACCCTGGTGAACACCCTTGGTGCTGATGCCAGGCAAAAGGGGAGATCCACCCTTGGTAGTGGTCTTCCCCGGCCGCCAACGCAGACATCTCTGATGCCTGGTGCATATAGAGACCTGCAGCATGCGTCCTTGATGCTCAAGGATGCCAAAATCCCCTGGATGGAGGGCAGCGACAACAGAGCGAGCCAACTCCTTTCCAGAATCTTTGTACTTTCACAAAGCAGTTGAGGGTCCTGATATCCAAGATAGGACGAACCCCCTCCAGTACTACGAACAGATTTGAGTAGAACCCCTGAACCTGTTCCTGTACTAAGACAGGAAGGTTTACCCTGCATCTCAGCAGGTCTTGTACCGACCCATGTAGGACTTCCCGACAAGTAGGCAGAAGCTGGCGGTTTAAAAAGGGAAAAAAATCTGTTCGGTAGGCAAGCACGGTTGGGCTTGCAAACCCAGGGACGCTTGTGTCCCTCAGCAGGCGATTTATCAGCCTGAGGTCGTTTACTTGCTGCACTAGGCGGACGAAGGGACCGCTTGTGCATGGTAAAGGAGGACCTTAGCCTATGGCGTGGCTCCTTACCTTTTTTGGATTGCAGAAGCAATGTGCTCTTACCTCCTGTGGCATCCCAAATTGTGTCATCCAGAGAGACCGCAAAAAAGTCTGTCGCCCTAAAAGGGCAGATTCAACAGGGCCTTCTTGGAAGCTTGGTCCGCAGACCAATACCTTAGCCAGATCAGGCGGCGTATTGCTACTGCATAAACCAAAGCTTTTGACAGCAGGGGAATAGTATCCATGTCTGACTCGCAGACAAAATTTAAGGCCCTGGACCAACTGGTCGGCCAAAGTTATTTCATTAGGAGGATCATCTTGCTCCTTTAACCCCTGGAGTAGCAATCTTGCCCATTCAGTAAGTGTCTGAAACACTAAGGCCCCCCGCCATTGCCGGGCGCACCGCTGAGCCTACCACTGTGTATAAGTAGCGAGCGAGTGCTTCAGCTTTCTTATCCACAGGGTCCTTGAAAACAGGAGCCCCTTGTACTGGGATTGTGGTAGCTCTGTTAAGTCTGGACACGGAGGGTCCATTATAGGGGGAGTACAAAAAGGGGGGAGGTTTGGGACTTTGAATGGAGGCACATATATATGTGCCTCCATCCCTGGTACAAATATAAAAAAAAGGGGAGTTTTGGGACTTTGAATGAGGCTCTCGACACAGTGGGGGTATGAAAAAAAATAATGTTTATTGACATGGGAAACATATATAAATTTTACAAATCTCAGATGAGTAATTCCCATGATATCACACGCACACGCACACGCACGCACGCATAATGGTAAAAAAAATATAGTAAAACATAATTGCACGATAGACAGTGAACTACGTAGACATCTGGTACAGGTGTGTGCGCGCATCCTAAAAATTCCGACGCGTTTCATGTATAACACTGATCAGGGGCGATGCTCACAATTATCTATAAAAAAAATGTATAAATAAGAATAGTTATAGTATGGCACTGGGTGTAACAGGAAAGGGCAAAAATGCCGTTCCTGAGTACTTACATACAGGAGGGTAAAAGCTGGGGATATGTTGCATGTGGGAACGGGGCCAAAAACAGGAGTCCATCCCAGAAGCTGAGGTACAAGGAGCCGCATGTTTCCGGGATACAGGCAGGAGGCCCCCCCAGAAAAGCCACAGGTGGTAATCTTGGTAGTGCGCCAGAGTAGTAAAGAGTAACTAGCAATAATCTAAAATTAAATAGATATAATGTATATTGAGAATTGGATATATTCATAAAGAGTAAAAATTATACCAGCGAATTCATGGGCAATTACCTTGGTGGTGTGCAAAGGAGTAAAGGATCTCTATGCAGTGTGGCTTCTATCAGGGATGTGATAGGAATTGCTGGGTACAGGAAGTGTAATTTATACACACCCAGCAACACCCCATTGTCAGGGTCACCTGTGGCCAGGTGACAGATGCACACCGTAGGGGGACAGGAGTGCACCGCGAGGTAGTGAACCCTATGGCTGGCTTCTGCGGATAGGAAACTGGGTGGTTGTGGAAAGCGGGACCAGAGGAGCACAACCGGGATCCAAACGGAAGCTAGAGCCAAGATTCCCCAGGGCGCGGAGTCTAAGACCCAGCTGGTCTTCTCCAGGGCCTCTAGTGGTGAGGATGTTAGCTGCAGGCTGGGACCAGGTCGCGGCCCCTGGAGTTTCCTAGCTCACGCCCCGTAGGATAAGGGGAAAAGAGGGGAAGCAGTAGCACACGATAAGAGAGAACCGAATAACAAGCTGAAGGTCAGGGGCCACAAGCAGACAAGGATAACGAAGAACGAGCCGAAGGTCAAGGGTCACGAGCAGACAGGAATAGTCGGGGACAAGCCAATAACGTAACAGAGAGACAGACGTAGCACACGGCAGGCAGGAACCCAAACACACAATGCCTAACACACACGTTGATCAGCAAAGCAGGCTTGCAGTGCACAGGTTAATATAGTGTTCTGTGATAGGGCCTGGGGTGGAGTCTGGCTGGGAGGAGATTATAAAGGAAGCCAGGTGAAAGGGCTCAGGCCTCTAAGATGAACACATTGGAAGGAAGGTAAGCTGACAGACAAACACTACTGCATATCCATGACAGTACCCTCCCTCTTATGGGCCCTCCCCCGCCTGGGCCCAGGCTTAAAGGGAAATCTCTGATGAAACCTTCTCAACAGATGAGGTGCAGCGACATCAGATGCAGCGATCCAAGACGCCTCCTCAGGACCAAAACCTCTCCAATGCACAAGGTACTGAAGAATGCCTCTGCAGAGCCGAGAATCCAGAACTTGTCTAACCTCGTACTTAAGATTATCCTCAGAGACCGAAAACGAGGTAGGGAGATGACAAGAAGATCTATTGAGGACCAAAGGCTCTCTAGGAATAAGCAAGGGCATGAGAGGATCAACAGGAATCTGAGGAGGGTCCCCTAGACCCTTAAAGGGGAACTGGTCATCTTGCACAGGACCATCAGACTGGGCAGATGTCAGTGGAACCCTGAAGTCAGGTTGGTTAGAAGGTGACATGTCGCCGGAGTCAAGCTGAATAGCTGAAGGACAAGCAGAATGTCCCGAACAAGAAAAAGTGAGAGGCTCACTGGGCATGGGCTGGACTGGCATAACTAGTACAGAGGCAGAGTGAATAGCTGAGTCAGGTGTAGCGACTACCTGAATCGCATCGCAAGACGTAGCGACTGCAGGACTTGTAGACAAGCTAGCCTGGCTGTGCGTCCAAGGGTGGTTAGGGACAGAGAAATGTAAATGGTTATGCAACCTGGAATGAATGACCGGCTCAGATTCACAGGGGGCAACCTTGGGTAGGCAGGACGAGGAACAGGAGGGACCCCAAGCCAGGATCTGTCCAGTAGTCCAGTCCACATGAGGAGAATGGAGCTGTAACCATGGGAGACCCAAAATTATAGGCGTTGAGGCCTTGGGTAAGATAAGGAAGGATATCCACTCCTGGTGGAGTGTCCCTACCGACATCTTAACAGGGAGGGTCTGGAAGCGGATAGGTCCCCCTGGGAGAACAGTACCATCAATCGCCAAGACCACCAATGGCGTGGTGAGGGGCAAAAGAGTAAGTCTCATGGACGATGCGATTTCCCAGTCCATGAAATTACCAGCGGCTCCGGAATCCAGATATGCCGAGACCGAATGAGAAGAAGCACCAACATGAAGGAACACAGAAAGCAGAAGACGAGAAGGGGAAGGTGATATTTCTGGGTCCAATACTCCACTTTCCAGATGAAGTGGACCCGAACGTTTTTCTGGACAAAGAGAGCAAGTGTCACGAAAATGACCTTTGCCCCCACAGTAAAGACACAGACCAAGAGTTCTGCGCCTAGCACGTTCCTCGGGGGATAGCCTGGTCCGACCCAGCTGCATGGGTTCCTCAGCTGTTAGCCTGAGCTCCCCTCTCTTCGACCCGTAGAGCATCTCCTGACTAAGAACCAAGGAGTGCTGGCGTTGCTTTTCTAAGGTCCTCTCCTGAAAGCGAATATCGATCTGGTTACACAAGGAGATAACGCCGGCCAGATCAGTGGGGATGGTTCTTCCTGCTAATTCATCCTTCACTCTATCAGACAGGCCATGCAAAAAGGTTGCGACTAAGGCCTCATTGTTCCAGCTCAACTCAGCCGACAGTATGCGGAAATGAAGGGCATACTGTCCCACAGAAGCAGACTCTTGGCGGAGACGTAAAAGGGCGCTGGCCGCTGAAGAGACACGAGCCGGTTCTTCGAAGATATTCCGAAAAAGTTTCAAGAAGCCAGACAGGCTAGAAACCACTGGATCATTCAGTTCCCACAGAGGGGCTGCCCAGGCTAAAGCTTCACCAGAGAGGAGGGAAATGATATAGGCTACCTTAGCCCGATCAGACAGGAAGTTTTGGGGCTGGAGCTCAAAATGAATCGTGCATTGGCTAAGGAACCCCCTGCAAGCCTTGGAGTCCCCAGAGAAACGGGACGAAGCTGGCAGTTGTAGTGAGTGTGTGGCTGCGACTGGTGCAATAGGTGCAGCCGCTGATTGTATTTGAGGTTGCGGATTCAGGGTTCCCAAGGAGGCCTGAAGCTGCTCGAAGCGAGAAGCCAGATCCTGGAGGAATCGCATCACCTGAGTCTGATTCGATTCCTGGGTTTCAAGTCTGCAAACTATGCCCTGCAATGGATCATCCGCGGGTAGCGGGATGTCAGCCGGGTTCATGGCTGATCAAACTGTCAGGGTCACCTGTGGCCAGGTGACAGATGCACACCGTAGGGGGACAGGAGTGCACCGCGAGGTAGTGAACCCTATGGCTGGCTTCTGCGGATAGGAAACTGGGTGGTTGTGGAAAGCGGGACCAGAGGAGCACAACCGGGATCCAAACGGAAGCTAGAGCCAAGATTCCCCAGGGCGCGGAGTCTAAGACCCAGCTGGTCTTCTCCAGGGCCTCTAGTGGTGAGGATGTTAGCTGCAGGCTGGGACCAGGTCGCAGCCCCTGGAGTTTCCTAGCTCACGCCCCGTAGGATAAGGGGAAAAGAGGGGAAGCAGTAGCACACGATAAGAGAGAACCGAATAACAAGCTGAAGGTCAGGGGCCACAAGCAGACAAGGATAACGAAGAACGAGCCGAAGGTCAAGGGTCACGAGCAGACAGGAATAGTCGGGGACAAGCCAATAACGTAACAGAGAGACAAACGTAGCACACGGCAGGCAGGAACCCAAACACACAATGCCTAACAAACACGTTGATCAGCAAAGCAGGCTTGCAGTGCACAGGTTAATATAGTGTTCTGTGATAGGGCCTGGGGTGGAGTCTGGCTGGGAGGAGATTATAAAGGAAGCCAGGTGAAAGGGCTCAGGCCTCTAAGATGAACACATGGGAAGGAAGGTAAGCTGACAGACAAACACTACTGCATATCCATGACACCCATGCTGGCTTGTACCAACGTCACGCTGCGCGCCACGTGCAGGGAGGGGCCTCAGCCATGGCGGTGAATACCGTCCACAACAGAGACGGAAACCTCCCCAGCTAACGGCGGCTGAGATGGTAAGAAGCTCGCCTACCGCGTCATGACGCCATTGACGTCACACACGAGAGACGATGCCTGGCGTCGATGCGCCGTGGATGCCCGCCCAGTCCCCCGCACTCACCATTTAGGATCGAGCGGAAGGAGGAGGTAAGGGGAGGGCATACAGGGCGCATCGCAACTTCCGGGAAAAGAACAAGGCCAAGCCCATGGCACAACCACAAACAACTCCCCATCTAGTTACCAAACAGTGCAAATGTCGCAAAAACATCAGGACATGACTGAACATGTTCCGAGTAAATGGACCCACAGTCTGGTATAAAACCAAAAATGGGGGGCATGATACCACCCACAAAAGTGGCAGGGGACCACTGCCAACTAAGTCAGAGAGCCTCCATCCCTGTAATTCTACAAAAAGGGGGGAGTTTTGGGACTTTGAATGAGGCTCTCGACGCAGTGGGGGTATGCAAAAATAATGTGTTTATTAACATGGGAAACATAAAAATATGAGATTTGTAAAACTGATCTAAGTCATAAGGACACACATACACATATCACATAGACATCAAGGATCGACTTGACCCCGGAAACATGCGGCTCCTTGTACCTCAGCTTCCAGGATGAACTCATGTTTTTGGCCCCGGTCCCACATGCAACATATCCCCAGCTTTTACCCTCTGTATGGAAGTACTCAAGAACTGCATTTTTGCCCTCTCCTGTTACACCCAGTGCCATACTATAACTATTCTTATTTATACATTTTTTTATAGATAATTGTGAGCATCGCCCCTGATGAGTGTTATACACGAAACACGTCAGGCTTTTTAGGATGCCCACACACCTGTACTAGATGTCTACGTAGTTCACTATCCTGCAATTATGTTTTACAATTTTTTACCATTATGCTCCATTGTATTGTGCCGCTCCAATGACATACATAATATATTTTTCCACATTGTCGTATGTTTCCAAGTCGCTCCTTGATGTCTATGTGATATGTGTAAGGTTATGTGTATAAAAATATGAGATTTGTAAAATGTATGTTTTCCATGTCAATAAACACATTATTTGTGCATTATAGGGGGAGAGGTCCATTTCTTCAGAAAACTCTCCTCACAGGGGTACCGTACCACAAAATTCTTTGGGGATGTAAAGACCCTTAGTGGGTTTTCCCACTCCTTCTATAAGACCTTATCAAAATAAGACACACAAGGGAACACCCTAGCAGTGCGGGCAGGTTTATGGAACCCGAAGGGTACCGGAGTCTCTGCTTCTTCCAGCATTTTCCAATTTTTTTGCATATCCCGCACTGCAGTAATAAGGTCAGATACCAAAGCCTTTTCGCGTACTGGCCTGGACCTGGAGACATCCTCACTGTCCGATCGGTCACGGGCTGCAGTCCCTGATGCATCAGAATCCGGGTCATGAGCCATAGTTGGACCTGGTTCTGCATCAGAATTATCCCCTGAAGATTGCAGGGGACGGGGCGTTTACAACCTCCCGTGTGCTGCTTCCACCCTGGCGACCGACAGTGTCCACAGCTATATCAGGGGCACTAGCTGCCAATTAGGTGTTTCAGGGAAAAAAAAAACATCTGGCTCAGACGTCCTGCTGACCACGCGCTGACAGCCACAGGGCTTTGTTGTAATATGTTGGCTGATTTATTAGATATGTGTATATGTATGGACATATATATATATATATATATATATATATATATATATATATATATATATATGTGTGAATACAATATTGACCAGGCCAGCAGTTGTCAGTCAACTGGATTACACATGTGAGGGAGGCCAGAAGACAGCTTTGATGTGTTAATCTTATCAAGGGGACTTGTTTCCAGGACGAGTCTATCTTTACATATCAAGGCGGTATTCAGGCAACCTTTCGTATCCGTAATCTAATTGCATGTGTCAAAAGACAGCATGTTGATGCTATTATGCAAGAATGCAAATGATGGCTATGGTCGTCTCCGGCTAGGTTGGGGGTCATTCTCTGTCATCCTGAATGACAGAGTGTGGATCAAAGACAGCCAATCAAATTGCTCAGTCATTCAATAGATAAGAGATATAAAGCTAATATTCAGGCTAGTCAGTTATATTCCTACATGATTATGAAGGCACAGGTATATTCTGTAGGAATATGAAGGCACAGGTCTAGAATATGATCTAGGAGACGTGGGATTCGGAAATATATGTAGTCTCTGATTGGATTCGTTGTCATCTGTGCAAGTATTGTTCTGTATTGGAAGTCAATAAAGCGCAATCTCTGGAGAACGTGGGTGTATGCTGCGGGAAACATAACTTATTTCATCATTACTAATAACTAAACATCAATTATCAACTGGAAACCAATATACTAGATCACTACAGGCTTCAGGAAAGATATCAATAGGCCACCCTCCTAGCTGATCAGTGATGCTGGGTCTCCCAGAGGACACACCACCCTTGGATCGGTACCGCTATGCCGCCGTGTGCTGCGCCTGTGATGCTATCGCATCGCTGCTATGTCAGTCTGATAGTTTTATCAGCGTTTCCTGTGTCAATTTTTGCGCCAGTGTAATGCACCCTAGAGGCTGGAGACTACAGCAAAATGGCCACCAAGCGGCTGTATTGAACAATGTGGGCTCCAAGAAAATGGCCACCGAGCCATCGGGAGAGGCAAAAGCGGCCGCGGACCACAAAAAGACGGTATATACATACAGGCGTGAATCCTAAAAAAACATGGCAACCGGGCAGTCTATAGAGGCCAAAGCGGGTGCGAATCACAAGAAAATGGCCGCCAAGCGGCGATATATACATATAGGCGCAAAAGCACAAGAAAATGGCCACCAAGCGGCGATATATACATATAGGCGCAAAAGCACAAGAAAAAGGGATTTTTATAACAGCTTACCTGTAAAATCCTTTTCTTGGAGTACATCACGGGACACAGAGCGACTTAGTCATTACTAATGGGTTATATAGTTTACCTTCAGGTGTTGGCACTGGCCAATTCCAAACCGGAAGTACCCTCCCCTATATAAGCCCCTCCCACCCGGGAGCACCTCAGTTTTGTAGCCAAGCAATAAGTGTCCCAAAAAGAGGGGTGGGAGCTCTGTGTCCCGTGATGTACTCCAAGAAAAGGATTTTACAGGTAAGCTGTTATAAAAATCCCTTTTTCTTTTTCGTACATCACGGGACACAGAGCGACTTAGTCATTACTAATGGGACGTCCCAAAGCAATGCCAAATGAGGGGGGGGGTACATAAGCTGGGCGCCATCAGGCATGAGGATCTTTTGCGGCCTGCAACACACTGCGCCCAAAGGCGACATCCTCCTGACTTCTAACGTCTACCTGATAGAATCTAGTAAACGTGTGTACCGAAGACCATGTTGCGGCCTTACATACTTGAGCCAGGGAGGCCTGGTGATGCACTGCCCATGAAGTTCCAACCGCTCTTGTGGAGTGCGCCCTAACTTTGAACGGAGGCGGTCTCTTTCTCAAGCCATAGGCTTGTATTATGACCTGTCGAATCCACTTGGCTAAAGTAGATTTTGATGCTGCCTGACCCCTTCTGGGGCCTTCCGGCAGAACAAACAAAGAATCCGTTCTGCGAATCTGAGCAGTGGCTTTTAGATAAGCTTTAACTGCTCTTACCACATCCAAAGAATGTAATAACTTTTCCTCTACTGAGTTAGGTTTGGGGAAAAAAGAAGGAAGAACCACATCTTGGTTCAAATGAAACCTCGATACCACCTTAGGAAGAAAGGCTGGATGAGGACGCAATACCACTCTGTCCTTATGGACAACCAGATATGGCTCCTTACAGGACATAGCTGCTAATTCCGACACTCTTTTAGCCGAACAAATGGCTACTAAGAAAACCAATTTCCTGGTGAGAAGAACCAAGGAAATGTGTTGTAATGGTTCAAACGGTTGTTTCTGTAGAACCGACAGAACCAGGTTTAAGTCCCAAGGACATATGGGAATACTAACCGGAGGGCTAATACGCATCACTCCTTGTATAAAGGCTTTGACTAGTGAATGCGAAGCCAAGGGCCTTTGAAAAAATATTGACAAGGCCGAAATCTGACCCTTGATAGTACTCAAGGCCAGCTTCCTATCTACAGCCCACTGTAGGAAGTCCAGAATCCTCCCTATCCTGTACTTACGTGGATGCCATTTCTTGGTCTCACACCACGTAATGTACGCTTTCCAGATCCTATAATAGATCTGCCTGGATACCGGTTTCCTGGCATTGATCATGGTAGATACCACAGAATTAGAGAGCCCTCTCTTTTTCAGAATGTGGGCTTCAATAGCCAGGCCGTCAAACCTAGGGCTGGTAAGGAAGGGTGGTATATCGGTCCTTGCGACAGCAGGTCCGGACGAAGTGGGAGGGTCCAAGGACTCCTCACTGACATTTTTACAATCTCCGCGTACCATGCCCTTCGGGGCCACGCTGGAGCCACCAGAATCACTGGTTTCTTTTCTACCCTGATTCTGCGGAGTAATCGCGGTAACAATTGTGGCGGTGGGAATGCATATATCAGCTTGAACCGATCCCAAGGGAACACTAGGGCATCCGAGCCGCAAGCTAGGGGATCCCTTGTGCGAGACACAAACCTGTCCACCTTTGCGTTGAATCTGGATGCTAGCAGATCTACATCCGGTGTTCCCCACCGCTGGCATATTGCCTGGAAAACCTCGGGGTGAAGAGACCATTCCCCCGGGCATAATTGTTGGCGACTTAGAAAGTCCGCTCTCCAATTTTCCACTCCTGGGATGAAAACCGCGGATATGGCTGGGACATATCTTTCTGCCCACTCCAGGATGCACTTTGCTTCCTTCTGGGCTGCACGACTTTTGGTGCCACCCTGATGATTGATATATGCCACTGCCGTGGCATTGTCTGATTGAATTCTGACAGGGGACCCCTGGAGTTTGGATGTCCATGCTACTAGGGCATACCGGGCTGCTCGTATCTCTAAGAGATTGATGGGCAGGGCCTTTTCTGCTTCTGACCACCTGCCCTGGAGAGACCATTGCTCCAGCACTGCCCCCCAGCCGATGAGGCTGGCATCTGTAGTGACCACCTTCCAAGAAACCGGACTGAAGGGTTTCCCTCTTTCCAGATTCTGGGGCACCAACCACCAATGGAGGCTCTTGCGAACGGAAGGGGACAGGGACATTGGTAAGTCTAAAGCCTGAACTTTTTTGTTCCAGGCTGACAGTATGGCCCTTTGCAAATTCCTTGAATGGAATTGACCGTAGGGTACCGCTTCGAATGAAGCCACCATCTTTCCCAGCAGCCTCATGCAGAGACGTATGGATGGTTTTCTTTTTGTACCCACTAAGTGGGTCAAATTTCTTAAAGACGACACCTTCTCTGGAGGTAAGAAAATCTTTCTCTGATTTGAATCCAGCCTTAGCCCTAAGTATTCCAGACTTTTGACTGGTCTTAGAGCTGACTTGTCCCGGTTGATAATCCAACCGTGATATTCCAGATACTCGATTGTCTTGTGAATAGCTACTTCCAGCTTTTCCACTGAGTGGTCTATTAGTAGCAGGTCGTCTAGATATGCCATTATCGTTACACCCTGTGTTCTTAGATTGGCCAATAATGGGGCCAGAATTTTTGTGAACACTCGTGGTGCTGTGGCCAGACCGAAAGGTAAGGCTCTGAACTGAAAATGGCGCCCTTCTACTGCAAAGCGTAGAAATTTCTGATGGGCCGGAAAGATGGGAATATGCAGATAAGCATCCCTTATGTCGATCGAGGCTAGCCATTCCTGCCCTTGTAGGGCGGTGGCTACTGATCGGATCGACTCCATCCGAAAGGTCCTGATATTTAGGAACTTGTTTAGCCCTTTTAGATTTAATATGGGCCTCACGTCCCCATTTGGTTTGGGGACTGTGAAAAGGTTCGAGTAAAACCCGAATCCGCTTTCTTCCAGGGGAACCTTCATGATTACCCCTTGGAGCAATAGTTGTTCTAGTGCCAGAAGGAGGGATCCTCTCTTTTGGGGATCTCTTGGCACGTTTGACCTCATAAATTGGGCAGGAGGAGTGCCTTTTAACTCCAGCTTGTATCCCAGACTTACTGCGGAGAGCACCCATCTGTCTCTGATGGTGTCCCGCCAGGTCTCTGTGAACAACTGAAGTCTTCCCCCCACCCGATTGAGCGGGGGCAATACTTCATGCCTTAGGGGGAGGTTTTGTACCTCTCTTGATCCAGGGCTTCTTGTTACCCTGTGATTGTCCCTGATTTCTGCCCCCTGAATTTGACCGCGGAGGCCGTCGGAACTGCTTCACAGCCGATGTGCCCGGGACTGGAGAGGTAGGCCTCTTAAAAGAAGGACTTCTACCCTTGTTCTTAACCGGTAAGAGTGAACTTTTACCGGCAGAAATTTTCTGGATATATTTGTCCAGATCTTCTCCAAATAAGCGTTCTCCATGAAATGGGAAGCTAACCAGCAGTTTTTTACAGGGAGCTTCAGCAGACCAGTTTTTGAGCCACAGAAGCCTACGCATATGTACTATAGACAGCGTAAAGCGGGAGGCCTGTTGGATTGTATCCTTTATGGCGTCCACCGCAAAACACAAGGCTCTAGGCAGGTCAGCTAGGGCATGAGCCTGCTGATCTGGTAAGTCCCTTAAGACTTGTTTCAACTGATCTTTCACTGCTTGGCAGACTCCAATCGCTGCTACCGCAGGTTGTGTCACCATACTTGCTGTAGAGAAAGCAGATTTTAGTAAAGACTCCAATTTTTTATCTATTGGGTCTTTGAACATTGGAACATTATCTACTGGACATGTCAGTGATTTGTTAACAGAAGAGATGGCTGCGTCCACTATAGGGACCCTCCATTTTCTTATGAACTTATCCTCCATGGGATAGATCACCGGAAATCTCTTGGGGGGAGCAAATATTTTATCAGGATGCTCCCAATCCTGGTAAATAAGCCCTTCTAATAAAGGGTGGATTGGGAAGGAACAGACCGCCTGGGGAGCTTTTAGCGACCCCAGCGAGGAAACCGTAGTGGATGGTGGTTCCGCCAGAGGCATTTTAAATGCTGATCGGACCATGTTAGTCAGAGACTGAACCCATAATCTTTCAGCCTGAGAAGCTGAGAAAGGTTCTTCCACTGTTGATTCCTCTATAAGTGAATCAACCTCATCCTGATCCCCTTCAGGTAGGTCGATCTCTGTGTGGGGCTGTTCCTCCACTAACAGGCACTCTGAAGGAGGAGACGGAGATCGGACGCGCTTTTCCTGTGACAGGGAAGCAGCGATCAATGCTGTTAATCTCTCTTCCAATCCTCCCAGAGTTGAGGATAAAACCTCCTCTGTTATATATACAGGAGCTGGTGGACTGGGGACAGCCGCAGCACCAGGCATTCCTGCGGGGTTTCTACGGCTACTGACCTCTGCATTCTCAGGGGAGATTGGTGCAGTGCAAGCATGCCCAATATCCTCAGAGCCCGATGGAGACCCCTTTGGCTTCCTGGAAGATCTATTTCCGGAGCGTCTGGACGACATATCCTTTAAGCACAAAGCTGAGGTATTCCCGTCGTCATACACCAATTTTTGCTGGTAATAGTCTAACACAGGTGCTGCTATATACCAGCTGGTGTCCACTAAAGTGCCTTTCTATGGGGATGCCTGCATCAACCGCCTCTGTGTGCCACTGTTTGTTGCTAGCTCTGTTTGCATGCAGCTGACACTTGTACTGTGTCTTTTAACCATGCTGGGACGGCCGCACATGCGCAGAAGCGCCGCGGCGCGCATCGAGCGTCATCCACCCGCCCCGCCCCTTTTTTTTCATAGGAGGCGCGTGCACGCGCCCGCGCGCGCGCCCGTGCGCCAATGGCGCCCTTTTCGAAAACCAACAGAGGACTAGGAGCCAGGGCCCTTTTTGCCGGAGGGCCTGTGCGGTGGATGAACGCAGCAACAGGGCAGAGGAAGTGGATTCCCTCAGAGAAACTTACCAGCTGCCTGGATCTTTTGAGTTGAGAAAACCAAAGATCCACATTTACAAGAAAAATGGACTACAGCGGCCTCTAGTGGTTTAACACAGGTACCGCGGTCCCTGTTTTTTTTTTTTTTTTTTCTTGACTACTATTAAAATTTTACATTTTCAGTAGTTATAGGCAAACACAGATATTTAGCGGGAATACCGTTAGGTAACAGACAGAAAGACAAATTAGGCTTGGGGGTCCCCCAATAGAACCAAGTTCCTGAGGGCCCCCACTTACCTGATCCCCGCCGCAGGACTTTGTTTGGTCCACAAAAGTCCAAACTTCACCTATCACGGCAGGCATTGTAATTAAACCTTCAGGGACCGGGTTCCCAAGGATTCCACTCCCCTGGACCTGTATAGCACCCTGCACAGACAGCGTCTTGGTCGTGGGTATGACCAGAGCTCTGGATCCCAGGGTCCAGCCCTCCTAAGAGAAGCATTACAGGCAAAACCTTGCTCTTCTGCTGCAAGGCCCGGGTACCGACCGTTTAGCTATGAAGCTTTTTTGGTGGGATCCGGAACAGCTTACTAAGGCCCAAAAGAACCTGTACGCAAGCCCAGTGAAAACACATGTTACTCTTTGGCCAACACCTTAGACACTGGCAAAAAACTGAGGTGCTCCCGGGTGGGAGGGGCTTATATAGGGGAGGGTACTTCCGGTTTGGAATTGGCCAGTGCCAACACCTGAAGGTAAACTATATAACCCATTAGTAATGACTAAGTCGCTCTGTGTCCCGTGATGTACGAAAAAGAAAATGGCCGCCGGACAGTCACTAGAGGCCGAAACAGGCATGGACCACTGCAAAATGGCCACCGACAGCATGGAGAGGGAAGAAACGCGCACACACAGGTAAGCAGAAATTACATCTTTTAAAATGCATAGTTACAGCCAGCCCCACTCCAGATGGAGCCACTTCGGTGACCGCCCCCCAGCACCCTTAGCTCAAGGCCAGGGAGGAGGGAAGGCAGGGAGAGAGGAAAGAAAGGGGCCACAACCACTTACTTGGTCTCTCCAGGAATGTCCAGCCGAGGCAGGGGAGCTACTTACCCTTCCTGCCTGTATCATGCTGGAAGACATTCCAAAACAGATCATCATCCACACACGGAAGGTGACTCGGCCAGGCATGCTGTGATTGGACCCTGAGGAGCGATCATATGTATGCCCGCTGGAGCACGACACTCACTGGACAGGCTGCTGCGACTCGGCCGTAAGGTCAGCCGAAGCTGAGCGGTCCGATGCAGGCCCTGGAGTGTAAGCTCACGGGCCAACCGTAGAGCGACGGGTATGTCGTGGAAAACCCAGCACGTAGCTAGGGACGGCACACGCTCGATGGCCGAAACTGGGGGGACTACAAGGATCAAGCCTGTCACCCAGTCGGCAGTTGATCGAAGATCACAGGAAACAAAAAACTAAAAATTTAGAAAAAAATCTTTTTTTTCCCCGGACCAAAAATGGGCCCGAAGGGAGCCATGTCCTACTCCTTGCTAGACAGAAAAAAAAACTGATCTGCGAGATGCAGAGTGAGGGGATATACCCAGAGGGTCCGCCCCCTGGGCGGTACTGTAGAAGGTGTGATGCAACACTTTTTACAAGTTTTCTGCCTAGTCACTCCTAATTAACGGATAATACCCACTATGTCAATAGAGAAGCTGTGTCGGTCCATGAACGAAAGAGTAAACCCTCACCTCTAAAGAGAGCAGGATCAAACCCAGGTACTCCAAGCACCAACTTCTGGAGGTTCAGTACCCAGCCATATTTTCAAAGGGTCTAACCGTCATCACCACATCCTCCTCTAATTCTGAGTCTGAAGCAGCCCTCAGGTTGTCCAGGAAGCCCACAAGCGATTCCACGCTGTCACAGCAAGGCCAGGATCGTGGTGAGCACCTTGGAGAAAACCCTTGGCGCCGATGCAGGCCAAAAGAGCCACAAATTGGTAGTGATCGACCGACTGCAAAAATCAGAATTTTCTGATGCCCGACATATATGGGGACCTGTAAATATGCATCCTTGATGTCCAAGTACGCCAGAAAAAAAACCCCGGATGGAGAGCAGCGACCCGAGCAAACTGATTGCCTCCTGAACCTTCGTACTTTTACAAAGGAGTTGAGGACCTTGAGGTCCAGGATTGGACAAACCCCATCCTACTGTGGGACTACAAACCGATTGGAATAGAAACCCTGAAGCCTTTCCAGCAGCGGCACAGGAGCCATTACCCCATGCTTCAGCAGGTCCTGCACTGCCCCAAACAGGGCGTTCCGACGAGCCGGAGGAAGATGAAGGTTGGAGAGAAAAAAATCTGTTATTTTGTGGACAAGAAGAAAATCTATCTTGTACTCTGATGGAACCGTTGTGCAAGCCCACTGGTCGGAAAGCAGGGAAGTCCACCAAGCTGCCAACTCACAAAGTCAGGCAGGGACAGCTCTTCATGTAGTCACAGATTTGTTCGCAGGCCGTCTGGCTTGCGAACCCAGGGAGATTCTTATCCCCTCAGCTGGCACATTGTCGGCCTGAAAACGCTCACCTGCGGGTTCGGCGGTAAGAAAAAAAAAAATGCTTGTGAGGGGGGGAAAAAAAAAAAGGGGGGCCCTGGCCTACAGCATGGCTCCCTACCCTTTCTGGATTGTGGGAGCGCCGTGCTCCCACCCCAAACGACATTTTCAATATTGTCATCCAGCAAGGCTCAAAAAAGCCCCCAACCCTGGAGGAGCAAATCCGCCAGTCTTCTTGGACGTCTGGTCCGCAGACCAAAATATCAGACAAATCATGCAGCGGAGCCCCACAGCAGATACTGAACATTCTGGACAGCCAGGAAGCTGCATCAAAAGCCGCATTGCAGACCTACCTGAGGCCATGCACCAACTGGTCCGCTATCATGCAGACCGGGGAAGCCTGTTGCTATTCCAAGCATGGTGCAGCAATCCTGCCCATTCAAGGAAGCGCCAGTGACACCAGGGTCGTGGCCAACAGTGACCGCCATGCTGACCCCAGTACGATGAAAAAGGACCGGGCCACCGCCTCGGTCCTCCTGTCTGCAGGGTACTTAAAAAGACATCACATCGGGGGGAGATGTCCTTTTTCAGGAAACACTCCCCAAAAAGATAACGGACAGCCATGCAATTCTTTTGGAATGCAGCGGCCACTCCCATTCGTAGCATTTAAAACTCATCAAATAAGCTAGGTAAGGAAACCTAGCGGTGCGGGCCGGTTAGTGGGACCCAGAAGGGACCGACACCTTAATAGATGCCCTCGCCGTAACCTCCAGTTTATTGGGGATACCGCACGCGGTGATATGTGCTCCAACAAGCGTCCTTTTGCGCTGACCCGGACACGGAAGCAAGGACGCAGTTCCATACTGTCCAAAGGGTCCTTGTTTGCATCTTCTGAAAAGTCAGAGCAGGGGACATCTGCCACAGCAAGGCCCGAGTCTGAATCAGAACTTTTTTCCCAGAAGATGGTGGAGGGAGGGGGCGTTTTTACCCCCCTTACGTCCGCACACCACTTCTACCCTGGTAATAAAGGTACTCCAGGACCACCAGCAAGGCGTCCTACACAGCCCGGGAACAGGGCACCGGTTGCCACCACAGGGATGTCAGGGAAGAAAACGCCAGCTTCTGACGCCATGCAAACCCACACTTGCCTGACCCCCATAGGGGCCAAGGCAAGGTACATTGGGTCCACCCTCCTAGCTGCTCAGATTGAGGGACCCCCCCAGGGGACTCACCGCTCTGACCCAGGTGCCGCGTCCCCTCTCCCCATATGTCTGCAACCTGTCATGGCTGCGGTGTATTCCTGTGCCTGAGGTGTTCTGTGCTATTCGCGCCATTCAGAAGGGACGTTTTCACCGCTAGAGGCAAAAAAAAAAGCTGGGGCTACATGAAAATGGCTGCCAGCCACACCTGTGTAAAAGCGCACAGACTACAAGAAAATGGCCGCCGCTGCTCAGCATTTAAAACAAGTCCGGCCACAAGAAAATGGCGCCGCCGAACTTGTCCTGAGGTAAAAAGAAAAAAGGCTGTGAACACACTGGGCCTCAGCGCGGAGGCCTCCCCATGGCACCAAACGACACCCCACATGGAGAGCGGACCCTGGACACCCCGCAGCCAGGACACGGAGCCCCCCCGGTCAGTACACAGCAGGCCCAACCCGAGAGAGTATGGGGAGGAGGGAAAGGACAGAGAGAGAAGAAAGGAAGGGTGAGAGACCCCCTAGACAACCTCCCCAGGAATGCCCAGCTGTTCCAACCTGCCAAGACAGGAGGAAAAGTACTTACCCGTCCTGCAAGGACTGCTGGCGCGTTCCTGGCAGACCTACATCCAAGCAGTACGGAATAGCTGTCAGCCACGGTTCACTGTGACTGAGATAGCAAGCAGCCCAGTCATATGTGAACCCCGGAGCCGTGGCCGACCCCGCACGTAGCCAAGGTCTGCTCACGCTCGATGGCCGGACTAGAGGGACTACAAGGATCTATATTATCCAGCCTGTCACCCAGCCGGCAGTTGATAGTAGATTCACAAAAAATAAAAAAAAGTAAAAATTTCTTTAGGACACTGGGCCCAAAGGGTCCTTCTCTACTAGGCAGAAACAAACTGAGCTGCTAAGTGCAGTGTGAGGGGTGACCAGAGGGACCGCCCCCTGGGCGGGGCTGTTCAGCTTTGCTAAAGTTACATGTTTTAATTGTCTAACATGTCTCTGCCTAGTCCTCTCCTAATAGACGGAACATAACCCACAAGTCAAGAATTATAAGGAGCTGTGTCCGTCCATGGACGAAAGAGAAATTGCGACATAAAAATTTGCCATTTTATTTTTTAGGGTGTGTGCTTTCAGAAAATATATAATGTTTGGGGTTTTGTGTAATCTTCAGGCTTAAAATTATTTTTTAAACCGTGTGCAAAAAAACGCAAAAACTGCTTTGGCAGCGAAAAGGGTTAAGGCTCCAGAAACTGCATACTTAGAACACAGTGATCTCCACACCTTCCTGTCTGATGGGTGTCTAAAAGAGGGTGATTCTTCTCAGAGAATGATGGTAGTCCTATTCAAGCTGGATACGGGAGGGTCTGCCAGCCAGGGGGTAGACCACTTTTTGACATAAGCTTCCTCAAAAGGGATAGCACACTGAAAAACGTGTAGGTAGCATAAATAACTTAGTTGGCTGAGAAAAATAGCCTGTAGATAAAATCATCAAAGAAGAGGTCGTACAGAAACACTTTGGAAGACTTTTTGCATTTGTGTGTTCTATAGGGCACCTAGGGAATCTGATGCCTGGGATGAGAAATAATAGGATTTTTGTACTCACCGTAAAATCCGTTTCTCTGACGTCCATGGACCGACGCAGCTCTCATACTGATTACATGTGGGTATATGTCCCTGCTCGCAGGAGAAGACCTAGGCAGAATGTTAGAGGTTAAAACAGTCTAGAACAAGCCAGAGCTGAACAGCCCCGCCCAGGGGGGCGGTCCCTCCGGACATTACCCTTCCACCTGCAGCTAATCAGCCTCAGTTCGTAACAAAGCAGTACAAACTTAAAAGGAAGGGTGGGTGCTGCGTCGGTCCATGGACGTCAGAGAAACGGATTTTACGGTGAGTACAAAAATCCTATTTTCTCTCATCGTCCATGGACCGACGCAGCTCTCATACTGATTACATGTGGGACGTCCCAAAGCAGTATAAGAAAAGGGTGGGAGCAAAAAAAAAGTAAGGAACAACCAAAACTTCACTCCAAACCAGCAGAGCCCCTCAACGGAGGAGTTGCAACATTAGACAGCGGCCTGCAACACTTTGCGGCCGAAGGAAGCATCCGAAGATGCAGCCACATCAACCTTGTAGAACTTTGAAAAGGTATGAACGGACGACCAGGTCGCCGCCTTGCACACTTGTGCAACTGACGCTTGATGTCGGAAAGCCCAGAAAGCACCGATTGCCTTGGTGGAATGCGCCGCAACCGGAAAGGGAGGCGCCCGCCCCTAAGGGCGTAGGCCTGTATGACGGTCTGCCTGATCCACCTAAAGACGGTGGCAGACGACACCGCTCGGCCCTGTTTTGGACCAGACACAGATTTCCGAATGGAAACAGTAGCAGACAGGTACACTCGTAAGGCTTGTACCCATCTTAATGTATGAAGCGCAAACTCTCAGGGAAGCGATGGGTGAGGACACAAGGACAGAAGAACAATGTCCTTCTTAAGGTGAAAGGCCAAGACCATCCTTAGAAAAGAAGGATGGTCGTGGGCGCAACACCAACATATCCTTATGGAGGACCAAGTAAGGCGACTTGCCAGACAAGGCTGCCAACTCAGACACCCGTCTAACCGAAGCAATGGCCAATAAGGCCAACTTCCAGGACAAGGTCAAGAGAGGAATCTCTCTGATATTCTCAAAGGGATGTTCTTGGAGAACCGAGATGCATCAAAATCAGATCCCAAGTAGGGAGAGGAGGCTTGACAGGGGGGACCACATGGCGAACCCCCTGCCCAAAAGGTGCTAATCAAGGAATGGCCTGTCAGCGGTCGTTGAAAAAGACAGTCCGGGCCGAAATCCGACCCTCAAAAAAAAAAAAGGTATGCAAGGCCAGCTTTTGGGTCCCACCACGCTGTAAGAACAGCAAAATCCTGGGAACGGAAAACATCCGAGGATGCCACTCAAGTTCCTCGCACATAGCGATGTAAGCCTTCCAGTTACGGTGAGATATCTTTCTGGAGGAAGATTCCCGTGTCAACAACATAGAAGAGATGACCGAATACGAGAGAACTCGGTCCTTTAGCACCTGGCTTTAAACAGCCATGCCATTAAAGCCAAGGACTGTAAAGCAGGATGAAGTATGCTCTGCGAAGCCGGCGAGGCAACAACAGTAGCAGAGGGTAAGCATATATCAGGCGATACTGCCCCCACGGGCTTCCAACACGTCTAACGCATCCGCCCAGGGGTCCCTGGACCTGACCACGATCTTGCCACCTTGCGAGTGAGTCGAGAGGCCACAAGGTCCACTTCCGGTGCCCCACCTCTGGTAAAGAAGGTGGAAACACCTCCGGATGCAAGGACCCTTCGCCTGCAATGCACACGGCCGACAGGACCGTCTTGCAGCGAGACGTATGAAAATCCCAAAGAGACTCCGCAATGTATCGGAGAAGGGAGGCCCCAGTGTACAGGGTGCCTCAAATGTTGGCCAATAAAGGCAACTTGACGGAACTTCCCTAGAAACTCGGTCAGAGGACTAGTACCTCAGCCTCCACAGGTGGCGCAAACCCACCCCGGGCACAGAGACCCTAAAGGCTAAAGCAGTTGTAGTGCACCTGCTAGACGACTGATGAATGAAGCAGAGGCTTTTGCCCAGTCATTGAGCTACAAAAAATGCCAGAGACGCAGCCACTAACGGGCGCAACGCCAACCCCAGCCTGGCGAACACAGTCCAAGCCAGCGCTTCTGATCACCACTGAAAGCAGGTGGAAAGTGATACCCCTGAAACCAGGGATCCTTGTGACAATGCTACCCATGGATAGGTGCTGATTGTGCAAACACATAGTTTATACTATGTATTGCGTCAAACGCACAAATGGAGAGTGTGGGAGGAAACCCACGCAGCCACAAAGAGCATAATACCACCACATACGGCGTATGTAGTTTAGTATTTGTGGATAAACCTATTAAACGCGTATATACTGTGCCAGCGACGAAGGCGTGCACATCATCGGGGCCTGGACGTAAACCAGCCACACAGATTGCGTACACAACCGTGTAGGTATGTTAGCCTGCGAATAAACAAATTGCACATGTTTATACTGTGCAAAGCGCTGAGAATGCGCACACCATTGGAACGCAGGGGAGAAACCTGAGCACCCGAATGAAACCCATGCAGACTGCATACGCATACCATGTATGGTATTATAGTATGTGTGCTAATTATTTTGCACAAGCCCATGTGTGCATAGCACCGAAGGCGCGCACACTGTTGGCGCGTGGGAGGAACCGAAGTACCCCACGCATACTCAGAGAATGCAATACCTACAACTACTGTGAATGTATTTAGTGTAGTGTATAAACATAATGTGTATGTTTACATCGTGTATTGCACCAAAGGCATGCATGTCATGTAGCGTGGGCGGAAACCCACGCAGACTGCAAAGACATACCGGGTAGGTCCAATCGCACAAATTTAGACTGGTCATAGCGCCGAAGCGCCCACTCGGTACAACTCCACGCAGACAGCACACAGATACCGTGTAGGAATGATAGCATGTGAATCAACATAATATTGCACATGTTTATGCTGTGCATTTCCATTGGAGCGTGGGGGGAAACCGGAGTACCCGGAGGAACCCCACGCAAACAGTATACCCATACTGTAAACATGTATAATATGTGCAATAAACATATTGAACATGTCTATACTGTGCAGAGAGCCGAAGCGCACATACCATGAGAGTGCGGGAGGACACCGGAGCCCCCGCCAGCCCAGAGAGTATGATACATACATATACTGTGAATGTATCTGGAGTTGTGCATAAACATATTTTGTACGTTTATATCATGTATGGCACTGAAACACAGCATTGGAACGTGGGGACAGCCACAGAGACCAATAACACATACATACACTGTGAATGTATGCAGTGTAGAGGTATAGGATGAGTTTAAATTATGGCGCAGAGGCGCATAATCTTCTCTGTATCATTCCAACCTGCTTGACAGTGCTGCTGAAGCAGCATGCAGGTAACAGGTAACCTCTGATCCTCAGACCGTGTGTCTGTCAGAGCTCAAATCATTCCCCAGGAAATGGCGGGAAATGTTACCTCAGGTATCACACACAAGGCTCACAGGGATTAGAGACATAAATGAATAAAGTCCTCCCTCATCCATGCTGCTCTTGAGGCAGCGTGTGAGGAAAACTGAGGAAACTGTGTAAAAGAAAAGCTTGTCACAGCAATTTCAGCCTGAGTGTGATTCTCACATCATCAATGAGATCACTTACAAGCGCCCTGTCATTCACTGACACAGAACTGGAGTCTTCCTCACAAGGGAATGTCCTGTTCATAAACATTAAATATTCAGAGCTAGGGTCCTGAGCCCAATAGCTAGGCCCATATCTGACTCAGAGCACTCCTTCACTAAAGATTTTTGTGGGGGAAGGGGGCTTATAGCTCCTTTTGCTCGCACACCGCTTCCATTCTGACAGGAATGATTCCAGGACTGCTGACAACTGGTCCATAAGGACCGCAGGTGCAGGAAACATATGAACATGTTTAACTGTGCAGCACTGCCTGTTGCCCCAGGCAATGTGGAGAGCAGGTGTATCAGACTCCATAACGCCACCCTCTGAGACCTTATACACTATGCAGTGAATATACAGTCCACCCACTGGCTACGCTGAGGAGGGGATACCAGGGAGGACCCACCAACCCTTAAGGACAGCTCAGTCTGTGAGGAGATTGTGAGGGGATTCGCGCCGCCGCCAGAAATAAATGCGCGGCGGCCACAAGAAAATGGCCGCCGTCCGCAGCTATAACTGTGCCACTGAACGCCAAGATGGCCGCCGAGCGCAAAATTCAAAGCTCTAATGCGCGCCAATGGCGCACGCAATAACCACCTCAAACAGCGCCAATGGCGCACGCAATAATCACCTCACACACCAGAAAAAACTGCAGACATGAGCGCCCAACCAGGCCAGAGTGACCCCCAAACACCCCACAGCACAGCACCAGTACAGGGTGCAGAGAGCAGCATAACAGGGGGGGGACAGAGAGAAACCCCCACACACAGAAACACAGCCAGCATGTACTCACCTGCAGTAGGAGAGACTACTTACCCGTCCCTTTCAGGGACTCACTGGCTTGTTTCAGACAGACCTATCACAGAGTCGTACTGCGTAGCTGTCGGCCCGGTCCACCGCGAGAGATACAGTCAGTCAAGTACTGTTCAATCTTGAGAGGACCGCGGGAGCATGAAAGCAACCCGGCCACCCCTGGAGCCATGGGGTATGTCGTGAACTGAGTCTCACGCACGCAAGGCGAGGATCAGCACGCTCGATGGTCGGACAGGGAAGACTACGAGGATACTAGTGTACCCAACCTGTTGCCCAGCCGACAGTTGATTGAAGGTCTCAAAAATAAAATTCCCAAAGGAATAAAAATCAAAAGTAAAATCTTCCAGGAGACTGGCTCCTGAGAGCCACGTCTTCTCCTTCTGCTAGGCAGAAAAAAACTGAGGCTGATTAGCTGCAGGTGGAAGGGTAATGTCCGGAGGGACCGCCCCCCCTGGGCGGGGCTGTTCAGCTCTGGCTTGTTCTAGAATGTTTTAACCTCTAACATTCTGCCTAGGTCTTCTCCTGCGAGCAGGGACATATACCCACATGTAATCAGTATGAGAGCTGCGTCGGTCCATGGACGATAAGAGAAAATAAAATTTTCAAAATTTCCCTGATGGCTGTAATGAGATTTGAGACCAACTCCTAGCAACCCATTTTTGCCACCAGCAGTGATTCCTCATCAGAAGAAAGGAGGGGAGGCACAGTTTCCAGATTAAGAGAAGACTTTTCATTCGTCGGAAGTGGACACTTGCTGGTGGGTTTGCGTAGCAGATAGGGAGTGGGAAGTACATTTACCCCATAGCTAATTGTAAAGTTTTTCATTTTGTTAAATCAAAAACAAACCTGTTCTGTGCAATGGTTGGGGGTCTGCATGCACATGATGGCAAAGCTGAGGGCGGGGCTACCCAGATCTATAATATTTGGCCTGCCACCCAGCACCAATTGATTTAAGACACATCTTCGCTGACTGGGAACAAAATTTCAAAGAAAAAATTGCAAAAAAAAAAACAGTGTGTCCTACTTCTGAAATGATGCTAGAATAAAACGGATATCCTGGCAGCAGATGGGGGGTGTGTGGCCACCTGCAGGGGGTCGCACCCTGGGTGTGCTTTTAGTTTAACTGTACCTAGCACCATGCTCCTGTAGGTGGCGATATCAAACCCATCCATCTAAAGAACGGCTGTGTCCTTCAATGAATGTAAGAAATCTATTGTTGCTGTATTACTGTGACATCAGAAATGTGTTCATGTAGACCTGTAATGTAATTGAAATGTCCACAGATCTCACCACAAGCAGAATCATGTCACACATCAATTAACACCAACATAAAATAAGGCTTCCTTTATTAGTTTTAATATCAGTCTACAGAGGCGATAAAAAGAGAAAAGTGCAAATTTGTACAGAAAGATGCAGGACAAAAAAAAAGTGCAAAATGGAAAATTCACAGCTCCAGGGAATCCCACAATCTCATTTATTTCATTTTATTTTCATACAGTGTTAAATATAAGGGAAAAAAATGTTTTATCCAGGAAAAGACTCATCTGGGGAGGGAAGGTACAAGATGCATTATAAATGTAAATACATTGTAAAGAGTTCAGTAGCATTTATTAATTTTATTGTGTCCACAGGAAGGAAGAAAGTAAATCAGTGAAAATAATGTAAAGCATGCACAACTTAAATGAAGAAAAAAGTTCTCAAACTTGACAAACTGGAAAAAGATATAAAATAAATATTAATCTGCTGCCAAGTGTGCAAATCCCTTGTTGGAATTCTTCTGTCCTGCTTCCAGACACTACCCAAACCCTTAACCACACTTACCACACCCAACTTGCCCCAAATAGGGTCAGTCAGCCCACAGATTTCACAGCTACCTCACTATCTCCCAGTGCAAGGCAGGAGAAATCTAATATTTTTTAGTAGTGGGCACTTTCACTTTACCAACTCCATAGGACAGAAGGAATAGGTCCCTTAACTTTACCTTGCAGCTTTTTATGCAATCATCAGATCGAAAAAAAGACTACCCAAATATTTCTGCTATAGAAATACATCCTTTATTCGACGAGTCATCTGGGGGACCCTAAAAATCAGGGTACAAGTGAGCAGGCCTTGTAAGTTTTTCTGACCAAGTGCCAGGCAGAGCTAAACAGAACATTGCATTAAAGCAGACCCAAACCCATCGATTTAAGAGTTTCAAAAAACAGTTATATTCTCGGCATGCCAGGAATGCCAACTGTCACAGTTGCTTGTGCTTTCAACAAACTATCAAATGTCTGGTGTCATAACTGATCACATGTGCAGCATCATGGCAGTTGCAAATCAAACAGAGGCTAAGATGGCAGCTTCCTTGGCTGAAAAGGATAGGAGGGTTAGTTCCACTTTAGGTTTGTGTTCAAGAACAGAAGTTACAGCTTCCTTATTGGTTAAACATACTGCATCTATCACCCTATATAACTAGCAAACATGACAGAAACTGCTGCTGTTTTTCCATCTGAAGAGGAACGACTCTGCACTGTAGGCTGTCTGATCACTTTGGTGTAAACTAGAAAACAACTGTGCAACGGGACAGAGTTAATACTGTTTGTGGGTTATATTTATATTCTTTCTAATTATTTGCTAAAGGTGCCTTAGTGAGGTGAGGTATTAGCAGTTAGATTCCAGGATTCTCTCAAATACCTTTTCTAAACAGAAACAATGCACTAAATTGACCCGTCGGCTCTCATACCCCAAGGCAACATTACAGCTTCTAAACGGAAAAGCTTAGCTTTTGTATCCCATGTATTGCCGGGAAACTGCAATACCTTGGCAGATAAAAACCCAAGTCCTTCACCAGGAGGAAAAATTGCATGCCTTCCTTCAGCGGTGACCGCTTGAAAGCCATCTGCTAAATACTTCCTCATTCACTTCCAACTTCCAGCTGAAGCTAGCTCTAACCAACTCCATGTGTACAAGATAGGACAGCGGTACAACTCCAGCATATATTTCTCACTTACTCCAACCCCAAGACTCAGATCACCTGCTGCACTCTTTGCCTCTCTCTGGACCTGCCAGCACATTAGGTTTTACTAAAAGCAGACAAATACATATATGTGTCCCTGCTGGGGGACAGAGGCGCAGCCACAAACCAGCTCTCTCCCTCCTTGGAGAGGAACTTTCAGGCTGAATGTCTCTCAAGGCACCAAATATGCAACAGATAACCGTGGGACAACAAAGCTAGGTTCAAATTCTGTACAATTTTACATTCACATTAAAACCAATAAAAAGGACAGGACAGAGCCAAAATTATATATTTTTTTTTTTATTAAAGTGACTGATGAGGAGATAGGAGCGTGATGTTCTGGTTTGCTCTGTAACCTTCTTAACATTCCGCTATTTTATCATAACTACTAATGTTGTCCAACAACATAAATATATTATATCACAGTGTATCCACATCATAACTGATGGCAGAGTATTGTCCTCACCGAACTTTTTTTTTTTTCAATTACTTTTTATATATTTATATATATTTATATATTTACTTTAATTCATACAAGTATAATGCTGCAGTCAATAGCCGTTAAAGAGTTCTTAAATTGAAAGCATTAATGACCTATATACCGTAAGAGCAGAGAAGACAGCAACCCCTATCTGCTGCTCATCAAACAGGGTCTGGAACCTCTCTCGCTTCCGTCTTCCTGAATGTGCTACGGCCATTGTGCACAATTTCAGAGCGCTCACAGCAACCTTTCAGATGGAACGGGGTCCCGCCTCCTTGGACGGAGAAACAG
Source organism: Rana muscosa (assembly GCA_029206835.1). Classification (NCBI taxonomy): domain Eukaryota; kingdom Metazoa; phylum Chordata; class Amphibia; order Anura; family Ranidae; genus Rana; species Rana muscosa. The sequence continues at coordinate 160,689,400 of CM055118.1, forward strand.
AGACACAAGCGAACCCGAGACAGGAGTAATAGCACTGTGGGGCTTGCGGTGGCTGGGAAGATCTTGTAGCACTCTCCCCTTCTGCTTTTTCCCTCAGTTTTTCAGTATTTGTCGGGATTCTCCTGCCATTCTCCTGCTAGGTAGTCCTCAGGTTGGACCCCTGAGGGTTACTGATTGATTTTTGAAGGTTGCTGATGTTAAAGTTCTGTAAGGAAGTAGTCACAGTCGGAGGGAACTGGTTGATAGGCTGGGAAGATGGTGGTAGTCCAGGACCACTCCACTGCCCTTGGAAGGCTGCGCCAGAGAAACCGAACTGCTGAGGGGGGCAGACACCTTTGGGGTACTGAGCCAGGGAGTTGGCAGAGGCTGTAGGCATGGAGACTGGTACCCCAAGGGACGAAGGCAGATTCATGCACAACTGTCCAGGGGCAGAAAATTTCCGAGCCATACCAGGACCCTAAAAAAGAAAGAAGAAACTCTTTGAAACATATCAACCACAAAGGATGTGTATGTAATTGAAATACAGAGCCTATTTTATCTTGTCTCTATAAAATGGATTTACAGTGTATCTGAAAAGTATTCACAGCGCTTCACTTTTTCCATATTTTGTTATGTTACAGCCTTCTTCCAAAATGGATTAAAATTCATTATTTGCCTCAGAATTCTACAAACAATACCCCATAATGACAACGTGAAAGACGTTTGATTTATTTTTTAAAATAAATTTGCAAATATTTCAATCACATGTACATAAGTATTCCCAGCTTTTGCCTGAATACTCAAAATTTAGCTCGGGTGCATCCTGTTCCCACTGATCATCCCTTGTGGTTTCTACAACTTGATTGGAGTCCACCTGTGGCAAACTCAGTTGATTGGACATGATTTGGAAAGGCACACACCAGTCTATATAAAAGGTCCTACAGTTAACAGTGCATGTCAGAGCACAAACCAAGCATAAAGTCCAAGGAATTGTCTGTAGACCTCCGAGACAGGATTGTATCGAGGCACAGATCTGGGGAAGGGTACAGAAAAATGTCTGCTGGTACCAATAAGCACGGTTGCCTCCATCATCATTAAATGGAAGAAGTTTGGAACCATCAAGACTTCCTAGAGCGGCCCGCCCGGCCAAACTAAACGATCGGGGGAGAAGGGCCTTAGTCATGGAGGTGACCAAGAACTCAATGATCACTGACAGAGCTCTAGCCTTTCTCTGTGGAGAGCGGAGAACCTTCCATAACAACCATCTCTGCAGAACTCCACCAATCAGGCCTGTATGGTCGAGTGGCAGCAAGAAGGTTGCCACTCCTCAGGAAAAGGTACATGACAACCCACCTGGAGTTTGCCAAAAGGCACCTGAAGGACTCAGACCATGAGAAACAAAATTCTCTGGTTGATGAAACAAAGATTGAACTCTTTGGCGTGAATGGCAAGCATCATGTCTGGAGGAAACAAAGCACCGCTAATTACCTGGGCAATACCATCCCTACAGTGAAGCATGGTGGTGGCAGCATCATGCTGTGGGGATGTTTTTCAGCGGCAGGAACTGGAAAACTAGTCAGGATAAGGGAAAGCTGAATGCAGCAATTTACAGAGACGTTCTTGATGAAAACCTACTCCAGAGCTCGCTTGACCTCAGACTGGGGCGAATGTTCATTTTCCAACAGGACAACAACCCTAAGCACACAGCCAGGATAACAAAAGGAGTGGATTTGGGACAACTCTGAATGTCCTTGAGTGGCTTAGCCAGAGCCCAGACTTAAAGGGGTTGTAAAGGTTCGTTTTTTATTTTCTAAATAGGTTCTTTAAAGCTAGTGCATTGTTGGTTCACTTACCTTTTCCTTTTATTTACCTTCTAAATGTTTTTTTTCTTTGTCTGAATTTCTCACTTCCTGTTTCTCCTCACTAAACTTCATACCATCATCCGAGTGGTGTTGAGTCAGCCAGAACAGCTTACTGAACAGCTTACTGAGGAGGAACAGGAAGTGAGAAATTCAGACAAAGAAAACAAAGGAAAAAAAAAGTTTACAAGGGAAATCTAAGGAAAAGGTAAGTGAACCAACAATGCACTAGCTTAAAAGAAACCTATTTAGAAAATAAAAAAAACAAACCTTTACAACCCCTTTAAACCAGATTGAACATCCCTGGAGAGATTTAAAAATGGTTGTGCAGCGACGCTTCCCATCCAACCTGATAGAGCTTGAGAGGTCCTGCATAAAGAAGAGTGTGAGAAACTGCCCAAAAAATAGGATTTTTGTGCTCACCGTAAAATCCTTTTCTCTGTCGTCCATGGACGGACACCGCTCCTTAATTCTTGACAGTTGGGTTATGTTCCGTCTATTAGGAGAGGACTAGGCAGAATATGTTAGATATTTAATACATGTTACTTTAACAGAGTTGAACAGCCCCACCAAGGGGGCGGTCCCTCCGGACATAACCCTCCACCCTGCAGTCAGCAGCCTCAGTTTGTAAAAAGCAGTACAAACGAAAAAAGGATGGGTGGGTGCTGTGTCCATCTATGGAAGACAGAGAAAAGGATTTTACGGTGAGTACAAAAATCCTATTTTCTCTTTACGTCCATGGACGGACACAGCTCCTTAGTTCTTGACAGTTGGGACGTCCCAAAGCAGTGTCAAAAAACGAGGGGTGGGAACAGCATTCAAAAAAACTATTTCACCCCAAACAAGCAGAGCTCCTCAATGGAGGAGTTGCAACCTCAAACAGCCGCCCGCAAAACTTTGCGGCCGAAGCTAGCATCCCCATCAACCTTGTAAAATTTTGAAAAAGTGTGAACGGACGACCAGGTCACCGCCTTATACACTTGTGAGACACGTACCACGTCTAAAAGAGTGCAGCGCAACCTCTTTGGGATGCGATGGCCAAGGACACAAGGATGGGAGTACAATGTCCTCATTCAGGTGAAAGGCCGAAACTACCTTCGGAAGGAAGGCTGCGGGCGTAGCACCGCTTTGTCCTAATGGAGGACCAAATATGGGGACTTGCAAGACAAGGCCGCCAATTCAGAAACCCTCCTGACTGATGTTATGGCTACTAGGAAGGCAACCTTCTGAGAGAGCGTCAAGAGGAATTTCCCTGATGTCCTCAAAGGGAGGTTTCTGAAGTACTGAGAGCACCAAATTCAAATCCCACGGAGGTAGTGGTGGTCGGACCGGAGGGCCCACATGTCAGACCCCTTGCACAAAAGTGCTCAAAGAATGAGCCGCCAGGGGTCGCTGAAAGAAAACAGCCAAGGCTAAAATCTGCCCCTCAACGGTGCTTAAGGCAAGTTTCTGATCCACTCCACGCTGTAAAAACAGCAGGATCCTGGAAACCGAATATGCCCGTGGACGCCATTCCATCTCCTCACACAGAGATGTAGGCTCTCCATGTGGGATGGTAGATCTTCCAAGAAGAGGATTTCCGTGCTCTCAACATGGTTGAAATGACTGAATCAGACAGGCCTCGGTCCCTTTGTACCTGGCTTTCAATAGCCATGCCTTTAAAGCCAGCGACTGTAAAGCAGGATAAGGAATGGGACCTTGCGAGAGAAGGTCCTCCCGCATTGGCAGTCGCCAAGGTGTATCCGCCACCAGGCGCACAAGGTCGGCGTACCAGGGACGCCTGGGCCAATGAGAATCACCGGAATCCCCTCGGTCTCCACTCTGCGGAGCAGACGAGTAAGCAACTTCAGTGGGGGAAAGGCATAAATTAGTCGATACTGACCTCACAGGGCCACCGACGCGTCTGCCCAGGGATCTCTGGACCTGGCCACGAACCTCGACACCTTGCGATTGAGTCGAGAAGCCAGGAGATCCACGTCTGGTGTGCCCCATCTCCGGCAAAGGAGTTGAAAAACCTCCGGATGTAACGACCAATCCCCTTGGTCCAGCATCTGGTGACTCAGATAGTCCATCCGTCTGCCAGTTTTCCACGTCCAGAATGTAAACTGCCGATATAGCCGGCACGCTTCTTTCCGCCCACCGCAGGATGTGAGCGACCTCAGACGCTGCACCCGAGCTTCTTGTTCCTCCTTGATGGTTGACGTATGCCACTGCCGTGGCGTTATCTGACTCGATCCTGACTGGATGCCCTTGTAGCCTCTGTGATCACTTGGCACAGCTTGATCGCCCGGAGTTCCAGGGCGTTGATCGGCAGTTGGGATTCGTCCGGAGTCCAGCGGCCCTGGGCCGCCTGAACCCCCCAGACTCCCCCCCCCCCCAACCGGTCAGGCTGGCGTCCGTCGTGATCACAGTCCAATGAAACGGGAGGAAGACCAAAGAGCCGGGGAGCTCAGCCACCAACTCCGAGAGGCCCTGACTAGATGACATATCTGAATCTGACGATCCAGAGACAACAGAGATTTGTTCCATTTGGAGAGAATCTCCCGTTGCAAGACCCGAGTGTGGAATTGGGCATATGGTACTGCCTCGAAAGAGGCTACCATGAGGCCCAGGACTCTCATGCAAAAACGGAGAGACGACCATTTGAGGGATGTCAACAACCTCTCGGCAGTCTGGAGTCGGCAGTGTCTGCAACTTCTCCAAGGGAAGAAAGACTCTGGCCTGCGAGGAGTCCAGAATGAACCCCAGGTACTCTAGGTGCTGGGTCGGTACTAACACTGACTTCTGGAGGTTCAGTATCCAATCAGTCTCCCGGAGGGTCTGACTGGCTATAGGCACGTCCTCCTCTAATTCTGAGCTTGAAGCAGCTCTCAGAAGAAGGTCGTCCAAGTAGCCTATAATAGCAATGCCGCGCTGTCTCAGCAAAGCTAGAATCGGGGCGAGCACCTTGGTGAAAACTCTTGGTGCCGATGCTAGGCCAAAAGGGAAGAGCCACAAATTGATAGTGGTCTTTGCCGATCGCAAAGCGCAGGAACCTCTGATGCCTGACGCAGATGGGGACATGCAAATATGCGTCCTCGATAGCTAGGAAGTACCCCGGATGGAGCGCAGCCACCACCGAACGAATCGATTCCATCCGGAATTTTTGAATCTTTATAAAAGGCATTGAGGTCCAAGATTTGCCAGACTCCGGGAAAAAATAGGATTTTTGTACTCACCGTAAAATCTGTTTCTCTGACGTCCATGGACTGACACAGCTGGATTCTGTAAACGTGTGGGTATATGTCCCTGCTCGCAGGAGAAGATCTAGGCAGAATGTTAGATGTTAGATACATACATTCTAGAACAAACCAGAGCTGAACAGCCCCGCCCAGGGGGGCGGTCCCTCCGGACATTACCCTCCCACCTGCAGCCTCAGTTCCTAACAAAGCAGTACAAACCTTAAAAGGAAGGGTGGGTGCTGTGTCAGTCCATGGACGTCAGAGAAACAGAGAAATAAATTTGCAAAGATTTCAAACAAACTTTTTTCCCGTTGTCATTATAGGGTATGGTTTGTAGAATTTTGAGGAAAATAATGATCTTAACCCATTTTGGAAGAAGGTTGTAACATAACAAAATGTGGAAAAACTGAAGTGCTGTGAAGACTTTCCAGATGCACTGTATACCTCCACACCAAAGTAGTATGCATTTTCAAGGCTGCCCTTTGCTTTAAATGCGTGTAAAAAACAAAACGAGTTTTAAACCAGTGAATGATTCAAAACCCTTTAGGATTTTTTGCTGTCTGTATCCAATCTCGGCGATTTCCCTTCCATTCCTGCTCTACATACACACATAGTGCAAAGCCACCAAAACGAATGAGAGCTCCTCTTTATATACAGCTGTCACCAGAACAGGTCTCCCTGTTGATAATTCCATTTCTGTTCTTGTGACAACTCGGAACATTTTTGATTGCTCATCATTTTCTATACTGCCAACAATGCTACCAGGACAAATAGAGGGTGAATCAACTTTGCAAGGACACAAAACAGCAAAACACCAGGTCAGGATCTCAAAAAATGAAAGCAAAAAGCAGGTGGAGCACTAGAAGATGTTGGTGTGCAGATTTTGTGCAATGATTTACTGCTATGCTGCGAGTTTCTCATGCAATATCTTCTGCCATTCAGGGCACACAGCTGAATTAGATGAGGGATTCCCTTTCTATTTGTTAGCTCAAGCTGGCCATGTGATCTTGTATTCCCAACCAAACTGACCAAAAATTTGTAGAGTTCCCATTTAAAGTTTGCAACTAGGAGAGTGGAAGGTAGGAATGTTGGCTCAGCTGAGTTGGGTCAATTGTTTTTAGGGAAGGGGTTCTGGAAAATTAAAATTTTGGATAAAGATGCCAAAATAATGAAATAATTTCTAATGTGATATTAACTCATCAGGGAGGCGGATTCTTCAACTCACTTCATAGTTGGGGTGTCCGGGTGTCTTGCTGCTCTTTTTTCCAGTTAAGTTCATGGCGTCCCGGGCCCAGTTATCGACAAGCTTGTGCAGGTCGTCTGTGAACGTCCCTTTGCGACTGGAGGACACCGGGGCTGTGTTGGTTTGCGGAGCTGGAGCAGTGGAAGGGGCAACTGTATTTGTACTGCTTGTCCCTAAAATAAAGAAAACAAAAGTGTTCAAACCAAAGGCATGGCTTCAGACAATGACGTTCCCCATAAAAAAAAGGAAGACAGCTCATGACAATCCAGCCTTTTTACATCCCCTCATTAAAGGTGTAAGCAGAAAGGCCAAAACACTCAATACAAACTTGATGAGACCTTTCATACTCCGCTGCATCACATCTATATCTTGTATTCCCAACCACGGGCACAATTTATGCCCTAAGTTTATCCAGTGTTTAATAATATGGGGGATAACTGACCACTGCTGCGCTTCTTAAAACATGCAGTTTTTTCAATTTTTTTTTTTTTTGGACAAAAGCAGTAAAACGTGTTTTCTAAATAAGCAGTTCAGAAAATATGACGTTACATTTTTTTTTTTTTCGGTTTTCACCCTGAACAACCGTTATAAATGTCCCATTGAGTAGATTTCCAGTACTCTACCTGTGTATAATATACAAGTGCAAAGTAATGCAAAAACGTCAAGTTTTCTGCTGGTTACCGAGACTCCACTAGATGACAAGACAGAGGTGCATCACGGTGTGCAATATGTGGGTCGCACAGGGCTCTCAAAATTTGTACAATGATGAGCAACAGTTTGCAGAAAATGAAACACAGAAATGATATAGATATATATAGAAAAGATAGTTACTACAGAGCTGGTTGCAAGGGCAGACTTTTTTCACCATCTTCCCTGGAGCAGAAAGAGAGACATGTGTTAGCACAGAGCTGACATCCCAACAATGGAGATAGCTGGGTGGGGGGGAGATCAGATAAAACGGAGCACAGGAAATGGGCAGAACCAAGCAGAGAGCAAAAAGCTCCACCAAGACCCCGGCCAATGGCTGCAGATTAAGCAAAAGCGGACCAACCAGGAGTTACAAGTTTTACCACCTAAGCAAGGCATGCTGGGTATGTGCAATCTTCAATGGCTGGGTAATAAAAGCTGCTATTAGGCAGAAACAACTCAATGAGTTAAACTAGGAAGGGGAGGGGATATTGCAGAAAGTGTAAATGTTCTGCTGATACAGAGAAAGTGTTTGAGAACAGAAGCATGAACACGGTTTTGAATCTTTGTAAGGTCCCAAGCATTAACGACTCCAAGAACTAAAAGGCCAAAAGGAGGTGGTCATCTGCTGGTCAAATGCACCTGTAATGGAACCCTGAAGCATCTCATACACCAGCTAAATGTGACAAACGCAACACTGCATTTGCCCATGTACACAAACTCTAAAAACCTGCAATGAAGACAAGAACATTCTGTTAAGCAGAAGCAGGGGACAGTTGGCGCAGGCATTCTGCAGTATTTCTCCAAGAGGCATACAGAAAACTAAATGTACCACTTCAAACATTTAGCAGCCCAAGAATAATTATTTCATCATAGAAATCCAAAGTTAAGCCATCTCGTTTCAGGGGCTAAAACATGTCTTGGTGTTACACACACACACAATTATATTCCTTTGATCCCTAATGAAAGGAGGGGGGGGGGGGATGTTACAGGCCCCAAAACACATTGATGAAATTAATACTCTTGAACTTATTGTGTGGTGCTCTGGTTTTCCCTACACCTTCCTGTGTAAACCTAAGGTGGCTCTGAGCTCCTACAGTGTTAGAGAGCCACCTACCTAAAGTTATAGTACTCTACAGTTGGGGCTTTGCTTCACACCTTGGCTTCTGACACTTTTTTTTTCAGAAGTGACAGACATTGGTTTTCTTACATTCAATTTAAAGACTGAGGGTTGCTCATCTGCAACTGGATGTCCTGCTAACCATAGCATACTATTTCTGGAAGAGACCTTCTTGTACTGCGGGGCCTATTGCCTAGTATGTGTGTGATTTGCCATTTGTTAGGCACCCTGCCCAGTGCAGCTCCCTGCTTATTACAAACAGGGTTCATCGAACACCTCAAACAGCAGGGGGTGATATATGCAGCGCTACATATAGGCCAGAAAAACTGAACTATATCAAAAAATGATGTGACCATGTGATATAGCACAAACAAAAAAGGGGGGGGAGGCTCGACAATAAACACCCGGCAAAATAAATTGTGTGAATCAACACACAAAGTGTCTACTATATAAACAAAATTTCAATGTGATATAGTGTCCCAATACAAAAATAAGGTATCATCAAGTGGATGAAGAACTCCCGACACTAGTCTTCAAGTAAACAATGACATGCATATGCGCTTACCGGAAACGTTGGACCCGAATGTCATACGACACTGGATCAATCGAGCTTAAAGTGGTTGTAAACCCACTTTTTTTTTTTTTTGCCAACCTGTAAAAGAAAGGCATAATGAGCTATTATGACTAGCATAATAGCTCATTATGTACCACTTACCTTAGATCGGGGCCCCCGAGGCAGTCCGCGTCCCTCTGTCCAGCCGCAGACATCACTGCGGCGATAGCCGGAATGTTATTTCCGGGTATCGCCGCACCAGCCAATCACAGCGCCGCTCCGGCGCTGTGATTGGCCGGAGCGGCGGAGACGTCACTCTGCGCATGCGCGCAGGAGGCGTCCCATTCGGCTACGCCCAACGATTGCTGGGAAGTAGCCGAGTTTGTGAATGGGATTAACCCCATGAATGCGCCGTTGTCTACGGCGCGCATGCGCCGTAGACAGCGGCGCCTGTCATTTTAGTAAATATCTCCTAAACCGTGTAGGTTTAGGAGATATTTCTTGCACCTACAGGTAAGCCTTAATCTAGGCTTACCTGTAGGTGCAAGTTGAAAAAGTGGGTTTACAACCACTTTAATGGTATCCCAAACGACTGCTACATGAAGGTGTCACCAGGAATCTGGAAGATGTTGTAGTTCCCTTCCTTGGCAGTCAGATGTCAACAGTCCTGGTAGGACGGATAGGCCCGAGATTCGTCAGCTACCAATAGCATTCAACACTAAAGATCCTACTGGGAAGTTGATATGTGGATCATGGTAATCCACCAGACATTCAGGTGAATTAGGCTTGAGAGAATGGTTCTCGGGAGATTGCCAGGGGGGAGGGGGCGGGGTGGCACCCTATGCACCCGTTCCACCGTGTAAGTCGGAGAAAAAGCCTCTTTACCAAAGATCTCCTGCAGCCAGCCTTCTACAAACGTAGTGGGGTCCCTGCCCACCACGTTTTCTGGGAGCCCCACAATGCGGACGTTGTTGCGTCTCAGGCGATTTTCGATCTCATCATGGTGATCAAAGGCCTGGCGTGCCTGCTGAGCAGCGACTCTCACTTCCCGGGTCATGTGAGGCATCTGATCCTCTATATCACTGACTCTGCCCTCTACGGCTGTGGTCCTCTCCCTGACCTTTTGTATATCATGTCTCAAGAGAGTGACTTTCTCCTCCAGCCCCCCAAACCTCTCCATCAGGGCATCTACAGAGGCAGTGCACCTGTGTACAGCATGCAGGATTTCACTGAGTGTGGGCTGGGGACTGTCCTCTGTCTGCTGGTCAAGCATGGCTGGTATAGAACCAGGGACTGACTCCATTTCTTCCTCCTCAGCTTCCTGCATGTCAGTGTGTCCCTGTTCAGCTTGCTCTGCGGGCACTGTATGGCTTTGTGCAGCAGTCTGCGGGGAATCATCCGGGCCTGTCAGTTTTCTAGCATAGTATAGCATAGCATGTCCCTTGTTTGGTCTGTCCCTTTAGGGGCTTTATTGGACTTACCCCCCTGCTACGTTCTCTTCTCCTGCCCTCGTGGAGTCCTGGGAGGCAGAGACTGAGACATCCAGGCGCCATCTTGGAAGGCCTGGGAGGCCGCAGCGTCTCCTTTGTTTCCCCTGGTCATCATGCCCGGATTGTCAAGCACCGCTGGAACCGGGGTCGCTGGGGGTCCTTAGGCGTAGGTTTCTGGCAGAATCAGGCTTAGTAGGTAGTGAGGAGAGGATCATAAGCAGGATCCACAGCGGGAGCTCCGTCGAACAGGTCTGCTCACATGCCGCGTCAGGCCACGCCCCAGGCTTGAGAGAATGGTGACCCTAACCAGGGTGTTGGAAGAACCAGCTGGGGAAAACTTCATACAACCATAGATAGCACTTTCCACACACACTACATGTGAATTTAACCCTCACTCAGCCTCTAGCAGCAGCCACCAGCACTCTGGGTCTCTCGCTGGAAGAGCTCTTCCAGCGAGAGACCCAGAGTGCTAGTGGCTGCTGCTAGAGGCTGAGTGAGGGTTAAAGTCACATGTAGTGTGTGTGGAAAGTGCCATCTATGGTTGTATGAAGTTTTCTCCAGCTGGTTCTTACAACACCCTGGTTAGGGTCACCATCCTCTCAAGCCTGATTCACCTGAATGTCTGGTGGATTACCATGATCCACATATCAACTTCCCAGTAGGATCTTCAGTGTTGAATGCTATTGGTGGCTGACGAATCTCGGGCCTATTCGTCCTACCAGGACTGTTGACATCTGACTGCCAAGGAAGGGAACTACAACATCTTCCAGATTCCTGGTGACACCTTCATGTAGCAGTCGTTTGGGATACCTTTAAGCTCGATTGATCCGGTGTCGTATGACATTCGGGTCCAACGTTTCCGGTAAGCGCATATGCATGTCATTGTTTACTTGAAGACTAGTGTCGGGAGTTCTTCATCCACTTGATGATACCTTATTTTTGTATTGGGACACTATATCACATTGAAATTTTGTTTATATAGTAGACACTTTGTGTGTTGATTCACACAATTTATTTTGCCGGGTGTTTATTGCCCAGCCTCCCCCCCCCCTTTTTGTTTGTGCTATATCACATGGTCACATAATTTTTTGATATAGTTCAGTTTTTCTGGCCTATATGTAGCGCTGCATATATCACCAACGCTGTATCCTGGCCTAGGCCAACAAGGCCCAGGCCTAGGGCAGCACTTTGCAGGGGGGCAGCACGGATAGAGTCCCGCGCCGGCTTGCGTTACACTGTTATTGTAACGCAAGCTGCTTCTAATTTTGACTGTCCTATCATCCTGAACCACAAACCTTCCTCACTGTGCTATATGTTTTCTACTGCACCACTGGCATGGCTATATCTTCTTAGTCCTCTCCAAAAAATTATCAGAAATTTGTGCTTAAAATAGAACTATAGGCAACACTTTTTTTTTTCATTTTGGATAGAGTAAGGGAGGGTTATAGCCCCTGACAGTTTTTTTTTTACCATCCCTGTCCCATTGCAGAGATTTCCCTTCACTTCCTGCCCCATAGCCAAACAGGAAGTGAGAGGAAATCTATGCAAATTAAGGGAATCCAATGCCGCCCCCCCCCTAAGAACTAGTGTCCCCACTCGAAAATTCCAGGGCGTGTCTTAAACAGAAATGGGTGTGGCCTTGACAGGAAGGGGTAGGTAATATTTAAATTAGGGGGTGCACGAGTTTAGTCAGGCCTAGGGCAGCACAAAACCTAAATACACTACTGTATATCACCCCCTATTTTGTTTTGAATTTGTCACATTCTTGTGCAGCTGCTTCACCTCCTCCTTTTTTAGGGTCATTATCTGTATTTTTACATGTTTTTGGGTAGAGCATTTATTTTTTATTTCTTCTATATTACCTCAATCAGCAGAACTAGTAAAAGCGGATCACAACACCATGCTGTCTCAGGCTGAAGCTATCAGAGCCCTCATCACATCCCAGATTAACTATGGTCAACACGCTCCTCTGTAAATGTCCACTGACCAGATTGGTGACACTCCAACCAAACCTAATCTGTTCTGCTCCTCCGCTATCATTTCTTGCTTTTCTCTCCGCCCCTCTACTGGCTCACAATTAAATAGAAAAAAATCCAAATCGCTAACTCCAACCTACAAGGCTCTTTTCCTGGTTCCTCTGCATTTAACCCAAATTTAGATAATATCTCCAGGCAATGACCCAAGCATTACCTCTTTGCCATCTGATAGGGCACAACCTTACCTTATATATTGATCCAGCATGGCTTCCTCCTCCACTATCTGTCAAGACTATCTGTATGCCTACCTTATATACAGGCGGTAAGTGACCCAGCACAGCTTCTTTCGCCATTATCTGACAAGGCACACACAGTCACTTTATATACAGTTTATGGATAATCCACTGTTTCCACTATCTGGAGGCACACACTATAATTTTTTTTTTTTTTTTTTTTTAACAGTTTACCGATCCCAGCACCGCTTCCTCCTCCACTCTTTTGCATGGCATGCACTGCCAGCTTATATACAGCACTGCTTTATCCTCCACTGTCTGTGAAAGCATACACTGTTAGCTTATACAGTCATGGCGGAAATTGTTGGCACCCCAGAAATTTTTTCAGAAAATCAAGTATTTCTCAACGGATAGTTCGCGCTGACACTTATGCTCCCTGAGCCTGCAGGACAGCTTGAATTTCTTTGGAACTTGTTTGGGCCTGCTTATCCACCATCTGGACTATCCTGCTTTGCAACCTTTCATCAATTTTTTCTCTTCCGTCCACGCCCAGAGAGATTAGCTACAGTGCCATGGGTTGCAAACTTCTTGATAATGTTGCGCACTGTGGACAAAGGCAAATCTAGATCTCTGGAGATGGACGTGTAACCTTGAGATTGTTGATATTTTTCCACAATTTTGGTTCTCAAGTCCTCAGACAGTTCTGTTCTGCTCGTTCTGTTGTCCATGCTTAGTGTGGCACACACAGACACACAATGCAAAAGACTAAGCCCTGGTTCACACTGGTGCGATTTGACATGCGATTTGACATGTCAAATCGCATGTCAAATCTGTGAAATTTGCCGCAAATTGCGGGCAATGGCACCGTCCTAATCGGTGCGGCGCTGCACCGATTTCAAAAAGTAGTTTCTGTACTACTTTTTGCGATTTCAGCCGCGATTTACATTGACATCTGTGTCAGATGTCTCTGTAATCGAGCTGAAATCGGGACTGACAGGCAGGAGTGAAATCGTGCGAGTTCAGCTGAACTCGCACAGCTTCACTCCCGCAGCCCCAGTGTGAAACTGGGCTAAGTGAACTTCTCTCCTTTTTATCTGCTTTCAGGTGTGATTTTTATATTGCCCACACCTGTTACTTGCCCCAGGTGAGTTTAAAGTAGCATCAGATGCTTGAAATTTTTTTATTTATCCACAATTTTGAAAGAGTGCCAAGAATTTTGACCAGCCAGCCCATTTTTGGAGTTGTGTGACATTATGTCCAATTTGCTTTTTTTTGTTTTGTTCCAATACACACAAAAGGGAATAAACATGTGTATAGCAAAACATGTGTTACTGCAATACTTTTCTGTGAGAAATACTTGATTTTCTGGAAAAAGTTCTGGGGTGCCAACAATTTAGGCCATGACTGTATACAGCTTACTGATCCAGCACTGCTTCCTCCTCCACTATCTCACAAGGTGCACACCATCAGCACATATGCAGCTAACTTATTCCTCTATGTACTGGTTTCATCCCGTCAGTGTAGGTACTAAGCCAGGAAAGGCTTGTAAGTTTTTTTTTATTCTGTTGACTGAAAGGCTTGCAAGCAACTCTCAGAACGGTATGTACTTTTGATATAAAGAAATATATATATATATATATATATAATATCTTTATTAACCGCTTGTCGACCGGGTCACGCCAATATACGTCGGCAGAATGGCACTTCTGTGCAAACTGACGTCGATGTCCGTCGGCGGCCCGCAATCACGGCGGGGAGAGTAAACAAGGAATTTCCTTGTTCTGCCTAGTAACATGACAGATCTTCTGTAAAAAAGTAAAGGAAACTCCCACGCTTCCCTAATGTGAAATTAGTTAATCTAATGAACTGTGTTTGAATAGGAAAATATAGAGAGAAAGCTGAGAACAATGTGACTGATAACACACGGATCAACAGACAAATGTGACCTTAGTGAAAGATAGGTAAATTGATAAACTCAAAATACCATAGGTGTCCGTGATCATAAATCTAACATATCCAATCGTGATCAACTCAAGGAAAATATATAAAATAATATAATAATTAAAATAATATACCTCATATATCTAAGTATATGCAACTACAAAAAAACAATACTATTAGACAGTCCAAGTAGGTCCAATTACACCGTGTAATCCAAATAAAGGTGTTAAATAGTTCCCATCACCAAAATGGAAAAATAAAAAGCACACATTGGTTCAGTGCTCAACTCTTGATTTTTCTTCAGTGCGCCACCTCTGTGCCTACAAGCAGCTTACCTTGTTGTTTATCTAAGCCTAGCATAAACAGGTCACAGGGTAAGCCGTTGAACCAAGTTTAGAATAATATCAGTCTCCTTCCTGTTGCTGCATTTCTCCCAGGTATCATATATGAAATTAAAGAAAGATGATCATAGTGTAGTACCGCCGCTGTCCAGAGACACATCCACGCCAGAAGTGCACTCACTTTGCACATAAAAAATTTGGGATCGTCTCCACGAGTACCGAACTCGTCGTCCCTCTAATCTGTGGCTCTAGGTGGGTCTTAGTGCAGCGGTGTCTTAGTGCAGCGGTGTCTTAGATAGCCGTTGTGCTCGGATATTGTACACAAAATATGGCAAACATAGCATAATTCCGCGATAAAACAGTTTTAATTCAAAGTTAAACAAAGTAAACACTCACATGTATAAAAAACAAGAAGTTGCGGGGTACCCAGTGCTGCACTGAGACACGGCTGCACTGAGACACGGCTGCACTGAGACACGGCTGCACTGAGACCCACCTAGAGCCACAGATTAGAGGGACGACGAGTTCGGTACTCGTGGAGACGATCCCAAATTTTTTATGTGCAAGGTGAGTGCACTTCTGGCGTGGATGTGTGTCTCTGGACAGCGGCGGTACTACACTATGATCATCTTTCTTTAATTTCATATATGATACCTGGGAGAAATGCAGCAACAGGAAGGAGACTGATATCGTTCTAAACTTGGTTCAACGGCTTACCCTGTGACCTGTTTATGCTAGGCTTAGATAAACAACAAGGTAAGCTGCTTGTAGGCACAGAGGTGGCGCACTGAAGAAAAATCAAGAGTTGAGCACTGAACCAATGTGTGTTCTTTTTATTTTTCCATTTTGGTGATGGGAACTATTTAACACCTTTATTTGGATTACACGGTGTAATTGGACCTACTTGTACTGTCTAATAGTATTGTTTTTTGTAATTGCATATACTTAGATATATGAGGTATATTATTTTAATTATTATATTATTTTATATATTTTCCTTGAGTTGATCACGATTGGATATGTTAGATTTATGATCACGGACACCTATGGTATTTTGAGTTTATCAATTTACCTATCTTTCACTAAGGTCACATTTGTCTGTTTGATCAGTGTGTTATCAGTCACATTGTTCTCACAGCTTTCTCTCTATCTTTTCCTATTCAAACACAGCGCCAATACCATCACTTTTCACATGACAGATCTTCTGTTCCCTGTCATCGGGAACATCGATCTGTGTCGCGTCAATCATAGCCCATCCCCCCCTACAGTTAGAACACTCTGACCCTTGATTGCCCCCTAGTGTTTAACCCTTTCCCTGACAGTGACATTTATACAGTAATCAGTGGCTATTTTTAGCTCTAATTACTGTATAAATGTCAAAAGGTCCCAAAATAGTGTCCAAAGTGTCCGATCTGTCTGCCGCAATCCCGATAGAAATCGCAGATCACCACCATAACTAATAATATTAAAAAAAAAAAATGCCATAAATCTATCCCCTATTTTGTAGACGCTATAACTTTTGCGCAAACCAATCAATATACACTTATTTCTTTTTTTACCAAAAATATGTAGAAGAATTACATATCGACCTAAACTGAGGAAGACAATTGTTTTTTATATATTTTTGGGGATATTTATTATAGCAGAAAGTAAAAATAAAATAAAAAAAGTTTTGTTTTTTTTCCAAAAAATTGTCGGTCTTTTTTGTTTATAGTGCAAAAAACTAAAACTGCAGAGGTAATCAAATACCACCAAAAGAAAGCTATATTTGTGGGGGAAAAAAGGCCGCAAATTTCATTTGGCAATAGCGACGCACGAGCGTGCAATGGTCAGTTAAAGCGACGCAGTGCCAAAAGTGCTCTGGTAAGGAAGGGGGTAAAATTTTCCGGGGTTAAGTGGTTAAAGATGAACTCCAGATATGTTTTTTTGTGTATATACTGTATACTAATACAGCTTGAACCAATCTAAGTATACATGATCGAAACCTAGCTGATCCCTGAGGAAGCAAAGAATCATTGTAGTAGCTGTAGCTCAGTTTCTCCTTTCAGCCTCTCCTCCTCATCCAAACAGAAAACGCTTTGTAATCATTAGGAAAAGATGCAAGGTGTCCTCTGAATGATGCTTGTGCCAAGCAAGCAATCTCATGTTCACAATGCAGTGGGACAGGCGCTTGGCATTGGACCCGGAAGACAGTGAGGATCACTGTAGTAGTAGCTGCTACAATGATTCTTCACTTCAAGAGAAATCGGCCAAGCATGGAACATACACACTTATATTGGTCCAAGCTGGACCATAGTAACTATGAAAATAAAACCATACCCGGAGCTCAGCTTTAAACATCCTCATTTCTGCCAACATTATACAGCAACCCAGCTAGTGATGTTGATAGGAATTGTTAACAATGTCAGTAGAATCAAATACTGATACAGATTTCACCGTGTTTAATAAGCTAAAAACCACACTAGTGGTTATTTAATAAACCAAATCACTGTATCAGTATTATCAAAGGGCTTAAAAAAAAAACATGGGGCAGAATGCTGACATAACATGCAAAGGGGGCAGAAAACAGCTCTGTATGCAGCCAATTATGGGGATCTGTATGTTAGGTTATAGAAGCCTGTAGTGTAAGCTGCAGCAGAAACTGAGGCCAACAGAAGCAGAGGACAAAGGAAAGAACGGGAGGGTATTTAAAGTTCTTTGTTATATTCAACCAAGGTCTAACTTAGTGTCGTGTCTGTGTGATCTGCAGATACTGGATTTAGGCTGAATTATGGGCCAAGCTAAATTTTTCTTAAATACAAGAACCATTCTTACTCGAATTCTAGCATATTTCATCCAGAACTATGCAGCAATCCAGCACAAAACTGCTCCTGCTTCTCTCTTTTTGTTCTGGGTCTTGTACCGGCCCACCTTCTGCAGATTTTTTTGCAGGCAGCCTGTAGTGGAAGAACCTGCTGGGTCCCACCCACAATATCAGGTGTGTGCAAAAGTATTGGATGCACACAAACCAGATTTAACCAGATTTTTGGGCATATAAGGAAAAAAAATTAGGTTTAAGTTTAGCTTTTCACAAAAAGTGAAAAGGTTACATTCTGCTGCACTTACCTCCACATGTGATTTGCTGTCACTGCCCACACAGCTGGTGCAGCAGTCTGGAATTTTGAAAGCCCTGCTCACCTTCCCCTTCTTACTTTTGGCCTGCCAGGAAGGATCAGAGCGATTTGCCAGAGCATTTCAAAAGAGAACAGCAATGGTAGCCCCAACCATTCAGGACAAGTGTCCTTTATATTTTCCACACTACCATAGCTCAGCAACTTTTTCAGGATGGCCAAGTTTGCTCTCCTGATAAGTTGTAGTGGAATAGTTTATATAGACCAGTGGTATAGATGAAACAGCTATACACAGTGACTAAATTTCCAGCTATACCAAAGTGGAAGACTGAAGATGACCGCTCTGATTTCTGCCACAAGGGAAGGGTAGAAAAATCTGTTGCACGCCAATGTTCAGAACTACAAGTCTACAATACAATAAAAATATATTTTGGCCCTTCCTTATTTATTAGAAAAAATTTCAGAAGCTTAAAAAAACAAAAACAAAGCACAGTTCAAAAGAACGGTATGAGACTTATGAAAAACTACCCCACTGTTCCTCTTCTGTCTCAGCAGGAAGCAGATCTGCAGCTCATGGCGAGCGGGGTGCATGCATGGCAGGAAAGGGGTGGGAGGGAAAGAGAAAGACAAGGAAGGAGTAAAGAGTTACACACAAAGAGCCAAGCAGGGCGTACTCAGAAATCGCGTCCTCCTGCCAGCAACTTTGAAGGATACCCGCTCTGATGCACAGTTAAACTTGGCCCAGCCTGTGGTGGAGACGGAATAAAACAGAGACAAGAGGACAGAGACAGACGCTGCAGAGACAGGTCACAAATCACAAGACAGCACATGTAAAAGGGAATCTTTGGATAAGTGTTTGGAGTGGAGTTCAATCTGTGCTGCTTTGTCCAGCATTTTAGTGCCAAAACAGAGCAGTGCAGAGGACAGTGAGAGAAACCAAAAGTCAAACATTAAGTTCATAACTTACGATGGCTGAACTACATTTTATTAAAAAATAATTTTCAAGACTGCTGAACTACTTTTTAAACCCGTTTTTGGCGATTTGCAGGCAGCATGGAAGTCATACCAGCCCCCGCCCTTAGCAGGATAATTTGCACTATATTTAGACTGCACCAATGCTATAAGCCAGCAGCTATGGATGTACAGTTGGATAAATGGTTATATATTCAGGCTGTGTTATAATCCAGCCACTTCAAATGTACAGTTGGGGAGGTGTGTGTGTGTGTGTGTGTGTATGTATATATATATATATATACACATATACACACACACATATATACACACACACACACACACACACACAGTAACAGGGCTTTACATAAAAGGCTCCATATTTAGGCTATTTATGTGCTATAAACCAGTAGCTCTGTACCGTTCGATTGTAGCCCAGATACTATTATATAAATATATTTATCTAAGGTCTCTGAATGGCCAGTTAAATGATTATTTAGGTTTATACGGGCTATAAGCCAGATGTTCTATCTAGGACCAAGAGAAATATGCATAGTTCAAACCATTATTTAAACTAGGGAAATAACCTTCTTTGCTTTCTAAAAAATCATAAGCTGTATTTAGGAGGACAATCCTGCACTGCTTAGACAAGGAGAAAACACGTGTCAGAGGAGCCTCTCACTAGCACCTGTGAAAAATGGGAAGGTGACAGAGTATTCCCAGTTAGTTTTAGAAAGGTAAATGTTCCCAGGGTGTGACTTTTGGGTTTACCTTGTCCCTGGGCGGATAAACTGGGCACAGAGAGGGCAGCATCACTGGTGAAGGCAGAGCAGAGGATGTCACTGGAGGGTGAGGGTTTCAGGTGGTGTTCGGGGTCCGGCACACTAGTAGGGGGAAGGAGAAGGTTCTGCTGGGGGGGAATGGTGGCAGGAGCACTCTGTGTGGACAGGTCACCTACAGGTAAAAGAATAGAACAGATGAGCCAGAGAGGATTATGGGAGGAGCAATATATTTCCAGTGGGTTGGCCTCTGAGTTAGTAGTTTCCAAGGCACTCACTACCTTCCCTGTCTGCAATGAAAAATATATTATATATTATAGACTTGCTTCTCCTAGGTACCTGAGAGCTGAGGACTGCGGTTCCCAAGAGAGCTCCCCCTACTGGACTTGCTGCCTTTCCCTTTGGTGGGTCTTCTCCTCCGACCTGAGAGGGGCGCTGCAGGAGGGATTATGACAGCAGGAGGGACTTTGCCCAATGTTGAGTACAGCTGCTCAATTTCCTGCTTCTGGCGACTGTGTAACTCATGGATCTCCTTCAGATGCCTGTGGGAGAGCAAACAAATCATGTACATGATGCACAGAGTTCCCATATACGCCAACATAAAAATAAAATAAAACAAAACAACCTTTCAACAATCCCCTCTGCCATGTTAAACAATGTTGCAGTGTATTTTTTATTTTATTTTTTAAACTGCCGCTGCAATACCTTATTTTATAGCGCCGATCGGCACTCACATGACCGACCGCCTCTCTCGAGCAGGCAGCTCCAGCGGGCTGGGAAACCTCCGCTGACATCAGTCAGGAGGAGGCGAGGAGAGAGGGGGACGGTCATGTGAGTGCCGATCGGTGCTATAAAATAAGGTATGCAGCGGCAGTTTAAAAAAAAAAAAAATACACTGGGGACATTGTTTAACATAGCAGAGAGGATTGTTGAAAGGTTGTTGAATTATGAGAGCAGCAGGAGGGGAGGATCGTGGAGTGGACAAAGCAGACAGGCAGGGAGGGGGGAGGAGGACACAGGAGAGCAGGGCTGTGGATGACAGAGGCACGTAAACTGACCTCGGTGTCAGGGCTCAGCAGCCATGATTAACTGTGATCAGTTTACAGGGGGGAGGGCAGAACCAGGTAGGATCAGCCGGGTAATTTAGGTGATAAATCACACAGCACAAGCACTGTGCTGTATAACAAGCTTTAAAGGGAACAGGATCATTTATTTTAATTTTTTTAAGGGTAACACTTTGACCGCTTGCCGACCAGTCGCCGTCATACTGCGGCAGGATGGCCCGTTCGTGCGAACCGTCATAGCAGGCGCGTGCCGCCGCTCACTGCAGGGGTGCCGATGCGCGTAGGCCAGCAGTCGCAATGACTGCCAGCCATGCGCGATCGCGTGCACGAGAGCCAGAACAGGGATGTGTGTGTGTGTGTGTGTGTAAACACATACATCCCTGTTCTGTGAGGAGAGGAGACACAGATCTTGTGCTCCTACTAGCTAGGAACAACGATCTGTCATCTCCTCTAGTCAGTCCCATGCCCTACAGTTAGAACACACACAGGGAACACAGTTAACCCCTTGATCGCCCCCTAGTTTAAACCCCTTCCCTGCCAGTGACATTTACACAGTAATCAGTGCATTTTTATAGCACTGATCGCTGTAGAATTGTCAGTGGTCCCAAAAATGTGTCAAAAGTGTCCGATCTGTACACCATAATGTTGCAGTCCCGATACAGATCGCTGATCACTGCCATCACTAGTAAAAAATAAAAATGCCCAAAAAAATGATTTGGGGATATTTATTTGGGTACAGCGTCACACGACCGCGCAATTGTCAGTTAAAGGGACACCGTGCCGTATCGCAAAAAATAGCCTGGTCATTGAGCAGCCAAATCTTTCGGGGCTAAAGTGGTTAAGCTTTGACAAAAAAAAACCCCTGGAAGCTGATTGGTTTCTATGTAGAGCTGCACCAAATTTTGTTTTGATGCACCTGGAAAGTATAAAGCTGAAAAAAACTGAAAGTCCACTTGGTCTTGAAATCAATAGTAGTTAACTTGTAAGCATGACAGGCCTCACATGTAGGCTCTTGTTATCACCAAACAGCCAATCACCATAAAAAAGGAAGTGGCTAAATAGGGGGCATTTAACAAGATGGTGCACATAAGAGGAAAAAAAAAAAAAGGAGGGAGTGGAAAGAGAAAAATAGTCCTGAACATGACACATGATAAGAAAACAAAACATTCAGCAAAAAGCTATCAGAAGAGCGTGGTCACTCACTTATCCCGAAGCCGCCTAAGCTCTTTCTTTAGCTCCTCGTCTTCTATATCTGATTCATTGTCACTGCTCATGTAGGAAGAGTTAAAGGAGTTGCTGAGACTTTGCAAGCTGGCCTTTGAACCCAGAGGGTGAGGCATAACAGGGCTCCCCAGGCTGTCATCATGGACTCCTTTGGGTGGATCGCTTAGGGTGGATGATGATTCGGGATGGGAAGATGGTCCATTGAGATGGGGTTGTGTCTTTGGGGAAGAAGCTCGTGGCTGCTCTGTTTCTGTGTGACCCGATGATGGGTCATCCTGTGCACGAGATACTGAAAAGCGGCCTACTCTATCAGTGATGGAGGTGGTAACATGGAACCGCCCCATCTGTACAGACTGTTTTGAGGAGGAGCCATGTGTGGGAACTTGGACTGGTCCTACACCATCCACTATGTCTAAGGACCCAGATGCACCAAGCCTTGGCTTCACCAGTGTACTCTCTGGGCTGCTACACGACATGGAAGAAGAAGAGGTGGTAGATGAGGTGGATGAAACTTCCCGCTGTGGCAGTTTTGGCTCCTCGCTCAGCTTCAGAACATCGTCTACAGCTACAGACACCTACAGGAAAAGAGAAATAAGAGAACTTTGCCTTCTTGCTTAATACACACCCAAACCCCAGTATCCGCATATAATTTTCATCTATTCTATTTCTACAGAAGAAGCTTAAAGCCCAACTCTGTGTAAGGACATGGCACTATTTTCTGTAGCATTCTTGTGTAAGCCCAGAGCAGTTTAAATAAATACTTCCTGAGGGTGAAGGTCCATGAAGGAACATTTGTCTGATAAACTTACATTTTGTAGGTTTGTAGCAACGTACATTTCCAAGAAGGTTGTCATGCCTCATCTAGGAGGGCAATAACATTGGAATTGCTTCTTTCACTCAGCCTTTTTGATAAAAAAAAATAAAAAATCTGATTCTTGACTTCAGGTGAAGGTTTTTTTCCAAAATGTGGGCTCAATAGATATGGTGATTGTAAAAGCTCTTACAAAAAACAGAATTGCACAATATTAAAGTGACTGAGACTTTTTCAATACATTTGAATGTAAATGTGGATATTACTTGTTCAGACTGCAGGTTACAATATTTGGGATGCAAATGAAGGCCACTGCGAGTCCAGATAGGTGAACAATTTTGTGCATATATGACCCACCATGTCCAGACAATACAATGTTGCTAAACATGGAAAGTACACAGGCGCAATATGGGTTCCTTTTTGTTTTTTTCCATATGCATACTGATATTTCTGTATTTGGAGCAGATTTATGTAGATGTTTACTTCCTCTTGAAAGTTTTCGGATCTTTAAAAAAGAGATATATGGTCAAAGCTTTTTTAACCATACTTCTCTACTGGGTCATAGGAGTGCACCTATTTCTGCAGTCCTATGACCCCGATTTCACTAACGGCTGGCTAAAACTGGCTGTCAGCTGATGTCACAGAGCTGATCCATGTTCTAAAGGGATTCCGAAAATGTTAAATTCTGCACAAATGCCTGACCGGCAGCTAGTGAAGCCTCTCAGTGTGCTGCTGAGAGCCTAAACCAGCTGCTCCTGTCACCTCCAAAGTCTGGCACTCCAGTGAGCAGAGTAGAGAGCCAGTGCGCGATAGTCACCACTCTTTGCTCAGTGACAACCAGGACTGAGCAATTAGCGGTTACGTGATTGCTCAGTTCTCAAGCCAGGAGATAGTTGCAGCATCAGACCGATGCTGCAGCCACATAGATGAGTATAGCTGTTGCTTTTTTTATATCCCACACTTCTACTTAACGTTTAAGACCAGAATGCATCTTTTTTCCCTCATGCTTTTAGTTTTTCCCTTTGTCCATATGCAATGTTGCATGCATAGTGTGTCTGGTAAGCATTTTATTTGTATTTTTTTGATGAAGTTGTTTTTAGATGTGCGATTTCCATACTTTACTACTACTAGGGCCAGGACTGGCTGAAACATGGTAGCTTCTGTATTGTTTTATCCTGTACTTGTTCAGAAGAAAAAACCTACATTGTGGAAGCTTCAAAAGTGTTGGGGTTTTGTGACTGGTTGCTGTGCACACCTGGGAAGAAGCGTTTTCGTGCACTGCCTGCATGTGTAGCCTTAACTGTCTGTGGGCCTGACACCCTGCACTCAAAGAAAGTGGGTTGAATGATGCTGGGTGTCACTCATAACGAAACAGGACTAGCACTGGATTGCAGAGCAGCAAGTCTGCAGTGAGAGCTACTTAACCACTTGAAAACCAGGTATAGTTAGCTGCTGCTGGCATCACCCTGGTACAACCACTTGAAGTCAAATAACTTACTAGGTATGTGACTTGGAGGCAAGTGGTTAAAGTAGAACTCCGGGATATACCCAACTAATCCTGCCCCCTCCTAAGACCTATTCTGACTAACCTGTGTAAGAAAGATCTGTATATTTACCTATTTTTATGCTGTTGTGGTCCAGGCACATGATCTCCCGTGTCAGCCAGCGTCTGCTTAAGGGGAGAGGAGAGAGCGTTGGGCAACAGCTGGCAATGCCTGGAAGTGGTGACGTCACCTATAGCCCATCCGTTGTTGGCACTATCTCCTCTCCCCTGCAGCCACCAAAGTCTTACACAGGTGAGCCAGGTCACACAACTGAACTGGAACAGCCTGAAAATCGGCAAATTTACAGATTTTTCTTACATGTTAGTCAGCATAGATGTTAGGAGGTGGGGAGGCACATTTTTAAGATGAGTTAGTTATATCTCAAAATTCTACTTTAAAGGAGTAGTAAAGTTACATGTTTTTTCACCTTAATGCATCCTATGCATTAAGGTGAAAAAACATTCGACAATACCGCGCCCCCCCCCCCCGAGCCCCCGTTTTACTTACCTGGCCCCTCGAAAGTCCCACGCTCGTCCCCGTCATCCTCTTCGTTTTTCAGCCTGGCCGCCGATTGGCTACACTGGATGGATTGAAAGCAGCGCAGCCATTGGCTGGCGCTGCTGTCAATCACATCCAATGATGCGGCGCGCGGGGCCGAGTGATACAGTCGGCGGCTATGGCCGCCGCTGTATCACGGGAGCGCGCCCGCAATCACTCCACACCATGCGAGCTCACTCGCATTATGGTGTGGAGTCCTTGCGGGGAGGAGCCAAGACAGCCGCCGAGGAACCCCAGAAGACCAGGATCGGGGCCACTGTGTGCAAAACGAGCTGCACAGTGGAGGTAAGTATAACATGTTTGTTATTTTTGGGGAAAAAAAAGGGAAGCTTTAGTGCTCCTTTAATTTTGGCAAATGATGGGGAGATAATATCTGGTCTTCCTCTACCTCCTCCTCCACTGGTTCCTCTTCTATTAACGAGAGGGGAGGAGAGGGGGAAAACTTCTGCTTCTAAACAAATCGGTCCAAGACAGCAAGTATTCCAAAAACCAGACGCTGTGAACCAGTGATCGCAGATGAGAATTCCTCCCTTGTAACAAAGGACCTGGGGAAATATTCCCCCATAAGTAGTGGGGATACCAGACAGGTAGGTAGCAGGAGTCAGAGCCGTATGGAACACACCAACTCCCAAGGTATATATTGCACAGGGGGCTGCACCCAAGTTACGCCCCACCTGTAGGAGGTATTTGGGACCAATCAACCTCTACATCACTTCTCTGCAGTCGATGAGACAGATACTGACCAGTATAAATAGAACTTTGCTGGGAACAGTGCTTCAAGGACAGGCGAGAGGGCAATGGGGCACTAAGAACCAGTGTGCTGGTTATTCTAGGAGATTTGACACCTACTAATTCTGCCAGTGCCCCACTGCTCCCACAAGAAAAGTTGTGTGGCCTCTTTGATCCCACAAAGTCGATCTGCTGTGACCTGTAGTCCCACAAGTCAACCACTCTGCTGCAACCTGCTGTCCCACTAGGGAGCCCACACTGTATCCTCACATGGGAATCAAAGATGGCTTACATCTGTGTACTTTGTCCCACTCATGGCATCACTGGCTGTACTGTGCATGTGGCCTAGTGAGTCTAGAGTGAATGCAGGGGGTGGAAAAGAAAGTCTGAAACAAGATTGATTTACAATAAATTGGGGGATGCATAAACAAAGTGCAATGAATGGGCACTGCCCAAATGCCCAGCTTTCAGAAACAGACTTCTCTGTACATTAGAAGTACGCTGCTTGCAATACATCTGTTAAGTCAACCTGAACATGAAACTTAAATTGAGAGAAACCAACCTGAAATCGCCCCATTTTTAGGACTCCACCACCCATCTCTGCAGCTGGTTGGGCTTTTGCCTGCTCTGGAACTGAATGAAAAAAATTGTTATAAAAAGGTATACCTACATTCCACTATTAATTCTCTAAATTAAATTGTGTAAAAACACAACAGAACACTTATGTTCTGGTGTAAATAGCCTGGCCCTACTCGTGTTGATATGGCATAAAGGATGCTAAACTAAACAGAACTTGTATACAAATAATTGTTAGTATTCTAATCATGAGAGGTATTGACCGTATTTTACTTCCAAAGACACGGCAAAATATTACCAAAGGCAAATACTGTACCAACGAACAAAAGGTGGATGAAGTAGCTTGATCCAAGCCTGCCTTACTTTTAGACAGCTGCAGGTCGTAATACTAGTACATGTCCGACCCCTTGCAGGGCTGCCCGCCGGCGTCCTACCAAATCATGATGTAAAACGGTTGCCAAGGAGCAACAGGTTATACTTACCTGCTCTGTACATTGGTGTTGTACAGAGCACCCCCCCCCCCCATCCTCTTCTCGGGCCCTCTCCCGCTGGCATACCTGGCACCTCCCTTATGCCAAGTGCCCCTATAGAAAGCAGCTTGCTATGTGGGCCCCTGAGCAGGCTCACTCTCAAGCTGCTCTGTGTCCATTCACACGGAGCGCAGCTTGGCACCGCTCCCCACTCTCTCCTCATTGGCTTACAGGCAGTGATCGACCGTAGTGGGAGCCAATGGATCCAGCTGCTGTCTCAGTCAATGAGAAGGAAGAGACCAGGGAGAGTCGCTGCTCTTGTGCACATCGCTATATTGAGAGGCTCAGGTAAGTATAAAGGGGATTGGCGGCGGCTGCTGCACATCGGTGGTGTCTTACCTTCATGCGTAGAATGCATGAAGGTTAAAAAAAAAAAAAACAACCTTGAGTCTTTACAACCACTTTTATTTCCACTCATTTGCCTCCAAGGCCGCAGAGAGGGAGGTATGGGTCGCCAGCAGTTGGGATGGGCGGTTGAGTTGCCTATGGCTCGCCCCATAGTTCGGCATTGATTCCTCCCTTTTGCTCCTTGCAGAGTATTATGGGGCCTAGCTGGTGCTCAGCAGCTTTTCCTTGGTCAGCCAGGTGGTGGACAGGACCAGGGGTGTGGTCACCTCCTTACATCCTTCCAGAAGTGGCATACTTGGCTGATCCAGCAGCTTAAAATGGGGAGCAGAGATAGTAGGCCTGCAAGCATCCAGCCCTGCGGGTAAGTGTTTGTCTGCTCGCTGACTGCCCTGCCTCTACATACTGCTCACTGACCGCTCTGCCTCTACATACTGCTCACTAACTGCCCTACCAATATACATACTGATCACAGACCCCCGAACCCAACCATTTTTTTTCCCAGTCAAGGCTCTTTCATGCACTTCCCAGCTGGCCCATCAGTGGTGCTCCTTTTGCTCCGCTCTGGGTTCCTTTGGGCAGCGAAAGTGTCCTATGGCTTTAGTATTCACAGGGCAGCATTGTGTTGCCCAGTGATGAGAAGTTCTAGCTGACGATAATGCACTTCCGGTGTGCTCTCCCGCATCACTAACTGCCCTGTTGCTACATACCGATCACTGTCCATCCTACCACTACATATTGCTCACTGATTTGAATATTGTATAGGTACCAGGAAATCTGTCACAAATTACATTTTCGGCCTCGTATACGGATGTACTTAAAGTGGAAGTCCAGGCTAAAACTAAAATCCCTGCATCTATTAGCCACTAACATTCTAACACTAACCTACCTAGCCATGAAAAGAAACAAATCTGTATGCATACCTTTTCTGCAGGCGCTCCGACCCGATCTCCAGTGGCAGAAGCTATGCAGAGGACACGGCCGACAACGGCTGTGAAATGAATGGGAAGTGACGTCACCCATAGACCTTCTGTTGACAGACGCGTCCTCTGCACCCGTCTACACTGCGAAGCTGGGGCTGACAGCTCAGCGTGGGACCAGAGCTTCCGCCACTAGAGATCGGGTCGGATCGCCTACAGAAAAGGTATATATACTGATTTTTTTTTCTTTTCAGGGCTAGACAGTGTTAGAATATTGGTGGCTATAGATGCAAGAATTTTAGTTTTGGCATGGACTTCCACTTTAACCATACACCCATGTGATGGCCTGCATAGGGAAGCACCGGGATCCTATGCATCCATGTGCAGGCAATCCTATTCATGCCAATTGGGACACAGCGACTGCATAGAGTTGACATTTGCATGGGTGCCTGTCCTCAAATGCAGACAGCTTGAGTTCAGGGATGTCAAATCGGACGCAACAGTTGCATCCCAATAGACATGAATAGGATACATGGGACACCTGTGCACTCCTGTGGTGTCAAAGTCGGCCCTCGCTTTGTGTACCAGGCCTTAAGCTGATGTGATTGAGACTGTGCATAATTTTCAAGGGTGTCTTGACAGTAAAAGGTCGAGAAACACTGGTTTAGAGGCAGTGAGAAATGTGAAAACCAGTAAAAAAATTAAATAAAATTATTTCCATATAGGAACAGCAAGACATGTGTAAAGCACACTGCAGCACTTTCAAATCTAGTATTAACATTCAGTCTTAAGTATATATGGAAACTCTATATTACATGCCAAAGGTCACCTAAAATTTGACAACTGCAGTCCTGACCCCTGCTTACCTTAATGCTACTCCTAAGAATGCATAACTGTCGAATATCAGGCAATACTTTAGGTATTTATAATGCGCAGACAATTTCCACAGCACTTTACATACTGTACATTCACATCAGTCCTTGTCCTAAAGGAGATTATACCCCATTGCACTAGCATACATACATATTCAAGGGCCA
The DNA here is from genome assembly GCA_029206835.1 of Rana muscosa. Lineage (NCBI taxonomy): Eukaryota > Metazoa > Chordata > Amphibia > Anura > Ranidae > Rana > Rana muscosa. The sequence goes on from CM055118.1 coordinate 160,718,221, forward strand.
ATTCCGATAGGAGTAATTTGACCTACAAACATGTCTTCCTGAAGTGTGGGAGTAAAATGCATACCCAGAAAAAATTCATACATGCAACCTCCAAGGAGGTAGTGTTCTGGTTAAGATCAGACAAAATCTTCTGTTCACTGCACAGGTTTAACAGATTGTAAAAGAAAAAAAAAAAAATTTGCAATACAGTACATTTTAACAAAGGCCTTCTGATCTATAGCTGTCATATGATGTCAATCTTTATGTAGATAAAGCTGGAGTTTTGATTTGGTATCTGGTTTGAACAGCTTATTATGACTGAGCTATGATACACTTACCATCAGTGGCAAGCTTGGGCTGGATATCCACTGGACCGGCAGCAGTTGTAGTAGCTGTACCAGGCACAGGCTAAAAAAAAAAAAAAATATATATATATATATATATATATACACACACACACACACACATTTTTTTATGTATAGGTTCTGTGGTCTCCAACACAAGAGATGCCAAAGCCAGATAGCACTAAAAGGACTAAAGTGTGTATACACCAAATGTTTAGCACTGTCACCCACACTACAGCTGGCAGTTCAAGGGACTTCAGAACACAAAGTATGGATCATATTTTTTTCTGCAACATAACAGTAACCACCTAAAGGAACTTGAATATACCTTATACTCTCTACAGTCCTTTACTGCTGATGGCAAGCCAATAAGTATGAATGTTGGGACATGCTGTGTGACAGAGACACGATCAGTGCTCATGTATTTGGAGTGGAGTACAGTAAGGACACAGGAGATTCTTAGACCATAGATTTATTTGTTGCTACCTTCAGGTATTTGGACACTGGCAAAAGCTGCACTGGGAACTGCTCCCAGTCTACCAATAGAACCCAGGAAGCCCAGATTGTTTTTTTAGCAAGGGGTAAGAAGGGAGGAAGCAAGATATGGAATTTACAAGCAAGTCAAAATTTCCATTAAAGGCTAAGCTCACTTTAAAAACAAATGAAAAAATAAGTGGACACAATTTTCATAAATTTTTCTTCACAGTAGATTGCAAAGCATTGCAACAAGTGGATCGCGGGTGAATAGTCACAGCAGGATTTTTTACCTTAATAAAGAGAATGAATTAAGGTAAAAATCCTTAGGCCTTCAGAAAATTTTTAATTGTACAATAAAGGACACAGAAGTTGACTTAGACCATGGGATATACCAAAGCAATACATCAAGGGGGCCCCGGAGGGGTACTGAAAAACGCAATGGCACCAAAAGAGTAACTTCTCGCAAAAGGAAGTGCACTAGGAGTGACAAGGTGTAAGGAGGAGGCTATACAAGGCCTCTCAAACACCTGCTGGGTATCGAGGCTAGGTGTTTAATTTAAAGCGGAGTTCCACCCAAATTTACAACTATGTATTTTCAGATTCAGTACATTGCATAGATATTCTTATGTCAATCCAATATAAGTTTTTTCCATTTAAATACCTTATTATTTAGTTTTGAAGGTTGACTTCCTGTCTTTCGCTCCCATGGGAGTAGGCGTGTATCCAGCTATTCCCCTGCGCCGCACTGTCTCCTGGGAGCGATGTGTCATGCCTCCCAAGAGTCCGTGCGGCTCACTTTCTTATCTAGTTTTTTCTATTTTTGTTGCCATCACAACGGGGCGGTAACTTTCAATGACGCCGCCCGTTGTGATGGCAACCCGGAAGTTTCCGACGCTGCTCGCCGTAAAGACTGAGCATACGCGGGAACGAGCAGTGAATCCTGGGAGATAAGCATTCACCGCAACAAGGAAATGAGTGCTTGTGGGCTTCACATTGCCCACAAGCAAAATGGAAACGTCCTTCATTTTATACAAGTTATTCTTGTATACAAAATCGGACGGCGGATGCTTACAGACACCAGAACAGTGAGTATTCTTTTAGAATCTAAAAAATAAATGAATGACAAGAAAAAAACAAAAAAAACTATTGGCCGTGGGAACTCCGCTTTAAACAAAAGCTGCAGCATGAGAAATTGAAACAAGCTATAGGATGGGGTTCCCTTTTGGGACACTGAGAACTAACTCACATGATAATGACTGAGCATGGTGAGGAGCACTCTCTATATTCGCAGAAGTGATGGGGCACTTAACCCAAAGATTGTAATGTGTCCAACTGGTGAATATAAAGGAATTTGAGATGCTTGAAGATCTCTGGGGAGAGTCTGTAGAGTAGTCAATTAAGAATGTAAGGTGAGATGGGAAGGCAAGTGACAAGGTACCTACAAGACTGCATGTGGAGGGTAAATACGTACATGTCGAGGTCTGCGGGCGGGGGCTTATCGGAATCTGGGAGCCCCCTTTAACAAAGGGGCCCCCAGATCCCAACCCCCCACCCTATGTGAATGCGTATGGGGTACATTGTACCCTACCCATTTACCTTAAAAAAAGAAAAAAAAAGTGTCAAAAATAAAACACAGTACACAGATTTTTTTTATTTATTAAGGCAGCTCCAGTGACTCTTCTGCCTCCTCCGCTGATGTCTTCTGCCAGTTCTTCTCCCCTCTCCAGGTCTTCTCCCTTCATTCTTCTTCCAATGTTGACTTGACGCTCTCTGCCGCTCGAATGCTGGGTGCGCTGTGTGCCACTACTTATATTGGCATGGGGCGGGGTCACCATGTGACGTCATCCGGAAGGCCCAGCTCATTATGACGTCACCACCCAGGGCATGATGGGTGGTGACATCATACGGGGCGGACCTCTAGTGACCCCGCCCCATGCCAATATAAGTAGTGGCACACCGCGCACCCAGCATTAGAGCGGGAGAGGGCATCAAGTCAACATCGGAAGAAGAACAGAGGGAGAAGACAGCGGAGAAGACCTGACAAAAGAGCGAGAAGACAGCGGAGAAGATCCGGCAGAGGCAGAAGACAGCGGACAGAGGGAGAAGAACCGGAGAAAACCCGGAGAGGGGAGAAGAACCGGCAGAGGCAGAAGTGCCAGGGAGGGAAAGAAGAAGTCGGAAAAGACGCAGAATCTGCCATAATAAATTACTTTAAAAACCTGTGTACTGCGTTTTATTTCTGACACTTTTTTAGGTGAATGGTAGGGTGGTCCCGATATCGATACTAGTATCGGTACCGATACTGAGCATTTGCGCGAGTACTTGTACTCGCGCAAATGCTCCTGATGCTTCACCCGATACTTTTTTTTTTGTGTAGAGTGGCCGGAGGAGTCAGTGGCTGGGGAGGGCAGGGGAGTGCGGGCGGAGTCTGGCTGGAGAGGGAGAACAGAGTCTGTGGATGGAGAGTGCAGGCAGAGTTTGGCTGGAGAGGGGGCGGGCAGAGTCTGTGAAGGAAAGTGAGGGCGGAGTCTGGCTGGAGGGGGCGGGCACAGTCAGTGGACGGAGTCGGCGGGCGGAGAGAGAGTCCCTCACCTGCAGTTGAACTTGGTCAGCTGGCAGGGGTGCAGTGCACAGCCGCATCAGGATCAATGCTGTCACATTCGATCGCCGTCAGCGGCTGAACGTCCCCACGCCCATCTTGGTACACCCTGCACTCGGCTGCAGTAAGCAGCAGCAGACATCTTGTTACACCCAGCCCGAGCTATATGGGCTGGGTGTAACAAGATGTCTGCTGCTGCTTACTGCAGCCGAGTGCAGGGTGTACCAAGATGGGCGTTGCAGCAGTTTCTTTTTTTTATAAATCCTGTGTCATTTTTTGCAGCATTTCAGTGCCATCTACCAGTGCCACCTATCAGGTGGCACTGGTAGACAGCACTTATGGGCACTGATAGATGGCACTAATGGTGCCCACAAGTGCCACCTATCAGTGTCCACAAGTGCCGCCTATCAGTGCCATTTACCAGTGCCAGCCACCTATTAGTGCCCATCACCGCCAGTCACCAGTCAGTGCCTATAAGTGCCGCCTATCAGTGCCAGCCACCTGTCAGTGCCAGCCACCTGTCAGTGCCCATCTTTCAAACTGTCACATGACATTGAAAAAAAAGTATCGGTATCGGCGAGTATTTTTAAAAAAGTATCAGTACTTGTACTCGGTCTTAAAAAAGTGGTATCGGGACAACCCTAGTGAATGGGTAGGAGTAAAATGTACGCCATACTCATCAACACAGAGACAAGGTGCTTTGGGGTGCCCCAAAGCACCCACCCCCCCCCATGTTGAGGGCATGCGGCCTGGTACGGTTTGCGCGCGGGGGGGGGTGTGTGTGTGTGTGTACTTGCTCGTCTCCACCATCTTTCCTGACCTGCCGGGCTGTGTGCTTGAATAAGGGTCTGGTATGGATTTGGGGGGGGGGGGGGCACACAGTTTTTTCGGCGTGGGGGGGGGGCGCCCCTTAAAATCCAAACCAGACCGAAGGGCCTGGTATGCTCTTGGAGGGGGAACACATACAGGGTTTTTTTTTTTTTTTAATTGGGCGCGAGTTTCCCTTCAAAATCATCAGAGCACAAGTCACATGCCAAAGTCGGATCAGTTAAGACGGCGATCCGACTTCTGTGATATTTAATGGGCTGAAGTAGGATCAAGGTCGGACCAAAGTAGTGCAGGAAGCATTTTCAAAGTCGTACCAGTTAAGACGGCTCCCATAGGAAAATAGGATTTTTTACTCACCGTAAAATCCTTTTCTCTGAGTCCATGGACCGACACAGCTTCTCTATTGACAAAGTGGGTATTATCCGTTAATTAGGAGTGACTAGGCAGAAAAACTTGTAAAAAGTGTTGCATCACACCTTCTACAGTACCGCCCAGGGGGCGGACCCTCTGGGTATACCCTCTCAGTCTGCACATCGCAGATCAGTTCGTCAAAAAGCAGTACAAACTTAAAAGGAGGGGTGGGTGCTGTGTCGGTCCATGGACTCAGAGAAAAGGATTTTACGGTGAGTAAAAAATCCTATTTACTCTTTCGTCCATGGACCGACACAGCTTCTCTATTGACAAAGTGGGACGTCCCAAAGCAGTGTCAGAGAAAAAAACGAGGGGTGGTAACAGCATAAAAACAAACTTCACCCCAAAACACAAAACAGCACTCCTCCAACGGAGGAGTTGCAACTCTAAACAGCCGCCTGCAAAACCTTGCGGCCGAAAGAGGCATCCGAAGATGCACCTACATCAACTTTGTAGAATTTTGTGAAAGTGTGAGCGGACGACCAAGTCGCCGCTTTACATAGTTGGGAAACAGACGCTTGATGTCGGAAAGCCCAAGAGGCACCTATTGCCCTGGTCGAATGCGCCGTGACAGGAAAGGGGGGCGCCTGACCCTTTAAGGCGTAAGCCTGGATTACTATCTGTCGGATCCACCTAGAGATGGTGGCCGATGAGACTGCTTGGCCCTTCTTGGGACCAGCCACCGAAACAAACAGTGAGTCTGACTTCCGGAACAGGGAAGTAGCAGATATGTATACTCTCAAAGCTCGGACAACGTCCAAGGAATGCAACGCCGACTCCTTAGGATTCGACGGCTGAGGACACAAGGATGGAAGTACAATGTCTTCGTTGAGATGAAAAGCCGAAACGACCTTCGGAAGAAAGGAAGGCTGCGGCCGCAGCACCACCTTATCCTTGTGGAAAATCAAATAGGGAGCCTTGCAGGACAAGGCTGCCAGCTCAGAGACTCGTCTAACTGACGTAACAGCCACCAAAAAGACCACCTTCTGAGAAAGTGTCAACAGGGGATTATCTCTAATATTCTCAAACGGTGCCTTCTGAAGCACCGAGAGGACCAGGTTCAAGTCCCACGGAGGTAACGGGGGGCGGACCGGAGGGGCCACATGTCGAACCCCCTGCACAAATGTACTCACGAGAGAGTGAGTCGCCAGGGGTCGCTGAAAAAAGACAGCCAGGGCAGATATCTGTCCCTTAATCGTACTTAGGGCAAGCCTTTGGTCTACCCCATGCTGTAAAAACAGCAGGATTCTGGAAACCAAATAGGTACGCGGATGCCATTTCATTTCCTCACACATGGAGATGTAGGCCCTCCAAGTGCGGTGATAGACCTTCCTAGAGGACGGTTTCCGAGCACTTCTCATAGTAGAAATTACTGAGTCTGACAGGCCCCGGTCTCTCAGTACCTGGTTCTCAACAGCCATGCCGTTAAAGCCAATGACTGTAAAGCAGGATGGAATATGGGACCTTGCGACAGCAGGTCCTTCCGTAGTGGTAGGCGCCAGGGGACGTCTGCTACCAGACGTACTAGATCGGCGTACCAAGGACGCTGAGGCCAATCTGGAGCGATTAGGATCATTGGAATTCCCTCTGCCTCCACTCTGCGGAGCAGAAGAGGAAGAAGCCTTAAGGGAGGGAAGGCATAGATTAGCCGATACTGGCCCCACGATGCTACCAACGCGTCCGTTGCGTCTGCCCATGGGTCTCTTGACCGGGCCACAAACCTCAATACCTTCCAATTGAGTCGGGAAGCCAGAAGATCTACGTCTGGTGTGCCCCATCTTTGGCAGAGGAGTTGGAACACCTCCGGGTGTAAGGACCATTCTCCCTGGTCCAGCATCTGGCGGCTCAGGTAGTCCGCCTGCCAGTTTTCCACACCCGGAATGTACACGGCCGACAGTGCCGGTACGCTCCTCTCTGCCCACTTCAGGATGCGAGCGATCTCCGATGCTGCAGCTGAGCTTCTTGTTCCTCCTTGATGATTGACATATGCCACTGCTGTGGCGTTGTCTGACTGGATCCTGACTGGACGCCCTTGCAGTCTCTGAGACCATTTGAAGAGGCACAGCTTGATCGCCCGGATCTCCAGGACATTGATCGGCAGGAGGGCTTCCTCTGGGGTCCAGCGACCTTGCGCCGACTGGACACCCCAGACTCCCCCCCAACCTGTAAGGCTGGCGTCCGTCGTGATCACTATCCAGTAAACCGGAAGAAATGACTTCCCGGCCATTAGAGCCGGTGCTGTCAGCCACCATACCAGGGATCTCCTGACTAGGTGGCTCACTCGGATTTGATAATCCAGAGATGAAGGGCATCTGTTCCATCTGGACAGAACTTCCCTCTGTAACACTCGAGTGTGGTATTGAGCATATGGGACCGCCTCGAAGGAGGCTACCATGAGGCCCAACACTCGCATGCAAAAACGGAGTGACGACCAATTCCTGGAAGTCAGCTGCCGTACTGCAGCCCGGAGGGTCTGCAACTTCTCCACAGGGAGGAATACCTTTGCCTCTGAGGAATCCAGAATCAACCCCAGGTACACTAGGCGTTGAGTGGGCACCAATACTGACTTTTGCGTGTTTAGTATCCAACCACAGTCTCGAAGAGTCTGACAGGTAATGGACACGCTTACCTCTAATTCTGAGCTTGAAGGGCCCTTCAGCAGAAGGTCGTCCAAGTAACCTGTGATAGCGATACCCCGCTGTCTTAGAAGTGCCAGAATCGGAGCGAGCACCTTGGTGAACGTCCTGGGTGCTGAGGCAAGGCCAAACGGGAGGGCCACAAACTGGTAGTGGTTCTTCCCGATAGCAAATCGCAGAAACCTCTGGTGTCTGGAGTATATGGGGACATGCAGGTATGCGTCCTTGATGTCCAAGGAGGCCAGAAAGTCCCCCGGATGGAGAGCCGTGACTACAGATCGAACCGACTCCATCCGAAAACTTTGTACCTTCACAAAGCAATTGAGGGCTCTGAGATCCAAGCTTGGACGAACCCCCTCCTTCTTCGGCACAATGAACAGATTTGAGTAAAAACCCCGTTCCAGTTCTGGAACTGGAATAACTACCCCGCGTTCCAGTAGACCCTGGACCGCCCCATACAGGGCCTCCCGACGGGTCGGTAGTAGCTGGAGATTGGAGGTGTTGAATCTGTCCGGTGGACAAGAGAGAAACTATCTTGTAGCCTGAGGAGATTACTTCGCAAACACACCTGTCGGAGATTAGTGCTGTCCACTGAATCGCGAATTTGCGAAGACGTCTCCCCACCCGAGAGCTGGGTGGGGGTGGACCTTCATGCGGACGCAAATTTGTCCGCAGGCTTATTGGGTATGCGGGACCAGGGACGCTTTTGTCCTTGGGCAGGCGCTTTATCGGCCTGGGGTCTTTTCCCTGTCGCCCTAGGGGGACGAAAAAACCACTTGTGTGCAGTAAAGGAGGGCCCTTGCCCTTGGCGTGGCCCCTTACCCTTGCTAATTTGGGGAAGCAAAGTGCTTTTACTTCCTGTGGCATCCTTGATGATGTCATCCAGAGAAGCCCCAAAAAGTCTGTCGCCCTTAAAAGGCAGATCCAACAGGGCTTTCTTGGAAGTCTGGTCCGCAGACCAGCCTTTTAGCCAGATCAGGTGGCGTATTGCTACTGCATAAACCGAAGTTTTAGACAGCAGGGGAATAGTATTCAGGTCTGACTCGCAGACAAACCTAAGGCCCTGGACCAACAGGTCGGCCAATGTTATCTCATCAGGAGGAGCATCTCGCTCCTTAACCCCTGGAGTAGCAATCTTGCCCATTCAGTAAGTGTGTGAGACACTAGGGCCCCCGCCAATGCCGGGCGTACTGCCGAGCCTACCACTGAGTATAGGTAGCAAGCGAGTGCTTCAGCCTTCTTATCCACAGGGTCCTAGAAAACAGGAGCCCCTTCTACAGGAATTGTGGTGGCTCTATTAAGTCTGGACACCGGAGGGTCCACTATCGGGGGGAGAGGTCCATTTCTTCAGAAAACTCTCCTCAAAAGGGGTACCGTACCGCAAACCTCTTTGGGGCTGTAAAGACCCTCAGTGGGTTCTCCCATTCCTTGTATAAGAGTTTATCAAAAGACACACAAGGGAACACCTTAGCAGTGCGGGCAGGTCTATGAAACCCAAGTGGACCGGAGTCTCTGCTGCTTCTGCAGTATTTTCCAATTTTAGCATATCCCGCACTGCAGTAATAAGGTCAGATACCAAAGCCGTCTCGCGTACTGACCTGGACTTTGAGTCATTCTCACTGTCCGGTCACGGTCTGCAGTCTCTGGTGCGTCAGAATCTGGGCCCCGAGCCATAGCTGGACCTGGTTCTGCACCAGAATTATCCCCAGAAGCTTGCAGGGGATGGGGCGTTTACTACCCCCTGTATTCCCGTGTGCTGCTTCCACCCTGGCAGCAAACGCCTCTAGGATTGCCGACATAGCGTCCATAGACACCTCAGGGACACCAGCTGCTAAATCTGGTGTTTCAGGGGAGAAGACATCTGGCTCAGATGCCATGCTGACCACACGCTGACACTCACAGGGCTCCAGGCAAGATATCAATAGGCCACCCTCCTGCGCTGCAGAGATGCTGGGTCACCCAGAGGACTCACCACCCTGGATAGGTACTGCTATGCTGCGCCTATGATGCTGTCCCCTTGCTGCTGTGTCAGTCTGCTTCTTTTATCAGCACTTCCTGTGTGAATTTTCGCGCCAGTGTAATGCACCCTAGAGGCCGGAGGCTCTCGCAAAATGGTTGCCAAAACCGTCTGTATGGAAGATAATGTGGGCTCTAAGAAAATGGCCGCCGACAGAAGATAGAGGTCAGGCAGCCATAGCCCACAAAAAAGATGGCCGCCGAACGGCAATATCTGCATACAGGGTGGACAAACATGGCCGCCGATCACCTGATAGGGGCCAGTGGGTGTGGCCGAACTACAGGAAGATGGCCGCCAGGCAGTTACAAGAGGCCAAACTTGGCATGGACCACCTCAAAATGGCCGCCGACAGCATGGAGACACAGAAACACAGGTAAGCAAAAATGACATTTCTTTTAAATGTTAGTTACAGCCAGCCCCGCTCCAGTGGGACCCCCTAGGTGACCCCCAGCACCCAGCAACCTTTAGCTAGAAGCCCAGGGAGGAGGGAAAGGCAGGGAGAGAGGGAAGAAAGGGGCCACAACCACTTACTTGATCTCTCCAGGAATGTCCAGCTAAATCACCCAGCCGAGGCAGGGGAGTTTTACTTACCTATCCTGCATGTATTCTGCTGGAAGACATTCCAAACAGATCATCGTCCGCGCACGGAAGGTGACTGTTGGCCAGGCATGCTGTGATTGGACCCAGAAGGGACGATCATATGTATGCCCTGGAGCATGACGCTCACCGGACAGGCTGCTGCGACTCGGCCGTAAGGTCAGCCGAAGCTGAGCGGTCCGATGCAAGCCTTGGAGCGTAAGCTCACCGGCCAGGCTGCTGCGACTCGGCCGTAAGGTCAGCCGAAGCTGAGCGGTCCGATGCAGGCCCTGGAGCGTAGGCTCACCGGCCACCCGTGGAGCGACGGGCATGTCGTGGAAAACCCAGCGCGTAGCTAGGGTCGGCACACGCTCGATGGCCGAAACTGGGGAGACTACAAGGATCGAGGATCCAGCCTGTCACCCAGTCGGCAGTTGATCGAAGATCGCAGGAAACAACAAATGTAGCAAAAAAATAAAAATATATATATCTTTTTTCCCCGGACCAATGAGCCCGAAGGGAGCCATGTCCTACTCCTTGCTAGACAGAAAAAAACTGATCTGCGATGTGCAGACTGAGAGGGTATACCCAGAGGGTCCGCCCCCTGGGCGGTACTGTAGAAGGTGTGATGCAACACTTTTTACAAGTTTTTCTGCCTAGTCACTCCTAATTAACGGATAATACCCACTTTGTCAATAGAGAAGCTGTGTCGGTCCATGGACGAAAGAGTAAACATTGATTTTCACATGTCATGCGACATGAGCTCCTAATGTCGGAGCGTTTGTCGTACCAGTGTGAACCCGACCTAAAGTAGAAATTCTGATTCCCATGGAGATGCAACTGAAGGGTGCCAAATAGTAGTCTGTTCATGAATATGGGGGTCAGCAATAGACAAAATGTCATGCTGAAATGAATATACAAATTATGAGATAAAGATTAGGCAGCGATATACAGAGTAGTACAAGGCTGGGAAAAGCCGGAGAAAATTGCAGGGTCAGCAACAGTGGGAAGTGATAGCATAAGTGTTTATGCCTATGGCTGAAGACTGGACTCGTGAACTTTTTCAAAGAACCCAGAGATATGTAGGCACAGGGCTTGACTAAGCTTTTAATGATATAGTGTAGTGGAAATCATCAATTTAACCGTTTCCCGACCAGCCGCCGCAGTTATACTGCGGCAGGTTGGCTCCCCTGCACGAACCGTCGTAGCTGTACGTCGACCCTTTGAGATGCTTTAGCAGGCGCGATGACCCCTGGGACACCCGCGATTGCTCGTGAGATCGAGAACCGGGATCTGTGTGTGTAAACACACAAATCCCGGATCTCTCAGGGGAGGGGAGACAGATTGTGTGTTCATACTAAGTAGAAACAACGATCGGTGTCCTCCCCTAGTCAGTCCCACCCCCCCCCCCCCCAGTTAGAACACACCTAGGGTACACAGTTAACCCCTTGATCGCCCCCTAGTGTTAACCCCTTCCTTGCCGATGACATTTATACAGTAATCAGTGGCTATTTTTAGCTCTGATCGCTGTATAAATGTCACTGGTCCCAAAAAAGTGGCCAATCTGTCCGCCGCAATGTCACAGTCACGATCGCAGATCACCGCCATTACTAGTATAAAAAATAAAAATGCCATAAAATTTATCCCCTATTTTTTTAGACGCAAACCAATCAATATACGCTTATTGCGATTTTTTTTTTTTTTTTATACCAAAAATATGTAGAAGAATACACATTGGCCTAAAATGATGAAGAAATAAAAAAAAAAGTCTTATGGCTTTTTTTATGGCTCCTCCAATGGTGTTTCTCGCTAATATCTGGATATATGTTACCAGACAGATATTAATCATTAAAGATGTCTTAAAGCGGGATTCCACCCGCAATTTTTTTTTTTTTTTTAAAAGTCAGCAGCTGCAAACACTGTAGCTACTGACTTTTAAGAAGGACACTTACCTGTCCTAGGCGCCCCGTTTCCTACTGCGCATGCGCGAGGATCGCGCCGCTTTGTGAATGGGCGGCTGCTTTCTGGGATAAACACAGTTCCCAGAAGGCAGCGCGTCACATTCCCCAGAAGACACAGAGGAGGAGGAAAAAGACCTGCCGAGGTGGAGGAGAAGGCAGATTAGCAAGTTCCGCATAGCAACCGCCCTTTCTGGTGAGTAAAATTTTATTTTTTTTTCAATTTTTTTTTAAGTATTTTGGTGTATTTTTTTTTTTTAGGGTGGAACACCACTTTAAGCCATTTTGGCACAAGATGGCACTGCATATTCGTTTCTGCTCAATAACCATGGTTGCCAGGAAAGCTCTGGGTCTTTCCGGAGCTATAAATAGTATGGCCCCCATCTAGCCAGTCATCCGATGACATCTATTAATGAAACACAGCAATTGGCGATTGACCAGCCTTGGAGAATCTGCCTGTTTATATGGAGCAAAGCAATGCAGATTTACAATGCGAGTGCGCACTTTTCTTTTAATAAAATGGTTGGGTTATATGCATCACACTATGGCTTGTGCTTTCTTTTACCTTGGTTGGCTGTAACCACCTTCTGAGAATGAGTGGTATCAGAATCTGGGCAGTATTTGCATTAAGTGCCTTTAGACCATTTTAACCCTATGTTCAAACAGATCAAGTAAGGGGCTTGACATTTGGTTTTTACACCATCAAAGGTGTGGGCGCTTACGAGTTGGCACATTGTCAAGTAAAGTTCACTTGCATCCGTGGAAAAATTGGAAGTTCACTATAGAAACTCATTATCTTTGGAAACTATTATATGTGCTACAATCTAAATGGTTAGAGCAGGGGTGTCATACTCAATTTCATTGTAGGCTGTATCAGCATTATGGTTGCTGTCAAAAAGGGCCAGTTGTATCTGTAAGACTAGATGTCCAGAGCACCCCACTCCCCCGTACATCAGATTTCAAGAGCCCCCCCTTCCTTACTTTACTGTGCAAGTTCTGTACTCCTCTCTGCTGCCGACTGCTGAGATTGGAAAGGGGGTGGGGGCAGAGCCAAGCTTTTCTGGGGCTGCACAGAGAAGCGGAGGATCTGGCAGAGGAGATTTGTCATCCTCTCTGCCGTTGACTGCTGGGACAAGGTGGGGACAGAGACAAGGGGGTTGCTGCAGGAGAGGTGAAAGGGCCACATGAAATGGCCTGGAGGTTAATGCATGGGCGATTTTGCACTACATATGGTTTTGTTTCACTTTTAAATGTCTTTTCATGATTTATGTTATTTGGAATTACAGCTATAATTTAGAACACAAAATATGGATGGGTATAGAGCTACACTTTCTTGGTTTCGGTTTAAGTTTGGTATCACAAATTTGTGCGTTTGCTTTACTCATTCTGTATTTCAACATATTTTCTTTGATTGTCTGAGATAGACTAACAGCTCAAACCACAACTAGAGAGAGGAACACCACCTCCTAAGGAGGTTTTGGAGCAGGCCAAAAAGATGGAAAGCACAATGTACAGATGGTGGTGAACAGAAGAACCTTACGCAAAAAGAATACTTTAGGCTGAAGGACAACTTTATTCTTGTAAGGAGCCGGCCACCAGCTCAGACACTTCCCTGGCAGATGAGTGATCAGAAAAAACACCTAGTGAGCAAGGTCAGCCAAGTGTATACTCTTAATGGGTTCCCACTAAGCTACCAGAGAATCTCTGGGGGACAAGATGATGTGCCACACTCTGCACAAAAACCTTTACCAGAAGGTGCAATGCCAAATTTGAAAAATCATACTCCGGGTCAACCTCTGGTCCAGTTGAGACAGAAGAAAAGTCAAAATAAGTCCCATGGCATACTGGTGAGGACCAAAATAGACTTTGAGAAGTCTATTTTCGGGGCACTTAAAAGCATAGGGGTGACGGAGACTTCCATCTCTTAGGACTTGGGCTTCAACAGCCAGGAAACAGGATGGAACACAAGGTGGAAGAATCTGGACAGCCATGGCCAGAAGCTAGAGTACATCTGCATAACAAGTTCTTCTTGGTCAGTATGGGGTTGCAAGAACCAAAGTAATTTCTTAAAGCTTTATTTTCTTAAAGCTTAATCCAAAGAAGGAGGATCTTTAGAGGAAAATGGCATATATTAGGGAGACCCAATCCCATGGAATCACCAGCGCGTCCAATGTGAAGGCCATCAGATCCTGAGACACAAACCTTTGCATGCTGTGGCTGAACTTTGTCAGGAGATCCACGTCCGGAGTCCCCATTCTCTAATAGATGTCCTGAAACACTTCCCAGGTGAAGGGGCCACTCCCAAGTTTAGCCCATATCGACTGAAAAAGTCTGCCTGCCAATTTTCTACACCTGGAATGTGTACAGCTTGACAAGGTCGGAATGTGATATTCTACTCAGAACATAATTTGATCAGCTTTCCTTTGAGCTGCTTGACGTCTGGTTCCCACCATGGTGACTGATGTAAGTCACAGGCATGGCATTGTCTGACTGAATCTGTGGTGTTGGTAGTCTCCAAAAGCACCTTTAAGGGTGAAAGCAAACAGCATTCAGTTCCAGGATGTTGACTGGAAGTGGGATCTTCTGTAGCGACCAAGAAGTTCACTGTACTGTCACTGTTTTGAGCACACCTTCACATCCTGATAGGCTAGCATCTGTTGTCTAATGTAAAGGGAGAAAGGACTTCCCAACCTCCAATATTGAATTGTGTATCCATCACACAAGAGCGTGTCTGGCCTCTGTGTCTAGACGCAAGGGGCAATCCGGAGAAATTGACTTGACCCACAGTGTCAGAATGCTGGGCTATAAACAGTTTGGAGTTAATCTGGGCATACGGTACCCAGGGGACCCTCATGCAAAACCCAACTGAGGGCCAACAACGAAACGGTAGCGTCCTTCCCTGAGATTTCATTTATATTTTTTTGTAGGCAAGAGAAAGACCTGAAACAAGCGATGAGTCAGAGTTCATGCAGACTTTTGGAGGAGTGAGTATTCAACCAAAGGGCTTGCAAAAGGTGAGTCATCTGTTGAATGTTGCTTGACACTATATGGGCAGTATGTGCTCTCCACAGAATATTGTCCAGATATCCAAGGACTAGGGGCAAGACCTTTGTGAACACTCGAGAAGCCATAGACTACATCAACTCTTACTACAATTTGCCCTGGGCGAGAAACATTTTCAATTTGTGTTGCGTATAAAATTGGGACATGAAGCCAGGAAGTCCCCTTGTTGAACAGCAGTAATGACTGACCTGGCAGATTCCATGTTGAATTTTCAAATTCTCAAGTACTTGTGTTGAGGACCTTCAAGTCTAAAATGGGGATGTATGTCTTTTGGTTTTGGAACTGAAACAAAACTAAAGTATAAGCCTCAAAACCTTTCCTCCAGAGGTAAAAGCTAAAGACTGTGCTGACTGCAGAACAGAGGGCAGATTCAAAGTAATGAAGCTGGGAAGGGCCTGAGATTGACGCTCCAGTTTGTAAACTTCGTTGACGACAGACTGAACCCGTACCCAGGACAGCCAAGGCGGCCAACAGACATCTCCACATTCAAAAAAGTGGGAGCATTCTGTCATTGGGCAGAAGGCTTATAACACGTGTTTGCCTTTGAATAGAAAACAGTGTTTAAAAGAACATCTATCTACATGAGCCCTAAACCGTTTAAAAAAACAAAAATACCCGCAAACGAAGGTGTACATCACCTCACATAGTTCTTTGACCTTCGCTCCCATGCAGAGCAACAGGCACTTCACATCCGATACACTTTTAGATGTGAGGTGCCCACTGTGCACTGTGTTACCCCTTACCACAGCACACAGAAGGGGGCGCAAGCATCCAAACACTCCTGGAATTGCAGAATGTGAAGAGTATGCTGTAGTTCTTGAAAAGAGGAGCATACCACCACCCCCCCCCCATTTTTAATACTGCAACAAAGTTCATTTAACATGTACAGTATCTTTCACAAAAGAAACCTGGAAAACTTCAAGCTGCTGTTAAATATAGGTATATCTACTTTTCCGCTTTAGAAACCCAACAATTTAGATCCACATATCCAATTCTCCTGCTCTAAAGTAAGGCCCAACCCAGTGATCTATAATTATTGGAATAGATCTGACTTGCATACATTTTAAGTGAACATTAAGTGGGAGAGCAGAAATGTAGAAGCCAATCGAGTACAGATGACAGTGAAAATTACATTATCTATCTTATATTATATATTAAACAAGGGGTGAATGGGGGGAGGGAGGGGGTTAAAACAGACTCCCTCACAGCCTTTACACTCACACAGCTGGGTGCAGAGGACACAGGGACATTTTCTGGGCTCAACGTTCTTCTCAACTGGAAATCCAAGTCTTCCAGGGGCTGCTGGGACTGTAATGAGAAGCAGGGAGGGTCAGAGGAGAGGGTCCTTGGGTTACCCCTGCCCTATACTGAGCTCAGCAAGGTGAAGTAGTTGGAATCTAAACCTGTTTTGTGGTCTTTTCACTCACTATAGGGTGTGCCTATGCTGAAAGGGTGACAGACAAGAAGGTATGGGAAAGAGGTTAAGGCAAAAGGGCATGCACAAAACGAGGGGAAACATCCATTAAGAGGTTACATGGAAGAAAAGAAGGTTCATGCTGCACCTGAGTTAGTGAAGGTCCAGGAAGAGGAGGTGGCTGTTCGCCAGGCGGGCTCCCCACTGACCTCTCTGCCCCGGCCGGGAGCACCTACAGGACAGGGATATTTAGCGCCATCAGACAAAGTTTTACATACAAAACCTGTTTATCTTTGCTGTAATACTCAATAAGGCTATTAGAGATAAGACCACCCGTTATCTGCTATAGTATCTTAAAAGAGCAGCCTCAAGGATTGGATAGAATCTCTTTAGGCAAAACCACTAGGGTTATGTTTATGAGAACCCAACAGATCCAAAAGAACAAAAAGCAGAAACTGGTCTCTACCCATTCAGGGTAAAGTGACAGTGTCTGCACATAGGCCAAAACCCCATTATTTAAATACCCAGCCATGTTCCTTCATTGCCCCTCCACAGTGATGAGCCTTCGCTAAAGCCAGCCATACATGGATTGAAATTTGGCTGATTCAGCTGGGAGCGGCTGAATTTTGATCCATGTATAGGCACTGTGGTTGTACAGAAATCGTTCTGCCAATCAACTTCTGTACAATCAGCTTGTTGGCTATAGCCGGCAGTGTATTTCAATATAGCAGAGTAGTCTCCCCACTATGCGAATATGAATAGCTCAGTGGGTGGATTCCTCCATTCTCCACAAATGTATGGATGGGGGAATCGGGTCAACTAGACGGTTGAATGAAAAAAAAAAAAAAGGACTACATCATAGGCTGCATTAGACTTGTTACTGAGAGGTTTTACCACTTACTGCCAATCCTCTTTTCAGCAGGGCATCCAATTATAACATACTGAAAACAAGGTAAATGCTGACAGGTGGGTAAATTTCTGAGGAGTAAGTCATTAAAATCGCAGTCCTAAGGGCCACTTCACACTAGAAGATTGGTAGCATAGAAGTAGCGCCAACAAATATTTCTGCTCAGATTTCCTTAACATGTGACATCTCATTATGCCACCCCCTCCTACCCAATATCCATTGAAAGCCCTTCAAGCAGCCAGTGGTGGAAATATATATATATTTTTAAATGCTAGAATGATGAATGGGAATGGCTTGAAGAGGGAGAAGCGGAGGACCTGGTTGTTAATCAGTGGAATGTATAGATTTGGAGTGCTTAATTTGTAAACTTTGAAAGTCAAGAGATGCTTTTCAAGATCAGATGCAACTTTGTTAAATTAAATTAATGTAGTCACTTGGTCAATATTAGGAGCCAGAAAACATCCTTTAAAATGGGACAAATGTCATTAACCAAAAAGATCCTTAAAAAGGCATACCTATAAACAGACTGAATATTTACATCGGCCATAGATGGAGCAAATTTCCTTTCTGCAACCAAAGTTCTCTCAAATCCCCTATCAGCACAGACCGTGTTTACAGTGGAATCCCTCCTGCAGAGCCATTGTGTTCTCCAGGTGGGGTGGGGCAGGGGAAGCAGTCCCCACTGGGAGAAGACCATGATTATTGCTAGCGGATATAACCGCGTGCAGTAATCTCATTTAAAATCCGGCAGGCTGGTTGTACCCAAGTTGATCAATCAACTTGGGTACATTCAGCCTGCCCATACATGGTTTGAATCTCAGCCGGTTCCAGGGATTCGAACAGTCTATACCCTGGCTTTAGGTTTCCTGCTGCCTTTAAATGCAACACTGATCCCGAGAACTGGTCTCTCCTTCCCCACATCCCCAGTCAGCTGGGACACCTGTTCTTTAAGGATTGGATATATACTGGGTCCAAGGAAACTTTCACTGGTTTCTCCTGCTGACCTTTACCCATTACAGGATATGGCAGCAACACGGACCACAGGGAGCTGCAGGGGACCCAAGAGATCAGTACACACCCAGAAGTGTTTGTTTTCCAGCTAGTTTTATGTGGACAGTTTCTCAGGATTGGAATGGCACTCAGCAGCAGGAGAAAAAAAAGGAAGCATTCTCCATTAACCCTTTTGCTCCCAAACCCGTTTTTTTTGCATATTTAAAAAATTATTTTAGGAATTAAGATTACATAAAACCAGCCGCCAGAAGGGTGTGTAAAATACTCGCTGTTGCCAACGTATACCAAACATTTTTGGCAGTGAAAGGATTAAGGAATTTAGATATTTCCTTACCCAATAATAAAGGGTGAAGTTAATACTATACTATCCGAATTAATTTTAGGTGAACCATCTTCCTGGTATTTGCTCAAATGTGGTCAATACATCTGGGAAATCCTCTCTCATAATGCCTAGCAAGTTGTGTCAGCCACAGAAGTCCTGGAGGTCACTGGCTTCTTCTCAAGGACAAGAGTGACATAATACACAAGTCACTTAACTAAAAAAGTCTGCCTGTTCTCATTGTGAAATGCAGCCAGTAAAGAGGACATAGAGGGTTAGGATAGAATGTGACAGCTTCTCAAGCTGCCGAATATAGAGATTAGAAGTGAGCATTCACGTTAGTCCTATGGAAAAACATGGAAGAATGATGGATTGTCTGAAACATTTCTAAGCAGATGATTCATTCTATACATTGCCATTAGGGACAAAAGAACTAATCTGTGAATTGGGAAAATATAACAAACCTGTTTTCTGACAACCACATTTTCTAGAACATCAAAAAAAAAAACAGACGACAGATCCCCTCTAAATACAAAGATTAATTTAGTTAAAGCAAATCCAATACTAGAAACAAAAACATAATCTACTGCAGCTTACCAGCCTTTAGAAGCTGTGGCTGCAAAATCTTTTCTTTAATTCAAGCTTTTTTTTTTCTTGGTGATCCTACTAGTAACACTTTGCCCTAGAGTGAAAAAAGCTCTAAAGGTGGCCACACGGATCAAAATCCAGCTGGTACAACAGGGACTGGGCACATTTCCAACCATGTGTGGCCACTGTAGTTGAACAGAAGTCGATCCACCCATCAATTTCTGTACAACCGCCCTGTCAGCAGCTGCAGCCAATTGGGGGAGGAGTCTCCCTGATGTCAGAAGAGCACAGTTGGGAAGATTTACCCATCCACCCCGAATGTGGGAATTTTTGTTTGATGGCTGAAAGAAAAAAACTGAACCATGTATGGCCAGCTTTACTGTATAGGCAGTCTTGTCACCATAGGCTGCTCAGCTGATTTATAAAACAGGTCTTCTCCATTTCCATTATGGGTGGGGGAGGGATGGGGGCAGGGGATTAGTAGTTTACAGCAGATCGCATGGAAGGAGAGAACACTGTATGAGATATCTGGTTAACTCTCAGGAATGGGCCGCCGTGCCTGTGCAAACGTGGGCCGCAAACCTGCACAAGTGTGAACGTAGGGTAAGGACTCTTTCACAGGAAGTTGATCCGTTCTGATCAGCAGAGGGATCCATGTGCAGATCCCCTGTTGAATCAGAGCCGAACAGGACAAAATGTCAGTTTTAACATCCGTGCCCATTGTTTGTGTCCGGCAGACACACGTGGACCTTTGTTAGCTCTTTGGGAAACTGGATGTAAATGGACTCTGGGGTCGGTTTACAGAAGGCTACCACCCATCCATCATGTTTAGGTCTGGAAAAAGGCACAGTTTTCGGTTTTATTTTTTTGTACTTGGATGGACAGAGGTGTATGCGGGTGTACGTGAACACAAGACCATTGACATCTGCCTGACCAAAGAGCTGCACAAAGGTTCCAATGGGGAATACCTTAAAAACGAACAAATGGACCTGATCAGAAAGCCTGTGTGAAAAGGGCCCCAAAACCGACAATTGCTAGCTTTTATTCATTTATGGAAAACCTTTACTCGAAATAAAGAAAGAAAAAAAATAACGCTGTAACCGCTCAAAAAAGGGTTTGCTTTAAAGAGGTGTAGAGGTAGTTTTTTTTTTTTTACCTTAATGCATTATCTGCCAACCCAAGTCCCCCTAAATGCCTACCCGAGCACTGAGCGCGTTCTCTCAGCTATCTCCTCACAGAATATGGAGGAAGCAATGGAGGAGGCAGAGTGTGTGAGAAAAAAAAAGTGAGGGGGTGGGGTCAAGCCACACTGCATATGTCTATAGACACACACACACACAGCATGACTCCGGATTGATCTTGCTTTGGGGGCACTTGATGGGGGGGGGGGAGCTTAGGGGAGTGCTGGTGGAGGATCCCAGTAGAGGTGAATCAGGGCTGCTCTGTGCAAAATCAATGCACAGAGCAGGTAAGTGAAACATGTTTGTTAATAAAAAAAAAAAAAAAATGTTTACAATCACTTGTTAGTCAAGTCCATCTGAATCTCCTAGTACATCTAACACTACCCTTTTCCCAGATCGATGATACTGCTATGAAAAAGGTGTCTGTGCTGCTCCTTCAGTGGAGTGGAGGCATCCTAAAACCTGTGTGTTACTGGCTGGATCACCAGATGAAAAATGTAAAATATATATATATATATAATAATAATAATAATAATAATAAGGTAGCCACCACATTAATGGACTGGTAAGCTGCAATAGAATACATTTTTGTTTCTGAGTTTAACACTGCTTTAAAGCAGATCCAACTCCATAGATCAGGTTCATTTTATGACCTGCTCTGGTCATTCAGCTTGCCTTTTGCTTTGACAGAGCTAGATTAGGCCCTCAAAGATACAGAAATGAGATTGCCGGTCATCACTCCGCATCATCCTAATTTGGAACTAAATCTTTTTAAAACCCATCCATCTTACAGCTGCCATTTGTAAAATGTGAGAGTCTGAAAGGCAGCATTCATAATTGACACTCAACCCCAGCAGCATAACTAAATCAGTACTACATAGGCTCTTGTATAACCAATCTCATTACATTTTTAAACACAGATCAAGCAGCTAAAGTAATTATTTAAAAAAATTAAATAACCACGGATCATACTGAGATAAGACCGACGTGATGAAAGCTAGGGTTTGAATGATGGAAATGTGACGTTTCACATATGTAGTGATGGCACAACTTACCGGTACTCTGCTGAGTGGGGGCTTTGAGGGAGGGGTCCCAGCTTTTCCAGGAGCTGCAGTGGCAGCTGCTGCAGTGGCAACTGCTGCAGATACATAGGTGACTGGGGTAACAGCCTGTCCAGGAGTCACACCTTGGCCTAAGACAGACATGCCAGACTGTCCTAAAGGTAAACTGGTGGGTGGTGCTGTAGATGTAGGCTTGGTCTGGGTGGAGACGGTGGTTGATGGAGGTCCAGGCAAGGGAACCCCCTCTTGTCCAATTGGAGCTTCTTGTGGGGTTAAGCTATGCTGTGCGCCAACACTGCCATGCTCACTGAAAAGCGACCTCAGCTTCTCTTCCAAAGTCTTGATATCATCTATTCCAGACTTTGTCAGACTGTCTTCACCTTCAATAGAATGGGTGTGAGTAAGTCCAGGGCCCGTGCTAGGCAGCGTCTGACCATGTTGCAATGTGTGCTGAACAGCGGGGATCTGGTTGTTTACAGGCACAGCTCCAGACATAGGAACCTGAGAGGCAAGTGGCGTGGACACTGTTCCACCCGTTTGTGATATAATCGGCGTTGTTGAGATAGCTGTTGGAAGAGGAGTGGGATGAATACTAGGCACACTATCAGCCACCACTGCAATACCAGAAGCTGCCACTCCTGCGTATGTGAGAGGAGCAGAGATAGGGAGGGACATACCCATTGTACTTATGGCAGCGGTGACCTCTGACGGTTTCTTTGTGACATCTTGATGAGCAGCACTAGAGGTGACACTTTCCACAAAGCTCGGAGTGGAGGTGCTACTGCTCAGCTGAACTTGCGCTGGTGTCACAGTGTTCATAACTGGCGCTGAAACAGATGTGTGAGGCAGAGTACAAGCAACATTGCCTACTGGCAGCTGCAGTGGAGGAGATGTAAGGGTCTGTGGTACGACTGCAGCAGTGCTCGCCGGTGAAAGTGACTGTGTTGGGGGTGAAGTCACTGTTCCAGGTGCCACAGGCATGCCCACAACTAGAGGCAAACTAGGAAGTGATGTCACAGCTGTAGGTACACATGTGGACACAGAAACCCCAGATATCACTCCTGTAGTGAGTGGCTGGGTAGACACAGTGGTGATTGTAGGCACGGTGCTTGGCATGGTGCTATGGGCCGACACTCCTGTAATGCTAGGAGTCACAACACCTTCCACCAGCAGCTGGGCCACTCCTGATTGCAGGCTGCTGGGTGCAGCTGTAGATGATGGGGGCAAGCCAGACAACCCTCCTGAGAATGACCCAACGATATTCGTCAGAGATGTTGGAAACAGAGGTCCAGTTTGATTAAAAATTGGTGGGGCTGTGCTGGGACCATCAGCCATCTGAGCCTGTCGTAGCTCTGCAAAGGCATTATGGAGACTGACAGATGATGCAGAATGAGAGAGGTTCATCCCAGGTGCGTGAGAAGTGGTAACTGCGATGCCAGGACCATAGGAAGCGGGAACTAAAAAAATAGAGAAAAAAATATATATATATCTGTTAGGCTGCTATAGAGACACACACATAGAGATGCCAAGACACTATCTACTAATCACAAGGCAAAAAAAGGTCAAAAAGTAGAAAGCTGCTCATTTTAGTTTGAAAATCAATAAAGCGTCACTAATCAATAGTATCTGATATTTTTTTTTTTTTTAAACAGACGGCCATACCACCTGCACAAGTTAAACCTATCAAATTATCAATTTAAACATTGTTGAATCTGAAGGGGAACTCCAGATAAATTCATTTTGATATCTCTATCAGGTTTTTGACTGCAAGGTTACTTTACACAGTCTATCAAAAGAGCAAAACAATAGACTTCCTGAGAGGAGGAAAACAGCAACAAGGGATCTTCTACAGCCGGTCTCTTACAGACACCACAGAGCATGCTTACCAGTCATCTGTGAATCCTGTGATGGTGCATTAAAGAAGGTCGGCTCCCTCAGTCGGCTCTCTGGAACTGGACTAACTATGAACCGTCTACCGGCAGAGTGAACAACTTGAGCATGGAGGCCGGGAGCGAGATCTAAACAAAAAATAAATACAAAATTCACAACTCCATAACAATAGATGAGGGAGGAAAGCGGAAGTGATGGCGAAATATATGCTATTTTTAGACTGATTTTATACTGGGGACAACACAGATGAAGATGGTCTATTGTGATCATCAGCTGATTCTTTGTAAATATAGATTTTTGGGCCTGGATACTCACTTCTGTTTTGAGACCTTTCACATACACAAACACCTCACACTGTTAAAACAGGCTGGCTGGACTAATATTTAGGCATACCTGCCCATTTCACAGATCTACCTTCGCAAATAGAGAACCAACATATTTACAACCAATTGACAGGCATTTGTTTTAAGAAGAAAAAATAAATAAAAAATTACTGTACTGGCTAGCTTGAATTTATTCAGCCCATCCTGAAAAATAAAATAAAACAAACATTCTCCTTTGTTTGTGGTTGAAGGAGAGTTAAGGTGTGTTAAATATTATACAATGCAGGAAATAGACAGTAAAAATTGGGATTTTGACTTATTACATTCCACATTTTGAAGTTTAGTATAAGACAGGAAGTCAGACTGAGTTATAGGCCAATACCCTAAGGTGATTGGACACTGACGGCTTTGCTGGGAAAGCCCCCAGTGCACCCTCATATAACCCCACCCACTCCATGGGACTCAAGTTTTGTAGCAATCAATACGGAGAAAACATATAAAGCGGTGAGGGACCTGTGTTCTGTACTGAAATCCAAGATATAGAATTTACTACCAAGTT
The DNA here is from genome assembly GCA_029206835.1 of Rana muscosa. Lineage (NCBI taxonomy): Eukaryota > Metazoa > Chordata > Amphibia > Anura > Ranidae > Rana > Rana muscosa. Next base: position 160,742,362 of record CM055118.1, read on the forward strand.
AAAATCCCTAAAATCTCATACAGTACAGACCAAAGCAAAGAAAGTCAGACCATGGGACATTCCAAAGCAATAAACAGAGTTGGGCAACAACATAGCAAACCACAGCAACAAGCCCAAAAGAGGAAGAGTCACAGATGAAAGCATGAAGCACCTTGCAGCTTAAGCTTTCATCAGATGAAGATCCACCCAGTAAAAGTGAAAAATTCTAAATAGAAGACCTGGTGACAGCCTTGCAAACCTGCAAAACTGATGCTGAAAGTCCCAAGACGCAACTACAGGTCTGGCGGAATTGTCCCTAATAGGGAAAGGAGGAACCTGCACCTTTCTGGTGTAGGCCCTGAAAAACAAACAGCCTGAGCCATCCAGCAGTAGTGAAAAAGGAAGCAGAATGTCCCTTCTTTGGACTTTAAGGGAGGACAATTAAGGACTTTCTGAAGGAAGATGTTGAAGCTAGGTGAGCCCTAATTGCTCTGACCTGAGTGAAATCTCTTTGGCATTTTGAAGCAAGACACAATATCCTCATTAAGGTGAACAAAAGACCTAGTCTCAGAACCAACTTGTCCCTAGGTAAGGCAAGAAAGGGCTACTTACTAGAATGAGCACCCAACTTGGAGACCAGCATGGCCACACTCGTGAGATGCCCCAATGGGAAATCTCGAATCCCCTCCCGCCACACCGCCCCGATCAACCGTATCACTGGAGCCACCATCTGGCACGTCCGCCAGCTGTTTGGAGTCCCGAACGAAGCTGAAAACGGCTTTGATCAGGTTTCCTATGTAAAAACACAGATGCAATATCACTTCCGGTTTACTCGGCTGCCAATGGCACTGATTTAAAAAAAAAAAAAAAAATTACAGTATTCCAAAACGCAGATTTTGTCGTTTTGAATACTTTCAAGTGCAAAGGCAGGATTCACATTCCTTGTGACAGCAATAAAAGTGATCAGATTTTTATTTTATTTATTTTTTTAAAAGGGACAGTGTTCAATAATTTTTTTTTATAAAATATATATATTTTTTATTATTTAAAGTGCCCCCTGTCCCCGCGAGCTCCTGCACCAATGAAAACGCATATGCAAATGGTGCCCGCAAATGTAAATGTCTTCAAATCACATATGTGAGGTACCGTCATGATCGTTAGAGCGAGAGCAATAATTCTAAACCATGTGACATAAAATATTGCAACGACCGCCATGTTATTCTCTAGGGTCTTTGCTAAAAATATATATATATATATATATATATATATATATATATAATGTTTGGGGGTTTAATGTAATTTTCTAGCAAAAAAAATAGGATTTTTTGTACTCACCGTAAAATCCTTTTCTCTGACATCCATGGACTGACACGGTGTCTCTTTACACTTTACATGTGGGTTATGTCCCTGCTTGCAGGAGAAGACCTAGGCAGAATGTGAAATGTTATACATACATTCTAAAAGCCAGAGCTGAACAGCCCCACCCAGGGGGCGGTCCCTCCGGACATAACCCTCCCACTACAGTCAGCAGACTTCAGTTCGTAACAAAGCAGTACAAACTTAAAAGGAAGGGTGGGTGCCGTGTCAGTCCATGGATGTCAGAGAAAAGGATTTTACGGTGAGTACAAAAAATCCTATTTTCTCTTACCATCCATGGACTGACACGGTGTCTCTTTACACTTTACACGTGGGATGTCCCAAAGCAGTGTCAAAAGGGATGGGAGCAGTATAAATGGAAAAACCAAAACTTCACTCCAATAAGGCAGAGCTCCTCAACGGAGGAGTCACAACTTTAAACAGCGGCCTGCAGCACCCTGCGGCCGAAGGAAGCATCCGAAGATGCAACCACATTAACCTTATAAAAAACTTAAAAGGCATGAACAGACGACCAGGTCGCCGCCTTGCACACTTGTGCAACCGACGCTTGATGTCGGGAAACCCAGGAAGCACCAATTGCCCTGGTGGAATGCGCCGTAACCGGAAAGGGAGGCGCCCGCCCTTTGAGAGCATAGGCTTGAATGACGGTTTGTCCGATTCCCCTAAAAATGATGGCAGACGAAACCGCTTGGCCCTGTTATGGACCAGAGACAGTCACAAACAGTGAGTCGGACTTCCGAATAGAAGCAGCAGCAGACAGGTACACCCGTAAGGCTCATACCACCTCCAATATGTGCAGCGCAGCAAACTCTCTGGGATGCGATGGGTGAGGACACAAGGACGGGAGGGCAATGTCCTCATGTAGGTGAAAGGTCGACACCACCTTTGGCAAAAAAAAGGGATTTTTATAACAGCTTACCTGTAAAATCCTTTTCTTGGAGTACATCACGGGACACAGAGCGACTTAGTCATTACTAATGGGTTATATAGTTTACCTTCAGGTGTTGGCACTGGCCAATTCCAAACCGGAAGTACCCTCCCCTATATAAGCCCCTCCCACCCGGGAGCACCTCAGTTTTGTAGCCAAGCAATAAGTGTCCCAAAAAGAGGGGTGGGAGCTCTGTGTCCCGTGATGTACTCCAAGAAAAGGATTTTACAGGTAAGCTGTTATAAAAATCCCTTTTTCTTTTTCGTACATCACGGGACACAGAGCGACTTAGTCATTACTAATGGGACGTCCCAAAGCAATGCCAAATGAGGGGGGGGTACATAAGCTGGGCGCCATCAGGCATGAGGATCTTTTGCGGCCTGCAACACACTGCGCCCAAAGGCGACATCCTCCTGACTTCTAACGTGTACCTGATAGAATCTAGTAAACGTGTGTACCGAAGACCATGTTGCGGCCTTACATACTTGAGCCAGGGAGGCCTGGTGATGCACTGCCCATGAAGTTCCAACCGCTCTTGTGGAGTGCGCCCTAACTTTGAACGGAGGCGGTCTCTTTCTCAAGCCATAGGCTTGTATTATGACCTGTCGAATCCACTTGGCTAAAGTAGATTTTGATGCTGCCTGACCCCTTCTGGGGCCTTCCGGCAGAACAAACAAAGAATCCGTTCTGCGAATCTGAGCAGTGGCTTTTAGATAAGCTTTAACTGCTCTTACCACATCCAAAGAATGTAATAACTTTTCCTCTACTGAGCTAGGTTTGGGAAAAAAGAAGGAAGAACCACATCTTGGTTCAAATGAAACCTCGATACCACCTTAGGAAGAAAGGCTGGATGAGGACGTAATACTACTCTGTCCTTATGGACAACCAGATATGGCTCCTTACAGGACATAGCTGCTAATTCCGACACTCTTTTAGCCGAACAAATGGCTACTAAGAAAACCAATTTCCTGGTGAGAAGAACCAAGGAAATGTGTTGTAATGGTTCAAACGGTTGTTTCTGTAGAACCGACAGAACCAGGTTTAAGTCCCAAGGACATATGGGAATACTAACCGGAGGGCTAATACGCATCACTCCTTGTATAAAGGCTTTGACTAGTGAATGCGAAGCCAAGGGCCTTTGAAAAAATATTGACAAGGCCGAAATCTGACCCTTGATAGTACTCAAGGCCAGCTTCCTATCTACAGCCCACTGTAGGAAGTCCAGAATCCTCCCTATCATGTACTTACGTGGATGCCATTTCTTGGTCTCACACCACGTAATGTACGCTTTCCAGATCCTATAATAGATCTGCCTGGATACCGGTTTCCTGGCATTGATCATGGTAGATACCACAGAATTAGAGAGCCCTCTCTTTTTCAGAATGTGGGCTTCAATAGCCAGGCCGTCAAACCTAGGGCTGGTAAGGAAGGGTGGTATATCGGTCCTTGCGACAGCAGGTCCGGACGAAGTGGGAGGGTCCAAGGACTCCTCACTGACATTTTTACCATCTCCGCGTACCATGCCCTTCGGGGCCACGCTGGAGCCACCAGAATCACTGGTTTCTTTTCTACCCCGATTCTGCGGAGTAATCGCGGTAACAATTGTGGCGGTGGGAATGCATATATCAGCTTGAACCGATCCCAAGGGAACACTAGGGCATCCGAGCCGCAAGCTAGGGGATCCCTTGTGCGAGACACAAACCTGTCCACCTTTGCGTTGAATCTGGATGCTAGCAGATCTACATCCGGTGTTCCCCACCGCTGGCATATTGCCTGGAAAACCTCGGGGTGAAGAGACCATTCCCCCGGGCATAATTGTTGGCGACTTAGAAAGTCCGCTCCCCAATTTTCCACTCCTGGGATGAAAACCGCGGATATGGCTGGGACATATCTTTCTGCCCACTCCAGGATGCAATTTGCTTCCTTCTGGGCTGCACGACTTTTGGTGCCACCCTGATGATTGATATATGCCACTGCCGTGGCATTGTCTGATTGAATTCTGACAGGGGACCCCTGGAGTTTGGATGTCCATGCTACTAGGGCATACCGGGCTGCTCGTATCTCTAAGAGATTGATGGGCAGGGCCTTTTCTGCTTCTGACCACCTGCCCTGGAGACCATTGCTCCAGCACTGCCCCCCAGCCGATGAGGCTGGCATCTGTAGTGACCACCTTCCAAGAAACCGGACTGAAGGGTTTCCCTCTTTCCAGATTCTGGGGCACCAACCACCAATGGAGGCTCTTGCGAACGGAAGGGGACAGGGACATTGGTAAGTCTAAAGCCTGAACTTTTTTGTTCCAGGCTGACAGTATGGCCCTTTGCAAATTCCTTGAATGGAATTGACCGTAGGGTACCGCTTCGAATGAAGCCACCATCTTTCCCAGCAGCCTCATGCAGAGACGTATGGATGGTTTTCTTTTTGTACCCACTAAGTGGGTCAAATTTCTTAAAGACGACACCTTCTCTGGAGGTAAGAAAATCTTTCTCTGATTTGAATCCAGCCTTAGCCCTAAGTATTCCAGACTTTTGACTGGTCTTAGAGCTGACTTGTCCCGGTTGATAATCCAACCGTGATATTCCAGATACTCGATTGTCTTGTGAATAGCTACTTCCAGCTTTTCCACTGAGTGGTCTATTAGTAGCAGGTCGTCTAGATATGCCATTATCGTTACACCCTGTGTTCTTAGATTGGCCAATAATGGGGCCAGAATTTTTGTGAACACTCGTGGTGCTGTGGCCAGACCGAAAGGTAAGGCTCTGAACTGAAAATGGCGCCCTTCTACTGCAAAGCGTAGAAATTTCTGATGGGCCGGAAAGATGGGAATATGCAGATAAGCATCCCTTATGTCGATCGAGGCTAGCCATTCCTGCCCTTGTAGGGCGGTGGCCACTGATCGGATCGACTCCATCCGAAAGGTCCTGATATTTAGGAACTTGTTTAGCCCTTTTAGATTTAATATGGGCCTCACGTCCCCATTTGGTTTGGGGACTGTGAAAAGGTTCGAGTAAAACCCGAATCCGCTTTCTTCCAGGGGAACCTTCATGATTACCCCTTGGAGCAATAGTTGTTCTAGTGCCAGAAGGAGGGATCCTCTCTTTTGGGGATCTCTTGGCACGTTTGACCTCATAAATTGGGCAGGAGGAGTGCCTTTTAACTCCAGCTTGTATCCCAGACTTACTGCGGAGAGCACCCATCTGTCTCTGATGGTGTCCCGCCAGGTCTCTGTGAACAACTGAAGTCTTCCCCCCACCCGACTGAGCGGGGGCAATACTTCATGCCTTAGGGGGAGGTTTTGTACCTCTCTTGATCCAGGGCTTCTTGTTACCCTGTGATTGTCCCTGATTTCTGCCCCCTGAATTTGACCGCGGAGGCCGTCGGAACTGCTTCCCAGCCGATGTGCCCGGGACTGGAGAGGTAGGCCTCTTAAAAGAAGGACTTCTACCCTTGTTCTTAACCGGTAAGAGTGAACTTTTACCGGCAGAAATTTTCTGGATATATTTGTCCAGATCTTCTCCAAATAAGCGTTCTCCATGAAATGGGAAGCTAACCAGCAGTTTTTTTACAGGGAGCTTCAGCAGACCAGTTTTTGAGCCACAGAAGCCTACGCATATGTACTATAGACAGCGTAAAGCGGGAGGCCTGTTGGATTGTATCCTTTATGGCGTCCACCGCAAAACACAAGGCTCTAGGCAGGTCAGCTAGGGCATGAGCCTGCTGATCTGGTAAGTCCCTTAAGACTTGTTTCAACTGATCTTTCACTGCTTGGCAGACTCCAATCGCTGCTACCGCAGGTTGTGTCACCATACTTGCTGTAGAGAAAGCAGATTTTAGTAAAGACTCCAATTTTTTATCTATTGGGTCTTTGAACATTGGAACATTATCTACTGGACATGTCAGTGATTTGTTAACAGAAGAGATGGCTGCGTCCACTATAGGGACCCTCCATTTTCTTATGAACTTATCCTCCATGGGATAGATCACCGGAAATCTCTTGGGGGGAGCAAATATTTTATCAGGATGCTCCCAATCCTGGTAAATAAGCCCTTCTAATAAAGGGTGGATTGGGAAGGAACAGACCGCCTGGGGAGCTTTTAGCGACCCCAGCGAGGAAACCGTAGTGGATGGTGGTTCCGCCAGAGGCATTTTAAATGCTGATCGGACCATGTTAGTCAGAGACTGAACCCATAATCTTTCAGCCTGAGAAGCTGAGAAAGGTTCTTCCACTGTTGATTCCTCTATAAGTGAATCAACCTCATCCTGATCCCCTTCAGGTAGGTCGATCTCTGTGTGGGGCTGTTCCTCCACTAACAGGCACTCTGAAGGAGGAGACGGAGATCGGACGCGCTTTTCCTGTGACAGGGAAGCAGCGATCAATGCTGTTAATCTCTCTTCCAATCCTCCCAGAGTTGAGGATAAAACCTCCTCTGTTATATATACAGGAGCAGGTGGACTGGGGACAGCCGCAGCACCAGGCATTCCTGCGGGGTTTCTACGGCTACTGACCTCTGCATTCTCAGGGGAGATTGGTGCAGTGCAAGCATGCCCAATATCCTCAGAGCCCGATGGAGACCCCTTTGGCTTCCTGGAAGATCTATTTCCGGAGCGTCTGGACGACATATCCTTTAAGCACAAAGCTGAGGTATTCCCGTCGTCATACACCAATTTTTGCTGGTAATAGTCTAACACAGGTGCTGCTATATACCAGCTGGTGTCCACTAAAGTGCCTTTCTATGGGGATGCCTGCATCAACCGCCTCTGTGTGCCACTGTTTGTTGCTAGCTCTGTTTGCATGCAGCTGACACTTGTACTGTGTCTTTTAACCATGCTGGGACGCCCGCACATGCGCAGAAGCGCCGCGGCGCGCATCGAGCGTCATCCACCCGCCCCGCCCCTTTTTTTTCATAGGAGGCGCGTGCACGCGCCCGCGCGCGCGCCCGTGCGCCAATGGCGCCCTTTTCGAAAACCAACAGAGGACTAGGAGCCAGGGCCCTTTTTGCCGGAGGGCCTGTGCGGTGGATGAACGCAGCAACAGGGCAGAGGAAGTGGATTCCCTCAGAGAAACTTACCAGCTGCCTGGATCTTTTGAGTTGAGAAAACCAAAGATCCACATTTACAAGAAAAATGGACTACAGCGGCCTCTAGTGGTTTAACACAGGTACCGCGGTCCCTGTTTTTTTTTTTTTTTTTTCTTGACTACTATTAAAATTTTACATTTTCAGTAGTTATAGGCAAACACAGATATTTAGCGGGAATACCGTTAGGTAACAGACAGAAAGACAAATTAGGCTTGGGGGTCCCCCAATAGAACCAAGTTCCTGAGGGCCCCCACTTACCTGATCCCCGCCGCAGGACTTTGGTCCACAAAAGTCCAAACTTCACCTATCACGGCAGGCATTGTAATTAAACCTTCAGGGACCGGGTTCCCAAGGATTCCACTCCCCTGGACCTGTATAGCACCCTGCACAGACAGCGTCTTGGTCGTGGGTATGACCAGAGCTCTGGATCCCAGGGTCCAGCCCTCCTAAGAGAAGCATTACAGGCAAAACCTTGCTCTTCTGCTGCAAGGCCCGGGTACCGACCGTTTAGCTATGAAGCTTTTTTGGTGGGATCCGGAACAGCTTACTAAGGCCCAAAAGAACCTGTACGCAAGCCCAGTGAAAACACATGTTACTCTTTGGCCAACACCTTAGACACTGTAAAAAAACTGAGGTGCTCCCGGGTGGGAGGGGCTTATATAGGGGAGGGTACTTCCGGTTTGGAATTGGCCAGTGCCAACACCTGAAGGTAAACTATATAACCCATTAGTAATGACTAAGTCGCTCTGTGTCCCGTGATGTACGAAAAAGAAAGGAAGGTCGCGGATGCAACACCGCCTTATCCTTATGGATGACCAAATATGGCGACTTGCAGGACAAAGCCGCCAACTCAGACACTCGTCAAACAGAAGTGATTGCCACTAAAAAGGCCACCTTCTGAGACAAGACAAGAGGGGAATATCCCGGATATTCCCAAAAGGAGGTTCCTGGAGGACCGAGAGCACCAAATTCAGATCCCACGGTGGGAGAGGAGGCTTGACAGGAGGGAGCACATGGCGAACCCCCAACACAAGGTGCTAACCAAGAAAAATGACCCGCTAGAGGTCGCTGAAAGAAGACGGCCAAGGCCGAAATATGATCCTTTATGGTACTCAAAGCAAGCTTTTGGGTCACTCCACACTGCAGAGGACGCAGGATTTTGGGGACGGAATACGTCCGAGGACGCCAGTCCAGCGCTTCACACATGGCGATATAAGCTTTTCAGGCACGGTGATAGATCTGCCTGGAGGAAGACTTCCGTGTCCTTAACATGGTCAAAATGACTGAGTCCGAGAGACCTCGGTCCCTCAACACCTGGCTTTTAACAGCCCTGCCGTTAAAGCCAAAGCCAGAGACTGTAAGCCGGATGAAACCTAGGACCTTGAGACTGAAGGTCCTCCCTCATCGGCAACCGCCAGGGAACGTCCGCGACGAGACGTGCCAGATCAGCGTACCAGTGATGCTGAGGCCAATCCGGAACAATTAGGATCGCCGGAGTTTATATCAGGCGATAAGGACCCCATGGGGCCACCAACGCATCCGAGGCATCGCCCAAGGATCCCTGGATCTGGCCACAACCTTGACCCTTGCGATTGAGTCGAGAGGCCATCAGGTCCACATCCGGCGTGCCCCACCGTCGGTAAAGGAGTTGAAATATGCAAGGACCACTCTTCTTGGTCCGGTGTCTGGCGATTGGCGACTCAGATAGTCCGCCTGCCCATTGTCTATGCCCAGAATGTAAAATGGCCTACAGAGCCGGCACGTTTCTTCCGGCCCTCTTCAGGATACGGACTACCTCGGAAGCCGCAGCTGAGCTCCGAGTTCCCCCTTGATGGTTTACATACGCCACCGCCGTGGCGGTGTCTGACTGGCTCCTGATCGAGCGACCCCGTACTCTCTCCGACCTGAGGAGAGACACAGTCCGATGGCCCGTATTTCCAGAACAGTGATTGGTAAACGGGCTCGTCCGGAGTCCAAGGCCTGAGCCGACAGGACTCCCCAGACTCCACCCCAGCCCGTCAGGCTGGTGTCCGTCGTGAGTACCGTCCATTGGATGGGAGGGGAACGACTTTCCGGACCAAAGAGTCGAGGATCTCAACCACCATGTCAGGGGCGCCCTGACCAGGTGAATCACCTGGATCTGAAGATCCAAGGACAACGGGGATTTGTCCCAGGTGGACAAGATCTCCTTCTGCAATGTTATTTAGCGGTTGCTCCATGTGGGATCGAACCTGTGAGGTTCTGCATGCCAGTCCGGTTCACTAACCGCAGGGACAGGAGCTTCCTGCCCTCTGCACTGCCCTGGTGTGTGATTGGGCATACGGAACGGCCGCGAAGGAGGCCACCACGAGTCTCGGGACTCTCATGCAAAAAAACGGACAACCATTTTTGGGATGTCAGCACCCGCACCGCAGACTGAAGTGTCAGCAACTTCTCCAGAGGTAGGATACCTTTGCCTCCAAGGAGTCCAGAATCAGAACTAGATACTCCAGACACTGAGTCGGGACCAGGACTGACTCCTGAATGTTCAGGAACCACCCGAGTCCCTGAGGGTCTAATTGACGATAGTCACCTTTCCTCTAAGTCTGATCCACTTTCTGCTCTTAGCAGAAGATCGTCCAGATAGCCCATGACAGCAATACCTCGCTGTAACAGAAGGCTAGAACCGGAGCAAGCACCTTGGTGAACACCCTTGGTGCCGAGGCTAGGCCGAAAGGAAGAGCCACAATCGATAGTGGACTTCGCTGATCGCAAAAACTTCTGGTGACTTGCGCAGATCGGAACATGCAAGTAGGCATCCTTGAAGTCCAAGGACGCCAGAAGAAAATCCCTTTGGTGGAGTGTAGCGATCACCGTGCGAATGGATTCCATGCAGAATTTCTGCACCTTCTCGAAGGCATTCAGGGCCTTGAGGTCCAGGATAGGTCGAACCACGTCCTATTTTTGGGACGACAAACAGATTCAAGTAGAATCCCTGAAAACTCTCCTGTGACGGAACCGGCACAATCACTCCGGACCTGATCAAATCCTGTACAGCCCCCAAGAGGGCTGCCCAACAGGTAGGAAGGAGAGGAAGATTTGAGGGAAAGAATCTGTCTGGGGGCCAGGATCGGAATACTATCCTGTATCCTGAGGTGACCACCTCGCACACCCACCAGTCGGAGATTCGGGAGGACCACCGATTCGTGACCTGCGAAGTCGTCCCTCCACCCCAGAGTCGGGCGGAGGCAAGACTTCACGCGGAGGTGGGCTTGGGAGCCACTTGTTCGGCTTACGCACCCAGGGGCACTTGTGCCCACCAGCCGCACTGCCGTCAGTCTGAGAGGGCCTACCCGTGGACTGACTGACGAAAAAACCCCGTTTTGCTGGAAAGGAAGGCCCCCGTTTGCGGCGGGCCTCCTCACCCTTGCTAGTCTAAGGAAGAAGAGTGCTTTTACCTCCCATGACATCCATGACGATGTCACCCAGAGCAGCACCGAAAGGTCTACCACCTTTAAATGGTAGATCCGTCAGGAGCTTCCTAAGGCTAGGTCAGCAGACCAGCACTTCAACCAGATAAGACGACGCAATACCACCGCCGAGACAGAGGCCCTGGATATTAAAGGGGCCGCGTCCAACGTGGCGTTGCACACATAAACCAGGCCCTGAACCAGTTGGTGGGCCAAAGCAACTGTGTCTGGAGGAAGATTATGCTCCTGTACAGCTAGGTGCAACATTTTTGCCCAACCTGTAAGTGTTTAAGACACAAGGGTCGCCGCTACCACAGGCCGTAGGGCGGATCCCAACAAGGCAAACATGGCTCTGCTCACCACTTCTGACCTCCTGTCAGTGGGGTCCTCAAATGCAGGAGTCCCCTCCATCGGGAGAGTGATGGCCTTGTTCAACCGGGCGACTGGAGGGTCGACCCTGGGGGAGAAGCCCACTTTTTAAGTAGGGCATCTTCAAGGGGTATCTGATAGACAAACGCCGCAGGACCATAAAAAAATCCTTCTGCGGCTTTTCCCAGACCTTATCAATGAGCTGGTCAAAGAAAGTTACATATGGAAAAACCTCTTTAGAAGGCCTGGCCTTAAAAGAACCAAAGGAGACTGTATCCGCCTGAGGTACTGCATCCGCAGCATTTTAGCTTGAGAGTGTCCCTCACCGCAGTCATGAGTACACTAACAAGCGCCCTGTCATTTACTGACTCAGAACTGGAGTTTTCCTCATAAGGAATGTCCTGTTCAAAACCATCCAATACATTCAGAACTAGGGTCCTGAGCGGTAGTGGCTAGGCCCATATCTGAATCAGCGCACTGCCCTCATGAAGTAAAGTGGGGAGAGGGCGCTTTTTTTGCTCCCTTGCGCTTGCACACAGCTCCCATCCTGGTCAGAAATGATTCCAGGACTGCCCACAACTGGTCCCTAGGGACCGCAGGTGCTGAAGCACTGCCTGTTGTCCACTGACATTTAGGGGAAGCTGGTGACAGAGACTCCATATTGCCCCCCTCTGAGACTCCTCAGATAAAAAGTCCACCCACAGGCTGTGCTGACTGAGGAGGGGGCGCCCAGGGGACTCACCAAACCGGACCAGGGACCGCTCAGTTCCGCTGTCTGTACCGCGCTGTGTCAGCGCTGGTGAGCTGTGAGGAGATTGTGAGGAGATTGTGAGGAGATTCGCGCTGTTACAGCAGCGCTAGAGGCCAAAACTAGTGCTGAAGAGCGCGCGGGCTACAAGAAAATGGCCTCCGCACTTCACTGAGGCGATCCGCGGCAAGATGGCCGCCATGACTCAGCAAAAGTGAAAAAACAGCACACACACAGCGCCACTCGGCGCTCAGGCCCCAAAATACACAAAAAAGGCCCCAAGCATATCTGCAGACCAGCATTAGCCCCTCCAAGAACAGTGTGACCCCCAGGCACCCCACACAGCACAGCGCCAGCAATGGTGACAGAGAGTGACAATGAAATACAGGGGGAGACAGGGAAAATCCCCCACAGAGAAACACAGCCTTTTGTACTCACCTGCAGGCAGGAGAGACTACTTACCCGTCCCCTGAGGGACCCACTGGTGTGTTTCTGACAGGACTATCACAGTGCAGTACTGAGTAGCTGTCGGCCCGGTCCACCGCGAAAGATACAGTCAGTCGGGAACTGTTCAGTCTTGAGAGGACCGTGGGAGCATGAAAGCAAACCTGGCCACCCCTGGAGTCATGGGGCCTGTCGTGAACTGAGTCTCACGCACACAAGGCGAGGATCAGCACGCTCGATGGTCGGACAGGGAAGACTACGAGGATATCTTGTACCCAACCTGTTGCCCAGCCGACAGTTGATAGAAAATTCTCAAAAATAAAATAAAAAAGAATTCCAGAAAAGGAATAAAAATAGGTCAGGAGACTGGCTCCTGAGAGAGCCACGTCTTCTCCTTCTGCTAGGCAGAAAAAAACTGAAGTCTGCTGACTGTAGTGGGAGGGTTATGTCCGGAGGGACCGCCCCCTGGGTGGGGCTGTTCAGCTCTGGCTTTTAGAATGTATGTATAACATTTCACATTCTGCCTAGGTCTTCTCCTGCAAGCAGGGACATAACCCACGTGTAAAGTGTAAAGAGACACCGTGTCAGTCCATGGATGGTAAGAGAAATAATGATTTTAATTTGTAAAAGATGTGGTTAATAGTGATTCCAAACCATACCCCAAATACTCACCTGAGCCTGATCTCGGTCCAGCGCTGGACATGCCCGCAGCAGCTCTTCACCCCTCTCTCGTCTCATGCGCTTGGCTGAGAGCAGCGGGGGCCATTGTCCCGATGTCTGTCAATAGAAGCAGACTGCAAGGCTTGAGATTGAGCATGCAGAAGTGCCCCCCACAGTAAACCAGGTGCGATGAGGAGCCAGGAGCACTGGCATTGGACCCCAGAAGAGGAGGAACTATTTTGTAGTTCTGGAAATGAACGATTAAACCCAGAGGTCCAGGACATCTCTCATACAGACTGGCACGAATGCCAACAGATGTTTCCCCACTCCGGACAGCAAGGGAGTCCATTAAATGTGAGGAGGGCTAATAGGCTTGGAGGGTTTTACGGTCCAAGGCTTGTGACGAAAGGATGGACCTGCCTTTGGCATAGAGAAGGATGCGTGGGTAAAGCGAAAGGACCCCATTCGGTAGGATTGTAGTAGTAGACATAGTAATAGTAGGCTTAGGCTCTTTGTGAGAGTATACATATGTTCTCCCTGTAACTTTCTTGATAAATTTATCAAGAGTTTCCTCAAATAGGCATTCAAACTTTTACAAGCAGGTTCAGCAGACTAAGCCTTTAACTGCAAAAAAACCCAAGGGAAGTCCTAGCTTGTACAACTTTTTATTAGATCATTATGTGGAACGGTATCAAAAGCTTTGCGGAAATCAAGGTGGGCTGCACTACCATGGTCCAAAACATTATTGATATAGTCAAAAACTTCAAAAAGATTAGTCTGGCATGATCGTAAAGCCATGTGTGCCGACAACAAAAATGGCAGGATCTACTGCTGCTGAAACCCAGGCACTGACTGTCTTATGGCTGTCCCAGAAAAAGTGGGCATCCAGGAGACCAGCAGAGGTGTTCGAGTTTGACAGAAATGCGTCTGCTGGTTTGCACGCTGCAGCTAGGTCAAACCCAAGCAAAAAGGTACAGTGGAATCTCGGATTGCGAGTAACGCGGTTAACGAGCGTTTCGCAATACAAGCACTGTATTTAAAAAAAAACTAACTCGGTTTGCGAGTGTTGTCGCGCAAAACGAGCAGGATTCAAGCCAAACCGGTGTGCAGTAGCGCGTTTGGCCTGAGGTGGGGGGGGGGGGGGGGGGGGCGCCAGAGCAGAACAGCGCAGTTCGGAAAGACACAGAAATACTCTGTTCCTGAGCCTTTCCGAGGTCAGCCAAGCTGTCCTCGGGCCTTTCCGTGAGTTTCCGAGGCTCTCCGGCGCCCCCCCACCTCTGGCCACATGCGGTATTGCATGCCATTGAAGTCAATGCAAAACAAATTATTTTAGTTTCCATTGACTTCAATGGGGAAACTCGCTTTGATATCTTTGGATTACAAGCATTCTCCTGGAACGGATTATGCTCGTAATCCGAGGTTCCACTGTATATGCTTTAATGATGGTACCTGCCGCCAAAGTATTAGACACATTTACAGAGGAGGATAACATAATAAAATAGATAACAACCCACAAAGAAAAAGAAAAAAAAAAAAAAGGACCTGGCCACAATTACGAGGGAGCCAGGTTGCAGGTTTCTAAAAGTGAACCAAACCTCCGAAGCGGTCATCAGGGTCTGGGTGCAATATGGATGGACCATGGCCCTGGACCTATATAGTACCATGTAGCTATTTACACTCATTGCATCATATGGCAACCCAGTGCCTGAAGCAAACATTGCAGACTGACCCCTGTATGTCAAGGGTAACCAACCTGGAAACTGACAATGAGCCTTAAAGAAATAAACAGTTGGATCTTTATAGAACTTTTGGTCGAAGTGGCCAAGAAAAATAAAATGGTTTACAAAACTTGTTCATAGGAAATGCCCATCACCTGAAGACACTAGCCAGGAGATTGGGGGGGGGGGGGGGGGTTATATGAGAATGCACTAGGGCCATTCCCAACAAAGCTTGTGCCAGTGTCCAATCACTTGAAGGGAGTGGCATATAACCTTCTGTATTCTGCAATTCTGTCCTATGCTGTACTTTTAAGATAAGAGGTTTCTAAAAATATTCAAGGTTGCTACATTAGTTACATCAGATAGCTACCTGGTCTTTGGGGTAAGTAATACACTGGATCCGGCTTTCTGAACGCATCCTCCAGCTTCTATCCAGAAAAAACAAACAAAAAACAAATAAGATAAGCGTGGTATCGCCACGGCCATCTAATGGTAAATAGAAAGGTAAAGTTAATGAATAAAAAGGGCTTCCGTACCTGAGATTCTGGGTAATACCCATCCTTTATCTGCATACTCTCCACCTCTTGTTCGCCTTCAGGCTCCGCACTGATATCCTCATTAAGCATTTCATCTGCCTTTTCTATGATGTCTTTAACCTGCTCGACAAATGAGTCCCTCTCTGTGGCCAGGATGAAGACATTCTGAACCTAGTGTCCAAAGGAAAGGTACCGAGATTGGCTGGTGAATCACATTAATAGCATGGCCTACCCTCATCATAAATCTCTCATCTTACGCACCATGATGGTCGCTATTTCCTCTGGATTGTCCCCATCTAGGTCAAATTTGAAGGTGACCATCTTGCGGTTGTGTGTTTCCAGCTGACATTCCACTACTCTGTCTCCCTTGTTTGACACCTACACCATTAAAATAAAAATTACCATGTACAAACATAATAATCCAAACATCCTTACAGTACATCTAAAGCAATTATTTTTTTAATACAGTTGTAAGGGGCTTTTTTTTTTGGCCATCCTTTACTTAACCTCTTCTTGCTCCAACACACATTGCTCTTCAGTCCAGCGCCAGATCTTTTCAAAGCGGAACACCACTGTCATTCTGGCCATTTCCTATGAGCCAGCCTGTCCTTTTATAAGATGCCTCCCTAGGGGGTGCGTCATCACGCAGGCTGGGCTTAAAGTACTGCTGGACTGAGCAGCGTACACAAATCGTTATAGGAGCGCGGCTTATTACAGGAAGATTGCACGCCCCTCGCCACTGCCAAAAAATGAAGATGCTGTGGCCTCACCAGATTGGCAAGAGATGACTGCAGGAAAAAAAATCACGTATAGCAGTATAAAAAAAAAAAAAGAATACCGAGGAGGGCTTTGAGGGATTGAATGGAGGCAGGAAAACATGGCTGAAGCAACAAAGAAATGGAAGTACGATTAAAAAAGATAATCCAAGACCTAAAAACGAACAAAGAGCTGCCATTATATTAAAACAGTATTCTAGGTTTGGAAAATAAAGGAACTCACATTAAGGATTCTAAGTTTCGGGCGTGAGGTTTTCTCATGTCTTGAGCGGCTGCGCACAGACTTTCGGTAGTGCCGCTTGGTGGTGCGGCCTTCGTGTCTACCACTGGAGCCGGAAACTCCCTCGTTACCGTCACTGAGCCCAGATGCCACATCTGAGTGAGCGCTGAGAGAAACACAATTGTTAAAACAAAAGGATGGCAGCTGTAAAGGGAACCTGTTATCAAGTTGCTAATTTGAGAAAATATTAGGTATTCAGCTTACTAAATTTTCAAAGAAACCTATATCAACAGGTTGGCTTTCAGGTCCACCCAAAGATGGCTGCTTTCCCTGCAAAAGTACATTAACCACTTAAGGACCTTGCCTGTTTTTCAGACTCTGTGTTTACAAGTTTAAAACAGGTTTTTTTGCTAGAAAATTACTTAGAAAAAAAATAATAATAATATAATATAATGTTATATATAATATAAATATAATGTTTTGGGGGGTTCCAACACCCTAGAGAATAAAATGGCGGTCATTGCAATACTTTTTGTCACACCGTATTTGCGCAGCGGTCTTACAAGCGCACTTTGGGAAAAAATTCACTTTTTTGAATTAAAAAATAAGACAACAGTAAAGTTAGCCCATTTTTTTTTTTTAATTGTGAAAGATGATGTTACGCCGAGTAAATTGATACCCAACATGTCACGCTTCAAAATTGCACCCGCTCGTGGACTGGCGTCAAACTTTTACCCTTAAAAATCTCCATAGGCGACGTTTAAAAAATTCTATAGGTTGCATCTTTTGAGTTACAGAGGAGCATACAGCAAGTGAGGGTGCAACGACTCCAAAGGACATGTACAGTGCTCAGCATTAAATAATAAAAGGATGGTAATGTAATATACATGAAGAAATTAAATGTGAAATGATCAGTCCGTATAGTTTTACTTGCACAGTCTCTCAAGTCTGTATGCACAAAAAGTTCATGGAAGATTAAAAGATTCAAAGTACACATATATGCCTTATTGATGTATGCAAGACATATACCTTTTTACGTTTATTATATATGTATGTATTTTACATATATTTTTATTATACTCACATATTGCATTATCATATATATTCTAGTACAGTCCTACCCACTCCCCCCCCTTCTTTTATGCATTTTCACATTATAATATTTTATAATATTATCCCCCCCCCTCCTCGTTTTTTCTTCTTTTCTCTCTGTTAAATTTCATTTATTCATTATTATCCACCTTTATGGTCCAGCCCTTGCTATAGAGCTGCAATCACCAGCACTCTAACTATTTAAATTCCCCTCTATAATAATAATATTAAATTATGTTTACTCCTTCCCTAATTAGATTGATTTCTGTCCACTCATGCCCATTTAATAAATTTCCGCTATTCCCAATTTCACACGTATAATCATTTCCAGAATCGCTGTTTTTGTTTTGTTTTTTTCTTTTTTCCTTCACTTCCTAGCCCTGCCTTATCCAGCCCACTGGTAATCCTCTCCTCTCCTATATATGGCGTCTTCTTGATATCCGCCCTTATGTCAGTTGAAAAAGGAGCGCGACTTGCCAGTACATCGCAAGTGCGCACGCTCACGAAACGCGTCCCATGCCTATGACGCCATCTCCTGCAGTCTGGCTGTCTCATGCGTTCCAAGCCTCGTTCCGAGTTCCTTTGGATTGTTGTCCCCGGAAGCCGGCTCCTTACATCTGCTTAGGGACACTCCTGGACCCACACCGCAGTGCTAGAGGACTCTGATGACCCACTGATGAAGATCGCCATGCTTGACATACTTCCATCATTTTTGCTACGCCTTTTTTACATCTACAAAATGTGAGTTTACCTACTGTATTTACTAATAAAGCCTGTGTTAAAAAACTACTGCACCCAGAGGAGCCTTCTCTCCTTGTTTTTTTGAGTTACAGAGGAGGTCTAGGGCTAAAATTATTGCTCTCGCTCTAAAGACTGTGGCGATACCTCACGTGTGGTTTGAACACCATTTTCATATGCGGGCGCTACTCACGTATGCGTTCGCTTCTGCGCGCGAGCTCGTCGGGACGGGGCACTTTAAAAAAAATTTTTTTTTTTTTTTGTTTTCTTATTTATTTTACTTGATTTTATTTATTTTTACACGGTTTAAAAAATAAAAATAAAAAAATGGGTCACTTTTATTCCTATTAAAAGGAATGTAAATATCCCTTGTAATAGAAAAAAGCATGACAGGACCTCTTAAATATGAGATCTGGGGTCAAAAAGATCTCATATTTAGACTAAAATGCAATAAAAAAAAAAAATTGTCATTTGAAAAAATGACAACAAAAAAAGTCCCTTTAAGACGCATGGGTGGAGCGGATGTTTTGACGTCGCTTCCGCCCTGCTATGGTATGGAGACGGTTGGGGGGCCATCTTCCCCTTACTCGTATCCATACCACAGACGGACAAGGACCCGATCCGCCTCTGCCGCTGGCTCCGGAGAGCGCGGGAGAGCGGCGGGAGGGGCCCTCTCCCACCACATAACGGTGATCTCGTGGCGAATCAGCTGCAGAGACCAACATTATTTGGTCAGGAGCCGGTTTACAGGACCGGCTCCTGAAGAGAGGGATATCTCGGTTGTGGCAGCAGCTGCTGCCGTTACCGAGATATCCCTCTTCAAAGTGCCGACGTATATGTACATGAGCCGGTCCTTAAGTGGTTAAGTTCACCATAATTGTATTTTTACCTGTCAATGGAAGACACCA
This sequence comes from Rana muscosa, assembly GCA_029206835.1. Lineage (NCBI taxonomy): Eukaryota > Metazoa > Chordata > Amphibia > Anura > Ranidae > Rana > Rana muscosa. The sequence goes on from CM055118.1 coordinate 160,761,379, forward strand.
CTTGGGTTGTTTGAGCTGATGGCATCTCCACAGGGGCAATTTGTGGGCCCTGAAAAAGATTAATACAACATTTATCAGTGATTCTAGCAGTCATGAGAAAACAAACAAAAAAACAAAAATATAGCTAACATTTGGTGGATAAATGTGCTTATGCAGAGTCTGGGAAGAATGCTGCAAGTAAGCTTTCACATTTTTCTATTCAACTTCTGCCATTGCTGCTTTGACTGACTGAAATCCACCCTGGCACCAGGTTTGGCCAGTTACAAATGCACAGCCATCACTGCTGGGGTTCTCAGGAGGCTCCTCATATGGCCTTTCCTGCTCTGTATGCACAGTCGGGGCTGGAGTTGGGCTGAGGCTTAATTCTAGTGGGTGAGGAAAATTTGTCATTTCCAGGCTTAGGAGGAACAAAACAAAACAAAGGAGGCTTTAAGGCAGCAGGAAGCTCTATGTAGTTCAAGAGAGCCAGTGTATTGAGAGAATTCACATTTTCAGGCAGAATTTTACTTTTCATAATAAATAGACTTTTATAATGTCTTTTTTGCCATAGCCATCCCAATGTGCTTTTCTCTCACTTGGCTCATCTACGGAAGCTTTGAATTTTCACCTCTTTTAAAATGTTAAAAAATGCTTTCCGATTTCTCCTCCCTCATTACCAACTTTATTACCACCCACTTTCCCACTTCTTCTCTTAAAGTGACCATACACATTACAATTTGATTGTACAATCTCCTTTAGATCTACCATCAGCTATGTTGTACAAGGGTCTGCCTGATTTGATACAAATTGAATAGCGATTGTTCAGGTGGGTCCTCCCTTTTCCATAGTTTTGGTAAATCTAAAGGAAATTGTACAAAGATTGTACAAATCAGATTGCAGTGTATGGCCATCTTTATACCAGTACATAGGAGGGGGTGGATGGAGACACTCAGTTGTCAGTTTTTTTTTCTGGGTTTCACTCATAGGGCAGCCCATGTGCTTGCATGGACTGCTCTACACATGATAAACGCCACAAAATCGCCTGACTTTTTTTTATTTTAAGAGTGGAGCTTGTCATGTTTTTTACTTCGCTTTTTGGGTTAGCAGCAAACGCACGCCTGCTGCCAGCGCTTGAGGTGCCATTAACATTTAACATCAACGCAAGTGCAATGCCCGTTTGCAGCACGTTTATAAAATGTGCAGCAAAGTGCACATTTTCTTTGCAGCTTGCTGTGAGTTTGGAAACTCGCAGATGTGAATGGAGCCTCATTATTCTGGTGTGAATACACCAATTTCACATTCAGACCCCATTCACACCTAACAGTGAGAGCGCACTTTTGTCTCGCTTTTATTGCAGCACACATAGGACAGCCCGTTGATTTCAATGGTCTGCCCTACAAGTGGTGAAGTAGCTCATGGGATATTGTGACATTTTTTTACTGCGTGGTTTACTGCGTTTTGCAATCCTTTTTTTTTTCCACGTGGCAAAATGTGTTTTCTTCTGCATTTGGGGTGCCATTAATTAATGGCACTGAAAGTATGACTAGTTCATTTTAGGTGTGCAAAAGATGGCCATACACTATACAATCTGATTGTACAGCATATCCTGTGATCTCTTTAGGATTTACCAAAACAATATAATAGGAGGACACACCTATCCATCTATTCACTCTGTATACAATTATGCAGGCCCTTGCACTACAAAGTTCATAGTAGAAACTGTACAGTGTATGGTGAGCTTTAAAGACTTTCAAGGACACACTTCGGTTTTCAATACTACAGCTCTGCTCTACATTGGCTGTTATGTGATTGCTCAGCTCCTGCACACACTGCAAAATGAGCGATCTATGCAAGAAGAAGGTAAACTATTGATGGCTGTGTATAGAGCAGTGTTTCTCAACTCCAGTCCTCAAGGCGCCCCAACAGGTCATGTTTTCAGGATTTCCCTCAGATGAAACGGCTGTGGTAATTACTAAGGCAGTGAAAATGATCAAATCACCTGTGCAAAATAATGGAAAGCCTGAAAACATGACCTGTTGGTGCGCCTTGAGGACTGGTGTTGAGAAACACTGGTATAGAGGGTGAAGTTCACCGTCAATGTCTGCATTGAATTAGCATGTAACTGTAGAGATGGGTGGGAGCAATCTCCTGAAGTGGGAGGGCAGGTGCAAGGTAAGTGTTAATGAGGTCAGCTGCTAAAGTACTTGTAACAGTTTTTTCATCCCAAATACTAAATATCAGGATGGATAATGGAGGCGGTAAGAAAAGAGAAAGCTTTTTCTTTTCTGCAACAGAGGTACATTAAGAGTATATTGTGCATAGGGAAGTCAGAATTTGGGGGGGGGGGGGGTGAACTTAGCCTTTAAGGGGGCTATACACTGCACTTGACAGCAATGACACCCTTGGCCATTATACTGAACTATAATTTGAGATCGGTAGACTGTGGAGGTTGTGCTTTGACTGACTTTTTTTTGCCTGCTTTTCCACCAGCTTTTTTGACACCTTTAGGCCTCATGCCCACTGGCGTTTTTACAGCTGCGTTTTTGAGCGTTTTTTACAGCTTAAAAACGCCTGTCCATGTTATTGTAAATATTTTTTTTTTTTGAAAAAAAAAAAAAACGTCGGAGCTAAAAACGCGACCGCGCGTTAGTGCGCGTTTTTTGCGCGTTAGTGCGCGTTTTTTGACGCTCGCGTTTTTTCCTGCCTAGTTCTGACGCTGAGGAACGCACTGGCCCTGGGTTTTTTTTACAGCTTACAAACGCCTATGCTCTTTACAGCTCAAAAACGCCTAGGTGGGCATGAAGCTATAGACTAACATGGACAGGCGTTTTTAAGCTGTAAAAAACGCTCAAAAACGCGGCTGAAAAAACGCCCGTGGGCATGAGGCCTTATAGGTGTCAAAAAAGCTGGTGGAAAAGCAGGCAAAAAAAAAAGTCAAAGCACAACCTCCACAGTCTACCGATCTCAAATTATAGTTCAGGACAAGGAATGGCAGCAGAAACTGTAGGATTGTGTGCCAAGCAGCGCCGGCCCAAGACATGGTGCTGCCTGGGACCAAGAATGAAATGCTGCCCCCCCCCCCCCCAAAAAAAAACACAAAATATATATTTTTTCTCAGTCTAGGCCGATACGTATTTTTCTACATATTTTAGGTAAAAAAATATAAAAATAAGCGTATAATGATTGGTTTGCGCAAAAGTTATAGCACCTACAAAATAGGGGATGGAATTATGACATTTTTTTTATTATTTTTTTTTTCCTAGTAATGGCGGTTATCTGCGATTTTTATTGTGATTGCGACATTATGGCGGACATATCGGACACTTTTGACACATTTTTGGGACCATTCACATTTATACAGCGAACAGTGCTATAAATATGCACTGATTACTGTATAAATGTGACTGGCAGGGAAGGGGTTAACACTAGGGGGCGAGGAAGGGGTTAAATATGTTCCCTATTAGTGATTCTTACTGTGCGGGGAGGTGACTGACTGGGGGAGGTGACCGATGGTTGTCCCTATGTACAAGGGACACACTATCGGTCTCCTCTCTCCCTGACAGGACATGGATCTGTGTGTGTGTTTACACACACAGATCCACGTCCCTGGCTCTGTGACAGCTGATCGCGGGTACCTGGCGGACATCGTGACCGCCAGGCACGCGCATCGGCACCCGCGTGACACGGCGGGCACAGCTTTTCCCCGATGCGCGCCCGCAGCGGCGCGCATCGCGGAAGTAAACAGGAGGACGTCCATGGACGCCCTCCCGGCAATTGAGCGCCGCGCCCGCGCTGTAGACGTCTTTTGTCTATAGCGCGGGCGCAAAGTGTTTAAAAGAATAAAGTTTTGCTTTAAATTACAGGGAAAACATGGGTACAAGACAAAGATCATCATCACCCACATTAAAAATCCCACCTAACTCACCCTTTTTATCAGATAGGCAGAGAGGCAGCCCAGGCTCAGCTCACACGGTCACTGTCCAGGGCACAGCCACAGCAGCATTCCCACACTGAATCCCATTCCCAACCCTCACGCAGGAGATGGAAGATGGATGAGGTGTGTGGTGGATGAGGTGTGTGGGCGGAGCAATATTGATTGGCGCGGAGGCTGAGCGCTGTGAATGCTGGGGCGGCCGCGGCCTCCTGACGTCACTGGTTGCTAGGCGACGGTCGGGACTCGGCAGACAGACAGTGCAGGAGAAAGCAGCCTTAGCAGCGGCACGCACCGCACAGGCACAGCGCACCGCGGCGCCGACCAGCATCCGCTCCGCTCTGTTCTCTGCCCTGACTGAATGTCACACTGACTCACGCTGATGAAAATATCTTGCCGGCCGGACTGCCGCCCCCTCCTAAATGCCGCCTGGTACCACGGTCCCATTGGGTCCCATGGTAGGGCCGGCCCTGGTGCCAAGGACACTTGAATGGGAATAAAGTGACAGAATGAAGTCATAATCTAAATGAGCATATTAATCCTGATGTAGGCTTTAACCAGTTCTTTTTACATAGGTACATTAAAGGGGTTGTAAAGGTTTGTTTTTTATTTTCTAAATAGGTTCCTTTAAGCTAGTGCATTGTTGGTTCACTTAACTTTTCTTTCAATTTCCCTTCTAAATTTTTTTTTTTCTTTGTCTGAATTTCTCACTTTCTGTTCCTCCTCAGTAAGCTTGCCCCCATCATCCGAGTCGTTCCGACTGGGGGTTAGTCAGCGTGCTCTCCCCCTCCCTTGGGACTACATCCCTGTGGGGATCCTCCCGTGCCTGTGAATGTTCACAGCGTTTCCCCGCAGGGATGTAGTCCCAAGGGAGGGGGCGAGCACGCTGACTAACCCCCAGTCGGAACGGCTTGGATGATGGGGGCAAGCTTACAGGAAGTGAGAAATTCAGACAAAGAAAAAAAAACATTTAGAAGGGAAATCGAAGGAAAAGGTAAGTGAACCAACAATGTACTAGCTTAAAGGAACCTATTTAGAAAATAAAAAACAAACCTTTACAACACTTTAATAAAACAATGTGGCTTTCAAATAGCATTTTTAAATAAGATAACCAACAGAAAAGGCATAAAACTTTCATTGGTAGTAAAGCAAGCTCGTCGGCTTTTTAGTAAAAGTGATCTGGATGGCTGTACACCTGTCAAGATCACTTTTACTGAAAGGAGTAGAATAAAACCTGAAGCCACCATAAACAGAACATGTCACCTGCCCATGCTAGTCATATTGGGGGCTTGTCAGCCCCCTTGTGGTAACAAATTTAAATGAAGTAAAAATATTTTGACTTGGCAGTGATTTCCTTATCTTGGGAGTACAGTACAGGATACAGGCTGAATATTTATAAACCCTTGTTATAGACAACTACCTTTAGGTGATTGGACACTGGCTAAGCTTTGCTAATTTAGAGACACATCTTGCTACTAAGGCTGTTTTGCAGGAGAGATCATCCAAAGAAAGTTGTCTGATGGGCTCAAAGGATGATCTCAGCAGAGCAGAAAGATAAATCCCAAGGAAGCACAGGGTGCTAGAAGGGTGGTTTAATCTGTGAATCAAACTGAATAAAAGGTTATTTAAACGGGTAAAATGAGGCCAGAGACTTTTGGAACAAGATGGACAGAATGGAAAGCTGTCCCTTAAGAGTCCATAAGGCCAAATTTTACCCAAGTCCTGATTGTAGGAAGACCAGAATGCAAGGTTAGGCCCTTCATACAGGGCAGACTCCGTAATGCGCATCCACCTGCTCAGCAGGGGATCTCTCAGCTGATCTCTGCTGAGCAGGAGGATGACATGCTGTCCGTTTCCATCCGGCTGTCATCCGATTCGATGGATGGGAAAAGGATACCCAAATCAGTCGGCTTTTGGCGCACAGGATCAAATGCCAGTGGACACATGCCCGCTGACATCCGCTGCTCCAAAAGTAACAATGGCTGGTCCGATCAGGACCGCCTAAAATACTGACAGGCAGACCTGATCAAATCATCCATGTGAAACCAGTCTAAAGAGAAATTACTGGATTGAACAGCCTGTGCTCACTCCAGTCAAAGAAGAAGTGCAATAGCCACTTCCAGAAAATAAAATTCACTTAGTACTCAAGGGGACATGGTGGGATGGGGGAAAGGAGTGCAATGTGTGTCCTTTAGGTGAGGCATTTCACTTTCTGACTCTGGCAGACACAGCGGGGATGGAGAGGGAGCCTGGCACTTTTAAGCTTTGGACAGTGGTGGCTATATAAAGTGCTGTTCACACTGGCATTAAAAGCAGGCATTTGAGGCACGTTTTTATCACCCCTCAAACACCTAGTAAAGCAGTCAGCAATAGACAATATGGACATCACACAGAGCTGTTCACATCATCAAAACATGAAGAGTTTGCTTTGAATTGCTGCGCTTCAAAAATGAAGCCACATGTTGAGTTAGGAAGGCTTCAAAACATTTCACTTCCTTCCATTCAAGTCAATAGTAATATGGATGTACCATGACCCTGAAGCCAACTACACACATTTCACTAGAGCGGAGAGGAGTGCCCAAAATGGATCCAATAATGAATTGATTGAAGATTAAAAGGAGGAAAATAATAAACTAGTTAAGCAAAGAATTATTTCTCTAAAAGGAAGAAAGGTCCATCGCCAAGGTAACTAGCATAAAACTGTGAAGTGAGGTAGGGTTATAGGGGTAGACACAGGGGAGTGTTCAGCAAAGTTTTGCAGTGTCTAATCACTTGGAGGTAGCATGACTATCCAGCCTGTGTTCTGTGCTGTATGTACACACACAAGAAGGAAAACATGTGTAGAGAAATATAAAAGCAACTGCACCACACATTGGGTATCGTCACAAACGTGTCATAAGGAGAGCAAGAATTCTAGGGCGATTATTCACAGGTAACTCTAAACTGGTAATCTGTAAAGGCTTTCAATGTTGGGTACTGTTGCTTTTTGAGGCTTGACATGTTTGATATCCATTTACTTGAAATAACTTATATTTTAGAAAAAAGAAAATGGGTATTATATTGCATTTGTGCACACTAAAATTTATTTCAGTATATTTATTCCTGAAAGTATAGATTTGATAAACATTTGCGCAAATACAGTGCTACAAAAACAAACAAAAAAAAATAAAATCAAACTGCAACCATTTTGTTCTACAGGGTCTCGACTTTCAGAAAATATAGGGACTTGAATATTAGTTTAAGAAAAAATAAATAAAAATAAATTAACCACCTTCAGCCCAGCCATGTATATAAACGGCCGGGAAGATGCTCTCCAGTTCCAGGACAACATATCCGTATATCCTCTCAAAAGCTCACGGATGTGGATGTTCAGACTTTAGGACAAGGATCACCCATAAGTATATGTACTAAGCTCAGCAGGAAGAAAATTCACCATCCAAACATTCCAGGAACCAGCATATAAACAGTATAGCAATACAAGCTCTGCATATATGGACCCTTGTCCCTGGTCAAATGCTGGCCCAAGAGTCCTTATATGCAGAGCTTGGATCGCTATACTGTTTACATGCTGGTTCCTGGAATATTTGGATGCTGAATCTGCACTGCTGTGCAAATCCACATGCTGGTTCCTGTGAAGCCTCGTACACACGACCGAGTTTCTCGGCAAGAACCAGCAAGAAACTTGCTGGCAGAGCTTTCTTGCCGAGTAACTCGGTCGTGTGTACGCGGCTATCAGGTTTCTCGTCAAGAAAACCGACAAGAATCTCGACAAGAAAAATAGAGAACCTGCTCTCTATTTTCTCGTCGAGATTCTTGTCAGCATGTTTCTTGACGAGAAAAGTGTGTGTGTGTGTACACTTACCTTTCGCTGTGGAAACCCGCGCATGCTCGAAATGACTTAGACGCATGTGCGGTAGCTTCCTAGGCATAGGTTGGGTGTAGCAAGATGGCGGCGACGGCATCGAATGTGACGAGCGCACGCTCGTTGTAGTCGATGACGTCACCGCGTTCGCTCCATTCAAAGAACAGCGGGTTCTTTGAATGGAGCGTCTGTACACTCGGCCGGGACAAGTTTCTTGTCCAAGAATTTCGTCAAGAAAAACAACGTGTTTTTTCTTGACGAGATTCTCGGCCGTGTGTACGAGGCCTGACGTTAAGGTCCATCAGTTCTGCTCGTTTGGCTCCTTGCTGCTGGCAGGTAGCCCATACCATTCGGTAAGAGTAATCTATTACCTTCATTGGTGGTGCTTGCAAATTGGATGGTGAAATTTCTTCCTGCGGAGCTGAGTACATATACTTATGGGTGATCTTCGTCCTGAAGTCTGAACATCCACTTTTCACCGTTCGACTTCATTTCTCATCACATTCACTTGGACTTATTCACGTGTGCCTTGATGCAGTTTGATGGACATTAGGTTTTTTCATATAAGTTTATACACATGTCTTCTTACTATTGTGCACAATATGTTTAGTACAGTAGGTGATAATATTGATCAATTGATGTATAATTGATGTGTAATTGATGTGTAATTCTGCACCGTCACTTTATTGATTTTATTTCTATACATTTTCACATTTAGCGCTGCACTTTACCCCCTCATTATCTTCACACAGTTTGTCCAATTGTAGTGCCAGCGGCTCACTTAGGGAGTTAGGATGCGCAGTAATTTTTCTTCTTTTTTTTTCACTTATTCTAAAAATAGCGGTCATAATTTGGACTCTAAAGCTGCTCCTTTGGGGGAGGGGGCGTGACCGGATGTAGGAGGACGAGGTGAGAGGCTGTAGCAGCATGGAACCCATGCCCGCTCCCACGCTGCACGCCGTCTAAGCCACCCTGCATGGAGGAGGAGACACGGAGAAGCCAAGGCGCCGTAATACAATTACACAGCCTCACAGCCGCAGTACAGATAACGCTGCGGCGGGCGTAAGAGACTTCTCATGAACCCCCCTGGAGCTTAGACCCAGACAGACTGACGGGCTTTTGGCGCTACCCCCTTGAGTGGAGGAATAGATTGCTGGGGACCGCGGCAGCGGGTGAGTGTGAGTCCCAGTGTCCCCTGTTAGGTTCCCTGCTGGCCGGTTGACTGGCGTCCTTTACCAGCTAGGAGCCAGAGCTAGAGCCGCCACAGGGACTAATGAAATATTATCCACTACTATCACTGGAGGGTCTGGATCTGGCCTCTTGGGGTCAATGACAGTGAGACCCGGGGGCGGAACCACATAGCTTGGATACTGGGCAGTGGCAGGCTGTTTTGTTGGTTGCTTCTCTGGCTCTTCTTTTCTTTTGGGGCAGGCTGCCACAGGGACTAGTGACATTTAAATTGAAAGACCCAGTCCCAGTCTTCAGAGGTCTGGGATAGTGAAAACCAGGGGGCGGAGCCATATAACGTGGATAACTGTTGGGAGAAGTTCACCCGAGCGCAATAGACACTGGGGGACCACAGTGGAGGTGCAAGTCCTATAGCCCCAAAAATAACCAGTGGATAATGCCGGGTATTCTGTCGGTAATGACAAGGAAAAAAGGAGAGGAAGCTGCCTCTCAGGAAGGAACCTGTGCAGGCGTCGGGGGCCAGATACAGCCACAGACACAGCCACAAATAACGAGTGGAACCAAGGCAAGCCAGGCGGCGGCGGCTGCAGCAGCTAAATTGGAAAAATTTGCACATACAGCAGGCTATATAGTGGGCCAGACGCCCAAGAAGACACCCAAGAAAGCACAGGGGCAGCAACAACCCAATACCCAGAGGAGAAGCCAGGGAAAGGCACCAGCAACAGAGGTTCCAGTAATAGTAGCTAGCAATACGGGGACCAAGAAAAAAACGCCGAAAGAAAACACGGAGGTAACTGCAGAAATGGCGAAAGAGGAACCATCTATGAGAGAGATTCTCCAAGCAGTCAACAACTGTAAGTCTTCATTACTTGAAATATTTGATCAATTAAGAGATATAAAAGAGGACATGACAGTGCTTAAACAAGATGTGCAGGGGATTGGGGAACGGGCATGTGCCTTAGAGGGGAGACTTAGTCAGGTGGAAGATGATGTTGATTCATTGAAAAGCGAGATAAAAGTAATGCGAGAACAGCTGAATATGTGCATCCATAAGATGGATGATATGGAGAATAGACTGCGTAGGAAAAAAATCAGGGTACTATGTCTGCCGGAAAAAACAGAAGGTAACAGCCCCGCAGAATTTATGGAAGACTGGCTTGGAGAAATGTTTGGTAGAGACTGCTTATCAAATTTTTTTGCAATTGAACGGGCCCATAGAGTCCCATTAAGGACCCCTGCCCCTGGCGGCCAGCCAAGGCCTCTTCTCATTAAACTGCTCCACTTCAGGGATCACAATCCTCCGAAAAGCAAGAGAGATGAGAGAGATACAATATAAAGGTGTGAGAATCTCAATTTACCCAGACTTTTCCCCGGAACTACAGAGACAAAGGGCAAAATTTGCAGAGTGCAAACGTAGGCTGCAACATAATAATCTTAAATATGCAATGTTTTATCCAGCACGGCTACGGATAATGGATATGGGGGAACATACCTTTTTTAGTACACCTTCCGAAGTGACATTATGGTTGGATGGGAGGGAGGGGAGGACACAGGGTGGGAGGGAGGAGGGAAACAGGTAAAGAGAGGAAGTAAAGGATAAAACTTGATTCATCTTGCCATCCATCATCCTGTTTTGTTCCTTCCCTGTTTCCACTTTTTCTTCCCTTTGTTTGTTCTCTTTTTTTAGGATTGTCTTGGACGGTTAGGACACGGGAGAGTGGAGAAATGCTGTAATACGGTCAATATGAATGTGATTCTGTTTTACACTTGTTTTTTGTTGATGAATAATATGAGTGTGGGGGATAAGAAAGTATACAAATGTACACGGATGGAACAGATAACATGGGGAAACACAGTGAAGAATAAGATAGCACCTCGAAGGGAAAACACGGTCACTTTAGAAGCCCTCAACATAGGCCCAAAAGAGGGCAGGAAAGGGGGGGGAGGGGGAGAGGGAGGGATGGGAGGGGTGGATGGAGGTATGTGTGAATGGGGTGTGGGAATGGGTGAATCCACCAAAATATGATTTCTTGAAGGGGAAAAACATGAGGACTAAAAGGAAAACACGTTTGAGGCACAGAACCATAAAATGGGAAGTACACTGACAAATCTGAAAAATGATAGCTAACAAACAGGATAAAGGGGTATCCCTAGGACAGATTAGAAGAATTAAGGTATGCTCTTGGAATGTTCGAGGGGTAAGAGATCCAGTCAAAAGAAGGACAATTTATTCTATGGCAGAGATGGGTAATATTGGGATACTGTGTCTGCAGGAGATGCATCTAGAAAAGGAAACTATCAGTACACTAAAACACAGAAAATATCAAGTACAATATCATGCCACCCACACCTCATACTCAAGGGGTGTGAGCGTGCTGATTGATTCTGGAATAGTGTTCTCCTGCAGGCAGAGTAAGGTGGATGAGAAAGGGCGGTTTATATTCCTTTTTTGTCAGATAGAGACAAGAGAATATGTATTGGCTAATGTTTATATTCCACCACCATTCAGCACTGAAATTTTGGAAGAGCTGATGAAGTTTTTCATGGACAAGGAAGGGGTGCGAGTCATAGTGACGGGAGATTTCAACATGACTATGAATAAAAAGGTGGATAGGTTCCCGTCCGGGGTCTCCTCCAGTGGCACGTCTGGCAGCCCCCTCCTCCAATTTTGTGGAGAGACGGGACTGGTGGACGTGTGGAGGGTGAGACACCCGGAGGAAAAACAGTTTTCTTGTCATTCAAAAACGCACGCGACCCTGTCCGGGATAGATCTGGTGCTTTGTAGTGAGGATGCTTTGAGCGAGGTGGGGGAGGTGAAATATGAACCGAGAAGTATCTCGGATCATGCTTCAGTAATTTTTGAAATAAATACAAGTAGGAATCTTAGTAAAGGGGATTGGAAGTTGAACCCATTCTGGTTGGAAGTAATTAACGATGCGGGGGGAATTCGTGCTAGTCTGGAAGAATTCATGAAATTGAATGAAGGATCAGCACCGAAAGGAATTATTTGGGATACCTTGAAAGCCTTCCTTCGGGGAGCCCTAATACAAAAAAATTCATATGTTAAAAAACAAACACAAGCCAAGGAGGTTACGGCAAGGGAAAAGGTGAGAAGGGCTGAAGTAAAATATGTGGAAAATCTACAGAGAAACATAAAGAATGGATGGAAAGCCAGGAAGAATATAAAGATTTGTTAGTAAAAAAAGCAGAAAATAAAATGTTTCAAAAACAGACCTTCTTTGGGGAGGGAGAGAGAGTGGGGAGGATGTTGTCCCTGATTGTCAGGGCCAACGCTCCCTCCTCGGTCATCTCGGCTATATGTGATAAAGAAGGGGTGATTAGGAGAAGCACCAGGGAAATAACAGAAGTCTTTAAAAACTACAATCAAAACTTGTATAGTAGTACACCATCAGAAAATGTAGAAAGAGAGATGGGAACCTTTTTTGAAGGGCTACGAATCCCCCAACTATCGATGGAAGATAGGGAAGGATTGGAGGCACCACTGACGCTGGAAGAATTACAAAAGGCAACAGCAGATATGGCGAACCAGAAGGCCCCTGGACCGGATGGACTGCCAATAGAAATATATAAGACTTACAGTGAGGTGCTGCTTCCAAAACTCCTGGAAGTGCTTAATTGGGCAGCTGAAGAAGGGAAGTTACCTCTGTCTATGACAGAGGCAACAATTATAGTGCTCCCTAAGGAGGGGAAAAGTCAGGTAGATGCAGCATCATATAGGCCGATATCTCTCTTATGCTCGGATGTGAAGATATTGGCTAAAGTACTGGCAACACGACTTAATAGAATAGTTGCGAAATTGGTGCACCCGGACCAGACTGGATTTATTCCAGGCAGATCCACAAGTATCAATATAAGAAGGAAATATTTAAACATTCAACTGCCAATAGAAAACGAAGGGACAAGAGCTATTTTGTCTTTAGACGCAACCAAGGCGTTTGATAGCCTTGAGTGGCACTTCTTGTGGAAGGTACTGGCTGAGTTTCAGTTTGGCCCGAGGTTCATCCAATGGGTCAAGACATTGTATGAGGGTCCAAGGGCTAAAATAAGAATAAATGGTGAGTGCTCAGAGTGGTTCCAATTGGCGAGGGGGACAAGGCAGGGGTGCCCACTGTCGCCCCTGCTTTTCGCCCTCGCAGTGGAACCTCTGGCCATTTCAATAAGGGCATCCCCAGAAGTACAAGGATTTAAGAGGAAACTTGGGGAAGAAAAGATTGCCATGTATGCAGATGATATTTTGCTCTTTTTGGGGGACACACAGTCCTCGCTGGATGCAGCAATGGGGATAATTGGAGAATATGGTAAGATTTCAGGGCTGAGGATTAACTGGGAAAAATCTGCACTTTTGCCGATAGACCCAATAACACAGCAGATAACCCAAGTTAAAGTTGTAAGTCAGATAAAGTACCCGGGAATAAACGTAACAAGAGATCCAGGACAATATATAGCCAATAATTTAGTACCATTGATGACAAGGTTAAGACAGAAGTGCCGCGTGTGGAACAGACTTCCACTCTCGGTGGTCGGACGTTGCAACCTTGTCAAAATGGTCTGGATGCCTCAGATCCTATATGTCATACACAACTCCCCAGTATGGATCCCAAAGTATTGGTTTAAAAAATTGGACAGCGTATTTAGGGAGCTGATATGGAAAAATGGAGCGGCAAGAATCTGCCTCCGCACTTTACAGCAAACCAAAGAGAGGGGGGGCTTAGCACTGCCCAATCCGAGATACTACTTCTTAGCTGCACAAATGCAGCATATGAGTGGAAGTAATCTACCGGTGAGCAGGGAGGCTGGGAATAATCTACTACTGAATGATACAAGTCATGATACGGAAGTGGAGGCGGACTCTTTCTGTTCAAGGTGTCCAACAGGAAAACTGATGGTAAAATGTTGGGAAACGGTCAAGGAGATGCTGGGGTATAGTGGATTCTCAGAATTCTCCCCTATTTGGGATAATAGCAATTTAGAAGAGCTCAAAATTATGGGGAAAATTGAGGAATGGGATAAGTGCGGTGTACACCTTTTAAAACAGCTTTTTAAAGAGGGAAGAATAAAAACATTCCAGGAGATAAGAGAGGAGTACTCAGTTCCCAATAAATCATTCTACAGATACCTACAGGTCAGACATGCCTTGAATGCACAATTTGGGCAGGAAATACCAGTATGGAATGAAATAGGGGTGTTGAATATAATCGTAGCATAGATGCATCAGGATTCGACCGTCCACGATGCGGCATCGATGCTGTACCTTTAAATAATCGATTAATGAGGATGACGTCATCCTCGTACCGTGCCGCCGCGCCATGTCAGGTTCAGAGGAGACAGGCTGCAGCAGAGCCGAGTGACACCAGGCATCCATCAATCACCTTCCCTCCCCTCATCGGCCCACCCCCTCACCAGCCAATAGACGGTGATCCCAGGCGGTGTCATGGGGACGGAATGCGGAAGTGAGGAGCCACGCTGTGCGCACGTTGGCGGGGACATGGAGGGCTGGAGATGTCCCTGCTGCTAAGAGTGGCGGCTGCCGGCTTATGGAGCACTGAGCTCCGAGGAGGAGGAGGAGAATGGAGCCATCAGTGCCATTGGTCCTGGAAGGGTTCAGGGCGGCCGCGGCTTATCCAGCCGGAGGTGTAATGGAGGACAAGGCAGATCCGGAGGAGCCAGAAGAGCGGTAGAGCCAGGTGAGGGGGCCGCGGGGGGACACTGAGGACTGACATGGTAAGGCAGGTGCCAGACTGTATGCAGAATGCAGATAGGGCAATAAAACAAACCCAGTGCTTTGCAGTGATAAATGTACATCAGAGTCTCTTATTAAGTAGTGAACAAATATAGTCCTGAAATATATTTATATATAAATCTGATCTGATTGAAAGAAATCTTCTGTGTATTCAAAGTAATTCCAGTGTTGAGTGTGCTCTGCTGTGTTCACCAGAAATCAGGAATGATTTGAACACAGCAGAGCACACTCAACACTGGAATTACTGAAATATATTTCAGGACTATATTTGTTCACTACTTTTTTGTACATTTATCACCGCAAAGCACTGCACACCATTTTTTGTTTAGTGGTCTATTAAAGTGCTAGCTGCCAATTAATCGTACAGCACTAACTTTAATTTTGTTTTTAACGCAGATATGACAGCATGTTCCCCAGCTGGCTGTTAAACTGCCTAATGTCCTTCACAGCCCCTTCCTCCACCCTCAGGTCCCACTATCTCTCGCCCAACCCCCCCCCCACTATATAACATTATATATATATATATATATATATATATATATATATATATATATATACACACACACACACACACATTATATATATATATATACACACACACACACAGTGCCTTGCGAAAGTATTCGGCCCCCTTGAACTTTTCATCCTTTTGCCACATTTCCGGCTTCAAACATAAAGATATAAAATTTAAATTTTTTGTGAAGAATCACCAACAAGTGGGACACAATTGTGAAGTGGAACGAAATCTATTGTTTTTTTGAAACTTTTTTAACTAAGAAAAAAATGAAAAGTGGGGCGTGCAAAATTATTCGTCCCCCTTGCCTTAATACTTTGTAGAGCCACCTTTTGCTGCGATTACAGCTGCAAGTCGCTTGGGGTATGTCTCTATCAGTTTTGCACATCGAGAGACTGAAATTCTTGCCCATTCTTCCTTGCAAAACAGCTCGAGCTCAGTGAGGTTGGATGGAGAGCGTTTGTGAACAGCAGTTTTCAGCTCTTTCCACAGATTCTCGATTGGATTCAGGTCTGGACTTTGACTTGGCCATTCTAACACCTGGATACGTTTATTTGTGAACCATTCCTTTGTAGATTTTACTGTATGTTTGGGATCATTGTCTTGTTGGAAGATAAATCTCCGTCCCAGTCTCAGGTCTTTTGCAGACTCCAACAGGTTTTCATCCAGAATGGTCCTGTATTTGGCTGCATCCATCTTCCCCTCAATTTTAACCATCTTCCCTGTCCCTGCTGAAGAAAAGCAGGCCCAAACCATGATGCTGCCACCACCATGTTTGACAGTGAGGATGGTGTGATGAGGATGATGAGCTGTGTTGCTTTTACGCCAAACATATCGTTTTGCATTGTGGCCAAAAAGTTCGATTTTGGTTTCATCGGACCAGAGCACATTCTTCCACATGTTTGGTGTGTCTCCCAGGTGGCTTGTGGCAAACTTTAGACAAGACTTTTTATGGATATCTTTGAGAAATGGCTTTCTTCTTGCCACTCTTCCATAAAGGCCAGATTTGTGCAGTGTACGACTGATTGTTGTCCTGTGGACAGACTCTCCCACCTCAGCTGTAGTTCTCTGCAGTTCATCCGGAGTGATCATGGGCCTCTTGGCTGCATCTCTGATCTGTCTTCTCCTTGTCTGAGCTGAAAGTTTAGAGGGACAGCCAGGTCTTGATAGATTTGCAGTGGTCTGATACTCCTTCCATTTCAAAATGATCGCTTGCACAGTGCTCCTTGGGATGTTTAAAGCTTGGGAAATCTTTTTGTATCCAAATCCGGCTTTAAACTTCTCCACAACAGTATTACGGACCTGCCTGGTGTGTTCCTTGGTCTTCATGATGCTCTCTGCGCTTTCAACAGAACCCTGAGACTATCACAGAGCAGGTGCATTTATACAAAGACTTGATTACACACAGGTGGATTCTATTTATCACCATCAGTCATTTAGGACAACATTGGATCATTAAGAGATCCTCGCTGAACTTCTGGAGTGAGTTTGCTGCACTGAAAGTAAAGGGGCCGAATAATTTTGCACGCACCACTTTTCAGTTTTTTATTTGCTAAAAAAGTTTAAAATATCCAATAGATTTCGTTCCACTTCACAATTGTGTCCCACTTGTTGGTGATTCTTCACAAAAAATTAAAATGTTATATCTTTTTATGTTGAAGCCTGAAATGTGGCAAAAGGATGAAAAGTTCAAAGGGGCCGAATACTTTCGCAAGGCACTGTATATATATATATATATGTCTCAAACTACTCCTGTTCACTAACCCCAGATCACCCAAACTACACATCAGACGGATATGACTCCCAGCCTATTCCTCTTCCACCTCCCCATTCAAACCAATGGCCACCGCATAGCCCTCACCCACCTCACCTCCAATCACAGTCTCCAACCCCCACCCCATGCAGCCCTGAACAATCTGAGGTCCCACTGATTCTTATCTTTGGACCGACCCCTCCATCCTTCAGTTCCTATCACCCCCCCAGACTCTTCCATCTAATAATATTCCTGGACTCTACCAGCCTTCCATTCCTATCCTCCATCCTTTTTTCCTTGTTCATGGATTCCTATTTCCCAATCCCCGGACTCTTCCATCCTTTTAGTTCCCATCTCCAGACTACTCCATTCTTCCTTTCCTATTCATGGATTCTTCCTTCCCTATCTCCAGACTCCTCCATCTTTCTAATCGTGATGCATCGCGGAATCGAATCGTTGACATGATAATCGTAATCGAATCGTGAGACCACCGAAGATGCGCACCCCTAGAATGAAATGCCCCAGCTCCGCAGGTTAGTGAACGTGGATACATCTAGAGGGATAATATCGGAGATGTACAAGTGCATAAGTGAGGTAGATCAAGAAGAGAGATCTGATACTAAAAACAAGGGAAAATGGGAAAGAGATCTGGGCCCAACAACACAAGAACAGTGGAAGAGGATATTAGAAGCAGGTCCGAGAGTCACACTCTCCCCCTCTCAAATGGTTTCACAACTATACTTAATACATAGAGCATATTATACACCCCAAATAATGTATCAGTTTGGTAGTAGACAAGATGCGCAGTGTCAGAGATGCAGAAACGAGGAGGGAGACTTGATACACATGATTTGGAGATGTCCCAAACTGTACTGGTATTGGAAAGAGATAATAGATGGAATAAACTTTGCATTTGGGACATCTTTACAACCAGAGGCTAGACTATGTGTGTTGGGACTGATAGAAGAAAGGAGAATTCCAGGAGACATACAAACGGCAATATTAAGGTGTCTGTTCCAAGGTAGAAAACTTATAGCGCAAAGGTGGCAAGCAAAAGACCCCCCAACAGGTATAGAATGGAGGAAAGTAATAGACAATACCATTAGAAAAGAAGAATTTATATATAATAAGAGGGGAAATAGAAAGAAATTTATGAATATATGGAAACACTGGATAGAGGTGGAGGTATGGTAGAGAGTGGGGGGAGGGAGCATGGGGATGGAAGGGAGGGGGGAGGAGAGAGGAAGTGGGAAAATGCGAAAGGGTGGGTGGAGGTGGGGATTCTTTTAATGCTTGTGGTTAAATGATATGTATATTGGTGCATATGGAAGGAAGTACTATATGTATAAGAATGTTTATATAAAAAAAAGAAATAAAGAATATTTGATAAAAAAAAAAAAAAAAAGCTGCTACTTTAGTAGACACATCACACATTATTAGGATATTGTCTAACTGCTGATGAAAAGCAATATGTCATGCAACAAACCGGCTTGCAGTTGCACCACCATTTCTCAATCCAGCTAATCACCATGAGTCTATCTAAATAGTAAGGCTGGAACCTATGGAGAAAATGTGTGCACATATACCATCGCCAAAGGTTATGTTTAAAATTTAATTAAAATAAAATTGTTCAAGGTAGTGTAAAGAAGTTGACAGAGTAATATAGGGGAAATTGTTGGCAATTACTGTTGCAGCCTACCTCTGGAACTGGCTGTGCCGAGCCAGGTAAAGGTGCTGTTGGTTGCGAAGCTGGGATGCCCTGTGGAGGAAGTCCACTGCCCTCCAGGTAAGGTTGTGGTAAGCCAGTGCTGTACCCAGTTTGTGGCAGGCAGTCTGTGCGGATGGTAGGTGACAATGATGAAGGGTGGACAGAGGCAGAAGGAAGACCGGTTTCTACAGGCATCTGAGAAGTTACAGGAGGTTGGACGGCCTGGATAAAAAAATAAAACATCAATGAGTAAAAAGTTTAGTATTTCCTGCAGGGTGTCGTGCTTTTCCCCCAACGTTCACATTTAATGGTTCACATATGTCCGGTAAAACTGACCCTCTTCCTGGTTGGGAGGTTCCCCCTATTTTTCATATTGAATTGCAGGTCATAGCTGTTGGAGTCTTTAGACCACAGTCTCCTGCTCCCCCACAACACTGCAAAGGGTCCTCTACCGGTTATATCATTAATGTACGTAGACCTAATGGACTTGTTATAATTTTTGCCTTTTACTATTTGATGTTGGTTGACATTTGTGATACCATACTATTTTGTACACTCTGCTTACCTTAAATAAAGATTAAAAAAAAAAAAAAAGTTTAGTATTTACACACATACATAATCGGATAATAGGACATACATAGAATCATTCAACTCCAAACTAGACAGTTTTGCATTTTTTTAAATCCTCCTACACATAACACTCCTAAAACGAACAATCTATCCGCTACACTACAGAAAATTCCCACACATTTATACAGCATGTGAGCCGATACCCAAAGTTTCCAGCAAGGGCAGTACCTGGTATGCAGCATCTCCAGGAGGAAGCAGAGGCTCAACAGCTTGTCCCAGGGTGGTTGGAAATCCAACAGGTGGAGGCACAGGATGCACAGTCAGAGGTGGGACCTGTGTCATGGGCTGGAGAGCAACAGGTATGTGACTTGGAACAATAAATGCCTGTCCAGGAGGAAGTACTGGTGTACCTAAAAAAGGGGGGGGCAAGCCTGGCACTGCCTGGCCGAACCCAGGGGACATAGGCACAGGCAGGGCAGGAAAGCCTGTGTGTACAATTGCAGAAGGCACAGTCGTTGGCAACTTGGAAGCAGTGAACTGAGAAATTAGAGGGATGGCCACTAAAGGTTGAGTTAAGGGTAAATACTGGGGTGGCATGGGGGCAGTCATGCTCGGGGCTACATGCGACACTGGGGTTGGAACGGTTGGAGCAGGAACCACAGGCTCTCCTTGGACAGCTTGTAAAGGCTGAGAAACTGGCAGCTGGGAATTAAGAATGAGTAAAAGAAAAGTAAAGATGATTGTTTTAAGCAAGCAAAGTTCAGAAGCAGGGCTTGTAAATAAAATATTACATAAAAAAAATTAAACACATTAAACATAAAAGAAAAGTCTGTTTCATAAAGGCATGCAGTCAACAAGCAGAACAGAAAGCAGCCCATGAGTCTGTTGTGAACAGAACAAGGAACAAAAGATGGAACATGAAATTATGTTGTCCAAATTAGAGCTGGACTTCAATTCCAGTTGAAATGCATGCATGGTTACTATTATACAGTGGAGAGAAAAAGTATTTGATACACTGCCCATTTTGCAGGTTTTCCTACTTACAAAGCATGTAGAGGTCTGTAATTTTTATCATAGGTACTCTTCAACTGTGAGAGACGGAATCTAAAACAAAGATTCAGAAAATCACATTGTATGATTTTTTTAAATAATTTAATTTGCATTTTATTGCATGACATAAGTATTTGATACATCAGAAAAGCTTAATGTTTGGTACTAAAACCTTTGTTTGCCATTACAGAGATCATACGTTTCCTGTAGTTCTTGACCAGGTTTGCACACACTGCAGCAGGGATTTTGGCCCACTCCTCCATACAGAACTTCTTCAGATCCTTCAGGTTTTGGGGCTGTCGCCGGGCAATACAGACTTTCAGCTCCCCCCAAACATTTTCTATTGGGACTTAGGTCTGGAGACTGGCTAGGCCACTCCAGGGCCTTGAGATGTTTCTTACGGAGCCACTCCTTAGTTGCCCTGACTGTGTGTTTCGGGTCATTGTCACGCTGGAAGACCCAGCGACGTCCCATCTTCAATGCTCTTGTTGGCCAAGATCTCGCGATACATGGCCCCATCTATCCTCCCCTCAATACGGTGCAGTCATCCTGTCCCCTTTGCAGAAAAGCATCCCCAAAGAATTATGTTTCCACCTCCATGCTTCACGGTTGGGATGGTGTTCTAGGTGTTGTACTCATCCTTCTTACTCCAAACACAGCGAGTAGAGTTTAGGCCAAAAAGCTCTATTTTTGTCTCATCAGACCACATGACCTTCTCCCATTCCTCCTCTGGATCATCCAGATGGTCATTGGCAAACTTCAGACGGGCCTGGACATGCGCTGGCTTGAGCAGGGGGACCTTGCGTGCAGGATTTTAATCCATGACAGCGTAGTGTATTACTAATGGTTTTGAGACTGTGGTTACAGCTCTCTTCAGGTCATTGACCAGGTCCTGCCGTGTAGTTGTGGGCTGATCTCTCACCTTCCTCATGATCATTGATGCCCCATGAGGTGAGATCTTGCATGGAGCCCCAGGCTGAGGGAGATTGACCATCTTGAACTTCTTCCATTTTCTAATAATTGCACCAACAGTTACAATTTTATCCCTGATGTCCTTACACAGCTCTGTGGTCTTGGCCATTGTGGAGAGGTTGTAGTCTGTTTGAGTGTGTGGACACGTGTCTTTTATACAGGTAACCAGTTCAAACAGGTGCAGTTAATAAAGGTAAGGAGTGGAGAACAGGAGGGCTTCTTACAGAAAAAATAACAGGTCTGTGAGAGACGCAATTCGTACTGGTTTGTAGGTGATCAAATACTTATGTCATGCAATAAAATGCAAATTAATTATTGAATAATTATACAATGTGATTTTCTGGATTTTTGTTTTAGATTCCGTCTCTCGCAGTTGAAGTGTACCTATGATAAAAATTACAGACCTCTACGTGCTTTGTAAAGTAGGAAAACCTGCAAAAAATCGCCAGTGTATCAAATACTTGTTCTCCCCACTGTACATGCTGAAAAACTTGTAATTTTGTTCAACAGAATGCTATGGTTTTCTGCCACTGCACAAACACCAGATAGAGGATACAAATTTTCTTGGTTGAAGAATGTAATATTGTGTCCTTTGTGCCTCCAGCCAGGACAACCAGTATATTCACCCTTGTTCAATGAGCAGGGTGATGATGCAGGGAGATCTAATGCCAAATCACAAAGTAGAAAGAGCCTAAAGGGCAGATGTGTTTACACAGGGGTTAATCAAAATTACAAATCCCTAAGAACATAAAACAGGAAATCTGTGTTTGAACGCTTTTTTTAGCCATTTTGGAGTTCCACTATATCAATATTGACACCAAACCTACAGATCTAAATGCTATTTGAAAAAAAAAAGGATCAACTTTAAAAAAGGGGTTTAACCACTTAAGCCCAGGACCATTATGCAGCTAAAGGACCAGGCCCCTTTTTGCGATTTGGCACTGCGTCGCTTTAACTGACAAATGCGCGGTCGTGCGACGTGGCTCCCAAACAAAATTGACGTCCTTTTTTCCCACAAATAGAGCTTTCTCTACGTGGTATTTGATCACTTCCGCGGTTTTTTTTTTTGCGCTATAAACAAAAATAGAGCGACAATTTTGAAAAAAACTTTTTGCTATAATAAATATCCCCCAAAAATACATAAAAAAAACATTTTTTTCCCTCACTTACTTCAGCTGGGCTCATTAACTCTTCCCCTGCAAGACTCCCAGCAGTCCCCCTAGTGGTATAAATCGGCATAAAGCCTGAATCTAGGACATATATATCTCCCATCCTGGATGCAACCTGTTGATTTTACCTGCCTGCTGTTACAGTATATATACACACACACACATACATACATACACACACACTTGTGTTCGTATTGCGTTTCGCAATACGAGCACTGTATTTTTAAAAATTGTGACTCAGTGTTGTCTCACAAAACGAGCATGATTCAGGCCAAAGCGGTGTCAAGTACCGCGTTTGGTCTGAGGTGGGGGGCGCCGCAGCCGAGCATCGCCGATCCCTGGCGATCGGCGCCGTTCGGAAATGCACGGAAAGGCCCGAGGACAGCACGGCTGACCTCGGCAAATCTCGGGTAGGAAGTCTTACTGAGGTCAGCCGAAGTGTCCTTGGGCATTTTGTCTGTTTCCAAGGCTCTCCAGCGCCCCCCACCACCTCTGGCCGCATGCGGTATTGCATCCCATTGAAGTCAATGCGGAACAAATTATTTTTGTTTCCATTGATTTCAATGGGAAAACTCGCTTTGATATGCGAGTACTCCTGGAACGGATTATGCTCATAATCCGAGGTTCCACTGTGTGTATATGTGTGTGTATGTGTGTGTATGTGTATGTGTGTGTATGTGTATGTGTATGTGTATGTGTATGTGTATGTGTATGTGTATGTGTATGTGTGTGTGTGTGTGTGTGTGTGTGTGTGTGTGTGTGTGTGTATATATGTGTGTGTGTATATATATGTGTGTGTGTGTATATATATGTGTGTGTGTGTGTATATATGTGTGTGTGTGTGTGTGTGTATATATGTATATATGTGTGTGTGTGTGTGTGTATATATATGTGTGTGTGTGTGTGTGTGTGTGTGTGTGTGTGTGTGTGTGTGTGTGTATATATATATATGTGTGTGTGTGTGTGTGTGTATATGTGTGTGGGTGTGTATATGTGTGTATATATATCCACTTGTCCCCCGCCCACTGTCAATTGACGGCGGGCGGAGGATACTCTCGTTCTGGGAGGACGTCATATGACGTCCTCCCTTTAAAACGAGCTAGGAGGCGCGCGCGCCCGCCGCGTTCACAAGGCCCCGGTGCGCGTGCCCGGCGGCCGCGATTGCCACCGGGCACCCGCGATTGCCCGGGAAACGAGCAGGAAAGTGGATCTCTGTGTGTAAACAGAGATCCATGTCCTGTGAGGGAGAGGGGACCGATGGTGTGTCCCTTGTACATAGGGACAACCATCGGTCACCTCCCCCAGTCAGTCCCCTCCCCCCACAGTAAGAACACATTGAGGGAACATATTTAACCCCTTCCCGCCCCCTAGTGGTTAACCCCTTCCCTGCCAATCACATTTATACAGTAATCAATGCATTTTTATAGCAGGGATCGCTGTATAAACGTGAATGGTCCCAAAAATGTGTCAAAAGTGTCCGATGTGTCCGCCGCAATATCGCAGTCACAATAAAAAAAAAAATCGCAGATCGCCGCCATTACTAATAAAAAAATAAAAATGCTATAAATCTATCCCCTATTTTGTACACGCTATAACTTTTGCGCAAACCAATCAATACGCGCTTATTGCGATTTTTTTTTTTACCAAAAATATGTAGAAGAATACGTATTGGCCTAAACTGAGGAAAATTTTATTTAAAAAAAAAAATGGGTATTTATTATAGCAAAAATTGGACGCTCTTCTTTTGTTTATAGCGCAAAAAATAAAAACCGCAGAGGTGATCAAATACCACCAAAAGAAAGCTCTATTTGTGGGAAAAAAAGGACGCAAATTTCGTTTGGGAGCCACGTCGCACGACCGCGCAATTGTCATTCAAAGTGTGACAGCGCTGAAAGCTAAAAAATGGCTTGGGCAGGAAGGGGGTTTTTGTGCACAGTAGAGAAGTGGATATATATATATATATATATATATATATAGTACAAAGAAGAAGGCTGTATTTTCATGATTTAATGGATAGGCTGTATTCTCAGCGATGTGACTGGTCCTTAAAAAAATGGTTAGCCTGTATTCTCTGTGATGTCATAGATCTTCAATAAATGGATAGGCTGCACTTGTATTGATGCCACTGGCCTCTAGTGAATGAATAGGCTGCATTCTCTGATGTCACCAGTCTAGTAAACAAATGGTATGCAACCTCAGTGATGTCAAAGGTTTCTAGCGAATGAATAGGCTGTCTTTTCAGTGAAGTTACCAATCTCTAGTGAGGGCATAGGCTTATTCTCAGGGATGTCACCTGTCTCTAGTAAGTGGATAGGCTACATTTGCAGCCTTGTCACCTGTCCCTAGTGAATCGATAGGGCTGCATTCTCAGTTACGTTTCTATCTAGTGAATAGATGAGGCTGCACAGGTCTCCAATAAACAGACAGGTTACATTTTCAGTAATGTCACCAGCCTTTAGTGAAGAAAAGGCTCAGTGATGTCACACCCATTTCTAGTCCATGTTTAGGCTGCATCTTTGTGCTCTAGGCTGCATCTTTGTGAGGTCACTGGTCTAGTGAAGAGAGGCTAAATTCTCAGTGATGTTACTGGTCTTTCATATATGGATAGGCTGCACTTTCTTTACACTGCAGCATCAACAGAAAATGTTTGCCTCTGTTGCGTATACAAAAAGGGTGAACAGCAACAGAAACCCTTAGGCCCCTTTCACACGGAGGTCCGTTCAGGTCCGCCTGTCAGTTTTTTAGGCGGACCTGAAACGGATCCTCCATGCACCCCTATGGAGGCACGGATGTCAGCGGAGACATGTCCGCTCCGCCAAAGTGTGACGGAGGAAAACCCTATTTTTCCTTCCGTCGGCGGAGCGGATCGGATGACAACGGACTCTACGGTCCGTCGTCATCCGATTTCCCATAGGGGAGAGCGGCGCTCTGACAGGGCGGTCCCTGCACAGTGTGCGGGGACCGCCCAGTCATCCGTCGGCTCAGCGGGGATCAATGGAGCGATCCCCGCTGAGCAAGCGGAGCTTCACGGGGCGGATCTGCACGGATCCGCCCCGTGTGAAAGGACCCTTATTTTCCAATTTTATCACATTGCGGTTTTGTTTGTACGCAGTGTCACTGATGGTTCTCTGTACACAATCTACCAGAAGATTGTTAATTAAAGGAAATGAATGTAGAATTTAAGTTTTCCATTCACTTTAAATTGGGGCAAGTTTCCATTACACTTTAATGCAACTTCTATGTACCCTGCAATGTACTGTAATAGGAGTAGCTACATACAGCAAGTGACACATTTCCAACTTGCCATCTGCTGCCAGAACTAAATAGGCTGAATTATTTTCCACCATTCAGGAGAAGGTCTGTATATTTATCAATGAATACAATGCTTCCGCTGATTGATGGAGGTGGACAGAGATGTCATCCACCCACCTTTCCACCTCAATCAGCAGGAAGCTTTGCAATCACCGATATAAATATGAGGCTTCTCCTAAATGTTGCAGGACCACTCAGGCCGACTACTTCTAAGAGCCAACAAACGCAAAGTCAACTGTACTGCTGAGGAACACAGCACCACTTACCGTTTGTAGTTACGACTACAGGACAATGCATACACAGTATTATACATCCATGTGTAATGGAAATCGTTGGAGCCAGCTTTGTGAAAAGAAACTTAAGTGAACTGAAAGCTGGAATGCTACTTTTAATTACAACTGCTAACAAAATATTTATAAAGTCTTCGATATTTTTCCTTGAACGACATGAGATGTGAAGACAGCTAAAAATGCTATTGAAATACAGATTTGATTTTGCCTAATCAACAAAACTTCTCAGTTAAAACAGGAGAAGAGGTCTTGAGTTGTCACCTAAACAAGAAAAATTAAGCTGAACCTTGGAAGACACAATCCGGAATAATCTCCAGTTGTAATGTGAGGAGCAGCCATACCCAAAGTGATGGAAAATCACTTTGCGACATTTCAATAAAGTTAATTGAAAAAAAAAAAAGTGTGAAGCGCCACGATCGGCACCGCTGACATCCCACGGCACACCAGCACTGATGCTCATAACACCACCAATCCACACAACATTCATGAATGAAGAGGGAGGAAAAAGCAGACACAAGGTAACCATGCAATGGGGAATTTAGAAGGATGTGGGTGCAGGGTCATTCCAAATTAAAAGTCGGTTAAGAGATCTAGGTAAAGGGTGTAGGAGAAGTGCCAGGTAGTGGAAATTCACCACATTCCAAAGTCCAGCTGCTGTGATTGCGTCTGGTGCAGACAAGAATTTACCACCCATAGTGAAAGGCCTTTTCAAGTTTATTAGCATCTACAGAGTGCCCCAAGTGCATCCAGAATTGCACATGCAGATTTTACCAAAAATAAATAAAGCTAAACAGCACCAATGTGATCCTAGTCTACAAATAATTTTGTTCCATCTTACAGTAGACCTGTCATAACAAACATGGAGCTGCCCCATGAATCTCAAAATATCACATGTTCTGGGTGAGTGAATATGTAGTGATGCATTAAACCATGGAACTTCTGGGAGCCTCCACATATCAATCATAATAGGATTTTTGTAACAGCTTACCTGTAAAATCCTTTTCTTGGAGTACATCACGGGACACAGAGCGGCAGAGTAATTACTATGTGGGTTATAGAGCCTACCTTCAGGTGATGGACACTGGCACACCCAAGACAGGAAGTCCCCTCCCCTATATAACCCCTCCCATACTGGGAGCACCTCAGTTTTGTAGAAAAGCAATAAGTGTCCCCCAAAAGAGGGACGGGAGCGCTGTGTCCCGTGATGTACTCCAAGAAAAGGTTTTTACATGTAAGCGGTTACAAAAATCCTATTTTCTTTCTCGTACATCACGGGACACAGAGCGGAATAGTAATTACTACGTTGGACGTCCTAAAGCAATGCCAAATGAGGGAAGGGAGACACCATTAAAAAAGCTGGACACCATCAGACGTGAGGATCTATACTGCAGCCTACTGCGCCAAAGGCGATATCCTCATGTCTACTTACATCCAACTGATAGAATTTAGTGAATGTATGGACAGAAGACCAAGTTGCGGCCTTGCAGATTTGAGCCATGGAGGCCTGGTGATGCACGGCCCAAGAAGCACTAACTGCTCTGGTAGCATGTGCTTGAACCTTTCCTTTCAAAACCATAAGCTTGAATAATGACCTGTCGAATCCACCTTCAAATAGTAGACTTTGACGCTGCCTGACCCTTCCTGCAGAACAACACATCAGTTTTTCTAATCTGAGCAGTGGCCTTAAGATAGACTTTAACTGCTTACTACATCCAAAGAATGTAATGACTTTTCTTCCGCAAAACTAGGTTTAGGAAAAACGAAAGGGAGAACCACATCTTGGTTCAAATGAAAACTTGACACAACCTTGGGAAGAAAGGCCAGATGAGGGCGTAAAACCACCCTATCCTTCTGATCAAATATAGCTCCTTACAAGAAAGAGCCGCCAACTCTGATACCATCCTGGCTGAGGATATAGCTACCAAGAAAACCAACTTCCCGGTGAGAAGGACTAAGGGAATGTGGGGCAAATGTTCAAGGGCTGTCTTTGCAGCGCTGATAGAACCAAGTTCAACTCCCATGGACACAAGGGGGACTTAATTGGCAGGTTGATCCAAGTCACACCCTGCAAAAAAGACCTAACTAGCGAATGCATGGCTAGTGGCCTTTGAAAGAATATCGATAAGGCCTGAGACCTGACCCTTGATGGTACTTAAGGCCAATTTCATGTCTACACCCAACTATAGAAAGTCAAGAACTCTGCCTATGACATACTTACGAGGAAGCCAGCTCCTGGCCTCACACCAGGACACATATGCTCTCCAAACCCTATAATATATAAGTCTGGATGCTGGCTTTCTTGCATTAATCATTGTAGACACCACAGAATTAGAGAACCCTCTTTTCTTTAGGATGTGGGATTCAATAGCCAGACCGTTAAATTTAGAGTTTGTAAGGAAGGGTGGAATATCGGACCTTGCGAGAGCAGGTCTGGACAAAGCGGTAGGACCTACGAATCCCCCACAGACATCTTTATAATTTCTTTGTACCAGGACCTTCGAGGCCATGCCGGAGCTACCAGGATCACAGACTTTCTCTCTAACCTGACTCTGCTAAGGAGTCGAGGCAACAACTGCAACGGGGGAAACGCATAAATCAGTGAAAACTGATACCACGGAAACACCAGCGCATCCGTCCCGCAGGTGAGCGGGTCCCTCGTCTGGGACAAAAAAATTGTCCACCTTCGTGTTGAACCTGGATGCCAAGAGATCTACGTCTGGCATCCCCCATCTCTGACATATGGCCAGGAAGATGTCGGGATGAAGAGACCATTCTCCTGGGAATAATTGTTGGCGACTTAGGAAGTCCGCCTGCCAATTCTCTATTCCCGGAATAAGGATTGCGGATATGCATGGAACATGACTTTCTGCCCAAATGAGGATATGATCCACCTCTTTTTGGGCAGCACGACTTCTGGTGCCCCCCTGGTGAATGATGTAAGCCACAGCAGTGGCATTGTTGGACTGTATTCTGACCGGGGAACCCTGTAACTCGGATGTCCATGTCCTCAGGGCCAAGGGTTCTGCTCGAATCTCCAGAAGGTTGATGATCGGGGACCTTTCGGAAGCCGACCACTTCCCCTGGAGTGACAATTTCCCCAGGACTGCCCCCCAGCCCAGAAGACTGGCGTCTATCATCACCACTCTCCAAGAGATTGGAATGAAAGACCTCCCTCTTTGTAGATTTTGGGGTACCAACAACCAACAGAGGCTTTGACGTACCGCTGGGGTCAGAGACATTGGGAAGTCAAAGGCTTGGACCTTTTTGTTCCAGGTGGACAGAATGGCGTTCTGCAACTTCCTTGAATGGAATTGGGTGTATGGAATGGCTTTGAATGAGGCCACCATCTTTCCCAACAACCGCATGCAAAGACGAATGGATGGTTGTCTTTTTGCACTGATCAACTGGATTAGCTCCCTTAAGGAAGAGATTTTTGCCTGGGGCAAAAAACTCTTTGGTCCGTATCTATGAGCAGCCCCAAATATTCCAGTCTTTTTACCGGTTGTAAGGCTGATTTGTCTAGGTTGAGGACCCAACCCAGAGACTCCAGGTACTTGACCGTGTTGCGCACAGCTAGATTTAGGCTGACAACTGAATGATCTATTAGTAGCAGATCATCTAAGTAGGCCATTATCGACACTCCTTGAGTTCTTAAGTTGGCCAACAGAGGGGCCAAAGTCTTTGTGAACACCGGAGGTGCAGTGGCCAGCCCGAAGGGTAGGGCCACAAACTAATAATGGCGCTGCTCCACCACAAAGCGTAAAAGCTTTTGATGGTCGGGGAAAATAGGTACGTGTAGATAAGCGTCCTTGATGTTGATGGATGCCAACAGCTCTCCCCCCTGCCGGGTGGAGACTACCGACCAAATCGACTCCATACGAAACGATCGGATGTTTAGAAACTTGTTTAGACCTTTGAGATCTAATATAGGTCTTACATCCCCGTTGGGCTTTGGGACTGTAAAGAGGTTTGAGTAGAAACCCAAACCAGCACCTCTCTGATCACTCCTTGGGACAACAGCCGATCTAACGCCAGAAAGAGATTTTCTTTTTACTGGATCCTTCGGAACGCTCGATGTTAGGAAGCTAGGGGGAGGAAATTCCCTTAACTCCAGCTTGTACCCCAGGGACACCGTGGAGAGGACCCAATTGTCCTGAATCCTTTCCGGCCAAATCCCTGAGAACAACTGAAGCCTTCCCCCCACCCGACTGAGTGTGGGCGACCCTTCATAATGCAGATTTGGGGGTTGGTATAGCAGGGTTCCAGGGATTCTTGTGACCCTGTGCCTGCCCCTGAGCCCTTCCTCCCGGACCTGACCGGGGAGGCCGTCAAAACTGTTTAGAGGCTTAAGTCCCTGGGACTGGAGAAGTGGGCCGTTTAAAAGAAGGACCCCTGAATCTTTTCTCGACTGGCAAAAAAGTACTCTTACCACTAGAGATTTTCTCTTAGTGAGTTACAGGTAGACAATACCCCCAGGGGTAATTACAGGCAAGGCACATTTAGCTTGAGGGAAGGTTCCTTGATGAACCAAGTTCGCCAGGGACCTTCACTTACCTTTCCATGCCGCAGGGCTCTGTCAGGAACAGATAACCCAATCTTCGCCCATCACGGCGGGCATTGTCAGCAGACCTTCAGGGACCGGGGTCCATGGATAGGATCACCACTCCCCAGGACCTGTACCGCACCCTGCCAGAAATCTTTGGTATTGGGTCTAAAAGAACTGGAACCCAGGATCCAGCCCTCTTAAGAGAGGCATTACAGGCAAGCACCTCGTTCTTCTTAACCGAGGCCCGGGTACCATCCCACTTTGGCTATGAAGCACTTTGGACGGATCCGGAAACAGCTTGCTTAGGCCACAAAGGAACTATAAGTGAAGCTTACATAAAAACATGTTAACCGTGACCAATACCTTAGACACTGGCAAAAAACTGAGGTGCTCCCAGTATGGGAGGGGACTTCCTGTCCTGGGTGTGCCAGTGTCCATCACCTGAAGGTAGGCTCTATAACCCACATAGTAATTACTATGCCGCTCTGTATCCCGTGATGTACGAGAAAGAAAAATGTATCAGATTAAAGAATTTCAGACAACACTGAACATTCTTCTCTGCAAATGCACTTTAAGGACTGTGTTTCAATTTCCACTCAAACATATCAAAGATAAAAGCATTTCTGGGTTTAAGCCCATGGGAACATCTTTAAAATGCTTACTCTATTTGCAGAAAATAGGTTTTCACTGCTGACTTCTTCCTAAATGCTGGCCGCATACTAGTCACGGTGTCCTAGTACTTTTTGAGGTAACAACACAGAGGATTGAAAAAGACCAATGTCCTTTATTTGTACAATTGACTTGCGTCAGTGAGTACATGTACTGAGGCAAGAGGCTCTGCATGACAGCCAAGCTGCTGGTATTTTCAGATGGTGCGTTAAATCGTAACTTCACTAAAAAAAGAAATCCCCTCTGGGTGCTCATTGTACATTGCAAGGATTTTAACAAACTTTGTTGCAGATGTCTACCCGTTTCTGCTCTGAAGGAACAATTATTTTGTAAACAATGTCCTTTGCACAGTGATTCTGGATTGGAGAAACTACATTTCAAATCAGATGCCGCACTTTGAGTGTTCTGATGAGAAAAGCTGTAGCGCCTGTTATCCATTTAGAAGTGATTACCCCTTGGAAACTATCCCACAAAAAATGCTAATTTTTGTTACAGAGGATGCCTGAAACCTTACTTATAATATCTTAGTGCCAAGTTCTTCACCCAAGCAGTAAATTACATTTCCGGGGGCGTTCTGCACACCAACACTGTACAGAACGCCTTCAGGTTGCCATATTTCATTGAATTTTTTACAGAAAATTACAGTGCTGCAAATTAAAAAGCAAAGGTCACTTTTAACAACATTAGATTAGAATATGCCTTGGGTAGCAATTGAATATGCTACATTTTTTTCTGCAAGAGTGGAGTTACCCTTTAATTGTCCATTTTTCTCTAATGAGAATTTGTTTAGCACCCCCTAAACAAGTTTATGTGACTAAAACCTCCATATATAAAATAGACTAATGGTATGTGAGAATATCAAGGAGCCTGCAGAAACCAGTCTTCACTAAGGTTTATTCACATCATGTCTGTTGGGCTGCATTTTCTGCATGCCTTCAAACATGTATGACATGAACAGACACAAACAAAACATGTATGTTTTGTATGTGCCCTGTTCACACCATACATGTTTGATGGTATGCAGAGCTGTAAAGAGCAGTTTCCTTGGCTGTAAAGGATAGAGGGGGTTAGCTCTGCTTTAAAGTACAATATTCTATTATATGTAAGCATTTAACATCTTTCTATTGCACGCAAGCACACCGACTGCACTGACCTGGGGGGCAGGAACAGTAGCTTGGGTAATGACCGTTTGAGTTGGTGCAGGCAGACTGGACATAGCTGTTGCCACTGGGTACTGTGCTGCCTGATGAGTGGGGGAAACGCCCTGAAACACAAAAGGCAAACTCAATGTTTAAAACCTCAAATCATTATAATCAAATGAGTAAACTGACATTTAAACATTTTTGGAAAAAGTTGTGGAAAGAGAAGTCATTAATGATATGATATAATATACAATAACCTCCCTAAGTTATGAAGTTAGGGTGGCATCTTGCCATAAATAAATACACAGCGACACTTTTTCTTAAAATAGTCGTGTTCTGTGCCCCGTAGAAAATGACGAGGAATATAATTCATCATAAACTATGCTCATTCTTCAGTCACAGCTAGACTCATCATATGCAATAATCCTTTCCTGTTGCATTAGGCAATTTTCCATCACAATGTACTGAAGCAGGATTTGGGTTTAATACAATCTTAACCACTTCAATACAGGGCTTTTTGTACCTATTCAATACCGGGCCTATTTTGGCACTTCTCTCCTATATGTACAAATCATCATTCTTTTGCTAGAAAATTACTCAGAACCCCCAAACATTATACATGTTTTTTTAGCAGACACCCTAGGGAATAAAATGACGGTCATTGCAGCATTTTTTCTTGCACAATATTTGCGCAATAATTTTTCAAACGCCTTTTTAAAAAAAAAAAATGGTTTCATGAATTAAAAAATAACAAAACAGTAAAGTTAGCCCAATTTTTTGGGAAAATATGAAAGATAATGTTACGCCGAGTAAATAGATACCTAGCATGTCACGCTTTAAAATTGCGCACACTCATGGAATGGCGCCAAACTTCGGTACTTAAAAATCTCCATAGGCGACGCTTTAATTTTTTTTACAGGTTACCAGGTTAGAATTACAGAGGATGTCTAGTTCTAGAATTGTTGCACGCGCTCTAACGCACGCGGCGATACCTCACATGCGTGGTTTGAACGGCGTTTACATATGTGGGCGACTTACGTGTGCATTCGCTTCTGATCGCGAGCTACCGGGGACAGGGGCGTTTTAATTTTTTTTATTTATTTAACTTATTTTTTTATTTTTTTACAATGATTTTACTTTTTTTTTTTGATCACTTTTATTCCTATTACAAGGAATGTAAACATCCCTTGTAATAGGAATGTGTGTGACAGGTTCTCTTTATTGAGAGATGCGGGGTCAATAAGACCCCACATCTCTCCTCCAGGCTGGAAAGCATGAGATCAGTGAAATTTTTTTCACTGATTTCATACTTACAGCCGCAATGGCGGCTTTGTTTACATTTGAGACCCGGGCGTGACGTCATCACATCGCGCCCGGGCCTCCGACGATCATAGAGATGACTGGTGACCATCTGGTCACCAGTCATCTCTATGCTCATCACGTGACTCCACCAACGATGCCGGATGATTCGCTCCGGGTCCCCGATGGCACGGGGGAGCCCGGAGAAGCACCGGATGGCGGCGGGAGGGGGGGTGTCCCCTCCCGCCGCCTATAAGAATGATCAAGCGGCGGAACCGCTGCTATGATCGTTCTTATGGTGCACAGAATCGCCGGCACTTCAAAAGGATATCTGAATGATGCCTCTAGCTGCAGGCATCATTCAGATATCCCCCTACAAAGCCGAGGACGTCATATGACGTCCACCCAGGATGGGAGATCCCATCTGTGGACGTCATTTGTCTATGGCTGGGTAGGGAAGTGGTTAAAAGGTGAGGATATCTACATACATAATTTTGGAACCCTCAGGACTACATGAAACATGAAATGAAGAAATAGTTATAATTAGTGGGACTGCAGTCCCACTATTGTTATTTGTTTTTTTTTTCTTAATTTTATTCTGTACATTTTTTGGCTCTACGTAACTTCTGCATACTTTCAGCTATTAAAACCATTCAACTTTTAAAATGTTCAACTCTTTCAGCCAATGATGGGACTTTTTTTTTCTACTATTTATTCTTTTTAAAATATTAAGCTTTTTAACACTTTTTTTTTTTTTTTTTTAACATTGAAGTGAATGAGAGCATGCTTCAAATCCTTAAAATCTTCTTCCGCTCCCAAAAGTTTCAGCTCCTTCATACTTTCACCTACAGACGCCAAACAAACTTTAAAATGTTCACAAAATATTCAGCTATCCGGCTCTATCTTTTCAGTTTGATATCTTTTACAGTTTTTGTGAAAAAGCTGTTTAAGTTTAGTGATAATTTCAGGAAATGTTATTGATTAAACAGAGTGTGTATTAGGCTTATTCTTTGCAAACTTTTAAAGCCAACAATTCAGTTTAGTGTCAGCTTTTCAAAAAACCTTTAAATATTCCACATCTTTCATACATTAGTGGTGTTAAACTTTTTTAATGAAATTCATGTTTATTTTAAAACCATTCCTACTTTTCCAACTATTCTCACTTCAACTTTTTCTTACGGATTTAAGCTATTCATCCAGTTAGCTTTAGCAATTTAGCCATTCAGCATTCCCACGCATTTTCTGCAGGAAATGCATTTTCTAGTTAATATTGACAAGCATAATAAAGTGTAATGGGTGCAGGGGACAGGTGAACTTGCATAGGATTGTAGAGGTTTTAAACATTACTAGTTCCTCCCTATAAAGAGCACTGTTCTTTAGCAAACTCATTTCACCTCATATACTTCTACTACCACTTCTGGGGAATCCTTTTTTGTACCAGGCCAAGTGTCCCAAGCACATTCCACTGGTGGACATCTAAAAACGTATTTATACTCCTTTCTGAATGGCAACTATGAACTCCTAGGGGAAAATCGGAAATGCACTTCAAGCACTCCATTCAGGCATTTCTCTCTACATGCAAATTAAACACTGTTTTTTTTTCCTGTCAGTTAAAGTCCCTTCCCAACTATCACTTTTGGAACACATCTGTTACCACCCAGCACTCAAAACTGCTGGTGTCTATTCACAATGTAAAGCCCAATTCAAGGCTGCTGCTAGACTCTTACACCTTACCAAACATTCAGCGTCTGCCACCCCTCTCTGCCAATCCTTCCATTGGCTGCCACTAGCCCAACAAATTAAATTACAAATACTAACAATAACTTACAAAGCCATCCACAACTTGGCCCCATCTACATCACTAACCTATTCTCAAAATACCAACCAAATCGTTCTCCAAGTTCCTCCCAAGACCTCCTGCTCTCTAGTTCCCTTGTCACCTCCACCCATGTTCGTCTCTAGGACTTCTCCTAAGCCTCTCCCATCCAATGGAATTCCCTACCCCAAACTGGTCCAACTATCTCCTACTCGGTTCCCTGAAAACCTCTCTTAAGAGAAGCCCATCCCCTTCTAGATTGTAAGCTCTTCAGCTTAAACTTGCACAATTTCATTCCCGCTGTCAGTGTGAACCTGGGCTAAACCACCCTCCCCTACCAAATCTCACATCTCAATACAGTGGATATAAAACGTTTACACACCCCTGTTAAAATCTCAGGTTTCTGTGATGTAAAAAAAAAATGAGACAAAGATAAATCATTTCAGAACTTTTTCCACCTTTAGCCCAGGTTCACACTGGGCTGCGGGAGTGAAGCCGTGCGAGTTCAGCTGAACTCGCACGATTTTACTCTCGCTGGCAGTCCCGATTTCAGCCGCGATTACAAAGACATCTAACACAGATGTCAATGTAAATCGCGGCCGAAATCGCAAAAAGTAGTACAGAAACTACTTTTTGAAATCGGTGCAGCGCCACAGATGCTGCATCGCACCGATTAGGATGGTGTCATTGCCCGCAATTTGCGGCAAATAAAGCCGATTTGACATGTCAAATCGCACCAGTGTGAACCATGGCATAATGTGACCTATAAACTGTACAATTCAGTTGAACAACAAACAGACCTTTTAGGTGGAGGGAAGCAAAATAAAAAAATGTAATAATAATATGGTTGCATAAGTGTACACACCCATACTAATACTTTGTTGAAGCACCTTTTTGATTTAATTACAGGGTATGAATCTATCATCATGGCACATCTTGACTCAGCAATATTTGCCCACTCTTTTTTTGCAAAAACACTCCAAATCTGTTAGATTGCGAGAGCATCGCCTGTCCACAGCCCTCTTCAAATCAGCCCACAGATTTTCAATTAGATTTTTTTTTTATATTTACATTTTCTTTATTGAATTTCTTCAGCATTATAAATAGCAGATAACATACATATGCAGGTGAATTTCTTAGATTGACAGAATATCAACAATAACGTGCAACACCACCATTTACACCTTTTCCATTCTATTGAACCTATTCCCCCTCCCTCCCACCTCCCCCCACCTCTATAATTTTGCGTACTAGGGTTTCCATCTATCTTATACTTTCCTTTTTCACACCTTGCTTTATTTTATTTATTTATTTTTTTGTTATTTATTCTTCTTCTTCTTACTTGATTTCTATTTTTACATAGGGTACCCCATACTTTCCAACCACGGTTTCCACACTTTTTCAATTAGATTCAGGTCTGGGCTCTGGCTGGGCCATTCCAAAACTTTAATCTTCTTCTGGTGAAGCCATTCCTTTGTTGATTTGGACGTATGTTTTGGGTCGTTGTTGGGCTGAAAGAAGAAGTTCCTCTTCATGTTCAGTTTTCTACCAGAAGTCTGAAGGTTTTGTGCCAATATTGACTGGTATTTGGAACTGTTCATAATTCCCTCTACCTTGACTAGGGCCCCTATTCCAGCTGAAGAAAAACAGCCCCAAAGCATGATGATGCCACCA
Organism: Rana muscosa; assembly: GCA_029206835.1. Taxonomy (NCBI): domain Eukaryota; kingdom Metazoa; phylum Chordata; class Amphibia; order Anura; family Ranidae; genus Rana; species Rana muscosa. The sequence goes on from CM055118.1 coordinate 160,798,584, forward strand.
CCATGCTTCACTGTGGGTATGGTGTTCTTTTGGCAATGTGCAGTGTTTTTGCTCCAAACATAGCTCTTGGAATGATGGGCAAAAAAGTTCAACCTTGGTTTCATTAGACCAGAACACATTTTCCCACATGCTTTTGGGGGACTTCAGATGTGTTGTTGCAAAATTTAGCCGGGCTAGGTTCTTCTTGGTAAGAGAAAAGGCTTCCGTCTTGCCACTCTACCCCATAGCCCAGACATATGAAGAATATGGGAGATTGTGGTCACATGATGTACCCACACAGCCAGTACTTGCCAGATATATTCCCGCAGCCCATTTTCATACTTCATTTAAGTACCGGGCCTATTTTTCAGACTCAGTGTTTACAAGTTAAAAATCTTTTTTTTTTTGCTAGAAAATTACTTCGAAAAAAAATATATGATATTGGGGGGTTCCAACGCCCTAGAGAATAAAATGGCGGTCGTTGCAATACTTTATGTCACACTGTATTTGTGCAGCGGTCTTACAAGCGCACTTTACAAAAATCCTTTTTTTTTTTTTTTACTCACCGTAAAATCTATTTCTCTGACGTTCATGGACTGACACAGCTGGATACTGTAAACGTGTGGGTATATGTCCCTGCTCACAGGAGAAGATCTAGGCAGAATGTTAGAAACATACATTCTTGAACAAACCAGAGCTGAACAGCCCCGCCCAGGGGGGCGGTCCCTTCGGACATTACCCTCCCACCTGCAGCTAGCAGCCTCAGTTCGTAACAAAGCCGTACAAACCTTAAAAGGAAGGGGTGGGTGCTGTGTCAGTCCATGGACGTCAGAGAAATGGATTTTACGGTGAGTACAAAAATCCTATTTTCTCTTATCGTCCATGGACTGACACAGCTGGATACTGTAAACGTGTGGGACGTCCCAAAGCAGTATCAGAAGGGTGGGAGCAGTAGTAAAAGGAACAACCAAAACTTCACTCCAAACAAGCAGAGTTCCTCAACTGAGGAGTTGCAACATTAAACAGCGGCCTGCAATGCTTTGCGGCCGAAGGAAGCATCCGAAGATACAGCTACATCAACCTTATAAAATTTTGAAAAAGGTATGAACGGACGACCAGGTCGCCGCCTTGCACACTTGTGCAACCGACGCTAGATGTCGGAAGGCCCAGGAAGCACCAATTGCCTTGGTGGAATGCGCCGCAACCGGAAAGGGAGGCGCCCGCCCCTTAAGGGCATAGGCCTGTATGACAGTCTGCCTGATCCACCTAGAGACGGTGGCAGACGACACCGCTCGGCCCTGTTTTGGACCAGACACAGACTTCCGAATGGAAACAGTAGCAGACAGGTACACCCGTAAGGCTTGTACCCATCTTAATGTATGAAGTGCAAACTCTCAGGGATGCGATGGGTGAGGACACAAGGACGGAAGAACAATGTCCTTCTTAAGGTGAAAGGCCGAGACCATCTTTTGAAAAGGACGGTCGTGGGCGCAACACCGCCATATCCTTATGGAGGACCAAGTAAGGCGAATTGCAGGACAAGGCCGCCAACTCAGACACCCGTCTAACCGAAGCAATGGCCACTAAGAAGGCCACCTTCCGGGACAAGGTCAAGAGAGAAATCTCTCTGATATTCTCAAAGGAATGTTCTTTGAGAACCGAGATGCATCCAATTCTGATCCCAAGTAGGGAGAGGAGGCTTGACAGGGGGCATCACATGGCGAACCCCCGGCACAAAAGGTGCTAATCAATGAATGGCCCGGTAGCGGTCGTTGAAAAAGACAGCCCGGGCCAAAATCCGACCCTCAAAAAAGGTATGCAAGACCAGCTTTTGGGTCACACCACGCTGTAAGAACAGCAAAATCCTGGGAACGGAATACATCCGAGGACGCCACTCAAGTTCCTCGCATATAGCGATGTAAGCCTTCCAGGTAGGGTGATATATCTTTCTGGAGGAAGATTCCCGTGTCAACAACATAGAAGAGATGACCGAATACGAGAGAACTCGGTCCTTCAGCATCTGGCTTTAAACAGCCATGCCATTAAAGCCAAGGACTGTAAAGCAGGATGAAGTATGGGATCATGAGACAGAAGGTCCACCCCAATAGACAGTCGCTAGGGAACGTCTGCGACTAGCCAAAGTAAATCGGCGTACCAATGTCGCCGTTCCGGAGCAATGAGGATCACTGGAATGGCCTCAGCCCCTACTCTGCGAAGCAGGCGAAGCAACAACAGTAGCAGAGGGTAAGCATATATCAGGCGATACTGCCCCCACGGGCTTCCAATGCGTCTGACGCGTCCGCCCAGGGGTCCCTGGACCTGGCCACGATCTTGCCACCTTGCGAGTGAGTCGAGAGGTCATAAGGTCCACTTCCGGTGCCCCACCTCCGGTAAAGGAGGTGGAAACACCTTCGGATGCAAGGACCCTTCCCCTGCAATGCACACGGCCGACAGGACAGTCTTGCAGCGAGATGTATGAAAATCCCAAAGAGACTCCGCAATGTATAGGAGAAGAGAGGCCCCGGCGTACAGGGTGCCTCAACTGTTGGCCAATGAAGGCAACTTGACGGAACTTCCCTAGAAACTCGGTCAGAGGACTAGTACCTCAGCCTCCACAGGGGGCGCAAACCCACCCCGGGCACAGAGACCCTAAAGGCTAAAGCAGTTGCAGTGCACCTGCTAGACGACTGATGGATGAAGCAGAGGCTTTTGCCCAGTCATTGAGCTTCAAAAACGCCAGAGACGCAGCCACTAACGGGCGTAACGCTAACCTCAGCCTGGCGAACACAGTCCAAGCCAGCGCTTCTGATCACCACTGAAAGCAGGTGGAAAGTGGTACCCCTGAAACCAGAGATCCTTGTGACAATGCTCCATCCAGCAGCTACCCATGGATAAGTGCTGATTGTAAAAACACATAGTTTATACTATGTATTGCGTCAAACGCGCAAATAGAGTGTGGGAGGAAACCCACCCAGCCACAAAGAGCATAATACAACCACATACGGCGTATGTAGTTTAGTATGTGTGGATAAACCTATTAAACACATTTATACTGTGCCAGCGACGAAGGCACGCACATCATCGGGGCTTGGACGTAAACCAGCCACGCAGATTGCGTACACAACCGTGTAGGTATGTTAGCCTGCGAATAAACAAATTGCACATGTTTATACTGTGCATAGTGCTGAAAATGCGCACACCATTGGAACGCAGGGGAGAAACCTGAGCACCCGGATGAAACCCATGCAGACTGCATACGCATACCGTGTAGTAGTATAGTATGTGTGCTAAACATTTTGCACAAGCCCATGTGTGCATAGCACCGAAGGTGCGCACACCCTTGGCGCGTGGGAGGAACCGAAGTACCCCACGCATACTCAGAGAATGCAATACCTACAACTACTGTGAATGTATTTAGTGTTGTGTATAAACATAATGTGTATGTTTACACCGTGTATTGCACCAAAAAGGCACGCATGTCATGTAGCGTGGGTGGAGACCCGGAGGAAACCCACGCAGACTGCACAGACATACCGGGTAGGTATGTTAGTATGTGGATATCCAATCGCACAAATTTAGACTGTGCATAGCGCCGAAGCGCCCATACCAATGGAGTGTGGGAGGGAACCGGAGTACCCAGAGGAAACCCACACAGACTGCATACACATACCGTGTAGGTATTATAGCATGCGTGATAAACATTGAACATGTTTAACTGTGCAGAAGGCCAAAGGCGCACAATACCGTCAGCGCGTGGGAGGAAACCGGAACACCCGGAAGAACCCCACGCAGACAGCACACAGATACCGTGTAGGAATGATAGCATGTGAATAAACATATTGCACATGGTTATGCTGTGCATTACCCTTGGAGCGTGGGAGGAAACCAGAGCAACCGGAGGAAACCCACGCAGACAGCACACAGATACCGTGTAGGAATGATAGCATGTGAATCAACATAATATTGCACATGTTTATGCTGTGCATTTCCATTGGAGCGTGGGGGGAAACCGGAGTACCCGGAGGAACCCCATGCAGACAGTATTACCCATACTGTAAACACGTATAGTATGTGCAATAAACATATTTGAACATGTCTATACTGTGCAGAGAGCCGAAGCGCACATACCATGAGAGCGCGGGAGGACACCGGAGCCTCCAGCGGAAACCCGCGCCGACCCAGAGAGTATAATACATACATATACTGTGAATGTATCTGGAGTTGTGCATAAACATATTTTGTACGTTTATATCAGGTATGGCACTGAAACACAGCATTGGAATGTGGGGGGACACCCACGCAGACACAGAGACCAATAACACATACATACACTGTGAATGTATGCAGTGTAGAGGTATAGGATGAGTTTAAATTATGGCGCAGAGGCGCATAATCTTCTCTGTATCATTCCAACCTGCTTGACTGTGCTGCTGAAGCAGCATGCAGGTAACAGGTAACCTCTGATCCTCAGACCGTGTGTGTGTCAGAGCCCAGAGCGTTCCCCAGGAAATGGCGGGAAACCACAGGTGCAGAGACCCTGTTGTTGCATCAGGACATCACACAGAAGGCTCACAGGGACTGGAGACATAACATAATAAAGTCCCCCCCCCCACCATGCTGCACTGACCAGGGGGAGAGAAACACTGTGTACCACTGTATCATCCATGCTGCTCTTGAAAACAGTGAGGAAGCTGTGTAAAAGAAAGGCTTGAAGGAACCAAGGGAAACAGCGTCCACCTGAGGTACCTCAGTTACAGCACCCAGCTTGAGAGTGTTCCTCACATCATCAATGAGTTCACTTACAAGCGCCCTGTCATTCACTGACACAGAACTGGAGTCTTCCTCACAAGGGAATGTCCTGTTCATAAACATTAAATATTCAGAGCTAGGGTCCTGAGCACAGTAGCTAGGCCCATACCTGAATCAGAGCACTCCTTCACTAAAGATTTTTGTGGGGAGAGGGGGCTTATAGCTCCTTTCACTCGCACACCGCTTCCATTCTGACAAGGAATGATTCCAGGACTGCCGACAACTGATCCATAAGGACCGCAGGTGCAGGAAACATATGAACATGTTTAACTGTGCAGCACTGCCAGTTGCCCCAGGCAAGTGTGGAGAGCAGGTGTATCAGACTCCATAACGCCACCCTCAGACCTTATACACTATACAGTGAATATACAGTCCACCCACTGGCTACGCTGAGGCTGAGGAGGGGATACCCGGAGGACTCACCAACCCTTAAGGACCGCTCGGTCCTGCTGAAGAAACCGTGCTGTGAGCCTGAGGAGAGTGAAGAATCTGAGGAGATTGTGAGGAGATTCGCGCCGCCGCTAGAGGCCAAAACTGAAAGTAAATGCGTGGCGGCCACAAGAAAATGGCCGCAGCTATAACTGCGCCATTGAACCACACCAAGATGGCCACTGAGCGCGAAATTCAAAGCTCTAATGCACGCTAATGGTGCACGCAATAACCACCTCAAACAGCGCTAATGGCGCACGCAATAATCACCTCACACACACCAGAAAAACTGCCCCTCTCTCCAGAACCCACTACAGACATGAGCGCCCAGCCAGGCCAGAGTGACCCCCAAGCACCCCCACAGCACAGCACCAGTACAGGGTGCAGAGAGCAGCATAACAGGGGGGAGACCGGGAGAAACCCCCCATATAAAGAAACACAGCCAGCATGTACTCACCTGCAGTAGGAGAGACTACTTACCCGTCCCTTTCAGGGACCCACTGGCTTATTTCAGACAGACCTATCACAGAGCAGTACTGCCTAGCAGTCGGCCCGGTCCACCGCGAGAGATACAGTCAGTCAGGTACTGTTCAATCCTGAGAGGACCGCGGGAGCATGAAAGCAACTCGGGCCACCCCTGGAGTCATGGGGCATGTCGTGAACTGAGTCTCACGCACACAAGGCGAGGATCATCACGCTCGATGGTTGGACAGGGAAGACTACGAGGATACCAGTGTACCCAACCTGTTGCCCAGCCGACAGTTGATTGAAGGTCTCAAAAATAAAATTCCCAAAGGAATAAAATTTTGAAGTAAAATCTTCCAGGAGACTGGCTCCTGAGAGAGCCACGTCTTCTTCTGCTAGGCAGAAAAAAAAACTGAGGCTGCTAGCTGCAGGTGGGAGGGTAATGTCCAGAGGGAACGCCCCCTTGGGCGGGGCTGTTCAGCTCTGGTTTGTTCTAGATTGTATGTTTCTAACAATCTAACATTCTGCCTAGATCTTCTCCTGCAAGCAAGGACATATACCCACACATTTACAGTATCCAGCTGTGTCAGTCCATGGACGATAAGAGAAATACATTTTTTGGACTTAAAATAAGACAGCAGTTAAGTTAGCCCAATTTTTTTTTATATTGTGAAAGATAATGTTATGCTGAGTAAATTGATACCCAACATGTCAGGCTTCAAAATTGCGCCCGCTTGACGAATGGCGACAAACTTTTACCCTTAAAAAATCTCTACAGGTTACCAGTTTTGAGTTACAGAGGACGTCTAGTGCTAGAATCATTGCTCTCGCTCCAACGATTGCGGCGATACCTCACATGTCAGGGTTCATACACATTTTTACCAATCAAATTCCATGACTTTTCCATGACTTCACGTAAATATTCATGCCCTTATGTTTCATGAAATGTCTATGTATACATGTTAAATAAGAAGAAAATCCATGTCACACCCAGCATATTTTTACTAATATAAATTAGGGCTGCCTGTTACGGATTAAAATTTTTGTGTTCCATTAATCTTTTTTTTTTAATCGATTAAACGACTAATTTTAATTAATTAATTATAACGCACATACAGATCCAACTACTTTTAGCTGATTTCCTTGCATTGCAACTCTGCATTAGTCAGTGGTAAATGTGGTATAAACACTATATACAATCACCGACACTAGTTAGTTTCCACAATCCATGACTTAACTTTACAGTTCACACAAATAAATTCAAACTGTAGCACTGACGTAAGTACAGTATAGTACAGACACTCCCAGTACAGACACTCCCAGTACAGACACTCCCAGTACAGACACTCCCAGTACAGACACTCCCAGTACAGACCCCCCCAGTACAGACCTCCCAGTGCAGACACCCCCAGTGCAGACCTCCCAGTACAGACACCCCCAGCGCAGACCTCCCAGTACAGACACCCCCAGCGCAGATCTCCCAGTACAGACACCCCCAGCGCAGATCTCCCAGCACAGACACCCCCAGTAGTACAGACCTCCCAGTACAGACACCCCCAGTGCAGACCTCCCAGTATAGACACCCCCAGTAGTGCAGACCCTCCCAGTGCAGACCCTCCCAGTGCAGACCCTCCCAGTACAGACACCCCCAGTAGCACAGAAACCCCCAGTGCAGACACCCCCCAGCAATGCAGGAACCCCCCCCCCCCTACAGACCTCAGAACAGCAATACACGGCGCGGTGTGTGTCCCTCGAGTTCCTGCTGACGTCAGCGTGCCGCTAAGCCCCCAATAGGCTGCCGCCGGGTGTACCAAGATGGCCGCGGCTCCAGAGCTAGGCCGAAGTCGCGGCCTTTCCTAATGGCCGAGGCTCCGGAGCGCTCCGCGGATCGCGCCGTGTGCCGATCCGAACAGGATGACCTGTTCGGATCACGGATCGCTTACGATCCGTTGCACGACTAGTAGTGACTAAAATATTCCATGACTTTTCCAAAACTTAGTGGGGTTCAGTCATTTTCCAAAACTTTTCCAGGCCTGGAAAGTGCCATGTCAAAATCCCATGACTTTTCCAGGAATTTAATGACCGTACGAACCCTGACATGTGTGGTTTTCATATGCAGGCGTGACTTACAGATGCGTTCGCTTCTGCGTGCGAGCTCGCTGGGACGGGGCACTTTAAATATTTTTTTCTTATTTATTTTACTTATTTATTTTTACACTGTCTTTTAACCACTTAACAACCACCTGCCGACAAATAATGTCGACAAGGTGGTTGCTTAACTCTGGGAGGACGTTATATAACGTCCTCCCAGAATCGCGCTCCCGCGCGCCCCCTGGGGCGCGCACACGGGAAACTCCGTGACCGCCGGGTCCAGAGGACCCGGCGGATCACGAATCGCGGTAAATCGCCGCCGATAGCGGCCGTTTACCACGTGATCGCTCCGTCAAATGACGGAGCAATCACTTGTAAACAGACCGGCGTCATTTGATGACGCCGGTTCCTCCCTCCCCTCTCTGTACCGATCGGTACAGTGTGAGAGGAGAGGGGAGGGAGCGGATGGCAGCAGCAGCGCTGTGGGCTGGATCTGTGACAATTGCAGTCACAGATCCAGCCATCCATCCATCCCTGCTCAGCCATCCCTGGTGCAATACTCTGCAATACACCCTGCCATACCCTGGCGCAATACCCTGGCGCAATACCCTGGCGCAATACCCTGCACAATACTCTGCAATACCCTGCACAATACTCTGCAATACCCTGCACAATACTCTGCAATACCCTGCACAATACTCTGCAATACCCTGCACAATACTCTGCAATACCCTGCACAATACTCTGCAATACCCTGCACAATACTCTGCAATACCCTGCACAATACTCTGCAATACCCTGCACAATACTCTGCAATACCCTGCACAATACTCTGCAATACCCTGCACAATACTCTGCAATACCCTGCACAATACTCTGCAATACCCTGCACAATACTCTGCAATACCCTGCACAATACTCTGCAATACCCTGCACAATACCCTTCCATACTCCGCAATACCCTGCCATAGTCCGCAATGCCCTGCAATACTCCGCAATGCCCACTTCCCGCCCGCCGGCCATCATATGACGTCCTTGACTTTGTACGGGGATATCTGAATGATGGGTGCAGCTACAGGCATCATTCAGATATCAGCTTTTTCAGCCGGCGATTCCCTACACCATAAGAACAATCATAGCGGCTGTTCCGCTGCTTGATCATTCTTACGGGAGGTGAGAGGGGATGTCCCCCCCCCGCCGCCCTCCGGTGCTTCTACCGACTCACCGCTACGATCAAAGCCAGGATTGTTTTTTTTTTTGTTTTTTTTTCAGGCTTCCCAGCCTAGAGGTGAGATGTGGGGTCTTATTGACCCCATATCTCACTGTAAAGAGGACCTGTCATGCCATATTCCTATTACAAGGGATGTTTACGTTCCTTGTAATAGGTATAAAAGTGATCAAAAAATTTTTTGGGGCGGAAAAACATGTCAAACTAAAATAAAGTAAAATGAACAATAAAAAAAAATATTTTTTTTTTAAAGCGCCCCTGTCCCCGTGAGCTCGCATACAGAAGCAAACGCATACGCAAGTCCCGCCCACATATGAAAACGGTTTTCAAACCACACATGTGAGGTATCTCTGCGAACGTTAGAGCGAGAGCAATAATTTTGGCCCTAGACCTCCTCTGTAACTAAAATCATGTAACCAGTAAAAATATTTAAAGCGTCGCCTATGGGGATTTTTTTAAGTAGCGAAGTTTGGCGCCATTCCACGAGTGTGTGCAATTTTTAAGGGTGACATGTTAGGTATCTATTTACTCGGCGTAACTTCATCTTTCACATTATGCAAAAACATTGGGCTAACTTTACTGTTTTTTTTTTTAAGCACAAAACATTTTTTTTCTGTAAAAAACGCGTTAAAAAAATTGCTGCGCAAATATCGTGCGAGATAAAAAGTTGCAACAACCACCATTATATTCTCTAAGGTCTTTGCTAAAAAAACATATATAATGTTTTGGGGTTCTATGTAATTTTCTAGCAAATAAATGATGATTTTTACATGTAGGAGAGAAATGTCAGAATTGGCCTGGGTGCTCCAGAACGCCTGAAGGTGCTCCCTGCATGTTGGGCCTCTCTATGTGGCCACGCTGTGTAAAAGTCTCACACATGTGGTATCGCCATACTCGGGAGTAATAGCAGAATGTGTTTTGGGGTGTAATTTGTGATATGCATATGCTGTGTGTGAGAAATAACCTGCTAATATGACAATTCTGTGAAAAAAAAAAAAGAGAAAAAAAAAATCTTGATTTTGCAAAGAATTGTGGGAAAAAATGACAACTTCAAAAAACTCACAATGCCTCTTTCTGAATACCTTGGAATGTCTTCTTTCCAAAAAGGGGTCATTTGGGGGGTATTTGTACTTTTCTGGCATGTTAGGGTCTCAAGAAATGAGATCGGCCGTCAGTACTTCAGGTGTGATCAATTTTCAGATATTGGCACCATAGCTTGTGGACTCTATAACTTTCACAAAGACCAAATAATATCCACCAATTTGTACTTATTTTTACCAAAGATATGTAGCAGTATAAATTTTGGCCAAAATTTATGAAGAAAAAATAGTAATTTGCAAAATTTTATAACAGAAACGAAAAAAAAAATCATTTTTTTACAAAATTTTCAGTCTTTTTTCTCTTATAGCGCAAAAAATAAAAAGCCCAACAGTGATTAAATACCACCAAAAGAAAGCTCTATTTGTGTGAAAAAAAGGACAAAAAATTCATATGGGTACAGTGTTGTATGACTGAGTAATTGTCATTCAAAATGTGAGAGCACCGAAAGCTGAAAATTGGTCTGGTTATTAAGGGGGTTTAAGTGCCCAGTGGTCAAGTGGTTAAAAAAATGTTTGGGTCACTTTTATTCCGATTACAAGGAATGTAAACATCCCTTGTAATAGAAAAAAGCATGACAGGATCTCTTAAATATGAGATCTGGGGTCAAAAAGACCTCAGGGATCTCATATTTACACAAAAATGCAATAAAAAATAAATAAAAAAGTCAGGAAAGACCCACTAGAACAGCTGAACTTTATTTAGGGATAATTAGAGGCACTTTAATTGATGGTCGGTGTGTACTGATGCCTATTTAACATGAGTTTGAATGTGATTGCTTAATTCTGAACACAGCTACATCTCCAGTTATAAGAGAGTGTGCACACTTATGCAACCACGTTATTTTAGATTTTCATTTTTACTCCCCCCCCCCTCCTTAAAAGTTTTGAGTTTGTTTTTCAATTGAGTTGTACAGTTTATAGGTCACATTAAAAATGGAAAAGGTTCTGGTGCAACGCATCGTCACCGATCCGAACAGGTCACCCTGTTCGGATCGGCACACCCCGCGATCCGAGGAGCACTCCGGAGCCTCGGCCATAGGAAAGGTCGCGGCTTCAGCCTAGCTCCGGAGCTGCGGCCATCTTGGTACACCCGGCGTCGGCCGCTGTAGTGACGTTTCGTCGCCGTCATCTTGCTCCACCCCACACTCCTGCACAGTAATAATAGTGAGAAAAGGCCAGGCCATCTTGTTACACCCAACAGAGTTTTAGATTTTAGTTATTTTCAACACAAAACGGAGCTTATAGAGCTTAAATACATTATTTGGAAATCCAACAGACTGTTTACATGTTAAATTTTAAAAGCAGCAGCAAACCTTACATGCTTGCTAATGTGACAGAACACCTCTGATTTTCACATTTACCATTTAGTTAAATGTGAATATCAGAGGTGTTCTGTCACATTGGCAACCATGTAAGGTCAGCAGGTTTGCTGCTGCTTTTAAAATTGAACATGTAAACAGTCCATCAGATTTACATATACTGTATTTAAGCATATAAGCTCCATTGTGTGTTGAAAATAACTGATATCGAAAACTCCGGTGGGTGTACCCAGATTTGTCTTTTTTTTTTTGCCGATCCAAAAAATTATGCGATCCGTGACTCGGATCGATCCAATCCGTGAGTTTTTTGATCCGTTGCACCCCTATCTGGAATGATTTAGCTTTGTCTAATTTTTTTACATCACAGAAACCTGACATTTAACAGGGGTGTCCAGACTTTTTATATCCACTGTAAGTGTTGCTGGAAACCAAACAAAGCATCGCCATGGCCTGGAAAATGCAATTTGCCAAAAGTAATTTTCATACTTAACAGCTGGTAAACAGCACCAACAGATTTTTTGTCATGAAACTCACCAGTATTCTGAATGGCACCCACAAAAAAAAAAAAAAAAAGCGTGGAACCCATGGATTCAATAATATATCCATACCACGCTCCTACACAAAAGTCTAACCAATCTGTAGCACCTCAATTCAGAAGAGAATACCTAAGAACCCCTGAGTATGGAGAGGAAGTATACGAGGGATACTTACCCCAGTGACAAATGTGAAATTTCATCTAACTCTTATACTTCATGCAATAGATGCTTACCTGTGTGTGAACAGCTGGCTGGGTGCCAATCCCCACTGATGTTAAAGTGCCCTGTCCTGGAACCTGCATCTGTTAGAATTAAATGAAATGTAGAATATCACGGCCCATAATTTACAAACTTGTTCGATGCTCTGAGGTATAATCATACCACATTGTTATGGACATCAGAGCTTCTATGTGAATTAGTTGGGAAAACCTCTAAATACCATAGATGATTTATATACAATTTCTTCAGACTGTGCATAACAGTAATTCATAATACAAAAGCTAAAAAAAATGAGAATCTGGTCACTTGTGAGACCTCACTTATGCAGAGTTGTGAAACTTAAACTAGAACTTTAAGCTCTTTCATTTTGGATAGGGCAAGGGAGGTTAGCAGCCCCTGACAGCTTTATTTTTACCATCTGTGTCTCATTGCAGAGATTTCCCTTCACCTACTGTCCCATAGCTAAACAGAAAGCGAGAATAAATCACTGCAAATTAAGGGATTTCCTTGGGGACCCTTAGATCACCAAAACTAGTGTCCCCACTGGAACATTTCCCCTCTATTACTATTCTGGGGACAACCCAAAATTTGGGATTCTTTTACTTTAAATAACGGTAAACAGAACAAACGGATAGGTTGAATCTCCATAACAGGGGCACAAAGCGCAATAAAACCTGATAGGTGTTGCATCTCTACTATATCCAAAAAAAAAAAAGACAACCCACAAAATTTGCCTTTATTTATACGTTAAATAAAACTACTTTTTGGAAGGCTTATGCACCACCTTCGGGAAGCTGGCTATTAAGCCAATTATATTTGCTCTGTTGCAAGGTCTATAAAAACCCACCTATTAAGTTTATGGTTGAACAAGGACACACTGTAATCAATGCGGACAGCACATTAATAGGGCCGAAAAGATACAATGAAATGTAACTTGATCATCAGTGAAGACCCTGGGCCTCAACAATAGACATTTCATAACCTACCTTTAATGAGGGAGAGAATCAGTGGAAGAGCAAGAGACTGAAAAAGTCTGTTGTTCAAGAAAACCCATAAAAAAAAATAGGATTTTTTACTCACCGTAAAATCCTTTTCTCTGAGTCCATGGACCGACACAGCTTCTCTATTGACAAAGTGGGTATTATCCGTTAATTAGGAGTGACTAGGCAGAAAAACTTGTAAAAAGTGTTGCATCACACCTTCTACAGTACCGCCCAGGGGGCGGACCCTCTGGGTATACCCTCTCAGTCTGCATCTTCGCAGATCAGTTCGTCAAAAAGCAGTACAAACATAAAAGGAGGGGTGGGTGCTGTGTCGGTCCATGGACTCAGAGAAAAGGATTTTACGGTGAGTAAAAAATCCTATTTACTCTTTCGTCCATGGACCGACACAGCTTCTCTATTGACAAAGTGGGACGTCCCAAAGCAGTGTCAGAGAAAAAAACGAGGGGTGGTAACAGCATAAAAACAAACTTCACCCCCAAAACACAAAAACAGCACTCCTCCAACGGAGGAGTTGCAACTCTAAACAGCCGCTTGCAAAACCTTGCGGCCGAAAGAGGCATCCGAAGATGCACCTACATCAACCTTGTAGAATTTTGTGAAAGTGTGAGCGGACGACCAAGTCGCCGCTTTACATAATTGGGAAACAGACGCTTGATGTCGGAAAGCCCAAGAGGCGCCTATTGCCCTGGTCGAATGCGCCGTGACAGGAAAGGGGGGCGCCTGACCCTTTAAGGCGTAAGCCTGGATTACTATCTGTCGGATCCACCTAGAGATGGTGGCCGATGAGACTGCTTGGCCCTTCTTGGGACCAGCCACCGAAACAAACAGTGAGTCTGACTTCCGGAACAGGGAAGTAGCAGATAGGTATACTCTCAAAGCTCGGACAACGTCCAAGGAATGCAACGCCGACTCCTTAGGATTCGACGGCTGAGGACACAAGGATGAAGTAAAATGTCTTCGTTGAGATGAAAAGCCGAAACGACTTTCGGAAAAAAGGAAGGCTGCCGCCGCAGCACCACTTTATCCTTGTGGAAAATCAAATAGGGAGCCTTGCAGGACAAGGCTGCCAGCTCAGAGACTCGTCTAACTGACGTAACAGCCACCAAAAAGACCACCTTCTGAGAAAGTGTCAACAGGGGAATATCTCTAATATTCTCAAACGGTGCCTTCTGGAGCACCGAGAGGACCAGGTTCAAGTCCCACGGAGGTAACGGGGGACGGACCGGAGGGGCCACATGTCGGACCCCCTGCACAAATGTACTCACGAGAGAGTGAGTCGCCAGGGGTCGCTGAAAAAAAAGACAGCCAGGGCAGATATCTGTCCCTTAATCGTACTTAGGGCAAGCCTTTGGTCCACCCCATGCTGTAAAAACAGCAGGATTCTGGAAACCAAATAGGTACGCGGATGCCATTTCATTTCCTCACACATGGAGATGTAGGCCCTCCAAGTGCGGTGATAGACCTTCCTAGAGGACGGTTTTCGAGCACTTCTCATTAGTAGAGATTACCGAGTCTGACAGGCCCCGGTCTCTCAGTACCTGGTTCTCAACAGCCATACCGTTAAAGCCAATGACTGTAAAGCAGGATGGAATATGGGACCTTGCGATAGCAGGTCCTTCCGTAGTGGTAGGCGCCAGGGGACGTCTGCTACCAGACGTACTAGATCGGCGTACCAAGGACGCTGAGGCCAATCTGGAGCGATTAGGATCATTGGAATTCCCTCTGCCTCCACTCTGCGGAGCAGAAGAGGAAGAAGCCTTAAGGGAGGGAAGGCATAGATTAGCCGATACTGACCCCACGATGCTACCAACGCGTCCGTTGCGTCTGCCCATGGGTCTCTTGACCGGGCCACAAATCTCAATACCTTCCGATTGAGTCGGGAAGCCAGAAGATCTATGTCTGGCGTGCCCCATCTTTGGCAGAGGAGTTGGAACACCTCCGGGTGTAAGGACCATTCTCCCTGGTCCAGCATCTGGCGGCTCAGGTAGTCCGCCTGCCAGTTTTCCACACCCGGAATGTACACGGCCGACAGTGCCGGTACGCTCCTCTCTGCCCACTTCAGGATGCGAGCGATCTCCGATGCTGCAGCTGAGCTTCTTGTTCCTCCCTGATGATTGACATATGCCACTGCTGTGGCGTTGTCTGACTGGATCCTGACTGGACGCCCTTGCAGCCTCTGAGACCATTTGAAGAGGCACAGCTTGATCGCCCGGATCTCCAGGACATTGATCGGCAGGAGGGCTTCCTCTGGGGTCCAGCGACCTTGCGCCGACTGGACACCCCAGACACCCCCTCAACCTGTAAGGCTGGCGTCCGTCGTGATCACTATCCAGTAAACCGGAAGAAATGACTTCCCGGCCATTAGAGCCGGTGCTGTCAGCCACCATACCAGGGATCTCCTGACTAGGTGGCTCACTCGGATTTGATAATCCAGAGATGAAGGGCATCTGTTACATCTGGACAGAACTTCCTTCTGTAACACTCGAGTGTGGTATTGAGCATATGAGACCGCCTCGAAGGAGGCTACCATGAGGCCCAACACTCGCATGCAAAAACGGAGTGACGACCAATTCCTGGAAGTCAGCTGCCGTACTGCAGCCCGGAGGGTCTGCAACTTCTCCACAGGGAGTAATACCTTTGCCTCTGAGGAATCCAGAATCAAACCCAGGTACACTAGGCGTTGAGTCGGCACCAATACTGACTTTTGCGTGTTTAGTATCCAACCACAGTCTCGAAGAGTCTGACAGGTAATGGACACGCTTACCTCTAATTCCGAGCTTGAAGGGGCCTTCAGTAGAAGGTCGTCCAAGTAACCCGTGATAGCGATACCCCGCTGTCTTAGAAGTGCCAGAATCGGAGCGAGCACCTTGGTGAACGTCCTGGGTGCTGAGGCAAGGCCAAACGGGAGGGCCACAAACTGGTAGTGGTTCTTCCCGATAGCAAATCGCAGAAACCTCTGGTGTCTGGAGTATATGGGGACATGCAGGTATGCGTCCTTGATGTCCAAGGAGGCCAGAAAGTCCCCTGGATGGAGAGCCGTGACTACAGATCGAACCGACTCCATCCGAAATCTTTGTATCTTCACAAAGCAATTGAGGGCTCTGAGATCCAAGATTGGACGAACCCCCTTCTTCTTCGGCACAATGAACAGATTTGAGTAAAAACCCCGTTCCAGTTCTGGAACTGGAATAACTACCCCGCGTTCCAGTAGACCCTGGACCGCCCCATACAGGGCCTCCCGACGGGTCGGTAGTAGCTGGAGATTGGAGGTGATGAATCTGTCTGGTGGACAAGAGAGAAATTCTATCTTGTAGCCTGAGGAGATTACTTCGCAAACCCACCTGTCGGAGACTAGAGCAGTCCACTGAGTCGCGAATTTGCGAAGACGTCCCCCCACCCGAGAGCTGGGTGGGGGCGGACCTTCATGTGGACGCAGATTTGTCCGCAGGCTTGTTGGGTCTGCGGGACCAAGGACGCTTCTGTCCTTGGGCAGGCGCTTTATCGGCCTGGGGTCTTTTCCCTGTCGCCTTAAGGGGGCGAAAAAAACGCTTACGTGCAGTAAAGGAGGGCCCTTGCCCTTGGCGTGGTCCCTTACCCTTGCTAGTTTGGGGAAGCAAAGTGCTTTTACCTCCTGTGGCATCCTTGATGATGTCATCCAGAGAAGCCCCAAAAAGTCTGTCGCCCTTAAAAGGCAGATCCAACAGGGCTTTCTTGGAAGTCTGGTCCGCAGACCAGCCCTTTAGCCAGATCAGGCGGCGTATTGCTACTGCATAAACCAAAGCTCTTGACAGCAGGGGAATAGTATCCATGTCTGACTCGCAGACAAACTTAAGGCCCTGGACCAACTGGTCGGCCAAAGTTATCTCATTAGGAGGAGCATCTCGCTCCTTTAACCCCTGGAGTAGCAATTTTGCCCATTCAGTAAGTGTCTGAGACACTAGGGCCCCCGCCAATGCCGGGCGTACTGCCGAGCCTACCACTGAGTATAGGTAGCGAGCGAGCGCTTCAGCCTTCTTATCCACAGGGTCCTTGAAAACAGGAGCCCCTTCTACTGGAATAGTGGTGGCTCTATTAAGTCTGGACACCAAAGGGTCCACTATAGGGGGAGAGGTCCATATCTTCAGAAAACTCTCCTCAAAGGGGTACCGTACTGCAAACCTCTTTGGGGCTGTAAAGACCCTCAGTGGGTTCTCCCATTCCTTGTATAAGAGTTTGTCAAAATAAGACACACAAGGGAACACCTTAGCAGTGCGGGCAGGTTTACGAAACCCAAAGGGGACTGGAGTATCTGCTACTTCTGCAGTCTTTTCCAACTTTAGCGTATCCCGCACTGCAGTAATAAGGTCAGATACCAAAGCCGTCTCGCGTACTGACCTGGACTTGGAGTCCTTCTCACTGTCCGATCGGTCACGGTCTGCAGTCTCTGATGCATCAGAATCTGGGCCATGAGCCGTAGCTGGACCTGGTTCTGCATCAGAAATATCCCCAGAAGATTGCAGGGGACGGGGGCGTTTATTACCCCCTGTATTCCCGTGTGCTGCTTCCACCCTGGCAGCAAACGCCTCTAGGATTGCCGACATAGCGTCCATAGACACCTCAGGGACACCAGCTGCTAAAACTGGTGTTTCAGGGGAGAAGACATCTGGCTCAGATGCCATGCTGACCACACG
Source organism: Rana muscosa (assembly GCA_029206835.1). Classification (NCBI taxonomy): domain Eukaryota; kingdom Metazoa; phylum Chordata; class Amphibia; order Anura; family Ranidae; genus Rana; species Rana muscosa. The sequence goes on from CM055118.1 coordinate 160,816,433, forward strand.
CTGACACCCACAGGGCTCCAGGCAAGATATCAATAGGCCACCCTCCTGTGCTGCAGAGAGGCTGGGTCACCCAGAGGACTCACCACCCTGGATAGGTACTCCTATGCTGCGCCTGTGATGCTGTCCCTCTGCTGCTGTGTCAGTCTGCTTCTTTTATCAGCACTTCCTGTGTGAATTTTCGCGCCAGTATAATGCACCCTAGAGGCCGGCGGCTCTCGCAAAATGGTTGCCAAAAACGTCTGTATGGAAGATAATGTGGGCTCTAAGAAAATGGCCGCCGACAGAAGATAGAGGTCAAGCAGCCATAGCCCACAAAGATGGCCGCCGAACTGCAATATCTGCATACAGGGTGGACAAACATGGCCGCCGATCAGCTGATAGGGGCCAGTGGGTGTGGCCGAACCACAGGAAGATGGCCGCCGGGCAGTCACAAGAGGCCAAACTTGGCATGGACCACCTCAAAATGGCCGCCGACAGCATGGAGGAGGAAGGACACAAACACAGGTAAGAAAAAATGACATTTCTTTTAAATGTTAGTTACAGCCAGCCCCGCTCCAGTGGGACCCCCTAGGTGACCCCCAGCACCCTTTAGCTAGAAGCCCAGGGAGGAGGGAAAGGCAGGGAGAGAGGGAAGAAAGGGGCCACAACCACTTACTTGATCTCTCCAGGAATGTCCAGCTAAATCACCCAGCCGAGGCAGGGGAGTTTTACTTGCCTATCCTGCATGTATTCTGCTGGAAGACATTCCAAACAGATCATCGTCCGCGCACGGAAGGTGACTGTTGGCCAGGCATGCTGTGATTGGACCCAGAAGGGACGATCATATGTATGCCCTGGAGCATGACGCTCACCGGAAAGGCTGCTGCGACTCGGCCGTAAGGTCAGCCGAAGCTGAGCGGTCCGATGCAAGCCTTGGAGCGTAAGCTCACCGGTCAGGCTGCTGCAACTCGGCCGTAAGGTCAGCCGAAGCTGAGCGGTCCGATGTAGGCCCTGGAGCGTAAGCTCACCGGCCACCCGTGGAGCGTCGGGCATGTCGTGGAAAACCCAGCGCGTAGCTAGGGTCGGCACACGCTCGATGGCCGAAACTGGGGAGACTACAAGGATCGAGGATCCAGCCTGTCACCCAGTCGGCAGTTGATCGAAGATCGCAGGAAACAAATGTAGCAAAAAAATAAATAAAAATATATATATATATATATCTTTTTTCCCCGGACCAATGGGCCCGAAGGGAGCCATGTCCTACTCCTTGCTAGACAGAAAAAAACTGATCTGCGAAGATGCAGACTGAGAGGGTATACCCAGAGGGTCCGCCCCCTGGGCGGTACTGTAGAAGGTGTGATGCAACACTTTTAACAAGTTTTTCTGCCTAGTCACTCCTAATTAACGGATAATACCCACTTTGTCAATAGAGAAGCTGTGTCGGTCCATGGACGAAAGAGTAAAAATACATTTCTAGTGACTAAAACTAATTTCCCAAAGAATTCAGAGAGACTGCATAATTTCTCTTTTTTCATGGAAGAAAAAAATTTTTTTGTTAATCTGATCATTTAGAAACCTGACCCCAGCCAATAAGTATTAATCATAGAAAATTAAAATCAGAAAAGCTGTGATCCTAGTAACCTGTTGGCTATAAACAGAAGGCTGAATGGGAAAAGCTGCAGCTCCAGGTTGTGGAAAGCAGAAGAAGACATGTGGCTCCGGAAATATCTTCTGAGTGTAAGTTACAGAGGCATCGGATGTGACTCCAACCGCAGGTGGAGAAAAGTAATCCCCGGGGTCTGAGGAATTTCGCTGTGATGAGTCACTGGAGTATTCGGAGCTGCCATCTGGCCTATACACCCCAGACAGAGGTGACATTGGCTCTGGGCCAAGGTGGTTACACTGTTCCTCAGCAACAGTCTGAAGTCGATTTTGCAGTAATGAGCTGTGTGTGACCTCCTCCATTTCCAAAGATCCGCGTCGTGCTCGGTAAACACGGTGTGGCAAGTACACAGCCCCCTCAGGTCCAGAAGAATGCATGTGAAATTCAAAAACACAACCCTGATGCCCTTCACTGCCCTGGGAGAGAACTGGAGGAGCAGACTGGGGCATAAACACCTTATGGTATACAATATGAGGCTCTGCTGTAACTGGTGCAGACATACTACCCTGTGGAGAGGGTTGGTTGACTGTGGTCTCAAGCCTCAGACTTTGGACTGGGCGAGCTATATATGTTTGGCTAGTCTGGTAATCATACATCGAGCCAAGTTGTGTCACCCCTGGATCCTTAATGTTACCAGGTCCATCTGCAGCAACAAAAGCTTCAGCTTGTGCACTGTATGGCACACTAGCCAAGTACACAGCCTCCATAGGTATCATTTTGCCATCATTAGCCATTCCATGCCTTCCTTCAATGAACAGTTGGCAATCAAAATTCTGTTGTATGTGGTTGGTTTCCATGGAAGATCCGACGGGAGGCTTTCCTTGAGTCACCCCATCTGACCTCCAGCTCACACTGTCTGTTGACAAAAGTGGACTTGGTCCAAGTGACTGTACGTGAGGTGAGCCATGACGAGTCTGTGACTCCAAGAAGGAGGTGCTCTTTCTCCTTTGTGTGCCAGGCAATTTGGGAGATGAGAAGGTGGGAGGTGGAGAAAAAGACATGGGACGTTCATGAATGGTCGGGAAAAAGTGCGACGCCTCTGAGAAAGTTGGATGCATCATGGACTGAGGCTGCATTAACATGGATGAGATAAGGAAGTGAGACATTTAGACAACAGGTAAACAATTAAGCACATTTTCTTTAAAAGACACTAAAAGAGGGGATAAACAATGGAAGACATACAACAAATTTTCATTAAATACATGTCTGGGTGACAGAGTGGCTGTGTTCATATAGACACGATTTGCCTGTATTGTTGCTTTCTAATTTGTCAAAAACAGATTAAACAAAGTCTCAAATAGTTTACAGATGCCTTAAGTGGTTGTAAACCCTTACAGACCACTTTTGACTACAGGTAAGCCTATAATAAGGCTTACCTGTAGGTACCGTGGATAACTCTTAAACCTGTACAGTTTAGGAGATTTCCACTGTATCAGCATGTGCCGATGTCATCGCACATGCGCACTGAAGTAAAGGACCGAGCTTACCGTTTCTTCAGCTGATGTGCCGTCACCGGCACACGCGGGAGTGATGTAATCGCGGCTCCGGCCAATCACAGCGCCGGAACCCGTGACACCCGGAAATAACTCCTGGAGACATGTCGCCGACCAGAGCAGTGTGCCGGGACCACTGCAGGGGCTTCAATCTAAGGTAAGCATTTCATAATGAGCTAGTATGCTATAAATACTAGCTCATTATGCCTTTGTCTTGCAAGTTTTTTTTTGGTGGGTTAACAACCACTTTAAGGCATCGTGCACACTGGTTTATTGTAAATCCCGTTTCTCCTGACAGGAGGAAATCAGTATTAAAAACTCACCTAAGCTGCATTTTTTTTAAACCAGTTTAGGTGAGTTTAGCAGCATTTGGTGTTTGGGAGCTTATTCTATTGGCCAGAGTTTTAATTTATTCTGGCCATTGAAATTAATAGATGCTGTAGTTCTAGACGCACCTAGTGTTTAGTAGCATTTGGCATTTTTTTTATGCCCAAAAGCTTGCGATTCTTCTGCATTCAAGAGCGGCGCTTTGACTGTCTCTAAACTCTGGTAAAAGCCTATGTGTGCATGACACATAGGCTTTTATTAAAATGAGTTCAGGGACTTTGGTAAAAAAATAAAAAACGCCAAAAGCTCCTAAACGCGAGTTTAGGAGCAGCAGTGTACATGAGGCCTTACAGCTGCTCCTAGGGACACTGACATTTTTTTTCCTGCCTCTAAACGCCCCTGCATGTTAGCCTATGTGTCCATGTACACAAGCTTTTAGCAGCATTTAGTGGCAGGGGCTTTTAGAGGCAGTCCAGGAGCAGCAGAGTTTGGGCAGAAAAACACGCTTGATGCTGCTAAATGTGCCTAAATGCTAGGCGCATTTAGCACTTGAGCATCAATTAATTTCAAATAGCCAGAATTATTTATTCTGGCCAATGAAAGAATTAATGTCGAAGAACTTGATGCCTGTAAAAGCTCCAAAAAGCTTTAGACACTTTTACAAGCGCCAGGTATTATTTCTGCAAAAACGCTGCTGGCTTCTAGGACAGTTAGACCCCTTTCACACTAGAGGCAGTTTTTAGCGCTAGAAATAGCACCTGTAAAAGCACCTGAAAACTGCCTCCCATGCCGCCCGAATGCGAAAGCCCGAGTTCTTTCACACTGGGGTGGTGCGCTTGTGGGACGTTAGAAAGACCTGCAGGCAGCATCTTTGGGGTGGTTTGGGAGTGCTGTATACAGCGCTCCCAAAACACCCCTGCTTATTGGAATGAATGGGCAGCACTTCCGAAGCACCCGAAAAGCTATTCGGAAGCACCGCAACACAGGCGCTTTTAACAACCCTTCTTCAGCCGCTAGCGGGTGTTAAAAGTGCCCCACTAGCGGCCACAATTTAAAAGTAGCCTTAAAGAAATGTCCTGTGTGCACGAGGCCTTAATGTATAGACAAAACCAGGAAGCATAAAAAGCTCTGAACTCTTTATAGCAAAAAGGCAAACTATATTTACAGTTATTATAGAATTAAGTGTAGTTATTTGATTTAGAAAGCAACGGCAAAATAGCAGCCTCCTTTTTCACTAGTGGAGACCTAGTGGAGTCTCTAGGAGGAGAATATAAGAGGGAAGGCTGCTAGGGTTGAAAGTGAGCCTTCAGTCAATATCTGCCTTTTAAAGCTAACAATTTCTAGAATTGCACAATGAAGACAGTCTAATGTATTGAAAGCTTAAGGTGGCCATAGACCCAACTTAAGTTGTGCAATACATTTTACTAATCCAGCTCTTAAATGGCAATGTAAAAAAGTCATACCCAGCCACATGTATTTAATGGTAACTTATCTGCCATGCGAAGGTGCACAGGACTACATACAGGGCTGGAATTAAGGGTAGGCAGGCTGCAGCGCCGCTGGTGTTTGCGAGGGCTTGTGGCGTGCATAGGCAAGACGCTCTCAAGAGCCTTAGAAAGTTTTTCAGCAAAGGATTCTTCAGGGGATGTCCACAGCGGAGAGGCAGGGGCAGACAGGATATGGGGAGGGGTGCAGGGAGCGCTGGGAGGAAATGTAGGCAGGAGAAGAGTAGAAGGAGGAAGGATGGGGATGCAGACTGACATGCTACGACCTCGGCGAGGCTATGGGAGAAAACAAACATGGAAGAAAAAAAAAAAAATTTAAACACAGGAAAAAAAAAAAAAAAAAAGACAAACAAGTGTGAATGTAATGTGATGACACTTAGAATCATGAGAGGGCAGATTTTAAGTATTGATGATATGTTTATGGTTAATGAAATATAGTTGGTGAGTTTATGGTAAGAACATAGGTTACATTTAATAATTGAATGTTAAAGACTTTGCATGGGTTGGTTTAGGTGGCGAAGTAGAAACCCAATAAAGAAAGATATAAGTAATAAAACATAAGCTCAGTTTATTTTTTGTGTAATCCCCCTTCAGAAAAAAAAGTTTACACCCTTTAGGGGGTGGTGCAAGAGTCTATTCTATCATACAGCAACAGTACTCTATCCTTTTACAGCAAAATACTTCTTGGTCATTTCATTCATACTTGGTTATGTGGCATTTTCACTTCTATAAAAGGCAGCAATGTTTTTGGAATACAACCTTTAGTCACAACAAACACAGTAACAAAACAAAAAAGGTATCCTAATAGCTGACCTCTTCAGAGCTAGCTTTAGAAATTCAGAACTATACTGGGCCAAGAAAGCGTACACTGTCAATCAACTCCTTATCTTGAAGTGTAGGATACCAAAAAAAAAAAAAAAATAGTCTGTAAAACTCCAAAAAGGAAGTAATTTCTTGGAATACAGTACAAGCCACAGGCAAATGCAGAGATGACTGGGTTATAGGCAGGTACTTAAAAGTTATTGGACAATGGCAAAAACTGTGAAGACCCAGAGACAACTGGGATGTCTCAAAGCAATGCCAATTGGGGGGGGTGCAAAAAACAAAACAAAACAAAAACAAAGCAAGCCAACAGCTCACATGTTATACCCAAAAGGGTTTGAGTAACCCAATTAAAAAAGCTCACCCGAGGCCTGAACATCCACCCTTGAGGTCCAAGATTGGACACACATTGCTGTTCAGTATCTGAACTGTGAACAAGTTAATAGTAAGAGCCATGAAGACTTTTTTTTTTTGGGAAGATCACGATCCGCTCTGAGTATGTCCAGGGAACAAAGATTTCCTTTGGAAGCCTCAGACCAGGGTATAAGGATGTGATGTCCTCATAGGTGTTGAGACTGATAAAACCTTGTGAAGAAAGGATAGTATTGGGTGTTACACAACCTTGTCTTTGTGAAGTAGGATAAACGACTCCTTACAGGAGAGAGCCACCAAGTCAGACACGTTTGAGATGTGATAGCAACCAAAAAGACTACTTTGCTGAAAAGGGTATCCAAGGAAATAACTTTGATGGTTTCAAAGGGTGGTTTCTGCAGCGCAGCGAGAACAAAGTTGTGATCTCAAGGAAGTACAGCGTGCTGCGATGGGGGCCTAATGTGAGATACACCTTGAATAAAAGTTTTTACAAGGCAGAGCGACGGTAGAGGTTCTTGAAAGAATGGACAAGGCTGAGACCTGTATTTTTAGGCTGCTTATGGTCAAGACCGATTGTAGGAAAAGGCAAGACACCAAGTAATCTCTGGGATTGAAGTACCTGTGTTCACACCAGGCAAAGAAGGATTTCCGAGTACAATAGCAGATCTTTCCTAAGGTGGGTTTTCTTGTTTTGATCAAATTAGAACAAACTGACTCTGAGACCCCTCTCTATCTTTAAAAACCTGGGCTTCAACAGCCATGATTTCAAAGCCAGGGACTGAGGCAGGATGGAATAGAGGGCCACTGAGATAGCAGATCTGGTCTGTTGGGAAGAGGCCTGGGATCATCTGCAAGAAGTGAGTATGTCTGTGTACAAAGTTCTTCAAAGCCAGTTCAGTGCACTGAGAATTACTAATTTCCTCTCTTCTCTATCTTTTTGAGTACATGAGGCAGAATTTGCACCGGTGCGAAGGCATAGATATTAGCATGAGCTGAGACCGGTGAATTATCAAGGCATCCAGGGCCAGCACTAGAGGATCATTGGTCCTGGTTAAAGAGGTAGTAGGTTAGAGGTCTACATCGGGAGTCCCCCTGTTTCTGCAGCTGTGAAGTCTGAGTGAAGGGCCCATTCTCCCATTGAGTTAGTCAGCTTCCCGCTCCTGGGATATGGATGTCAGTGATCGCAGGACTGTCCGTGTTTGCCATCTGGTTTGCTTCCTTCAAGGCTACAAGTCCCCTGCTGCCTCCCTTGGTTGCGGATTTAAGCCACAGTCGTGGCACTGTGACTGCACCATGATAAGGTGTTCACACAGATGCGGAGTCCAGTGTTGCAGAGCCATCCAAACTGCTCTGAGCTCCAGGGTTTTGGAGAGCTTGGCTTCCACTGGTGACCAGGCTTCTTGGACCGTAGGAGACTGACCCCCCCCCCTCCCCAGCCTGACAGATTGGTGAAAGAGAAAAAGAAAAAAAAGGGCGCACCAGTGCATTATCCTTTGGATAGATTTTATTAAACGTAGGTAAAAGGAAAACTACTCACAGTGGCCCCTGTGATCTCCTCCGTGACCATCTGGAGTTCATTTGTCTTAGACCAATTGCTGCGATAGGAGACTATTTACACTGCGAGTTATCTACCTAGGTTTGTGAGTAGTTTTCCTTTTACCTACTTTTAATAAAATATATCCAAAAGGATAATGCACAAGGCTGGTGCACCCTTTTTTTTCTTTTTCTCTTTGACGGTTAGGATACCCCTATCCTTGAGGGCAGCAACACCTGTGACATACACCATCACGATATATAGTCCGTCTGGTTATCCACTCGTGCGCAGTGTTTGTTTCCTGAAAGATTGGTATCTGCTATCACTTTCTAGTAATAGCGAAGGGCAGACTTCTCTATTGCTAAGGTTGGGCTTGAGAACTTTCAAGGAGATTCTAATTGTAGGATGTCTCTTCGATCTGAACTGTGGGCTCAGGAAAAAAAAAAAATTATTACTGGAAAGAAAATCTTTGCTTGGGATGTGTCCAGGACCCATGTACTCAGCGAAAAGAAGGCTGGAGAGAATTATTTTTTAAATTGATTACCTAACAAAGCCTGGAGTATCTGAATTTTTCTGTGAACATTTGCCAACAGCTAGAAGGGAGAGGAGTCCTTCAGGAGGTGGTCGTCAAGATAACTGGTTACCTGGATGCCCAGGAGTCCTAGGAAGTGCAAGAAGAGGTGCCAGAATCTTTGTGAATACAGAGGGAGCAGAGGATAGGCCAAAAGGACAATGTGGCAAGCAGGAAGTACAGATTCCATGCAAAATTTGGGAATTTGTTGGTGAATTTTAAGTCCAGAATACTGCGAATACTCCCATTGGGGTTTGGTACCGTGAACAGGTTTCTATAACAGGTTTAAATAACCGGTCTTGTGGGTGTACCGATCAAATACTCCAAAGACAAGAGATGGTTCAGGGCATTTTACAAATCTGACTGTCCGTGAACAGTCTTTGGTTGATTTGGGGGGGTGTGGAGACTGAGCTCTATTTTGTGAAGTCACCGATTGAACCCACAAGTCTTAGATTTTTGTGATGCACAGAAGGGTAGAGAGGCAAACTAACAGCCGTCCCTCCACTCTTAGGAGGGAGGGTACCCCTTTATTGAGAAGAGGGCTTTGTGGGCCTTCTGTGTTTAACAGAGGCAGAGGCTCCAGAGAAAGGTTTTGGGATCTTTGGCTATGGAAGTAAAGCCTTCCCTCTGGTGGCATCTTTGATAAATTGGTAAGTGCCTTTCCAAAACTTGAAAAGGCATTCTTGTGAGGTGCTTTTTACAGACAGCTTCAGCTGCCCAATTTTTAAGCCACAAGATTCTGCACATGTGAGAGCCATTCTGAAAATTTTCCTCATGACATGGTCTAGGGCATTCAAACAAAGCAGAGCAGAAGGTAGTTGTAATTGCTCTGTTAAATCACGATCCTGGAAAACAGACTCATGTTGGTTGTTCATTGCCCTAGTCCAGTTAGCTGCAGTTTGACATGCTAAAATGGCAAAAGTGGGTTGCGTGGCTGAGTCTGCAAGAGTAAAAAGATTAAAGACAGCCTTTAAGAGCACCTCAAACTTTCTACTTGCAGAAGCTTTGAAAAAAGAAACATCTTCAATAGGTACAGTGAGATGTTTAAGATTAATAAGGCTGGCCATACAATATACAATTTCTTGTAAGCCTTTCCTTTAGATTTACCCAAACCATATAATATTAAGTCAAACCTAAACACTTTCAATTTGTATGCAATCAGGCAGGCCCTTGCACTACATAGTTGAAGGTAAAGCTAAAAGAAAATCGAAGAAAATTGTATAAAATATGGGCAGCCTAAGACAGCAGGATCCACCACAGAAATAGACCACTTTATGTGAATACTTGTTCCACTGTATAGAGTCCAGCAAACATTTTGGGAGATGTGAAAATCCTTTCTGGAGTGATCCAATTGTCATAGACTGCACAATCTGTTCATGAACAGGGAAACTTTTTAAAGATTTTGCAAGTCTTTGTACCCAAAGGGGCATAGTGAGATGGAGGAGAATAAAGTTGTACAATTCCAAGGCCTTTTTTCATTCGCAAGAGTGCTGCGTGAAGCTCCCTCTCTTCAATATAGTGGCAATCTAGGGATAAATATTCCACAGCTTTCCCCAATACTGGGTCAATGTCCTCTTCACTTGTTTGTCTCATATAGGGCAGGCATATCAGGATCTGACTCGGGTAAAAAAACAGGCAAAAATGGCAGTATAGAAGTAATTTTTTCCAAGGAATAGTGACATAGATGCAGACTATTCTGCAATTGTTAGGTATGCCACTTGATGCATGCCTGAAATAGAGATAACATTGCACGCGTTAATGATGGCTCCTGCTCCAATGCAAGGGGCTGGCTGGGGCTCACTGTCACTCGAGAATTGAGTTCTGTGTCCTCTACTGTACGATTAAAGTGGATGTAAACCCACTCTCATTCTTTCTAAACTACTGCCATGGTGCTGATCTATAAGGCTATAGATGCCTCCTGCATGTATCCTTATCTGTCAAATGTCTTCCCTCTGTCTGTTATGAGACCTGAAAAACTGCAGATTCTGTGGGTGGATCTGTTGTCTGGAGCTCGGTGGGTGGAGTTGTGATGTCAGACTCCCCGCCCACCTCTACACTCCCTTTGTCAACATGCATTTTATCCTGTGTATTCCTGCTGCTATGATCACCAAAATCCAGTCAAAATCCAGAAAAGTAACTACATGACTTCAGAAAAGGAGTGGGGGTGGGATTTAAAAAATAATGCCTGTCTAAAGCTAATGCACAAGATATGTAAATAACCTGTCACTCAAAGCAAGGGGGCGGAACGGACAAAGGTAACTGTCTGTCCATTTTATCTCACTGAACAATAAAAGAGGATTGCTCAGAGCTGGATTAACTCTGTGGCAAGACCTGGCACAAATGATAGGAAATCTTATACGCTACATTGTGACAGCAAAAAAAAAAAAAATTCGGATTTACATCCACTTTAAGTCAAGTATTTGCTATACATACACACGTTTTATCCTACAGTCAGAGTACAATCAAAAAGTAGTATGACTGGTAGAAAAAAGAAGGAAAAAAACCCCCTGCAAGATCATGTCTGGGATGACAATAACCACCTGATTCTGAGTATCAAAAAGGAAAATGTTTGACTTCTATACAATATATAGTTAATCTAAAAAATGAAGTGTAGCACATTGCAATCTTCACAAACACAAGTATCAGGACCAAAATTCCATATGCCTCTCAGTCCATGTGTCTCTCTGTCACAGACAAGGCAGCAAAGAGAAAGCAGAGAAATCAGTTAGTGTAGCTCATGGACAAGCTTCGTCCTCAAAAAAAAACAAAACAAAAAAAAAAAACTGTTAACTGAAAACAATTAGAAAAAAATTAAAGAATGGTTTTAACTGTGTTGTTTAGACAGTTATTTTTATTTAGACAATTAATAGGAAAAGCAAAACTGAGGAAAGGATTTAAATAGTTGTGCTCTTGTGCAGTGGCATGTACGTATTGTATAAAGTATGTGAACCCAATGTAAAACTGAAAAAATACAAGTAATGGGACAGGATACATGCATATATGTTATTGGGGGGGTTTCTAAGCGCTATGGGGGATACAAATCAATCAGGCTGGTATCTGGATGCATCATTATCATGCAATATTCCACAACAGACGCAGTAAAATAACACAAAGATAAGCTGACTTCTCAACAGAAACATGCCTATAGCGCTCACAAATTTTTTACAAATAAAATCCCTAAGATCGCAGTATAATACGATCAATAAAAATGCTTAGTAACTTCTAACGTATCACTGTAATTATTAAACACTCAGAGCATTTAAAGTATATCTTGTCTCTTTAAAAAGGTTGCAGTACAGAAATAAATAAAAAAAAAACTGTTCATCTGCCAGGAGTTGAGTTTCTAACTTTATGCAAGAGGAAGACAATGCTGCCTCTGCTGCGCTGAAATTCCAAGCAGTGTTGTCAGTCCTGCCCAGTTTTCCTTTACAGGACTACAGAATATCTCCTCCCCCTCTCCCAGAATAAACCACTATTTTTATGTAATTGCAGCTTTTTAAAGTTGGGAAAATGTTTTGCACATGTTTAATTTTGCCCAGATAAACGCTTTAAAAGTTGGTCTCTGGAAATGAAACGTGCTCAAACCTACTTCCAATATACCTAATGTTTTTATGCTTTTACATGAATCAACAAAGTTAAAATGGAACCCAAAATGTTCCTTTTGAAAATGTGATTAGTGAGTAGACTTTAGCAGATTTACAATATATTGAGAAACACAGAGCAATGTTCAGATTTCCGGGATACGATGTGCATTTAGGGGGTTCCATTTTGTGCAAAGACACAAAGCTTTCCATTCCTTGAGAAATTTTTGCTCTAGCCGGCTGGGGTTTTTGTGTCTCAGCTGCTGATGGGCTCTTCATTACCAACAATAAGGCCAATATAAACAAAGTTATATCAGTAAGAAATTTAGTTTGCTTTCTTACCCCGACCCCTGGCTGAGCTGGAGTGCTATATCCAGATATGGTGCCAGAAGGGAGGATAGGATCCTGTTGGGAGCCATAGGAAACAGTTTGCTGACTGCCCACTCGAGACTCGGAGTACACGGAGGAGCCTTGCCCGCTGTCTAGGATTCCATCTGCTGTAAAAGAGAACATGATAGAGCAGAGAAGTCAGTGCAAGAGAAGAGCACAGATGCACAAGTGAGCTGGCAAAACAATTTTAACAAACCCATAGAAAAAGAAAACTACACAAACATATATTTAACTGAGTACAAAGATCTCTTCTAGATTGTGAAATACAAATTATCTAACCCACGAACATCTTAAACTTCCTTGGTTAGTTCTATCTTCTCACTGCTCTACACCCAGTTATTAAAGATGAATTCGATTAATTCAGCCACTTTTTGTAAAATGTGCCGGATTACTAGAGGTCAGTTTGATGAGGTGCATGCCACCTTATAGATTTATCTCTAAATGAGAATTGCCATTTTTACTGGGCACTGGAAGTACAGTTAATGCTATACTCCAACGATGGACATTCTGGATCAACTGCAGAGTTGCATGCAGCCGCTGTGTCACACCCCTTCCTTCCTCCAGACCAATCACAGAGCGCTTTATATTCTGTGAACCCATTCACAGCAGAGCATCAGGGTGGGCAGAAATGCTGTGCAAGAAGACAGTGTCTCTCTCCTGCAGGGTGGATTTGATTTAAATTCAAAAAGGTAATACAGCGCTATCAAATCTAGAGTATGGTTAATATAAATAAAAATGACCATATAAAGCAGCAATTATGTGAGACACACACACACCAAATAAATCAAAAATAAACTGCGCTAAAAAATGTGATAAAAAGTCTATGTGCATAATATGCAAAACAAGTCCATATAGGGACGTGGTTTCCAAAGGATCCCTTATAATGGAAAACTTCAAAGGAATAGTGTCAATAGAAAAGAGATCATCTCCACCTAATGAATTGGCTGCTTGCCACCTATCCCAGGAGGTGTCAAATGCTTGTGGCTCTAAACCCAGCCAGGGCCTTTAATCATCCCAGAGGCTCGCGCTGTTATGCCTCCACCGCCCAATAGAAAATGATCACAGAGGGGTTTTACAATCATGGAAACCTGGCTTCAATCGTCAGACTCTGTCTTGCATGCGACCCTCTCCCATGGAGGCCCCCACTGGAATCACTCACCCAGACCCAGTGGACAGAAAGGAGGCGGAGGCAAACCAACTGCATGGTACTGTGATACCATGCAGTTTCGTGGCAAGATGCATTTGGGGTGCCATTAACAGTTTATAGGTCCTCGCACATTTCATAAAGGGCAAAATCACATAAGCCTATAGAGTAAAAATACATACACACGAGAGTATATTGCAAGTGCTGAAGATAAAAGATATATATAAAAATGGTGCCTTCGTCCCATTAGACGTTGTATAGAAAACCTCCTAGGAGGTTGGTGATCTGTATACTTGAAAGCTATATATCTTTCATTCATTATATCCCCTTCAGCTCTTCTTTCTTCGCTGGAGATCTCTGATGTTTATTTATTATTTAAAATTTCAGATTACCTATACCTCCTGCTGTTTATGTCTTTAGTGCAGGGCTTGACAAATTTGCTTGGAATCTAGGAGCCAGCTAAAAAAGTTAGGAGCCAGGAACGCGCCCTGTCCCGCCGAGCTTGCGCGCAGAAGCGAACGCATACGTGAGTAGCGCCCGCATATGAAAGCGGTGTTCAAACCACACGTGAGGTATCGCCGCGATCAGTAGAGCGAGAGCAATAATTCTAGCCCTAGATCTCCTCTGTAACTCAAAACATGCAACCTGTAGAATTTTTTAAACGTCGCCTATGGAGATTTTAAAGGGTAAAGGTTAGTCGCCATTCCACGAGCAGACGCAATTTTGAAGCGTGACATGTTGAGTATCAATTTACTCAGCGTAACATTATCTTTCACAATATAAAAAAAAAAATGGGCTAACTTTACTGTTGTCTTATTTTTTTATTAAAAAAAAAAGTGTATTTTTTCCCAAAAAAGTGTGCTTGTAAGACCGCTGCGCAAATACGGTGTGACAGAAAGTATTGCAACGACCGACATTTTATTCTCTAGGGTGTTAGAATAAAAAATATATATAATGTTTGGGGGTTCTAATTAGAGGGAAGGAGATGGCAGGGAAAACAGACAGGGAAACTCTATTAGCATTGCTGGTTGTCATACCAACGGCCACCACAAGATGGCGCTAGACCACAGAAGCATAGGCCTGCAGAAGGCCGCAAAGCCACGGCCTCAATTACCGGCCGGCGCGATCCCGCGGCGCGGAGGGGGGGGGGCACGGAGACACAGGATACCCCAGCTGTGCTGCCCCAGGCGCCAGGTCGCCAATTCTAGTCGCAATGGCGACCTGGCGCCCGGGGTTTGTCGAGCCCTGCTTTAGTGGGACCACCAACTCCCCCATGACCTAACGGGGATTTTTGATTCACGGTCTGGCCCCCTCTGGTCCAGCACTCATGGTAAGAATGTGTGGCGTAGCGTGTCTCTATGGCCTGGGTTTAGCCTGGTGGTTCTATATTGAAATATATTTCCTATATCCACGATAATATTGTTCATAATGTTTTCTTTTATTTCATAGTTACGTGACAACCCAATTTTTCACTTTCTGTCTATTGAAAACCTATACATATATATTTAGCTCCTGAAGAAGCGGATTCTGTTTTTGAATCACAACGTGAAACATGTAGAGCACAGCATATTATGTATGTACAGTTGTATTTTTGTCCATTGACTGTAATGGTATGATACATTGAAATGTCACGAAATTACCATTATTTCTATGAAATGTTAAAATAATTGTTTCTATATATTTTTGTAATAAAAACCCATTTTTACCATCTACTCTTAACTGGTCATCAGTCAGCATAAGGTGCCAACATAGTCCACCCCAGCCTTATCCTTTTTTCTATACAACATACACACGAGAAGTTTTACATGTCAAAGGATTTGTATTGCTGTTCGTTCAAATTTACATAGACTAGCTAGACAGCACAGCTAGGATGGTGACCTGTCTTTTCTTATCGAGTTAAAACAATACAGCCTAGTCATCTCTCTGCTTGTGACTGGACAGTGATGGAGCAGCAACAGACTGATGGTCATCTCTCTGCTCCCTCCTCCTGTCAGCATACTTCACTAGTTTTAAGTGCTTATTCTCCCTCATCTAGTCTTAGCGCTTCTGTGTAAGGGACCACAGGAAGCTAAAATCAAGTTAACAGACACACATATACACATATATCTATCATACATAAAAATTTTAGTTACAGGTGTTTTTTACCTTAAGTATCAGATTTGCATGGGCCATGGACCCCACGGATGGTTCATGAGAAGATTTTGGTGGTCCTCAGGAGTTCTGCAGCAAATCAACATTGTGGCAGATATATACTGCTCAATGTTGTTTCCAGTGCAGTTCTCAATGGGCACTGACAGCCAATACTTTGGGGGGGGGGGGGGGGGTGTTGCAGAGAACCAGGGCATTGTGGGTATAATGCAGCAGTGTGATCCAGGCAGAGGGGGGCAGAGAGCTGGAGCATTGTGTGCAGAAGGCATGTAAAATTTATGTTAGTGGTCCGCGGGATTCAAAATCGTGAATTTTGTGGCCCGAAAGGTTGGCAACCATAGGTGCATTGCACGCCCTGCTGCCACAGACAATAAGACATTGTAATAAACAAATGTCAGACATTTCAATCGTTCATTCAAAATTCTAAATCCGTCCTGCTTTTAAACATTCTCTGAAACTAGTTTGCCTAGTTTACTATGGGTCAGACTTTCAGAACTACTTAGCCAATCCCCCCCTCAAAGTGTCTCACTCTCCAAACTGAGCACTCTTAGGCAGTTCTTAGTCTAGGGCAGGGGGTCTCAAACTGGCGGCCCTCCAGTTGTTGCGAAACTACAAGTCCCATCATGCCTCTGTCTGTGGGAGGCATGCTTGTTAACTGTCAGCCTTGCAATGCCTCATGGGACTTGTAGTTTCACAACAGCTGGAGGGCCGCCAGTTTGAGACCCCTGGTCTGTGGAATCAAGCCCTATTAATGTGAAAATAAATCAGAGAAGAGTGTTTTAATAAATTTTATATTTCCTTGTGCATAAAAAATTGGCTCTGTAAGCACCGTACATCTTTCAACAGCCTTTATGACACAAACAATGCAAGACAGGCAGCACATTTACAAACTATCCACTGACCCATAGTATCAAACTTTTTGAAAATATGCAG
Organism: Rana muscosa; assembly: GCA_029206835.1. Taxonomy (NCBI): domain Eukaryota; kingdom Metazoa; phylum Chordata; class Amphibia; order Anura; family Ranidae; genus Rana; species Rana muscosa. Next base: position 160,832,895 of record CM055118.1, read on the forward strand.
TGGTACTTCACTTTAAGTACAACTCACATGTCACCGATATGCTGGGCTGCTGGTACTGCAGATGCTGATCAGCTTCAGGCTCCTCTGGCTCCACCTGGCTGGCAGAGGCATTTGGCACACTGGTCAGGGCAGGGGCTGGACCAGAGCTAGGTTGTGCAGATATTCCTGTGCCCTGAGGTGGGCTCGGGAGCTGTGATTCAGGCTGCTGCTGGCTGATCTCCTCTTGCTTTCTCTTCTCCTGCTCTTCTCGAACCTGTTGGCGCTGCTCTCGTTTACGTTTGATCAGCGACACTCTGTCTTTGATCGCCTTGGCCATGGTTTTGTGATCACCTTCACAGACGTAGCCAGATTCTACCTGTATGGGGGGGGGGGAGATCTTAATACAACTCCGCCTGCCAGGGTAAAACAAAAATAAGACCTACTACATTTCTGCTATTCCCTATGGATAAAAGGTAGGTTTAGCTTCTGTGCGGTTCATGGTCCAAACAAGCTGGACCCCACAGGCCTCCAAGTCCAGGAAGCCAAAGAAACGCTCTCTTTGTGGTCAATTCACCAAGGGATAAATATGTGAGTTTTTGCCTTAAAATAACTCATGCAGTATTTATCTCAAAAGTAGTCAATTCACTAAAAACCATGGTTTATATACTGAATGCATTATATAAAAAATATATTTTTTCTTAATATTTAGTGCCTCATTTTACTGATGTTTAAGTTGCTTTATTGTGCTTTCACACTGAGGCGCTGCGCTGGCAGGACGTTAAAAAAGGTCCTGCAAGCAGCATCTTTGGAGCGGTGAAGAAGTGGTGTATACACTGCTCCTGCCCATTGAAATGAATGGGCACCGCTGCCGAAGCGCCTGCGAAGCGATTCGGCAGCGGCGCTACATGGGCACATTTAACCCCTTCATCGGCCGCTAGCAGGGTAAAAGAGCCCTGCTAGCGGCCGAACAGCTCTGCTAAAATGACGGTAAAGCGCCGCTAAAACTAGCAGCGTTTTACCGTCAATGCCCGCCCGCTCCAGTGTGAAAGTAGCCTTATGCCGCGTACACATGAACGGATTTTCCGGTCAACCACTTGGATGGTTTTTCCGACGGAATTCCGGTCATTGTCTTGCATACACACGGTCACACAAAAGTTCTCTGAACTTTCGACCGTCAAGAACGCGGTGACATACAACACTACGACGAGCCGAGAAAATGAAGTTTAATGCTTCCGAGCATGCGTCGGAATTGCTACAGACGATTGGAATTTTCAATCTTTTTTTTTCCGTCTGAAAAATAGAGAACCTGCTCTCTAAGTCTGTCAGAAATTCTGACAGAAAAAGTCCGATGGGGCATACACACGGTCGGAATATCCGACGAAAAGCTCCCATCTGACTTTTTCTGTTGGAAATTCTGACCGTGTGTATGCGGCATTAGAGACTAACCCTCTATGTGCCCATTGACCAAAAGGTGTGAAATCAAAATGTTTGGGTCATCGCAGGAACAGGAGGCGAGAGAATTTTTTTACGTTCTACAGACAGGAAGCAAAGGGAATCGCCTCAAAAATATAGTCTATTGTCCACCATTATGCTTTATCCCAGTCACAACATCCCACCACAGTTAAAGTCAAACTTTCATATTCCTGATATGTGCCTGCTGTACCATGTACTAAAAGTACCCTGTTCTCTTTGTATTGCTTCCTTTGTGTGAAATCCCTGGTGTCCCTGCCAGTCCCTATGCTTTCCTATTAAAAACTGGCCACACTAAGCAGGAGAAGACAGCATGGTCAGTTCTCTAGCTGTGCTGGGAACTCCATCTGTTCTCCTCTAATGACCACATTTTTCTTGACACGCCCCCAACCCTGCACAGGCATTCACTGGGAAGCGCAGTGTGCTGTTGCTTCTCCTCCCCCCAGCATTTATGCAGCTGGGAACAGAAGGAATGTGATTAATTCTAAAAGGAATAAAAAATATATTTATATCAAAAAAACATCTATACATTTTTTTTATTTCTATTTTAAAATGAATGTGTTGTTCTACAAAGTGATCGTTCATCACTTTAACAGTTAAAGCAATGACTTGATAATATGTGATGGCTTTCACAGGGATCTCCTTTTGAGCAGTGTATGGGACAGAAATTGAGGAAAGCTCACCATTTCTTGAGCTACATCATCGGGGACATCCCTCTCCAAGTCAAAAGAAAATTCTATGGCTTCGTTATCCTTGTATTTGCCTTTTAATTTCTTGATATCTTCAATGCGTAACCACAGCTTTATGGCAATCTTTTCTCCATCATCCTCTTCTGCCAGTTCCACTCGCACCCCAGTCTCCTCTTGGAAGAAGGCATGGTTCAGTAAGTCTTTAATGGCATACCTAACCAAACAAAATCAACAACTTCAGGGAGATCAGAGTGCAAACATGAGTGAACCACACACTAATGCCTCACAATGTGACAGATAAGTTGGCAGCGATGTAAAGCATATTTGCTCAAGATGCACTAACTGCAAACACAAAATAAAATGTGACACTGATGTTCACTGGCACAATCTCTGTCACAGAGCGATATAAAGTTATAAATAGTACATAAATGTAAAAAAGTTAAAGTGTTACCAAACCCACAACAGTAAAATCAGTCTGTATATGCAGTAAAGCATGCCTGTTCTACTCACTGTGGAACCCAAGGGGCTAATCCTCCATATTGTGTAAAAAGGCTGTTTGATCCGGTCTTCTCTGATCCTCCTCTTATTTTAATGTCCCCAAATCCATCTGCTGATAGTACAGAGCCCTAGAAGGCACTCTGCATATGCTCGGTTTGGTGTGTGTGTTGTGCAAGAGTTTTTTTTGGGAGGGTGCATGTGATCAGCACAGGGCCAATCAGCACTGTCCAGACATAGGGTCTGGGGTCATGCAGCCTCATAGGACAGTCAGAGGAGAATGAAAACTCAGAAAAGCTTTAACCAGCGCTCGGCCGGACACTGAAAGTCATCACAAGATTGCTATGAGAAAAGGTATTAAGCGGTTTAGATTTACTAAAATAATTGCATTTCCATGTTCTGTGTATTGTGGGAAACCAGATATAGTGAATGCAGGGCCCTGGGTTTAGTAACACTAAGTATAGCTTCAGGCAAAACTTTATTCTTTAGTTTAAAACTGCTAGAATGGGCAAGGATTAGAGATGTGTGTCAGGCTTTTACTGCTGTCTGTGTCCCTTAGCCAACTTTGTTTGTCCTGTGGTCCACTGTCACCCGGGGAGAATGAAAAGAAGAATGTAAAATGTTATGATAGCTACTGGAGCAGGAACAGAATGCATAATTTCCAGTGGGGGACACATGTTCTGGTGACAGCTGTCAGAGGTGGGATTTCCCCTCATTTTGAGGCAAATCCCATGTACTTCCTGTTTCCTTGGGACAGGAAGAATGGGGAAACCCTAGGGGGGTCACACATAGCAAAAACCTGACAGAAGTTTTACCTTTCCTCAGCTAATCAAATCTTGGGGGGATTTTCGGCAAGCGTTTCGATTTAAGGGCCTGCAAAAGTAGGTGAGACATCTGTGCTGTGGAATCCCGATCCAGGTTTTTAACTCAGAAAACAAAACATACTATAGGGTTCTGAAGAAACTCGGCCCAATGGGGTCTATAGTGGAAAGGGATATTGGCTTTTCTGGAGAGGAAATGTATGTAAATAAAGCTTTATACACTGAAGGTTGAACATTCTAGGCACTCTGTCCATCAAAAACACATTCCAGAGAATCTAAAAAAAGTGTCCGTCACAGATCATATAAACCTAGGACATCTTCGCAAACCTTTCATCCTTATTCTGGCGAATGCATCCCTCGATGATCTCTTTCACCTCTGGAATGGCAACCTTATCGAAGCTGGCTGGCTTCACACCCTGTAAATACAAGAAGTAGAGGAAATCACTTTAATTGCAAGTAAATGCTAGCATAGATCTACCTCTGGTAAATAATTTCCAGCAGCTAAATCTGGTTTACATCAGGAGAAAAGTCACACCATGATCGACACATCTGTAAAAGAGGCAGAGGTTGGAAACCACTCGCTGACTGGTAAAGTGTGTATATCACGCCATTTGGTCTGCAGCATCCACAGTATTAACTTTCACATTGCCCATGGCCAGGTTCAATGTTTGTTTAAATAGGGAATCCTAGACAATATGTTTATCCTGATTTAATGAAAAAAAGAAAAAATTCTGATTGTTTGTGACACACTGGGAGATATTTACTAAAACTGGTGCACAGAATCTGGTGTAGCTATACATAGTAACCAATCAGATTCTCGATTTTCTTGTCAAAGCCTAAATGAACAAGCTGAAGTTAGAAGCAGATTGGTTACTATGCACAGCTGCACCAGATGCTGTGTGCACCAATTTTTGTAAATCTCCCCCAATGCATTAATTTAAGGGGTTGCAAAATATTGAAAGGAAAAAAACAAAAAAACAAACAAACAATCTAGTTGGTAAATTAGCTACAAACACATATTTTGGCGTGTTGGATGTTTGTGTGTGAGGATGATAGCCCTTCCCTTTTCTCTACAGAAGAGTAAACTAATTGTGATTGGCATTTACAATATATAGTACAAATGTTTGTTGACACCCAACCACAAAAAAGTTTGCTGCACATGCTATTCAAAAAGCATGGCCATTAATATGGAGTTGGCTCCTTTTTGTAGAAAGTCTTCCAAGAACAGTGGAGTATCTGTGGGGATTTGTGCCCTTTTGAAAGGTCAGGTACTGATATCAGACATGAAGATCTAGCTTGCACGTGGCGTTCCAATTTATCCCAAAGGTGTTCAGTAGCGTTGAGGTCAGGGCTCTGTGCCACCACTCGAGTTCCTTCACACAAGACTGGTCAAGTATTTATGGAGCTTGCTTCGTACACAGGGGCAGTCATGCTGGAACAAAACAGGGCCTTTCCCAACTCATGTACAAAATTTTTTTTGTATGCTGCAGCATTATCAGTACCCTTTACTGGAAACCCATGAATTCAATCATTTGGAGGGATGTCCACATACTTTTGGCTATACAGGAGGTGTGATGGTCAGGCATCCACAAACCTTTAGCCATATGGCGTACATGTTGGCTTAGACAGACTGAATATTGCGGACATCAGGCAATCTAGAAAAGCTGTGTTACATAGTAAGGATATATATTTTTTTCCCACATGGAAAGATTTACATGCACCTTTGCATCATAATAAACTGTGGCCAAATTAAATATTTCAGGTTGTAAAAGTTCAGTAGGTTACCCATTGTTCTTCACTAGAAGTTATACATTTTGAATTGGAAATCCTATTAAGCATTCAGAAATTTTTGGTTGTTATTTCATTAAAAGTGGATGTAAACCCTCACATATACCCAGTGAAGTGAACAGCCTCAGATGATCCACAGGGATAAAACAAATGTCTCTACATACGTTTTACATGTATATCTGCTGTCTTCAGCTTTATATACGGTTTAGAAAGTGCACATCATGTTGGGAGATATTCTCTTCCTGTTCAACACTGCAGTGAAGTCGGGGCATACAGCCAAGACAGCTTATAGGAGGAAAGGCACACACCCCCTCTCCTCATAGGTATAATTTCAGAGCTGTTGGTTGAATGGTTTAGCACTCTGCCAATCTATTTATAGCATCCTCTCCAACACAAAACTGTGGCTGCTTTTATCACAGTTGACTGAGAACTTGTCAGGAGTGATCAGGCTGATAACAGAAGAACGGAGCAGGAGACAGCTATGGGACATAGTGCTTTGAAGAGAGATAACAAAACACTGCCCAGCTCAAATTGCATGAATCAGGATTACATCCACTTTAGGCAAAGACTATACAATGGTCACATCTGCAACTAAGTAAATCTAACCTCTGGCATATGGAAAATATCTTTTGAATGTGCACACCACTAAAAGTTATCGGAGGCACTCCAAAAAGTTCCTAGCACAGTAAAATGCAGCAACAGATAGCAGAAACCAGCACCCATGTAATTTTTATTGCCTTGTCAAATGCATCAATGCAGTACAAACTGCTGCTGGTCAATAACATACGTATTTGTGTAGGGAAATGAAGAGCTGTGACTTTTAGGCTTGGTTCACACTGACGCAACTTGGGATCCAACTTAAATTAAACCCCCAAGTCGCGTGACATGTGAAATCTCGTGTTAGTCAGAGAGAGCTGCCTTAACCACTTCACATCCCAGCTATTATCATACGACGTCCGCAGGAGGGATCTCCCACCCTGAGCGGGCGTCATATGATGTCCTGGTCTTCCCTGCCGTCTAGGGCGGCGTGCGCGCAGTGTCGCTCGGGAGCCAGTGTGCATGCCCGGCGGCCGCGATGTTCCCCAGGTACCCACGATTGCCGGTGACACAGCCAAGGAATTGGATCTGTGTGTAAACACACAGATCCACTACTTGTCAGGAGAGGAGACTGATGGTGTGTTCCCAGTACAGAGGAACACCGATCAGTTCCCCTCCTCCTACAGTTAGAATCTGTCCCTAGGATACACATTTAACCCCTTGATCGCCCCCTAGTGTTACCCCCTCCCTGCCGTCACATTTATACAGTAATCAGTGCATTTTTATAGCACTGATTGCTGTATAAATGTGAATAGTCCCAAAATAGTGTCCGCCGCAATGTCACAGTCGCAATAAAAAAAAAAAAAAAAAAAAAAAAACGCAAATCGCTGCCAGTACTAGTAAAAAAATAAAAAATAAATGCCATAAATATATCCCCTATAACTTTTGCGTAAACCAATCAATATACGCTTATTGCATTTTTTTTTACCAAAAATATGTAGAAGAATACATATCGGCCTAAACTGAGGAAAAAAATTATTGAAATAATTTAAAAAAACTGGGATATTTATTATAGCAAAAAGTAAAAAACTTTTTTTTTTTTTTTTTAAACGTGTTACTTTTCTTTTGTTTATAGCGCAAAAAATTTAAATCGCTGAGGTGATCAAATACCACCAAAAGAAAGCTCTATTTGTCAGGGGAAAAAAAAAAATCATAAAAATTTCATTTGGGTACAGTGTTGCATGACTGCGCAATTGTCAAAGTGCAACAGCGCTGCAAACTAAAAATTGGCCTGGGCAGGGAGGGGGTAAGAAAATGCCCTGTATTGAAGTGGTTAATTAGCACTACTTAAGTCGCTCCAAATTCAGAAAAGGTTTCCTGTACTACTTCAAGGCAAGTTCTATTTTATACTTCCATCAAAGTAGTACTCAAGTCGACAGGAAGTCGTGACGAGTCGAGGCAGTGTGAACCGAGCCTAAAACCGCAATCATCATCTGTGCACAGGGAAACAATGCTACAGTCTGGGTGCCTTTGAGTTAGGAACTGTAAAAAATAATAAATAAGCCGTTGTCTGGCACAATTATCAAATTTATTACCCAAATAGCAGAATGAATGTGCCCCGAGCTTGATTTATACGTGTGTGTGTGTGTGTGTGTGTGTGCGCGCATATATATATATATTCATATTCTAAAACATTTGTGGTGGGGACATTAGACTTGAAGCACCCTTTGTTGGACATAGACCGATGGTAATGGACCTGTGTACTAAAAAGCACTGGGTAATAAGTTGTCAAATTGTAAACTCTGAAATTCATTGTTTTAAGTAAAACTTCCCAAACATAAGTAGAAGTGGGTTAAAATGTCAGTAAATTCATGTCACAATGCAATATGAAAACAGCCCTTTAGCCTAGTCCCAATTTGTTTCCCATCTGCTGCTCAATATATCTTTACTTACGTATACAAATAATAGAACGCCTCTGTACAAAGGGAGATTGGAGTGTTTAAATCAAGATGGACGGTTACAGACTGAAAATGTTAACCCACTGTTTAACTAGCAATAGCCCTGGTTCTGCCATAATGTATTTTAAAAAGTTCAATGTGACAAGACCATTTAAAAAGGCAGACGACAGTGAGACCTTCTGTACGGAGTTGCTGTGCAATATTTTATACAGGTGAAACTTGTGACTTTTTTGTAATTTGTTATATTAGTATCGATGTACATCCCAAATATATGGGTGGGGGGGGGGGGGGGGGGGAATGATTCAACTCAAGCCAAGATCTAAGACATACCAACATTGCTCTTGGCCACTGCTGCCCAACCTGCAGCTCTTTGAGGTTTAATGTGCAGCCCCGCAGTCTGTACAGGAAGTACCGATTTGAAAAGGGGCCCTTAAAAGTAAATTTAAGTTTAGTGCAACTTTGTCCAGAGGAGGAGTCAGAAGCACTGGTGGGGGACTCCAGAAGAGGAGGCTTTGGGGTAGCTCTGTGCAATTACATTGCACAGAGCAGGTAAGTATAAACCTGCTTGTAAAAAAAAAAAAAAAGGTTTGTATTTACAAGCTTAAAATTAAACAGGTCAAATAAAAGGAGAAGCCAAAATATAAATATTTAAAAACATTGCGTAAAGCTGCAACAGTAGAGGGTAAGAGCCGGTTCACACAGGGGCAACACGACTTTGGGAGGTAACTTGGACACGACTTGAGCATGAATCACAGCGCGACTCCAGGCAACTTACAAGGCAACTTCAAGTTGCCTCCAGGACAGGCGACTTTCCAGTGGCCAATCAAACAATCAGCTCTGTGGGAGGGAGGGAGGGAGGAGTTTGCCTGGAAAACTATTTTTACTTCCTGTAAAGTTGCTTCAGTTAAGACAGGGGATCCGGCTTGGAGGCGACTTCCATTGAAATCTATGGGTACAAGTCGCCTAGAAGTCGGATTGAGGTCGTACAGGAACCTTTTCTGAAGAAGTCGGAGCGACTGCAGTAGTATACATTAAGATGGGTCCATTCACTTGCATTACTTTTCTTGAAGTCGGGTCCCAGGACGCCCCTGTGTGAACCGGCTCTTAAGGCTCATACACACCAAGAAAATCGGGTGAACATTTTTGTCGAAGGAGCTTTCGTATGATTTTCGTATAGTGTGTACACCACTTTTGATAGCCAATTCCGACTTTTCCCGAGTAGACATTAATACCATCAGGGTGATACAAATTATATTATATCACTGGGACTGTATTAGTGATAATGCTGAATTTTTTTTGTGTCAAAACAAAATATGCAATTAATGGCACCTTACTGAAAAGCAACAAATAAAAAGGAAAAAGAAATGTGCACGCCTGAAACATACTTTCGTGATCCCAACCGTAAACTAAAAATTTGACTACATTTGTATAGCGTTTTAACCACTTCAGCTCCGGAAGGATTTGCCCCCTTGATGACCAGGCCATTTCTTGCGATACGGCACCGAAACGCTTTAACGGAGAATTGCGCGGCTGTGCGACGTTGTACCCAAACAAAATTGATGTATTTTTTCCAAAACGAATAGAGCTTTCTTTTGGTAGTATTTGCTCACTTCTGCGGTTATTTTTTGCACTATAAACAAAGAAAGAGCAACAATTTTGGGGGGGGGGGGGGGGGGGTTGGGAGAAACGTTTTTATTTTTTGCTTAACCACTTAAGCCCCGGACCATTTGGCTGCCAAATGACCGGGCCACTTTTAGCGATTCGGCACTGCTTCGCTTTAACTGACATTTGCGCTGCCATGCGACGTGGCTCTTAAATAAAATTGAGGTCCTTTTTTCCCCACAAATAGAGATTTATTTTGGTGGTATTTGATCACCTCTGCGGTTTTTATTTTTTGCGCTATAAACAAAAATACAGCGAAAATTTTGAAAAAAAAAATATTTTGTACTTTTTGCTATAATAAATATCCCCAATTTTTTTTTAAAAAAGCAAATTTTTTTCTCAGTTTAGGCCGATGTGTATTCTTCCACATATTTTTGGTTAAAAAAAAAAAAATCCCAATAAGCGTATATTTATTGGTTTGCGCAAAAGTTATAGCGTCTACAAAATAGGGGATAGTTTTATGGCATTTTTATTATCAATTTTTTTTTACTAATGGCGGTGATCTGCGATTTTTATCGTGACTGCGACTTTATGGCAGACACATCAGACACTTTTGACACATTTTTGGGACCATTATAATTTTACAGCGATCAGTGCTATAAAAATGCACTGATTACTGTAAAAAATTACATTGGCAGTGAAGGGGTTAACCACTAGGGGACACCGAAGGGGTTAAGTGTGTCCTAGGGAGTGATTCTGTTAGGGGGAGGAGCTACCAGTGACGTCAGCGATCACTGTTCCCGATCACAGGGAACAGTAGATCCCTGACGTGTCACTAGGCAGAACAGGGGAATGCCTTGTTTACATGGGCATCCCCCTGTTCTGCCTTTGCCAACCGCAATCACGGGCCGCCCGCGAACACCAAGTTCCCGGGACCCACGGGCGCACTCACAAGGCACGCGGCGGCGCTGGGTGGCAAATTTAAAGGGACGTACAGGTACACCCATTTGCCTGCCTGTGCCATTGTGTCAACGTATATCGTTGTGTGTCGGCAAATTTAAAGAGACATACAGGTACACCCATTTGCCTGCCTGTGCCATTGTGTCGACTTATATCATAGTGCGGCGGTCGGCAAGCAGTTAAAATATACAAAAGATAAAAAACAGTGTATTCTAGAAATTTTTGATAAAAAAATAAATATATCGCAATGAGTGTTTAAAACAAAAAATCATAGCGTCTACAAAATAAAAAAAAAGAAATAAAAAAAAAGGTACTCGATTTATGCCATTTATTCTTTTTCTTTTCTAGTAATGGCGGCGATCTGCGATTTTTAACGGGACTGCAACATTGCGGCGGACAGATCGGACACCTTTCACACGTTTGGGACCATTGACATTTGGTACAGCGATCAGTGCTATAAAAATGCACTGATAACCCCTTCCCTGCCAGTGACATTTGTAAAGTTAACACTAAGGGGTGATCAAGGGGTTAAGTGTGTTCCCTAGGTGTGTTTCTAACTGAGTGGATGTCACTGACAAGAGGAGCCACCAGATCGCTGTTCCGACCTACTTAGTAGGAACACACAGTCTCTCCTCCCCTGTCAGAACAGAGATTTGTGCGTTTACACACAAAAATCCCCGTTCTGGCTCTCGTGCCCGCGATCGCAGGGTGGCTGGCGGCAATCGCGCCCTCCGGCCACGCGCATTGGGTCCCCCACTGTGCAGCGGGCATGCATGCCTGCTATGAATCTTAAAAGGAGCCGCCTTACATATATGATGATTCGCGCAGGAGAGCCAACCTGCCGCCGTATATGTAGAAGAGCCGGTCGGGATGTGGTACGTTCTATGGTTCATCTGGGTTTAAATCTTTCCTCCATCATGATTGAAGCTGTAGCATGTACATCTGCATTTAACTTCTACACAAATAATCCAAATGCTACTTGTTTTATTCAGGTGTCTGTACTTAAAGTAACAAATAGCATAACTTTTTTAAGTAATTTTTTGCAATGTTAGGGGGGAGCTAGGGAGTTAGGTTTGCTATACATAACCCTGTCTGTACTGTGCCATCAAATCTTTATTATAAGTTGTAAACTAGATGTGCACACTGCACAGTATGTCCTAATGAAGAGTTAATGATCTCCAGGCTTGAGTGGTACATTGTATTTTAATACACTTTGGGGCTCCATGCACACTGGGCTTGAAAAAAAACTCCAGTTCCTCATATAGAGCGTATTTTTGCAGAGTTTAGCATTTTTTTTTTCTGCCAGAAAACTTCAATCAAAAACGCAAACCAGAAGGGTTTTTTCCCCAGCTTCTAAACATTGAGCTTAAAATGTGCCTGTAATTGTCCTAATGTACATGGACACATAGGATAACATTGAGCTGCTTCTACAGGCAGAACACAAAACTCCTGTTGAAGCAGCGATTTTTGCCAGTGTGCATGGAGCCTGAAACAAATCTGCCCCTAATTTTACATTGTAGGCTATTAAGCTGCAATTTTACAAGCTGCCTATTGAGTCCTACAAATAAACATGCCCCAAAAACAAGAAAAGTGGGCGGGAACATATTTTTTTTACAATTTATTCCACGCTAGCAAAAGTGTGCCTGTTGGTTCAACGGGATGAATATAGAATTTGCGTAAAGTGTATTGCCACCTTTGCAGTCAAATGGGGGGAGGGGGAATAGAGATATATATATATATATACACACACACACACACACACACAAATACACAAAAAAAAAACACTACCTTTATCAAACTACAGTACATTATACAGTTAATCCTGAGAACCACAGACAGTATATGCGAAATGGTCAGAAGCTCCCAATACTAATGAATTGCAGCCTTTTTTGAGATTATACACGCACACACACACACGCGCAACATTAGCTAAAACTAAACTGCTACATTGCAGCGAATGTGACAGACAGGAGTTCTTGAACCGCTGGTCAGACGGTCCCCTAGGTTGACAAGTTGGGAAATCTCACTTTAGAGTGAAATAAAACCAAAAGATTGTGGTAATTGCAGAACTGTAAATATAATCTAAATGTTAAAACCACTGGTTGATGGTCACTGACCCACCTGACCTCCCGGGCAGTCTTGAGAACAGCAGCAGCAGTGAGAGTTCACTATGAGGATGACAGGACAAAACTCCTTCCACATGCAATCCATTGGACAGAGAAGTTAAGATCCAGAGAGGGAGATATATTACTCTGTCACTGCACGCCAGATAGAAAGGAGCAGTTAGAAAGGGAGATCGTCATTGTTACTTGTTTCTTAGAGCAGGAAGCCAGGAGAGAGGAATAAACAAAACGTTCTTCATGCTCTATCCAGAAGCAAGGAAGAATAGGTAACCTTCACTCTACTCCCACCCACTATGTGGACAGCCCAGTTTAGACCAAGCCCCTCCAATACGAAGGTGAAATCACAATCCTTAACACAATAAACACCACCTCCCTAATCCCCATCTCTAGGCTACATGGCTAGAATCATCCAAACTGTATACACCGATTCATTCAAAATTACACAAAAAAAATGAAACAAAAAGGGAATACAAACACAGTTACACATGTGCATTCAGTGACCAATTTAAAAGGATCAAGAGTTTATACTGTGCCAAAATCCTCCCCCAAAGAGACACTAGTTCCATTCAAGAGCTCAGCCGCAGAGGGAGATATAGACAAAGTTAAAAGCTAATCAAGCATAAAAAATTGAACATTCTTTACTGCACAATAAAGTGATAAAGGTCAGATAAAAAAAAAAAAAAACACTATTCCCCCACATCTGTGCATAATTCTTACAATGTATGTACTAATAATTAGACCTCAGTGAAAATTTTAGCACAGTTAGGCCACTTTCACACTGTGGCACTTTAAAGGCGTTTTAGCGCTAAAAATAGCACCTGAAAAGCACCTCTCCTGTCACTCCAGTGTGAAAGCCCGAGTGCTTTCACACTGGAGCGGTGCGCTTGCGGGACAGTTAAAAAAAAAAAAAAAAGTCCTGCAAGCAACATCTTTGGGGCGGTTTAGGAGCGGTGTATGGGCAGTGATGCCGAAGCACCTGCAAAGCGTTTCGGCAGCGGCACTTTTAACCCCTCCGGGGGGGGGTTCAAAGCGCACCGCTAGCGGTGGCAAATCGCCGCTAATCGCTACTGCCCCCACTGCCTCAGTGTGAAAGTGCCCTTAAAGGGGTGTTCCGGGCAAAAAAATTAAAATAAATTAAAAGCCAGCAGCTACACATACTGCAGCTGCTGGCTTTTAATAAATGGAGACTTACCTGTCCTGGTGTCCCTCGATGTCGGCACCGTAGCTGATGTTTCCCATCAGCTGTTGGGTGCTGCTGTCGCCATTGTGGGTAAGGGAACCCGGCAGTGTAGCCTTTCGGCTTCATGCTGGGAACCCTACTGCGCATGCGCGAGGCCCGCTCCTCTCTTCTACTAGCCCGGCAGCCAGGGGAGGAGGAGGGAGCCCCCCCGCGGTGACATCCCGGCCGCGGCCGGACTCCCGGAAGTGGGGAAGGATACCCGTCTTTGACAGGTATCCTGTCCCCCCTCCCACCCGAAAGGTGCCAATGGTGGCACCGGAGGGGGAGGAATCCGATGAGCGGAAGTTCCACTTTAGGGTGGAACTCCGCTTTAAGGTTAGCCATACACAACCTAACCCTAAAAACAGCAAAGATGGATGAATCTTCGGCTGTGTCTATTGTATTTGGACAATCGGCCTATGCTTGCTATCTAGAACAGAGGTTACATTTGACTGTATGCAGCTGCTGTTCGGCTGAAAATTTTCTAACCACTGCCTTAGAGTGTTCAATTGAAGGATGTCAGGGAAAAGAATTCCAATAGGATTACTCATGAAGCAAACTATGTGGTCGCTTACCTCCTCTTCAGGAGTCTGTCGTCTGTGCACACCTCTCCTCTTGAGTGCCCCTTCAGCAGGCCATGTACAGAGGGGGCCACCTGTGAGGGCACACTCCTGAGCTAGGCTGTGTGCATCCACAGACCCACATAACACAGCGCAGCCACGCTGCTAGCTCCCTCTTCACAGGATTTAACCTACAGCAGCAGAATCCTATGGCTCCTGCTGCACTCAGAGCAAGAAGAGATGGGAGCGGTGCTGGCAGCAGGACAGGACTGGATCAATGAGAGGTGCCATTATAAGGCCTCATGCCCATGGACGTTTTTACAGCTGCGTTTTTGAGCGTTTTTTACAGCTTAAAAACGCCTGTCCATGTTAGTCTATAGCTTCATGCCCACCTAGGCGTTTTTGAGCTGCAAATAGCATAGACGTTTTTAAGCTGTAAAAAAAACCCAGGACCAGTGCGTTCCTCAGCGTCAGAATTAGGCTGAAAAAAACGCGAGCGTCAAAAAACGCGCAAAAACGCGCACTAACGCCGCGGTCGCGTTTTTCAGCTCCGACTTTTTTTTTTCCAAAAAAATAAATAAATAAATTATACAATAACATGCACAGGCGTTTTTAAGCTGTAAAAACGTCCGTGGGCATGAGGCCTAAATGTTTAAAGGCAGGAGGGAGGCTAGGAGTTAGTTTTGTGTATTTTATTTGTATTAATGCAGGGAGTGCATGAAGGATAAAAAAAACGATTAGGTTTAGAGCCATTTTAAACTCCTTTTTAGTATTCTTTGTCTTACTTGGGGAAATTTCCCTTTAACTCCTTTCATACGCAACAGAAAGTGAGAGGAAATCTCTCCAAAGTGAGGGAAATTCGCTCCTAAACATCCCCCATTTAGGATGCTTATTTTGTTGTGGTGAAAAGTGGTCACCACAAAAAAGGGTGCATCTCCCCAAAGGGGACAAAGACAACAAATACCTGACAGAGCTTCCAAACCCATAGTACTCTTTTGTTCTTCTTTAGATATACTGAAAAATCACCTCTTTCTGCAGGTGTGCGATTATATATAGAAATAAAATTAAAACATGACGAGGGACTAGGAATTGTCACAAGACTGAAAACTGACTAATCTATGTGTCAGATATTATGTAACAGTGAACGGGATTCATTCTGCTTCGTCCAGGGTCAGGCCTTCCAACAGCCACAGAGATATATCAGCCCATTGTGTTGACACGAGACACATTGTAGTGGATCACTGTTCAGTCTTGGCAGATGAGGTGCTGTGGAGGATAACTGTGCAGAGAACACTCAGCACTGAGATTCCAAATCAATTTCCTTACCTAAAAAGCACGTTAAATATATTATGCAAGTGTTAAATGATGCAATTCAAAAACTAAATGGAGACTGCACAAACTATTGCTGTTATAGAAAAATATTTTTTATTTTAATTTTTCACTAACTATACTTGACAGTTGAATAGTGCGTAGACATTTAATCCCTTTCTCTAGGCTGCTTAGTGATTTTTCTCACTAATCAAATAAACCAAAAAACAAAAATAAGACCCTCAGTACTCAGCTGGTTGTCACGGGCAAAATAAGATTTTACTTATTTAAACATTGACACACACACACCCCCCAATACAGCCATTCAACAGGGCCTAATTATACAGATGAATGAAATGGTTTTCTTTTGCTGCATTG
The DNA here is from genome assembly GCA_029206835.1 of Rana muscosa. Taxonomy (NCBI): domain Eukaryota; kingdom Metazoa; phylum Chordata; class Amphibia; order Anura; family Ranidae; genus Rana; species Rana muscosa. Next base: position 160,848,782 of record CM055118.1, read on the forward strand.
CACCCCATCACTATTTTTCCCCAAGCCAACAGGGGGCTTTACAAGGTGCAAAAGGAAAAACCTGTAGTGTAAATCCGCTAAAAGTAAAAATACACAAGCATTGCTTAAAACTTGTTGCTTAATTGCCATCCAAAATCCTACAATGGTTAAACAAAACCAGGCTGTCTTTGGTTTTTATCAAAAGTCTATGACCACGAAAACTATCACATTATACTTATATTGAACAAAACACAAATCATATGACCAAATTGTGAAGGGATAGGAGAGGACATTATGTAGATCACAATGATCAACACCCAGTCAATTATAATTGAAACACAGAGGCTGTAATTATTAGGGATCACAAATCTGGTCTGTACCGTCTTGCAGTCGATGCAAACTGATGGCAGCTAATAAAAATGCTGGTTCAATACAGTTTAACCAAAACAATGAAAATCAAATGTCGTAACTTTTTACATTTTTATTGCTGGCAATATCCCACTTACTACCTATTCTGTCTGCAAAACACACCCTTGAGCTCACAACTCTCGGGGACAAAATAATGACATTGATGAACTGTCTCCCGACACGCAAATGCTGTGCGAGGCCCACAGTAAAAACATGGAGTCCTAGCTGTCAGGAGCATGAGGAGTAATATTATTCTTAATAAGTAACTGCTCTAATCTTCTCCTCTGCTTGTCAGCGTGCCCTGGGCCTCCTGTGCTGGGAGAGAGACGGTAAAGTAGGCAGACTTGCTTCACACAAGCTCATTACTGAAGTCATTATTCCTAGCCAGTTGGGAACAAGACCGAACTGGAGTGGTTATCTACCAGTCCAAAACAAGTTCCTGTCTAAAGACTGACCGCTGTGATTTAATTAAATGCAAAAACTGACATCCCCACAGCAGTTTTAGGCTGATCATAAAAGTATAGGAGAATTTGCAGGCAAAATGTGAATTGATTAAAAACACAGATGTATAAACGATTGCCTGAGCAGCTTTTTGCCTACACAGGAAAAAGTGGGAGCATGTCCAGACACCTCCAATCTTCACATACAGAAGGGAAAACTAGAAATCAGCAGAACTTTTCCCAATGCAGCATTTCTCCTGAGAAAGGATTTCTCGATCAGGTGATAATTTAGTAAAGAGGCTACACATTGGGAAAACAAAACATGGCAACCTCACTTTCTATAGACTGCAGGGTAACAACCAAGTACTATGTGTACCATTACTGCGTAATTAAAACTTAGAACCCATTTTGGTCCATTATACCCATGTACTTCTTTAAGAAAACCCAGTCATTATGGTAATAAAAATTAAAAGTACTCCAGCTTTTCCTCCCCAAAACAGATGCATTGTGTATGAGTGAATCCCAGGCCACACTGTCAGTCTGTGTGTAACGTATCTCCTTTAGCTGTATACAGCAGGTTTCTGTGTTGGTGATGTCAGTGATTTCACCTCTCCTGGCTGAATATCCAAGTTCTGACTTCCTGTTTCCTTCCTTTTCCAGTCCTCATACTACATGTCCCATGATCCTTTGTAGGTTCAGGGCGGGACATGAGAGTCACTTGTACCAGTTCTGGGAGTTGATGTTGGTGGGTCCTAGGGTTACTGTGAGTGTTACAAGGTGTAAATGTGTCATACCTCCCCTCCTGTGTCATTCCGGTCTTGCAGCATGCCAAAGAATAACGGCTTACTGCAGGACTACAGAGGAAGGTTATAAGAGGTTATCAAGAAGGGGTTTCCTTCATATGCAAATTAATCACTTCACCCTGAGCTTGGCTGAGAGGGTGGGACTCACCCTGATTGGCATATTTAAAGGGGTTGTAACCCCCCCCCTTTTTTTAAAAAAAAACAAACATTTACTTACCTCCACTGGGCAGTTCGTTTTGCACAGAATGGCCACGATCATTATCTTCTGGGGTCCCCGAACAGCGCTCGCGGCTCCTCCCCGCACCGGTAAATCCCCTAGGAGAAGCGCTTTCCTTGGGGGTTACCGTGCGGGCACGCTCCAGAGTCCAGCATTTGCATCCATAGACACAGAATTCTGGACTGCGAGAGGCAATGGCTGCGCTGCTATCAATCTATCCAATCCCCGGCCAGAGAGGTAGAGCACGTCTCCGGCATGGGAACGAACAGGCTCAGGTAAGTAAAACGGGGGGGGGGGGGGGGGGGCTGGTTAGTGTTCCGAAGCTTTTTTCACCTTAATGTGTAGGAAGGTTTACAACCCCTTTAAACTGGGCAGGATTGAATTCTAATTGTGATCTAGTCACTCCTGCCCAGGAGCAGCACAGCTAGCTTTCAGAACAAATGAACAGTGAAATGTATATTATAAGTATATTATATGAAGGGGTTTCCTTCTTGAATAATGCTGTGATCTATGTGATCTGTGAGACGGACTTGGGAGGTTTGGACTCCTTATTAGGTGTGACTGGGTGGGATGGCATGCTAATTAGGACATATTTAATCCAACTCACCATCAGAGCTGTGAAGAAAGTTACATCTTTTGCAGAGTCTAAAAGAATACAAAGGGGAGTGTTATAGACTCTAGCTGCTGCAGGAAGTGGCTGTGGAAGGGACATAGTCTATCAGCAGGATATACAGAGTCTCTAATGCCCAATTTCCTCGTCGTGTTCTGTGCTTCTACCCACTGGCTCCAACTTTATTACGGTGTCCTGTACTTATGTAAAGGCTTGCAGGAGGAACTACAAAATGGCTCTGCTTCGCAACTGAGCAAAGATTTTAGGAAAAGGCCCTGGAAAAGGTTAAAGTGAATTTACAGTTTTGCAGCCAAACTAACAGATGTAACACCTACTTGATATTTGTTAAATCTTACTCACATAGCATAATTTTAAAAACATTTAAAAATTGTTGCTTACCTTTCTAATTGCTTTTTCTTTCTGAAAAATCGTAACTTTCCCCTTTACGAAATATTAGGGAGTGGACAGTGGGAACTGATGTTTACGATAATTAATCCTATCTGTACTGTGCTGGGAGATTTCATTATCAGTTGTCTTGAGCGGTTTGGAAATCCTCCTCCTTTTACTTTTCATTATCAGTGGTAAACTAGATTTACCAAATTTTCGGTTCTACCGAAAGGGTTAAAGGTTTGGGCTTTGCATTGTATGTTAATGCACAAAAAAAAAGTAAAAATAATTGCAGCTGTCCTCTAGCTACACATATCCATCTATTCAAGACAATATAAGCTTGCCTATAGGGTCCAATGTATAAATCTGCTGTAAAGAAACCACTCAAAATTTAAGATTTAGCTTTTTCGAATCTTCAGGTATGCTGTGTGAATGGGAATACATATTGGGATCTCTCAAGTTTGACTGCAAAGAATACAGAATAAGTGTGAAGTGCCTACATTAACATTTACAGTAGTATTTTTATTTTTGGTTTTGTTTCATGATAGGGCCAACCTCATATACAGGGTGATCTATTTTGGTCATATGAAGCAATAAAGTGAAATTCTAATAAACAATTCTAACCAAGGCTAAAATCCACTCCCAGCCCCATTCTAAGACTATTCTATCTACCCTGTAAAAGAAATTATGTCTATACCTGCCTATCCTGAAGCTGCTCCGATCATATCATCGGGGTCCTACCGCCGGCTTCAGTGTACAGGAGAGGCAGCTACAATGGCTGCAGAGCCTGATAGGTGATGTCAAACATAGACTTACTATGGGGCAGCCATTGTTGGCTGTCCCTCCTCTACACTGAAGCCAGAGCTGTAGCCGCTCATGTGACCAGACCAGAGTGGTTAGAGTATGCAGCTATAGATCTTTTCTTTTGCACGGTAAATTGAATAGTCTTAGCATAGGTGTGGGAGTAGATTTAGCCTTTGTTAGAATTTCACAGGAATTACACTTTAATGTCAATTTACCAACAACCTGGTATTACACATTGTCACTGCTACTCCCCAACTAATCATTATAATACATTTTCCTTCAATAGATTTGCAGCAGCAGATTTATTGTTAGGGACGGGTTTTATCCTGGGAAGAAACAAGGTCATGTATGGTTTATGGATTGCTAATAAAGTTGTATACTTAATCACAAGGCTGAATATAAAACATGGCCAAAGATCATATCTGACATTACTGCCGGAAGAATACAAACAGGTTCAGAAATCCAACTTTTTTTTTTTTTTTTTAAAGGTGACTTCACAGCAGATAACTGCTGAAATACTGCAATTATTTAAAGTGGATGTAAACCCGATTCATGAGATTTGAGCTGGGAACATACAGTGCCTATATAAAAGTATTCATACTCCTTGACATTTTCCAAATTTTTTCATGTTACAACCATAAACGTAAATGTATTTTATTGGGATTTTATGTGATAGACCAACACAAAGTGGCGCATAATTGTGATGTGGTGTGCATTTGTATTTAGCCCCTCCCCCTCCACAATCAATACATTGTAGAACCCCCTTTTGCTGCAATTACAGCTGCAAGTCTTTTTGGGGATGTCTCTACCAGCTTTGCACATCTAGAGAGTGACATTTTTGCCCATTCTTCTTTGCAAAATAGCTCAAGCTCTATGAGATTGGATGGACAGAGTCTGTGAACAGCAATTTTCAAGTCTTGCCACAGATTCTCAATTGGATTTAGGACTAGACTTTGACTGGGCCATTCTAATGCATAAATATGCTTTGATCTAAACCAGTGATCTCCAAACTGCGGCCCGGGGGCCAGATGCAGCCCTTTGCTTGCTTTTATCTGGCCCTTGGGGCACTATTTCATCCACTGAAACCAGCAATAGGGCATCATTTCCCCCCCACTGACCCAGATGAAGAGGCACAATTCTCCCAATGACATCAATGATGGCACACTATTCCTCCTAATGACACCAACAATTGGGCCCAACGACACCAATGATGGGGTACAATTCCTCACACTGACTCCACAGATAGGTCATTGTTTTTTCCTACCAACGATGGGACCTTTTCCACTCCCAATAGCCACAGTCCGGCCCCACTACAGTCCGAAGGACAGTTAACTGGCCCCTTGTTTGGAAAGTTTGGAGACCCCTGATCTAAACCATTCCATTGTAGCTCTGGCTGTATGTTAAGGGTCGTTGTCCTGCTGGAAGGTGAACCTCCGCCCCAGTTTCAAGTCTTTTGCAGACTCTAACAGGCTTTCTTCTAAGATTGCCCTGTATTTGGCTCCATCCAGCTTCTCATCAACCCTGACCAGCTTCCCTGTTCCTGCTGAAGAAAAGCATCCCCACAATATGATGCTGTCACCATGTTTAACAGTGGGGATGGTGTATTCAGGGTGATGTGCAGTGTTAGTTTTCCGCATTTTGCTTTTAGGCCAAAAAGTTAAATTTTGGTCTCATCTGACCAGAGCACCTTCTTCTACAGGTTTGCTGTGTCCCCTACACGGCTTCTCGCAAACTTCAAACGGGACTTATGGCTTTCTTTCATCAATGGCTTTCTTCTTGCCACTCTTCCATAAAGGCCAGATTTGTGGAGTGCACAACTAATATTTGTCCTGTGGACAGATTCTCCCACCCGAGCTGTGGATCTCTGCAGCTCCTCCAGAGTTACCATGGGCCTCTTGGCTGCTTCTTTGTTTAATGCTCTCCTTGCCCGGCCTGTCAGTTTAGGTGGACGGCCATGTCTTGGTAGGTTTGCAGTTGTGCCATACTCTTTCCATTTTCGGATGATGGATTAAACAGCGCTCCGTGAGATGTTCAAAGCTTGGGATATTTTTTTTTATAATTTAACCCTGCTTTAAACTTCTCCACAACTTTATCCCTGACCTGTCTGGTGTGTTCCTTGGCCTTAATGATGCGGTTTATTCACTAAGGCTCTCTAACAAACCTTTGAGGTCTTCACAGAACAGCTGTATTTATACTGAGACTAAATTACACACAGGTGGACACTATCACTAATTAGGTGACTTCTGAAGGCAATTGGTTCCACTAGATTTTAGTTAGGGGTATCAGAGTAAAGGGGGCTAAATACAAATGCACAGTTACACTTTTCAGATATTTGTAAAAAAAATTGAAAACCCATTTATAATTTTCCTTCCACTTCACAATGTGTCATTTTGTGTTGGTCTATAACATAAAATCCCAATAAAATACATCTACCTTTTTGTTTGTAACATGACAAAATGTGGAAAATTTCAGGAGGTATGAATACTTTTTCAAGGCACCAAGTCCCGTGTGTTTCTTCTGTTCCAAAGCTCTGTTATCAGCCTGACTTCTGACAAGTTATCCTAGATGGGAGATAAATGTTTGTGTCTGGAATGTCAATATAAATAGATTAGCAGACAGCTTGCGTCTCACAGCAGAGCTCTGCACATTCCTTCCTTCGTTCATTCCCTTGCCTATGTGGAGGGGGGTATGCCTTTCCTCCAATCAGCTGTCCTGGCTGTATGCCAAAAATCCACTCCCAGGAAGAGAAAATCTGTAACAGGATGTGCACTTTTTAAAGGATATATACAGCTGAAGACAGCAGATACACGTTAAACTTGTGTAGGGAGATTTGTTTAATCTCTGTGTATCATCTGAGGCTGTTCATTTCACTGGGTATATGTGAGGGTTTACATCCACTTTACGGGTCTGCATCAACAAGATTTTGTTTGCTTCAAAACAGGTTATACATACCCATGTAAGATTATAGGGATGCAAAAAAAAACTTGCTTGAATGCAGGTCAGGTGGTCAACTGCGGGTCAAATGCACCTGCCAATGAACTCTGAATGATCTCAGAAGTGTCTCAAACTGATGCCATTGACAACACCAAAGCCAGTCTACACAGGCCTTAAAGCAGTTTGTGGCATTGATCGTATCTGGATCTCTTAGAAGCAGTATTTCAACAAGTGAAGACACATTTAGACATTGAATGTCAGTTGCATTCTTTTGTTTCAGAGGCCATTTTAGCTACAGGCCACACAAGCGATCATAATCAAGGTCTCTACCTTGGTGCACAGTGGCAGAGATTAGCAGGCAGTCTATAGAGAAGCTTCATTTGAAAGAACCAGTAAACTAGTCATGCATACCTTTCATCGATATTAGAAAGTTCTAGCATCACCAATGCTTATACTCCATTATTTTAAAATGACATTGTTATGAATCACACAATTTTGATGGCCGTCTTGGTAATTTTACATTTGAGTCCCTCTAAATATTACAGTCTAAGCCCATGCCAACCAGTTGTCTCTGATATATTCATACTGCCACTGTGTTCCAAAACCTGAAAGGATCCCACTATTAGACCGTCAAAAAGAGTGTCCATGACTCCCTTACAGAGATGTGGACACCCAAACAAGTATCACATGACCATAGATTTAGGTATTTTTTATTTTTAGCCTAAGCGCCGTCCTACTCTAATGGTTTCATGCGTTAACAAGATTACTAGTTTATGACAGCTGCTATTTGGTTTCTTTAATTTCTTGATTTTTAGGGTAGCGCGAGTGTATTATACACACACAATCTTGTAACATAACCAGAAAGCACTATGAGCTGCGTACAAGGATAAATAAAACTTTGTTCATAACCATTAAAATTAAAACCCCTCCTTACCCTATCCAAAAATGGAAAAAAAGGTTTTGTCTTTAGTTCTACTTTGAGGCTGGGTTCACACTATTGCGAATTGGATGTGGATTTCTCCCCCATCCAATTCGCATAGCAGGAGATTGTGACTGTCTCTCTATGGAGCCGGTTCTGCAGCGGCTCCGATGCGAACTGCACAGGGGCCCTGTGTGTCGTTTGGTCCGTTTTGGCCCAAAATGCGGGCTGAAATCGGACCTGAAATAGTCAATGGAGATACACCAGACTCCTGCTGTGAGCCACTACGATCTCTAGTGTGCACCCACCCTAAGGGTACATTTAAAAAAATCAAAAAGGTGCAAATAAAAAGTATGTTTTTTAGAATTTACACACAGTTTCCTATAGCAACATATTTTGGGATACCAGCAGAGAGCCTATTGTGATCAAGTTATTTTCTCTCTTAAAAGTGTAAGTTCGCTTTTTCAGAAAATGTGAACACCCTACACACTTCCCACCCGCCAGTCACCGCTTTACTCACCTTTGCAGGTGATGAGCGGTCAGAGTCCATGCAGCTGATGTAGGGGTTCGGAGATTGGAAATTCCTGCTCTTCTCCCTCTTAGGCCCCTTTCACTCTGCTGCGACTTGAAAGTCACGAGATTTTGAGGCCACAACTTTGCCGCGATTTTAGAGAATGGCGGCAACCTGTGTAAACTTTAGGTCTATGGACCTCAACTCGCAACAAAGTCTGACTAAAGTAGTACAGGGACTACTTTGAAGTCGCACAGATATGGTTATCATTGGGAATCAGGGGGTACGACTCGTCATGCAACTCTGATGTCCAAAGACACAGGAAAAGTCACACAAGTGTAAAAGGGGTCTTACTGTGGCACTTTTGTGATGGATCAGAGCCATTCTGATTGGTCAGTGCTGGGACAGAGCATTGCCCTGATCCATTCTGGATGTGCTGCAGAAAAAGAGGAATGGGGATTTCAAATTTCCAGACTGCTTCACTAGCTGTGTGGGCACTGACAGCTCATCCCCCATAGAGGCAAGTACACCTGGGATCGGGGGTGGGGAGGGTGTACGGGAGTTAGTTCACCTTTTAATTTTTTTCTGAAAGCTAACCCTTTAAGAAAAAGCTTGAACTTCCCAACATTTCATGCTTCAAACAGGGGATTGCAGTGTATGCCATTAAATTGGATCACATGACTCCACTCTCTCCCACGGGAAAAGTACCTAAAAGGCTGACAGTTCAAATCAAATCCGGCACGGCGGCTCAGGGAAAACATTTTAACAAGTCTCTAATCTGGGATAAGAGAGAGTTTAGCAAAAGCACTATGACAAATTGACTTCCATTTGTAGAAACACTGAGCACTCAACTCTGTTCTCATAAGGAAATTTGCACAGCTACTGACAGAAACCAGCAACATAGTCATGTGACTTCAATGTTAATCGTTCCAGAACATCATGACAGGGAGAAAAATAAAAAGTACAACAATCCAATTCCTCTGAATTTAAAGGAGTTGTAGACAGAAGGTTTTTTATCTTAATGCATTCTATGCATAAAGATAAAAAGCCTTTTGTGTGCAGCAGCCCCCCTCACACTTACCTGAGGTACCTCTGTCCAGCTATCTGAGATTCTCCCTCCTGATTGGCTGAGACACACATATAGTGTGAGTGTGTCCACATGATTGCTTGATTGCTGCTCATAAAATTTTATTGAAACAATTGTTTATATATTTTTTTAATTTAAATGTATTAATATATTAGTTTGTGATACTTTGATAAGACACGTGATGTTATTGGTTAATTGCCTAGGTGTAATTCTATATGACTAAAAGGCTGTAATATATTGTGTATATATTTCTCTAATGCTGGCCATACACTATACGAAAAATCTTTCAAACCCCTTTTTAGAAAAACGAATATTCAACACGCAAGAGCAAACGATAGTGCCATCATGTAATGACCAATAAATCGTTCAATGGACATAAATGAATACATTTTTTGCAAAAAAAAAAAAAAAAAATCACATATACCACTAATAGTGCAAACTGTTTGGACGAGAAACACTTTAACCTTTCAATTTATCGTTCGTTTGGCAGAAAATATCCAAACTTGTCCTTTTTTGGCTCAAGAACGTCCCAACTGATTACCGATTTGGGCCCATTAACTGGCCGAAAAACGAACGAACTGTCTAAATGACCGAATTACGCCTGTTTTTTTCGTATTGTGTATGCATTAGACTACCTTTTGGAAGCTTCTGATGAAATGATCTGTTCTGTTAACCATTTCTGTACCAGTGAAAAAAACATGAGTGAAGGAATTGAATTATACGGATTAATGATTTATCACATAAACATTTTCAAACAACACATTTGGAATCAATTAAGTAGACATAGGTATACTTCGAACTTTAGATGTATTCTGATCTGATGAAGGGCGTAAACTTGTGAGCCCAAAATAGAAATCATGGAATGCTTTGTATATGCTTGAACAATCGGTTCAATAAAATTTTATGTGCAGAAATCCTGTGCATTTTTCTTTATACATGGTCAGTGGGACGACCAGAGTCTATTTCACTGCTTTATAACCAAGTGAGGCTTTTCTCATCTATAGTCAAAAAAAAGGTGCACTCAAAAAAACAACGTACATTAACGCTATAGGTGCATTTGTTAAGCGGCAGTATTTTGGGCAAGTGTGAACAAGGCCTTACTGTACTCAACCAAGTTACTTCAGGTACATAATGAAATTAATATAGTCGTTAAAAATGTATTTTAAAATAAAAGACGACCATACTAGAAAGATTACAGCTGCTCAGCTACAACTCATTAGGGGAGGGATATATGGGAAAGGAAATTCACTAAAAGTTCTCAGTACTGTCAGTTTTTCAGGCAGACCCGAACGGACACTACATTCACTCCTATGGAGAGGCGGATGTCAGCGGTAACATGTACACTGACGCCCGCTGCTATCCGATCCTGTCCGTGAAATCGAGACGGATAGTGACCCTATTTTCCATCCGTCGATCGGACGAAAACAAACAGGCGGTCTGTTTTATCCAATCTTCCATAGAAGAGAGCGGGGACTCTGACAGGTCAGTCTCTGCGCAGTAAGCGGAGACAGACCCAGCAAACATCTGATAGCTGCACTCCTGATACAGGGGAAGATTAACTTGTATAAGAGGTGGCTTGATGTGGGAATGGCTTTTACTGAGTGAGGTGTGGTTCTCAGACTATGCCATGGAGATTTTTATTTTTTTATTGCAATGCGAGAAATGGATACAAATTAGATCCCTTTTACTGGCTAGCAGAACACTGGGGAGGTTTTATGTTAAACCATGCTGTAGCATCCAGATGTCCCTTTAAGTCAGATCTAAGATACTTTTTACCATGCTCCTATGCTGCGTCAAAAAAGGCCAGTAATGTTACCTAATGTTTGCTATATTCAGACCTACTTGGCCAGAGCATACTCGGCCAGTACCACAGTATTTATAGACTGAAATTGTGGCCCCAGTTGGTATAAGATGATGGCACAGGACATGTATTGCTTAGGCATTCAAAGCTTAAGATAAAATCCAGGCACAAAAGAGATAGATATCTATTAGGGCCGAAACAACTAATCGATTATTCGACAACTAATCGATTATGAAATTAATTGATTACTATTTTCATAATCGATCGGCCAGTAACTTAATGGGGTTAAAAAAACTAAAATGAGCCCTTTACAGTACAAAGAGCAAATCGCTACTGTAAATATTACTTTCACTGTCCCACAGTAAAAAAATGAACCCCTTACAGCGATTATTTGCTCTTTTTGTACTAATTTTAGTTTTTTTAACACCATTAGGTTACTAAACATCTCAGGCCTGGGTCACACCTCTGTTTTTTCGTGCTTTTTGCAGAAACACACTACAGGTCATTTACATGGTTTCCTATGGGACACGTTCACATACATGATTTTTTTCAGCTGCTGCGTATTTGGAAAGGGCAGGTACTTTTTTTAAACACAAAACGGTGCCATTTTGTTTTTTTGGTTCAATATACTTTAATAGAGAAGCTGCATGTAATAATGTGTTTTTGCGGCAATTTGTGTTTTTTTAGTATGCCCAACAACAAATTGGCCAAAAAAAATAATGTAAAAATACAGCAAAATTGCCTTTTTTTTTTTTTTACGGTTATTAACCAACTAATCGAAACAATAATCAGCCAACTAATCGATTATGAAAATAATCGTTAGTTGCAGCCCTAATTTATATATATATATATATATATATATATATATATATATATATATATATATATATATATACACACATATATACATATACACATACACACACACACACACACACACACACACACACACACACACACACACGTTAAATAACCACAAAGGGTATAAATTCACTTTTTGTTCACCAAATGCCTTTGCAAGCCTAAGTACTACCTTGCAAAAGTTGCAGTGAACAGAGCTGGGAGAGACCCATCCCCACCCTCTACAGACTGCCTACAAAAAAAAAATAAACATACAAAGATTCAAGAAAGACCCCTTGTATATGCCTGGTTGTAAACCATTACAGTATATACAGTGGGAAAAAAAAATGTATTTGATCCCCTGCAGATTTTGCCCACTTTCCAAAAAATAAAGGTCTATAATTTTTATCATAGGTGTATTATAAATGACAGAGACAGAATATCAACCAAAAATCCCAAAAAAAAAAGCGATACAAATGTTATAAACAGAGTTGCAGTTCAGTGAGAAAAATAAGTATTTGATCCCCCAGCAAAACATGACTTCGTACTTGGTTGAGAGCACAGAGGTAAGGCGTTTCTTGTAGTTAGTGACCAGGTTTGCACACATTTCAGGAGGGATTTTGGTTCATTCTCCTTTACATACCTTCTCTAAAATACGGAAATAAAATAAAAGATGGAAGTAGTACAGCAGTCAGATCTCTTCCAGGGACCCCAAGAATGCAGGTACCCAGCCCCCTTTTCCCTCTATGTTTCTGGAGAGGTATGGGGAGTTTGGGGTGTGAGGACAGGTGCTGGAGCATGTTACACGTTACACCCTAAATATGGGTGAAATGTGCTGCAGAAAAGTGAACTTTGCTTTTAACCTACCATTTTCCTTCAACTTCACAGGACATTTTGTGAGTGTTTTTTTTCTTTGCAGATGAGAACTTGAACTGTGGGTTGATGAAGGCAGGTAAACAACATGCTCTGGTACTGAGGGTTCTATTCCTGGTCTGTACAAAGAATTTGTGTAAATGTTTAACGCAGATTTTATGGCAGCCTGAGGGATACTGGTAAAATCGTTCTTTTCCACTCATGAATGAATATGGGTCACGTGTGAACCTAATGCTGACTGCAATGTGACGGGCCAGCAAACAGCTAGTTACACTACTGTCTGCTTAATGACACTTTATACAGAAGATCAGAGTTAAAATGAGCGAATGGGATTTTGTTCTGATATTTATAAAGAAATGGGAAATGTTTGATTACACTTTCTGGGCATCTAAATTCATGCTATACTTCTGTTTTGGGATGCCCACGGTGAACTCCAACAGGTTTCCTAAAAGTCAGCTAAGTGCAGAAGAAAATAAAAATAAAAAAATTGAGTTTTTCCCCGTTTTCTATGAATGCGATAATGCCCTGCAGAAGCTTATTTTTATTTTTTTGCACCCAACTTCCTCTCAGGAAAACCTATTGAAGGTCACTGTTGGCCTCGACTTAGAAGAGGGGTGGTAGCTGTAACGTGAGCTGGCCACACTTGGATCGAAACTCAGCCAGTTTAGCAGGGACCAGACAAATGTTGATCCATGGTATGGTCACTATGGTTGAACAGAAGACAATCTAGTGACAGACTACTGTACAACGGCCCCGATTGAAAAAATCTGCTTGATCAGCACTGCAAGCAAAAGACTGCAGCACTGATCTGTGTGTTTAGACAGCGAGGAAGATTCCCCCCATCCATCTTGAATGTGTGGATGTGGGAAGTGGGTCCGTTTTTTCCATTTAACCCACTGGTTGAAGGAAACGGTCCAAAGAATGACGCAAAATGAAGCATGGGAGTGTGAAGATGGCCATGGCTGCTTTTGCACCCGTTTTTAGTTGAGTATGGCTTTAGTTTGTGCTTTTAAAGTAGCCATCAAGTCAGATTTACATCCATTGTTTAAAGCATATCCTAATTCTTCCACGGTATACAAATTCACTAATGTCTCATCTGGCTTTGCAAGTAGTGGAAATGTGTTATTACACCGACTGTACCTGCGTGTTTTTGTTGTTGTGTTTTTTTAGAAGCATCATCACTACCCCACAGAAGGTATTGTATATCTATGCAGACATGCTCAGGTTAGCAAATTTCTGGGTAAATAGCTGGAGAGGATTTCCAGGCCAATCTCACCAAGAACACCACAAAACGACTTTGTGGGCTTGCAGGTTCTTCAAACAGCCATCTCATGATGTCTATGGGCAGTCTTGGAACTTTATAGGCAACATTGTGTGTGAGCGCCTAGAAACAGCAGTGGTGTGATAATATCTTTCTGCTAACTGGCAATGCCGCTACTTCCTCTTAAGGAAGAAAGCAGCCTATAAATAAACAAAGAAAGCATTAAGGAAAACTGTTGCCACCTATTGGTGAATTATTTAATTGATCAGATAGCTGTTTAGTTTGACTTGCACACCTAACACAAATAGGGAGGACAAGGCCCTTCATAGCCTGTAAAGCCATTGAGTAAGCAGGCTACAAAGCACTTATACAAATCTGTTGTCAACAACTATCATAATACTATAATCAAACTGAAAGAATAACTGACAAAGCAAAACATGTGTCAAACTGCTGGAACTAAAGTTTGATATTTGGAATGCTAGTGCCAATGTAATAATATTCAGTTTACAGTGTTTTAGAGGGTATTCTGACTCGTGTGTCAGTCATTGTAGTAAGCAATGTTGGTGAACAACTGCAGTGAAAGCCTTACAAACATTCTGTTATAGATGCTGCAAATTAGGACTTGTAAGAGGGCTAGCTGCCTGACTGTCAATACCTCTGATGCAAATCAATGCAGATCAGTAGTTTAGACTCCACATATATCGGTGTTGGAACTCAAAAAAATAACAAGGTAAAGAATACAAAAACAGGCCATGTCTTATTACCTGTACTTGGTTGATTCAAAGTAAAAACAAAACAAAACAAAACAAAACAAAACAAAAAAAAAAACACACACAAACACAAAATATATTGGTTTTATGCAACATACTTAGTTTGAGAATAAGCAAAAAAAATTAACAGTAAAGGCCACTTTCACACTGAGGCACTTTACAGGCGTTTTTGCGCTAAAAATAGCGCCTGTAAACTGCCTCTAAGGCAGCCCCAGTGTGAAAGCCTGAGTGCTTTTACACTGGGGCGGTGCTCTTGCAGGACAGGAAAAAAAAAAGTCCTGCAAGCAGCATCTATGGGGCGGTACGGGAGCGCTGTATACACCGCCCTTGCCCATTGAAAAAAAATGGGCTCCGCTTTTGAAAGCAGCGCTAAGCGGGCACTTTTAACCCCTTTTGGGGGGGTTAAAATCGCCCTACTAGCAGTGCCGAAGCGCCGCTATAACAACGGTAAAGCGCCGCTACCGCTAGCAGACCCGCCGCTTCAGTGTGAAAGTGGCCTAAGGAGGAGAGATATTGGATTATTATTTATTTTGTCTCTTACGAACCACTCAGTGGAACCATCTGTGTCAATGTGATAGAGGCAGCGAGAGGACACTTACACTTGTGACACGGCGGTAGATCTGCGCAGCATTTTGGCACTCGGAGTAAGGGTATTCAGAAGTGGCCATCTCAAGCATGCACATCCCAAAAGCATACACGTCTACCGATTCATCGTATTTCTCCTCATACATCTCAGGCGCCATGAACTCAGGGGTACCTTAAATTAAAAGAACGGTTCAGAGACTCTAAATTTGCTGATATCGAGCAGGATGCTGGAGGCGCTACTCACCGCGACAGAGTTCGGGGGCGAGTGACCTGTGAGACAGAAAGCGGGGGCAAAGAAAAAAAAAGGAGGAAAGCTTCTTAGTCAGACTGTAAAGAAAACGTGATTAAAAAGTCTTCCATTGCAAGGCCTCGGATTTGGGGGAGGGTGGAGTAAATTGGCTGCAGAATATACCAAGGCTAAGTTATGTCCCTCTTGGAAAAAGCTGAATTTATAATTTTCTTCCATCGCCAAGTAAATGGATAGATGCAATGAGCTGTCTTCCCCGTTACCTGCTACTGCATCTATAAAACAGCAATACAAGAAAAAAGAAAAAAAAAAAGTCTCATTCTATAACTGCACATACCTGGAAGACGATACTGCCACCTGCTGTTGGGATGAAGAACTAGTTAGTCAGACTAGCTTGATGCACAAACTTTCCATTCACCTGGATGGGCTGAAGGAAGGGGTTGAAACCTTGCAATGGAAAACTGCCACGAGTCCAGTTAGCACAATTCATGGAAATTCCAATGGTTTTCTGCAAAAGCCCACTCACCAGATACCTTCTCTTCACATACTTACGGTGTGAACTGCAGTACACACTAATGGCCTACTGCAGCCAACATGGTGAGCCATGGCCTACAGGCAGAAAAACTCAGAAATACAGAGAAGTAGTCAGGATGAGCTGTATGAACCAAGGGTGCTGCTGCTTTCTATGTCTTATAGATGGAAGGGGGCTTTTCTAAAAGCTTTAGGGGGAAAACATTTGAAAGCATGGTTTTCAGACTACCTGGAAAAGAAAATTAGCAGCTGCTCTAAAAATGAAGATCAGCTTTCAAGCAAGAAACACAACCTACATGGGGGACAACTGTGGTAACGCGAGAACCGGTGTGTGTATACATTCGAAACAAGAGTAGATAATGTTTTAGATCACCTCATTTTTTAAACTGAAGACTGAACCAAGTAAATCCGCTTTAAGCCCAGAACATCTGTGGGAATTGGTGTTAGTTTGGAAAACCTTCCTTTTAATATTATTTTTTATTAAAAAGGCATCATGTGTAGATTGTGTTTAGTCCAGACACTACACAAGATATGTGGATCTCCTGGCACCCCCTGCTGTTCATGCGTTTCCGTAGAAGCAACTCGCTTTAAATTGGGCAAGATTCTGAGCGGGTTTTAGATAAACGTTACCGAAAACTGGCTCAATTCCCACTGTGACTTGAAGCTGAAAGGGGTCATTACCAGCCCTGCCTTCCACAAAACAAAGCAGACAATGTAAATATGAAAATTTAGTAGAGCAGAACATTAACACCATCAGTTTCTGACTAGTAAACCTATTTGGTGGTTACAGGAAAACTGGCAAGGCTGCTCATGGCAGGAGTAAATGGGAGACCAAAAAAAAAAAAAAGCAGTAAAAAGGGTTTCCACAGACCTACCTATTACACTCTTGGCAAATGATGCCCTCTTCAGCGTGGCCAGGCCCAGGTCTCCAATCTTCACAGACCCTGTGGGGCCAGTAATGAAGATATTGTCACACTTTAGGTCTCGGTGGATGATGGGAGGGGTTCGAGTATGAAGGAATTGAAGTCCTTTGAGAATCTGACGACACCAGCTACGAAGAACTTTCAGTTTCATCACTTTGAACCTCTTCAGATACCTGAGGTAAAAACAAATACATTATAGCAAAACTAAAGTATGTGAGGGGGGGGGGGGGGAAATCTTCAATGTTCTTCCAGCTTTACCTAACTGTACATACTACTTTGTAGAAGTTACCAATAACAAAATGCCGACCTCCTGCAATAAACTTCTCTTTTAAGCTTATTTTAAGTCTGTTAAATAATACATTGAAATGGTTAATTAAATGCAGTAGCTGCCAAGTGCAAAAATTAGGAGTAATTGGTACTCCCAGCCCTTCTCTTTTAATATAGAATGATTATCCTTTATGTTGTAGAAATCTGAAAGTGGGAGTGATTGAGTAGTTTAGCAAAGGAAAACTGGGTAGGGCTAAGAACACTCAGTCCACAAAAAGTGGAGTGTTTTCACAAAAGGACTAAGGGGTGACAAGGGCAATTCTGGCAAAAAGATATTTTCCTGTAGGTCTTTAATTGAAAAGTTCTGTGAATGAATGACGCGCCCATGTGGCAGAGCACACCTCAAAGAGTGACAGTGGGTGCGGGGTTAAGATTGCCAGCCCGCTGTCCCAGGGAAAGGGATCGCAGAGTGCCTGCAGGAGCAGGTACAGGTTACATATTCCACCCTAAAAAAGGGGGGAGCAATGATATATACATTTACCCTTTCACTGCCAGGTCCGTACGCCGTACGGACCTACAGAAGTGCCTGCAGGTGGCCAAGTCTGTGCGGCGCACAGACCTCATTTTCCCCTCTTCTATAAAGTCATGGTCACTTCAATGACCATAAACTTATAGCAGAATTGTTCAGCAGAAACTGCTGAATAATTCTATAACTCCGATCAACAAATTACATCTGGTTGATCAGAGTTATTAACCTAAAATATGACCCCCCCCTAACCGCCTCCCCCACCTCCCTGTCCCCTGACTCTCCAAATCCCGCCACAAAATTTCACCTAAAACTGCCCCCTCCCCCCCCCCCGCAGTCACCATCCACCCTCTTCCAGTCCCGCCGGCTTCAGGTGCTGCATGGGGCTTGGGGGTCCAGATGTGTGTCCCCCACCAGTCAGATCGTCCCCCACCCCCGATCCATCCCTGCTCAGAGCGCATCCCTCCTTCCCCTCCCGCCACTTGTGTCTTCTCCCTGCACTGAGCTCCGGCGAGCTGTCAGGCTTGGTAAACATGTGTTTAACAACACCCCCCGTAGTAGAGAGGGCGCATGCATCGATCACTCCATCTACCTGCTCACCGGGGATCTGTCTGCTGATCCCCGCTGAGCAGGTGGTTTACAGGTCCATGTCCGCAACGCTGATGTAGAGAGGACACAGCCCACTGTTCTCTATGGGGCAGTCGGATGGAAATGGACCGCTTGCCCAGTTCCATCGGATACCATCCGATCCAAACTGCTAGATAGATGGGGATTGGATTTTGCATAAGTCTGTTTTTAGCAGACTGGACTGCATCAGATGCAGGCAGGTGTATACGGACACATGTTAATTTACATCAGCCTCTCCATAGAGAACAATGGGTGGTCCAATTGGGCCCGCCTGAAAAACGGACAGGAAGACCCCATCGGTCTGCTTGTGTGAAAGGGGCCCAAGGCATTGTTAATACAGGGCATACATAGCATGCCTTTACGGGGACGCACAGGTGTTCTGTGCATCTCTGTGCAGGCAGTCCCATTGATGTCATTTGGGATGCAGCAACTGCACTAACAGAGCCATTGCTCCCAATTTTACCTCCATGTAGATTTAAGTTGGAATTTAGCAGGAATTTGGTAATATTAGCTGCGTTTTTATCTGCCAATAATGGTTTTAGTGTATTTTTAGCAAAAATATTGTTTTGATAAACATTTGTGCAAAAATACAGTGGGGCCTTGAAAAATAAATAAAAAAAAAACAACAACAGTAACACTTTTTTTTCCAGGGGCCTTTCACAAACTCTGAAAGCTGCAAGTGAAAAATGAAAACCTCCAGATTTTGAGAGAATTCCCCCCTCCCTCTCTCTCTCCTCTTACGCCCCCCCCCTCTCTGGGGGTCTTTCACAAATTCTGAAAGGGAAAAATTAAAACCTTCAGATTTTGAGAAATTTGGATATTTACACTTTTGCGTCTGTTCAGTTTTCACCATTTCGCAAAAAGGCGCAATTTAAAAGTTACAAATATTTGTTATTTATTAACTCAATACAGGTTAAGCTTTTATATTTAGTAGGAATTTTGTAAAAACTTGCTGTTTTGGGTCTCTGCCAATCATGATTTTAGTGGATTTTTAGCAAACATATTGTTTTGATAAACATTTGCGCAAATATCGTGGGACCTTAAAAATCAGTAGCACCTTCTTTTTAGTCTACTGGTCATGTGCTTTCAGAAAATATATGGTTTGGGGGGTATTTTACAAACTTTGAAAGCTGCAAGTGAAAACTAAAAAAGCAAAAAGGAAAAATTGAAAAAATGGTCTGGCCATTTTAGAGTACAAAATGGAGCACAGGGCCTGTTAGCAAAAGGGTTAAGGCTACATTCACACAGCAGTTTAGCCATGGACAGTTTGCAGTGTTAAGTGGTAGCTTCTAGATGCAGCAACACTCTGCACTGTGGCCTCAACTCCTGTCATTTTTATAGAGTTCAAATCTGACAGCTGTATCTGGTCGCATAGCCTGTGCAGGCAGCATTCACAACTGCCGACAAGGATTTACTGATAATTCTCGGCGACTGCATATAAACTGCATTGTGAAGGTAGCCTAATAAATTGATTGATAAAAAAAAAAAAAAAAAAAAAAAAAAGGGATCAGTGTCCCGTCAAAGAAAACTAAGGATACATGAATACAGGAGATACCAACTACAGCATAAAAGAATGCCAAGTGTGAAGCCATAGAGGTGCACACGCAAAAAAGAAATTACAAGGGCCTCATCTTGTATTTGGGGGTGCTATGAGAGGTAGGGGCTTTATTAAAAGAGAACAGAATATAAAAATAAAAAAAACACAACATTCATACTCAGGTAGGTGAATGCAGCATTGATCTGATGATGAATCTGTCCCCCGTCGGCTCAACACAGAAATGAGCAATCAAAGACTGTTGATCATTAAGTTTTTGGGTCAGCTCTGAGCAGAGTAGTGACTGACGGTGCTGTGCCCCTCCAGAACTCACTAAAGAGCCGGGCTGTGGGGGGGAAGCAGTTGGCTCAGGCTTTCAGCAGTGAACGGGGAGGCTGAGCCAACTGCCGAGTCAGGCATTGGGGCGGATCCCAACATAATTGTCAGGATCCCTGCAAAGCCTGGACTGGCTCTGAGGTCAGCCGACAGTGAGCTAAGCCTGCTGTTGGCCGAATCAGAGTCACAGGAGTGCAGAACTAAGTGCAGTCCATTGACCCACAGGAGAAGTATGGCCAGAGGAGCTTTAGTCATACTTCTCCTTTAAAAGTAAGAGTCACAGTCAAAATATAATGTTTCCATTCTCCTTTTGAATGTGACAAAAATCTTCCAATAAAAGAAACCTGTTCATTTAACAAGTTCAATGCATGCTATTTACTTATCTTAGATAATCGCAACCTCACCAGTTTCAGAGCCATCACTCAAGAGACACTATAGAATTTGCTCCTGCAAACGATGGATGCACATAAACTGACCACGGTTGTCAGGACTCAGCAGCCATGATTACTGTGGTCAGTACACAGAGGGGGACACAGGAACTGGCAGGATCAGCCAGGTTTTTACAGTTTAGAGAAAGGCAGATTAGACAGCACAAGCACTCTGCTATAAAGGGAACAATTATTATAATTTTTTTAGGGTTACAACCACTTTAACGCAAAGTGTGTTAATAAGCACAGACACGGAGCCAACTTGAAGACCACGGGGCTTGAGTGGGAACTAAAAAGGTGGCCTACCTGCCATTTTCACCTGCTCGTGACAGATATTTTATTCTTTTTGTTTTGATTTGTAGCACTTTGAGATCTTTTGATGAAAAGCGCATAATAAAATGTATTATTTATATCCTTTTAAATACAAGGAGCAGAAAAAAAATATTAGAACTGGTGACTGAGTTGTGTTTTATTTTAAACTTTCGGGGCTATTTTGGGGAGATGAGAACATAAAAGTGTATAACAAATATTACAAGTGGGTGCTGCTCACACATGGCATCAGCTGGCATGTAGACATCAGACAATGAGACAATTGGGTGAAGTCACTGGGATGCCTACCAAGAAATCACATAAGTTGCAATTTGTTGGCAAGCCTGTCAGCCAAATTGTGACCAATACTGCTTCAAAGCCAGCTGAAGGCACAGCATAAAGCACCTTTATATGGGGACACACAGCTGGTGAGAATTGAGCGTTAACCACCCCAGGTCACTGTGGCACTAAGCAACAAAACATAAAGAGCACTAAAAATGGACATTCATATTAATAACTGCTTGTAATATCTGCTGAGGAAGCTCCAATACTCAGAATGGACAGCTGAAGGCAGAGATTGAGAAATGTCCATATGCGCCAAGTAAAACCAAATCTATTAATAGACACACAGATTCTACTATCACAGTACCCATACAAAAGCACAGCTCATTGTACTAACTCAACTAACTATTCTGACACAATTGGACCAATTTTTGGTATAAATAAAAGTGCCATGGACTGGTGGTCAATAAACTGATCCTGACTAGTCTGTGAAGATAAACGTAGTTGTCCTTTAAAGTGGAAGTAAACCCTCCTATCGTTTTCAGCCAAGGAAGCTGCCATCTTTGCCTCTGTTTAATCTACAACTGCCATGATGCTGCGCATGTGATCAGGTTAGGACACCAGCCATTGGATGGTTTTACAGTTTGGTTGAGAGCACAACCAATGCGAGTGTTACATTTCCGGCACTGCCAGAAATGAAACCGTTTTATGGATGGGTTTACTTCCGCTTTAAGTTAAATAGTTATAGTTGGGCTCCATGCACACTGGGCTTAAAAAAAAAAAAAATGTCTGTTCCCTTGGGAGTAAAAAACACTCAGAACATTTTTTGTACAAAGTCTAGATGAGTTTAGAAGAGTTTTACGTTTTTTCTGCCAGTGAGCTCCAATCAGAAACGCAAACCAGAAGAGTTTTTTTTCCTGCCTCTAAACATTGCGCTCAAAATATGCCTGTAATCGTCCAAATGTGCATAGACACACAGCACAACATTGAGGTGGCTTCTACAGGCAGAACACAAAACTCCTGTACAAGCAACGTTTTTTCAAGCCAGTGTGCACGGAGCCTTAAAATGTATTTTACTTTCTGGATAAAGATTTTAAATAAAGAACAGTTGACCACTGTAAGCACCCGTCAGTGTTAAATGGTTTGTCTTAACCCTCCAACTGCCATCTTTGCTGGACAGCATGGGCTGTTAAAAATGAACAGACTTGCTGGATGGATCACCAGATAATAAAGCTACAGGGGGACTCACAAAGACTACTGTGTTAAGGCTAGAGCTGCACGATTAATCATTAAAAAATCGTTATGATTTAACCCCCCCCCCCCCTCACAATCTTAATACAGCATTTTCCTGATTCAGATTAAAGCGAAGGTCCCCAGGCAAATTATGGTGGAAAATAAGTATTTGGTCAATATCAAAAGTTCATCTCAATACTTTGTTATATATCCTTTGTTGGCAATGACAGAGGTCAAACGTTTTCTGCAAGTCTTCACAAGGTTGTCAGTCACACACTGTTGTTGGTATGTTGGCAGATCTCCTCTAGAGCAGTGATGTTTTGGGGTTGTCGCTGGGCAACACTGACTTTTAACTCCTTCCAAAGGTTTTCTATGGGGTTGAGATCTGGAGACTGGCTAGGCCACTCCAGGACCTTAAAATGCTTCTTACGAAGCCACTCTTTCGTTGCCCGGGCGGTGTGTTTGGGATCATTGTCATACTGACAATGGGCAACACGTTGTTTCATCTTCAATGCCCTTGCTGATGGGAGGAGGTTTGCACTCAAAATCTCACGATACATGGCCCCATTCATTCTTTCATGTACACGGATCAGTTGTCCTCTTCCCTTTGCAGAGAAACCGACCCAAAGCATGATGTTGCCACCCCCATGCTTCACAGTAGGTATGGTGTTCTTTGGTTGCAACTCAGCATTCTCTCTCCTCCAAACACGAAGAGTTGTGTTTCTACCAAACCGTTCTACTTTGGTTTCATCCGACCATATGACATTCTCCAAATCCTCTTCTGGATCATCCAAATACTCTCTAGCCAACCTCAGACGGGCCCGGACATGTACTGGCTTAAGCAGGGGGACATGTCTGGCACTGCAGGAGCTGAGTCCCTGGCGACGTAGTGTGTTACTGATGGTAGCCTTTGTTACATTGGTCCCAGCTCTCTGCAGGTCATTCACTAG
Source organism: Rana muscosa (assembly GCA_029206835.1). Lineage (NCBI taxonomy): Eukaryota > Metazoa > Chordata > Amphibia > Anura > Ranidae > Rana > Rana muscosa. Next base: position 160,872,204 of record CM055118.1, read on the forward strand.
GTCCCCCCCGAGTGGTTCTGGGATTTTTGCTCACCGTTCTTGTGATCATTTTGACCCCACGGGGTGAGATCTTGCGTGGAGCCTCAGATCGAGGGAGATTATCAGTGGTCTTGTATGTCTTCCATTTTCTAATTATTGCTCCCACAGTTGATTTCTTCACACCAAGCTGCTTGCCTATTGCAGATTCAGTCTTCCCAGCCTGGTGCAGTTCTACATATTTGTTTCTGGTGTCCTTCGACAGCTCTTTGGTCTTCACCATAGTGGAGTTTGGAGTGTGACTGTTTGAGGTTGTGGACAGGTGTCTTTTATACTGATAAGTTCAAACAGGTGCCATTAATACAGGTAATGAGTGGAGGACAGAGGAGCCTCTTGAAGAAGATACAGGTCTGTGAGAGACAGAAATCCTGCTTGCTTGTAGCTGACCAAATACTTATTTTTCACCATAGTTTGCAAAAAATTTTTATTTCCAAACAAATCAGACAATGTGATTGTCTGGATTTGTTTCCACATTTTGTCTCTCATAGTTGAGGTATATCTATGATAATTGCAGGCCCTTCTCATCTTTTCAAGTGGGAGAACTTGCACAATTGGTGGCTGACTAAATACTTTTTTGCCCCACTGTATATTGCAGCCATTTGCTAAAATCATTTAAGTTCATTTTTTTCCTCATTAATGTACACACAGCACCCCATATTGACAGAAAAACACAAAATTGTTGACATTTTTGCAGATTTATTAAAAAAGAAAAAAACTGAAATATCACATGGTCCCAAGTATTCAGACCCTTTGCTGTGACACTCATATTTAACTCAGGTGCTGTCCATTTCTTCTGATCATCCTTGAGATGGTTCTACACCTTCATTTGAGTCCAGCTGTGTTTGATTATACTGACTGGACTTGATTAGGAAAGTCACACACCTGTCTATATAAGACCTTACAGCTCACAGTGCATGTCAGAGCAAATGAGAATCATGAGGTCAAAAGGAACTGCCCGAAGAGCTCAGAGACAGAAATGTGGCAAAGCACAGATCTGTTCAAGGTTCCAAAAATTTTTTTTGCTGCACTTAAGGTTCCTAAGAGCACAGTGGCCTCTATAATCCTTAAATGGAAGACGTTTGGGACGACCAGAATCCTTCCTAGAGCTGGCCGTCCAGCCAAACTGAGCTATCGGGGGAGAAGAGCCTTGGTGAGAGAGGTAAAGAAGAACCCAAAGATCACTGTGGCTGAGCTCCAGAGATGCAGTCGGGAGATGGGAGAAAGTCAACCATCACTGCAGCCCTCCACCAGTCGGGGCTTTATGGCAGAGGGGCCCGACGGAAGCCTCTCCTCAGTGCAAGGCACATGAAAGCCCGCATGAAGTTTGCTAAAAAAAAAACACCTGAAGGACTCCAAGATGGTGAGAAATAAGATGGTGAGAAATAAGATTCTCTGGTCTGATGAGACCAAGATAGAACTTTTTGTCCTTAATAAGCGGTATGTGTGGAGAAAACCTGGCACTGCTCATCACCTGTCCAATTCCATCCCAACAGTGAAGAATGGTGGTGGCAGCATCATGCTGTGGGGGGTGTTTTTCAGCTGCAGGACGACTGGTTGCAATCGAGGAAAAGATGAATGCGGCCAAGTACAGGGATATCCTGGACGAAAACCTTCTCCAGAGTGCTCAGGACCTCAGACTGGGCCGAAGGTTTACCTTCCAACAAGACAATGACCCTAAGCACAAAGCAAAAATAACGAAGGAGTGGCTTCACAACAACTCTGTGACTGATCTTGAATGGCCCAGCCAGAGCCCTGACTTAAACCCTATTGAGCATCTCTGGAGAGACCTAAAAATGGCTGTCCAACAATGTTTACCATCCATCCAACCTGACAGAAATGGAGAGGATCTGCAAGGAGGAATGGCAGAGGATCCCTAAATCCAGGTGTGAAAAACTTGTTGCATCTTTCCCAAAAAGACTCATGGGTGCATTAGATCAAAAGGGTGCTTCTACTAAATACTGAGCAAAGGGTCTGAATACTTAGGACCATGTGATATTTCAGTTTTTCTTTTTTAATAAATCTGCAAAAATGTCAACAATTCTGTGTTTTTCTGTCAATATGGGGTGCTGTGTGTACATTAATGAGGAAAAAAAAAAGAACTTCAATGATTTTAGCAAATGGCTGTAATATAACAAAGAGTGAAAAATTTAAGGGGGTCTGAATACTTTTTGTACCCACTGTATATTTTTAGCAGAGACCCTGGAGAATAAAACGGAGATCATTGCAATATTTTATGTCACAATGTCTTTGTGCAGCAGTCTTGTAAAAGCAATATTTTTAGGAAAAAATACACTTCAATTAATAAAAAAAAAAACTAAACCGTAAAGCAGCCCAATTTGTTTTGTATAATGTGAAAGATGTTACGCCGAGAGTCGTGATCTTTATTTTATCCAGAATCGTGACGCTTTAGTCAAGGCTAGTAACAGACCATCGTATATGTAATTTTTCAATCTGCCGGTGGACTGCAGGGTTTAGTAAAACCTCATTCACAATGTGTGTATAATTCTCTGCCCTGTGTGAGGGTCATGTATACCCGCATGAAGATGCACAGGTGTTCAGTGGATCCCTGTGCAGGCGGTCCCATAGCTGTCAATTGGGACCCAGTGGCTGCACAGACACAGTCACTGTTACCAAAGTAGCACCGTAGGTGCAATAGGGGCCATGCACCGTTGTCACACAGAGCAGCGGCTGTGTGTGTGTTTTGCCACTGTGTATCAATTAACAGCTATGAGACTTGCCTGCATATATGGCCCTTATACAGGGCATGGATGCACACACCCCATGTGAACAAGGCCAACTTTAAAAGCGTAACCCCACTTTTGTTGAGAAAAACACATTCCCCCCTGGGTGCCCTATGTATGTACATTGCAGGGATTATAGCAACCTTTGTTGCCGATTCCTACCTTTTGTTATTCTGAAAAAAATCCATGTGCGTTTGTCTGTGCAGAGTAAGGATGAGCTCAGGCGTGTTCGCAACCGCACGTGCAGAGCCCGCCAGGAAGTCGGCACTGCAGAGCGCCTATCACAAGCAGTGGGACATTTTCCCGATCCGTGGCTGTAGAGACTGGATCCTAAACACTGCACTGGGTATACCTGTCAAAACTACCCGTTAGAAAGGCAAAAGGGAGGGAATCATTTGGGGCTTATCCTATGGCACTGAAAGTCAGCAGATTCCCCCCCCCCCCCCATCTATAAGGAATAGCTGCAATGCATGGGTGACACTCTTAGACCAGAGAAATATCTGTCACAGGGGTTGCCCACATAAATTCAAAAAGCTATGGGGCCCATGGTTGGATAACCCAGGTCTATACCCGATTGATCTGGCGATGGACAGGATCCTCCGTCACTATTGTAACAGATACACCTGCTTCATCTAAGCTCTTGTGCATCAAGTAATTGCTCTGGAACCGTCTGTCCTAGGTTCTACCTACTTTCCAATAAAATCTTTTGAAGAAAAAAAGCCAACAAACCAAAACAGCTGCTCCTATAATAAATTGGAACTAAAACCTCTCATCTTGCACAGCCAAAGAAGCTGCCATCTTAACCTCTGATCTGGAGTTGCCATGGTGCTGCACAAGTGAAAAGCTCTGACACCAGCCATTTGATGGCTTGTCACAGTTTGGTTAAGAGAGGACATAAAGGACACTAGTAGTAACTTTAAAGCTGGCCATAGATGGATCATAATTTGGCCAGTTCAGCATGGATTGGCCGAAATTCAATCCATGTGTAGCCATTCTGGTTTGTCTGAACTTCTGTCGATCAGCAGCTGCAGCCCTTAATCTGTGATTTCTGACAGCAGGGAGTCCCAATGTGAGAATACAATGTCCCGGTGTTGGGAATTCCACCATCAACATTGGTTGTGTGGATAGAGGATTCTAATCCATGGTCAGCTTAAAGCAGTTGTATGACCGGAAAAAAAAAAAGAAAAAACCCTGTAAGGCAAAAGGCATGATGAGGCTTCGCTTGAGCTTCGATGAGGCTTCGCCATGAACTTCTGAGGAGGCTTTGAAGATATAATTTTGGAGGCAAGGCAAAAAAGGGCTTTTTATAACAGCTTACCTGTAAAATCCTTTTCTTGGAGTACATCACGGGACACAGAGCGACTTAGTCATTACTAATGGGATTATATAGATTACCTTCAGGTGCTGGCACTGGCAACTTCCAAACCGGAAGTACCCTCCCCTATATAAGCCCCTCCCATCCGGGAGAACCTCAGTTTTGTAGCAAAGCAATAAGTGTCCCCCAAAAGAAGGGTGGGACCTCTGTGTCACGTGATGTACTCCAAGAAAAGGATTTTACAGGTAAGCTGTTATAAAAATCCCTTTTTCTTTTTCGTACATCACGGGACACAGAGCAGCATAGTCATTACTAATGGGACGTCCCAAAGCAATGCCAAATGAGGGGGGGGATACACTATACATAAGCTGGGCGCCATCAGGCATGAGGATCTTTTGCGGCCTGCAACACACTGCGCCCAAAGGCGACATCCTCCTGACTTCTAACGTCCACCTGGTAGAACCTAGTAAACGTGTGTACTGAAGACCATGTTGCGGCCTTACAGATTTGAGCCAGGGAGGCCTGGTGATGCACTGCCCATGAAGTTCCAACTGCTCTTGTGGAGTGCGCCCTAACTTTGAACGGAGGCGGTCTCTTTTTCAAGCCATAGGCTTGTATTATGACCTGTCGAATCCACTTGGCTAAAGTAGATTTTTATGCTGCCTGACCCTTTCTGGGGCCTTCCGGCAGAACAAACAAAGCATCCGTTCTACGAATCTGAGCAGTGGCTTTTAGATAAGCTTTAACTGCTCTTACTACATCCAAAGAGTGCAATAACTTTTCCTCTACCGAGGTAGGTTTGGGAAAAAAAGAAGGAAGAACCACATCTTGGTTCAAATGAAACCTCGATACCACCTTAGGAAGAAAGGCTGGATGAGGACGTAACACTACTCTGTCCTTATGGACAACCAGATATGGCTCCTTACAGGACATGGCGGCTAATTCCGATACTCTTTTAGCCGAACAAATGGCTACTAAGAAAATCAATTTCCTGGTGAGAAGAACCAAGGAAATATGCTGTAATGGTTCAAATGGTTGTTTCTGTAGAACCGACAGAACCAGGTTTAAGTCCCATGGACATATAGGAATACTAACCGGAGGGCTAATACGCATCACTCCTTGTATGAAAGCTTTGACTAATGAATGCAAAGCCAAGGGCCTTTGAAAAAATATTGACAAGGCCAAAATCTGACCCTTGATAGTACTCAAGGCAAGCTTCCTATCCACAGCCCACTGTAGGAAGTCCAGAATCCTACCTATTACGTACTTACGCGGATGCCATTTCTTGGCCTCACACCACGCGATGTACGCCTTCCAGATCCTATAATAGATCTGCCTGGATACCGGCTTCCTGGCATTGATCATGGTAGATACCACCGGATTAGAGAGACCTCTCTTTTTTAGAATGTGGGCTTCAATAGCCAGGCCGTCAAACCTAGGGCTGGTAAGGAAGGGTGGTATATCGGTCCCTGTGAAAGCAGGTCCGGACGATGTGGGAGGGTCCAAGGACTCCCCACTGACATCTTTACGATCTCCGCGTACCATGCTCTTCTGGGCCACGCTGGAGCCACCAGAACCACCGGTTTCTTTTCTACCCGGATTAATCGCGGTAACAATTGTGGCGGTGGGAATGCATATATCAGCTTGAACGGATCCCAAGGGAACACTAGGGCATCCGAGCCGCACGCTAGGGGATCCCTTGTGCGAGACACAAATCTGTCCACCTTTGCGTTGAATCTGGATGCTAGCAGATCTACATCCGGTGTTCCCCACCGCTGGCATATTGCCTGGAAAACCTCGGGGTGAAGAGACCATTCCCCCGGGAATAATTGCTGGTGACTTAGAAAGTCCGCCTTCCAATTCTCCACTCCTGGGATGAAAACCACGGATATGGCTGGGACATATCTTTCTGCCCATTTCAGGATGCAATTCGCTTCCCTTTGGGCTGCACGACTCCTGGTGCCACCCTGGTGATTGATATATGTCACTGCCGTGGCATTGTCTGATTGAATTCTGACAGGGGACCCTTGGAGTTTGGATGTCCATGCTACTAGGGCATACCGGGCTGCTCGTATCTCTAAGAGATTGATGGGCAGGGCCTTCTCTGCTTCTGACCACTTGCCCTGTAGAGACCATTGCTCCAGTACTGCCCCCCAGCCTATGAGGCTGGCATCTGTAGTGACCACCTTCCAAGAAACCGGACTGAAGGGTTTCCCTTTTTCCAGATTCTGGGGCACCAACCACCAATGGAGGCTCTTGCGAACGGAAGGGGACAGGGACATTGGTAAGTCTAAAGCCTGAACTTTTTTGTTCCAGGCTGACAGTATGGCCCTCTGCAAGTTCCTTGAATGGAATTGACCGTAGGGTACTGCTTCGAATGAAGCCACCATTTTTCCCAGCAGCCTCATGCACAGGCGTATGGATGGTTTTCTTTTTGTACCCACTAAGTGGGTCAAATCTTTCAAAGACGACACCTTCTCTGGGAGGTAAGAAAATCTTTCTCTGATTTGAATCCAGCCTTAGCCCCAAGTATTCCAGACTTTTGACTGGTCTTAGAGCTGACTTGTCTCGGTTGATAATCCAACCGTGATATTCCAGATACTTGATTGTCTCGTGAATAGCTACTTCCAGTTTTTCCACTGAGTGGTCTATTAGTAGCAGGTCGTCTAAATATGCCATTATCGTTACACCCCGTGTTCTTAGATTGGCCAATAGTGGGGCCAGAATTTTTGTGAACACTCGTGGTGCTGTGGCCAGACCGAAAGGTAAGGCTCTGAACTGAAAATGGCGCCCTTCTACTGCAAAGCGTAGAAATTTCTGGTGGGCCGGAAAGATGGGAATATGCAGATAAGCATCCTTTATGTCGATCGAGGCTAACCATTCCTGCCCTTGTAGGGCGGTGGCCACCGATCGGATCGACTCCATCCGAAAAGTCCTGATATGTAGGAACTTGTTTAGCCCTTTTAGATTTAATATGGGCCTCATGTCCCCATTTGGTTTGGGGACTGTGAAGAGGTTTGAGTAAAACCCGAACCCGCATTCCTCCAAGGGAACCTTCATGATTACACCTTGGAGCAATAGTTGTTCTAGTGCCAGAAAGAGGGATCCTCTCTTCTGGGGATCGCTTGGCACGTTTGACCTCATAAAATGGGCAGGAGGAGTGTCTTTTAACTCCAGCTTGTATCCCAGACTTACTGCGGAGATCACCCATCTGTCTCTGATGGTGTCCTGTCAGGTCTCTGAACAACTGAAGTCTTCCCCCCCACCCGATTGAGTGGGGGCAACCCTCATGACTTGGGGGGAGGTTTCGTACCTCTCTTGACCCAGGGTTTCTTGTTACCCTGTGATTGTCCCTGATTTCTGCCCCCAGGATTTGACCGCGGAGGCCGTCGGAACGGTTTCACAGCCGATGTGCCAGGGACTGGAGAAGTAGGCCTCTTAAAAGAAGGACTTCTAACTTTGTTCTTAACCGGCAAGGTGTACTTTTACCGGCAGAAATTTTTTGGATATACTTGTCCAGATCTTCTCCAAATAAGCGTTCTCCATGAAATGGGAAGCTAATCAGCAATTTCTTACAGGGAGCCTCAGCAGACCAGTTTTTGAGCCATAGAAGCCTACGCATATGTACTACAGACAGCGTAAAGCGGGAGGCCTGTTGGATTGTATCCTTTATGGCGTCCACCGCAAAACACAAGGCTCTAGGTAGGTCAGCTAAGGCAAGAGCCTGCTGATCTGGTAAGTCCCTTAAGACTTGTTTTAACTGATCCTTCACTGCTTGGCAGACCCCAATAGCTGCTACTGCAGGTTGTGTCACCATGCTTGCTGTAGAGAAAGCAGATTTTAGTAAAGACTCCAATTTTTTATCTATTGGGTCTTTGAACATTGGAACATTATCTACTGGACATGTCAGTGATTTATCCACATAAGAGATGGCTGCGTCCACTGTGGGCACCTTCCATTTTTGTATGAACTTATCCTCCATGGGATAGATCACCGGAAATCTCTTGGGGGAAGTAAATATTTTATCAGGATGCTCCCAATCCTGGTAAATAAGCCCTTCCAATAAGGGGTGGATTGGGAAGGAACAGACAGTCTGGGGAGCTTTTAGCGACCCCAGCGAGGAGACAGTAGTGGTTGATGGCTCCGCAAGAGGCATTTTAAATGCTGATCGGACCATGTTAGTCAGAGACTGAACCCATAATCTTTCAGCCTGAGATGCTGAGAAAGGTTCTTCCACTGTTGATTCCTCTATAACCTAATCAACCTCATCCTGATCCCCTTCAGGTAGGTCGATCTCTGTGTGGGGGTGTTCCTCCACTAACAGGCACTCTGAAGGAGGAGACGGAGATCGGACGCGCTTTCCGTGTAACAGGGAAGCAGCGATGAATGCTGTTAATCTCTCTTCCAATCCTCCCAGAGTTGAGGAAAAAACCTCCTCTGTTATATATACAGGAGCAGGTGGACTGGGGGCAGCCACAGCACCAGGTACTCCTGCGGGGTTCCTACGGCTACTAACCTCTGAAATTTCAGGGGAGATTGGTGCAGTACAAGCATGCCCAAAATACTCAGAGCCCGATGGAGACCCCTTTCGCTTCTTGGAAGATTTATTTCCAGAGCGTCTGGACGACATATCCTTTAAGCACAAAGCTGAGGTATTCCCGTCGTCATACACCACTTTTACTGGGAATAGTCTAACACAGTTGCTGCTATATACCAGTTGGTGTCCACTAAAGTGCCTTTCTATGGGGATGCCTGCATCAACCGCCTCTGTGTGCCACCGTTTTGTTGCTAGCTCTGTTTGCATCCAGCTGACACTTGTACTGTGTCTTTTATCCATGCTGGGACGCCTGCACATGCGCAGAAGCGCCGCGGCGCGCATCGAGCGTCATCCACCAGCCCCGCCCCTTTTTCGCTTATCTCTACATAGGAGGCGCGTGCACGCGCCTTCAGCGCTTTTTTTGAAAAAATAAGCAGGGACTAGGAGCCAGGGCCCTTTTTGCCGGAGGGCCTGTGCGGTGGATGAGTGCAGCAACAAGGCAGAGGAAGTGGATTCCCACAGAGAACTTACCAACTGCCTGGATCTTTTGACTTGAAAAGACAAAGATCCACATGACAAGAAAAAATGGACCACAGCGGCCTCTAGTGGTTTAACACAGGTACCGCGGTCTCCCTTTTTTTTTTTTTTTTCCTTGACTACTATTAAAATTTTACATTTTCCAGTAGTTACAGGCATGCACAGATGTTTAGCGGGAATACCGTTAGGTAACAGACAGAAAGACAAATTAGGCTTGGGGGTCCCCCAATAGAACCAAGTTCCTGGGGGCCCCCACTTACCTCTTCCCCGCCGCAGGACTCTGTTTGGTCCACAGAAGCCCAAATTTCACCTATCACGGCAGGCATTGTAATTAAACCTTCAGGGACCGGGTTCCCAAGGATTCCACTCCCCTGGACCTGTATAGCACCCTGCACAGAAAACATCTTGGTCGTGGGTATGACCAGAGCTCTGGATCCCAGGGTCCAGCCCTCCTAAGAGAGGCATTACAGGCAAAACCTTGCTCTTCTGTTGCAAGGCCCAGGTACCGACCGTTTAGCTATGAAGCTTTTTTGGTCGGATCCGGAACAGCTTACTGAGGCCCATAAAAGAACCTGTACGCAAGCCCAGTGAAAACACATGTTACTCTTTGGCCAACACCTTAGACACTGGCAAAAAACTGAGGTGCTCCCGGATGGGAGGGGCTTATATAGGGGAGGGTACTTCCGGTTTGGAAGTTGCCAGTGCCAGCACCTGAAGGTAATCTATATAATCCCATTAGTAATGACTAAGTCGCTGTGTCCCGTGATGTACGAAAAAGAAAGCAGGTGTAAACAGGACTGTCAGCTAACCATTTTATTCAGTGACAGCGTTCAGAGTGCTTTAACAAAGCTTGTCTGAAGCCTTGTTTTGAAGCAAGTGTAAACTAGCCATTAATGTGTGTTGAAGCCAACGCAAGTGTAAATGAGCCCTTTGCGTATACTTTGACTCTCCAGAAACTTTACACTTACCCAAACCTGCCAGCAGAGGGAGCCTGTTGGCAATTCAGCACATGGTTAAGATGATGGACGAGCTGACAATGAGAAAGCTTATTGTCCCAAATTCTCAGCATTCCTTCCCAGTGTGCAGACCTCAAATGCACAAAAGCACAAGCTGAAACCCACCCACTTCCTTCCAAACTTCCTGCTGCCCCAGACTGACACCCCTAAGGAAGAAATTGGATATTGCCTCACAGAACCCCGCTCAGGAATTTATTTAACGTTTCATGTGTTTTAGGCAAGGCAGAGGAATTTATGAACTTTAAAGACAAAGAAGGCAGGGGGCAAAAGTGTAAAAGCAGATTCACTAAAGATCATCTGATAATTCCTTGCTGCTTTTTACATGCACAGAGTGAGTTTGTGATTTGTGAAGATTATGTTGAGCCAACACAATTACATACAGCACAAATCTGTCCCAGATTTGAAGAGAATAATCACATCCCCAAACAATGTAACCAGTCCGTCAAAGAGTGGAAATTTCCTCCGTCTGGAAAATGCTTTCAACAGCATGCCAACATCAAAAAAGGACTAGGATGCAACACAGTCCGAAATAATTTCTACTTAGACCTGAATTCCAGCCCTTCCATCAGTCCTAAAGAATTGTACAGGTGGGTTCTCTCCTGCACTAAAACTGCTTAGGCCCCTTTCAAGCTACTGCGACTTCAAAGTCGCGCGATTTTGTCAAGTTAATTCCTCCCCAGTATCTTTCAATCGCTGCATTTCAGTTCTTTTAACCATGGAGGTGCAGCAGCATGAGTGAGCACTACCTAGGGTGGGGTGGTATGCGTGCTAATGCATCCACCTATCAAAGCATTTTCATAGGTGGATAACTACTCCCAGGAGCCAGCCCACTGCTTACATTAGGGCTAAGGGCTCTTGAGAGGAGTACTGAGGCAGGGTACTGTGATGCTTTCAGGGAGTTATGTACGGCACCCTGCCAGCCCCTCGCACTAGCCATGATCTGCCTGTATTGCACAGTTAGAGGCACACAGACTCAAAGAGGACATCAATGAGTATAAAATTAAGGTATGTAATAAATGAAAACACCTATGCAGTGTTCAATCCTCAAAGTCCAGTCCAACCAGGCTTACCTAAAAGTTTTGACACGTCCACAGACATCCGATCCAGTGAGGTACCTCAGCAAAACAATACAGAGATACCCCATTAGACAGCAGGAAGGTGAAGTGTCACGTTTTTGGATTATAGTGAATGCAGGGTCCAATAAAAGTTTATGTATATGTAATGTTTATGTAAATGTAATCACTTCTTTAGAAGAATGGGATTCCCGCTGAAATTTATAGCTTGGATACGAACACTCTATACTGGTCCCACGGCATGCATTAAGCTGAATTGCTCCCTGTCTCCTCCGTTCCCCCTGCAGAGGGGCACCAGACAGGGATGCCCTCTCTCCTTGGCTCTCTTCGCCCTGGCCATGGAGCCCATTGCTGAAGCCCTCAGGAGCTCCGTGGTCTTAGGGTGGGCTGGCTGGAGGAGAGAGTGGCTCTCTATGCGGATGATCTGCTGCTTTTTTTTGAACAACGCTTGTGACTCTCTGTGGGGTGCACTCGGTGTCATGGATGCCTTCTCCATCTACACAGGGTTGAGTGTGAACTGGCACAAGTCTCAGTTGTTCCCAGTGGATGCGGGGGCCAAGTCCTCCTCACCCTCCTCTCTCCCACTTCAGTGGGTTGAACAGTTTACTTATTTAGGTGTTGTTGTCTCAAGAGCGAGTGGGGACTTTGTGCAACTCAATCTTGACCCTGTCTTGGTAGTCATTAAAACCAAACTAAAAGCGTGGAGTAATCTTCCCCTTTCCCTCACTGAGCACATTAATCTTCTCAAGATGAATATCCTCCCTAAACTTACATACATTTTTCGGAACTCCCCACAATGGCTGACTAAAGTTTTCTTTAATTCTCTCAGGCAACTCTTCCTCTCCTTTATTTGGGGGCCCAAACCACCTAGATTCAAATATACCACTTTGACCAGGCCTGTGGAAAGTGGGGGCTTGGCTCTCCCTGATTGCCACAAGTATTACTTGGCCACTCAGCTTGTGACCGCCCATTGGTGGCTGCAGCAAGACCTGACCAACTCTGCAACGGTGTTGGGTTGGAGGCGGCCATAGTGGGGTCTCTGGAGGCATTGAAGGGGTTGCTATTCAGGGGGCCTAAAATGAATCACAATCTCACCCCTTCGATGCGTACCACTCTGCGGGCATGGAAGGTGGGTGAGGCGCTGAGGGCACCCCAGCCGAACTCTTGGTCTCCTCACACCCCCCTGTGGCTGAATCCTAACCTATCGCATTTCAACACTACCCAGGATCCACAGGCCTGGGCCAAATACTAAATACTGACCCTTGAACATGTTATCCCCAACAGAGAGCTCACCCCCTTTCACATTTTATGCACCAAATTTAATGTGCCTGCACGGGCCCATTAGAGGTATCTTCAAATTGCTCATGCCTACAGGTGTCAATTTTTAGGCCAACCAGTTGAATTGGTATAACTCTGAGCTCGAATCCACCCTCCGGGTAAAAGACTTGGAGAAACCCACGTCTCAGCTCTATGGGTCCCTGCTGGCCCCGAGCTGTCCTCCCTCGCAGGACTGGAGGGAGATTTGGGACTTTCCCTTTTCCCCTCTGGTCTCAGCAAGGGACAAATTGGTCCAATACAAAATTGTGCATAGAGCTCACTACACACCTCACAGGTTGCACCAGATGTCGCCGGCGCATTCTCCGGCGTGCTGGCGTTGCTCCTATCAACCGGGGGACTTTTTCCAAATTTTTTGGGTTTGCCCGGCAATCGAACATTATTGGAAAGAAGTACTCCAGGTGATTACTAAGGTCACTAAGACTCGTGTTCCTTATGATCCTACATATTGTCTGCTGGGGCTGGTGGAACAAATGTCAATGATCAGAGCCAGGAAAATACTCATATACCTGTTGCTATATTATGCTCGTAAGGCCATTACGATGAACTGGAAACAATCGTCTCCACCCTCTGTCAGATTCTGCAAAAAGCCTAGTGAATGCCAGTTTGCCCCTATATAAAGCCACCTACTCGGGCAGGGGATGTCCACAAAAATTTGAGAAGGTATGGAACTGTTGGCTAGATGATAATACCACGGCAAATGATGCAGTAACCAATGCCTAGATTGACAATATATCTTTAGTCTGTTAGTTTATTGACCCAACTATTCTCATGTTGCATTATCCTGTCAATACCAATTTGAGCACAGATTATCCTGAACTGAACCTCTCCCCACATTGGGGTTATAGTATAAGATAAGTTAGGCTGTTTATGTTGTGTGTTGTGCCCTGTTGGTGTGTTGCCGCAACTGAGGAACTGCCCCTGCGTGGGCAAATGTTCAGGCCCTGCGTGGGCTAGTTTTGTATGCCAATGTAAACTTCAATAAAAAAAGATTTTGCAAAAAAAATAAAAAATTAATCACTACTTTGCTACTTGAGGCTCCAAAAAGTAACATACGGTAATAGAAGAATCCTGCACCGTTTTTTTTTTTTTTCCATTATTATTTTTTTTTTTTAAATAGCCAAAAATGAAAAACGCCTGTAAACTAAACACAGCTAAATGCGAGTTGCCGCATTAAGAAGCATTGGCGCTTGAAATGCCTGTAAACTCAGCTTTTGGACCCATTTTTTTGCGTTCCAATAAGTGCCTCTAAGCTCAACTGCCAAGAAACGACTGTAAACAACCCTGTGTACATAGACAGATAAATAACATGGAGGAAAGTTCGGGGGCAGTTGAAAAAAACTCCCAACTGCTCCTAAACGTCCGTTTACCAGCAGTAGTGTACATGAGGCCTAACACAGCAGCATAACTAAATGGTGCAAATTTAGTAACCAAAAAAATATACTTTATTTGCTCTTTTTATGCCCCCTTATTGTGAGGCAAACTTAATGTCTGCCCGAAAGAAGTACTTTTAGTGGCAAAATCTCCAAGTAAGCTTAAAGCTCAACTTTGTGCCATCGCTTCACTCTCCTCTGGGAGATTCACAAAATGTGCAACCCTAGGCTTCATTTTATGAATGATTGGGAGGAAAAGTAGGGAGAGACAAGACAGCAGTGCTGGGGTCTATATGACCTGCTGCTCTCACATCAGAGAATCCCGGAAGCACAGCAGAAACTGTAATAATCCCAGCATGTAAACAGATTGCAGGATTTGATTAAAACTGAATGCCAAAGCCTTTGGCAGATCCAGAGATATAGCAAGCTAAATTTATATACAAATATTGACATTTCCTATAAAAGTTCAAGTTATCTCTGCCCTCTACCCAGCCTTCCTGTTGTCACATAGGGGGAGATTTACTAAACCTTGTGCACTTAAAATCTGGTGCATGGTAGCCAATCAGCTTTTAACTTCTGCTTGTTCAATTAAGCCTTGGCAATAAGGCTGGGTTCACACTAGTGCGACACGACAGCCGTCCTACTTTGGATCCGACTTTGCCCCGCGACACTAAGCCGACATATGTCCGTCCGACTTTCAATGAACGAGGATCCGACTTGGATCCCCGCCAATAGCAGGCACTGTGTTTGGTATGAATCTTGAGGGGGAACTCCAGGCCAAATTTTAAATAAAAAACCGGCATGGGTTCCCCCTCCAGGAGCATGCCAGGCCCTTGGGTCTGGTCTGAATTTGAAGGGGAACCCCCCCTACGCCGAAAAAACGGCGTGGGTTCCCCCCCCCCAAAATCCAAACCAGACCCTTATCCGAGCACGCAACCTGGCAGGCCGCAGGGGAAGAGGGGGGCACGAGAGAGCGGCCCCCCCTCCCTCCTGAACCGTACCAGGCCACATGCCCTCAACATGGGGGGGTGGGTGCTTCGGGGCAGGGGGGCGACCTGCGGCCCCCCACCCCAAAGCACCCTGCCCCCATGGTGATGAGGACAGGGCCTCTTCCCGACAACCCTGGCCGTTAGTTGTCGGGGTCTGCAGGCGGGGGGCTTATCGGAATCCGGGAGCCCCCCTTTAATAAGGGGGCCCCCAGATCCCGGCCCCCCACCCTATGTGAATGAGTATGGGGTACACCTACCCATTCACCTGGTGGAAAAAAAATGGCAATAAAAACACAACACAGCTTTTTAAATTAATTTATTGCACAGCTCCGGGGGTCTCCGCGCTCTCCGGTTCTTTCTTCTGCCGGGCCTGTGCTATCTCCTTCCAGCTCTTTTGCTAGCGGGGCCCGGTCTTCTCCGTCGCCTTCTTCTTCTCCCGCTCTCCGGTTCTTTCTTCCGCCGGGCCTCCGCTATCTTCTTACAGCTCTTTTGCTAGCGGAGAGGCCCAGTCTTCCCGTCCGGCTCTCCGTTGTCTTTCTGCCGGCCCCTCCACTATCTTCTTCCAGCTCTTTTTCTAGTGGAGGGGCCGGTCTTCCTGTCGCCGTCTTCTTCTCTCTTCTCCTCCTCGATGTTGACACGTCGCTTCCTCCCGCTCTAATGCTGGGTGTTGCGGTGCGCGCCGATTGATATAGGCTTCTTATGACGTCACAGTCACATGCTCCGGGTGGCCCCGGAGCATGTGACTGTGACGTCATGGGAGCATGTGACTGACGTCATGAGACGCCTATATCAATCGGCGCGCACCGCAACACCCAGCATTAGAGCGGGAGGAAGAGACGTGTCAACATAGAGGAGGAGAAGAAGACGGCGACTGGAAGACCGACCCCTCCACTAGCAAAAGAGCTGAAAGAAGATAGTGGAGGGGCCGGCAGGACAACGGAGAGCCGGACGAGACAACGGGAAGACCGGGCCTCTCCGCTAGCAAAAGAGCTGTAAGAAGATAGCGGAGGCCCGGCGGAAGAAAGAACCGGAGAGCGGGAGAAGAAGAAGGCGACGGAGAAGACCGGGCCCCGCTAGCAAAAAAGAGCTGGAAGAAGATAGCGGAGGCCTGGCAGAAGAAAGATTCGGAGAGCGCGGAGACCCCCGGAGCTGTGCAATAAATTAATTTAAAAAGCTGTGTTGTGTTTTTATTGCCATTTTTTTCCACCAGGTGAATGGGTAGGGCTACGATACCCCATACTCATTCACATAGGGTGGGGGGCCGGGATCTGGGGGCCCCCTTATTAAAGGGGGGCTCCCGGATTCCGATAAGCCCCCCGCCCGTAGACCCCGACAACCAACGGCCAGGGTTGTCGGGAAGAGGCCCTGTCCTCATCAACATGGGGACAGGGTGCTTTGGGGTGGGGGGGGCCGCAGGTCGCCCCCCTGCTCCGAAGCACCCACCCCCCCCATGTTGAGGGCAGGCGGCCTGGTACGGTTCAGGAGGGAGGGGGGCCGCTCTCTCGACCCCCCCCCCCTCTTCCCCTGCGGCCTGCCAGGTTGCGTGCTCGGATAAGGGTCTGGTTTGGATTTTGGGGGGGACCCCACGCCGTTTTTTCGTCGTAGGGGGTTCCCCTTCAAATCCAGACCAGACCCAAGGGCCTGGTATGCGCTCCTGAAGGGAGAACCCATGCCGGTTTTTTATTTAAAATTTGGCCTGGAGTTCCCCCTCAAGAGCAGCAGAGCACAAGTTGCATGCCAAAGTCGGATCATGCAAGAATACGGTCCGACTTTGATCCGACTTCAATGATAGTCAATGGGCTGAAGTTGGACCGAAGTAGTACAGGGAGCATCTTCAAAGTCGGACCGACATGTGTCGGACCAGTTAAGACGGCTCCCATATGGAAACATTGATTTTCACACGTCATGCGACATGAGCTCCCAATGTTGGAGCGTTTGTCGCCCCAGTGTGAACCCAGCCTAAAACCTGGAAGTTGATTTTTTTTTCTATGCAGAGCTGCACCAGATTTTTCAGGGTCCAGTTTTAGGGTATATTTACAAAAGCATAACTTAAAGTGGTTTTAAGCCCTGGTTCACATTAGTACGATGTGACATGTCAGATTGCATGTCAAATCGGCGGCATTTGCCGGTGTTCTGTCGAGAAGTGCCCGGCTATCGAATAGTGCCCGGGTAGAACTGCGCATGCGCTGCATGGAGCCGAGTTGACGGTCAGCTGTTGAGGCACACTGCCGAGGCACATACATGAGGAGAGGGGCAGATAGATACATGAAGGCGGTGGATATTTAAATGATGGGCAGTGTTGGGGGCAGAATTTTTATCGATGGGCAAACAAATCTGGAAAATAAATCATTATCTATAATAGGAAAAGCCGACCTTGAAATGACTAAACACGGCCTGCAAGCGACCAGAAAGTATAGTACATAAAGATTTTCTTTGCAGCATTGTTTGGCCATCGAAAAAAATTCCACCCCCAGCACTGCCCATCATTTAAAAATCCGCTCCCTTCATGTAACTATCTGCGCCTCAGCTACATGAACGTGCCTCGGCAACACGAGACAACAGATGATCGTAAACTCCGCTGTTCTGTGGCTCCACCATACTTCGCATGCGCAGTTCCAGCCGGGCATTTCTCGACAGGACACCGGCAATGGCACCGTCTTAATTGGTGCGAAGCCGCATCTGCGCGCTGCACCGATTTCAAAAAAGTAGTTTCTGTACTACGGTTTGCGATTTCGGGCTGCGAATTACATTGACATCTGTGCAGAAATCTGCACAGATGTCTCTGAAATCGCAGCCGAAATCGGGACTGACAAGCGGGAGTGAAATCGTGCGAGTTCAGTGTGAACCTGGGGCAGAAGATTTTTACCTTAATGCATTCTATCGTGATCTAGAGATCTGCACCAGAGCCCCGGCTCTCCAGGGACACTCTCTCCTCATTAGAGGAGACAGCAGTGGGCGCCATTGGCTCCCGCTGCTGTCAATCACACCCAGAGAGCCCAAGAGAAGAGAGGCTGCGGGGCCAAACCACAGCTCTGTGTGTGAATGGAAACTGCAGCAGCTCGGGAGAAAGCCTGCTCAGGTGCCCCCAAAGCAAATTGCTTGCTCTGGGGGCACACGGTTAGGGGGAGGGGTCAGGAGCCCTGGCGGGGGACCCAAAAAAAGGAGGATCGGGGCCATTTTGAGAAAAAAACATTGCACAGAGCAGGTAAGTTTGTTTTTGTTTTTTTGTTTTATTTGTTTGTATTTTTTGTTTTTTTAAGTCAAGCCTTTAATATAATTTTAAACAGTTATTCGTGTACAGATGATGTGGGTGTTAAAGGAAGAAAGTGTAAACTGCAGAACTTACGTTTTCAGTGTGCCTGAAGTCATCAGCTCAGTCACCAACACTATGCACTTCTTGCCCTTTAGCGTAGATTCCCAAGAATCATAAAAACGGACAATGTTGGGGTGCTGAAGCCCCTTGAGCATGCCGGCTTCCTCTTTGAACCTCTGGCGTTCCGACTTGGACAGTTTGCGATCCTGTAGAAAGGAAATAAGCATATGTTTATTTCACTGAAAACATCAAAATAGAAGCAGCTGTGACATAATCAACGGGTTTTCCTCAAACACTCAAACCAGCTGAAGAGCTCCCTTACCATACAAGCAGAAGCTGAATCCCATCCAGCAAAAGAAATGCAGATGAGAACACTTGACATTTGAATCTTGTCCTGGAAATGACCTCTCTACACCTGAAACCAAAGAACTCTACAGATCTACTTTATACCAGGTTTCCATTACATAAATGTATAAAACAAACGCGGCTTACACAAGTCTAAATACAGGCAGTCCCTGAGTTACGAACGGCCTTCAATGCCAGCCGCTTGTGCTCCACGCTGGTCCTGGCTACCTCAGAGCAGCTATATTGCAGCGCCAGACACATCCCACACTGTAGTACTACATGTACTGCATGGCCAGAAGAGCTCCAGATAACATAACTGCATGCCCAGAAGCGCCCGGAACATCCCACATCCATGCACAGGCAGAAGTTACACTTACAAATTCAGTGTTCCGACTTGGGCCCCATGCACACGAGACGCCGGTGCAAACTCTGCTGAATGCATGTTTTTAAAGGCTGAAACCGGCGTTTAGAAACGCCCGTTTTGCCGCGATTTTAGCTGCGTTTTACCGCGTTTGCGTCTATACGCGTTTAGTTAAGAAACATCATAAGACCCTCCCCAAGCTCAAAAAACAGTATTTAACCATTTCAGCCATTTTGTGAGACCAGATTGAGTAGCAGCAGCTGAGAGAGCAGCAGTGTACTTTTATCTAGCGTGTCACTTGCCACATCACCTGCCATAAGCTGTGGATTGTCCACTTGCCACAAGTTGTGAATAGTCCACATCACCTGCCATGTCACCTGGCCACGTCACCTGCCACAAGTTGTGAATTGTCCACTTGCCACGTCACCTGCCACAAGTTGTGGGGATTGTCCACTGGCCACGTCACCTGCCACAAGTTGTGGATTGTCCACTGGCCACATCACCTGCCACAAGTTGTGGATTGTCCACGTCACCTGCCACAAGTTGTGGATTGTCCACGTCACTTGGCCACGTCACCTGCCACAAGTTGTGAATTGTCCACTTGCCACGTCACCCGACCACAACTTGTGGCAGGTGACGTGGTCAGGTGAGTGGCAGGTGAGTGGCAGGTGACGTGGCAAGTGGACAATTCACAACTTGTGGCAGGTGACGTGGATTGTCCACTTGCCACCTCACCTGGCCATGTCACCTGCCACAAGTTGTGGACTGTCCACTTGCCACAAGTTGTGGACTGTCCACAATGCAATGCAAGCAATTGCAGTTTTTTTTTTATATTTTTTAATGTTTTTTTCATCATTTGCCATTATTTTTGAGATTTCTAATGTGAAAAAAAATTGGTCACCTTTAAAAAACGCTTATAAAAACTTAATTTGCGGCAAAACTCCGGTACCGCGTTTAGCCATGTTTAGCGTCTGAAACGTGGACATTTTTGCGTCTGAACCTATTTTTTCTGCTTTCAGAAAAACGAGGTTAAAACGCAACTGCATATAAACGGCAATAAACGAGACAGTGTACATGGTCACATAGGATAACATTGAATGAGTTCAGGGGCAGTTGAAAAAAGTGTCCAACTGCCTCTGAACGCGAGTTTCACAGCGTCCCGTGTGCATGGGGCCTTACACACAAATTCCACAGTCCTTATTGTGTTCGTAACTCTGGGATTGCCTGTATTTCCATGGCTTGAATGTTTTAAGTGTATTGGCTACTATTAAAGAAAACCTGTGAAGAAACTGGCTTACTTTAATTACAAAATCTTTAAACGGACAACAGCAGTAAAAATGTATTCGCATAACTGTAATAATAGTAGTTACTATGTGAATTATTTTTGTCCCCAGATGCCTTTTTTTATTTTCTCCATGTCAAACGCCCTTTCACTGCGGGCCGCATCAGCATTATAATTGCCCTAAAAGGGCCAGTTGCATCTGTAAGACTATAAATTGCTCTCACTAAATAGTTGCAGAAACGCTTTATTTTGCTTAAAGTTCTACTTTATGATGCAGTGAAGATGACATTGCAGGCTTACAACCAAGCTAGTGACTTACAGGGAAAGGTACAGAAGTTAAAAGTATAACTATAGGCAAACTTTTTTTTTCCTTTTTTGGAGTACGGGAGGGTTATAACCCGTGAGATTATCTTTTTGCCATCTGTCTCATTGGGGAGATTTACCTTCACTTCCTCTCCCATAGCCAAAACAGGAAGGGAGATAAAATAGCTGCAAGATAAGGGAATTCTTTGGGGATCCCCAGCTCACCAGAACAAGTGTTTCTATTGGAAGCTTTTCTCTTCATTACTTTTCTGGGGACAACCCAAAATTAGGGTCATCTTTTTCCTCCACTTTCGATAAAGGTAAACAGGACAAAAATAGAGAATGAATCTCCCCAATGGGGGCAGAGACCACAATAAAAGCCTAATAGGTGTTGTAATCCATCTCCACTCTATCCAAAACAAAAAAAAAAGTTTTGCCTTTAGTTATACTTTAAATAACGCTATCCCAGCAGATACTGCCACGTTGTAATTAACAACATTTAAAATTACCTTATGAAAGGAACCGATCTGAAATGAAAAAAGGCAGCCATCACATCATCTGACTTGGGCTGGGTTCACACTGCCGCACGGAGCAGCTCACGGCAGGGGTCTGGTGCGTCCCTGTTCACCGTTTCAGGTCCGATTTCAGAATTTTTGCTTGAAATCGGACCTGAAATGGACCAGAAGACGCACAGGACTCCCGTGCAATTCGCTCTGGAGCCACTCCAGAGACGTGTGAACCGGCTCCATAGAGAGCCGGTCACAATCTCCTGACATACAAATTGGATGCAGGGAAACCCACATCCAATTCGCAATAGTGTGAACCCAGTCTAATTTAGACGGTGCAAGCTCCAATGTCATTACCTGTCCTTTGTCTAAATGGTTTAACTCATCACTCACCTGGCACATGTATATGTGTATTACATGTCAGACTAGTTCCAGTCCACAGACTGGATAAAAAGCATAATAAAATAATGGTACCCTGGCCTCCCCCCCCCTTTTTTATATCCAAACACCTGTCGCGCCCCCTTCTCTATTTTTACCCCGGTCGTCCCCTTATTTTTTTTACCCTTCGAATTAAAAGAAAAAGGCAGTGTCCTGCTCTACTTCGGCCAGGTTCTCTAATTTGAGACAAACGCAAATGGAAACCAGGATCAGTGTAAAACCATGCCTTTGGTGTTTAAGTCTGAGTTTATGTCTACTCTATTGTACAGGGTTTTACCCTGTTCATATACAGTGCCTTGTAATAGTATTCATTCCCCCTTGAAATTTTCCACATTTTGTCATGTTACAAAAAAAAACTAATGTATTTTAATGGGATTTTATGTGATAGACCAAACAAAATGGCACATAGTTTGAAATGGAAGGAAAATGATAAATGGTTTTCAACTTTTTAATAAATATGTGAAAAGTGTGGGGTTTATTTGTATTCAGCCCCCGAGTCAATACTTTCTAGAACCAACTTTCGCTGAAATTACAGCTGCAAGTCTTTTTGAGGATGTCTCTACCAGATTTGCACATCTAGAGAGTGACATTTTTGCCCATTCTTCTTTGAAAAATAGCTCTCAAGATTTAGGTCTGGACCATTCGAACACATGAATATGCTTTGATCTAAACCAGGGATATGCAATTAGCGGACCTCCAGCTGTTGCAAAATTACAAGTCCCATCATGCCTCTGCCTCTGGGTCATGCTTGCTGCTGTCAGAGTCTCGCTATGCCTCATGGGACTTGTAGTTTGGCAACAGCTGGAGGTCCGCTAATTGCATATCCCTGATCTAAACCATTCCATTGTAGCTCTGGATGTATGTTTAGGGTCGGTGTCCTGCTGGAAGGTGAATCTCTGCCCCAGTCTCAAGTCTTTTGCAGACTCTAACAGGTTCTCCTCTAAAGCCTCGTACACACGGTCGGACTTCCATTGGACTTTTCCGTGGATTTTTGTCCGAACGGAGTTGGTTGGGAACACCCATAGCATACACACACTCGGACTTTTCTGCAAACTTTCTTAAAACTTCTTACAACATCACATGTTTTTTCTGCTCTTTTCTGATCTTTACTGCCACCCTTTGGTCAACTTCTGCTATTGTTGGTTGATTTTAACATTAGTTGTTTTGTCCATCGGACTTTTGTTGGGCAAAAGTTTGTCCGTTTGCAGACCCAACTTTTGTCCGATGAAATCCAAAACCAAACGAAAAAAGTTTGTCCGATGGAGCGTACACACGGTCGGATTGTTGGTCCAACTTGCTTAAAACGAAGTTTGTTGGGCAAAAGTCCGACCATGTGTACGGGGCTTAAGATTGCCCTGTATTTGGCTCCATCCATCTTCCCATCAACTCTTATCAGCTTCCCTGTCTCTGCTGAAGAAAAGCATCCCCACATGAAACTGTCACCAACATGTTTCACTGTGGGGATGATGTGTTCAGGGTGATGTGCAGTGTTAGTTTTCCACCACATATAGCGTTTTTCTTTTAGGCCAAAAAGTTGAATTTTTGGTCCCATCTGACCAGAACACCTTCTTCCACATGTTTGCTGTGTCCCAAACATGGCTTCTCGCAAACGGCAAACGAGACTTCTTATGGATTTCTTTCAACAATGGCTTCCTTCTTGCCACTCTTCCATAAAGGTCAGATTTGTGGAGTGTACGACTAATAGTTGTCCTGTGGACAGATTCTGCCACCTGACCTGTGGATAACTGCACTTCCTCTAAAGTTACCAAGGGCCTCTTGGCTGCTTCTCTGATTAAATGCTTTCCTTGCCCGGCCTGTCAGTTTAGGTGGACGGCCATGTTTTGGAAGGTTTGCAGTTGTGCCATACTCTTTCCATTTTTGGATGATGGCTTGAACAGTGTTCCATGAGATGTTCAAAACTTGGGATATTTTTATTTATAACCTAACCCTGTTTTAAACTTCTTTACAACTTTAGCCCTGACCTGTCTGGTGTGTTCCTTGGCCTTTATGATGCGGTTTGTTCACTAAGGTTCTCTAAAAAATCTCGGAGGGCTTCACAGAACAGCTGAATTTATACAGA
This sequence comes from Rana muscosa, assembly GCA_029206835.1. Taxonomy (NCBI): domain Eukaryota; kingdom Metazoa; phylum Chordata; class Amphibia; order Anura; family Ranidae; genus Rana; species Rana muscosa. The sequence continues at coordinate 160,895,784 of CM055118.1, forward strand.
TTAAAATCCCACATAGGTGTGGACTCTATTTACTAATTAGGTGACTTCTGAAGGCTATTGGTTCCACTATATTTTAGTTAGGGGTATTACGAGTAAGAGTCTGAATACAAATGCACGGCACACTTGAGGTATTAGTAAAAAAAATTGAAAACCATTTATCATTTTCCTTCCACTTAACAATTATGTGCCACTTTGTTTTGGTCTATCACATAAAATCCCAATAAATTCCATTTCCGGTTTTGGTTTTAACATGACAAAATGTGGAAAATTTCAATGGGTATGAATATTTTGAAAGGTACTGTATCCCCATCAATGGCATGGTTCTCCTTTATAGAGGTTGGGTTGTATTGTTACCGGACAATGGCAAGTATATAAAAACAGAACAGATAGTATGGTTTATGCTGCCGTAATTCATATGGCACATTGGATACTTTAATTCCTAAATAAAGAATTTGAAAAAAAATTAATGCTACCCTAACAAAAAAGCCATATTTATTTCCTGATAAAACCGATTCCCTTTAGAGTAATATCTGGAAGGATAGCTTTGGGAGAAGTCTAAAGTCAATATGTTCAGCAGATCCATATTATCTCTCTCTCTCTCTCTAAAATTATATCTTGACATTTTCTATAAAAGTTAACGTATCTCTGCCCAGCTTTTATGTTGGCGATTTAAAGAGGAGCTCTCGTCTCCTTCCCAAATAAGTAAAAGTCAGCTACAAATACTGTAGCTGCTGACTTTTATTATATTTACACTACCTGTCCAGGGATCCAGTGTTGTCAGCAAACAAACCGATTCGTCAATTGGCTTCGGGTGCAGGCGTCAGCATCTTCACCAAGGGAAACTGGCAGGGATGCCTTTGGCGATCCTATCCGGAAGTGTAAGCAAGTACCTGTCAAAACCAGGTACCCAGCTCCCCCCCCCCACCCCCAAAAGTGCCAAATATGGCAGTGGAGGGTGTGAACAAGCAAAGCTTCCCCTTTTGGGTGGAGCTGGACTTTAATGAGTTGGCTGGACTTGCTGACAATTAGGGAAGTGCAGGAAGAGGAAGGTTTTTTTTTTTGGTGTTTTTTTCTCAGAATACAGTTTCTACTGCTGGGACTTATGCTGAATTCAGTGGAACAGATTAAGGGTGTAAAGATAAACAGTAGAAAAGTATCCGTTGATGTGCCAGAAAAAGTGTGCCAAAGTCCTCGTTCAGACAGTGCTTCTGCTGCTCTGGAATCCTAAGCAGTGTTGTCAGCCCTGGCTGCTGGACTTCAGAACCCCACCTATGTTCCATCCTACATACAATGCTTTCTTCCCCAGCAAACAATGAGGCTGCCTTGACTCCCAAGAGCCAGCCCAAAAACTGTAGGCAGAGGCTCTTTGGAAATGTGGTTTGAGTTGCCTATGCGAATAGTAACTTTCTTGCCATATAAAACGAATGAAAATGTTTATATTTTTTTAATGCAGCAAAACATTAAAGACCCGGTTCACACAGGGGCGACTCCGGACGTTGCCCCAAGTCGTGCTATTTTTAAAACTAATTGAAGTGAATGGAGATGTTTTAATGCACACGACTGCAGTCGCTCCGACTTCAAAAAAGGTTCCTGTACTACTTCAACCAGACTTCTAGGCGACCCGTAGGCAACTTGTACCATTGATTTCAATGGAAGTGGTTTAGAAGTCTGATCAGTGTTCATTTTGAAGGCAACTTTAGAGGAAGATAACATACATTTCTCAGGCAAACCCCTCCCTCCCCCTCCCTCCCACAGAGCTGATTCTTGTTTTATTGGCCACTGGAATGTCTCCTGTCCTGGAGGTGACTTCAGTCTTGTTGTAAATCACCACTTAGTGCTCTGTGATTCATGCTCAAGTCGTGTCTGAGTCATGCTGAAGTCATGTTGCCCCTGTGTGAACCGAGCCTTTGGCCCATTATTGAGAAAATACCACCAAAAGAAAGCCCTGTCTAATAACATTTTTATTTGGGTACAATGTTGCATGCCTAATTGTCAAATTGTGACCGTACTGAAAACTGAAAAATGCCCTGGGGAGGAATAGGGGGTGAAAGGGTCCATCTTGAGGTGGTTAAATCTGAAATCTTCTGAACAATTTTTTTAAATATTCTATGCAACCCTGTGCATAATACAGCACTAAGAAGAAAAAGTAGTATTTCCCTTAAACTTTCCAAATATTTTGCAAACACTTCAGTCATGTTCTCATAGATGCATTGATGTCTTTTCTCACAATCATCCAAGTCCATTACATGTTATTCTGGCTATGTTAGACAAAAATAGAAGCTATTATGAATTCTAATGCAAAATTACCAAGCTGCTAGTCATCACCATAAACACTGAAGAAGCACTTTCATGAAGATAAGAATTAGCAGAGAGCTTTGTGAGTGCAAGACTGAACCTGCAGAGCATTTCATATCGACTGATTTTTTTTTTTTCTCAAGCAAAATATTTCAACTGAACTTTGACAGAAGAGACCAAACTTACTCACGCTACTGGGTTATCACATTCAAAATTAAAGTGGCCAGAAAGCCAAAGGCAAAAAAATTACACACAAAGCGCAAAACATGCACAACAAGATGTTCAGCATACCACATCAAGGGCACATCTGTCCACTACTTTGAGGGAGTAATGACTCCATAAAAGAGAAACATGCATGTTGATGGATGAATAAAGATTGGATCCTCCCTCCCTTGCAATCACCATTTATAACATGTGACAGCAGGAAGGTAAAGTCACCTGGTTGCATCCAGGGGGGTAGATATATTTCTCCCAGATTCAGGCTTTATGCCAACTTATACAACTAGGGAGGGAGTTGATGAAGCCCAGCTGAGGCTAGTGGGCTCATGGATGATTCATACCTCTAGGGAGAGTGCTGGGCGTCGTGCAGGCAGGGAGTTGATGAGACCAGCTGAAGCTTGTCAGCTCGTTTAAGGCCTCTATAAAAACTCCCAGCTTCATTAGGTGTTTGCTCATGCCTGGAACCAGACCTGTGTGGACTGTCTAGGGAGAGTGAACCCCTGTGCGGTGAGACAAAGCCTGTGTGGCTATTTGTTTGGACATTTACTAAACCAGGGACTTAGGGACTAGGACAGCACCAGGCTGATCCCAGTTGTTAGTTAGGAAACCTGCATGTTTAGTCAGAGGTCAAGCTGACCAGGGTTTATTTTGTTTATGTTTCTTTTTGCTTTGCTGTGTTTTTTTGTCACTGTAAATAGAGAAATAAACCGCACCTTTTTGATCTTGAAAACCACAACCTCCGTCTGCTGGGCCTGTTTTTGTGTGGGGAGCCCATCCAGGGGATCACACACACCCGCTGCCGAGCTAACCCCCCCCACAGTTGGTGGAGAACCAGTGGCAGTTTTTTTTTAAGCCAGCATGGAGGAGATACTGAAACAGCTGGCTCTAGCAAATGCCAATCAACAGCAGACAAATGCAGGTTTGCAAAAGAGCCTTGCAGCTCAACAACAGAGCTTCGCAGCCCAGCAGCAAGCTCATCAACAGAGCCTTGCAGCCCAGCAGCAAGCTCACCAACAGAGTCTGGAAGCTCAGCAACAAGCCCAGCAGCAATCTGAGGCCCGCTTCATAGACCTGTTACAGAAGCAAGAGCAGAGACTACAACAAATGGAAGCAGTAATGCAGCAACGTCCGCAGACCAGTGAGGAAAGCCGTCCCACTAATACCGCGTCCTTTGGGGTGAGTCGTTTATTGACAAAAATGACTGGAGAGGATGATCCAGAGGTATTTTTGACCACATTTGAAAGGACTGCTGAAAGAGAAAAGTGGCCTGAGGAGCAGTGGGCTGGACTGGTGGCTCCTCTGTTAACTGGTGAGTCGCAGAAGGCTTACTATGACCTAGAGCCTGACCAAGCAAAAGACTATGTGATGCTAAAAGCTGAAATATTGGCAAGGCTGGGTGTCACCCTGGCTGTCCGGGCTCAGCGTGTGCATAACTGGACTTTCCAGCTTGGAAAACCCCCCAGGTCTCAAATGTATGATCTCATTCACCTGAGCAGGAAGTGGCTACAGCCAGAGACTTTGTCCGCACCAGAGATTGTGGAACGTGTTGTAATGGATCGGTTTTTGAGAGCTCTTCCTACTGCCATCCAAAAGTGGGTAAGCCATGGAGACCCAGAGACGGCCGGCGGTCTTGTGGATCGTGTAGAGAAATACTTGGCTACAGAGAACCTGACGGCCTCTTCCAGAGACTCTCGGACTTTCCACCCTAAGACCAGACCATCCCCAGGGGCGGATAAGAGGATTCCAAGGGGTGAGGGTGGAGAGAGTGAGAGGGTGGGAGCTCTACCCAAAGTTTGGCGAGAACAGCCTGGGAAGTCAGGGGCTCAAGAGGCAGCCAAATGGATTGTTTGCTACCGCTGCCGGCAAGCGGGACATATTGCAGCAAATTGCCCGGTTGTGGAGGAACCCATGCAATGTGACTTTCTGACGGACAGACGTCAGTCGCTGTGTGCGACAGTCGCATGCACTGCCATTCGGGGAACTGAGAAACATTTATGCAAAATGTGTATTAATGGTAGAAATGTTGTGGTATTACTGGATTCAGGTAGCCTTGTGACCCTGATAAAGGCTGAATTAGTTAAAACAGAGGTCTCTGGGAATAGCAAGGTAGCTGTGATTTGTGTGCATGGGGACACCCGAGAGTATCCAGTGACTACAGTGTGTTTCAAGACCCCCAAAGGTACCCTCTCTCATCCAGTGGGGTTAGTATCTCAATTACCGCATGATGCCATTGTGGGAAGGGATTTTCCGAAGTTCTGGGAACTGTGGGATGATCCTGAGCCCCCCACTGGTGCCCCTATGTACCAGGAAGGTGATAGCCAGAACTCCTCTGAGAGTGGTGAGGACTCTCCAGAATTTCCCTTGTCAGTATTGGCAGGGGAGACTCAAGAAACTGGAGAGGAGCCCACCTCCTCAGACGAAAACCTACCGTCTGTGGAGTTTTCTGATCTGGAGGTTCACAGGGAAAATTTTGCCACAGAACAGTTAAAAGACCCCGCCCTAATAAAGGCACAGGAAAACGTAGTGGAAATAGATGGCAAGTTAGTGAACCCAGATAATACCTGCACTTACCCATACTTCAGCGTAGAGAAGGACCTACTGTATCGGGTGGCAAAAAGGGCAGAAGAAACCGTGGAGCAGCTTGTGGTGCCCAAACCTTACAGGAAGTTGGTGTTGGAGTTGGCCCATGGGCACATTCTTGGAGGTCATCTGGGGACAGAGAAAACCCGAGAGAGGGTATTACAGAGATTCTATTGGCCTGGGGTGATGAAGGACATAGAAAATTATTGTTCCTCCTGCCCTGTGTGTCAGAGGTCGGCCCCGATGCCACATTTCCGTAGCCCGCTGGTCCCTCTACCCATCATTGAGGTCCCGTTTGAGAGGGTCGCAATGGATTTGGTAGGTCCTATAATCAAGTCCGCTAGGGGGCACCAGTACATATTAGTTATAATGGACTATGCCACCCGTTATCCAGAAGCGATCCCTCTCCGAAATACCTCGGCCAAAACCATAGCCAAAGAGCTATCTCTTGTTTTTAGCCGGGTGGGTATTTGTAAAGAACTGCTTACGGACCAAGGTACACCCTTTATGTCCCGGGTTATGAAAGAGCTGTGTAAATTGTTCAAAGTGACGCAATTGCGTACGTCTGTGTATCACCCCCAAACCGATGGGCTGGTTGAAAGATTCAACAAAACCCTAAAACAAATGTTGAAGAAAGTGGTGGATAGAGATGGAAAGGATTGGGACTGTCTACTTCCTTATTTGATGTTTGCTATTAGGGAGGTGCCCCAATCCTCTACGGGATTCTCCCCCTTTGAGTTACTGTATGGGAGACACCCAAGAGGGCTGTTGGATATTGCCAAGGAAACTTGGGAAAGTGAGAGTTCTCCCCACAGGAGTGTGATTGAGCATGTCGCCCTGATGCAAGATCGAATTGCACAGGTAATGCCCATCGTGAAGGAACATTTGGCCCAAGCGCAGTTGGCACAGCAGAGAGTGTACAACCGTGGAGCCAAGACCCGTACCTTTTCCCCGGGGGATAGGATATTGGTACTTGTCCCTACGGTTGAAAGTAAATTCCTTGCCAAATGGCAAGGCCCCTACGAGATAATGGAAAAAGTGAGCGAAGTGAATTACAAGGTCAGACAACCAGGAAGGCGAAAGCCCGAACAGATCTATCACGTTAATCTGTTGAAAGCCTGGAGGGATAGAGAGTCCCTAGTCGCAGAAACTTGGTCACCAGCTCAAACTGGTTGCGTGATTCCGGAGGTTGGAATAGCAGCCACCTTGTCACAACCCCAACAACAGGAGGTGAAGGAGTTTGTGCTTCGCAACAAGGAGGTGTTCTCTGAGCTGCCGGGACAAACATCTGGGGTAGAGCATGATATTATTACCCCGCCCGGTGAAAGGGTGAAGTTAAAACCCTATCGGATCCCAGAGGCCCGACGGGAGGCAATACGGGAGGAAGTACAGAAAATGCTGAACTTAGGGGTGATAGAGAAGTCCCAAAGTGATTGGTCTAGTCCCATTGTGTTGGTGCCTAAACCGGATGGGAGCTGGCGATTTTGTAACGATTTTCGTCAGTTGAACAAAGTTACAAAATTTGACACCTACCCCATGCCACGTATAGATGAGTTGATCGACCGGCTGGGAACAGCCCGATACATGACGACTCTTGACCTCACAAAAGGGTATTGGCAAATTCCCCTGGCCAAGTCGGCCAAAGAGAAAACCGCATTTGTAACCCCAGACGGGGCGTTCCAATATAAGAGAATGCCGTTCGGGTTACAGAATGCGCCGGACACATTCCAGCGGAAAATGGACCAGATACTGAGGCCCCATCGGAAGTATGCTGCGGCTTACCTGGATGACGTAATTGTCCATAGCACAGATTGGGCCTCACATCTGCCAAAAGTGCAAGCAGTCCTAGACTCTATCCGGGAAGCGGGGTTTACGGCTAACCCCAAGAAGTGTACCATTGGGCAGGAGGAGGCCAAATATCTTGGGTACACCATTGGCAGGGGAGTAATAAAACCCCAACTCAACAAAGTCGAGGCCATCCAGAGTTGGCCACGTCCCAACAGCAAGAAGCAGGTACGGGCCTTTCTGGGAATCGCGGGTTATTATCGGCGCTTCATTCCCCACTTTGCTTCTAAGGCTGTGCCCCTAACCAACCTGACGAAAGGGAAAGGGTCGGTCATGATTAAATGGACCCCCGAGGCTGAGGCAGCATTCCAATTCTTGAAACAAGCCTTATGTAGCCAGCCAGTGTTGTACTCACCCGACTTCTCTAAAGACTTTGTCGTACAAAGTGATGCGTCAGATGTGGGGTTAGGAGCAGTATTGTTCCAGGTCTGGAACGGGGAAGAGCACCCAGTCATTTACCTCAGCAGGAAGTTGAAGTCCCATGAGGTAAATTACGCCACGGTTGAAAAGGAGTGTTTAGCGGTGAAGTGGGCTCTAGATTCCCTTCGGTACTATCTGCTAGGTAGGCACTTTGACATGGTTACGGATCACGCTCCGTTAAAGTGGATGGCTCAAAACAAGGAGACAAATAGAAGAGTGAATAGGTGGTTCCTGGCCCTACAGGAATTCAACTTCACAGTAAAGCATCGCCCTGGCGTTCAAATGGGGAATGTGGATGCTTTGTCTCGAGTACATGAATGCCTGATTGCTGGTGTTCCAACCCCAAGGTTAAAACAAGAGGGGGGGGTATGTGACAGCAGGAAGGTAAAGTCACCTGGTTGCATCCAGGGGGGTAGATATATTTCTCCCAGATTCAGGCTTTATGCCAACTTATACAACTAGGGAGGGAGTTGATGAAGCCCAGCTGAGGCTAGTGGGCTCATGGATGATTCATACCTCTAGGGAGAGTGCTGGGCGTCGTGCAGGCAGGGAGTTGATGAGACCAGCTGAAGCTTGTCAGCTCGTTTAAGGCCTCTATAAAAACTCCCAGCTTCATTTGGTGTTTGCTCATGCCTGGAACCAGACCTGTGTGGACTGTCTAGGGAGAGTGAACCCCTGTGCGGTGAGACAAAGCCTGTGTGGCTATTTGTTTGGACATTTACTAAACCAGGGACTTAGGGACTAGGACAGCACCAGGCTGATCCCAGTTGTTAGTTAGGAAACCTGCATGTTTAGTCAGAGGTCAAGCTGACCAGGGTTTATTTTGTTTATGTTTCTTTTTGCTTTGCTGTGTTTTTTTGTCACTGTAAATAGAGAAATAAACCGCACCTTTTTGATCTTGAAAACCACAACCTCCGTCTGCTGGGCCTGTTTTTGTGTGGGGAGCCCATCCAGGGGATCACACACACCCGCTGCCGAGCTAACCCCCCCACAAACATAATTCAAAAGCATTTGAGCTCTTCCAGGAAAAAAAATTAAAAATAAAAATCTATTCAGCACTTGAGTTTTCACAGACATGAAGCAACAAAATGGAATAATTCTCTATGGGAAATAAATGGTACAAAGAACAATGCTTACATAGAGATTTGCAATCGTTGCTACGTAAAAGCACAAAGCCGTTCAACGTATTTCCTTACTCTTCATTCTGGGAATTGAGAGGGGACTTGCTTCCAGGAAGAGCGAAATGCTATGCATTATATCTAATTTCTGTCAGCTGCATTTAACATGAATACACGAGAAAACAAGGGTCCATAAACTAACTACATTCAGACCAAAACGAGAGGCAAAGTGGCTTACACTTCTGGCTTGAAGTACTGGGGTCCACATCTTGGTATAGAGTGACACTACTGCATTGAGTTTGCAACGTTCTCCTAGTGCTTGCATGAGTTCCCCTACAGGTAATTACAGTATTCTACCGCACTCCACACTTGATGGGTTAATTGGATACTGTCTAAATTGGTCCCAATAAGTGTGCATAAACTGACCATTATATCCTGCCTGTCATTTCCAAGCCGATTGTTAAGAGCCACGAAGGCAAACTATGTAGAAAGAAAAGCAAGAAAGAAAAAGAACGCAAGAAAGAAAGAAAAAGAAAGAAAGAAAGAAAAAGAAAGAAAAAGAAAGAAAAAGAAAGAAAGAAAGAGAAAGAAAGAAAGAAAGAGAAAGAAAGAAGAAAAAGAAAGAAAGAATATTAAATGGAAAAAAAATATTTTAAGTGTTTCAGACATGGTGCCCAGAGAGCTAGACCATAGTACCAGAGAGTCGGATAGAAATGAACCGACGTATAAACACAATGCCCTGAACACCAGATACCAAGGAGACAATGAAAGTGACTGCACTGTTACACAATTAGCCTGCTGCACCTGAGCAGAGCATATTCTTTGTGATTTTATTCAGGCGTTTCACAAGCTTTGTGCAAATGTTTAGGCACTTTCCTGGGTGGGAAGGGGGGGGGGGGGGAAGCAGTTCTAGAGGAGAGTTTTTCAACTGCACAAACCCAGATGTTGCCATTTTTATAGGCGCACCCACTGACGTCAATGGGGATAAAAAATAAATAAAAAATACCCGAACGCCCGTAAATAAAACTCATGCACTTTGAGCGTAGGATGTAAAATAGGATTGAGTACTCAGGCGGCGGGAAACAAGCTGAAAAATGCTCAGTTGCAAAGGGGGACTTAGGATCTATGGTACTGCATGCCACACATGTTTGAGTAACTGGGGGCTAGAGGCTTAGCCAGCAGGGAAAAACAAACACTGGACAGGCTACAGCAGCTTAGTTAAAGCATAAATCCAGGTTTATTTTAACTTTAAAGCAGAGTTCCACCCATTTAAAAGTCAGCAGCTACAAAAAGTGTAGTTGCTGAATTTAAATTATTAGACACTCACCCGTCCCACGGTCCAGCAATGCGGGCATACAAAGCCCCGCTCCTCTCCCCCTCCTCCCTGCGGCACCGGCATTCTGAAGAGAGAGGGGAGGGGGGAGAGGTGATCTTCCTTCCGTGCTAGGGGAGAGAGTGGGAGCTGGGTGCCCCCCCCCAAAATGTGGCATGTCAGGGGGGGTCACCAGCACTTAAAGCAGAAGTTTCATTTTTGGGTGGAACTCCACTTAAATCATTTGTACCAAGCTGTATTTTTGAATACAAGGCTTCCTCTGTTTGGGTGAGGTAGAGATCGATCATCTGTCCAACTAGCCTTAATTCAGTGATGAAAAAACATGGCTGAGGCTGGGTTCACACTAGTGCGACACGACATCTGTCCTACTTTGGATCCGACTTTGCCCTGCGACATGAAGCCGACATATGTCTGACTTTCAATGAACGGGGATCCGACTTGGATCCCCGCCAATATCAGGCACTGTGTTTGGTATGAATCTTGAGGGGGAACTCCACGCCAAATTTTAAATAAAAAACCGGCATGGGTTCCCCCTCCAGAGGCATACCAGGCCCTTGGGTCTGGATTTGAAGGGCAACCCTACGCCGAAAAAACGGCGTGGGGGTTCCCCCCAAAATCCAAACCAGACCCTTATCCGAGCACACAACCTGGCCGGCCGCAGGGAAAGAGGGGGGACGAGAGAGCGGCCCCCCCTCCCTCCTGAACCGTACCAGGCCGCATGCCCTCAACATGGGGGGTTTGGTGCTCTGGGGCAGGGGGGCGACCTGCGGCCCCCCCACCCCAGAGCACCCTGCCCCCATGTTGATGAGGACAGGGCCTCTTCCCGACAACCCTGGCCGTTGGTTGTCGGGGTCTGCGGGCGGGGGGCTTATCGGAATCCGGGAGCCCCCTTTAATAAAGGGGCCCCCGGATCCCGGCCCCCCACCCTATGTGAATGAGTATGGGGTACATCGTACCCCTACCCATTCACCTGGTGGAAAAAAATTGCAATAAAAAAACCACACAGCTTTTTAAAGTATTTTATTGCACAGCTCCGGGGGTCTTCTTCCGACTTCGGGGGTCTCCGGTGTCGTCGCCGCGCTCTCCGGTTCTTTCTTCTGCCGGGCCTCCGCTAACTTCTTTTTAGCTCTTTTGCTAGCGGGGCCCGGTCTTCTTCGTCGCCTTCTTCTTCTCCCGCTCTCCGGTTCTTCTCCCGCTCTCCGGTTCTTTCTTCCGCCGGGCCTCCGCTAACTTCTTTTTAGCTCTTTTGCTAACGGAGGCCCGGTCTTCTCCGTCGTCTCGTCCGGCTCTCCGTTGTCCTTCTGCCAGCCCCTCCACTAACTTCTTTAGCTCTTTTGCTAGTGGAGGAGCCGGTCTTCCCGTCGTCGCCGTCTTCTTCCCTCTTCTCCTCCTCGATGTTGACGCGTCGCTTCCTCCCGCTGTAATACTGGCTGTCCGCTCCGCTCCGCATTAATATAGGCTTCTCATGACGTCACAGTCACATGTTCCGGGGCACATGGCCCCGGAGCATGTGACTGTGACTGTGACGTCATGGGAACATGTGACTGACATCATGAAAAGCCTATATTAATGCGGAGCGGAGAGCCAGTATTACAGCGGGAGGAAGCGACGCGTCAACATCGAGGAGGAGAAGAGGGAAGAAGACGCCGACGGCGACGACGGGAAGACCAGCCCCTCCACTAGCAAAAGAGCTAAAGAAGTTAGTGGAGGGGCCGGCAGAAGGACAACGGAGAGCTGGACGAGACGACGGAGAAGATCGGGCCTCCGTTAGCAAAAGAGCTAAAAAGAAGTTAGCGGAGGCCCGGCGGAAGAAAGAACCGGAGAGCGGGAGAAGAACCGGACAGCGGGAGAAGAAGAAGGCGACAGAGAAGACCGGGCCCCGCTAGCAAAAGAGCTAAAAAGAAGTTAGCGGAGGCCCGGCAGAAGAAAGAACCGGAGAGCGCAGCAACGTTACCGGAGACCCCCGAAGACGGAAGAAGACCCCCGGAGCTGTGCAATAAAATACTTTAAAAAGCTGTGTGGTTTTTTTATTGCAATTTTTTTCCACCAGGTGAATGGGTAGGGGTACGATGTACCCCATACTCATTCACATAGGTTGGGGGGGCCGGGATCCGGGGGCCCCCTTATTGAAGGGGGCTCCCGGATTCCGATAAGCCCCCCGCCCGCAGACCCCGACAACCAACGGCCAGGGTTGTCGGGAAGAGGCCCTGTCCTCATCAACATGGGGGCAGGGTGCTCTGGGGTGGGGGGGCCGCAGCCTGGTACGGTTCAGGAGGGAGGGGGGCCGCTCTCTCGTCCCCCCCTCTTTCCCTGCGGCCGGCCAGGTTGTGTGCTCGGATAAGGGTCTGGTTTGGATTTTGGGGGGACCCCCACGCCGTTTTTTCGGCGTAGGGGCGCCCCTTCAAATCCAGACCAGACCTAAGGGCCTGGTATGCTCCTGGAGGGGAACCCATGCCGGTTTTTTATTTAAAATTTGGCCTGGAGTTCCCCCTCAAGAGCAGTACAGCACAAGCCGCATGCCAAAGTCAGATCATGCAAGACTGCGGTCCGACTTTGATCCGACTTCAATGATAGTCAATGGGCTGAAGTCGGATCAAAGTCGGACAGAAGTAGTACAGGGAGCATTTTCAAAGTCGGACCGACATGTGTCGGACCAGTTAAGACGGCTCCCATAGGGAAACATTGATTTTCACACGTCATGCGACATGAGCTCCCAATGTCGGAGCATTTGTTGCCCCAGTGTGAACCAGGCCTGAGGGTGCATTTACACACCTGCAAATGCACCCAACATCAATTACATGTGAGAAGCCCATCTGGGGTTCCCAGAGATTAGCTTTGGAAGTCAGTCCTATTGAAAGCAATAGCAGGCTGCCAGCTTCCACAGATTATTGCAGTCACTTGCATGTAATCATTCATTTGGCGATCACATGCGAGTGATCAGTCCTGGACGTAGGCAGTCTGTGCCCAGAATGGATCACTCATGTGAATGCACCCTTACTGTAAAGGGCTGAGCGCTCAATGTTTCATGTGCAGGACAGAAATCCCCATCGCACTGGCAGAACACAGGGCTGTATACTCCCAGAGGACATGTGTTTGTGAAGAAAAATTTATTTTTGGCCCAGCTTGATCCAAACAAACTATATAAAGTCACAAGAAACCTGGCGTTAGGCTTTACGATAATTCACAGTCCAAAAAAACAGGCTGGGGGAGGAGGTCAGAGAAATTTGCAAAGCTGCAAGTATTGTCACCCTATGCTTATGCAGTATGGCAGATGCGTGAGAGTAAAAGCAAAAAGTGAACCTCCGATTTTCGGAATGCCAGTTTCTTCTACTACGCCAATTACAAAAAAAATTGAGATGCTGTGTAAAATCTACATAAAAACAGAATGCAATGATTTGCAAACTTATAAAGTTTCAAAATAAAAAACAACATGTAAAAGACAGCAGAGACCAGCTTTACAAAAATATTCTTTAAAGTGGTTGTAAACCCTTTTAAACAATTTTTTTTTTTTTTTTTACACAACCTGTAAGAGAAAGGCATAATGAGCTATTATGACTAGCATAATAGCTCATTATGTACCACTTACTTTAGATCGGGGCCCCCGAGGCAGTCCGCGTCCCTCTGTCCAGCCGCAGACATCACTGCGGCGATAGCCGGAATGTTACTTCCGGGTATCGCCGCACCAGCCAATCACAGCGCCGCTCCGGCGCTGTGATTGGCCGGTGCGGCGGAGACGTCACTCTGCGCATGCGCGCGGGAGGCGTCCCATTCAGCTACGCCCAGCTATTGCTGGGAAGTAGCCGAGTTTGTGAATAGGATTAACCCCATGAATGCGCAGTTATCTACGGCGCGCATGCGCCGTAGACAGCGGCGCCTGTCATTTTAGTAAATATCTCCTAAACCGTGTAGGTTTAGGAGATATTTCTTGCACCTACAGGTAACCTTAATCTAGGCTTACCTGTAGGTGCAAGTTGAAAAAGTGGGTTTACAACCACTTTAAAGCAGAGCATAAAGCTGGGTACACACCATACGTTTTGTTTTTTTCTTTCAACCCAGCATATCCAATGTTTGTACGGCTATTGCCCCCCGCTGAGCTATTGTGTTTTGATGGGGAGACTGCCCCCTTCCCCCACCAGAACACACAGAACTGCTGATCAGACGCTGGTTTTTAGCATGCTTTTTCAACAGAAACTGGTTGGGAGACCCGCTTCTGTTGGACAAGGAGCGGTACACATGGGCCGAAAGTCGGCTGGTTCCTGGCAAACTGACCGCTTCCATCCCGTATGTACCACCCAGTACAGAACTGCACGATTCTGGCTAAAAGGAGAATCACAATTTTTTTTGCTTAGAATAAAGATCACGATTCTCGCAGCATAAAATCATCTTTCACATTATACCAAAAAATTGGGCTAACTTTACTGTTTTTTTTTTTTACTATTCATTGAAGTGTATTTTTTTCCCCCCAAAAAAAAATTTGAAAGGCCGCTGCGCAAATACAGTGCGACATAAAATATTGCAACAATCACCATTTTATTCCCTAGGGCCTCTACTAAAAATAAATAAATTTTTATATATATATATATATATATATATATATATATATATATATATATATATATATATATATATATATATATACACACACACACACACATATACACACATATACACACACATTATATATATATATATATATATATATATATATATATATATATATATATATATACACACACACACACACCGTATATACTCGAGTATAGGCCGACCCGAGTATAAGCTGAGGTACCTAATGTTACTACAAAAAACTGGGAAAACTTACTGACTCGAGTATAAGCCGAGGGTCAACAATGCCCATTTGCACGCCTCACTGTGCCCATTGCAACTTCACTAAGCCAATTGTCACTGCCCATTGCCTCCTCACCACTGTGCCCATCCTCACCACTGTGCCCCTAAAATTTTAATTGAACATTGAAAATTGTACCTGAAAAAAAAATTGAGAGGCTGCGGCGTCCATCGTTTAAAACTCGCGGTTTCTTCCTCTTCCCTTCCATGATAGGCATTTTCTAAGCAGACACAGTTCCGCCTATCACGAACGTTCTCTCATCCTCAGTTTCCCAGCAGACGTCCGTGATTGGCGGAACACTGAACACAGTGGGTGAGGATGAGAGAACGTTCGTGATAGGCGATTCTCAGCAGACACAGTTCCGCCCATCACGGAAGGGACCAGGAAGAGACCGCAAGATTTAAACGATAGACGCCGCAGCCTCTCAATTTTTTTTCAGGTACAATTCACAATGTTCAATTTCGCTGACTCGAGTATAAGCCGAGGGGGGACTTTCAGCCCAAAAAAAGGGCTGAAAATCTCGGCTTATACTCGAATATATATATATATATATATATATATATATATATATATATATATATTTTTTTTTTTTTTTTTATTATTTGGGGGTTCCAAGTAATTTTCCAGCAGAAAAAAAAATGGGATTTTTGTATTCACCGTAAAATCCTTTTCTCTGACGTCCATGGACTGACACAGCTCTAATACTGAAACACGTGGGTATATGCCCCTGCTTGCAGGAGAAGATCTAGGCAGAATGTTAGATGTTAGAAACATACATTCTAGAAAAAAACAGAGCTGAACAGCCCCGCCCAGGGGGGCAGTCCCTCCAGACATAACCCTCCTACCTGCAGCTAGCAGCCTCAGTTCGTAAAACAAAGCAGTACAAACCTTAAAGAAGGGTGGGTGCTGTGTCAGTCCATGGACGTCAGAGAAAAGGATTTTACAGTGAGTACAAAAATCCCATTTTCTCTTATCGTCCATGGACTGACACAGCTCTAATACTGAAACACATGGGACGTCCCAAAGCAGTATCAGAAAAGGGTGGGAGCCGTAGTGAAAGAAAAACCAAACTCCACTCCAAACAAGCAGAACTCCTCAACGGAGGAGTTGCAACTTTAAACAGCGGCCTGCGACCCTTGCGGCCGAAGGACGCATCCGAAGATGCAGCCACATCAACCTAGAACTTAGAAAAGGTATGAACGGACAACCAGGTCGTCGCCTTGCACACTTGTGCAACCGACGCTTGATGACGGAAAGCCCAGGAAGCACCTGGTGGAATGCGCCGTAACCGGAAAGGGAGGTGACCGCCCCTAAGGGCATAGGCCTGTATAACGGTCTGTCTGATCCACCTAGAAAAGGTGGCAGACGACACCGCTTGGCCCCGTTTTGGACCAGAGACAGACACAGTGAGTCAGACTTCCGAATGGAAACAGTAGCAGACAGGTACACCCGTAAGGCTCGTACCACATCCAATGTATGAAGCGCAAACGCTCAGGGATGCGATGGGTGAAGACACAAGGACGGAAGAACAATGTCCTCATTAAGGTGAAAGGCAGAGACCATCTTTGAAAGGAAAGACGGTCGTGGGCGCAACACCGCCTTATCCTTATGAAGGACCAAGTAAGGCGACTTGCGGGACAAGGCCGCCAACTCAGACACCCATCGAACAGAAGTAATGGCCACTAAGAAAGCCACCTTCTGGGACAAGGTCAAGAGAGGAATCTCCCTGATATTTTCAAAGGGATGTTCTTGGAGAACCGAGAGCACCAAATTCAGATCCTAAGGAGGGGGAGGAGGCTTGACATGGGGGATCACATGGCGAACCCCCTGCACAAAGGTGCTAATCAAGGAATGGCCCGCTAACGGTCGTTGAAAAAAAGACAGACCGGGCCGAAATCCGACCCTCGATAGTACGCAAGTCCAGCTTTTGGGTCACACCACGCTGTAAGAACAGAAAAATCTTGGGAACGGAATACGTCCGTGGACGCCATCAAGCTCCTCGCACATAGCGATGTAAGCCTTCCAGGTACAGTGATAGATCTTTCTGGAGGAAGATGTCCGTGCCACAACATAGATGAGATGACCGAATCCGAGAGACCTCGGTCCCTCAGCACCTGGCTTTAACAGCCATGCCAAAGCCAAGGACTGTAAAGCAGGATGAGGTATGGGACCATGAGACAGAAGGTCCACCCAAATAGGCAGTCACCAAGGAACGTCTGCGACTAGCCGAACTAGATCGGCGTACCAATGTCGCCGTCCCGGAGCAATGAGGATCACTGGAATGGCCTCGACCACTACTCTGCGAAACAGGCGAGGCAACAACAGTAGCGGAGGGTAAGCATACATCAGGCGATACTGCCCCCACGGGCCACCAACGCGTCTGACGAGTCTGCCCAGGGATCCCTGGACCTGGCCACGAATCTCTACATCTTGCGAGTGAGTCGAGAGGCCAAAAAGGTCCACATCCGGTGCCCCACCTCTGGTAAAGGAGGTGAAAAACACCTCCGGACGCAAGGACCCTTCCCCTGGAATGCACACGGCCGACAGGCCTGCAGCGGGATGGGTATGATTAACCTAAGGAGACCCCGCAATGTATCGGAGAAGGGAGGCCCCAGCTTACGGGGTGCCTCAATTGTTGGCCAAGAAAGGCAACCTGACAGAGCTTCCCTAGAAACTCGGTCAGAGGACCAGTAACTCAGCCTCTACAGGGGGCGCAGACCCACCCCGGACACAGAGACCCTAGAGGCTAAAGCAGTTGCAGAGCACCTGCTGGTCAACTGATAAATGAAGCAGAGGCTTTTGCCCAGTCATTGAGCTCCAAGAACGCCAGAGACGCAGCCACTACCGGGGCGTAACGCTAACCTCAGCATGGCAAACCCAGTCCAAGCCAGCGCTTCTGCTCCATTGATAAGTGCTGATTGTACAAACACATAGTTTATACTGTGTATTGCATCAAAACGCGCAATTAGAGCGTGGGAGGAAACCCCCCCCCCCTCAGCCCCAAAAAGCATAGTACAACCACATACGGCGTATGTAGTTTAGTATGTGTGGATAAACATTAAACATGTTTATACTGTGCCAGCGACGAAGGCGCGCACATCATTGGGGTGTAGGCGGAAACCAGCCACGCAGACTGCGTACACAACCGTGTAGACATGTTAGCATGCAAATAAACAAATTGCACATGTTCATGCTGTGTATATCGCTGAAAATGCGCACAGCATTGGAGCGCGGGGGAAAAACCAGAGAACCCGGATGAAACCCACGCAGACCGCATACGCATACCGTGTAGGTAGCATAGTATGTGTGATAAATATTTTGAACCTGTCTATGTGTGCATAGCGCCGAAGGCGCGTGCACACCGTTAGCACGTGGGAGGAAACCGGAGTACCTGGAGGAACCCCACGCAGACCCAGAGAATACAATACATACATCTACTGTGAATGTATTTAGTGTTGTGTATAAACATAATGTGTATGTTTATACTGTGTATGGCACCGAAGGCGCGCATGTCATGTAGCATGGGCGGAAACCGGAGGACCCGAAGGAATCCCACGCAGACTGCACATACCGTGTAGGTATGTTAGCATGTGGATAATCAAAGCACACAGGTTTTAGACTGCATACACATACCGCGTAGTTATTATAGTATGCGTGATAAACATATGGAACATGTTTAAACTGTGCAGAGAGCCAAAGGCGTACATACCGTCAGAGCGAGGGAGGAAACCGGAACACCCTGAAGCAACCCACGCAGACAGCACACAAATACCGTGTAGGAATGATAGCATGTGAATAAACATATTGCACATGGTTATGCTGTGCATTACCCTTGGAGCGTGGGAGGAAACCAGAGCAACCGGAGGAAACCCACGCAGACAGCATACACATATTGTAAGTATTTATAGCATGTGCAATAAACATATTGAACATGTTTATACTGTGTAGAGAGCCGAAGCGCACATACCGTGAGAGGACACCGAAGCACCCGGAGGACACCCACGCCGACCCAGAGAGTATAATACATACATATACTGTGAATGTATTTAGAGTCGTGTATAAACATATTGTGTATGTCACTGAAGACACAGCATTGGAACGTGGGAGGAAACCCACGCAGACACAGAGACCAATAACACATACATACACTCTGTCAATGTATCCAGTGAAGAGTTATAGGAGAAGTTTTAATTATGGCACCAAGGTGCATAATCTTCTCTGTTATCATTCCAACCTGCTTACATGTGCTGCAGAAGCAGCATGCAGGTAAAAGGTAACCTCTGACACCGCAGACCGTGGTACTGTCAGAGTTTAGAGCGTTCCCCAGGAAATGGCGGGAAACCACAGGTGCAGAGACCCTGTTGTTGCCTCAGAGACATCACACAGAAGGCTCACAGGGATTATAGAAATAAATGAATAAAGTGCACCCCCCCCCCCCCCCCACCGACCGGGGGGGGGGGTCAGGGTTGCCAACTTTCAGTAAATTTACGAACAGTTTGTAAAATCCATAATAGTTGCATCTGGTAATGAAAAGCACAGATTTTACAAACGGTTTGTAAATTTACTGAAAGTTGGCAACCCTGGGCACTGTGTACCACTGTATCATCCATGCTGCTCTTGACGCAGCGTGTGAGGAAACCAGTGAGGAAGCTGTGCAATAGAAAAGCTTGAAAAAGAACCAAAGGAGAAAGTGTCCGCCTGAGGTACCACAGCCACAGCATCCAGCTTGAGAGTGTCCCTCACAGCATCAATGAGTTCACTTACAAGCGCCCTGTCATTTACTGACTCAGAAATGGAGTCTTCCTCACAAGGAATGTCCTGTTCAAAAACATTAAAATATTCAGAGCTAGGGTCCTGAGCAGCAGCAGCTAGGCCCATATCCGAATCAGAGCAGTCCCCATGTGTGAGATTGTGTGGGGAGAGGGCGCTTTATAGCTCCCTTGCTCGCACGCAGCTTCCATCCTGAATAATTTTTTTCCCAGGACTGCTGACAACTGGTCCATAGGGACCGCAGGTGCAGGAGCACTGCCAGTTGCCTCTGACAAGTGTGGGGAAGCAGGTGAACCAGACTCCATACTGCCACCCTCTGAGACCTTATACACAATTACAGTGAATAATACAGTCCACCCACTGGCAGTGCTGAGACGGGGATACCCAGAGGACTCTCAAACCCATATAAGAACCGCTCAGTTCTGCTGTATGTAACCGCGCTGCAGCGCGAGTGAAGCCTGAGGAGATAAGGAGATTCACGCCGCAGCAGCGGCGATAAGAGGCCGAAACCGAAAGTGAAAGCGACGCGGCTCCAAGAAAATGGCCGTCGGCCGCATGTATTACTGTGCCATTGAACCACGGCAAGAGGGCCGCCGAGCGCAGTTTAAAACACCACACAGCGCTAATGGCGTCTCCAAACACACACACACACATGGTGTCTCCAAACACTCACACAGGGCAGTACAGACATGAGCGCCCCCCGCCAGGCCAGAGTGACCCCAAGTACCCCCACACAGCACAGCGCCAGTACAGGGTGCAGAAAGCAGGATAACAGGGGGGAGACCGGGAGAAACCCCCCCATATAGAGAAACACAGCCAGCATGTACTCACCTGCAGCAGGAGAGACTACTTACCCGTCCCAGAGGGCCCCACTGGCTTGTTTCAGACAGACCTATCACAGAGTAGTACCGAGTAGCTGTCGGCCCGGTCCACCGCAAAAGATACAGCAGGTACTGTTCAATCTTGAGAGGACCGTGGGAGCATGAAAGCCACCCGGCCACCCCTGGAGTCATGGGGCATGTCGTGAACTGAGTCTCACGCACACAAGGCAAGGATCAGCATGCTCGATAGTCGGACAGGGAAGACTACGAGGATACCAGTGTACCCAACCTGTTGCCCAGTCGACAGTTGATTGAAGGTCTCAAAAATAAAATAAAATTCCCAAAGGAATAAAAATAAAATCTTCCAGGAGACTGGCTCCTGAGAGAGCCACGTCTTCTCCTTCTGCTAGGCAGAAAAAACTGAGGCTGCTAGCTGCAGGTGGGAGGGTTATCTCTGGAGGGACCGCCCCCCTGGGCGGGGCTGTTCAGCTCTGTTTTTTTTCTAGAATGTATGTTTCTAACATCTAACATTCTGCCTAGATCTTCTCCTGCGAGCAGGGACATATACCCACGTGTTTCAGTATTAGAGCGGTTTCAGTCCATGGACGATAAGAGAAATACAGTTTTTAACTTTGTAAGAAACAAGTGTCATAAAAAGGTGTAGTTTTTAAATGGTTAAACTTCCCTCATCTACATACTGAAGTTCATTCCTTTGATCTAAGAACAAAAAGTTACAATGTTTCTAGTTATCCATTAGTGCAGACAATGTTGTGAAAAACTTGGCAGGCTGCCCGTTTTTTTTTTTTTTTTTTTGACAGCCGAGCGAGCAGAGAACTCTCTACACTTATTACATGAATGAATTGGAAAATTCTGCATAGAGATCGTTAAGGGGGTTGAATTGAGATCAGGATTAATTGTGCAGATCTAGTACCCAGCATGAGCCAGAATCTCAGGTAGAACTTCTGCAACTTTTCTTTTTCATTTTTTTGGTTCAGTGTCCCACTGAATTTTGCCCCCCACCCCAAGAAAAACATGTACTTATTTGAGGCAACAAGCGTCAATGCTCCGATGTGAATGATCACATGTGGAAACACACTTTAAATCACTCAGGCGTGAATGGGAGCTAAGGAACTAGACACCTACTTCGGGCTCCAAAAGGTCATCCCCACCTGTAATTTTATAGATCGTCAGGATTTATAGAGTTCCATCTGTAAACATTAGCTTGCTGACTTCATGCTGCTAAAGAACTAAAGCCAGAAAGCAACTACTGGGAATTTCTTTAACAACTGGAGGGTCACAGGATGCTCACACAGCTGAATCTTTGCCTGTTCACGAACTGGACACGAGGCCCGTGTTTACACAGGATTAGATGGACGTGTTGAATAGCAGAGTAGCTATTTCTGACTGAAACTATCAGCCCAGTCCAAGCAGCTCTGTCATTACTATAAGCTGATATTCAACCACCTAACCAGAAACGCGTGGTTCAAGACAGCTCATTCCTGCCTGTTACTGTATTTAAAAACACCACGGTCCCAAACCGGCTGGTCCTGTACAAAAAATAAAAAATAAAAAAACAGCCGAGCACACTGCACCTCAAATAATTGGCTCAGACATTGTCAAAATTGAGAAGAGAATGGTCGATTACAGAAAAACAATATCATTCACATAATGCAAAACGATCCTTATCTGTGGACTCCACCTGGTTTTCTGGGGTTCAGTACAAAATTACACCAACTATCCAAATGCTTCAAACTTGGCATATTTAAAGCCTATGAACAAAAAAAGCATGCCAGCACAATATTATATGTATAAAGCAAAAGCTACTTAGTTTAGGACAGAGTAGGTAATGGTTAACCCCTTCCCGACAGTACGCACATAAGTGTCCTTACGGAAACGGGCCTTTGTCTGTGGGGCCACATATATGTCTTTGTGCTGGGAGCACACCCCCACAGCATGCTCCCAGCACAGAGACAGGGCTTTTACTGGTAGCCCCGGGGTCCAATACTAACTATCAGGACCCGGGGGATCGCTGTGATAGCCTCTGATTAGCCATCACAGTCATCGGTCACTGTGCAGCCCACCCCTGTTTTCCATCTCTCTAAATGGAGAAAGATACATTGCATCTTTCCTTCCTTGCAAGTAGGGATGAGCTTTGAGTTCGAGTCGAACTCATGTTAGACTCGAACATTGCCTGTTCGCCGAACAGCGAACAAATTGGAGTGTTTGCGGCAAATTTGAAAAGTCTATGGGAGAAATCTAAAGTGCTAATTTTAAAGGCTTATATGCAAGTTATTGTCATAAAAAGTGTTTGGGGACCCGGGTCCTGCCCCAGGGGACATGTATCAATGCAAAAAAAAGTTTTTCGGGAGCAGCGATTTTAATAATGCTTAAAGTGAAACAATAAAAGTGAAATATTCCTTTAAATTTCGTACCTGGGGGGTGTGTATTATATGCACGTAAATTGGCGCATATTTCCCGTGCTTAGAACTGTCCCTGCTTAAAATGTCATTTTTGAAGGAAAAAAAGTCATTTATAACTCACTTGCAGCTATAATGAATTGTCGGCTCCCGGCAATACATACAAAAGTCATTGATAAAAATAAAAAAGCGTGGGGGTCCCCCAGAATTCAATTACCAGGCCCTTCAGGTCTGGTATAGATATTAAGGGGAACCCCGCCGCAAATTTAAAAAAAAAATGCGTGCAGTTCCCCCAAATATCCATACCAGGCCCTTCAGATCTGGCATGAATTTTAAGGGGAACTCCACCCCAAATTAAAAAAAAATGGCGTGGAATCCCCCCAAAAATCCATACCAGACCCTTATCCGAGCACGCAACCTGGCCGGCCGCAGGAAAAGAGGGGGGACGAGAGAGTGCCCCCCCTCCTGAACCGTACCAGGCCACATGCCCTCAACATGGGGAGGATGTCCCCATGTTGATGGGGACAAGGGCCTCATCCCCACAACCCTTGCCCGGAGGTTGTGGGGGTCTGCGGGCGGGGGGCTTATCGGAATCTGGAAGACCCCTTTAACAAAAGGGGACCCCCAGATCCCGCCCCCCTATGTGAATTGGTAAGGGGTACATTGTACCCCTACCATTTCACGAAGAAAGTGTCAAAAAAAAAAAATCACACACACACACCTTGGAAAAGTCCTTTATTAAAAAAAAAAAAAAAAAACATTCCAGCAGTGAAATCCAGTGTCCCGCGGCGATCCTTTGTCCAGCGCTGTCTGTCATTGGCTGAGCCTGAGCGGACCTGATGGGGAACTTCCTCCGCAGTCTATTACATGTATAGACCCGCCCCTTCTAAAGTTCCCCATCAGGTTCGCTCAGCCAATGACTCGGTGTAAGGCTGAGGACCTGATGCGGAACACGAGAAGGGGCGGGTCTATACATGTATTACACAGTGAGGAAAGTTCCCCATCAGGTCCGCCCCCTCGGTATGTCAGACCGCGCCTACGTCATTGGCCTGAGCGGGGAACTTCCTTCACTGTGTAATTTAAATTTACACAGTGAAGGAAGTTCCCCATCAGGTCCGCTCAGGCCAATGACGTGGGCGGGGTATGCCAGGTTGGCATTAGATTATACTAAACAGTGAAACTTTCACTGCAATTTTGACAAAGTAATATCTGGGTGCGCACAGGCATTTTATGTACACAAAGTGTATTTATATCCTTTGTGGCTGAGAAAATTTGTTCAGCTTTAAAATTTTGTTATTATAGGGATCAAAGCAGGGACAAATGCATGTCCACGTCCTGGTGCCATTTACCTTATTAAGAAGCACAAGCAGATGTCACCATTGCAGAAGGAAGGCGTTTTAATATATAGTATAATACCTCTAAAAAAAGGGCAACTAAACCAGACATTCAAGTTTGACTGCCAAGAAGATACTCTTACTATACACAGAAGGAAAAATTGTGAACTTATGTGTCATGCTCACTAATGTCCACTAGCAACTGGTAGTACAATATGCCCTCCAAAACATAGTACAAAGTATCCCGCCGAAGCGACATACCCGTATTGTTTATACTGTAAGGCGACAGTCATCGCATACAGTGTGAATTCCTCCCTAAATCAGATGCATTGCTGCTTGTAGTCTCTCCCTGTCATTCCCCAACTTTTGCCCCCTAATACCTTTATGTTTTTGCTGACCTCTGAGGTAGACAAATACAGTAAACTCAAACTATACAGAGAAATTATAAAAAACTTTGAAGATCTAAACTTCCATATGCAAGATAAAGAAAGCAGATAACACTGAATTCTCATGACCCCTTTTACAGTGTGTATAGCTTGGGCCAGGAGGAGAATACAGCTCCTCTAACAGGCCAGTGGACTAAAGCCAAGGCATGTGTATAATACATCTCTGCCAAACATCCTGAGTCACACAAACCTCCAGAAGTGAGAAGCACAAATACATCAGGGAACTTTGTGAAGGAGAAAATGACTGTTTATTACACATACAAGACCAATTTATGCACACAGCATGGCATATCTCATATCGAATTTTTGTGATTTTACCCCTTGACTACCAAGGCAAGTTTAAAAACATACTGGTACTCCAGGGGTTGGAGCTGCTGCAGCTGGTTATTTTAACTAGAGTGGAATTTCCAGCCTTTCTGGCAGACTTGACTGCAAAAGTCACTGCATGGAGAGAGACAGTGGGGTAGATTTACTAAAACTGGTGCACTCAGAATCTGGTGCAGCTATGTATGGTAGCCAGTTTCTAACTTCAGCTTGTTCAATTAAGCTTTGGCAATAAAACCTTGAAGCCAGGTTTCCATGCAGAGCTGCTCCAGATTTTGCACTTTCCGTTTTTTTTTCTTAAACTTCATTTTTTTATTAAAGTTATTTCAAACATTACAACAAATCACCATATTGCAATTCTTTTTCTGCAGATTAAACTTGTTATTTCTTTACAATAACTTTCTCTAATTTCAAATCATCTCCAGATTACCATTATATCACTCCTAAGAAAACAGAGACAAACAAACCAACAAAAAGATGAGGGAGATAACAAAAAAAATCCCCTCCACTTTCCAGTTTTTAATAAATAACCCCTTGTGGGTCTCACAAGCTGTAACTGCTGTCCTTCCATGTCCCTTATTGAGTTACTGTCCGACTTGTCCATAATTAAAGAAAAGGAGGGGGAGGAAGATGAGGAAGCAGAATATGAATCCTCAGACAGAGGGGGTTATTTCCGAAAGGCAAATCCACTTTGCACTACAAGTGCACTTGAAATTGCACTGAAAGTGCACTTGGAAGTGCAGTCGCTGTAAATCTGAGGGATAGGTCTGAAGTGAGGGGAAGTTTTGCTGATTTTATTATCCAATCATGTGCAAGCTAAAATGCCTTTTTTTTTTTTCTTGCATGTCCCCCTCGGATCTACAGCGACTTCACTTCCAAGTGCACTTTCAGTGCAATTTCAAGTGCACTCTGCACTTGTAGTTTGCACTTGTAGTGCAAAGCGGATTTGCCTTTCGTAAATAACCCCAAGCTCCTCTCAGGAAGATAAGCAATCGCCTGCAATCTCTAAGCTGAAAGAAAACTTCTGGTGGCAAGGTATGCTCTTGTTTAAACCTTGAACCACCCTGCCTGTTGCGCTCAATGTGCCCAGTATAGGATATCTTCCCAAGTCCAAGAAACCAACTAGGTTTTTCCCAGCTCACCCACAAGTACAGGATTGTTCTGTACAGGAACTGGCCATGCAAGAAAAATGGGGCATACCCAAGAAGATAATGGGGGTCTCTGATGTGTGGAGACAAAGAACCCTGAATATCATCATTATGACCCTGTAAACAGCGTGTGCTGCCTGCCCCCTCCTCCTATCCTATTTACCTTTTCCTCCATGAGGATGATCCTCAGAGGAGTACTCACAACCTTGATCGGTGTGGAAACTCTTGCTGTGGAGCTAAAGGGGTGCAGTCATCCCAAAGACTGAAGGCTGCTGAATAATCTGGTAAACACAGACGTGGAGATTTACGCCACAATGAAGAGCCGTGTAGGTTCTGGTGCTGTTGTGTGCTTGTCTGTAGAAGAGCATGTGCTCAGAATGAAATGCAAAGCCAGGGTTACAGAGTGCAGGACTATGTACACAGAACAGGCCACTACATACCAAATTTGTCGCAAGGGCTGCACCCCTTACCATGCAGAAAGTGGTGCATGCTATGCTTATGGCCACAACCAACTATTTCAAATTGTCAGTCCCCTACGACACACTGCTCCTGGCCCATGGTACTCTCACTGCCCTGTACCCAAGGCAGTAGCAGTGTCTAGGGACTACTCCCAGACTGGGGAGCCCTCCAAAGATGGAAGTGGCAAGGCCCAAGACTTAACACACCAGGGCACTGGCTCCTTCTCAGGGAACTCCCAGCTTTGCTCACTACAGGAAGGCATGCCCCTCTCTTTCATGGAGGTGGTCTTCAAGACCTGGAGCTACCAGGATTTGTATCACTACTGCCCTGGATCTGTAGAGCACTCTGCAACTAACTGCATGGTGTTGCACTGCTGTACCAAGGGTGAGCAGGGGCCAAGGTCAAAATCAACACTATAGGTCAGCCCTGTGTCCTCCATGCAGCAAGTGCCTCGGGGTGACTGATCCGACACCTGCAATCATATTGCCATACTGTAATTGATGCAGTGAAGAACCAAGTGTCGTCTTCCATTAAGCCCTTGTTCACACTGGTGCGATTTGACATGTCAAATTGCATGTCAAAACGGCGGCATTTGCCGGCAATGGTGCCGTCCTAATCGGTGCGACGCCGCATCTGCCCCTGAACCCATTCAATGTTATCATAGGTGTTAGGCAGTTGCGTTTAACCTCGTTTTTCTGAAAGCAAAAAAAATGGGTTCAGACGCCAAAGAGTTCCATGTTTCAGACACCAAACGCGGCCAAACACAGTACCGGCGTTTAGCCGCGTTTTCGTTTACAAGCGTTTTTAAAGGGGACTTATTTTTTTACATTGAAAAGCTCAAAAATGATGGCAAATTATGAAAAAACATTTAAAAAAAAATAAAAAAATATATAATTGCTTGCATTGCAGACAATCCACAACTTGTGGCAGGTGACGTGGCAAGTGACACGCTAAATACAAGTACACTGCTGCTCTCTCTGGTCTGACAAAATGGCTGAAATGGTTAATACTGTTTCTTGAGCTTCGGGAGGGTCCTTATGATGTTTAACATGTTTCTAGACGCAAGCGCGGTAAAACGCGGCTAAACGTGGCATGCAAACGCGGCAAAACGGGCGTTTCTAAACGCCGGTTTCAACCTTCGTTCAGAGGACTTTGCCTCAGCGTCCCGTGTACATGGGGGGCCTTATAGAATCTTACTCGCTTTCTTCAATTTACATTTTAAAGAATAGATCAAAGTTTAGGAATGGGCGATTAAGCCCAATGCCGATTTATACAAAAAAGGACAATTTATATGAGATGAGATATGCAAAGAACAATGGAGTAAGTTTATAAAAGCCAAAACACAGCTTCAGCAACAACTACTCTTCCATTGCAGCCAATAAGTATTTATTTTTCTCAGTGCAAAAAAAAAAAATGTTTTAGAAAACCCCAAAGGCCAAAGTGCTAGTTCACATCAGATGCAGTTCTGTGCGCTTTTTCTGCACTAAAAATGCATGCACAGTGTTTTCCCATGTAATACAATGGCTCTAGTTCCCACCAATGCAGTCAGTTCCAGTCAGTTTCCGGTGCAGAAAAAAAAAAAGTAGAGCGTGCTGCATTTTTTTCTGCACAGAACTGTACTGGAACATAGCAAATTGCATCAAAAACGCACTGGAACTGTGTGGGGTGTGAACTGTCAGCAAAAACTAATCTGGAACGTATCAGAAGTGCATTTTTGTGGTGTGAACTGGCCGTAAAAAGTCATGCACAGTGTTTTCCATGTATTTCAATGGCTCTAGTTCACACCAGTGCAGTCAGTTCCTGTCAGTTTCTGTACCGGGAACTGACTGCATTGGTGTGAACTAGAGCCATTGGAATACATGGAAAACACTGTGCATGCATTATTAATGGTTTGAACTGGCCCTTAGGACATGTCGCTAAACCTGCCTTAAAACACCCACAGACAAGATCTATCAGAGAGAATGCATTAAGTATGTCAAGGGAAATAGGATGCTATGCGCTTGTTATACTCGTATAACCTTCATTAAAAAAAACAAAAAACAAAAAAAAAAACCCTGAGTATGTAAAACCAATAACTGTTCCAAATCTCCAATGCACTAGAGTAAACAGCCCTGCCAGATAGCTGACAGTAATGTATAGGACAGGCCAGCATAAAAAGCACAAAACACTCAGCTCAATAATGGATGCAAATTCCTGGACAATACAATGCCATGGTAACCCCATCACTTGATTTTGCAGTTTCCACGCTCAGAGGCAGGCAGACAATCGCCTGTTTACAGGAGAACAGAACACACAAATCGCAAGCTGTAGACCAGACAGAGGCCAACCAGGAACATTCTGGGACACGATCACCACCACAAAAAATAAAACCACATTCAAAACAAGCAGTCTTACACCACAAAAAGAAAAATGGACTTAAAGGGGTTGTAAAGGTTCGTTTTTTATTTTCTAAATAGGTTCCTTTAAGCTAGTGCATTGTTGGTTCACTTACCTTTTCCTTAGATTTCCCTTCTAAATATTTTTTTCTTTGTTTTCTTTGTCTGAATTTCTCACTTCCTGTTCCTCCTCAGTAAGCTGTTCTGGCTGACTCCACACCACTCGGATGATGGTGTGAAGTTTAGTGAGGAGAAACAGGAAGTGAGAAATTCAGACAAAGAAAAAAAACATTTAGAAGGTAAATCAAAGGAAAAAAGATAAGTGAACCAACAATGCACTAGCTTAAAAGGAACCTATTTAGAAAATAATAAACGAACCTTTACAACCCCTTTAATTCCCAAGTACATTTCAGCACATCTAAACTCCTAAGGCAAATTGCTTGAGACCTAAGAGTCCTGTTTTTTGTGCATATATTCTATCTGAGAAATAGGAGGTCCACAAAAAGACTATGGATTTTTTTGACCAAGGAGACCGTGATACAATAATATGCAAGAAAATTAAAGCCCAATTCCAACCCTTCCCTTAAAATCACAGCGGTTCATATGACGAACAGGGACTTTCCTCTTCCTGCTCCGTATCAGCTGTAGTAGGTGGCTCTAAAAGCTGCGGATGGACAGGTTTGCTCTGCTTTCTCTTCCTGGTCAATATCGGCTATGGTGGCTCTCAATGCTGTAAGGAGGATATGTCTGCTCTGCTTTCAGAAAACTCAAGGCCAGGTCTACATAACATACTCCCAGGGGTGTCCATGACACTTTGGGATCACAGGGAGTTGTTTAAATGAGGCTGAGAGTCATTCAACAGGGCAGAGGTTTTTTCTTTTTAAACACAAGACATTTTGAAAACTTACTAAAGCTGGCGTTGAGTTTTAAAGGACTAACTTGTGTGCAAAAAAAGGGCAGGCAGATAGAAAAGGATCAGTCACCACTATTGCCGGGTCTTCATTATTTTTTATTTTTTTTTAAATGAATGGGCTTTCCCTTAAATCCTATTCATTGATAATGGATGTGCAAGAATAAAATTTCCATCATGCTCCTACAAATTTTCTTGTCGCTATTCAAAAACGAACTTTGATTTGACCCCAAAAACTATCAGAAAATGAAACAAAGGTTCTTAAAAAGAAAAAAACTTTTAATTAAATTCTACTAATGTATGGCCGAGCATTATGCAATGCTTTGATACCATTGCCTCAACCACTACAGAAAAGCAGGCTCAAGGTTACCAAGCAGAGGTAACCAAAAGGACATCTCAGGCTGGGAAACAAACAAGCAACCATGAATTGGAAGTGAGCATGCCGATTTGTCTGTTGGCTTGCAATGTTCTCATCCTACAAGAATTCCGCAGCTTAGGAAAAAAAATTGTGCCGAACAAGAATAGGATTACTGAAGATCCCAACAAAGGAACCAGTGAGAGTGTAAAGGAAAATCATCAGTGAAATTTGGCTGCCAAACAAATAGAACTCACCCAAAATAGCCTAATATTAAATTCTTCAATACAAATTTTTATAAAAAGCCAACAAATTCTCCCGCTGATTTACAGAGTGTTTTTGACAGGAAAAGTAAATGGCACTGGACTAATAGAAAATGTATTTTAATTTAGTTGATATTTACAACTATTCATCATGAGGCTATACAAAAACACCCTAAATAATTCTGAATGACTCCAATGTATCATGGTGGCTGCTAGCACAACTCACCTAAGGGCAGCAAGTTGCAAGTTCTATGGCTTCAAAGTAAATTTTTCTTAGTCTAGTGAAGATCTGTTCAGCTACAACCCCCTATTCTGACCACAGATCCATTAGCCAGCAGAGATAGGGGTGTGTCCCCCTCCTCTGATCATTCAGGTGTGTATATTGGGAATAGTTATTCACAGCATAACAGGCCTTTAATACAAAGTCCCAGCTGTAACATGCCTGCAAGTGGTAAGTCAGAAATAATATGATAGATATCAAGTGCAGTACTGCATATGTATTTCTACATGTAAAACATACCGTACACACAAATACTAATCATTGCCATTAAAGTAGGTGTAAATCCCAACTGGGGTTTTATAAAGCACAGTGCATCATAAATTGATTTAGAAAATATAAAATAAAAGGTGTTTTTTTTTTTCTTTCATAATTTACATAGTTAGTCAGGTTGAAAAAAGACACAAGTTCACCCAGTTCAACCATAAAAAAATAAAAATAAAATATATCGTACAATCCCATATACCCAATTCTATACCCACAGTTGATCCAGAGGAAGGCAAAAAATCCCAGCAGAGCATGATCCAATTTGCTACAGCAGGGGAAAAAACTCCTTCCTGTTCCCCCGAGAGGCAATAG
Organism: Rana muscosa; assembly: GCA_029206835.1. Classification (NCBI taxonomy): domain Eukaryota; kingdom Metazoa; phylum Chordata; class Amphibia; order Anura; family Ranidae; genus Rana; species Rana muscosa. The sequence continues at coordinate 160,926,918 of CM055118.1, forward strand.
GATATTCCCCAGATCAACTTTACCTATAAATGTTAATACCCAGTTATATTATGTACATTCAAGAAAGAATCCAGGCCCGTCTTAAAGCAATCTACTGAGCTGGCCAGAACCACCTCTGCAGGGAGTCTATTCCACATTTTCACAGCTCTTACTGTGAAGAAACCTTTCCGTATTTGGAGGTGAAATCTCTTTTCCTCTAGATGCAAAGAGTGCCCCCTTGTCCTTTGTGTTGACCGTAAAGGGAACACCAAGTTCACTATGTGGACCCCTTATATATTTGTACATGTTGATCATATCCCCCCTTAATCTCCTCTTCTCAAGAGTGAATAAATTCAGTTCCTCTAATCTTTCCTCATAGCTGAGCTCCTCCATGCCTCTTATAAGTTTGGTTGCCCTTCTCTGCACTTTCTCCAGTTCCCCAATATCCTTTTTGAGAACTGGGGCCCAAAACTGAACTGCATATTCCAGATGAGGTCTTACTAATGATTTGAACAGGGGAAAAATGATATCTCTCTCTCTGGAGACCATACCTCTCTTAATACAAGAAAGGACTTTGCTGCATTTGTTGCATCTCCGATATCTCGCAGCCTCTGCTTTCTACATGCATTCAAGTGAGCACCGTCACTAAAAAGTAAGTGCCTGAACTAGAAATGTCATGGCAGGATCAGCAAACATTATTTCAACGCTGAATTCCAAGTATGTATCTTTTTGCATAGTTGCATTGTTCTGACTTGGACCAGCGCACAAATGCATATTCCATACTTATTCCAGTGGAAGCAGGGAATCATTGTAGTAACTGGCACTACTATACTTTAAAAGCAATTATAATACTGTATCCACTTCTGATAGCAAAAAAATAAAATAAAATAATGAACAAAAGCATAACCTGTTAGGCATTATAAAAATCATGTGTCAGGGCACTCTGTCCACAAGTGTCTGAAATTGTAATATATATTGTTTGAGGTTTTTGGCAGGTATTCTACTCTATACAATCTAATATATCATCATAGTTATGCCCAACTCCAGGCAAAAAATAATAATATATATCTTCAAAGGGGCTGTGACCGTACTGCAAAAGATAAAAACTTGTTCTGTTCAGGGGAGAGGAGAAACTTGGTTACTTAAATGATCCTCTGCTCCGCCTGCAGTCCGTGCTCCTCGATCATCCAGGGGTGGATTGTTCCTTGGCATCCTCACGTTTAGAGATTAGCTATCAACCCTGCTCTGGTCTTGATCAGTATCCTAGACTGGTAGAGCGCAGAGGTGCAGAAGCCATGGGAGAAGGTCTAGCTGCAGGGAGGAGTGGCAGATCAGGCAAGCATATCTCCTTTTATTGTACCCTAGACATAAATGAGCAATCAACCCTTGCTGTATGGGCACAGCCCCACTGCAAGGAATCATTTTTTATTTGCCCAAGTTGGGTTTTAAGTGTAGTTACAGAATATACACAGATCAGCCATAACTTTATGACCACCGACAGGCAAAGTGAATAAAATGGATTATCTCTTTATAATGGCATCTTAAAGTGGGTGGCATATATTAGGCAGCAAGTGAACATGTTGATGTGTTGAAAGCAGGGAGAAAAAAAAAAAAAAAGGGCAAGCATAAGAATTTAAGCGACTGACAAGGGCCAAATTGTAATGGCTGGATGGCTAGGTCAGAGAATCATTAAAGCTGCAGCTCTTGTGGAATTTTCCTGGTCTGCAGTGGTCAGGAGCTCCAAAAAAATTATCCAAGGAAGGAAAACCAGTGAACCGCAAATCAGGCCATGGGAGGCCAAGGCTCACTGGTGCACATGGGGAGTGAAGGCTGGCCCATGTAGTCCTATCCAACAAAAGATCTAAAAAACTACTACCGTATTTGCCGGCGTATAAGGCAACCCCCTAATTTTCCACCTAAAACATTGGTTCTGGGATATACTCGCCGTATAAGACGACCCCCTTCCGACTAGTCTGTCTAGTAGCTTGGGTAACATACGGAAACAGCAATAATAATAAGTCTGTGCAACTAAATTAACAGCTTTGTGAAGCAATGCTGTGGTGGGTAAATACCTCATGTGCCCGGCAAAATCCACTGATGGAGGGTCAGGTGCTTCAGATGGAGGGTCAGGTGCTTCAGATGGAAAGTCAGGTGCGTCAAACCAAAGCTCCGGTGGTGGATGGCGAGGTAGCCGTGGAAGGAAGAGGAGCCGAGGGGTAGCTGCATTCGGTAACATACTGTATACCGTACAATACAGTATACCACGCTGAGCCAATCAGGCAAGCGATGTATTCTATTAATTGATACCGAGCAGGCTTTGTATTCATTATTAGAATACATCGCTTGCCTCAGCACGGTATACTGTATGTAGCCAAAGCCAACTACAGTATTAATGCGCATCCAGTGGGCTGACATCCAGCAGGTGACTTTTCATACCGGCGTATAAGACGACCCCCGATTTTTGGGGGATTTTTATTTTTTTTAAGTATAAAAGGTAGTCTTATACGCCGGAAAATATGGTAGCTCAAATTGCTGAATCTAATGTGTGTTCCCATGGAAAGGTGTGAGAACACAGTGTATCACAGTTTGTTACCTATGGGGCTGTGCGTAGCTACCGTCAGTGTGCTCATGCTGATCTATGTCCAAAGCATCTACAATGGGCATGTGAAAAAAGGATTGGAATTGGCATCAGAACTGGACCACAGAGCAATGGAAGAAGGTGGCCTGATCCGATGAACTCAAAAATGGTTTGAGGAACACAGCAATGAGTTCAATTGAAAATTGAGGTAGTTAATATGGTATGAAATGTGAAACTTAGAAAAACATAATAGTGATAACTTTTTACTGCAGCCGTCACTAATGTGCTCCAATGAGTTCAATGTGGCCTCTAAATTCTCCAGATCTCAATCCAATTGAGCAAACTTACAGGACCTTAAAGGATCTGCTACTGACAGCTTGGTGCCAGATACCATAGCATACCTTCAGAGCTCTAGTGAAGTCCATGCCTCAGTGGATTATGGTGTGTGGTCATAAGGTTATGGCTGATCGGTGTAGTTTCACCTTTTATGATGAATACACGCATACATACAAAATTACAGATGAACAATTTCAAATTTTATGATGTTCACATCCCCTTAGTAGCATTTGCAGAAAATGCAGGCCATGTACTTGTAACTTCCTGCTATGTCCTTCAATAACTTTTAATACAGCAGCACACAGGGTAACAACAGGCCTCTAAACTGGCTTATGTTTACTGGGGTCATTGTCTAAGCCTGCAATAATTCCACCAATGGCTCCTATAGTAAGATTCAACATATACACAATCTGCAAACGCATCAAAATAAATGTAATATTATAGTACATAGGAGCTTTTTCACAACCGATGGTATATCTTCCATCACAAAAATCTAAAAACAAGATGTTTTCCTAATTTAATTAGGGTGGGTGGAGCCAAGCAAATCACTTTGTGCACACTGACCACCTATACAACAAAAAGACGTTGGTTTACAACACTGACTCGGCCTAATATTATACCTACCCTTCTGTTTCAAGAAGTGCTTTACACTGGTTCAGTGAAGGACTTTTAGGTTGCCTTCTGCCCACCTCATAATTTGTCTGGTTATAGAATACAATCTTAGTTGAAAGCAATCCTTTCACCGAAGCAGTGAAAATATGAAAATTAAAATTTTTGCGCCCAAGGTGCCATGACTACAGTAAACTGTTTGGCAAGGGAAAGCCCCTGGGTAAATTCACACCAGCCAGCCCTTTATAAACGCAGCAGCTGGTGTACAGTGTGGTCCAGCGGGAATCACCACTCTGTACTGCACCGTCCCTTTTTTTATTTTTTATTTTATGTATTCTTTTAGCACACAATAAACCGTTACTGGAAAATGGAATTTGATTTGCCGAGAGCCTACATATTTAAATATGTTACGTGATCTGGCCCGCAATGACTACATTAAAAACACATACTAGATATGGCTAGCAAACTATTTCCCCTAAAGTTTCTAAGTCTTCTCTGAAGCTCCCACTTTGCAAAGTCTCTTTGGACTTCTATGCCATGCAGCTTCGGTCTTCGCTCCTCATTCATCATATCACCAGTCATCCAGGGAGCAGTTCCAACACAAGGAAGCAAAGCTCTCCCTGTACCAAGTTGCCAGCTGAAAAAAAAAAGTCCAGTATGGGGGAATATATCAGCTGCAGAGAGACCAAAAACAATACTGGTGACTACTAGCCTTTGGTCCTCTGCTTGCCTTTTTCCTGGAACACAGCTTCTACAGATCAGGCCTTTTTTTTAAAAAGCTGTTGGGATTCATGTTTTATTGCCCACTGGAAAGAATTACAAATGGAAACTATTTGAAATTGACTTGGCACACCTCTATAGATTCCATTTAGTCCACTGATGGGATATATACCGGAATCAGGCCCCTGTTTGATAACGTTAAAGTGAACCAACGCCCTGATTTTCCATGTTGTGTATCTTTTATTTGTTAGTTACTCAGACTGTATAGGTTTTCGACCGGATTGCTGTCTGGGCACCTATTGCCCCCTCTCACAGGGCGGATAATGGTCAACATGGTTCTATCAGTTAGTGCCCTAACAAGACTGTGTCATTAAAGAGGTACCAAAGACCAAAAAAAAAAGGGGGGGGGGAGAGGAAATAGGACGCAGTCTGTCACTTGCATTAACCACTTAACGACCGCCCACTGTAAATATACGTCGGCAGAATGGCACCGACAGGCAGAATCACGTACATATACGTGATTGCCTTTGTATAGTTGGGGGGTCCGATCGGACCCCCCTTCTTTACAGTGGGTGGTCGTTTTACCTTCGGGAGCGATCCGGCATGAGGGGACAGCCGTTCGATTCCGGCCCCCCCCCCTCTCGATCGCTCCCAGGGAATGAGAGAGCTTCCCCTGCCTGTGTACTGTTTACACAGGCGGGAGGAAGCGATGTCATCTCTCCTGCGGCGCTCACATATACCGAGTGCCGTACAGGAGAAGATGCAGGTTAGAGCACAAAACAGCACACTGACACCAGGACACATAGGCACATAAATCGCCCCCCCAGCCCCCAGTCACAGTGTCACTGATTGCAGTGACCATTTATTTAGTGATCACTGCAATCAGTGACATTTGTGACTGTAAAAGTGTCACTACATTTAGTTTTAGGTCCAGTGTAGCCCCCTAACCCCCCCTAATAAAGGTTTAACCCCCTGATCACGCCCCAGATAACCCTTTCACCCCCTAGCACCGCCGTCACTAAGCGATAATTTTTCTGATCGATGTCTTAGCATCGGCGATGCTGATCGGTAGCCAGTAATTTTTTTTAGGTTCGCCGCAGGTTTTTATAGCGTCGGGTACCCCCACATATTACCTAATAAAGGTTTAACCCCCTTGATCACCCCCCAGGTAACCCTTTCACCCCCTATCACCACTGTCACTAAGCGATAATTTTTCTGATCGCTGTCTTAGCGTCGGTGATGCAGATGGGTAGCCAGTATTTTTTTTTAGGTTCGCCGCAGGTTTTTATAGCGTCAGGTACCCCCATATATTATCTAATAAAGGTTTAACCCCCTGATCGCCCCCCAGGTAACCCTTTCACCCCCTATCACCACTGTCGCTAAGCGATCGTTTTTATGATCGTTGTCTTAGTGTCGGTGATGCCGATAGGTAGCCAGTAATTTTTTTTTAGGTTCGCCGTCAGGTACCCCCATATATTACCTAATAAAGGTTTTAACCCCCTAATTGCCCCTAGTTAACCCTTTCACCAGTGATCATCATATAAGTGTTACGGGTGACGCTGGTTAGTTAGTTTGCTTTTTATAGTGTCAGGGCACCCGCCGTATATAACCCAATAAAGGTTTAACCCCCTGATCGCCCGGCAGGTGATATCAATTAGGTTTTAGCGTCAGAGAGGGTCTGCGTCACACCCCAGGCAGCGTCAGGTTAGTGCCAGTAGCGCTAACACCCACGCGTTAAGCATACACCCCCCTTAGTGGTATAGTATCTGAACAGATCAATATCTGATCTGATCAGATCTATACTAGCGTCCCCAGCAGTTTAGGGTTCCCAAAAACGCAGTGTTAGCGGAATCAGCCCAGATACCTGCTAGCACCTGCGTTTTGCCCCTCCGTCCAGCCCAGGCCACCCAAGTGCAGTATCGATCGATCACTGTCACTTGCAAAACACAACACACATAACTGCAGCGTTCGCAGAGACAGGCCTGATCCCTGCGACTCCAGTGCTGTAGGAGGTGATTTCACCACCACAGTTTAAAAAAAAAAAAAACATATATGCCGAAGCATTGGGGCAGCAGGGGCGGAGGAGCGCTTTTGCTCCTAATGCCGCGTACATACGGTCGAAATTCTGACGGAGGCTTGCCCGTGGAAAAGTCTGACCATGTGTACGCGGCATAACTTTTGCGGGAAGATGCCCCCATGCTTCGGCATATATAAATGGTGCATGTATGCCCATCATTAGAAGTGGGTGGATGAAGGGCGGTATTCTAATGGTGGGCATACCCACCGCTCAATCTTTTTTTTTCGTTCAGCCAACAGGCTGCATGAAAAAAAAAAAGATTACAATACATGTCCAACAAGGACCAGCAACGTACTGGTATGTTGCTGGACTTTGAATGTTTATACCAGAATGATGCCTGCGGGTTTAGGTATCATCTTGGTATCATTCTTTTCAGCCAGCGGCCGGCTTTCATGTAAAAGCAATCCTAGTGGCTAATTAGCCTCTGGATTGTTTTTCCAAGCAGTGGGAGGGAATGTCCCCCCCCCCGGATATAAAAAGCGCCATTGGGAAATTGGGAAACCATTTTATCACACCGATCTTGGTGTGGTCAGATGCTTTGAGGGCAGAGGAAAGATCTAGGGTCCAATAGACCCCAGTTTTTTCAAAAAAGAGTACCTGTCATTACCTATTGCTATCATAGGGGATATTTACATTCCCTGAGATAACAATAAAAATGATTAAAAAAAAAAAAAAAAAATATGGAAGCAACAGTTTAAAAATAAAATAAAAAAGCAAAATTAATAATGCCCTGCTCTTGCCCAATGGCGAACGCAAGCGTCGGTCTGGCGTCATATGTAAACAGCAATTGCACCATGCATGTGAGGTATCACCGCGAAGGTCAGATCGAGGGCAGTAATTTTAGCAGTAGACCTCCTCTGTAAATCTAACGGGGTAACCTGTAAAGGCTTTTAAAAATGTATGTAGTTTGTCGCCAATGCGCGTTTGTGCGAAATTTTAAAGCATGTCGTGTTTGGTATCTATGTACTCGGCCTAAGATCATCTTTTTTATTTCATCAAACATTTGGGCAATATAGTGTGTTTTAGTGCATTAAAATTAAAAAAAGTGTATTTTTTCCCCAAAAAATGCGTTTGAAAAATCGCTGCGCAAATACTGTGTAGAAAAAAAAATGCAACACCCACCATTTTATTCTGTAGGGCCTTTGCTTTAAAAATATATATAATGTTTGGGGGTTCAACATAATTTTCTTGCAAAAAAAAAAAAAATGTTTTCATGTAAACAAAAAGTGTCAAAAAGGGCTTTGTCTTCAAGTGGTTAGAAGAGTGGATGTAAGCTTCCTAATGTTGTGTATAAAATGCCAGAACAGTTCAAAACCCCCCCCCCAAATGACCCCATTTTGGAAAGTAGACACCCCAAGCTATATACTGAGAGGCATGTCGAGTCCATGGAATATTTTATATGTTGACGCAAGTTGCGGAAAATAGACAATTTTTTTTTTTGCACAAAGTTGTCACTAAATGATATATTGCTCAAACATGCCATGGGCATATGTGGAATTACACCACAAAATACATTCTGTTGCTTCTCCTGAGTACGGGGATACCACATGTGTGAGACTTTTTGGGAGCCTAGCCGCGTACGGGACCCCAAAAACCAATCACCGCCTTCAGGCTTTCTAAGGGTGTCAATTTTTGATTTCACTTCTCACTGCCTATCACAGTTTTGGAGGCCATGGAATGCCCAGATGGCACAAAACCCCCCCCAAATGACCCCATTTTGGAAAGTAGACACCCCAAGCTATTTGCTGAGAGGTATTGTGAGTATTTTGCAGATCTCGCTTTTTGTCACAAAGTTTTGAAAATTGAAAAAAAAAATGTTCTTTCTTCATTTTCAAAAACAAATGAGAGCTGTAAAATACTCACCATGCCTCTCAGCAAACAGCTTGGGGTGTCTACTTTCCAAAATGGGGTCATTTGGGGGGGTTTTGTGCTATTTTGGCCTTTTATGGCCTTCGAAACTGTGATAGGTAGTGAGGAGTCAAATCAAAAATTTGTGCCTAGAAATCCTGAAGGCGGTGATTGGTTTTCGGGGTCCCGTACGCGGCTAGGCTCCTAAAAAGTCCCACACGTGGTATCCCCGTACTCAGGAGAAGCAGCAAAATTTATTTTGGGGTGCAATTCCACATATAACCATGGCATGTGTGAGCAATATATCATTTAGTGACAACTTTTTGTAATTTTTTTTTTTGTCATTATTCAATCACTTGGGACAAAAAAAAAAAAATATTCAATGGGCTCAACATGCCTCTCAGCAATTTCCTTGGGGTGTCTACTTTCTAAAATGGGGTCATTTGGGGGGGTTTTGTACTGCCCTGCCATTTTAGCACCTCAAGAAATGAGATAGGCAGTCATAAATTTAAAGCTGTGTAAATTCCAGAAAATGTACCCTAGTTTGTAAACGCTATAACTTTTGCGCAAACCAATAAATATACGCTTATTGACATTTTTTTTACTAAAGACATGTGGCTGAATACATTTTGGCCTAAATGTATGACTAAAATTGAGTTTATTCGATATTTCTTATAACAAAAAGTAGAAAATATCATTTTTTTTCAAAATTTTCGGTTTTTTTTCCGTTTATATCGCAAAAAATAAAAATCGCAGAGGCAATCAAATACCATTAAAAGAAAGCTCTATTTGTGGGAAGAAAAGGACACAAATTTTGTTTGGGTACAACATTGCATGTCCGCACAATTTACAGTTAAAGCAGCGTAGTGCAAAATTCTGAATTCACCTCTGGTCCTTTAGCTACCAAATGGTCCGGGGCTTAAGTGGTTAACAGAACAGTGTTTTTTTTTTTTTTTTGGGAGTCCCACTTAAAAAGCTTTTGTTAAACCCATTTCTTAAAGCGGTGTTCCAGCTGCGATTTATTTTTATTTTTTTAAAAAGTCAGCAGCTACAAAACACTGTAGCTGCGGACTTTTAATAAGGACACTTACCTGTTCTTCGGATCGTGTGCCGGCGCCGCCATCCTCACTAAGGGAAACAGGCAGTGGAGCCTTGCGGCTTCACTGCCCATTTCCTACTGCTCATGTGCGCGGCGCTTTGTGAATGGGTGGCTGTCTTCTGGGACACACATAGGTCCCAGAAGACAGCGCGTCCAAATTTCCCAGAAGACAACGCAAGGAGGAGAAGAATAAAGAGTACCCCGGTATAGGAAGTGGCAGATTAGGAAGATCTGCCTAGCAACAGCCATTTCTGGTAAGTAACAAAAAAATTTTTTTTCAAATGTTTTTGATTTTCTTTTAAAGAGCCTGTTTATGTAATTTTTTTTTTTTAGGGCGGACCTCCGCTTTAACCACTACCGCACACCATCATATGATGTCCTTGAGTTTGTGCGGTTATATCTGAATGATGCCTGCAGCTATAGGCATCATTCAGATATCCTTTTCAGCCGGCGATTCTTTGCATGATAATGATCATAGCGGCAGTTCCGCCGCTTGATCGTTATTATAGACGACGGGAGGGGACATCTCCCTCTCACGCCGCCATCCGGTGCTTCTCGGGGCTCTCCCGTGCCATAGGGGGGCCCAGAGAAAGAATCGTCTGGTGCCAGCTGATGACGGAGGCCCGGGCACAGCGTTAGGACATCACGCCCGGGTTCCCAGAAGTAAACAAAGTCGCGATCATGGCTGTCAGCATGAGATCAGTGGATTTTTTTTCCCGATCTCATGCTTTCCAGCCTGGAGGAGAGATGCGGGGTCTTATTGACCCTGCATCTCTCCGTAAAGAGAACTTGTCACTAACCATTCCTATTACAAGGGATGTTTACATTCCTTGTAATAGGAATAAAAGTGATCAAAAAAAAAAAAGTGTAAAAACAAAAAAAAAGTAAGTAAAATAAATAATTAAAATGCCCCTGTCCCCGGTAGCTCACGCTCAGACGTGAACACGCATGCAAGGCCCGCCCACATATGTAAACGCCGTTCAAACCACATGTGAGGTATTGCCGCGTGTGTTAGAGCGTGTGCAACAATTCTAGCACTAGACCTCCTCTGTAATGCTAATGGGGATTTTTAAGTACTGAAGTTTGGCACCATTCCATGAGGGTGCGCAATTTTAAAGCGTGACATGTTAGGTATCTATTTACTCGGCGTAACATCTTTCACATTATACAAAAACATTTGTCTAACTTTACTGTTTTGTTATTTTTTAATTTATGAAACCGTTTTTTTTTTTTTTTTTAAAGGCATTTGAAAAATAATTGAGCAAATACCGTGTGAGATAAAAAGTTGCAATGACCGCCATTTTATTCCCTAGGGTGTCTGCTAAAAAAATATATATAATGTTTGGGGGTTCTGAGTAATTTTCGAGCAAAAAAATTATGATTTTTACATGGAGAGAAGTGCCAGAATAGGCCCGGTATGGAAGTGGTTAAAAACTGACAGCCGCTCTATTGGAGGCTGGCATACCACACTGTGTAAATCCTTTCTAAAAACGAGCATTCTAAACAGCTATTTAGAGCCGTCTTCAGGCCGGTCACGCAAAACGCGGCCGCTTTTTAGTTCCGATACATGGCTACTGCAGGAGGGTCCGTGATCTTCCTCTGACGTCATCTGGGGATCATGTGGCCGTTCGGCTCCTCCCGCAGAAGCCCTGTCTGAGCTGTAAAGCGGCCTCTAGTCACCTGACCGGCCTGAAGACCGCTTTAAGTAGCTAGAACGCTCGTGTTTAGAAAGTAATTCATAGTTTTTTCCCTTGGCCAACTAAATGACTCTGAAAACCCATGTCCAAATTCTAAGCTGAAAATAAAACCGAATATTTACATAATTCTAGTTTAAACCGGCTTGAGTAAAATCAATAAAAAGATTCAGCTCTCAATTCTACAAGGGGGTTCTCTCTATTGGCAGAACATTACAGATTTACCGACGCCTGACAATACCAGATTCCAAATATAATTACTACACTTTCAAACTGCTACAGTCAAAGCCAGTCAGCAGAGAAAAATCAAATTGAACGTAAAGAATCAAGTCAGCCTTTTTAAAAGGTGACACCACAAAAGGGGGGGAAAACCCCCACTATTAACTAACATGAAATGGAAATAGCAATCGACACATTTAATGACAATCCATGACTTGGCCCAATTACATCTACCAGCAGAAACAGGTTTTCACAGGAGAACCCCTGTAGGTTAATTTGTAAAATTATATACAGATCATTGTAAAAGGACATATGGAAAAAAAAAAAAAGAAAAGAACAAAATTGAAATATTTAAACAAATGTAAAATAAAATAAAAAAAAGACAAAAGCAACGAGGAAATCTACACCGAGTATGATTAATGTCATAACTAAATGAGGGATGGAATAAGTAAAATGAAAATATAGTAGTCCATAATTTGATGCTGGGAACATCTCATAAGAAATTATTTTGATTTAGTCCGCATGACTATAATCTATAACAGTAAAGGGTAGCATTCCAAGTCTTTCTTGTGCACACAGATGTTCTATACTGCTCTTTTGGTTGACCATTAAGGAGGACAGAATAGCTTAAAAAGTTTACCTGCAATCAAGGTTTAGTTGAGTGGGTCTTTAGCTAGAAATCACAGCCTATAGGCTTCTGAACATGCAAAAATGGCATGACAGGAAGAAAAAAATTAAACGTAGAGCTGAACGTGGTAAAACACATCTAAAAACACTAAGGGCTTGTTCACACTTGCCTAAATTTCCAACGCTCAACAAACGCTCCTATAGCGATTCTATGGTGTTAGACAGGCGTCAATGAGCTTTAGTATGAGCATTAGACAGGCGGTTTACAAGCATTAATGAGTTAAAAATGCTCCCCAAACGCCCTATGGGCAGTTTTGAAGTGTTTGACAAGCGTTAAAACTGCTCCACAAATGCCTATTCCATTACAGTAAATGAACAAATACCGCCCCGCAACTGCCTGCCAGAGAATTTGTGAGGCATTACCATAGACTTAAATGGGAGGCGTTGAGAAAAGGCTTCAACCGCCTCCTGACTCGATATGAGGCTTACATTTTGAAGCGACGCTAACGCTTAGTGTGAACAGCACTATGTGCTGTTTATTGTATCTGGTGCATAGGCGTTTGAGGGGCCTTTTTAACACCTCTCAAACGCCTGCTCTTAAAGCCAGTGTGAACTCAGCCTAACTGCAGACAAAGACAAGCATACATTTATAGGACCGAAACAAATTAGTTCAAGTGTATTCCTTTGCAAATCTAGTGTCACAAGCATTGACCATAAACAGCATGACTTCTAAAATGCCTATAATTCAATACAGGGATATGGGATTACGAGGTGTCCTAACCTCAGTGACAATAGGTAAATCAAAAAGAATCAGTTACAGAAAGATAAGAAAACCTAAAAACATTGAACGTTGTGCAGATGGAATACACTTTCCATAACACTGAAGCTTTTTTCATCCATCAGCTCAAAGCAACACACTAGCACATTTCCCATTACATAAACTGAGGATTATACAGAGAAGAGAAAACAGTCATTTGTTTCCAGATGAAATATATTCTGTAATCCGCTCAAGCAATTTGCAACTACAGAACAATAATCAAGATGCAATAAAAAAGGCAGAGCGTTAACCCTTCAGGTCTAAATGAAACAACTACATTGTGCCTCCACCGCCCCCCTGTACCTATTGTATAGGTTTTATGATTTTGGGAGGGAAAAAAAAGAAAATTCTATCCAGGAGCGCCAAATACTTTCCTAAATCCATAATTAAAAAGTGTTAGGGCTCCATGTACACAGAAGCTGATAAACTGCAGTTTATTGGCGTTTTTTAAAAAGCCCATTAACTGCACTCTATGTTAGCCTATGTGTTCATGTACACAACGTTTTTTTAGCTTTAATGAGCAGTGGAGTTAATGGGCTTTTTTCTGAACGCAAGAAATTTGCATTCAAAGTGCCGTTTTTCGGCAGAAAAAACGCAAACCGCCGAAAAACGCTCAAAAACGCTGTCCGCGAGCGTTTGAGCGTTTTTTGGTCCATTGAAAAAAAATGTTTTTATTTTTTTTAAAACGAAAAAACGCTACACTGAAAAACGCTAATAAAAGCTAGTAAAAAAACGCTGATAAAAGCTAGCTTTTTCTGCTGCTTTAAAAACAACAGTTTTTGAGCTTCTGTGTACATGGAGCCTTACACTAAAGTCTGTTTTGTTTAAAAAAAACAAACATGTTATACTCACCTGCTCTGTGCAGTAGTATTGCACAGAGTGGCTCCAAGCCTCCTCTTTTGGGGTCCCCGGCGGCGATCTCGGCTCCTCCTTTTCTTTTTCGAACAACCATAGCCAGCCGCTTGCTATGGGGAGAAACGTTGTTTGCAAAATTCCTGTCTGCATAGCCCACATCACTTCCTGAGGACATATGGACACTGCATAATTGGCTGTTAACGGCCCAGAATTAAGCAGGAATGTTACATGAGGAATGGACACAAGAGCAGTTAGGCACACCGGTGGTGAACAGGAAGAATCTTTAGATCACTGGTCAACGAAGAAGTGCCCAAGAGATCACATGGCAACAGATTTAGATGCATTTAGTGGATTTAGCAATTCAAAAATCCATGGTCTCCACTCCCAGCCTGCTCACTAAAGAATTTGCGATGACTCCAATGAACACCAAGGTCCACAAGTAGTAAAGAGATTTTCCTGGCTGTGTTGTAAGGCAGAGGAGTGCAATTCAAGACAGAAGAGTGCAATTCAAGACCGATTGCACAGAATAATGAATCCTTTGGCAGGTTAAAAAAAGACAAATGCATTGTTCCTACTATCATGTGGCACATATGTATACATTCCCATGCCTTCCAGAATGCAGTGTCTAGTACCTGAGTGATCATTACCATATGAAAGGTTTGTCCAGCCCCAAGCAAATACTAAAATTTAAAAAGCCATTATCTGCATAAGGCCCCATTCAAAACGAGGCGGATCAGTCGCTACAGAGTCTGCCAGCTCAGCGGGAGATCTCTCCGTTGATCTCCGCTGAGCTGGCGGATGACAGGTCCCTCTGTGCTCACTGAGCGGGGAGGGGCTTGTCGAGCGTCGCTGTCTTCTACGGAGAGCTCGGACGAAAACGGACAGCATGTCCGTTTTCATCAGATCTCACCCGATCCGATATGGACGGATGGCGACGTATCACCATACGCCTGATTTTAGCGGATCGGATGTCAGCGGACATGTCACCGCTGACATCCGACGCTCCATAGGCTTGTATGGAGCGCCCGTTCCGGTCCGCCGAAAAAAATTACAGTTTGCCCGTGTGAAAGGGACCTTAGAGGTTCACGGGACTACAGTAAGTGACCAAGGAGGCAGCATAGCACAATATGCTTTCTGTACAGCCTTCCTATTCATCGTGTGTGCCAATTGCAGGTACACATTAAAAGAAATCTTCTGTTCTGGTCATATGAAATCCAAGCAGACACTGATCAACTGTATGAGTCATCAGTACACATGTAGTTATTGGCAGATTAAGCCTAATCAATAATGACAGTAATAAGGACCGTACGTAATAAGGACCGTGCCAATTTCTTTTAATGCTTAGAATTTCAGATAGAACTACTGTACAAAAGATGTACAGATTTTTTAAATTCCATGAACCTTTATTATTTAGGCCTCATTCACACTTGCACATTGGGTCATTACCAATTATATGCGGGAAACCCAGCGAGGATGAAAAGCAATGGGAGACTGACAGCTCACACAGCGAATGACTGCTGGTTGCATGTTTATTGCTCATGCAACAATTACGAATGATCAACCCTGGACACAGGTAATCACCAGAAACCCTGCATGTAGTTGCTAACAGCCATATTCGAACCATTCAAAATTGTGAATTGGGCCCTTTCAGAAAGTTATCTGTTGTAATTTTTGATCAGTAAACTTAAAAGTGTTACTAAACCCAGTAATATGAAAAATAGTTCATCCGCCCCCCACAGTGCCCACAGGTTATAAATCTTTTTACATTAAAAATACTGCCACTATATACCTTTTTGGATGACCTGTATACCCTTATATGATAAACTGCAGAGTTTATCCAGTGCTGAGAGTTCGGGTAGGAGGAGACTTCCACTGCAGCCTGTATACACGCCCACATGTGTGATGTCAATATCATGTGACCTGGCTATCTCTGAGAACAAGTAACTGTTCTCTCCAGCATAAAAAGACACAACTGAGCATGTGCAGGTCTGCTACTCTGCCTGTGTTAGCTGGTCTTCCCCAGATAGACAGTGCAGGAGGGGGAGGATCTGTGCATACAGGATAAAACAAACAGTCTTTTTACACAATGCAGAGGATAAACCCCTTAAGTTCCACAGCGAGTATGACAAGCATGCTATGCTGCATATACAGACTGATTTTACTGTTGTGGGTTTGGTAACACTTTAACCATTTTTAACAAAAATAGGACTTTTGTACTCACCGTAAAATCCGTTTCTCTGACGTCCATGGACCGACGCAGCTCTCATACTGATTACATGTGGGTATATGTCCCTGCTCGCAGGAGAAGACCTAGGCAGAATGTTAGAGGTTAAAACATTCTAGAACAAGCCAGAGCTGAACAGCCCCGCCCAGGGGGGCGGTCCCTCCGGACATTACCCTCCCACCTGCAGCCAACAGCCTCAGTTCGTAACAAAGCAGTACAAACTTAAAAGGAAGGGTGGGTGCTGCGTCAGTCCATGGACGTCAGAGAAACGGATTTTACGGTGAGTACAAAAATCCTATTTTCTCTTATCGTCCATGGACCGACGCAGCTCTCATACTGATTACATGTGGGACGTCCCAAAGCAGTATAAGAAAGGGGTGGGAGCAAAAAAAGTAAGGAACAACCAAAACGTCACTCCAAACCAGCAGAGCCCCTCAACGGAGGAGTTGCAACATTAGACAGCGGCCTGCAACACTTTGCGGCCGAAGGAAGCATTCGAAGATGCAGCCACATCAACCTTGTAGAACTTTGAAAAGGTATGAACGGACAAACAGGTCGCCGCCTTGCACACTTGTGCAAATGACGCTTGATGTCGGAAAGCCCAGAAAGCACCGATTGCCCTGGTGGAATGCGCCGTGACCGGAAAGGGAGGAGCCCGTCCCCTAATGGCATAGGCCTGTATAACAGTCTGTCTGATCCACCTAGAAATGGTGGCAGACGACACCGCTTGGCCCTGTTTCGGACCAGAGACAGACACAAACAGCGAGTCAGACTTCCGAATAGGAGCGGTAGCCGCCAGGTATACCCGTAAGGCACGCACTACATCCAAATTGTGAAGCGCAACCTCCCTAGGATGCGATGGTTGAGGGCACAAGGACGGAAGGACAATGTCCTCGTTAAGGTGAAAAGCCGAAACCACCTTAGGAAGAAAAGGCGGTCGCAATACCGCCTTGTCCTTATGAAGGACCAGGTAAGGCGACTTACATGACAGAGCCGCCAACTCAGACACCCGTCTAACAGAAGTGATGGCCACTAAAAAAGCCACCTTCTGGGACAAAGTTGAAAGAGGAATATCTCTTATATTCTCAAAAGGAGATTCCTGAAGAACCGAAAGCACCAAGTTCAGATCCCAAGGAGGGAGCGGGGGCTTGGCGGGTGGAACCACATGACGTACTCCCTGCACAAAAGTGCTAACCAAGGAATGACACCTAGGGGTCTTTGAAAGAAAATGGCCAAAGCCGAAATCTGACCCTTAATAGTGCTCAAAGCCAGCCTTTGAGCAACCCCACGCTGCAAGAACCTCAGGATTCTGGGAACGGAGTACATCCGTGGACGCCAGTCCAGTTCCTCACACATAGCGATGTAAGCTCTCCGGGTACGGTGATAGATCTTCCTCGAAAAAGACTTCCGTGCCCTAATTATGGTTGAAATTACCGAATCAGACAGACCTCGGTCTTTCAGCACCTGGCTCTCAATAGCCATGCCGTTAAAGCCAGAGACTGTAAAGCAGGATGAAAGATAGGACCTTGAGATAGAAGGTCCTCCCTCAAGGGCAGGCGCCAAGGGACGTCCGTGATGAGACATACCAGATCGGCGTACCAATGACGCCGAGGCCAGTCCGGGGCAATGAGGATCACCGGAATACCCTTGGCCGCTACCCTGCGCAGCAGACGAGGAATCAACTGCAGCGGAGGGTAGACATATATTAGGCGATACCGACCCCACGGGGTCACTAACGCGTCCGAGGCATCCGCCCAGGGGCCCTTGGACCGGGCCACAAACCTCGACACCTTGCGATTGAGTCAAGACGCCATCAGGTCCACATCCGGAGTGCCCCATCGTTGACAAAGGAGGTGAAACACTTCCGGATGCAAGGACCACTCCCCCTGGTCCAGGGACTGGCGGCTCAGATAGTCCGCCTGCCAGTTTTCTACGCTCGGAATGTAAACGGCCGACAGCGCCGGCATGCTTCTTTCCGCCCATCTTAGGATGTGGGCGACCTCGGATGCCGCAGCCGGGCTCCGAGTGCCCCCCTGATGGTTGACATACGCCAAGGCCGTGGCGTTGTCCGACTGGATCCTGACCGAGTGGCCCTGTAGCCTCTTTGACCAAACGGAGAGACACAGTCTGATCGCCCGCAATTCCAGGACGTTGATTGGGAGACAAGATTCGGCTGGAGTCCAGAGCCCCTGAGCTGACAGGACTCCCCACACTCCTCCCCAGCCCGTCAGGCTGGCGTCCGTTGTGATCACCGTCCAGTGGATGGGGAGGAACGACTTCCCGGCCTGAAGAGCCAGGGACCTCAGCCACCATGTCAGGGACGCCTTGACAGAGTGACTCACCTGGATCTGAAGATCCAAAGACAATGGGGACTTGTCCCAAACCGACAGAATTCCCTTCTGCAATGCCCAAGTGTGTGATTGGGCATACGGAACCGCCTCGAAGGAGGCCACCATCAGTACCAGGACTCTCATGCAGAAGCGAATTGACGACCACTTTCGGGACGACAAAACCCGTACTGCTGACCGAAGTGTCAGTAACTTCTGAGGGTAGAAACACCTTTGCTGCCGAAGTGTCCAGGATCAGACCCAGATACTCCAAGCGCTGAGTCGGGGCTAAAGCCGACTTCTGCGTGTTCAGAACCCATCCGAAGTCCCGGAGGGTCTGACTGACTATCGTCACATTTTCCTCCAATTCTGAGCCATTTTCTGCTCTGAGAAGGAGATCGTCTAGATAACCCACGATAACAATTCCTCGCTGTCTCAGCAAAGCTAGAACCGGGGCCAGCACCTTGGTGAAAACCCGTGGTGCCGATGCCAGGCCGAAGGGAAGGGCCACGAACTGATAGTGGACTTCGCTTATGGCAAAGCGCAGAAACTTCTGGTGGCCTGCGCAGATTGGGATGTGCATGTAAGCGTCCTTGATATCCAAGGACGCCAAAAAATCCCCCTGTTGGAGGGTCGCGATCACCGTGAGAATGGATTCCATCCTGAATTTTTGTACCTTCACATAGGCATTCAGGGCCTTGAGGTCCAGGTTTGGCCGAACCCCGTCCTTTTTCGGGACAACAAACAGGTTTGAGTAAAACCCCTGAAACCTCTCTTGTGACGGAACCGGCACAATTACTCCGCGCCCGAGCAAATCCTGTACGGCCCCCAAGAGGGCCGCCCGGAAGGAGAGGGAGGTGCGAAGGAAAAAACCTGTTTGGGGGCCCCGAGCGGAACTCTATCCTGTATCCCGAGGTGACCACCTCGCATACCCACCGGTCGGGGATCCGGGAAGTCCACCGCACCGAGAACTTGCAAAGATGTCCCCCCACCCCAGAGTCGGGCAGGGGCAAGACTTCATGCGGTGGTGGACTTGGGAGCTTGCTTGGTAGGCTTACGCACCCAGGGACGTCTTTGTCCCCCAGCCGTACTTTTTTCAGTCTGGGTGGGCTTGCCCGTGAAAACTGACGAAAAAAAGTCTTCTTCGCCGGAAAGGAAGGGCCCGGCCTGCGGTGGGCCTCCTTTCCCTTAATAGACTGGGGAAGGAAGGTGCTCTTACCTCCTGTGACGTCCTTAATAATGTCATCCAGGGTGGCTCCAAACAGTCTACCACCCTTAAAGGGCAAGTCAGCCAGGAGCTTTTTGGAAGCTAGGTCGGCTGACCAGCATTTCAGCCAGATAAGGCGACGCACCACCACAGCCGAAATGGAGGCCCCTGTGATTAAAGGGGTCACATCCACAGTGGCATTGCACACGAAGACCAAACCCTGCGCAAGCTGTTGAGCCAGGGCAATGGTTTCAGGAGGGAGATTATGCTCCTGCACCGTCTGGTGCAATATCCGTGCCCAGCCTGCGAGTGTCTGAGACACCAGTGTTGCCGCCTCTATAGGGCGTAAGGCTGCCCCCAATAAGGTGAACATAGTTCTACACGCCACCTCTGACCTCCTGTCAGCAGGATCCTTAAATGCAGGAGTCCCTTCCATTGGGAGCATAGTGGCCTTATTCAAACGGGCGACCGGGGGGGTCGACCACCGGGGGTTGAGCCCACTTCTTAACCAGGTCCTCTTTAAAGGGGGTACCGTAAGGCTATGCGCCGTGGGACCGTCAAAGTCTTCTGCGGCTTATCCCAGACCTGGTCAATGTATGTATCAAAAAAAGGCACATATGGAAAAACCTTTTTTGAAGACACGGCTTTTAAAGAACCAAAACGGTCATAGTGTCCACCTGAGGTTCCTCAGCCTCCATATTCAGATTGAGATCATCCCTCACAGCATCAATGAGTTCACTCACAAGCACCCTGTCAGTTGGTGGCTCAAGACAGGGGTCTTCCTCACAAGGAATGTCCTGACTAAATACATCAACCTCCTCAGAATTAGGGTCCTGAGCAGCAGTAGCTAGGCCCATATCTGACTCTGAGCACTTCCCATGTGGAGATTGAGTGGGGAGGGGGCGCTTTACAGCCCCCGTGCGTTCGCACACCGCTTCCAGCTTGACAAGGAATGATTCCAGGACTGCCGACAACTGGTCCATAGGGACCGCAGGTGCAGGCGCACTCCCAGTTGCCTCTGGCAAGTGGGGAGAAGCAGGTGAACCAGACTCCATTATTTACCACCCTCCGAGACCCTATTCACTATAGCAGTGAATAGTATAGTCCACCCACTGGCTGCACTGAGGCTGAGGAGGGGATACCCGGAGGACTCACCACCCTTTAGGGATCGCTCGGTTCCGCTGTATGAGCCGCGCTGTAGCATGGTGTGAAGCCTGAGGAGAGTGAGGAAGCTGTGAGGAGAAAGTATTTTGCGCCGTTCAGCAGCGCCGCTAGAGGCCGAAACCGACACTAAAAGCGCCGCGGCTACAAGAAAATGGCCGCCGGGTGCTTGTACCTGAGCCACGGCAAAATGGCCGCCGATGGCGCATTTTTATAAAACACCACACAAGTCCTCCAGAACACTTTCCATCAGTAAAAACAGCATAGAGCGCCCCCCCCCAGGGCAGAACGACCCCCCCAAGTATCCCCACACAGCACAGCACCAGTACAGGGTGCAGAGAGCAACATAACAGGGGGGAGACAGAGAGAACCCCCCACACACAGAAACACAGCCAGCATGTACTCACCTTCTTTCCAGGAGAGACTACTTACCCGTCCCGCACGCACCTTAGAGAACACCCTTGGTACCATTAGAGGGACTCACTGGCTTGTTTCAGACAGACCTATCACATAGTCGTACTGCGTAGCTGTCGGCCCGGTCAACCGCGAGAGATACAGTAGGTACTGTTCAATCTTGAGAGGACCGCGGGAGCATGAAAGCAACCCGGCCACCCCTGGAGCCATGGGGTATGTCGTGAACTGAGTCTCACGCACGCAAGGCGAGGATCAGCACGCTCGATGGTCGGACAGGGAAGACTACGAGGATACTAGTGTACCCAACCTGTTGCCCAGCCGACAGTTGATTGAAGGTCTCAAAAATAAAATAAAATTCCCAAAGGAATAAAATTCAAAAGTAAAATCTTTCAGGAGACTGGCTCCTGAGAGAGCCACGTCTTCTCCTTCTGCTAGGCAGAAAAAAAACTGGGGCTGTTAGCTGCAGGTGGGAGGGTAATGTCCGGAGGGACCGCCCCCCTGGGCGGGGCTGTTCAGCTCTGGCTTGTTCTAGAATGTTTTAACCTCCAACATTCTGCCTAGGTCTTCTCCTGCGAGCAGGGACATATACCCACATGTAATCAGTATGAGAGCTGCATCGGTCCATGGACGATAAGAGAAATGGTCATCTTTGTTCTTCTGGCTGAAAAATGCTTTGGGTCTCTGCCTAGCATACGATATCAGAAACAACTGAAAAGACCAGAGCAGGTTACCAATGTGCATACCTTAACTTCCATTAATGCCTATGTTTACATTGCACATTTTCCTGCCTGAGCCACATGACATTAGAGGGACATGTGTTAGCAATTCAACATCACCAAAGATTTTCTCTACTAATACATTTAAAGCCTGGATACCTTTTATGAAGATAACTGTCTGTTTGTGAATTGCAGAACTCCAGAGTGGTAGAAAAGTATATGGACTATGGAAAACCGTTTTGCTCAAGATAGACAATAAATACTGCACGAGTTGATATAAAATATTACACAGTTATGGGGGGTGGGGGAGAAGCAGACTAAGCTGGCGCTCTCAGCTTTGCAATCTTACTAAAGAATAATCAAATATAAGCACATGACACACAGAGGACATGCGGTGCCCTTTACAGAGCAATCATAGTAAAATCATGCAAACACCCGCAAAGGGAAATGCCAATAGAACCGGTTACAAAAACGTATTGGCATTGTAGTTTCAGTAGCCTCCCTGGCATTAGCTCAGTCCAACGACTCTTTCCCTCTAGTTTGTTGCCTGCTTAAAGCCAAGATACTGCTAGAAAACAGACACTGGCATAACTGCCCATTTTTTTCTTAAAATCACCAACCTGACATTTTTACACAACAGCTCTCAGACTGGAGGACGGGAGGCAGCACTAGAAATCAGTGTCTGCTGCAGGGAAATATACTGACTGGGAACATGCCAACAGGAGATCGTTCATAAAAACAAATTCTTTGTCAGGTTAAAATATCCCATACAGTATAATCATTTTACCGGCATATTTAGCAGCCTGCCTGGAGGTCACCAATGACATAAAAAATGTACCTGCATATTTCTGTTATATGGCTTACGGGCAAAGAGATTTAAAATGTAAGCCTCTCTAATGAGACAAACATCTTGCATATCCACAGTTTACTTGAAACTTTGATCCTTAACCCCTATTCATCTGTGGTGACAGGTTAGTGCTGATAACAAGATGTTCTATGTTCCCATCATTTATTTTTAAACAATCAATATATACTCTGAGAATATCACATCAACCAGATTTCATTCTGTCTTTTGGTCTCAAGCAATTAAAGCCTAAAAGAAAAAAAAAAAAGAAAAAAAAAAAAAGAAAAAAAAATCCCACGATTAGTCTACGTACATTAAGGAGCTACAGGAATTGTTGGCATCTGTTAAACAAGTACAAGGAATAAATGTTCAGAATACACCAGCAAGAAATTGGAGTAATTGATGTTGAGGTCTGTGCAAGATCTTGTAACTAAAAGGCTACAATGGACGACACTGAAAAACATTACTATAAAGCTACTTGAATTCCCCCTAAAAGTTTTCAGACTTCAAGGGGTTGTAAAAGGTTGTTTTTTTTTTTTAATAACAAACATCAGACTCCTCTGTGCAAAGATTTTACACAAAGGGTCCCCTGATCCTCCTCTTCTGGGGTCCCTCAGCGGCAACATTGGTGCCTCATCTTCTCGAGTGCCCCCTCAGATACCCGCAATCCCTGGGGGCACTCGTGCGGGTGCGCTCCCAAAACCTCCTGCTTAGGGCCGAAACAACTAATCGATTACTATTTTCATAATCGATTAATCGGCCAGTAACATAATGGGGTTAAAAAAACTAAAATTAGCCCTTTGCAGTACAAAAAGAGCAAATCGCTACTGTAATTACTACTTTCACTGTCCCACAGTAAAAAATGAACCCCTTACAGTAGCGATTATTTGCTCTTTTTGTACAAATTTTTTATTTTTTTTAACCCCATTATGTTACTAAACATCTCACACCTGTGTTTTTTGCAGAAACGCACTACAGTTCATTTACATGGTTTCCTATGGGACACGTTCACATCCATGATTTTATCAACTGCTGCATATTTGGAAAGGGCAAAGAGTTTAATGCAAAACGGTGCTATTTTTTTTTTTTTTTGGTTCAATATACATAAGGTTGAATAAAGACACCAGTCCATCCAGTTCAACCTGAGTGAGTGAGTGAGTGAGTGAGTGTCTACAATTCTCCCTATCCCTGTACATTGTATCTCATTAAGATGCTCATCTATTATATTATTTATTTAACCACCTCCCTACTGGGCACTAAAACCCCCTTCCCTGCCAGTCACATTTATACAGTAATCAATGCATTTTTAAAGGCATTTTTCAGCTTTCAGCGCAGTCACACTTTGAATGACAATTGCGCGGTCGTACGACGTGGCTCCCAAACAAAATTTGCGTCCTTTTTTTCCCACAAATAGAGCTTTCTTTTGGTGGTATTTAATGACCTCTGCGGTTTTTATTTTTTGCGCTATAGACAAAAGAAGAGCGTCCAGTTTGGAAAAAAAACACAATATTTTTTACTTTTTGCTATAATACCCATTTTTTTTCAATTAAAATTCGCAATAAGCGCGTATTGATTGGTTTGCGCAAAAGTTATAGCGTCTACAAAATAGGGGATAGTTTTATAGCATTTTTTATTTTTTTTTATTTTTTTTTTAGTAATGGCGGCGATCTGCGATTTTTATTGTGACTGCGATATTGCGGCGGACACATCGGACACTTTTGACACATTTTTGGTACCATTTACATTTAATGTAAAAATGTGACTGGCAGGGAAGGGGTTAACCACTAGGGGGCGGGAAGGGGTTAATGTGTTCTAACTGTGGGGGGAGGGGACTGACTGGGGGAGGGGACCGATGGTTGTCCAAGGGACACACCATCAGCCTCCTCTCCCTCACTATGTACAAGGGACACACCATCAGCCTCCTCTCCCTCACAGGACGTGGATCTGTGTGTTTACACACACAGATCCACTTTCCTGCTTGGTTCCCGGGCAATCGCGGCCGCCGGGCACGCGCACCGGGTCCTTGGTAACGCGGCGCGCGCGCGCGATCCCCCTCCTTCTGAGGGACGTTCAGGAACGTCCACTCAGAAGGAGAGAGCACCCACCTGGCCGTATATGTACAGTGGCCGGGTGGGAAGTAGTTAAGGTACCCATATAGCGCCGTCAATTTACACAGCGCTCCTCACACACATCACACACTCACATCGGTCCCTACCCTCAAGGAGCTTATACATATATATATATATACTGGGCCAATCTTGGACAGAAGCCAATTAACCTACCAGCATGTCTTTGGAGTGTGGGAGGAAACCCACGCAGGCACAGGGAGAACATGCAAACTCCAAGTCTTGGTAGGGGTTGGGATTCGAACCAGCGACCCTTTTTACTGCTAGGCGAGAGTGCTACCCACTACACCACTGTGCCGCCCACTTCAATGGAGAAGCTGCAGAAAAGCATGTAATAATGCGTTTTTGCTGCAATTTGTGTTTTTTAATCTGTCCAACAAATTGGCCAAAAAAAATGTAAAAATGCAAATCGCAGCAAAATTACCGTTTTTTTTTTCTTCTTAAGGTTATTAACCGATCAAAACAATAATCGGCCAACTAATCGATTATGAAAATAATCGTTAGTTGCAGCACTACGTTCTGCTGCATCCATTGACACAGACAGCAGGACTCAGCCTTGCCCTCCGGCTCCTGTGTCCCTGGCTTTGATTGACAGTAGCGGGAGCCAATGCTCCTGCTGCTATCCATCTAGCCAATGAGGACCCGAGACAGCGGCTGGAGGCGCTGTGCTCATCCCTGTCGCTGGAACGATCAGGTTCAGGTAAGTAAAAAGGGTGCTGCACTACAAAAGGTTTTTTACCTTAATGCAAAGAATGCATTAAGGTGAAAAAACCTTGAGGCCCCTTGCAGGCGATATTGTGCTAAAAATAGCGCCTGCAATGCGCCCCAAAAAAAGCCGCTCAATTGTATCCAGTGTGAAAGCCTGAGGGCTTTCACACTGGAGCGTTGGCGCTTGCAGGAGGGTCAAAAAACTCCTGCAAGTCGCATCTTTGAGGCGCGATAGGAGCGGTAAAAATACCGCTTTTATAGCGCCCCTGCCCATTGAAATCAATTGGGTAGCGCCCGCAAAGAGGCGTTATTGCGGGCGTTTTTAAACCCTTTTTCAGCCGCTAGCGGGGGTTAAAATCCCCCCCCCCGCTAGCGCCCGCAAATTGTGGCAAAAACCGGTATAGTGGCGCTAAAAAATAGCGCGTTATACTGCCAGCGCATCCAGCGCGTCAGTGTGAAAGCGTGAAAGTAGCCTTAGGGTTTACAACCCCTTTCAATAATTCCAGCATCACTGATCAAGAACAAACTCTGGCATCACTTGCAAAAATGTATACATTTAAGCTCAGGATCATACTGATGCAGGTTAGAAATCGTTCAGCTGAACTTGCACGATTTCAAACCAGCAATGTAGTCCAAATTCGGGGGCGATTTTATAGACATCTGTGCGTGTTCATGGGGTTAAAATGTCTGCAAAGTCAGCGCCGCACCGATTCAGACGGTGCCATTGCCGGCAATAGCCTCCGATTTGACATGTCAAACTGCATGCCAAATCGGCCCAATGTGAACGTGTGCTTAGAGTGCTTTTATAAATGTGACAAATGTGACAGATGATCCATGATCCACAGATCCCATGATTTCCTGCTTTATGGCTATTCAACTTGAGTTCTGACCCAACGTTTAGGCTACCACAATACACCAGACGTCTGAAATCGTCTTCATTTTTTTGGTTTTATATGCAGACCATAAATACACTGTGCGTCACTTAACCTCAGCAAATACATCTGAGAATAATGGACTAGACAAGAGACAAGTGGGAGAAGTAATATTTCTCCAGTTTAGTTTACTCATAGCTTTTATCAGTGTCCTCAACATTAGACCTAGAGACAAAAAGGAAAAAATGCTACACAGCCAAAGTAGAACTGCAGAGCTGACGTATCTCATAGCATTTAGACCCTCTCAAGTTTCTATCCAACACATCAGAACCCAGGTCAGGTTCATACAGCAGATCATTGTCAAATCACCTAGGAGAACTGCTGCAGGCATCAAGGTTTAAAAAACCTCACCAAAAATCCTTTAGCTTTAGCACAGACATTTGTTCCATTAAAGGACTAAATAGGGATGCAACAAATTTCTATGACTTAAAAAAATCTATTTTTTCAGCATGTGGTGGTACATGATCTAATAGACATATCCAACTACGGTATTTATTGCATTAAATAAAATCTGCCCCCTATTCAATAAAATCAACTGACCTGCTGTTTTTTTTGTTTGTTTAAATTGACACAAAAGGCAATTTTTTTTTTCGTCTTAGTTAGTAGAGGGATTAGAATTCTTGTCGTCAGGTTATTTTGCTGTCTATTCAACATCTTTTCCCATTTACAGTTATTATTGAAAGTGAAAGAAAATGCCAAATTTTTGTCTGAAATCAGTACATGAATATGAGGGGAAAATCTTCCAACGGGGACACTAGTTCTGGTGGCACCTTGGGATTCCATCACTTCGGGAAGTGAAGGGAAATCTCCACAATGGAACACAGATGGCAAAAAACTTACAGGGACTTTTAACCCTCTCTTACCATATCCAAAAAACAATTTAATTGCCTTTAATGACACTTTAAGCACTTTTAGGGAAATGGTGCCTATTATTTTTCCACAACAGATCGACACTAGTCCCCACAAGGTAATGGAAGTGCCACCCACTTGCTTTTCCCTATGGTACAAATAAATGCTCTATTACCTACTTCTGACAACAAATCGAGGAGAGCAAGAGACTTTTAGGCATGGATTTAAAATGGGTCCTTCTTGCCAGTATTTTCTTTAAATTATGTAGGATTTGTTGAAAAACAAGAGGTTTCAGAGTAAGTGTACAAAATTATACAGTATTTGAGTCATTTCCGCTATGAACATTTATGTAGTATAGAAGTATATATGTAGTATAGAAACATAGCATAAAATTACTAGTAGACAAAGATGAGTAAGCACAGGTTCATTCCATAAATCTTAAGTTAACAGTAATAAAACTGCTGATAGCTAGCTAGCTAGTAGAGTAAAGACATCAAAGTATATTACAGAATTCTGTCAAAGATAAAATCAATTGGTGACAAACCAGGCGCAGCCAACCAACTTCCCCACAGCTTTTCAAATTTGGTGGGGCATCCCCTGTGTTGAAAAATAAAGTGTACAGCATTTCTCAGATGATTAATCCACTCCTAACAGGTTGTAGAATAATACAATAAATGTAGAATAAGTTTCCTTGCGTAGCACATGACTCTAGTGATAGCTACTCTATTAAACTCCGATAACTGAGCCTTCCAGCATACCTAATAAACAGTGTTTTGGATCTAATAGTACCCTATATACTCGAGTATAAGCTGAGTTTTTCAGCACATTTTTTTGTGCTGAAAATGCCCCCCTCGGCTTATACTCGAGTCTGTGTCCATCGTCACATTTGTGCGCCTGATCCCGGCCAGCCGTAGGTCCCCTGGACCCCAAACTTGGCACACATATAGCCCCACTCTTCCTCTACAAGTGTGCAAAGTTTGTTGTCCAGGGGATCTACGGCCGAGGAGCACTAATTTATGAAAGCCGGGCACCCCTTCCATAGACTCCCATGTTAAACGTCAGTCTAGTCACACAGTGACAGAGATCAGGTAAGGAGATTGGGCATGGACACAGTGAGGCATGGGCACAGTGAGGCATGCAGATAGACACCCTAGGCTTATACTCGAGTCAATACGTTTTCCAAGTTTGAGGAAAAATTATTTGCCTCGGCTTATATTCTGGTCGGCTTATACTCGAGTATATACAGTATGTTGGTCTGGAAACTGCATTGATGGTATCCAAGATCTTAGCAAATATCTGAAGTTTGGGGCAGCGCCACAGCATATTTATAGAAGATCACCATGAACTCTGTGGCACTTACTACAAAGGGGAGTCTGCAAGAGAAGTGAAATTGGCATGTAAAATAATATATTATTGGGAAAGTCTTTGCAGGGTATTTAAAGAACTCTAGGGCACTCTCCCACTCATCCTCATCAAGATTACCAATTTCCCTCTCCCAAGAGGAGAGCATCATAGCACGGCGCCATTTTGAAAAATATGTCCGATATGAGTAATCCCCCGCTTCCTCCAGTTAGGGGCGTATGTTAGTTTGGCTAGTTCTGGATGGGACTAAGTATGAATACCCTGTCACCCTCTGCAGGTGTTCGAGTTTGGACCAAACACACTTTTTGCATCAGAGTATACAGTATGTTGGGTATAGTTTGTTCTACTTACTAAAGTAAAGAGACGCCAAGCCCCTTCAAAGATCATGGGATCTAGTCATGTGAAGTATCACAACTAATGACAAAGCCACTGGGGGAGGAGACTCATCCGATGCACTAGCCACCCCTCCAATCATACCTGTAGCAGTGATCTTTGGTGATTTATATAGTGTAATAAGAGGACTATATTAGCTTTAGACATTGAGGGAGGCAGGTGTGGCAAAATACAATCTGCGTATTGTTTACTTACTTCAATGGGTAGATCACTGTCCCCCGGGGCTTTACAATTGGGGAAGGAACTGGTTGCTAACTGGCCCTTCTCTCCTCAATGATCTTTAGACTCCCTGATTTACTCTGGAGAATCGTACAGGAAGATGCACAGAATGGGAAAACTCAGGGTCTTCAAGCAGGCATGAGTTTTGGGCAAGTATCTGAATAAAATTCCCACCAATTCTGCCAGAATCACGTCAGAAGAATTGATCGATGTACCTACAGAGGTTCGAAGTGTTAATGTCAGGTGTAAAGGTTTTAACAAATTCAGCCAACAGGCAAGTATGGTCTCTATTCATAGTAAGCTAGCTCATGGAAAAAACAATTTAAATTCCACAGAGGATGTGGCCAATTTATCAAGAACCTTTTGAGTAGAGCCAGGCCTGTGTGGTAGAAGCTGATGGATTGGATACATACTGTATTCCCTCTCAAGCCTCTGTACCTGGTAAACCAACTGGGACACCTGCCCCCTGTTGCATTCTTTATAGCCGCGATTAAAGAGATGATAGCTCAAGAAAATGGTTTCCCAGCATATGAAAGGGTCTTAAAAATGGGCATGTGTAGTAAAAGTATTCTGTGATATGTTCTTAAATAAATGCAGGATAAGGAAAAATGTTTAGCCAAAAAAAGGTTCAATTTCTATGGATCTCTGGAGTGGGAAAGCACCAGACCTAGCATCAATCTATGCAACCAGGGGAAAGTGGTTTGTGATGCCCCTGGGCGCATATAGAAGTTTAGAGACAGACTGGGAAGAGGCTGGAGTACCCAAGCAAAGATCTATTCAAGATAAGGTCATGAAAGTCTTAGAACAGCATTAGAACTAGCATTCACCAGGATATCAACTTCTCCAGATATCAATCCACCTCACTCAGAAATCTGAATAATGTAACCTTGTATATAAAGCCCCATGTTGATCGGGGGATGTTTATTAAGCCTAGGACAGATATAGCTATTGAAGTTACCGATTAAAAAATGGTGGTACATCAGGTTTATCCAACAGAAATAGAAGATGATGTAGTAACACTATGGTAGAAAAAGGCGGTGGATATATGGTCAGCACCAGTATGGAAGTAAATCCATAAATTCTACTGCGCAAAAAGACATATCTGCCCTCATTATTCAGAGTAGAAGAAAAGTCTTCAAAGTCTATAGACCTGTGTATCAAAATGCTCACACCCCGTGAATAGGAGGTGTGGGTGGAGTGATACACATGTCCAAACTAAGAATATCCTGAACAGCTCAGAGTATCCTTCGGGAGATGAGCGTCTTGTAGGCCACAAATTGCAGGTTGGCATTTACATAAAGCTGAGGTGATCATAGTTCTCTTAAGAGGGATATGCAACCGCCCAACATTCCATAATTTACAGGAGTCTCTGCTATGTTGATTTATC
This sequence comes from Rana muscosa, assembly GCA_029206835.1. Classification (NCBI taxonomy): domain Eukaryota; kingdom Metazoa; phylum Chordata; class Amphibia; order Anura; family Ranidae; genus Rana; species Rana muscosa. Next base: position 160,957,245 of record CM055118.1, read on the forward strand.
AAAGTATATGCATCCACATGGATGAGGCACCTAGCTCGCCTGCAAGTGCGCAGGTATGTATAAGTATCAGACCTATTCAGAATTTTTGGAGAGTCCAGGAAGTGAAAGATAGAAGCAGCTGGGCGCATCGACACCGATATCTGTGCCTTAGGCCCCTTTCACACGGAGACTTCACACAGACTGTTCAGGTCCGCCTGTCAGTTTTTTAGGCGGACCTGCACGGACGCTCCATGTAGCCCTATGGAGGCACGGATGTCAGCGGAGACATGTCCGCTGACATCCGCTCCGCCAAAGTGTGACGGAGGAAAACCCTATTTTTCCTTCCGTCGGCGGATCGGATGACAACGGACTCTACGGTCCGTCATCATCCGATCCCCCATAGGGGAGAGCGGCGCTCTGACAGGGCGGTCCCTGCACAGTGTGCGGGGTCCGCCCAGTCATCCGCCGGCTCAGCGGGGATCAACTGAGCGATCCCCGCTGAGCAAGCGGAGCTTCACGGGGCGGATCATGACTGATCCGCCCCGTGTGAAAGAGCCCTATGGCCTCTTTCACACAGGGCGGATCCGTGAAGATCCGCCCCGTGAAGCTCCGTTGGCTCAGCGGGGATCGCTCCGTTGATCCCCGCTGAGCCGACGGATGACTGGGCGGTCCCCACACACTGTGCAGGGACCGCCCTGTCAGAGCGCCGCTCTCCCCTATGGGGAATCGGATGACGACGGACCGTAGAGTCCGTTGTCATCCGATCCGAAGACGGAAGGAAAAATAGGATTTTCCTCCGTCACACTTTTTCGGAGCGGAGGTCAGCGGACATGTCACCGCTGACATCCGTGCTTCCATAGGGGTACATGGAGGATCCGTTTCAGGTCCGCCTAAAAAACTGACAGGCGGACCTGAACGGACCTCCGTGTGAAAGAGCCCTAAGGGTGTCTCATAATTTGCAACAGATGACAGCATTGAGGATCAACTGTACTCTGGATACATACCCCTGTGCTTTTACATACGCTTTGCCTCCAATATGCTCAAACTCACATGTTTTATTACTATCACCACCAGCTTCATTTTCCCTAAAGTTCCGAGCTGTAGAGCACGCTTCCATTGTGCTTTAGATGCATAGGGGCACTAGGGACAGAGCATGCTCCAGCTACTGTCAGGGAAGACGGGGACAGGGGGAGTACCTTGCCACTGGTACTATGCACATGCGTGGATGCAGAAAGACCTATCCCACCTGACCACCAGCAGTGTGCAAACAGAGGTGTCTCCATGGGTCCCTGCACTGGGATGGAGACACCTGAAGCCAGAAACCACAGGCTGAAAGAAAACAAGAATTAAAACTCTGTAAGCACGGATTTCTGCAGCAACACATTTTTAATTTAGGGTTCAACTCCTTCCCTCTCGGTGGCCCATTAACTGGGTCTCAACATCAGGAGGCGAAATGAACTTTCCGATCACAGATTGGCTTTCATAGTGATCACATGACCTAAGCCCCTCCTGCCAGCTCGTGTCATAAACAGAGACTGGGAGCTGTCTGACAGCTTGGTCACTGTTCTTGGAGCAAGCAATGAGCACGCTTCCCAGCACAGAAACCTGTGCAGACATTGGCACGTATACATTATGTGGTCAGAAAAAGGTAAACACCTTAAGACTTCACTAAAGTATGGACAACCAGAAATACATCACCTGTGCTACCCCAACAAAAATGTGTTTGAGGCACACGGATTGAGAATCATTGCAAAGCACATATAGGCATCTTGCGGTAGTGACGGTTTAAGAACAAAATGCAATTTTCCAAGATTTTCCGCCAGTTGTACTTAGCCCCATGTCTACCAAAGTACGTTTATAAATGTGCTGGCTTGAAAGAGGTTAAAACTAGCCCACAGCTGCTGCGATCGGCTTTGAAGTAAAAAGTGATCTGACCAGCTGCCCTATCACATTTACAGTGCTGAGAAGGTAACATGCCCCACCCGCCAAAGGTGATGATGCCAACATATCTGCACAAAGATCATCATCAATGACTTAACAAAATTTTCTTGAAACAAATATCTATCCAGAGCTGCATTTTTAAACACTGGCTCACAAATTCTTACACCCACATGGAAAGAGAAAAGCTGCAGTGTGTTCCTTATTATCATTTGCTGGACACTGCATTCTACACAGATCATTTAAATTCCAACACAGGCTGCTGTAGTACTTCATAAACACCATCCAGCATTTTTCTGCAAGAAAAGCACAGCCATGTCACAAACAATGAACACCCACCAAATCTGGAATGTCCAATGAGGAGTCATAAAGCCATACAGGAAATGTACCTATAACAGTGTTCGTTGATGACACTCGCTTCTCTATATGAGGTCAATAGAATGCTGCTTAGATTCTAAAAAGGAGACTGACTGGCTCCTTAATTCTATCTTCCATTTATAAACCACCTCCCCCTTATGCTATAGGGCTGAACAGAGGGGGCATTACTCTGTTCAGCAGGGTAGCACTCAGGCAGGCAACACCTCTTGTGATTTTATTACAGACGAAGAAGGCAATGATGCACTACAGAAGTTAGGAGCTCACTGGATTTCTGACAGATCAATAGGCGTCTTTCTTTAATAAAAAAAGGATCAATAAAATCTACAACACAGAAGATGAGCAGAGACTAATAGGTTTCACCACAAAAGGTGCTTAGTCACAGAATCTTTCTGTACTTTTTAAACCGCTTTAAAAGAGCCAAAACAGAAAGCAATGTGCATGTATTACAGATATCCACCAGTTTTTCTATTCCCCCAACACTGTCACGTTTGATGGACAGGTTTAGACTGCATGTGAATATGTTGAAAAATATTAGTAAAGCTAAACACAACACAAACATATTGAATTATACAAATTACAAAATATTAAAACCCCTAATCTAAATCGATTTTTCAGTGGTCCTTTAAAAATACCTGGTCACTCAACTTGAAAAAATAAATAAAAAATACTGGCAAAAAGCACAAAGGGGATTTTCGTACTCACAGTAAAATCATCTTTTCTGTTTATTCAAGTACACAGCTGGATTGTTATATCGTGAGTTATAATGCCATGCTATGACATCTAAAAGATGGAATAGGCTGTTTAACCACTTCAGTACTGGACACCATTACCCCCCTTCCTGTCCAGGCAAATTTCCAGAGCTGACACACTTAGACACTTACTTATGCCAGTGTTTCTCAACTCCAGTCCTCAAGGCGCCCCAACAGGTCATGTTTTCAGGATTTCCATCATTTTGCACAGGTAATTTGATCAGTTTCACTGCCTTAGTAATTGCCACAGCTGAGGGAAATCCTGAAAACATGACCTGTTGGGGCGCCTTGAGGACTGGAGTTGAGAAACACTGACTTATGCAACACTGTCCCCAAATCAAATATTTAAAATTTTCCAATAATTTTTATTCATTTTTAAAGCGGAGTTCCACCCAAAAGTGGAACTTCTGCTTTAAAGTGGAAGTAAACCCTCCTATCGTTTTCAGCCAAGGAAGCTGCCATCTTGACCTTTGTTTAATCTTCAACTGCCATGATGCTGCACATGTGATCAGTTATGACACCAGCCATTAGATGGTTTGACAGTTTGGTTGAGAGCACAACCAATGTGACAGTTGGCATTCCCAGCATGCCGGGAATGTAACTGCTTTTTGAAACTGTTAAATCGATGGGTTTACTTCCGCTTTAAGCACTCCTCACCCCCTTACATGCCCCATTGGCATGTCATTTTTTTTTGGGGGGGGGGGGGGACTTCTTTTTTGTGGGACTTCCTGTCCCACTTCCTTCTTCCTCTTTTTGGCCGCTTAAAGTGCAACGCCAGCCAAAAAAAAATAAAAAATTAGGCCTCTTTAAAGTGGCCACTGGTTTCCACCTGTGGGCTTGGAGCTATCCCACAGCAGCTTTAGGTTGTGTTAAATAAGTACATTGGCAGGGAATAGGGAACATTTTATATTACGCAAAATGCACTAAAATTAGATATTTTGTCATGTTGGAGTTAGGGCTGGGCGATTTTCCCCCCCAAAAAAATCTGCGATTTTTTTATAAAAATAGGATTTTTTACTCACCGTAAAATCCTTTTCTCTGAGTCCATGGACCGACACAGCTTCTCTATTGACAAAGTGGGTATTATCCGTTAATTAGGAGTGACTAGGCAGAAAAACTTGTAAAAAGTGTTGCATCACACCTTCTACAGTACCGCCCAGGGGGCGGACCCTCTGGGTATACCCTCTCAGTCTGCACATCGCAGATCAGTTCGTCAAAAAGCAGTACAAACTTAAAAGGAGGGGTGGGTGCTGTGTCGGTCCATGGACTCAGAGAAAAGGATTTTACGGTGAGTAAAAAATCCTATTTACTCTTTCGTCCATGGACCGACACAGCTTCTCTATTGACAAAGTGGGACGTCCCAAAGCAGTGTCAGAGAAAAAACGAGGGGTGGTAACAGCATAAAAACAAACTTCACCCCAAAACACAAAACAGCACTCCTCCAACGGAGGAGTTGCAACTCTAAACAGCCGCCTGCAAAACCTTGCGGCCGAAAGAGGCATCCGAAGATGCACCTACATCAACTTTGTAGAATTTTGTGAAAGTGTGAGCGGACGACCAAGTCGCCGCTTTACATAGTTGGGAAACAGACGCTTGATGTCGGAAAGCCCAAGAGGTACCTATTGCCCTGGTCGAATGCGCCGTGACAGGAAAGGGGGGCGCCTGACCCTTTAAGGCGTAAGCCTGGATTACTATCTGTCGGATCCACCTAGAGATGGTGGCCGATGAGACTGCTTGGCCCTTCTTGGGACCAGCCACCGAAACAAACAGTGAGTCTGACTTCCGGAACAGGGAAGTAGCAGATATGTATACTCTCAAAGCTCGGACAACGTATAAGGAATGCAACGCCGACTCCTTAGGATTCGACGGCTGAGGACACAAGGATGGAAGTACAATGTCTTCGTTGAGATGAAAAGCCGAAACGACTTTCGGAAGAAAGGAAGGCTGCGGCCGCAGCACCACCTTATCCTTGTGGAAAATCAAATAGGGAGCCTTGCAGGACAGGGCTGCCAGCTCAGAGACTCGTCTAACTGACGTAACAGACACCAAAAAGACCACCTTCTGAGAAAGTGTCAACAGGGGAATATCTCTAATATTCTCAAACGGTGCCGTCTGAAGCACCGAGAGGACCAGGTTCAAGTCCCACGGAGGTAACGGGGGGCGGACCGGAGGGGCCACATGTCGAACCCCCTGCACAAATGTACTCACGAGAGAGTGAGTCGCCAGGGGTCGCTGAAAAAAGACAGCCAGGGCAGATATCTGTCCCTTAATCGTACTTAGGGCAAGCCTTTGGTCTACCCCATGCTGTAAAAACAGCAGGATTCTGGAAACCAAATAGGTACGCGGATGCCATTTCATTTCCTCACACATGGAGATGTAGGCCCTCCAAGTGCGGTGATAGACCTTCCTAGAGGACGGTTTCCGAGCACTTCTCATAGTAGAGATTACTGAGTCTGACAGGCCCCGATCTCTCAGTACCTGGTTCTCAATAGCCATGCCGTTAAAGCCAATGACTGTAAAGCAGGATGGAATATGGGACCTTGCGATAGCAGGTCCTTCCGTAGTGGTAGGCGCCAGGGGACGTCTGCTACCAGACATACTAGATCGGCGTACCAAGGACGCTGAGGCCAATCTGGAGCGATTAGGATCATTGGAATTCCCTCTGCCTCCACTCTGCGGAGCAGAAGAGGAAGAAGCCTTAAGGGAGGGAAGGCATAGATTAGCCGATACTGACCACACGATGCTACCAACGCGTCCGTTGCGTCTGCCCATGGGTCTCTTGACCGGGCCACAAACCTCAATACCTTCCGATTGAGTCGGGAAGCCAGAAGATCTGCGTCTGGTGTGCCCCATCTTTGGCAGAGGAGTTGGAACACCTCCGGGTGTAAGGACCATTCTCCCTGGTCCAGCATCTGGCGGCTCAGGTAGTCCGCCTGCCAGTTTTCCACACCCGGAATGTACACGGCCAACAGTGCCGGTACGCTCCTCTCTGCCCACTTCAGGATGCGAGCGATCTCCGATGCTGCAGCTGAGCTTCTTGTTCCTCCTTGATGATTGACATATGCCACTGCTGTGGCGTTGTCTGACTGGATCCTGACTGGACGCCCTTGCAGTCTCTGAGACCATTTGAAGAGGCACAGCTTGATCGCCCGGATCTCCAGGACATTGATCGGCAGGAGGGCTTCCTCTGGGGTCCAGCGACCTTGCGCCGACTGGACACCCCAGACTCCCCCCCCCCCAACCTGTAAGGCTGGCGTCCGTCGTGATCACTATCCAGTAAACCGGAAGAAATTACTTCCCGGCCATTACAGCCGGTGCTGTCAGCCACCATACCAGGGATCTCCTGACTAGGTGGCTCACTCGGATTTGATAATCCAGAGATGAAGGGCATCTGTTCCATCTGGACAGAACTTCCTTCTGTAACACTCGAGTGTGGTATTGAGCATATGGGACCGCCTCGAAGGAGGCTACCATGAGGCCCAACACTCGCATGCAAAAACGGAGTGACGACCAATTCCTGGAAGTCAGCTGCCGTACTGCAGCCCGGAGGGTCTGCAACTTCTCCACAGGGAGGAATACCTTTGCCTCTGAGGAATCCAGAATCAGCCCCAGGTACACTAGGCGTTGAGTCGGCACCAATACTGACTTTTGCGTGTTTAGTATCCAACCACAGTCTCGAAGAGTCTGACAGGTAATGGACACGCTTACCTCTAATTCTGAGCTTGAAGGGGCCTTCAGCAGAAGGTCGTCCAAGTAACCTGTGATAGCGATACCCCGCTGTCTTAGAAGTGCCAGAATCGGAGCGAGCACCTTGGTGAACGTCCTGGGTGCTGAGGCAAGGCCAAACGGGAGGGCCACAAACTGGTAGTGGTTCTTCCCGATAGCAAATCGCAGAAACCTCTGGTGTCTGGAGTATATGGGGACATGCAGGTATGCGTCCTTGATGTCCAAGGAGGCCAGAAAGTCCCCCGGATGGAGAGCCGTGACTACGGATCGAACCGACTCCATCCGAAATCTTTGTACCTTCACAAAGCAATTGAGGGCTCTGAGATCCAAGATTGGACGAACCCCCTCCTTCTTTGGCACAATGAACAGATTTGAGTAAAAACCCTGACCCCGTTCCTGTTCTGGAACTGGAATAACTACCCCGCGTTCCAGTAGACCCTGGACCGCCCCATACAGGGCCTCCCGACGGGTCGGTAGTAGCTGGAGATTGGAGGTGATGAATCTGTCTGGTGGACAAGAGAGAAATTCTATCTTGTAGCCTGAGGAGATTACTTCGCAAACCCACCTGTCGGAGACTAGAGCAGTCCACTGAGTCGCGAATTTGCGAAGACGTCCCCCCACCCGAGAGCTGGGTGGGGGCGGACCTTCATGTGGACGCAGATTTGTCCGCAGGCTTGTTGGGTCTGCGGGACCAAGGACGCTTTTGTCCTTGGGCAGGCGCTTTATCGGCCTGGGGTCTTTTCCCTGTCGCCTTAAGGGGGCGAAAAAAACGCATACGTGCAGTAAAGGAGGGCCCTTGCCCTTGGCGTGGTCCCCTACCCTTGCTAGTTTGGGGAAGCAAAGTGCTTTTACCTCCTGTGGCATCCTTGATGATGTCATCCAGAGAAGCCCCAAAAAGTCTGTCGCCCTTAAAAGGCAGATCCAATAGGGCTTTCTTGGAAGTCTGGTCCGCAGACCAGCCCTTTAGCCAGATCAGGCGGCGTATTGCTACTGCATAAACCGAAGCTCTTGTCGCAGACAAACTTAAGGCCCTGGACCAACTGGTCAGCCAAAGTTATCTCATTAGGAGGAGCATCTCGCTCCTTTAACCCCTGGAGTAGCAATTTTGCCCATTCAGTAAGTGTCTGAGACACTAGGGCCCCCGCCAATGCCGGGCGTACTGCCGAGCCTACTACTGAGTATAGGTAGCGAGCGAGTGCTTCAGCCTTCTTATCCACAGGGTCCTTAAAAACAGGAGCCCCTTCTACTGGAATAGTGGTGGCTCTATTAAGTCTGGACACCGAAGGGTCCACTATAGGGGGAGAGGTCCATATCTTCAGAAAACTCTCCTCAAAGGGGTACCGTACTGCAAACCTCTTTGGGGCTGTAAAGACCCTCAGTGGGTTCTCCCATTCCTTGTATAAGAGTTTGTCAAAATAAGACACACAAGGGAACACCTTAGCAGTGCGGGCAGGTTTACGAAACCCAAAGGGGACTGGAGTATCTGCTACTCCTTCAGTCCTTTCCAACTTTAGCGTATCCCGCACTGCAGTAATAAGGTCAGATACCAAAGCCGTCTCGCGTACTGACCTGGACTTGGAGTCCTCCTCACTGTCCGATCGGTCACGGTCTGCAGTCTCTGATGCATCAGAATCTGGGCCATGAGCCGTAGCTGGACCTGGTTCTGCATCAGAAATATCCCCAGAAGATTGCAGGGGACGGGGGCGTTTATTACCCCCTGTATTCCCGTGTGCTGCTTCCACCCTGGCAGCAAACGCCTCTAGGATTGCCGACATAGCGTCCATAGACACCTCAGGGACACCAGCTGCTAAATCTGGTGTTTCAGGGGAGAAGACATCTGGCTCAGATGCCATGCTGACCACACGCTGACACTCACAGGGCTCCAGGCAAGATATCAATAGGCCACCCTCCTGCGCTGCAGAGATGCTGGGTTACCCAGAGGACTCACCACCCTGGATAGGTACTGCTATGCTGCGCCTGTGATGCTGTCCCCTTGCTGCTGTGTCAGTCTGCTTCTTTTATCAGCACTTCCTGTGTGAATTTTCGCGCCAGTGTAATGCACCCTAGAGGCCGGAGGCTCTCGCAAAATGGTTGCCAAAAACGTCTGTATGGAAGATAATGTGGGCTCTAAGGAAATGGCCGCCGACAGAAGATAGAGGTCAGGCAGCCATAGCCCACAAAAAGATGGCCGCCGAACGACAATATCTGCATACAGGGTGGACCAACATGGCCGCCGATCACCTGATAGGGGCCAGTGGGTGTGGCCGAACCACAGGAAGATGGCCGCCAGGCAGTTACAAGAGGCCAAACTTGGCATGGACCACCTCAAAATGGCCACCGACAGCATGGAGACACAGAAACACAGGTAAGCAAAAATGACATTTCTTTTAAATGTTAGTTACAGCCAGCCCCGCTCCAGTGGGACCCCCTAGGTGACCCCCAGCACCCAGCAACCTTTAGCTAGAAGCCCAGGGAGGAGGGAAAGGCAGGGAGAGAGGGAAGAAAGGGGCCACAACCACTTACTTGATCTCTCCAGGAATGTCCAGCTAAATCACCCAGCCGAGGCAGGGGAGTTTTACTTACCTATCCTGCATGTATTCTGCTGGAAGACATTCCAAACAGATCATCGTCCGCGCACGGAAGGTGACTGTTGGCCAGGCATGCTGTGATTGGACCCAGAAGGGACGATCATATGTATGCCCTGGAGCATGACGCTCACCGGACAGGCTGCTGCGACTCGGCCGTAAGGTCAGCCGAAGCTGAGCGGTTCGATGCAAGCCTTGGAGCGTAAGCTCACCGGCCAGGCTGCTGCGACTCGGCCGTAAGGTCAGCCGAAGCTGAGCGGTCCGATGCAGGCCCTGGAGCGTAGGCTCACCGGCCACCCGTGGAGCGACGGGCATGTCGTGGAAAACCCAGCACGTAGCTAGGGTCGGCACACGCTCGATGGCCGAAACTGGGGAGACTACAAAGATCGAGGATCCAGCCTGTCACCCAGTCGGCAGTTGATCGAAGATCGCAGGAAACAACAAATGTAGCAAAAATATATATATATATATATATATATATATATATATATATATATATATATATATATATATATTTTTTTTTTTTTTCCCCCCGGACCAATGGGCCCGAAGGGAGCCATGTCCTACTCCTTGCTAGACAGAAAAAAACTGATCTGCGATGTGCAGACTGAGAGGGTATACCCAGAGGGTCCGCCCCCTGGGCGGTACTGTAGAAGGTGTGATGCAACACTTTTTACAAGTTTTTCTGCCTAGTCACTCCTAATTAACGGATAATACCCACTTTGTCAATAGAGAAGCTGTGTCGGTCCATGGACGAAAGAGTAAAACTCGATTTACGATTCGATTTTTTTTTTTTATTATATTAAAGTGCATCAACAAACAAAATTGCAAAGGCAAACCCTTTCTCTAACTGCAAAGTCAGTGTGCAACAAACACACAATATAATCCAGCGCTCATGGAACATACATTATTAACTATTGAAAACTCTTGAAACTCTGTGTGTGATTCCTTCTGTCCCAGCCTTGCTGCGATCCTGGCTCTGCATCCTTTTGGGTTGGAGGGCCCTCCACACGCTGGTCTGCCTGTTGTCCATCATTCAAGGTACTGTGCTCACACGGAGATCATGCCACAGGCTTTGTTTTGACTTTTTTAACCCCTCCTTGCTCCACGGATGTCACTGCAAGTTTAACAAGTTTGTCACCACTGGCAACTGGAGAGTTAAGATTAATTTGCCCTCTGCACATTTGGGATTGGATCCCTCTCTTTATTGTGATTAATAAATGGACTAAGCTTTTTTATCAATTCTTCAAGAGTTTTCAATAGTTAATAATGTATGTTCCATGAGCGCTGGATTATATTGTGTGCATGTTGTGTATTTTGTACTTCTGGGTACGGATTTTTTCTTGCTGCGCTGGATCCTGTTTTTTCCCCCTTTTGGTTACTTTGTACTTCCCAAAATATTTGGGATTTTTTTCTTATTATTATCATCCATTATATTTTTTGCTTTATCCACCAATTTAGCGCTTGTGACCTTTTGTTGTTTTTTGCAGTGTGCAACAAAGATTGTTAAACATCCAAATTATTAATACTGTATTTGGATTTAGCTAATAAAACAACAAAAAATCATGAGGTTACTTAGTTGAATTGAACTGTGCCCGTGCCTCACTGTGCCCGTGTCTCACTGTGCCCAATGCCTCAATCACTGTGCCCGTACCTGATGCAGATTTTCATGGTATACGGATTTTACTGCTACACCGGTCGCCATTCCAGTATTCAAAAGCCGCGCCTCCTCCTCGTCTGTGATAGGCAGAACACTCAATTTCCCAGCATTCAGTGTTCCGCCCATCATGGTCATCCTCATAACACAGACGAGGATGAGAGGATGTCCGAGATAGGCTGAATACTGCCTGCTGTGAAATTGAGTGTTCCGCCTATCACAGACGACGAGGACTCGGGAGGCGCGGCTTTTGAACACTGCAATGGCCGCCGTCTGTCTGCATGACACGCTGATCAGGTAGGCAGACGGCGGCTGCAGCGAGTAGATGTAATTGGGGTAACGCTGCCCAGTGCCATTCCGGATACGCCCCCTGCAGTCCTGCTACGGAAACTTTGAAGGGGAAAAAAAAAAAATCTAAAAAAATCGATTTTCTTCAAATCTGAATCGATTTGAGCTCAAAACTCGATTCAAGATTAAAATCGATTTTTTTCCCAGCCCTAGTTGGAGTGTATTTGTGCGTGTATTTATGTATAAAATTTTATTTTTAATTTTTTTATTCCAGTTAGTCTGTCGTTTTGTGGCTCTGCTAGCAAGGCTGAGTCTGTTTACCGCCAATCCTTGGGTAGTTTGTTACTATAACAATCCGTGAGTCAGCCAGCTTCTAATCACTGAGCTCCTGTACACAAAATTAACCCATGTGAGGTGTGGGTGCCCTTTTGCTGGCACAGACAATCTTGGCATAACAAGTGCTTCTGGTATTTCTTAGCATTAATGCAAGAGTATTCATACATCTAGGGGTTAATCCTGCAAAGATTCTGTAGCGATCAAGTAACAAACAAGCCAATTCAGCAAAGAGCACACTTCATCTGCTGGAACAAACTGCAGTCACCAAAATAGAGCTTAACCAATTTCAGTAGCCATGTCTTAAGCCCCGTACACACGGTCGGACTTTTGGCCAACAAACTTCATTTTGAGCAAGTTGGACCAACAATCCGACCGTGTGTACGCTCCATCGGACAAACTTTTTTTGCTTTTTTCTTGTTTTCATCGGACAAAAGTTGCGTCTGTAAACGGACAAACTTTTGCCCAACAAAAGTCCGATGGAGCAAAGTCCGACCGTGTGTACAGATAAACATCGGACTTTTGTCCGATGGACAAAACAAAACAACAAAACAACAAAATCAGCCAACAATAGCAGAAGTTGACCAAAGAGCAGAAAAACCATGTGATGTTGCAAAAAGTTTTGGGAAAGTTGTCAGAAAAGTCAGAGCGTGTGTACGCTATGGGTGTTCCCGACCAACCCTGTTCGGACAAAAAAACCACGGAAAAGTCCGATGGAAGTCCGACCGTGTGTACGGGGCTTAAGATTTACATATGGTTGACTTTTCTGAACAGCATGATGACCTAAAGAGCTTAACCACTTCCATACCGGGCCTATTCTGGCACTCCTCTCCTACATGTAAAAATCATCATTTTTTTGCTAGAAAATTACTCAGAACCCCAAAACATTATATATGTTTTTTAGCAGACATCCTAGGGAATAAAATGGCGGTCATTGCAACTTATTATCTCACACGGTATTTGCGCAATCACTTTTCAAACGCCTTTTTCTTGGGGGGGTTTCATGAATTATACAAAAAAATTGGTACAAAAATGTGTCCGATATGTCCGGCACAATGTCACGGTCACAATAAAAAATAAAAATAAATAGTCGCAGATCGCTGCCATTACTAGTAAAAAAGAAAAAAAATGCAATAAAACTACCCCCTATTTTGTAGATGCTATAACTTTTGCGCAAACCAATCAATATACGCTTATTGCGATTTTTTGACCAAAAATATGTAGAAGAATACATATCGGCCTAAACTGAGGAAAAAACGTTTTGTTTTTTTTGTTTTTAAATGTGATATTTATTCAATCAAAAAATAGTGTTTTTTTCAAAATTGTCGCTCTTTTGTTTATAGCGCAAAAAATAAAAACCGCAGGTGATCAAATACCAAACGAAAGCTCTATGTGGGGGAAAAAAACAAAGATTTAATTTGGGTACAGTGTTGCATGACCGCGCAATTGTCATTCAAAGGGCGACAGCGCTGAAAACTAAAAATTTGTCTGGGTTTATCTTGTTAAAAAATAAATAAAAAAATTGGTCTGGGCAGGAAGGGGGTGAAAATGCCCTGTATTGAAGTGGTTAAAATGGTATGTTCTCTCAGTTTGAACATTTGATGTTATCCATTTTCTATTGTGAATAAAATATGGATGAGACTTGCAAATCATTGCATTCTGTTTTTATGTAGATTCCACAGAACGTCTCAACTTTTGAAATTGGGGTTGTATATCACCTACAGTGTAAACCCCACAAACTTTAATACTTCCCTTAATCCTAGCGCCCTAGCTCTTCAATGTGTGGCCTTGCCCAGTGCACAGCCTTAGCAAGAAAGACACCTCAGTCAGGTTCTCTGCTTAGTTTGCACATACGGTATACTGTGGTCCCATCATTCCAATGGATCATATTTCTAAAAGAAATAGAAAATATATTATATATGTAGCGATACCCCCAACTTAAGAGAGCCGCTGATATTATTTCGGGCCCTATACACAGCACTGCCAACCCCCGGCAATCTACTCGACCCTCCCCTGGCACAGCTAGTTAAGGGAATGATAGACTGGTAATGTCTCTGCGATTGCCTATGACACAGTCCCACAATAAAACAAACAGTGATAAAGTACAGTAATTGACACGGATACCGGAGTACTTAACTATAGCAACTTTACTTTCGTATAAAAGTTAGATAGAAGTACAGTACATCATAACACATGCAGAACCCTGCAATATTAGTGACACTTAGCAATACTGTATAGAAATAACTAGCACCCCACGCTGCAGCTATCCTCCCCTTTAGGTCCAGGGTAGCCCCCTAACCCCCCTTAATAAAGGTTTAACCCCTTGATCGCCCCGCAGGTAACCCTTTCACCCCCTAACTCCAGCGTCACTAAGCGATCGTTTTTCCGATCGCTGTATTCGTGTCGCTGGTGCCCTAGATAATAGGATTTTTAGAACAGCTTACCTGTAAAATCCTTTTCTTGGAGTACACCACGGGACACAGAGCTAGTCATTACATAATGGGTTAAGGGTCACCAGCGGTGATTGGACACTGGCACAACCAATGGAAGACAGTTCCCCTCCATATAACCCCTCCCATCAGGGAAGTACCTCAGTTTTGTAGCAAAGCAGTAAGGTTCCCATAAGAAGGGTGGGACCTCTGTGTCCCGTGGTGTACTCCAAGAAAAGGATTTTACAGGTAAGCTGTTATAAAAATCCTATTTTCTTTATCGTACACCACGGGACACAGAGCTAGTCATTACATAATGGGACGTCCCAGAGCAATGCTCATATGAAGGGGGGGAGACACAGATCAAACCGACCGCTTGCGGACCAGAAGCCCTATACTGCTGCCTGCAGCACACTTCGCCCGAAGGCGGAATCCTCATGTCCTTTCACATCTATTTGATAGAATTTGGAAAATGTATGGACTGAGGACCAAGTTGCAGCCTTACAGATCTGAGCCATCGAAGCCTGGTGGTGCACTGCCCATGAAGCACTTATCGCCCTGGTAGAGTGCGCCTTAACAGGAAAAGGAGGAGTCCTGTTCTTTAAACCATAAGCTTGAACAATTACTTGTCTAATCCACCTGGAAATGGTGGATTTTGATACCGCTTGGCCCTTCTTGGGACCATCTGGTAAAATAAACAAAAGATCTGTTTTACGTATCTGAGCGGTTGCTTGCAGATACACCCTTACCGCTCTTACTAGATCTAGAGAGTGTAATAATTTTTCCCCCGCCGTCCGCGGGTTTGGAAAAAAGGAAGGCAGAACAATGTCTTGATTCAAGTGAAAAACCGACACCACCTTAGGCAGAAAAACCGGATGGGGTCGTAGTACGATCTTGTCCTTGTGACAAATTAGATAAGGCTCTTTACAAGAAAGAGCTGCTAGCTCTGATACTCTCCTAGCAGAAGCTATAGCAATCAGAAAGGCCAATTTCCTACTTAATATAATTAAAGGAATATGGCGAATAGGTTCAAAAGGTTGCTTTTGCAACACTGACAATACCAAATTCAAATCCCATGGACACAAGGGAGACCTGACTGGAGGATTTATCCTCAGTACCCCCTGAATGAATGTCCGAACTAGGGAGTGAGATGCCAATGGTCTCTGAAAGAAGACTGATAGAGCCGATATTTGCCCTTTGATGGTGCTAAGGGCTAATTTCATATCCACTCCTAACTGGCAAAAAGCAAGAATCCTACTTATTTCATATTTCAGAGGATTCCAACTTCTGGATTCACACCAGGAAACGTATGCTTTCCAGACTCTATGATAGATGAGTCTGGAGGCTGGCTTTCTAGCATTAATGAGCGTAGAAAGAACCAGGCCAGAGACCCCTCTCTTTTTCAAAATGTGGGTCTCAGCAGCCAGGCCGTCAAATTTAGCCTTTGTAAGGAAGGGTGGAATACTGGACCCTGTGACAACAGGTCGTGTCGAAGTGGAAGCTTCCAGGGCCTTCCTATCGCCATTTTTACGATCTCGGCATACCAAGGCCTCCTGGGCCAGTTTGGGGCCACTAGGATTACTGGTATTCCCTCCTCCTTGATCCTGCGAAGCAGTCTTTGTAGAAGAGGGATCGGAGGGAATGCATAGATCAGTGAGAACTGATTCCATGGAGTTATTAGAGCGTCTGTCCCGTAGGCTAGAGGATCTCTCGTTCTGGACACAAAGTTGTCCAATTTCTTGTTGAACCTGGAAGCTAGCAGGTCTACATCTGGGTTTCCCTATCTCAGACATATGGCCTGAAAGATCTCTGGGTGAAGAGACCACTCTCCTGGTAGCAGCTGCTGACGACTCAGGTAGTCTGCTTGCCAGTTTTCTATCCCTGGAATGAAGATTGCAGAGATGCAAGGTACATGCTCTTCTGCCCATGCCAAGATCCGGTTCACCTCTCTTTGGGCTGCCCGACTGTGGGTGCCTCCTTGGTGATTGATGTAAGCTACTGCCGTAGCATTGTCGGATTGAACCCGAACTGGGTAGCCCTGTAACCTGTATGTCCAGGTTTTGAGGGCTAGATATACCGCCCGGATCTCTAGCACATTGATGGGCAGGATCCCCTGAGTCTTGGCCCAGGTTCCCTGGGTAGAAGCCTCCTCGAATACTGCACCCCAGCCCGATAGGCTGGCATCCGTAGATACCACCTTCCAGGCCACTGGGAGGAAGGACTTTCCCTTCCGTAAATTCCTGGCTTCTAGCCACCAATTGAAGCTGTGGCGTACTTGTGAGGACAGGCGCATGGGTATATCCAGAGCTTGGCTCTTCCTGTTCCAGGAGGCTAAAATATTACCTTGAAGTAGTCTCGAATGAAACTGGGCGTAAGGGACCGCCTCGAAGGAGGCTACCATCTTTCCCAATAGTCTCATGCAAAGGCGAATAGACGGCCTCTTGTTTGCTTTGACCTTGTGGATCAGGTCTTTCAGAGACTGTATCTTTGGCTCTGGCAGGTATACCCTGTTTTGGGCTGTATCTATGATCATGCCCAGGTACACTATCCTTCTTTGGGCCTGGAGAGAGGATTTTTGTAAGTTTATAATCCATCCTAAATGCTCCAGGTATCCTACTGTAGTGTCTACAGCGTGATCCAATCCCTCCTTTGACTGATCTATTAATAGTAGATCGTCTAGATAGGCTGTTACCGCAATGCCCCGTGTTCTTAGGTTTGCTAACAGAGGAGCTAGCACCTTTGTGAATACTCTGGGCGCGGTGGCTACACCAAATGGCAGGGCCAAAAATTGAAAGTGGCGATCTTCTACCGCAAACCTTAGGAATCTTTGGTGAGCGGGGAGGATTGGTATGTGTAGATATGCGTCTTTGATATCTATGGACGCAATGAATTCTCCGCCTTTTAAAGTAGCGACCACGGATCGAATCGTTTCCATTCGAAAATGGCGAACGTTCAGAAACTGGTTTAGATGTTTTAGATCCAGGATGGGTCTGACTTCTCCGTTCGGTTTTGGAATCACAAAAAGGTTTGAGTAAAAACCTGAACCTTGCTCCTTTTGGGGTACCTCTGTAACCACACCTTGAGCTATTAAGTGATTCAAACCTTTGAAGAAGGATCCTCTTTTTTGTGGATCCTTGGAGTGTCTTGAACTTCGGAATTGAGAAGATGGGATCTCTCGAAATTCCAGTCTGTACCCTGAGGATATTGTGGATACCACCCATTTGTCCTGGGTTTCTGTCCGCCAAGTCGCTGAGAACTGACGAAGCCTCCCCCCCCACTCGGCCGAGCGGGGGCGCCCCTTCAATGAGAGGTTTTGGGGGCTTGCTTATTAGCTCTTGAACCCCACGGCTTCTTGTTCTTCTGAGCCTGTTCTTTGGCTTTTTTGGGCGGCTGAAAAAGCCGTCGCCACTGGCTGGAGTCAGATTTCCCGGGAGCTGGGGAGAGAGTGCGTTTAAAACAAGGTCTCTTGTTTTTCTTTATCTCAGGTAAAAGTGTCGTTTTACCACTTGATATCTTTTGGATATATCTTTCTAAATCTTCCCCAAAATGGCGTTCGCCATGGAACGGGAAACTTGCCAACAACTTTTTGCATGGGGCTTCCGCTGACCAATGCTTAAGCCAAAGTACTCTGCGCATCTGTACCAGCTGGAGTGTAAGGCGTGATGCCTGTATGATAGAATCTCTCATGGCATCCACTGTGAAGCATAAGGCTTAAGGCAAATTCTCCCAATTTTTAGCCTGCTCTGAAGGCAGCTCCTTCAGCCCCTGCTTTACCTGTTGGCTGACGACCTGACACATACCGACTGCTGCTACTGCAGGTTGGGTAATTGAGCCGGCCAAAAGGAAGGAGGATTTCAGTAAGGATTCCAACTTCTTCTCAGAAGGATCTTTAAACACTTGTACATTATCCACTGGACATGTCAGGTTTTTATTTAAACAAGAAATAGCCGCATCTACCGTAGGCAGGCTCCATTTCTTTAAAAAATTTTCCTCCATAGGATAAAGAATGTTAAACTTTTTTGGAGGTGAAAAACGCTTATCTGGATGTTGCCAGTCTGCGTACAATAGATCCTCTAGTAACGGATGAACCGGGAAGGAGCATGCACCTTGCAGGGATCTTAATGATCCTAGGGAGGAGACAGGTGATTCTGTTACCTCCAAAGAGGGTAACCTAAATGCAGCTCGCACGGCTCCTGCATAGCATTGCACCTGTGACTTTAAAATCTGGGATACCGAAAAAGGCTCATCCGATATCCCTGATCCGTCTGACTCCTCATCCTCTGCTGATGTAGCCTCCTCCTCATCCTCCTCCTCCTCAGGTACTTCTGAAGGGAGGTCCAATACTGGAGGAGATCTGCTTCGCTTATTGTCCTTTTTAGAGGATTTAGCGATTAAAGTAGAAATTTTCTCCTCCAGATTATTTAGGGCAGCTAATAAAGTGTCCTCAGTGACATATGCAGGCCCAGGCTTCACTGGGGAAGCCGCCATACCTGACAGAGGTAATGGCTGATCCTGTACAGGTGCTTTTGGCAACACAGGAGAGGAAGGTATCGAGTCAGCACAGCTAGAGCCCCCTGTCTCAGGCGGCGGTGCTCTTTTAACTCTTTTTGTCCGCATTACTTCACCTGGAAGGCTTACTGTTTAGACAAAATACAAGGTACCTAAATGCATATACTACCGTGTTCAGTTTAGCAAATACATTAAGTATGCAACTTTTAACACATAACTATGCATAACATGGATGTCTTCTAGGAAGTACCCAATCCAACCACATGGAGTCTTACGTCCCTGTATAGCTGCTGTGTTTCTCTGCCAGGAACAAGAGAACTAACGAGCTTGCTTGCTGCTGCAGTGCTTTTTACACTGACAGTCTTTTAAATTTGGCGCCGTTTCTGTGCCTGCGCGCGCCACGTGCCCGCGCACGCCTCGGCCCCCCCCCCCCCTCCGATAAAGCGCGCTCCCGCGCGCGCGGCCTTTAGCGCTATGGTGGTGGCCATAGTGAGAGAGGACTCTCATCAGCCCCTGTCCCCACTTACCTGCATCTGCAGGTGTCTGTATCGGCCACCGGAAGGAGGAGCGGGGTGCTCAAGCAAGCTCAGCAGCGGAGGTGACGAGCAGTGTACTTCGCCGAAGCCGACACTGAACAGAGTGAGGTGAGTATATTCAGCTCTTTACTCCCCCCAGTGGTGGAAAAAAAGAAGACATCCACTTTTTGAAAAAGGTCCCAACCTAGTTATGGACCTTCTGATCTCACCTTATCCACGCCGCAGGTTTTTCTGCTGAAAGTTTTCAGACAGATACCAAACTTCACCCTTCACGGTGGGCTATGTGTGCCAACCTTCAGGGATATGGGTTCCTATTTAAAGGATACCTCTCCCCTGGGCCTTGTACAAGACTCTTACCAGGACTTTATAGCGAAATAGCGAAAGTGCTGGATCTTAGAGCCCAGTCCTCCGAAGAGAGACATTACAGGCGACGCCTCATGGATGAGGCCCGGATCCCATCCAGATTCAGCTCATTTGTAGGCGTCTTGGATGGATCCGAAAGCATAGCTCTTTTACCCCCAGAGGGTCTCTTTGGTAGAGCTTTCCTTTAGCACCTCCTAACGCGTCCAACACCTTTCGACACTGGCGAAAAAACTGAGGTACTTCCCTGATGGGAGGGGTTATATGGAGGGGAACTGTCTTCCATTGGTTGTGCCAGTGTCCAATCACCGCTGGTGACCCTTAACCCATTATGTAATGACTAGCTCTGTGTCCCGTGGTGTACGATAAAGAAAGCCAGTTATTTATTTTTAGGTTCGCCGCAGGTTTTTATAGCGTCCGGTACCCCCATATATTATTTTAACCCCCTGATTGCCCCTAGAGTTAACCCTTTCACCAGTGATCACCGTATAAGTGTCACTGGTTAGCCAGTTAGTTATTTAGGTTAACCGTCAGGTTCTTATATAGCGTCAGGTACCCCCATATTTAACCTAATAAAGGTTTTAACCCCCGATTGCCCCTAGTTAACCCTTTCACCAGTGATCACCATATAAAAGGTTACGGGTGACGCTGGTTAGTTAGTTTGCTTTTTATAGCATCAGGGCACCCGCCGTATATAACCCAATAAAGGTTTAACCCCCTGGTCGCCCGGCGGGTGATATAAATTAGGTTTTAGCGCCAGAGAGGGTCTGCGTCGCCCCAGGCAGCGTTAGGTTAGTGCCAGTAACGCTAACACCCACGCGCAAAGCATACACCTCCCTTAGTGGTATAGTATCTGAACAGATCAATATCTGATCTGATCAGATCTATACTAGCGTCCCCAGCGGTTTAGGGTTCCCAAAAACGCAGTGTTAGCGGGATCAGCCCAGATACCTGCTAGCACCTGCGTTTAGCCCCTCCGTCCAGCCCAGCCCAGCCCACCCAATTGCAGTATCGATCGATCACTGTCACTTACCAAACACATAACTGCAGCGTTCGCAGAGACAGTCCTGATCCCTGCGATCCCTAACAGTTTTTTTTTTAAGCGTTTGATACATTTGCTGACAGTCAGGTGCCTTTTTACCTGTGAATCTTACTAGTGTACCCCTAAATTTAGAGCCCAAAATGGCAAATCGAAGGTACACTAGTAAAGAGGCCTACGAGATTCTGAGCATGACAGATAGTGAAGAGGAGGTCACGGATCTGTCAGATTCAGGCTCAGAATATCTTCCCGTAGAAGACAGTGAAGTCAGCGGCTCCACGCCAGATAGCTCTGACGACGAAGGTGAGGTCCCTGCTAAGGTCAGGCGTACCCGATCCCGATCTTCTGCTGTTGTTGAGGAGCAAGAACCGCAGGGCTCTCGTATCATGGAGCAGAGTAGTACTAGTGCCGCTATTCCTTCTGGTGAATTGGCAAGCACCAGCGGCCTAGTACAACCTGGGCGTACATCCAGCACTGCAGTATCACGTGGTGACGTGGCGAGTCCCATAAGTGCAGTTCAAGCTGGCGAGGTGGCAAGCACAAGTAGTGTCCCGCTGCCACCAAGAAGACAAAGGCAGGCCCGTCGTGCCCATAGTGCCCTTTCTGCAGAATTCGCCTATCCTGATTGGGTCCCCACCACTTCTGCAGAACCCGTACTTCCCCCATTCACTGCCCAACCCGGTATTCAGGTGGAAACAGCTGATTTTAAGCCAATTGATTTTTATTCGCTGTTTTTCACGGAAGATCTCTATAGATCTATTGTGGACCAGAGTAATTTATATGCTGGTCAATTCATCGCCGCTAGTCCCCAGTTGCCTTCCATTGCCAAAGATTGGAAACCAATTACGGTTTCCGAATTTAAAACCTTTCTGGGCCTTTCCCTCAACATAGGCACACATAAATTCCCGTCATTGCGTGTTTATTGGTCCACACACCCAATTGACCACATGCCCGTGTTCTCTGCCTCCATGCCCAGGACACGATATGAGCAGATTTTGCGGTTCATGTACTTCAACGACAATGAACTTTGTCATCCACGTGGAGACCCTGAATACAACCGGCTCTACAAAATTCGGCCCCTCATAAACCACTTCAACGAACGTTTTGCAGCCTTGTTTATTCCCGATCAAGTTGTCTGCATTGAGTCCCCGATTAAATTTTCTGGCCGCTAGTCTTTTAAGCAGTACCTTCCCAGCAAGCGTGCCAGATACGGGGTCAAGCTCTATAAGTTCTGTGACAGGGCAACATGCTATGTATGGAGCTTTACGGTTTATGAGGGAAAAGATAGTCAGGTTGAGCCGGTCAACTGCCCGGATTACATAGGGAGCGCTGGCAAGATAGTGTGGAAATTGGTGTCACCCTTATTCGGAAAGGGGTACCACTTGTATGTGGACAATTATTACACGAGCGTGCCACTGTTTAGTCACTTGTTTGATCATCAGATTGGAGCATGTGGCACTGTGCGACCTAATCGCCGGGGCTTTCCCCAGCGGCTTGTAGATGCCCGTCTTAAGCTGGGGGAGAGAGCCTGCGTGAAGTGTAATAACTTGCTCGCTATGAAGTGGAGGGATAATAAGAATGTTTTCCTTCTTACCTCCCTTCATGCAGACACGACAGCCCAAAATTCGTACGGCGACTGGTGTTGTGGAGAAACCCCTCTGTGTCCACGAATATAACAAAAATATGGGAGGGGTGGACCTCAACGACCAGTTGTCGTTTTATTGTTCTCTCTAATGTTCTACTCTTTTTTACTGTATTCTATTCTGCAATGTTTTATCATGCTTGCTTTTCAGGTATGCAATTTTTTGTTTTCAGGTGCGCCATTCAACTGTAGCGCGGAATTATTTATCTTGACAGCAACAGCGTTTGCTCCCACGATACATAAAGCCGTGACTCCAGTGCTGTAGGAGGTGATTTCACCACCACAGTTTAAAAAAAAAAAAAAAAAAAAAAAAAGGAGAGCATATATGCTGAAGCATGGGGGCAGCAGAGGCGGAGGAGCGATTTTGCTCCTAATGCCGCGTACATACGGTCGAAATGTCCCCGTCCCCCCCCTGGATATAAACAGCGCCATTGGGAAATTGGTAAAAGCATTTTATCACACCGATCTTGGTGTAGTCAGATGCTTTGAGGGCAGAGGAAAGATCTAGGGTCTAACCCCCCAATTTTTTTCAAAAAAAGAATACCTGTCACTACCTATTGCTATCATAGGGGATATTTACATTCCCTAAGATAACAATAAAAATGGTAAAAAAATAAAATAAAATATGGAAGGAACAGTTTAAAAATAAAATAAAAAAGCAAAATAAATAATAAAAAAAAAAAAAAAGCACCGCTATCCCCCCCTGCTATTGCGCAAAGGCGAACGCAAGCGTCGGTCTAGCGTCATATGTAAACAGCAATTGCATCATGCATGTGAGGTATCACCGCGAAGGTCAGATCGAGGGCAGTCATTTTAGCAGTAGACCTCCTCTGTAAATCTAACGTGGTAACCTGTAAAGGCTTTTAAATGCTTTTAAAAATGAATGTAGTTTGTCGCCGCTGCGCGTTTGTGCGCAATTTTAAAGCACGTCGTGTTTGGTATCCATGTACTCGGCCTAAGATCATCTTTTTTATTTCATCAAACATTTGGGCAATATAGTGTGTTTTAGTGCATTAAAAATAAAAAAAAGTGTTTTTTCCCCAAAAAATGCGTTTGAAAAATCGCTGCGCAAATACTGTGTGGAAAAAAAAAAATGCAACACCCACTATTTTAATCTGTAGGGCCTTTGCTTTAAAAAAATATATAATGTTTGGGGGTTCAACAAAATTTTCTTGCAAAAAAAAAAAAAAAAAATGTTTTCATGTTAACAAAAAGTGTCAGAAAGTGGTTAGAAGAGTGGATGATGTGTGACATAAGCTTCCTAATGTTGTGCATAAAATGCCAGGACAGTTCAAAACCCCCCAAAATGACCCCATTTTGGAAAGTAGACACCTCAAGCTATTTGCTGAGGCATGTTGAGCCCATTGAATTTTTTTTTTTTGTCCCAAGTGATTGAATAATGACAAAAAGAAAAAAAAAATTACAAAAAGTTGTCACTAAATTATATATTGCTCAAACATGCCATGGTTATATGTGGAATTTCACCCCAAAATACATTCTGTTGCTTCTCCTGAGTACGGGGACACCACGTGTGAGACATTTTGGGAGCCTAGCCGCGTACGGGACCCCAGCCGCGTACAGGACCCCGAAAACCAAGCACCGCCTTCAGGATTTCTATGGGTGTAAATTTTTGATTTCACTCCTCACTGCCCATCAGTTTCGGAGGCCATGGAATGCCCAGATGGCACAAACCCCCCCCAAAATGACCCCATTTTGGAAAGTAGACACCCTAAGCCATTTGCTGAGAGGTATGTTGAGTATTTTGCAGATCTCGCTTTTTGTCACAAAGTTTTGAAAAAAAAAAATTCTTTCTTCATTTTCAAAAACAAATGAGAGCTGTAAAATACTCACCATGCCTCTCAGTATATAGCTTGGGGTGTCTACTTTCCAAAATGGGGTCATTTGTGGGGGTTTTGTGCTATCTTGGCATTTTATGGCCTTCAAAACTGTGATAGGTAGTGAGGAGTGAAATCAAAAATTTATGCCCTTAGAAATCCTGAAGGCGGTGCTTGGTTTTTGGGGTCCCGTACGCGGCTAGGCTCCCAAAAAGTCCCACACATGTGGTATCCCCGTACTCAGGAGAAGCAGCAGAATGTATTTTGGGGTGTAATTTCACATATGCCCATGGCATGTGTGAGCAATATATAATTTAGCGACAACTTTGTGCAAAAAAAAAAAAAAAAGTTTGTCATATTCCCGCAACTTGTGGCAAAATATAAAAATATTCCATGGACCCAACATGCCTCTCAGTAAATAGCTTGGGGTGTCTACTTTCCAAAATGGGGTCATTTGGGGGGGTTTTGTGCTATTTTGGCATTTTATGGCCTTCGAAACTGTGATAGGTAGTGAGGAGTGAAATCAAAAATTTGCGCCCTTAGAAATCCTGAAGGCGGTGCTTGGTTTCCGGGGTCCGGTACGTGGCTAGGCTCCTAAAAAGTCCCACACATGTGGTATCCCCGTACTCAGGAGAAGCAGCAAAATGTATTTTGCGGTGCAATTCCACATATAACCATGGCATGTGTGAGCAATATATCATTTAGTGACAACTTTTTGTATTTTATTTTTTTTTTGTCATTAATCACTTGGGACAAAAAAAAAAAAAAAAATATTCAATGGGCTCAACATGCCTCTCAGCAATTTCCTTGGTGTGTCTACTTTCCAAAATGGGGTCATCTGGGGGGGTTTTGTACTGCCCTGCCATTTTAGCACCTCAAGAAATGAGATAGGCAGTCAAATTTAAAGCTGTGTAAATTCCAGAAAATGTACCCTAGTTTGTAAACGCTATAACTTTTGCGCAAACCAATAAATATACGCTTATTGACATTTTTTTTTACTAAAGACATGTGGCTGAATAAATTTTGGCCTAAATGTATGACTAAAATTGAGTTTATTCGATTTTTCTTATAACAAAAAGTAGAAAAAAATATATTTTTTTTCTAAATTTTCTGTCTTTTTCCGTTTATATCGCAAAAAATAAAAAATAAATCGCAGAGGCAATCAAATACCATTAAAAGAAAGCTCT
Organism: Rana muscosa; assembly: GCA_029206835.1. Lineage (NCBI taxonomy): Eukaryota > Metazoa > Chordata > Amphibia > Anura > Ranidae > Rana > Rana muscosa. The sequence goes on from CM055118.1 coordinate 160,982,415, forward strand.
ATTTGTGGGAAGAAAAGGACGCAAATTTCGTTTGGGTACAACATTGCATGTCCGCACAATTTACAGTTAAAGCAGCGCAGTGCAAAATTCTGAAAACACCTCTGGTCCTTTAGCTACAAAATGGTCCGTGCTTAAGTGGTTAAAGTAAGGTACAGTCTTAGGGTGAAGAATCTTCGCGTGCAAGGTAATCGGTGGTGCACATCAGGAACAACAATTTGTAATCCAACAGGACTGTATCTCAGCAAAGCAACAACTCCCAGGAGACTATCAAACTAAGTTCTGGAAATAGTCTCCTGCTAGGATAGTTGGTATAGCACTAAGGGCCAAAGCAGTCAGTAGGCCTAAACAAAGTACTTGGCTAAAACTTTGAGCAAGTGCTCTCTCACCACACCGGACTTGGTCCCCATCCGTAACTTCCACCGCTGTGTATCCGCACACAGGGTCTGCGATAGCCGGGTCTTCGGTCCTCCTGAGGTCAGTGAGAAACAAAAAGGAGATCAGTTTCCACACAGGCTCCGCAGTGGAGTGGAAGGCTCTTTGGAAGTGCGCAAGGCCCAGGCTTCAGGCCTTGCACCAGCAGCGAGTCCGCACAGGGAATCCTCTTGCTAGAAGCGCGGTGTCCCAAAGAGGCCGAGCTCCGCCTCCGCTTCACCTTTATAGCCCACCCCATGAGTCTCTGCGGTTGGCAATGCACCTTGGGTGCCAAACTGGGTTCTGGGTACTGTAGTCCTGAGGCCTTAAAAGGAGACCCCCGCGCGCGACACACACACACACTTTTCATCCTGATAACCTGAAGTACCACACAACCCTTTGTAAATATGAAACGTATGATTCTTAGGCCCCATGCACACGAGACGCAGGTGCAAACTCTGCTGAACACACGTTTATAAACGCGCGTTTTGCCGCGTTTGCGGCCGCGTTTAACCGCGTTTGCGTTTATAAGCGTTTCATCATAGACCCTCCCTAAGCTCAAAAAACAGTAAATTTTAACCATTTCAGCCAGTTTGTGAGACCAGAGTGAGTAGCAGCAGCTGAGAGAGCAGCAGTGTACTTGTATTTAGCGTATCACTTGCCACATCATCTGCCACAAGTTGTGGATTGTCCACTTGCCACGTCACCTGCCACGTCACCTGCCACAAGTTGTGGATTGTCCACTTGCCACGTCACCTGGCCACATCACGTGCCACAAGTTGTGGATTGTCCACTTGCCACGTTACCTGGCCACGTCACCTGGCCATGTTACCTGCCACAAGTTGTGGATTGTCCACTTGCCACGTCACCTGCCACGTCACCTGGCCACGGTCACCTGCCACAAGTTGTGGATTGTCCACTTGCCATGTCACCTGGCCACATCACGTGCCATGTCACCTGGCCACGTCACCTGCCACAAGTTGTGAATTGTCCACTTGCCACGTCACCTGGCCACGTTACCTGCCACGTCACCTGCCACAAGTTGTGGATTGTCCACTTGCCACGTCACCTGGCCATGTTACCTGGCCACGTTACCTGGCCACGTCACCTGCCACATCACCTGGCCACGTCACCTGGCCACGTCACCTGCCACAAGCTGTGGATTGTCCACTTGCCACGTCACCTGGCCACGTCACCTGGCCACGTCACCTGGCACAAGTTGTTGATTGTCCACTTGCCACGTTACCTGCCACAAGTTGTGGATTGTCCACAATGCAATGCAAGCAATTACAGTTTTCTTTTATATTTTTTAATAGTTTTTCATCATTTGCCATCATTTTTGAGATTTCTAATGTTAAAAAATAGGTCACCTTTAAAAACGCTTATAAACGCAAACGTGGCAAAACGCCGGTACCGCGTTTAGCCACGCTTAGCAGCGTTTAGCGTCTGAAACGTGGAAAACTTTTGCGTCTGAACCCATTTTTTTGCTTCTGGAAAAACGAGGTTAAACGCAACTGCTTGTAAACGCCAAAAAACGAGACTGTGTGCATGGACACATAGGATAACATTGAATGGGTTCAGGAGCAGTTGAAAAAAGCGTCCAACTGCCTCTGAACGCGCGTTCAACAGCAAATAACAGCGTCTCGTGTGCATGGGGCCTTATGAGGTCACAAGAAAGATCAAAGCAAGCAACGAGCAGATGACAATTTTTTTTCCCCAGAGGTCTCTGATATTGTTTACAGCCGAACAGAGCACATGCTCACTTCTTTAAGTCCAAGGAACCGCCTGTGTTTTTTTTTTATCCCACTTTATAAATCATTAACTCCATGGCGTCATGATTTTTATGTTATTTTAGCTAGAAATGCCTTAAAAATAGGAATTTTAACATACCTGTTAATTTCATGTCTTGGCGTACAGTATAGAACACAGGAATTGATTCTTACACCATAGGAATTCTCCAAGCAATAATTCATGGGATGGGCAACAAAATGGTCAAAACCACAACAGGACCACAGGAAAAAAAGAAGGATCAACAGACCCGGACAGACAGTTAAAATCAGAAGTACCTTGATCAAACAGCCACCTGGCAACAACAGTTATGAAAATTGGAGAGGATCAGGTGGTCAGGTGATGGCAGTGCAACCAAAAGAGAAAAATAATAAAAAAAAAAAGAGTGCGCACCAACCTTGTGCATTTCATCACACAACATACATCACAGTCCCACCATATACAGAATAGCTCCCTCCCTTCCTTTACCAGGGGTGTCCAAACTTTTTTGAAAGAGGGCCAGATTTGATAAAGTGAACGTGCGTGAGGGCCGACCATTTTGCCTGCCATTCTTTGAACCATTAAAATTCGGTGCAAGTGTGTTCGTCCGAGCACTAATACACTGCCCAACAAGAATACTCCTACCTTTGTGGCTGCGTGTGGTGAATATATATATCTCCTCTTTGGTCCCCAACAAATACCAAAGCTCAGCTCAGGGTAAGGATGAGCTCAGGTTGTAAAAAATATATATTTTCTCTATCCCCTGAGAAATCTGGCCTTTATCTCTTCTGTGGCCCCTAAGCTCCACTCAGGGCAAGGATGAGCTATTTTTATATTCTCTCTGGCCCCCACTTGTAATTTGCCCTCATTTGCCCTTATCTCTTCTGTGGCCCCCAAGCTCTGATCAGGGCAAGGATGAGCTCCTTTTTTTAAATTCTTATATATATTGAAATATTCGCTTTATATCCGTTGAGGTAGTAAACTTATCTTATCCCCTGAGAAATCCTCGATGACCTCTGGCGAGCCTGCTAGGACGCCGACAGCATGCAGCGCCGTAGCCAATCACAGGCACTGAGACACAGAGCTCTGCAGCTGTGGACCGAGAAATGACTCAGTGTCTGTTATTGGCGATGTGCGCTTCCCAATGGGCTTTGGAACATGCCCCAGCAACACGCCCAGCTTATCAGTGAGAGGCGCTCAGGGATTAGAGTATGTATATATATATATATATATATATATATATATATTTTTTTTTTTTTTAAACCAAGCTCATCCTTACCCTGTGCGGAGCTTGGGGGGCCACAAAAGTGACAAAAACAAATTGCAAGTGGGGGCCGTAAAAAAACGGCCCGCGGGCCGGACTTTGGACATGCCTGCTTTATACAATGACAGTTTACAATGCAGCCTCCACCCCACTCTTACATATCAAGCTACCCCTTTACATCACATAACCCCCCATTTATATTGCAGTATCCATTTACATCACAGTCCTGAACTTTACATTACAGCCCTCCCTTTAAAAAAGCAGCGTCCCCCTTTTCATTGCACCCAGTCCTACCTTACACAGCAGAGCAATTGAGGAAAAAATAAGATAAAAGAGGACAGCCGCACTCCAATCCAACGTGTGTTTAATGAACAGGCACTACAAAAACCAGCTAGAACAGGATAGCTGACGCGTTTCGCACAAAATCAGTGCTTACTCATAGCTCACACAGCAGAGCAGGTGGTGGGAGGTGCGTCATGTCTAAAAAAGGAGGACAGGAGCTTTCCAATTACTCCTGATAACTAGCCCACCCACCTTCTGCCCTGCTGTGAAAAGGACAGTGTCAGCTTCACACCGAGGCAGGGGACAGGAGTTCTGGCAGGTCCGGACAGAGTCTGCAGGAAAGAAAAGAGGATACAGGCAGCTGAAAGGAGCGGCCGCAGCGGTCCGGACAGACTTGTTGCTTGGTCCGGATATGGACCGGGGTCCGCCATTTAGTGATGCCTGCTCTATGTAGTGGGACCAACCATCCCACATAGCGTGGAGGAGACTCCCAGTGACCACTAGAAACACCTGATAAAATCTCATGGAAGGGCAACAGAGGGGTGCTAATGAGAGTATGTTTTTGATTATGGGACCAAAACGGACAAAATGTCATGGTGAAAAACTATGGGAATAAGAATGTCATCAGGATGGAGCCCAAGAGGATGTTGGACCAACCAAAAAGGTGAAGCATAAGCATCAGTATTTGGGTATATGGCTCAAAGAATTAAGCTTGGGAGCCTTATAGCAAATGTTCGCCTCTCCAAGGCACCCTGGGATGTCAATGTTCAGGGTGCGTTTAAAAGAAAAGTAACCCCACTCCAGCTCTATTGAGTCTAAAACCCAAGAAACCAATTATAAAATGTTGTTGCGCCGGTATAGAGTGCCAGCTGATTTGGCACGTATCTATCCTTCTGTGTCGGACCAATGCTGGCGAGCATGTGGTCATAGAGGCACACTTATGCACATATGGTGGGAATGCCCCCGGATTAAGCCCTTTTGGGAAGACATTAAATCCCAAATAAAAGAGATCTTAGGCCTGGATATCCCTCTAACTCCAGTTCACGTCCTCCTTCATGTCCCTCAGATCCTGATTAGTAGATATAAGAAGAGCGCACTACCACATTTTCTAAATGCAGCTAGACGTCTACTCCCAATCTATTGGAAACAACCGCGAACTCCAACAGGAGAGGAATGGATCGACAAAGTAAATTGGATAGCGACCTGTAGGGGTACCCTAGAACGCTTCAACATCATATGGGCACCTTGGATGGCCCATGTGACTGACCCGGGCATGTATCCTCTAGTCTAGATTTGGCGCTGCTAGAACTGGCTGAACCAGCCCTTAGATCCCACGTAGGCAGAGGCGCTTTGACGTCCTGAGGACCCCGCTCTGCTCCCTATGGAGATGGCCCGGCTCGGTGCAGACTTGAAAACGTCACCTTAAATCGCAGGTATGCTCTGACCCCACCCCCCCACCCTTTTCTTTTCCATCTCCACTACTCTCTTCTCCTCCTCTCTCTCCCCTAGTTTCTTCTCAACTATTTGCAGCCTATTGGCTACATGGTTTGGAATGTTATTCAATTGTCTTGCTCTAATTGGACTTCTGGTCACAATGTCTTGCTGCTGCGAGGGAAGCCTCCCTTTATTGGGGGTTGCGTCTTTTTTCCCCTCCTGGAACCAACCGTTGACGTAGGCGTTCTCGTATTGATTGGGCGGTGCGACAGGGGAGGTTTGATGGAGGCTGACTTAGCCCCCCCTCCACTGGCGCCGCTGCCAACAGGTTGCCTTATACCCTAAGAGTATTGACTACTGATCTAATTGCCATATCAAGTCCAAGATGGCTCAGATATTTCTACCATGTATTACGGCTAATTTGCAACTTGTATTGTCGTTTATTTGTCCTTCAAATAAAGATTATACAAAAAAAAAAAAAGAAGAAAAAAAACTAAACCACAGAAGATAGATTTTTTTTTTTTTTTAAACCAATTTAAGAACTACATTGATGTGTGAATAGAGTCCATGTAGTGTTTGATATTAAAGGTAGAAAATCTTCTATATGAGTGATATAGTGGCAGGTTTACAGGAAACTAGGCAGGAGCCCAACTACTACAGTAAACAGGACAGATGTGTTCAGGGATGCACGTCCATCATGCCCCCAACACACAAGTCTCCCTGAATAGGATTTGGAAAGTCCTCGTAATTCTTAATAAAAGGGAAGATGACCACCCCATAAAGCTGCACGATGGTGTAATGAAACCGTCTTTTATAAAGCAGCAAGTAGGAATTGGTAGTAGAAAGGAAAGAGGACAGCAAAAGAGGCTTGCTGTGTACCTAGCTGAAGGGCAACATCAGCTCTTTTTCCAAGTAGAAATCACATTATCCATAGCATCTTTGCAGAAATGTATGGCCAGGGGCAAGCGCTGTAATCTTGCAAAACAGCCCTGACCTGTTGGAAGCCACTAGACCTCTGAAGGATATGCTGTGGTATCTGGCACCAAGCCATTAATAGCAGATTTTTTAAGGTTCTGTAAGCTGCAAGGTGGGGTCTTCATCCCACAGATGCCACGACTGAATTCAGGCCAAATCAACACCTCAAAATTCTTGCTGTGTTCCCCAAGCCATTTTGAAAAATTTTTGCAGTGTGGCAGGGTGCATTATCCTGCTGAAAGGCCACTGTCAGAGAATACTGTTCCCATGAAGGGGTGTATTTGGTCAACAATGTTTAGGTAGGTAATAATAATGTGTCATGTAATCTGCACATGAATGGCAGGACCTAAGGTTTCCTAGCAGAACATTGTCCAAAGAATCACACTGCCTCCATTGGCCTCTTCCCACACTGCATCCTGGTGGCATCTCTTCTTCAGGTAAGAGACACACTTGCATGACCTACAAGAAAACACAATTCATCAGACCAGGCCACCTTCTTCCACTGCTGTGGTCAAGTTCTGACACCCACATGCCCATTGTAGGCGCTTTTGGCATGGGTCAGCATGGGCACCTTGACCGGTCTGCAGCTACGCAGCATCATACACAAACTGCGATACCAATTTTTTTCTGCTTTCAAAACTCAAGAAGATCATGTTCACTTGCTGCCCAATATATCCCTGAAAATTTCAAAAGCAATTGTAACACGATCATCAATGACATACACTTAACCGGTCAGTGGCCATAAAGAGATTAGACAGACACACACAGCGGGTAAAGAAAGTACAGAACACGTCACCTTTTTTCTAGGTAGATATATTTCTTAAGGTGCTATTGACATGAAATTTTCACCACATGTCAAAAACAACCCATGCAATCCATACATACAAAGAAACCAAAACAAACAAGTTCAGAAATTAAGTAAGGTTATGTGTAACAAAATGGAAAAAGTATTTATACCCCAATACTTCGTACAAAATCCTTTGTTGGTAATGGTAGCTTCAAGACGCTGTATATATGCCTTTTTTTCAGCAGGAACTCAGGGGAAGTTCCGGCACCTCCAGTACTGAATGGTACGATATGTAATGGCAAGGGTGCGATTGAGGGTCTATTGATGCTGGCTGCTTGGGAATCTATTGTTGGATGGGGATCTATTTTTTCATGGCTGTTTATTGTTGCTGGGGGGAGGGGGGGGTCAATTATTGCTGGTAAGAATCTGCTGTGGAGGGAGGGGTCAACTGATGCTGGCTGCAGGGGATTTGTTTCACTGCCTCTGGTCACATGTCCTCTGTTCTCTGCTGCATAAAACAGTCTTGGAGAGCTGGGGGAGGAGACTGAAAGGGTATGTCAGCAGGAGATAGAGTGTATAAAAAAAAAACAGTATGCTGATCTTCCTAGTGAAGAGCTGTGCAGGGGGGCGTGTCAGAACAAGTCTGACCATACAGGCAAGCTGGGCTCCCAAGTAGAGTGCAAAGAAGAAAAATGGACCATGCTGCATCATTCAACACACTTCCTGTGAGCTCAGGGAGACAAGGACACATTCTTTTTGGGAGTACATCATCAAGCCATCCTGGGCTCACAGAGAAAGGCACAGCCACAATAGATGGCAATGTTCTTGGCAGCATTCAGGAACCATCTGTCTCCTTGGTATGTATATAGAAAGTTTATAATGCTGGGTGGAATTTTGCAGCATGGAATGGTGTTGTGAAAAAAAAATGGTGCTTCCTGTGCTGGTACCAGATTTGAAACAGCCACACCCTTCCATCACCAGAGTCCTCATGCACAGTGCTGAGGAAGAGAGGGGGTGTGTCTGACCAGGCATCCTAAATTGCAGAGGGCAAAACTGTCCAACTCTGGTGTCGAAGTATGCAGTCATATTTAGGCACACTGTGGAATTCATTTTACCCACTCAGCTATGCTTTAACTAGAGTTTTACTTCCAGACTAGAACTTCTATTATAAGTTATACCCATTTGCTTGTGAAAAGAAATTATAATACCCAAAGTATGGCTTTCTATTATCCATAAGGTGAAAAATACCATAATTTTTTTGTGGAAGACAATTGAAGAGTTCTGAGAAATGCTGGTCTAGGAACAAGGACAAGCAGCACTACTCTGCTAGATAACCATGCACACAGAATAGAGGCATTTTCACCTAATGGAGAAAAAAAAAAAAGGGGGGGGGGGGGGGATGAAAAACCTAACCATTAAAACCACACTTTCTGGAAAACACTTCAGAATAGCATGCAGAACTTCCAAGCATTTTCTCTGCATACAAATTAAATTAGTGTGAAGATAATTACAATGGTAGTTCTTTTAATAGGGAAGTTGGGCATAGCTATACAACAAGCCCCCTTTCACACTGGGGCGGTTTTCAGGCACTTTAGCACTAGAAATAGCCTCTGTAAAACACCTGAAAATCGCAGTGTGTCTTTTCACACTGGGGAGGTGCGCTTGCATGACGGTATGAAAAGTCCTGCGAAAAGCATCTTCGGGGCGGGGTTGGTTGTGCTGCATTTAGCGCTCCCAAAACGCCCTGCCCATTGCAATGAATGGGCAGCGCTTCCAAAGCGCCGGTTCCTGCATCGTTCCTCTACCGCAGGCAGTTCACACTGCCTTGTGCAAATCGCTGCGGGTGTCAATAAAGTTAATGACACCCCCAGTTTAGTGCACAGATCGCAGTGCGAACTGTGAACTCGCACAGGTGAGAACATCCATGCGATCCGATTCTAGTGCAGGGGAAAACAAGCCTCTGCACTATTTTTTGTGCAAATCCAACACGAGTTCAGCCATACAACTGTATGACTGAACTCGCATTGCTCTGAGATCGCATGTGATCGGCACCTGTGGTGCGGGTGCAAATCACATGCGATCTCTGAGATTACGCTAGTGTGAACCCAGGGCTTAAAAGTGCCGCAAAACTGAACTTAACCTTTTTTGGGGTAAAAAGCGCCCCGCTAGCAGCTGAAAAGTGGCGCAAAAGCGCCACTAATACAGTGCTAAAGTGGCGCAAAAACGAGCAGCACTTTAGCGCTAATGGCCGGGTGGCTCAGCGTGAAAGTAGCCTAAACAAGGGAACATTTATGCCCCGTATATACACACAATACGAAAATCAGACGACAGATCGTCCGACTTTTTCGCTTGCTAGTCGCAAGTAGAAATTGAAAAGTTTACTAAAGTTACAGATATTCTCGTACGACATAATAAAAATATGGAAGTGATGTAATGTGTTGTAGTGTATTTTCGGACAACTGTACTTCTCCGATCGGATAATATCGGATGAATGGTCATGATGGGCTATCGAAAGCTGTGTAATTCGAAAGCAGTTTCTTTCGTACAATTTTCGGATCGCGTGTACGGGTCATTCGTCTGCTAAATTACTGTATCAGTTGTCAGTTTGCTCCAATTTTGCCATTTGCTAGAAATATGTGCCTCTATGGCTCTGTCTAGTCATAATTTCTGCTCCATAATAAGAATTACATTTTTCCCATAAACCTGCACGAAAAATAAAAAATAAAAGTGACACTAGACAATTAGACTACAGTGCAACAGCTGATCCCAGGAGTTTAAAAATGCTGATTGCACATAAGAGATTTACAGCTGATGAGGAAGGGGATGGTTTTCTTCTGTCATTAAGACAACGTGGGAACATCGTGTCAACTGACAAGCCTGAACATGTAGCAGCTAAGCAAGTCTGGTGTTCTGAGTTTTCCCAGGCTACCTGGACTGTGGAGGAAATGCATCATGTATGTGTCATATCTAAAAACATTCTTCCTGTGGCTCCACATAACTTGCACTTTCCTAGTATAATGATGGGTTGTGTACATATGACACAACTACAAAACTAGTGTAATGCAGCCTTGTCTACTTTAACATGACCAAGGAATGTATAACTACAACGCTGCTGTAAAATGAGAGTTTAATTTGTATCTGGTAAAGATACAAGTATGGCCATCAATCTTTCCATGAATTAATAGAGAACAACCAATTCTGAACATCCTCACTGAAAAAAGAAGTCTTCATACAAGTGCAATCAACCAAGTCATACCAGGCAAAATTTCAGGTTTTTACAAAGCCAACCAGTCCTGGGCAGCCGAGACACTTCTACAACATCGCTGGATCAAGATGGGGCTCAGGTACGCAATAGAGCGGGCAGATAGAGGCCGATTTACACATTAGACCCCTTTCACACTAGCGGACCGTATGTCTGCTTTTTCATCCGTCCGTTTACAGATGAAAAAGGGACATACATTGGTCCCTGAGATTGCGGGTGTCAGCGGATGAACATCCGCTGACACCCGATCTCCTCCGTGTCCGCAATCCCCCGATTCTGCAGACGGAGGAAAATCCTATTTTTCAATCCATCTGCAGAGCGGATCGGATGAACACGGACAGATGGTCCATATTCATCCGATCCCCCATAGGGGAGAGCGGAGATCTGACAGGGCTTTCCCTGCACAGTGTGCAGGGACCGCCCAGTCATCCGTCGGCTCAGCGGGGATCAGCAGAGCGATCCCTGCAGAGCAAGCGGAGGTTCACGGATCCGTCCCGTGTGAAAGGGGCCTTAGGCTTTTTATCTTATAAGCATAGAATGCATTAAGATAAAAAAAACTTCTGCCTTTACAATCACTTTAAGATAGGCTCTAACACTACACAGATACTAAATCTAAAAAGGACAATGAATAGAGATAGTACAATTAGCCTATAACAGCGTTTCTCAACTCCAGTCCTCAAGGTGCCCCAAACAGCTCACGTTTTCAGGATTTCCCTCAGACGAAAACAGCTGTGGTAATTATAAAGGCAGTGAAACTGATCAAATCACCTGTGCAAAATAATGGAAAGCCTGAAAACATGACCTGTTGCGGCGCCTTGAGGACTGGAGTTGAAAAACACTGGCCTATAATGTGTGTAGCCAGGTTAAATGTACCCAGGGACAGTAAAACCCAGCTCTAGGATACAAGAAATTTACTCCCTCATCCGCCACTAGCCGTCCCTGCCAGGAGAAGAAAGTGATTATTGCTAGGGCCTATAATCAGCCGCTAGCGATAATCGCAACTGAATCCGGCACGCTGGTTGTACCCAAGTTCATTAACTTGGTACACATTCAGCTTGCCCACACACTGTTCAAATTTCAGCCGGTTCCTATTGAACCAGCCAAGATTTTAACGGTGTATGGCCGGGCCTTAAAGGCTTCAGCCAGGAGACATCATAGGGGCGATGAAGGGACCAAATGCCCAACATAATGAGCAGGTCCCAGGTCAGGAAATCAGCATGGCTCATACAAGAAACTAAAGATCCAGTGCAATGCAAGATGTCTTAGGAAGGGGTGTTTGGAATCAAGACTGAAGAGTAAGGTAGTTGATGCAAAATGCACTATTTAAATGTCTTTTTTGTCTGGATTTGGGCTTTAAAACACGTCACATCTGGCCATTCTGTTGTGGTGCATCATCTTACATGGGTTAAAGTGTAGTATTTCATGCAATAAGGCAGCCTATTCAATTAGTTGGAGGGGGGTAAATGGGACTTTAAAAACTAGGCACTTCATGCCTAGTTCCTTCAATGCCTTCATCCCTAAATACTGGAATTTAAAATGGGGCTTTGTTTGGGCCTTTGAATGAGGCCAGTGACAAATAAAAAAATGGGACTTTGTTTGGGCCTTTGAATGAGGCCAGTGACAAATAAATAGAAAAAACACCACAACATGTTAATTAACATAGAAAATTTGTATAACCCATAGCAATAGATGCATGTGGACATTTCATATTTATATATATATATATTATATATATACACATACATATACACACATATACACACACACACACACACACACACACACACACACACACACACACACACACACACACACACACACATATATATATATATATTACACACACACACACACACACACACACACACACACACATATATTAGGGCTGCAACTAACGATTATTTTCATAAATCGATTAGTTGGCCGATTATTGTTTCGATTAATCGATTATTCGGTTAATAACCTAAAAAAAAAAAAAAATTTTGCGGCGATTTGCATATTTGCAATTTTTGGGCCAATTTGTTGTTGGGCAGATTAAAAAATTGCCGCAAAAACGCATTACATGCTTTTCTGCAGCTTCTCCATTGAAGTCTATTGAACCAAAAAAACAAAATAGCATTGTTTTCTGTTTAAAAAAAGTCCTTGCCCTTTCCAAATATGCAGCAGCTGAAAAAAATCATGAATGTGAACGGGTCCCATAGGAAACCATGTAAATGACCTGTAGTGTGTTTCTGCAAAAAGCACCAAAAAACAGAGATGTGACCCAGGCCTGAGATGTTTAGTAACATAATGGGGTTAAAAAAACTAAAATTAGTACAAAAAGAGCAAATAATCTACTGTAAGGGGTTCATTTTTTACTGTGGGACAGTGAAAGTAATATTTACTGTAGCAATATGCTCTTTGTACTATAAAGAGCTCATTTTAGTTCTTTAACCCCATTATGTTACTGGCCGATTTATTGATTATGAAAATGGTAATCGATTAATTTCATAATCGATTAGTTGTTTCGGCCCTAATTATGTGTATATATATATATATATATATAGACACACACATACACACACGACATGGATATATAGGTGGTAGAGCTGCACGATTAATCGTCAAGAATCGTTATCACGATTTATTTCCCGTTGCGATCTTGACAAAGTATTTCCCGATCTTTTGTATGCAGAGAATTCTCTGCTCTGCTGAAGCCCCAGCTGTAAAATCCAGGCAGTCTGCCAAGTATCAGAAGAATCTTTATCAGTGGAATGTGAAGTCTAAACATTGTAAACAATTTGTCTTTTACATCAAAGGAATAGACTTCTGTGTGTAAATTAGGAAAGTTTAACCACCAAACCTTTTTCTGACATTTGTTGGTTTCAAGTTTAAAATATTTTTTTTTTGCTAGAAAAAGGACTCGGAACCCCCAAACATTATATATATATATATTTTTTTTTTTGTAGAGACCCTAGAGCAGTGATTCTCAACCAGGGTTCCGTGGAACCCTAGGGTTCCTCCAGAGGTTGCTAGGGGTTCCTTCAGCATTGGGCAATTTCTGCCTCTCAGATAATTTTCTACTGACGCCATTGATCTTTTTAGCTATCTGTAAGGAGGTAATTCTTCCCAATGACCACAAGTGTAAGGACCATCCTTCCCACTGACCATCACACTAAGGATTCATGAATTGTAGATCTGTAATTTTTAGCAGGGGTTCCCCAAGACCGGAGAACTATTTCAAGGGTTCCTCTGTGTTGAAAAGGTTGAGAAAGGCTGCCCTAGAGAATAAAATGGTGGTTGTTGCCATATTTTATATCGCACTGTATTAGCGCAGCGGTCTTTCAAATGCAATTTTTTGGGAAAAAATTACTTTAATGAAAAAAAAAACACATTAACCAGTAAAAGTTAGCCCAATTTTTTTTGTATAAATGTGAAAGATTTAGCGCCGCGAGATTTGTGGCCTTTATTCTGAGCAAAAAATAAATAAAATCGTGATTCTCATTTAGGCCAGAATTGTGCAGCTCTAATAGGTGGTGCAAAAGCACATTTGATTAAAATAGCATTTCATGTATATACATATGGCAATGAACTACAACTCATATGTACATGGGTGATATCACAGCACATTCTCTGTTAAACCATATGTAAGAGATAACTCCACAAAAAAGGTATATGGTATGGACAGAGTGAATAAAAAACATGGTTGCAAAACAAAAAAAAAGCCAGCGCATTAAGGAGAGGTGAGAGGAGAGGTGCGTTTTACCGCTAAAAAGCACCCAACGTGCATAAGCCCAGGAACTGAGCAATCTCATGAACGCTGATCGCTCAGTTCTTGGTCAGCTGTAAGAGGGCACGCTCAGCTCTGCCCCTCCAGCACTCACTTGAATGCCGAGCTGTTAAAGCGGCAGAAGCAGCTGGATCAGGCTCTCAAGAGCTCACAGAGAGATGGAGCCAATAAATAATAATTTTGTAATCCTCTAATATTGAGAACCATCACATTAGCCATAGGGAAAATGGCTTCTGCATCATTACAGGTCCTTCTCAAAAAATTTGCATATTGTGATAAAGTTCATTATTTTTTGTAATGTACTGATAAACATTAGACTTTCATATATTTTAGATTCATTACACACAACTGAAGTAGTTCAAGCCTTTTCTTGTTTTAATATTGATGATTTTGGCATACAGCTCATGACAACCCAAAATTCCTATCTCAAAAAATTAGCATATTTCATCCGACCAATAAAAGAAAAGTGTTTTTAATACAAAAAAAGTCAACCTTCAAATAATTATGTTCAGTTATGCACTCAATACTTGGTCGGGAATCCTTTTGCAGAAATGACTGCTTCAATGCGGCGTGGCATGGAGGCAACCAGCCTGTGGCACTGCTGAGGTGTTATGGAGGCCCAGGATGCTTCGATAGCGGCCTTAAGCTCATCCAGAGTGTTGGGTCTTGCGTCTCTCAACTTTCTCTTCCCAATATCCCACAGATTCTCTATGGGGTTCAGGTCAGGAGAGTTGGCAGGCCAATTGAGCACAGTAATACCATGGTCAGTAAACCATTTACCAGTGGTCAAAAGAAAAATTCCCATGGGGCAAAAAAAGGGTCTCACAGAGGGGAATGTCCCTCCAGAGTATCTGAATCAATAAAAATTGCTGTAAAAAGTACAACGTTGTTATTAAAAATGTGGGGGTATTGGACACGCCCCTGGACCAATTAGAAATGTAACCCCAAATATCCTGGATGTAAGTTGAACATCAATGGTGATTATGAAAAAAGTATCCCTGAATAAGTTGTAGTGGTAGTAGAAGATATACAGTATTCTTAAATCCGGAATAAATGACCGTTCAATGGGGGACTAGAATATCTGTAAACTCAATTCAAGAGAAACATACGATAAATGGCTTCAAAAAGCAATAGAACAAGTCACTGTTTAGAATCGATCACAGAGGACAGTCCATCAGTTTCAATAATGATCTTGAACAAGTGGTTTGTCTAAATAAACATGTGCAGCTTGTTTGAAACAGTCATATCAACTTGAAAAAGAGTGTTCCCACAGCCAGAGAACTAATGCTGACAATAGATATCCTTATCACCACTTCAAGCTCATAATGCAGCATCTGCCAGAGAAATTTCAGGTAGCTCAAATCAGTCTATAAAGGAAATAGCTTACCAGTCCTGGACTCTGCTATATATCACACTCGGTAGGCTTTTCCAGTATTAAGGCACGTCCGAGCCAGGGGAAGCTAAGTATACTAACATTAGCGGATGCTGTCCCGTCCTTGGCTCCGTGCTGATGTAGGTCATATGTGGAAGGCTATCCGGTCTAAGGATTTAGCCGCAATGGAACGATGAGGAACCAGGACGTGCAGGGATCCTAGCCGGCAGATTAGGTTAGCTGCCTTGCGTACTGGGTCATGTGATCACGTGCGTCAGGGTCAGGGTTTACAATCGCGATGAGCGTGATGGTCAGAGATTTAGACGCTGTGGTAAAAGAGGGGTATTGCAGCTTGTTCAAAATTCCATAGGGTCCACAATCACTCAGATCATACAGGGGGGTTTTTCTTGGTCACAGTGGTAGTGACATCTACCACCCATAGCAACGCACATCTACGCATTTCGTGACACAGCTGTCACTTCGTCTGGATGAGCTGTACTATTAATCATTAAAGAATCGAGATCACGACACCTAGTCCCACTTCTGGCCGGATCTCCATGGCAATCCAAGTGAAATATTTGGCTTTGGGACCAGAAGTGAAGGAAAATGCCTGCAATCAGACAGCGAAATAAAATCTGACTGGGGTTATAACCCTCCCTTTAATCCATCCAAAGTGAAAAAAAATAAAATAAGGTTTTGCCTATAGTTCTACTTTAACTTACAGGCAAGCATCATTATAAGCTTATCTGTAGGTAAAAAATCTAATTCCAGAGTTTACTGCCGCTTTAACAATTGTAAGAATGTTTTGTCCACAAATAAGTCATAAGATCTAGTTCTCAAAAACCATTCTTAACATATAGTTATGTAGTTCTACCTGTAAGAACCCCCTAATTTAAACTGAACACCAAACCCACCTATAAGACAGACCATCCATTGTGCGATTACTGAGAGTTCATTGTGTATTACACATCATCATAGAACCGTCTACGTTACATGAAAAGGGGTTCCATTTAACACAAACATCCTGGCATTGAAGGCTCAGAGGAAGGGGCTGCTTTTTCCCCCCCCCATGGGTTGAACCTACCAATTACTGTATTGTCTTTGCAAGGGCCAATTCCCATTCTTCACAGGAATAGAGAGCAAATGGATAGAGAAGTCCTCCCCTCTCCCCATTTAACTCCCATTCAACAACAGACACCGCTTTGAAGTGACCACTACAGGAATCTGTAAGGCCTCATGTACCCGGGGCAGTTGAAAACCTCTTCTGAACTCTGGAAACTGACAGCTGATAAATGACAGTGAAAAACCTCCATTTAACAGCTTTTACATACTGAGTTTAGCAGCAGTTGAGGTTAGAAGCTTTTTTTAAAGATAACCTCAGGAGACCCTCCCAAATGTCCTCAGTGCAGGGAAAACATGTAAATTATTAACCATTTCAGCCATTCTGTGAAAAGAGAGTGCTTGAACTATGGAGTCTCTCTCTAGCGCTCTGCCAATCAGTCTCTCTCTCTGCAGTCTGCCCGCCTCTGCCTCCCTTGCTCGGCCTGCGTGTGCGTCTCTCTGCCTGCGTGTGCGTCAGCACACACACACACAGCGTTTTGCAGGCTCAAATGCAAATAAATGAACATATTTGCTTTTTTGCAATATGGTAACCTTTCTTATTTTGTTGGAAGAGGTGAAAGTCTCCTTTAAATTTGACTGCATTCTCTTTTCAGGCTTTTCCCTGCTTTTTTAACTAGCAAACACCATACATCCTGTCCCTTTATGGTCGTATTCATTTCTCTTTCCACAGGAATTATGCAGGATGTCACTGTTGTCAGCCAGGCTGGACTTCAAACATGTCTGCCCATGCTCATACCCATTACAAGATGAATTTAGTAGTTTACAAAAGTTATGTTTGTTTTTGCTGTCTTTTCAGCTCACATAAAATTACAAGGACATTTCTAGCAAGATCTAGTAGTTCTAGTATTTTCTGTACTTACGGACCCCTCTCTTATGCCCCGTACACACGTTCTGATTATCGGATGATAAAAATCACTTTCGGAGAGATCGTTCGATAATCTGATCGTTAGTACACAGCTTTCGACAGCCGATCACGACAGTCCGTCCAACCAATTCCCAAGGGGCAAACACGAAAACTTTGCTCGCACGACAGCCCGTCGTACGATAATCGTGTAATCAGTACAGTATTCGTCAATTAAAAAAAAATAAAAAATAAAAATCGATCGACAAGCACTATGCATGATCGGATACACGAAAATAACCCGGAAGGAGATTCTCCTTCCTGTCGCCAAGCAACGGAGCGTAATTATTAGCCGTTGTTCTGGGCTAATAGATTCCCGCATGGGTGTATCTTTTTTGGTGATCAATGGCAGTAGATTTTGGAAAATGTCGTCATTCATTCTTAAAAAAATTCCTATAATCGTCTGGATTGTTCTCTTGCAACTCTTTGAGAAGAGACATATGGGAGTATTTTTGATGGTCCAGCAGCCATTGCTTGGACCATGTCCTCCTTTTTTCTTTCAGAACGTTCTGTATAGCCAATATCCCCAGCATGGCAATAGGCAGTGCTGGGTCCTGCATACTTTCGTTCGTTCAGTGAACAAACGTTTGTACAGGAAAGTTCCGGAGAACACGAATGTGCCTGTACGCTACGTAGGGATAGACGCAAGGCGTGTCAGACACAGGGGTCACACGTATTTGACATCATTTCCGATACCTTGCTACGCACACCGGAAGGTTTTTCCGGAATCGGACAAAAATCTAGCGCACATTTTCATTATTGGATTCGATATTTGCTTACTGCAACTACAGTCGGACGATCTGTCGTACGATAATCTGATCGTGTGTACAGGGGATTAGGATGTGGCAGCTGCATTAGTTTCCATGTTCAAGCTAAGCCCTGATCAGCTGCAAAATATTACATTTTTGTTACTGGGTTTAGATGTGTTTAACACTCCTACGAAAAGATAGTCTAAATGGAGTTCCTTTTTAAATGTAAAAAGATATATGTGAAATGTTATACAGTGAACGGAAATCAAAATAAGTAACCATTCAGACTTTAGCATAAAAAAAAAAAAAAAAAAAAAACGCATGATCGAGTGCAACTTTTACACAACCTGGCACTCAAGTCGCATCAAAGTACTGCATAAACCTTTTTAAAGTCGCTGTGACATCAAGTCGCATTGATTTGAATGGGTTCCATTGAAATCAATGGGCTGCGACTTGTGCAACTTTGTGTGTCCAAAGTCACATAATCATGAATGAAGTCAAAATAATAAAAATGGCACAAATGCACACTACAATAAAGGAAAAAACAGAAGACAATTTATCAAAAGAAGAACAGACAGAATCTGGAGCAACTGTCGATGGAACCAATCAGCCTCTTCAGCTAGTTCAGTTAAAGGATATGAAAACGTTCATTTTTTTGTTTAACCACTTCAGCCCCGGAAGATTTGGCTGCTCAATGACCAGGCCATTTTTTGCGATACGTCGCTTTAAAGAGGAAGTAAACCCCCACGAAAAAAATGGGATAAAAGCAAACCCTGCAAGAGAAAAGGCATAATGAGCTAGTATGCATAGCATACTAGCTCATTATGTGGCACTTACCTGAAATCGAAGCCCCCGAAAGTCCTCCTCGTTGCCCTCTGCCGCCCTGTCCCATCAGAGCTTCTTCCTGGTATCGCCGCTCCGGCACTGTGATTGGCCGAGCGGCGATGTCGTCATTCCCACGCGTGGGACCGGCATAATCCCAGCTTGATCCCATTCCTTTTACCGAGTCGATCAGTGTGCTTGCACCGTTGTCTACGGCGCGCATGCGCCATAGACATCGGTGCAGAGTTATCTGCAAATATCTCCTTAACCGTGTAGGTTAAGGAGATATTTCTTGCACCTACAGGTAACCCTTAATCTAGGCTTACCTGTAGGTGCAAGTTGTCAAAGTAGGTTTACAACCACTTTAACTGACAATTGTGCGGTTGTGAGACACTGTATCCAAACAAAATCGACGTCCTTTTTTCCCCACACATAGAGCTTTCTTTTGGTGATATTTGATCATCTGAGTTTTTTTTTTTTTGCGCTATAAACAAAAAGCGGCAATTTTGAAAAAAAAAAAAACAAAAAAAAAAACAAAAAACAATATTTTGTACTTTTTGCTATAATAAATACTGTAGCCCCAATTATTTTTTTTAAAAAGCAATTTTTTTCCCCTCAGTTTAGGCCGATATGTATTCATCTACATATTTTTGGTAATAGAAAAAAAAACAAAAAAAAAAAAAAAACGCAATAAGCGTATATTGATTGGTTTATGCAAAAGTTATAGCGTCTACAAAATAAGGGATAGATTTATGGCATTTTTATTTATACTAGTAATGGCGGCGATCTGCAATTTTTATCAGGACTGCGACATTATGGCAGGCATAAATCGGACACTTGACACATTTTTGGGACCATTGACAATTATACAGCGATTAGTGCTATAAAAATGCACTGATTACTGTGTATATGTCATTGGCAGGGAAGGGGTTAACTGTGTTCCCTGTGTGTTCTAACTGTGGGGGGGAGGGGACTGACTATAGGAGATGACAGATCGTGGTTCCCAGCTCATAGGAACTTGCGATCTCTCGCCTCAGAACCGGGACACACACACACACACAACCTGTTCTGCCTCTCGTGCCCGCGATTGCGCATCGGGATCCCCGCTGTGCAGCAGGCGCACGCCCGCTATCCCACGTAAAGGACCCGATCATGGGATCGTGCCGACCTGCCGCAGTATAATGATGGCGGCTGGTCAGCAATCGGTTAAAACATGTCATATTCACCTCCTCTGCAGTTGGTTTTGCAGAGTGATCCCGGTCCTCCTCTCCTGGGGTCCTTCAGCAGTGCTCCTGGCTCCTCCTCTTCTCGAGTGCCCCGGAAAAGCTCTCTCCCTCGAGGAACACGTGCGGGCATGCTCCCGTGTTCTGCTGCTGCATCCACTGACACAGAAAGCAGGACTCTGCTCCATTAGTTTTGATTGACAGCAGCAGTAGCCAATGGCTGCACTGCCATCAATCTATCCAATCAGAACCCGAGACACCGACTGGAGTGGGTGTGCTCGTCCCAAGCGCAGGGGGGCTGCTTCACTACAAGAGGTTTTACAACCCTTTTAAGTTTTGAAAATAAACGATAGAAGCTCATTGGTTGTCATGCACAGCTGCTTCAGATCCTGGCTGTTGCAATTTTGATAGATTATCCTCAATACATTTTAATACCAGATCAAAAAGATCATGCCTTGTGTGTAAAGTACTGAAACTTCAGAAGAGCAATGAGCATAAACCACAAGAGGAAGGCATTACTTCACAGAAGCCTGCCGAGTCACAATGAGAACAGCTGCACTGCCAGAGAAGGAAGACGATGTAAAATAAAACTACTGAAGGAGGAGCATGGCACCCAGACTAAAGAAAAAAAAAATACATATAAAATAGAAAACATATATAAAAATCGTGTGTGCACGCGTTTCCCCATACTTAGTGGTTGGAAAAGCAGGTTTTTGCTTGCTTTCTACTCGAGGGGAGAGGTGAAGCCAGTGTCGCTGGCGGGAAGACCCTTGAAGAGGATTGGGGCTGCTCTACGCAAAACCATTGCACAGAGCAAGTATAACAGGTTTGTTATTTTAATTAGAAAAAAATAAAATGAGCTTTACAATCACTTTTAAGTGTAAACCCTAAAAACAAACTTCTCTAATTTGTTCCCTTTTGGGCCGTTAAATTTACTATTGAGAGTTTTGTTATCCATTTTGATATAAGTGCAAACAAAGGTGCCTGTTGATTCTGCCAGAAATCCAGTGAGCCTTTTTGTGCACTTTGCCTATGTTGAAGTGCAGAAACCTCTTTCCTATGTTAAGGAAATAAGGGGGAATAGGAAGTGATCTAAAAAAAAAAAAAAAAAAAAAAAAAAAAAAGGAAGGAAGGAAAAGAAAAACCAAAGACAGCCACCACATCTAAAGCAGGGCTTGACAAATTTGCTTGGAATCTAGGAGCCAGTTAAAAAAGTTAGGAGCCAGGAACGCGCACCGTACCGCCGAGCTTGCGCGCAGAATCGAACGCATACGTGAGTAGCGCCCGCATATGAAAGCGGTGTTAAAACCACACGTGAGGTATCGCCGCGATTGGTAGATCGAGAGCAATAATTATAGCCCTAGATCTCCTCTGTAACTCAAAACATGCAACCTGTAGAATTTTTTAAACGTCGCCTATGGAGATTTAAAGGGTAAAAGTTTGTCGCCATTCCACGAGCGGATGCAATTTTTAAGCGTGACATGTTGGGTATCAATTTACTCAGCGTAACATTATCTTTCACAATATAGAAAAAAAAAATTGGGCTAACTTTACTGTTGTCTTATTTTTTAATTAAAAAAAAAACGTGCATTTTTTTCCCAAAAAAGTGCGCTTGTAAGACCGCTGCGCAAATACGGTGACAGAAAGTTTTGCAATGACCGCCATTTTATTCTCTAGGGTGTTAGAATAAAAAATATATATGTTTGGGGGTTGTAAATAGAGGGCAGGAGATGGGGCAGTGAAAACAGACAGGGGAAGCTCCATTAGCATTGCTGGTTGTATGTCATACCAACGGCCACCACAAGATGGCGCCTGATCACAGAAGGAAGCATAGGCCTACATACAGAGAAGCATAGGCCTGCAGAAGGCCGCAAAGCCGCGGCCTCAATTACCGGCCGGCCTGACGCGATCGCGATTGCGCGGTGCGGGGGTTCACGGAGACACAGGATACCCCAGCTGTGCTGCCCCAGGTCACTAATTCTAGTCGCAATGGCGACCTGGCGCCCGGGGATTGTCGAGCCCTGATCTAAAGAATGGTAAAATTTCAATGTTACATTTCCGTTTCTGGATTTAAATATATATTCACCGCTTCACATCCTTTGGAACAGCTTGACCAGTAACAGGTCCTCTTTATGGAGAGGATCTGGGGTCTATTGGACTGCTGATCCTTCCAAAGCAACAGATCAAGAAAAAAAATGTTAACAGGATCTGACGAAAATCCTTGTTGCTTCCAGGTTCATTCATCACAGAGAAGATCAGGGAACAACAGTTCCTCCATCTTCTCTGTGGACAATTGGCCTGACCATTTGCTGTGGTCCCAGGATCCCCGGTGGAAAACAACAAGAGAAATGCAAAAGGTGTAAAAAGAGGACCCATAGAAAATAATGGTAACACTCTTCCTGCATTGTGTCCTGTATAATCACATAGGTATGAACATGGGCTAAAACAGCTTTGAACCCGGTGTGTGCTTTAATTAGTAGAGATATTAGATTGAGGCTGGGTTCACACTATTGCCAATCGGATTTATAATCCCCGCATTCAATTCGCAATAGCAGGAGAATGTGACCGACTCTCTATGGTGCAAATTTGCACAGGACCCCTGTGCGTCTTTTGGTCCATTTCAGTCCAAAATTCAGGCTGAAATCAGACCTGAAAGGTGAACCAGGACGCACAGGACCCCTGCTGGGAGCCGCAATGGCATCCAGTGTGAACCAAGCCTTAAAAAGCCGTCATGGTACAGGGAGTGACATAAATGATGCTATATATCCTTAAAATTCTACAAAAATACAGGAAATAACCAGGTCCAGCAAATACCGCATACAATATTTAAACATCATGAAAAGTAGTTGTAAACCGCTAGACTTTTTTTTTTTTTTTTTTTTTTACCCTACAAGGTAAAGCCATAATGCAGGGCTTGACAAATTTGCTTGGAATCTAGGAGCCAGCTAAAAAAGTTAGGAGCCAGGAACGCGCCCCGTCCTGCCGAGCTCGCACGCAGAAGTGAACGGATATGCGAGTAGCGCCCGCATATGAAAGCAGTGTTCAAACCACATATGTGAGGTATCGCCGCGATTGGTAGAGCGAAAGCAATAATTCTAGCCCCAGACCTCCTCTGTAACACAAAACATGCAACCTGTAGAATTTTTTAAATGTCGCCTATGGAGATTTTAAAAGGGTAAAAGTTTGTCGCCATTCCACGAGCAGACGCAATTTTGAAGCGTGACATGTTTGGTATCAATTTACTCGGCGTAACATTAGCTTTCACAATATAAAAAAAATAAAAATTGCGCCAACTTTACTGTTGTCTTATTTTTTAATTTAAAAAAAGTGTATTTTTTCCCAAAAAAAGTGCGCTTGTAAGACCACTGCGCAAATACGGTGTGACAGAAAGTATTGCCACGACCGCCATTTTATTCTCTAGGGTGTTAGAATAAAAAATATATATAATGTTTGGGGGTTATAATTAGAGGGAAGGAGATATGGCAGTGAAAACACAGGGGAAGCACCATTAGCATTGCTGGATGTCTTGTCATACCAACGGCCACCACAAGATGGCACCAGATCACAGAAGGAAGCAAAGGCCTGCAGAAGGCCGCGGTCTCAATTACCGGCCGGCGCGATCGTTCGGCGCGGGGGGGGGGGGAGTTGCGCATGGAGACTCAGGATACCCCAGCTGTGCCGCCCCAGGCCCCCGCATGCCGAGATGTTAGAGCTGCTTCCATCTTCACTCATCTTGTTTCTGGGTTCGCGGACTGTGACTGGCCAGAGTCATGCATGGACGTTAACTTCCATCAAGTGTAAACTTAAACTGTTGTCTTTCGGGGGGGGGGGGGGCCTCAGCCGCAGATATTGACGTCAAGGCTGGGGCTCCCTCCTACTTCCCCTGGAAACATCAGCTGTGGTGCCGACATCGCTGGACTCCAGGACAGGCAAGCGTCCCATTATTAAAAGCCAGCAGCTGCAGTATGTGGAGCTGCTGGTTTTTAATTGTATTTTTATTTTTAGGGGCGGACCTCCGCTTTAAGATGTATTATCTGAAATGAATCCTAAATGCCATCTATGGACTTTTTGCATTCACCAACATATTTCATTGAATGTGTTAATTATTTAAAAAAAAATAAAAGAAGGAACACTGGACAACAAAAGCAACTTTTATTTTACAAGTGGAATAAGCCATTATTAAATAAAACCTGAAATGTGGAAGCCGATGGCAAGGGTCTAGTCACCAGCCGGCTCCCTGCAGTTGAGCTTTTCTCCATTACTGACATACCGTGCCTAGTCCTGCATGTCTCTGGGTAGGCAGGGCTTTGCTTTCTCACGTCAGCGCTGGCTCCATGACAACTTGCGATCTTTTGGAGGGAGCACAGATCCACAGAATAAAGTAAAGTGTTTGTTAACCCAAACCCCCCCCCCCAAAAAAAAGGGGGGGGAAATCCTGTTCCCTTAAATTGGTTGTAAACCCTTACAGACCACTTTTACCTACAGGTAAGCCTATAATAAGTAATGAAACTGAGCAAGCAGCTTGCCATTGGGGCAGCCGAGCCGAGCTCCGTGTGTCCAGTCAGACACAGAGCCGCAGCCCAGCCCTGCCCCCTCTCTCTCCTCATTGGCTCGTTGACAGCAGCGGGAGCACTTTGCTGCCGAGTCAGCCAATGAGGAGGGAGAGTCCCGGACAGCCGAGTATCTCATCTCGTGCAACATCGCTGCACACAGGTTTATCCTAATGCATTAGGATTAAAAAAAAATTCTGCCTTTACAACCATTTTAATACAACAATTTTGAATGTATGCTCTGCTAACTGGGAAAAGTCTTAAAAAAAAAAAAGCGCCAGTGGTCAAATACAGACTTGTTAAAACGCAGGTTTGTCTGTGCATGTTTATGAGGTGTTGCAGTTTATTTTTAGTTCTTCCTTTTCATATCTCTCTCTCTCTCCATACATATACAAACTACTTTTGCTCTAGTAACTAAAGAATGCTAGAAATGTACCTCAGACAGCATGTAATATAGAGTGCTCATGATTACCACACAGGAACACTCAAATATGCACACAATTCACTGCAAACACTGAGTCATTCATTATAGACTATACAAAGCACAGGTTTCTAATCAGTTTGAAATTCCAGAACATGGCATTCGGGTCTTATCAAAGTGACAATAGATAGCAAACTAGCTGGCCATAGATGACTTGAATCTTAGCCAGATCCTGCTGAACGAGCTGAGATTCGATCCATCTAAAGCAGGCTGGTTGTGCCCAAGTCGATCCATTGATGGACTTGGGTACAACCAGTATGTTGAATTATTTTACGTGCAGTTACGCTAGCCATAATCATTGTGTTCTGCTTGTCAGAAGGCTCCCCGGCGGCAGAACACAATAGTGCTGCTGGAGGGATTCCCCCATCAACACTGTGTTAATGTGGGAATCAAGCAATTTTGTGTTAATGTGGGAATCAAGCAATTTTGTGTTAATGTGGGAATCAAAAAAAATCTCAATCTATGGGCTGCTTAAAACCATTTAAGACTGACTCACTGACAAAAAAAAAAAAAAAAGACCTAGCAGACACCTGCGGCTAGTCTAAAACAATACATTGGAACTGTACATTTGATCATGACGGAAATGTTTTTAGTCACAACTGCCTGGGTCCTTCATTCATTGTTTGTTAGAGTTATTGATGCTTCTGCTAATGAGGAAACTTGCATCCTTTCAGCTTCCTTCAGCACTTCCAGATCCTCTTATGCATTGGTCACCTTCCTTTGTACACAAGCCACAGCTGTCACCACAAAAACTGTCCCTTGTACTGACAAACTGGTGATGTAATGTTTGTTCGGGGCAGACCAACAGCTAATCAGTCTTATATATCATTTACTGGAATTAAAAAGGACAGTTTGGACTTCACAGGTCACTTCATTATAAGAGACATCCCTCAATATCAAGCATAGCTGCACAAGGATGTGCAGAGAGGTAAAACACAGTACAGAAGTGCATTCCTCAAAATGTCAGTCTTGTCAAGAGCATACTATTTCATGACGCGACACAACCAGCTAAAAAGGTGTTAGAAATAAAATTGGTCTAAGTGCACCACTGTGCCAATGGACATGCCAAGCACAGAAGAACAATCTTAGAACAGGAAATAAAACAATGTTTCATTCCATCAAGATTAATGCTCATGTTAGGGATAGTACACAGCTACACAAATCATTTCTTTATGCCTCGCATTCAACTCTATATCTAAAATTGCTATTAGACGGCGGTAGAGGGGGATATGATGCACACTTCGGTGCATCACGCAGTTTTGTTTATGTCAACTTTATTTGAAGTGCACAAAGTTACACTTTCGATCACCGCACAGCAGTGTGGTGCGTTGCACTGATGTACAGTGACATACAATCCCTTCCTGTACGCCATGAAAAAAAAAACAAAAAAAACAACACAGCTTTTCATTGCAGGTCACTGCACTTCTGCGGTAAAACAAAGGTTACTGCACTATATGTGAACAGGGCCCCTCCCTACAGGTTATGAGTAAAAGAACCAAAAAGGCTCTCCACTTAACCAGTGCAAAGCACAGTAGTACATTATTAGAACAGTCCATGTCTACATCTCATTCCATCATAAAACATAGAGGATGATTCCTCATTTTACTAGTGGGAGGTACCGTGCAAATCAAAAAAACATACACAAAAAGGAAATACGTGTTTTATTTCCTACTGAGATTGATAATAACTGAAAATACATCATAATCAATAACATACTACAAATACCAAATATAAACTGCACACATTTTTTTGTTACAAAAGTGCAGAGTGCAAAGTGATGCAGTGGGGAAAATAATTAATTTGATCCCCTGCATATTTTGTAAGTTTGCCCACTTACAAAGGCTCAGTCCTTAAGTGGTTAAAATCCACTTATGATAAAAAATTGTAGACAGAATATGAACCAAAAATCCAGAAAAAACAAAAAAACAAACATGATATAAATGGAGTTGCAGTTCAGTTAGTAAAAAAATAATCTCTGGTCACAACAGTCAGAAATGTAGTCTTCTGGTTCAGAGGTCAGTAGTGACAAAGTTAGAATTCAGGGGTCAATTTGTGGGACAGACTTCAGAGGTCAATAGTGAATGACACAGAAATGGCAGCAATAGCTGGGTTCAGAGGTGGGCCTGTGAGAGCAAAAAACCTTTAATAGGATCTCAGACTTTCTGCCAGCAGAATGTTTAAGACCCCTTTCACACTGAAGACCGCCCCGCGCTAGCGGAAAAGCGCCACTCGTTTTAGCAGCGCTTTACCGGTGCTGTCCGGGCGGGAGCTTTTAACCCCAAAGAAGGAGTTAACAAGGGGTTAAAAGCACCACTGCCGAATCGCTTTGCATGAGCTTTGGCAGCGCTGCCCATTGATTTCAATGGCAGGGGCGGTTTAGGAGCGGTGTATACACTACTCCTGCACCGCCCCAAAGACACTGCTTGCAGGACTTTTTTTTCATCCTACAAGCCCACCGCCCCAGTGTGAAAGCACTCAGGCTTTCACACTGGGGAGGCAATTTACAGGTGCCATTTCTTTTTTTTTTTTTTAACAAGAAGTACAGGTGCTATTTCTAGCGCTAAAATGCCTGTAAAGCACCTTCAGTGTGAAAGGGGTCTAAAAGAAAGGAATATCTTTAAAAAGAAGTAAAAACTTCTTGTACCCATTAAAGACTGAGATAGCAGGGTCAAATACCACAAGAGTCTACATTTTTGTGAACTCATTCACTGGAAAGAGTTGGCAAATATTCCTGGAGGGGTGAATATCTTTTCAGGACTGACCCAATTATCATAGTTTGCCCATTCAATTTGTTCACAAACAGGAAATGTCTTTTTATACCAAGCTGGTCTATTAGTACTAAAAGGTATGGCAAGCCAAAGGAGAATCAAGAGCAACAATGAAAAGATTTTTTGCACACAGCAAATATGAGTATATCAACATTGAGAAATCCTCTGCGACCTCCTCTAACACTGCCTCCAGGTCTTCTTTATTCCCTTCAAGGTATGCATTCTAGGAGGCATTTTGCTTTTTGTCTCTATGACATGGTTGCAGAAAAGAAGTCAGATAGCGCTAGAATCCATTAACCACTTCTTTACTGGGCACTTAAACCCCCTTCGTACCCAGACCAATTTTCAGCTTTCAGCACTGACGCACTTTGAATGACAAGTGCGCGGTCATACAACACTGTACGCAAATGATATTTTTATAATTTTTTTCCCACAAATAGAGCTTTCTTTTGGTGGTATTTGATCACCTCTGCGTTTTTATTTTTTTGCGCTAAACAAAAAAAAGGACAGAAATTTTTGAAAAAAAAATCAATATTTTTTTATTTTTGTTATAATAATATCCCAATTTTTTTTCCCCCAAAAATATTTTTTTTCTCAGTTTAGGCCGATACGTATTCTTCTATTTATTTTTGTTAAAAAAAATTGCAATAAGCGTATAGTAATTGGTTTGCGCAAAAGTTATAGCGCCTACAAAATAGGGGATAGAATGACATTTATATTATATTTTATTTTTTAATAGTAATGGCGGCGATCTGCGATTTTTGTCAGGCCTGCGATATTGCGGCGGACACATCGGACACTTGACACTATTTTGGGACCATTCACATTTATACAGCGAACAGTGCTATAAAAATGCACTGATTACTGTAAAAATGTGACTGGCAGGGAAGGGGTTAAATATGTTCCCTATTCGTGTTTCTTACTGTGTGGGGGAGGGGACTGACTGGGGGAGGTGACCGATCTGTGTCCCTATGTACAAGGGACACAGCATTGGTCTCCTCTCTCCCTGACAGGACATGGATCTCTGCGTTTACACACAGAGATCCACGTCCTGCCTCTGTAAAAGCCAATCGCATGTACCTGACGAACATCGCGGCCGCCAGGCATGCGCATCGGCATCACGTGATGGGGCGCGCACAGCTGTTCCCCACCGTGCGGCGGGATGTAAACAAACCAGGACGTCCTGGGGACGTCCACCCGGCACTTGAGAGCCTCGCTGCAGCCGTATTTCGGCTATAGCGCGGGTCTCAAGTGGTTAAAGCTGAATTCCAGGAATTCAGCTCCTTTGTAAAAAGTGAAGGCACACTGAGGTGCATGACATCGACGAGGATGTATCGCTATTTAAATCCGACAGGTTAATAGTACTCCTGAAAGATGACTATAACGATTCTGATTCTCCTGATCTCTGTGAACACATTCACAAAATATAAAGGCTTCTGTGAATGGGCAGCAGAAGGGAGGGGCAGGCATAACTGCTGTCTGTGCTTCTTTCATCTTAGATGCAAGTCAGCAGAGCAAAAAAACTGTCAGGTGTAAATAAGAGAAGTATAGGAGATATCATGCATCTCCTTGGGAGGTAACAAAGGGGGAGATTTACTAAATCTGGGGCACACAGAAGCTGGAGCAGCCGTGCATGGTAACCAGCTTCTAACTTTAACTTGTTCAATTAAGCTTTGCCAGAAAGGCTTTGTTTACATACATTCAAAATGGATGCGTTTTTAATCATATCCAATTCGATGTGAATCGGACTGGCTTTCAATGGAGTGGGTTCGGGGGCGGTCACGGTGCAGTTTTAAAAAGGGTCCTGTGTGATTTTGGTTCCGGTTCAGGAACAATTTCAGGTAAAATTTTGCACAAAAATAAATAATCACACCTGAACCAGTGAACAAACCCGCACCGGACTGCTGCACTGAAACCACGGCCACATCTGTGTGAACCCAGCCTAATACCTAAAACTTGCCTAATACCTAAAAGGCCAATTGGTTACTATGTCCAGCTGCACCAGTTGTGTGCCTTTACTTTTTTACAAAGTGGCTGAATTCCTGTAATTCTGCTTTAAAATAGGGTCCTACTTCAATGCAAGGGAAACATTTTCATTTTTGCAGCATATCCCCTGCTCCTGTTTAAAGTAACCTGTGACAGTAAACTGCTGAGATAAGGTGGCACCAAGATGGCCCTCTGGAACTGACCTAAAAGAATTCCTAAGACACCAGTGCTGAAATAAATGGCTGCATTAGGCCCCTTTCACACTACCGCGAAGTGTAAACTTGAGTTATATGGACCTCAACTCGCATGAAAGTCGGACCAAAGAAGTACAGGGACTACTTTGAAGTCAGCATGACTTGAAGTCGCACAGATATGAATGGTTATCATTGGGAATCTTTGCAGTCCAAAGTCGCAGGACAAGTCGCACAAGTGTAAAAGGGGCCTTAATATTTTATTCAATTCCTTTGGGGATCTTTTCTTGGAGAAGGCAGTACATGGGATCTCAGTACTACAACGTAAGCCGATTTCAGGATTACTGGTTGAAGTCACAGCCCACTCTGCACATGGATGCTAAAGGGTCAGTTTATCCAAAATGGATATTTCAGTTTTTGCTAAAATGATGAAGTGGTTGTATATCTAGGCAAAATAAATATATTTAGTACATTTCTGAAATACATGCACATTTCCCCCCCACTTTCTTCAAAATCGCTACTAGTAAATGAAATACTGTAGCCTCATATCTAACATGCTCCTAACTTTCTGTAGTGAGCCAACAACATTGCTTATGAACTTGCAATGCATTCCAAAGTATTGCTGTCAGCCAAGCCCAATCCACCCATGCTGGACTACAGAACCCATCCCTACACTTACATTATGGAAATGGGAACAGGGCGGGGGGGGTCGTAGCTCAGTAGGTGAGAATTCATGAAGGGCCAACAACACTGTTCAGGAGAAGCAGCTTTGTCAGCTCAATAATAGACATTTTCGGCAGGATCAATTGGCATTTTTCTGCACTTGCAACATTCTCAGAGAAAACACAAGTAAACGTGCAGCAATTTTTTTATTTTACCCAGACAATCTTTATGGCCTTATGCACACGGGCATAAGAAATACAATTTTTACTGGCATAAAGCATTTCTTTTTCTCTTCTAAACGCATTTCTATGTTAACATATGTGGCCATGCACATCAGACGATTAAACAAGTCTGTGAAGAGCAGCATTTTTATAGGAAAAAAATAAATAAAAAAAAGAGCACCAAAGCTGCATTTGAAAAGGAGCTTATGAACACAATTTACAGACAATAAACATGTGCATATGAGCATTAATTTATTCCAATGGCCAGAATAAATATTCAGGCCTGTAGAAAGCATTTACACTCAACACTATACGCGCATAAAATGTGTACATGTGCAACATTAGAGACTCCCCCCCCCCCCCCCAAATCGAAATTTGACATCAAAATTAACACTGCTACACAAGACGACATGAACCTTTCCAGGTGGCTTTGCATCCAACATTCCGATGATGCGACCAAGTGCCAGTTCGGCTTGTTTCAATCTGGCAAATCAAACCGGTACTAGGACTTCTGTACTCAAAACAGCAAAAAAAAAAAAAAAAATTTCAATCACCACCCAATACATGCTCATAAGAGCTTTAGGGTTGGACCAACAATAAGCATTTGCACAAGTATTTGCAGTGCGATTTGAGCCCATATAAAATGAAAGGGCTCAGTTTGCACTGCAAAGAATGACGTGCGATTCCTGTCCGAATCTCATGCAGTTTTCCCCACAGCTTCTGTGTGAACCCAGGCTTGGTTCACACAGGAGCGGTGCAGGAAACTGCATGCAATTGCGACAGAAATTGCACCTTATTCCTATTCAAATTGCGATTCTTTGCAGTGCGATTTGAGCACATGCAAGGCCCGCACCGCAAAAGTATCAGTAATCGGTAAGTACTTTAGCACAAGTATTGGTACTCGCCAATAAAAAAACTATTTGGGAGCAACCCTGCTACAAATGTGCAGCCTTCCACTTACCTCAAAAGTAGTAGTCTTTTAGCTAACCTGTCACTGATTCACTTGTGTGACATGGACCGATATTGCGAAATTTTAAATTCCCAAGAAACGCTAAGTAACAGGTGGAATAATTCTGCAGGAAATCGGTTCTGGTAGACGGACCCTTAAGTCACAAATCAAAAAGTATCTGTTCCGACACTTTACTAGGGGCTTGTATACGCCAGTCCTGTTGAACTGTGTTATGCAGCACTGCCCAATGCAGGCTGAAAACGAACAAGAGACAATTTACCTGCATTTGTGTGCTGAAAAAAGAAAAAAAAAAAAACACGACATGTTGAATTGTTGCGCAGTACATTCCACGCTAGAATGCGTCACAACGTGCTACCACACATAAGGGTTAATTTGCTAGAGGCAAATAGGCTATTTACTTTGAAAGGGAATTTGCAATTTACAAGGGTCTTTTCCTAAGCTGCGTGAATTTGGGGAAATTTTACTTTGCATATGATTTAATGACAGTCAGTAGCACTTCACCTCATTCACTAAGCTCTGGGGAAATTCCCTCACAAAGTGAACAGTCTATTTGCCTTTAGAAAATCAATCCTATAGAGTTTAAATGACAAACATAAAAAAAAAAAAAAAATGCAGGCGTTTGCACCCACTTCCGGGAAAAGAACTCCACTCCACTCCACTCCACTCCACTCCACTCCACTCCACTCCACTCCACTCCACTCCACTCCACTCCACTCCACTCCCAGGAGACAGCGAGGACCACTGAGGATGTGCCGCACTACTCGCGCATGCGCAGTAGGGAACCGGGCAGTGAAGCCGCAACGCTTCACTTCCTGATTCCCTCACCGAGGATGGCGACGGGGGCAGCCGAGAGATGAGCGGGCACCCTGGACAAGTAAGTGTCCATTTATTAAAAGTCAGCAGCTGCAGTATTTGTAGCTGCTGCCTTTTAATATTTTTTTTGGGTGGACCTCCACTTTAAGTGTTCTTCATATGTATTCTATAAATGCTCGATGTTGTATATACTTCAAATACGTTAAAAGCACCCTCAAAGGGAGATGGCCACCCCTCACCCTCTTTAAATTAAAATCCATAAGAACAAAAAGTAACTTGGTAGTTTTGTTACAAAATACAAATTCCATCAACCAAACTCTGCATTCTGTTGTAAACTGGTTAAAAAGTTACCTAGAAAACTAGGTGGGCAGCCACCTCATATGCCAGGTCCCAATATAAGCGTTAAAGTAAACCGCTTAGCAAAAAGCTGAATAATCGGTTAAAGTCCACCTCAAGGATAGTGTTAACCCCCCCCTGATCGCTGGAAAAAAAAAAAAAACAACCCTTAACTAACTTTTCACTTACAGCCACAGTCACATGATCATCCAGTGCTGTGTCCTTCTCTGTTTACTTCCTTTAGGCCTCTTTCACACGGGGCGGATCCGTGAAGATCCGCCCCGTGAAGCTCCGCTTGCTCAGCGGGGATCGCTCCGTTGATCACCGCTGAGCCGACGGATGACTGGGCGGTCCCCGCACACTGTGCAGGGACCGCCCTGTCAGAGCGCCGCTCTCCCCTATGGGGAATCGGATGACGACGGACCGTAGAGTCCGTTGTCATCCGATCCGCTCCGCAGACGGAAGGAAAAATAGGATTTTCCTCCGTCACACTTTTTCGGAGCGGATGTCAGCGGACATGTCTCCGCTGACATCCGTGCTTCCATAGGGGTGCATGGAGGATCCGTTTCAGGTCCGCCTAAAAAACTGACAGGCGGACCTGGACGGACCTCCGTGTGAAAGAGCCCTTAAGGGTCCGTCTTCTGGGTGTCCACGTCACTACCTGCACGACTCATACAATTTCTAGTGGAAAGCCAGCAGAGGAATGTCCTTAGGATCCCGAAGAGGACAAATTTCAGATCAAGAGGAGTGAGAAGGGGACCAATCAAGAGGAGTGAGAAGGGGACCAATCAAGGGTTAACACTGGCTTAAAGGGTTTGTAACCCTAAATTACGCTTTGCTGCCAGCCTGCAGTATCTTCAGTCCGGTCACGTGACTCCTGGCCGCTCTGCTATTCCGATCCAGAGCTACAGCAGGAGCCAAGCTCTCCCTCTGACGTCAGCCGGGAGTCACATGACTGGCCTAAAGATACAGCACAAAAAAGGTATTTAGAGGCTTTGTTTCTAAGGCTTCATGAACACGGGACGTTGTTCAACCTCTCCTGAACGATTTAACTTGACAGCTAAAAAACTGTGTCTAAAAAAAGGCTGTTTAGCCGCGTTTACATGCTGCGTTTACGTCTAGAAGCATCTGGAAGAAATTTTTTTTTTTTTTTTTTTTTAGTTAAAATTAAAAACGTCCCTAAACGAAACGCTGCTAAACACGAGTTGCCACGTTTAGCGCTTCAACTGCCTCTAAACAGCTTCTGAACGCATTTTTTTGGGTTCAAGAAAAAAACCTCTAAGCACAACTGCCTAGAAACGACTATAAACGACCCAGTGTACATGTACTGATAAGATAACATAGAGGAGAGTTCAGGAGCAGTTGAAAAAAATGCCCAACTGCTCCTAAATGTCAGTTTCCCAGCAGCAGTGTACTACATGAGGCCTTAGGCCCCATGCACACGAGACGCAGGTGCAAACTCTGCTGAACACACGTTTTTAAACGCTGAAACCGGCGTTTATAAACGCGCGTTTTGCCGCATTTGCGGCCGCGTTTAGCGGCGTTTAACCGCGTTTGCGTTTATAAGCGTTTCATCATAGACCCTCCCTAAGCTCAAAAAATAGTAAATTTTAACCATTTCAGCCAGTTTGTGAGACCAGAGTGAGTAGCAGCTGAGAGAGCAGCAGTGTACTTGTATTTAGCGTATCACTTGCCACATCTGCCACAAGTTGTGGATTGTCCACTTGCCGCGTCACCTGCCACGTCACCTGGCCACGTCACCTGGCCACAAGTTGTGGATTGTCCACTTGCCACGTCACCTGGCCACATCACGTGCCACGTCACCTGCCACAAGTTGTGGATTGTCCACTTGCCACGTTACCTGGCCACGTCACCTGGCCATGTTACCTGCCACAAGTTGTGGATTGTCCACAATGCAATGCAAGCAATTACAGTTTTCTTTTATATTTTTTAATAGTTTTTCATCATTTGCCATCATTTTTGAGATTTCTAATGTTAAAAAATAGGTCACCTTTAAAAACGCTTATAAACGCAAACGCGGCAAAACGCCAGTACCGCGTTTAGCAGCATTTAGCAGCATTTAGCGTCTGAAACGTGGAAAACTTTTGCGTCTGAACCCATTTTTTTGCTTCTGGAAAAACGAGGTTAAACGCAACTGCTTGTAAACGCCAAAAAACGAGAGTGTGTGCATGGACACATAGGATAACATTGAATGGGTTCAGGAGCAGTTGAAAAAAGCGTCCAACTGCCTCTGAACGCGCGTTCAACAGCAAATAACAGCGTCTCGTGTGCATGGGGCCTTAGAGCCGGTTCACAGGAGGCAACTTCGAGTTTCCTCCAGGACAGGCGACTTTGCCAGTGGCCAATCAAACAATAATCAGCTCTGTGGAAGGGAGGGGTTTGCCTGAGAAAACTAATTTTCTCTTCCTGTATAGTTGCTTCAGTTAAGACACTGATCCGACTTTGGAGGCGACTTCCATTGAAATCAATGGGTACAAGTCGCCTAGACTTTTTTGAAGTCCGTGCAACTTCTGTAGTGTGCATAAAGACGGCTCCATAGACTAACATTACAGCGCGACATGGGGCGTCTCAGGGCGACCTGAAGTCGGATCCTGAGTCGCCCTGGTGTGAACCAGCTCATAGACTTATGGCAGCTTAAAAGGAGGGGCTGGCAGCATTTTTTTTTTTTTAACAAACAGCATGCAACTATGAGATAAAACAAAGTTCAGAAATATTCCTTTATCCCATGGTTTTGCAAATCTATGTAAACTACAAACTATGATTGAATCAGTTTTGACATCGCTATTTACTAACCTGACAGCTGATTATTCTAAATAGGAGACCTTCATTTTGTTTGCAAATCTTAAAGTGGAGTTCCACCCTGAAATTTTTTTTTTTTTACCCAAAAAAATCTACATTGCAGGCGAGTAGGACAGGCGAGTGTCCTTATTAAAAGTCAGCAGCTACAGTGTTTGTAGCTGCTGACTTTAAAAAAAAAAAAAAAAAAAATTGCGGGTGGAACCCCTCCCCCCCCCCCTTTAAAGATTCCAACTACCAGCAAGAATAAGTCCTTACATTTAAAGAGCAATTGTCATTTCAGATCCATCATGGCAGCGCCTGTTAGGGGGCATCCACTCACCTGCTGCCACCACGTTCCTCACCTTACGTCACTGCCACATCACCAGCCATTACATTAAGTGAATTGGACTGTCGGTGAGTCAACAGCGGTTCAAAGGAGGAGCCGCTAGGGGACAGAGATGACAGTTGCTCTTTACAAATTATGATTGAAAATCGAGTTGTTTTAAATCAAATCCACCCTGCATGTGACATGCACATATTCAGAACAAGTTAGTCATTATAATCATGACTCAGAGATTGAGTTCTCAAGCAATTCATAAGACCACTGCATTTAAAGTGGAAGTAAACCCATCAATTTAACAATTTCAAAAAACAGTTACATTCCCGGCATGCCAGAAATGCTAACTGACACATTGGTTGTGCTCTCAACCAAACTGTCAAACCATCCAATGGCTGGTGCCATAACTGATCACATGTGCAGCATCATGGCAGTTAAAGATTAAACAGAGGCCAAGGTGGCAGCTTCCTTGGCTGAAAACGATAGGAGGGTTTACTTCCACTTTAAAGGACAGGGTCATTGAGGATTCACCTACATTATCTGGAAGTTAAAATTCCATGCTTACAGACACAACTTAAGTCACTGGTTAGTTACATAAATACATCTAGTGTCCATTGATATCACAGGCCTCCACTATATACCTGTAGAAAAAACCCAGGGGGACAGACCAAAAATTGTCTGAACCCAAAAAAGTACAGTTTTGACAAACCACTGTCACCTGGGAGATCAAATATTTCAGTAAAAAAAAAAAATCGAAGCGTCACTCCAGGGCATTAGAGTAAAAAAAAAAAAAAAAAAAAATCAGGTTTTATTCCAAACATGTAATAGGTGCAACAATCAGCATGTTTTGGGGGGCATACAACACCCCCCTCATCAGAGCTTTAAGAAAATATGAAATTGGATAGTATGTACTTGGTATGGTATGGGTTATAAAATACAGATACTGGGAATCTTTGAGAACTTTATCACATTAAACAGCTGGCTGGGGTAAACCAATAGCTCAAGCCAGCTGCTTCACGTGACTGAGCAACTATGACTGCTGTACACAATTTATGCAAACAAATCCTGTATTCTTCCACTGATCAGTTTCCAAACATGTAACTACCCACATGACATATACCACATAAACCAGTCCTGAGCAAAAACTGTCCCAACCTACTCTACATAAAACATCCCACACACTGAAAGGAATTGATCAAAACTGGAGCAGACAGAATCTGCAGCTATGCATGGCAACCAATCAGCTTTTAGCTTTCATCTTCAAATCTCAACTGAACAAGATGAAGATATAGAAGACTGGTTGTCATGCACAGCTGCTCCAGATTCTGGATCAGGGTGGATATAAAATCAATGATTTTCTTCAAAAAAATCTGTTTTTTTTTTGTTTGTTTTTATCAAATTTATTTTAATAAAATGCTTTTGGAGTAAAAATCTATCTAAAGATAGTTTTCTATTTAAGATACATTAATAATTTTATTCAGCATGAAATGGAGCTTAGTTATGTAGCATGAGACTGTATATTCTGCAATATTTACATTTTTGGTAAACTCATTCAAGCTCTGGAAGCGGAGATAACATGCACTGCATTCACACAATGGCACAGTAACCATGAGATAAAACACAGTTCAGGAATCTGCCTTTATCCCAATGTTTTGCAAATCTATGTACACTACAAACTGTACGATTGAGTCAGTTCTGATATCGCTGTTTTAATAATCTGACAGCTTATTATTCTAAAAAAAACTACCAGCAAGAATAAGTCCTTACATTTAAAGAGTACCTGTCATTTCAGATACATCATGGCAGCACCTGTTAGCGGGCATCCACTCACCTGCTTCTGCCACGTCCCTCACCTTGTTGCATCACTGCCGCATCACCAGCCGTCCCATTAAAGTGAATGGGACTGTCGGTGAGGCAACAGAGGGTCAGAGGAGGAGCTGCTGTGGGACAGAGATGACAGTTGCTCTTTAAAAATTATTATTTATATCGAGTTGATTTTTACTAGCGATTTAATCAGTGATTAAAATCAAATCCACCCTGTTCTGGATGCTCTAGTTTTGAAAATTTTCCCCTCCATAGTACTACTGTCAAGGTTCTCTGCAGGCAGAGGACATAACTACTCACATCACTGTGCACCCAAACCCCATTCCTACATCGGCTGCATCACACCTCACATGCACACTCAAGGTTCCACTCCGGTTATTGCTTACATCACAGACCCCGCTTCAATCTACATTAGACTATTCATGTCCACACACCACATTCCCCACACAACCACATTCCTGTCACTGAATGCTTGCACAATAATCACTTCTCCCATTGACTACTCATTAGGAATTACTCACATCCATACTTTCTCAACAGTCTTCACATTTGATACTGCCTACAACAATGATCACACTACGGATACAACCCAAACTCCATAATAACCCATTGTACGCATAGCACAAACATGACAAATCAAACCAATTGTAGCCCCTGTAAAAGGTCAACAGGCCACTGACCACACACTCATGTTGGAGACCACTAAGCCAAAGTTCACCTTTTTAAAGCAGTTGTATGCCCCAACACAAAAACAAAAAGGAGGGAGAGGGAAAGACATAATGAGCTAGTATGCATCACATAATAGCTCATTACCAAATACTTACGACAGAACGAAGCGCCCGCACCGCCTCCCAGTCACCGCTGAGGGAGCTGACACGTTCCCTCTGTTTCTCCTGGGTTTGCGGCTCTGGCGCTATGAGTGGCTGGAGCCTCTGTTCCGTCAAGGAGCTCTGAATTTCTGGCATGAGGCCCCGGACCTTCAGAGCGCATGTGCCGCTGACGTCAGTGGCTGCATGCAGGGTGCATATCTCCTAAACCGTACAGGTTTAGGATTCATTTTACCTACAGGCAAGCCTTATTATAGGCTTACCTGTACGTAAAAATCACAAAGCGGAGGATACAACCACTTTAATCAGGCCTCTACACACTACAGACCTCCACTGCCGTCAACTCTCTGGCCTCTACACACTACAGACCTCCACTGCCGTCAACTCTCTGGCCTCTACGCTACAGACCTCCACTGCCGTCAACTCTCTGGCCTCTACGCTACAGACCTCCACTGCCGTCAACTCTCTGGCCTCTACGCTACAGACCTCCACTGCCGTCAACTCTCTGGCCTCTACGCTACAGACCTCCACTGCCGTCAACTCTCTGGCCTCTACGCTACAGACCTCCACTGCCGTCAACTCTCTGGCCTCTACGCTACAGACCTCCACTGCCGTCAACTCTCTGGCCTCTACGCTACAGACCTCCACTGCCGTCAACTCTCTGGCCTCTACGCTACAGACCTCCACTGCCGTCAACTCTCTGGCCTCTACGCTACAGACCTCCACTGCCGTCAACTCTCTGGCCTCTACGCTACAGACCTCCACTGCCGTCAACTCTCTGGCCTCTACGCTACAGACCTCCACTGCCGTCAACTCTCTGGCCTCTACGCTACAGACCTCCACTGCCGTCAACTCTCTGGCCTCTACGCTACAGACCTCCACTGCCGTCAAATCTCAGGCTTCTACGCTACAGACCTCCACTGCCGTCAACTCTCAGGCTTCTACGCTACAGACCTCCACTGCCGTCAACTCTCAGGCTTCTACGCTACAGACCTCCACTGCCGTCAACTCTCAGGCTTCTACG
The DNA here is from genome assembly GCA_029206835.1 of Rana muscosa. Lineage (NCBI taxonomy): Eukaryota > Metazoa > Chordata > Amphibia > Anura > Ranidae > Rana > Rana muscosa. The sequence goes on from CM055118.1 coordinate 161,022,345, forward strand.
CTACAGACCTCCACTGCCGTCAACTCTCAGGCTTCTACGCTACAGACCTCCACTGCCGTCAACTCTCAGGCTTCTACGCTACAGACCTCCACTGCCGTCAACTCTCAGGCTTCTACGCTACAGACCTCCACTGCTGTCAACTCTGCATAATACAGACCTCCACTGCCTTTAAAAGCTACAGACCCTACTGCTTTCACCTCACTATACAAGCACAGAGCCATAGACCTCTAGACACTACTGACACCATTCCGGTCATTGCTCAAATCTATAAAGACTGAAAATATCACACCCACCATCATCCTTCATTACTCAGGAAGCCACAGACCCCACTACCATCATCCCTCAAACATCTTCATACAATACCCCCTGCTGTCATCTTTTAGGCCTTTAAACATTACAGACCCCACCACTGTCATCTGCCATTTCTGTATACAAAACCTCACGGCAGTCATCCCTCTGACTACAGCAACCCCAATACTATCATCTCTTTGTTATTTCTCATGCCTCTTAACACGACTGAGGCCCTCAGCTGTCACCCTCAGTTTTCCATACTCTACCGTCATCCTTCACCCCCCATGTTTATCACCAATCAGACCTCCATACCGTCCTGTCATTCTTTACCCCCCATGTCATCTTTCACCCCCCATGTTTTCACCTATCAGGCCTCCATACCCTCCTGTCATTTTTCACCCCCCATGTTGTCACCTATCAGCCCTTCATACCCTCCTGTCATCCTTCACCCTCCATGTCACCTATCAGGCCTCCATACCCTCCTGTCATCCTTCACCCCCCCCCCCCCCCCCATGTTGTCACGTATCAGGCCTCCATACCCTCCTGTAATTTTTCACCCCCCATGTTATCACCAATCAGACCTCCGTACCCTCCTGTCATCCTTCACCCTCCATGTCACCTATCAGGCCTCCATACCCTCCTGTCATTCTTCACCCCCCATGTCACCCATCAGGCTTCCATACCCCTTTTGTCATCCTTCACCCCCCCCCCTGTTATCACCTATCAGGCCTCCATACTCTCCTGTCAACCTTTACCCCCATGTTGTCACCTATCAGGCCTCCATGCCCTCCTATCACCCCTCTGCCATGGAGAAGTGATGGCGCACATAATACACGTCATTGCTGTCGCCCCTCCCCTCACCTGCAGCTCACACCAGGCCACTTCCACGGTGGTCTCCGTGTCCAGCCCCTTGTAGACAGTCTTGAAGGAGCCTCGGCCAATCTCGATGTCAAACTTGAGGAAGCGTCCGTCCGGGGAGAAGCCCACCGCCTTGGTCTCCAGCTCCTCGTTATCGTCCGTTGGCTTCTCCTCTTGTACGGCCGGCCGGATGATGTGAATGACTGGGGCTAAGGCGACGGGCTCGGGGGTCTCCTCCTCGGGGGGCGCGGTGGGAGGGGAGGCCGGGCCGGAGTCGGGCGGGGAGCCGGCGATGCAGTGCTGGTTGGAGGAAGGAAGTTCCAGAGCGGTGGCGTTGGAGTCGCAGATGACGCTGCGGCGGAAGAAGCGGTGCTCGGCCTTGTCCTTGTCCATGGTGTGGCGGCGGCGCCGGAAATCGTCAGGCCGGCTCTGGGCCTCCTCCCTAGGGGCCAGCGAGCTGTCCGAGCTCGAGCCATTAGCAGGCCGCGGCGGGACGAGAGACATTGTATCCGTAAAGAAGAAAGAGAGTTCTCTCAGCGGGGGTCGGGTCCCTGGGCGGGCAGCGGGCTGTCAGTCGGCTCCCACGACCGGAGCTCACTGGCCATGCTGGGAGCGGAACATGAGACGCGACGGCGGCTTCTTCTTCTCCTGACAGGAATCGGCGCGCACCCTTCACCCCCTCACTTTCCTTACTGGCCGAATGGCGCGCACAGCGCGCGACGGAGCTCTGACACACACACTGCGCGCGCCGGGGCACGCCCACCAACAACTCTATTCACCTATCGTTGTTCTTCTCCCGCCCACTATTACCCTATCCCCTCTTCCCAAATCTCCGATAGGATCCTTTGCAGACCGGGCCGCGCCCACTAAACTGATAATATCCGCTCCTCTTCGCTTGTGACAGATCTAACCGTGCCTACTCTGACTGGCCCCGCCCCTATCACAAGACGCCTCTAACCCAACAGCGCCCACTAAATTTATGTACCCACCCCCTCCGCTTTATGACATAACACTACCGAGCCCCACCCCTTTCTTCCGTAACAGGTCGCCTAGAAAGCTAGCCACGCCCACGAAACAGAAATCCCTGCCTCCTCTGCTATGACAATGTCTCATCAGAGAGCCCACTATTCACCCCCCCACCGATTACCGGAAATCTTCTCCAAACCTAGCCACACCCACTAAAAAAAATCCCCTACCCCGCCCCCCACGTTTGTGATAGACTGGAGTCTTCTCAATTATCAGTCATGCCCACTTAGGCAACTGAACACCCGCCCTCCGTTTTTTGAAGTCTTAAGCCGCGCCTACTCGAGAAACCCCGCCCTCAACAAGCTTGTGACACGTTCCGCGCCCCAGCACGAAGTGAGGCGGTGAAGCTCCAAGAACTCCCGCCAGCTACCGCTCTACACACCGTCCAGTACAGAGCTTGGCCACCTCCGACGGGCGCAGCGCAGCCGGGACACGCCTACCAACACTGTCCAGTCTCCGCCCCCCCACGCCGCATGTGACAAAGGATCGTCCACGCCCATTGTTTGGTTTGGGCTTGGTTAGACACGCCCAGTAGGAGGAGATTAATAGTACCGCCTCCAAGGCAATGATGTTCACAGGCTTTATACCGCTCCCTGCCCTGAGGAGGAGGGAGGAGGTGATGTCAGTGGCTGCAGCAAGAGATGGGGTCCAACGTTTGTGAGACATCAGTCAGATATGACCACAGTCTGATTTCTATCGAGTATTGTGGTCGTACAGCTTGCGATCTGGTTGTACTCTTAGATTTATAGAATCCTAATGCCTGGTACACACGATGACATTATCGGACACATTTTTTATTTTTTTTGCATGCTAGGCTCATATTGAAAATAAAGGAGGTTACTAAAGTTACAAAAATGATCGTACGACAATAAAAATTTGGAAGTGATGTCATGTGTTGTATTTTCAGATGACAACTGCGCTGAAATGAAAATCATACAATCAGGAGAAAAAAGTTTGTGTTTGTGCCATCTGATCATTTTGGATGAACTGTCGTGATCAGCGTTATCATGATCAGATTACCGAACGGTCTTTTTTCATAGGATGGTCATTTTTCATAGGATTTTCTGATTGTGTGTACGGGCCTTAAAGGGGTCGTAAAGGTTCGTTTTTTATTTTCTAAATAGGTTCCTTTAAGCTAGTGCATTGTTGGTTCACTTACCTTTTCCTTAGATTTCCCTTCTAAATATTTTTTTTCTTTGTTTTCTTTGTCTGAATTTCTCACTTCCTGTTCCTCCTCAGTAAGCTGTTCTGGCTGACTAAACACCACTCGGATGATGGTGTGAAGTTTACTGAGGAGAAACAGGAAGTGAGAAATTCAGACAAAGAAAAAAAACATTTGGAAGGTAAATCAAAGGAAAAGGTGAGTGAACCAACAATGCACTAGCTTAACACCTTCCTTACTGGGCACATAAACCCCCTTCCTGCCCAGGCGAAATTTCAGCTTTTGGCACTGCGTCGCTTTGAATGACAATTGCGCGGTCGTGCGACGTGGCTCGCAAACAAAATTGACGTCCTTTTTTCCCCACAAATAGAGATTTCTTTTGGTGGTATTTGATCACCTCTGCGGTTTTTATTTTTTGCGCTATAAACCAAAAAAGAGCGACAATTTAAAAAAAAACAATATTTTTGGATTTTTGCTATAATAAATATCTCCATTTAAAAAAAAAAAAAAAAAGATTTTTTCCTCAGTTGAGGCCGATACGTATTATTCTACATATTTTTGGTTAATAAAATCGCAATAAGCGTATAGTGATTGGTTTGCGCAAAAGTTACAGCGTCTACAAAATAGGGGAAAGAATTCTGACTTTTTTATTTTGTATTTTTACTAGTAATGGTGGCGATCTGCGATTTTTGTCAGGACTGCGATATTGCGGCGGAAATATCGGACACTTTTGACACATTTTTGGGACCATTCACATTTATACAGCGATTAGTGCTATAAAACTGCACTGATTACTGTATAAATGTGACTGGCAGGGAAGGGGTTAACACTAGGGGGCAAGGAAGGGGTTAATATGTTCCCTATTAGTGTTTCTTACTGTGGGGGGAGGGGACTGACTGGGGGAGGAGACCGATCTGTGTCCCTATGTACAAGGGACACAGCATCAGTCTCCTCTCTCCCTGACAGGACATGGATCTGTGTGTTTACACACACAGATCCATGTCCTTGTCTGTGTACAGGCCGATCGCGGGTGCCTGGCGGACATCGCGGCCGCCAGGCACGCGCATCGGCATCTCAGTGATGCGCCGGGCGCGCGCGCCCCCCAGTGGCCGGAGGAGCGGAGGCCGTATAAAGACGGCCTCCCGGCACTGTAGAACCACTTTGCGGCCGTCATAAGTCATATGACGGGCGTGAAGTGGTTAACCACTTAAGCCCCGGACCATTTCGGGCCATTAGGACCAAGCCTGTTTTTGGGATTCGGCACTGCGCTGCTTTAACTGTAAATTGTGCGGACATGCAATGTTGTACCCAAATGAAATTTGCGTCCTTTTCTTCCCACAAATAGAGCTTTCTTTTAATGGTATTTGATTGCCTCTGCGATTTTTATTTTTTGCGATATAAACAGAAAAAGACCGAAAATTTTGAAAAAAAATGATATTTTCTACTTTTTGTTATAAGAAAAATCGAATAAACTCAATTTTAGTCATACATTTAGGCCAAAATGTATTCAGCCACATGTCTTTAGTAAAAAAAATGTCAATAAGCGTATATTTATTGGTTTGCGCAAAAGTTATAGCGTTTACAAACTAGGGTACATTTTCTGAAATTTACACAGCTTTAAATTTATGACTGCCTATCTCATTTCTTGAGGTGCTAAAATGACAGGGCAGTACAAAACCCCCCCAAATGACCCCATTTTGGAAAGTAGACACCCCAAGGAAATTGCTGAGAGGCATGTTGAGCCCATTGAATATTTTTTTTTTTTGTCCCAAGTGATTGAATAATGACAAAAAAAAAAAAAAAATTACAAAAAGTTGTCACTAAATGATATATTGCTCACACATGCCATGGTTATATGTGGAATTGCACCCCAAAATACATTCTGCTGCTTCTCCTGAGTACGGGGATACCACATGTGTGGGACTTTTTAGGAGCCTAGCCACGTACGGGACCCCGGAAACCAAGCACCGCCTTCAGGATTTCTAAGGGCGCAAATTTTTGATTTCACTCCTCACTACCTATCACAGTTTCGAAGGCCATAAAATGCCAAAATAGCACAAAACCCCCCCAAATGACCCCATTTTGGAAAGTAGACACCCCAAGCTATTTACTGAGAGGCATGTTCAGTCCATGGAATATTTTATATTTTGCCACAAGTTGCGGGAATATGACAAACTTTTTTTTTTTTGCACAAAGTTGTCACTAAATGATATATTGCTCACACATGCCATGGGCATATGTGAAATTACACCCCAAAATACATTCTGCTGCTTCTCCTGAGTACGGGGATACCACATGTGTGGGACTTTTTGGGAGCCTAGCCGCGTACGGGACCCCAAAAACCAAGCACCGCCTTCAAGGTTTCTAAGGGCATAAATTTTTGATTTCACTCCTCACTACCTATCACAGTTTTGAAGGCCATAAAATGCCAAGATGGCACAAAACCCCCCCAAATGACCCCATTTTGGAAAGTAGACACCCCAAGCTATTTGCTGAGAGGCATGTTGACCCCATTGAATATTTTTTTTTTTTGTCCCAAATGATTGAATAATGACAAAAAGAAAAAAAAATGTACAAAAAGTTGTCACTAAATGATATATTGCTCACACATGCCATGGTTATATGTGGAATTGCACCCCAAAATACATTCTGCTGCTTTTCCTGAGTACGGGGATACCACGTGTGGGACTTTTTGGGAGCCTAGCCGCGTACGGGACCCCAAAAACCAAGCACCGCCTTCAAGGTTTCTAAGGGCATAAATTTTTGATTTCACTCCTCACTACCTATCACAGTTTTGAAGGCCATAAAATGCCAAGATGGCACAAAACCCCCCCAAATGACCCCATTTTGGAAAGTAGACACCCCAAGCTATTTGCTGAGAGGCATGTTGAGCCCATTGAATATTTTTTTTTTTGTCCCAAATGATTGAATAATGACAAAAAGAAAAAAAAAATGTACAAAAAGTTGTCACTAAATGATATATTGCTCACACATGCCATGGTTATATGTGAAATTACACCCCAAAATACATTCTGCTGCTTCTCCTGAGTACGGGGATACCACATGTGTGGGGCTTTTTGGGAGCCTAGCCGCGTACGGGACCCCAAAAACCAAGCACCGCCTTCAAGGTTTCTAAGGGCATAAATTTTTGATTTCACTCCTCACTACCTATCACAGTTTTGAAGGCCATAAAATGTCAAAATAGCCCAAAACACCCCCAAATGACCCCATTTTGGAAAGTAGACACCCCAAGCTATTTGCTGAGAGGCATGGTGAGTATTTTACAGCTCTCATTTGTTTTTGAAAATTAAGAAAGACATTTTTTTTTCTTTTTTTTTTTCTTTTTTTACATTTTCAAAACTTTGTGACAAAAAGCGAGATCTGCAAAATACTCAACATACCTCTCAGCAAATAGCTTGGGGTGTCTACTTTCCAAAATGGGGTCATTTGGGGGGGTTTTGTGCCATCTGGGCATTCCATGGCCTCCGAAACTGTGATAGGCAGTGAGGAGTGAAATCAAAAATTTACACCCATAGAAATCCTGAAGGCGGTGCTTGGGTTTTGGGGTCCCGTACGCGACTAGGCTCCCAAAAAGTCCCACACATGTGGTATCCCCGTACTCAGGAGAAGCAACAGAATGTATTTTGGGGTGTAATTCCACATATGCCCATGGCATGTTTGAGCAATATATAATTTAGTGACAACTTTTTGTACATTTGTTTTTTTTTGGTCATTATTCAATCACTTGGGACAAAAAAAAAAATATTCAATGGGCTCAACATGCCTCTCAGCAAATAGCTTGAGGTGTCTACTTTACAAAATGGGGTCATTTGGGGGGGTTTTGAACTGTCCTGGCATTTTATGCACAACATTAGGAAGCTTATGTCACACATCATCCACTCTTCTAACCACTTGATTTTTTTTTGCAAGAAAATTATGTTGAACCCCCAAACATTATATATTTTTTTTAAAGCAAAGGCCCTACAGATTAAAATAGTGGGTGTTGCATTTTTTTTTCCACACAGTATTTGCGCAGCGTTTTTTCAAACGCATCTTTTGGGGGAAAAACACACTTTTTTTATTTTTAATGCACTAAAAAACACTATATTGCCCAAATGTTTGATGAAATAAAAAAGATGATCATAGGCCGAGTACATGGATACCAAACACGACATGCTTTAAAATTGCGCACAAACGCGCAGCGGCGACAAACTACATTCATTTTTAAAAGCATTTAAAAGCCTTTACAGGTTACCACGTTAGATTTACAGAGGAGGTCTACTGCTAAAATGACTGCCCTCGATCTGACCTTCGCGGTGATACCTCACATGCATGATGCAATTGCTGTTTACATATGACGCTAGACCGACGCTTGCGTTCGCCTTTGCGCAATAGCAGGGGGGGACAGCGGTGCTTTTTTTTTTTTTTTAATTATTTATTTGGCTTTTTTATTTTATTTTTAAACTGTGCCTTCCATATTTTATTTTTTTACCATTTGTATCGTTATCTCAGGGAATGTAAATATCCCCTATGATAGCAATAGGTAGTGACAGGTACTCTTTTTTTGAAAAAAATTGGGGGGTTAGACCCTAGATCTTTCCTCTGCCCTCAAAGCATCTGACCACACCAAGATCGGTGTGATAAAATGCTTTCCCAATTTCCCAATGGCGCTTTTTATATCCGGGGGGGGACATTCCCTCCCACTGCTTGTAAAAGCAGTCTAGAGACCAATTATCTGCTAGAATTGCTTTTACATGAAAGCCGGCTGCTGGCTGAAAAGAATGATACCAAGATGATACCTAAACCCGCAGGCATCATTCTGGTATAAACATTCAAAGTCCAGCAACATACCAGTACGTTGCTGGTCCTTGTTGGACATGTATTGTAATCTTTTTTTTTCATACAGCCTATTGGCTGAACGAAAAAAAGAGATTGATTGGTGGGTATGCCCACCATTAGAATACCTCCCTTCATCCACCCACTTCTAATGATGGGCATATATGCCGAAGCATGGGGGCATCCTCCCGCAAAAAAGTTATGCCGCGTACACAGGGTCAAGCCTTCGTCGGAATTTCGACCGTATGTACGCGGCATAAAAGGTTATGCCGCGTACACACGGTCGGACTTTTCCACGGATAAGCCTCCGTTGGAATTTCGACCGTATATACGCGGCATTAGGAGCAAAATCACTCCTCCGCCCCTGCTGCCCCCATGCTTCGGCATATATGCTCTTTTTTTTAACTGTGGTGGTGAAATCACCTCCTACAGCGTTGGAGTCACGGCTTTATGTATCGTGGGAGCAAACGCTGTTGCTGTCAAGATAAATAGATCCGCGCTGCAACTGAATGGCGTACCTGCTAAGCAAATGGTGGTTAACATTAAAACAAAGTAACATTACAGTACAACAGTAAGACCTTACCATGCCATACCTGCAAAGCAAATACCAAAACAAAACCTAGTAAAAAATAAAAAAATGTTTTAACGCAACCTGTGCCTAAAATATATATATGCCGAAGCATGGGGGCATCCTCCCGCAAAAAAGTTATGCCGCGTACACACGGTCGGAATTTCGACCGTATGTACGCGGCATTAGGAGCAAAATCGCTCCTCCGCCCCTGCTGCCCCCATGCTTCGGCATATATGCTCTTTTTTTTAACTGTGGTGGTGAAATCACGTCCTACAGCACTGGAGTCACGGCTTTATGTATCGTGGGAGCAAACGCTGTTGCTGTCAAGATAAATAATTCCGCGCTGCAGTTGAATGGCGCACCTGAAAACAAAAAATTACATACCTGAAAAGCAAGCATGATAAAACATTGCAGAATAGAATACAGTAAAAAAGAGCAGAACAATAGAGAGAAAATAGAGAGAGAGAGAACAATAAAACGACAACTATTTTTGGTTTTTTTATTTTATATTTTTTTTGTGTTTTGTTTTTTACGTTTTTTTTTTCTTTTTTACACTTTTTTTTGTAACTTTACAACTGTAATGGTTCGGGTCTCTCAAAATGTAATGGCATCTTGGGAGACCCTGTGTAAGTGTGTCCTTGTCTGTGAAATGCTGTACCCTACGCTAAAACTTCACTTTTGAGTGGTAGCGTTCAAAACATTCACCTTGGCAAAGACCAGGCTTGTCAGGACAGAGTGGACAAAAACTACGGGTGTCACGCCTAAATCCGCGCTTGCTACAGACACGACATCTTTTTTGGGGGTGGCTTTGGGTAGGGGTACTCGGGAGGACATACGAATAATGCCTCTCATGCAGCCGGCTTACTGCATTTGGTTGGGGATGGTGAGGTGCAGAACCGCCTGGATACAGGAGTTCTGTGACTATCTCATTCTGGAATTTTAGAAGAGATAACGTCCCGCCTGAAGCTCTGTATAGCACATGAGCGTTCAGCAAAGCCAATTGGAATAATGATAGAGACACTTTTTTGTACCAGCGTCTCGCCTTACGGTCAATTAGATACGGCGCCATCAACTGGTCGTTGAGGTCCACCCCTCCCATATTTTGGTTATATTCGTGGACACAGAGGGGTTTCTCCACAACACCAGTCGCCGTACGAATTTGGACTGTCGTGTCTGCATGAAGGGAGGTAAGAAGGAAAACATTCTTATTGTCCCTCCACTTCATAGCGAGCAAGTTATTACACTTCAAGCAGGCTCTCTCCCCCAGCCTAAGACGGGCATCTACAAGCCGCTGGGGAAAGCCCCGGCGATTAGGTCGCACGGTGCCACATGCTCCAATCTTATGATCAAACAAGTGACTAAACAGTGGCACGCTCGTGTAATAATTGTCCACATACAAGTGGTACCCCTTTCCGAATAAGGGTGACACCAAGTTCCACACTATCTTGCCAGCGCTCCCTATGTAATCCGGGCAGTTGACCGACTCAATCTGACTGTCTTTTCCCTCATAAACCGTAAAGTTCACTACATAGCCTGTTGCCCTGTCACAGAACTTGTAGAGCTTGACCCGTATCTGGCACGCTTGCTGGGAAGGTACTGCTTGAAAGACAAGCGGCCAGAAAATTTAATCAGGGACTCATCAACGCAGACAACTTGATCGGGAGTAAACAAGGCTGCAAAACGTTTGTTGAAGTGGTTTATGAGGGGCCGAATTTTATAGAGCCGGTCGTATTCAGGGTCCCCACGTGGACGACAAAGTTCATTGTCGTTGAAGTGCATGAACCGCAAAATCTGCTCGTATCGTGCCCTGGACATGGAGGCAGAGAACACGGGCATGTGGTCAATTGGGTGCGTGGACCAATAAGCACGCAATGACGGAAATTTATGTGTGCCCATGTTGAGGGAAAGGCCCAGAAAGGTCTTAAATTCGGAAACCGTAATTGGTTTCCAATTTCTGGCAATTTTAGGCAACTGGGGGTTAGCGGCGATAAATTGACCAGCATATAAATTACTCTGGTCCACAATAGATCTATAGAGATCTTCCGTGAAAAACAGCGAATAAAAATCAATTGGAATAAAATCAGCTGTTTCCACCTGAATACCGGGTTGGGCAGTGAATGGGGGAAGTACGGGTTCTGCAGAAGTGGTGGGGACCCAATCAGGATAGGCGAATTCTGCAGGAAGGGCAGTATGGGCACGACGGGCCTGCCTTTGTCTTCTTGGTGGCAGCGGGACACTACTTGTGCTTGCCACCTCGCCAGCTTGAACTGCACTTATGGGACTCGCCACGTCACCAAGTGTTACTGCAGTGCTGGATGTACGTCCAGGCTGTACTAGGCCGCTGGTGCTTGCCAGTTCACCAGAAGGAATAGCGGCACTAGTACTACTCTGCTCCATGATACGAGAGACCTGCGGTTCTTGCTCCTCAACAACCTCAGAAGATCGGGATCGGGTACGCCTGACCTTAGCAGGGACCTCAACTTCGTCGTCAGAGCTATCTGACGTGGGGCCGCTGACGTCACTGTCTTCTACGGGAAGATATTCTGAGCCTGAATCTGACAGATACGTGACCTCCTCTTCACTATCTGTCATGCTCAGAATCTCGTAGGCCTCTTTACTAGTGTACCTTCGTCTTGCCATTTTGGGCTCTAAATTTAGGGGTACACTAGTAAGATTCACAGGAAAAAAAGCACCTGACTGTCGTCAGCAAATATATCAAACGCTACAAAAAAACTGTTAGCGATCGCAGGGATCAGGCCTGTCTCTGCGAACGCTGCAGTTATGTGTGTTGTGTTTGGTAAGTGACAGTGATCGATCGATACTGCACTTGGGTGGGCTGGGCTGGGCTGGGCTGGGCGGAGGGGCTAAACGCAGGCGCTAGCAGGTATCTGGGCTGATCCCGCTAACACTGCGTTTTTGGGAACCCTAAACCGCTGGGGATGCTAGTATAGATCTGATCAGATACTATACCACTAAGGGGGGTGTATGCTTTGCGCGTGGGTGTTAGCGTTACTGGCACTAACCTAACACTGCCTGGGGCGACGCAGACCCTCTCTGGCGCTAAAACCTAATTGATCTCACCCGCCGGGTGATCAGGGGGGTTAAACCTTTATTGGGTTATATACGGCGGGTGCCCTGATGCTATAAAAAGCAAACTAATCAACCAGCGTCACCCGTAACCTTTATATGGTGATCACTGGTGAAAGGGTTAACTAGGGGCAATCAGGGGGTTAAAACCTTTATTAGGTTAAATATGGGGGTACCTGACACTATACAGGTCCTTCTCAAAAAATTAGCATATTGTGATAAAGTTCATTATTTTCTGTAATGTACTGATAAACATTAGACTTTCATATATTTTAGATTCATTACACACAACTGAAGTAGTTCAAGCCTTTTCTTGTTTTAATATTGATGATTTTGGCATACAGCTCATGACAACCCAAAATTCCTATCTCAAAAAATTAGCATATCATGAAAAGGTTCTCTAAACGAGCTATTAACCTAATCATCTGAATCAACTAATTAACTCTAAACACCTGCAAAAGATTCCTGAGGCTTTTAAAAACTCCCAGCCTGGTTCATTACTCAAAACCGCAATCATGGGTAAGACTGCCGACCTGACTGCTGTCCAGAAGGCCATCATTGACACCCTCAAGCAAGAGGGTAAGACACAGAAAGACATTTCTGAACTAATAGGCTGTTCCCAGAGTGCTGTATCAAGGCACCTCAGTGGGAAGTCTGTGGGAAGGAAAAAGTGTGGCAGAGAACGCTGCACAACGAGAAGAGGTGACCGGACCCTGAAGAAGATTGTGGAGAAGGACCGATTCCAGACCTTGGAGGACCTGCGGAAGCAGTGGACTGAGTCTGGAGTAGAAACATCCAGAGCCACCGTGAACAGGCGTGTGCAGGAAATGGGCTACAGGTGCCGCATTCCCCAGGTCAAGCCACTTTTGAACCAGAAACAGCGGCAGAAGCGCCTGACCTGGGCTACAGAGAAGCAGCACTGGACTGTTGCTCAGTGGTCCAAAGTACTTTTTTCGGATGAAAGCAAATTTTGCATGTCATTCGGAAATCAAGGTGCCAGAGTCTGGAGGAAGACTGGGGAGAGGGAAATGCCAAAATGCCTGAAGTCCAGTGTCAAGTACCCACAGTCAGTGATGGTCTGGGGTGCCATGTCAGCTGCTGGTGTTGGTCCACTGTGTTTTATCAAGGGCAGGGTCAATGCAGCTAGCTATCAGGAGATTTTGGAGCACTTCATGCTTCCATCTGCTGAAAAGCTTTATGGAGATGAAGATTTCATTTTTCAGCACGACCTGGCAACTGCTCACAGTGCCAAAACCACTGGTAAATGGTTTACTGACCATGGTATTACTGTGCTCAATTGGCCTGCCAACTCTCCTGACCTGAACCCCATAGAGAATCTGTGGGATATTGGGAAGAGAAAGTTGAGAGACGCAAGACCCAACACTCTGGATGAGCTTAAGGCCGCTATCGAAGCATCCTGGGCCTCCATAACACCTCAGCAGTGCCACAGGCTGGTTGCCTCCATGCCACGCCGCATTGAAGCAGTCATTTCTGCAAAAGGATTCCCGACCAAGTATTGAGTGCATAACTGAACATAATTATTTGAAGGTTGACTTTTTTTGTATTAAAAACACTTTTCTTTTATTGGTCGGATGAAATATGCTAATTTTTTGAGATAGGATTTTTGGGTTTTCATGAGCTGTATGCCAAAATCATCAATATTAAAACAAGAAAAGGCTTGAACTACTTCAGTTGTGTGTAATGAATCTAAAATATATGAAAGTCTAATGTTTATCAGTACATTACAGAAAATAATGAACTTTATCACAATATGCTAATTTTTTGAGAAGGACCTGTATAAAAACCTGACGGGTAACCTAAATAACTAAATAACTTACTGGCTAACCAGTGACACCAGTGACGCTTATACGGCGATCACTGGTGAAAGGGTTAACTCTAGGGGCAATCAGGGGGTTAAAATAATATATGGGGGTACCTGACACCAATAAAAACCTGCGGCGAACCTAAAAAAAAAATAACTGCCTATCTAAAACACCAGCGACACGAATACAGCGATCGGAAAAACAATCGCTTAGTGACGCTGAAGTTAGGGGGTGAAAGGGTTACCTGGGGGGTGATCAAGGGGTTAAACCTTTATTAGGGGGGGTTAGGGGGCTACCCTGGACCTAAAGGGGCCTAATCCTAACTGCCCTGCAACTTTTTACAATCACAGATGACACTAAATGCAGTGATCAGTAAAATAAATGATCACTGCAATCAGTGACACTGTGATTGGGGGCTTTGGGGTGACCTGGGGGGTGATCTGGGGGTGACTGGGGGTTGATTTGTGTGCCTATGTGTACCTACGTGTCAGTGGACTGTTAGAGCACTAACCTCTGTCTTCACTCCTCGGCGCCGGGAACGAAAAGACCGCGGCGAGGGAGATGACATCACTTCCTCCAGCCTGTGTTTACATCACATGGCGGAGGAAGCAATTTCATTGGCCGGGAGCGATCGCGAGGGGGGGGCGGAATCGAGCGGCCGCCCCCTCATGCCTGATCGCTCCCGAACACTTAACGGCCGCTCACTGCAGTGAAGGGGGGTCCGGATGGACCCCCCAACTGCACAAAGGCGATCACGTAGATCTACGTGATTCTGCCTGTCCGTGCCATTCTGCCGACGTAAATCGGCGGTGGGCGGTCGTTAAGTGGTTAAAGGAACCTATTTAGAAAATAAAAAACAAACCTTTACAACCCCTTTAAAGGAGTTGTAAAGTCACAAGGTTTTTTTTATCTTAATGCATTCTATGCATTAAGATAAAAAGCCTTCTGTGTGCAGCAGCTGCCTTACCACCCCCCAGGGCTTTTTTTCAGTCTGTTCCACCACCTCTGGCTCAGACCCTTTGGTGCCTGCTCACCACAATCACTTGTAAACACAGAAGTCTGGTTTCTGTGTTTACAAGTGATAGCTCTGCACTCTGTGTGTAACCCCCCCCCCCCCCCTGAACTCTGCACTCTGTATGTAATGCAATCCTGGTATTTAAAGCCAAGCGCAGGAGATTGTGTTGTGCAGGGAGCTGTGCCTTGGCTCGGGTGCCCCCATAGCAAGCTGCCTGCTGTGGGGGCACTCAACAGGGGGGAGGGCCCAGGATCAGCAAAGAGGGACCTGAGAAGAGGAGGATCCAGGCTGCTCTGTGCAAATCCATTGCACAGGGTAGGTAAGTATAACATGTTTGTCATTTTTATTTAAAAAAAAAACAAGACTTTAATATCACTTTAAATATGTGGGGCTTTTTAAGCAATTTACTCTTAACCACTTCAATACCATGCACTTATGCCCCTTCCTGCCCAGGCCAATTTTCAGCTTTCAGCGCTGTCACACTTTGAATCATGCAACACTGTACCCAAACTACATTTTTATAATTTTCTTCCCACAAGACCTTTGCTGTTTTTATTTTTTGCTAAACAAACTAAAAAAAGACCAACATTTTTGAAAAAAATAATTATTTTTTTTAGTTTCTATCATAAAATTTTGTTTTCCCCTTCACTGACGGGCACTGATGAGGCGGCACTGATGGGCACTGATGAGTTGGCACTGATAAAGTGGCACTGATGAGGAGGCACTGATAAGTAGAATTGATGGGCACTGATAGGTGGCACTGATGGGCACCAATAGGCGGCACTGATATGCAGCCCTGATGGGCACTGACAGGCGGCACTGATTGGCACTGATAGGCGGTACTGATTGGCACTGACAGGTGGCACTGATGGGCAGCACTGATGATGAGGTACTGATAAGTACTGACAGGTGTTACTGCTGGCAGTGGTGGGCAGTGATTTGCACTCTGGTGGGCACTGGCAGAATTTTATTTTTGTACATTGCTGGGCACTGGTTGGCAGGTGATTGGTACATTTCAGGGGGCTGTGCTGATTATCACCGGCTCTCCCTGTCAGTGCGAACCGAGGAATGCCGTTTACCTGCACTTCCTGGTTCATGCAATGATCAGCTGTAATTGGCCACAGCTGATCACGTGGTAAGAAGCCTCTGACAGAGCTTCTTATCACGATCGGAGATGCGGGGTGTCAGCAGTGTTGCCAACCCCCTGAAGTGAAATTTACTGGCAAGGATGCCAAAATTTCTGTACGGCACCAATTTCTTACTGGCAAAAATCATGAAAATTGCTGGCAGAGCCGCATTTTTTACTGACACTGCAAAAAAGTACCTACAATCACTGTTTTTAGTGCTAAACAGTGCAAATATCAATATTTGAACTATAAACACACAGCTAATGCTATTATCAATGTGTTTAAGTTAAACAAAAGTAAAAAAACATTTTTCTCAATTTACATGAAGGTCAGGTTATTATAACTCAGCCAGCACAGAGTTTCCTCTTACATCAGAGTCTGCAGGATGCCCCCCAAAAAATTAGCATATTGTGATAAAGTTCATTATTTTCTGTAATGTACTGATAAACATTAAACATTAGACTTTCATATATTTTAGATTCATTACACACAACTGAAGTAGTTCAAGCCTTTTCTTGTTTTAATATTGATGATTTTGGCATACAGCTCATGAAAACCCAAAAATCCTATCTCAAAAAATTAGCATATTTCATCCGACCAATAAAAGAAAAGTGTTTTTAATACAAAAAAAGTCAACCTTCAAATAATTATGTTCAGTTATGCACTCAATACTTGGTCGGGAATCCTTTTGCAGAAATGACTGCTTCAATGCGGCGTGGCATGGAGGCAACCAGCCTGTGGCACTGCTGAGGTGTTATGGAGGCCCAGGATGCTTCGATAGCGGCCTTAAGCTCATCCAGAGTGTTGGGTCTTGCGTCTCTCAACTTTCTCTTCCCAATATCCCACAGATTCTCTATGGGGTTCAGGTCAGGAGAGTTGGCAGGCCAATTGAGCACAGTAATACCATGGTCAGTAAACCATTTACCAGTGGTTTTGGCACTGTGAGCAGGTGCCAGGTCGTGCTGAAAAATGAAATCTTCATCTCCATAAAGCTTTTCAGCAGATGGAAGCATGAAGTGCTCCAAAATCTCCTGATAGCTAGCTGCATTGACCCTGCCCTTGATAAAACACAGTGGACCAACACCAGCAGCTGACATGGCACCCCAGACCATCACTGACTGTGGGTACTTGACACTGGACTTCAGGCATTTTGGCATTTCCCTCTCCCCAGTCTTCCTCCAGACTCTGGCACCTTGATTTCCGAATGACATGCAAAATTTGCTTTCATCCGAAAAAAGTACTTTGGACCACTGAGCAACAGTCCAGTGCTGCTTCTCTGTAGCCCAGGTCAGGCGCTTCTGCCGCTGTTTCTGGTTCAAAAGTGGCTTGACCTGGGGAATGCGGCACCTGTAGCCCATTTCCTGCACACGCCTGTTCACGGTGGCTCTGGATGTTTCTACTCCAGACTCAGTCCACTGCTTCCGCAGGTCCTCCAAGGTCTGGAATCGGTCCTTCTCCACAATCTTCTTCAGGGTCCGGTCACCTCTTCTCGTTGTGCAGCGTTCTCTGCCACACTTTTTCCTTCCCACAGACTTCCCACTGAGGTGCCTTGATACAGCACTCTGGGAACAGCCTATTAGTTCAGAAATTTCTTTCTGTGTCTTACCCTCTTGCTTGAGGGTGTCAATGATGGCCTTCTGGACAGCAGTCAGGTCGGCAGTCTTACCCATGATTGCGGTTTTGAGTAATGAACCAGGCTGGGAGTTTTTAAAAGCCTCAGGAATCTTTTGCAGGTGTTTAGAGTTAATTAGTTGATTCAGATGATTAGGTTAATAGCTTGTTTAGAGAACCTTTTCATGATATGCTAATTTTTTGAGATAGGAATTTTGGGTTGTCATGAGCTGTATGCCAAAATCATCAATATTAAAACAAGAAAAGGCTTGAACTACTTCAGTTGTGTGTAATGAATCTAAAATATATGAAAGTCTAATGTTTATCAGTACATTACAGAAAATAATGAACTTTATCACAATATGCTAATTTTTTGAGAAGGACCTGTATATCAGTGCCCCCTTACATTATTGTATTCATTCACCTTCTTACATCAGTGACCCCCCCCTCAGAATGGCCTGGCGGCACTGTCACTGACCTCCTCTCAGGTGCACCGTGCGGGGCTCAGTCAGACGGCTCCAGCTTGGTGGCTCTGATCTCCTCTCCCCAGTCCACACGTCTGTTTCTTCCCGGGCCGTAACCCCCATCCCGGCAGCACTTCCACTCTTGACTCCTTTCTAGGATCCCCTCAGAGACTGTAGACATGATAAAAGACAAGAGATGGTCAGAGGCTGCGGACACGATACAGGAGGTGGTCAGAGGCTGCGGACATACTACAGGAGGGGGACAGAGGCTACGGACATACTACAGGAGGGGGACAGAGGCTGCGGACATACTACAGGAGGGGGACAGAGGCTACGGACATACTACAGGAGGGGGACAGAGGCTACGGACATACTACAGGAGGGGGACAGAGGCTACGGACATACTACAGGAAGGGGACAGAGGCTACGGACATACTACAGGAGGGGGACAGAGGCTGCGGACATACTACAGGAGGGGGACAGAGGCTGCGGACATACTACAGGAGGGGGACAGAGGCTGCGGACATACTACAGGAGGGGGACAGAGGCTGCGGACATACTACAGGAGGGGGACAGAGGCTGCGGACATACTACAGGAGGGGGACAGAGGCTGCGGACATACTACAGGAGGGGGACAGAGGCTGCGGACATACTACAGGAGGGGGACAGAGGTTGCGGACATACTACAGGAGGGGGACAGAGGCTGCGGACATACTACAGGAGGGGGACAGAGGCTGCGGACATACTACAGGAGGGGGACAGAGGCTGCGGACATACTACAGGAGGGGGACAGAGGCTGTGGACATACTACAGGAGGGGGACAGAGGCTGCGGACATACTACAGGAGGGGGACAGAGGCTGCGGACATACTACAGGAGGGGGACAGAGGCTGCGGACATACTACAGGAGGGGGACAGAGGCTGCGGACATACTATAGGAGGTGCCGGTGGAGACAGGCTGTGGACATGATGGTGCCCTCCTCACCCCCTCACAGTAGCCTCCTCCTCTGTCCACCACCATATTACTTCTCCACATCATCAGTGTGCTGTGTCCTCCTCCTGTGCCCCTTTCACCATTCCACAGGTCAGTGCTGCACTGTGCTGCCCTGACCTGTGGAGAGGTGAAAGGGGCACAGGAACCAGAGGAGGACACAGTACACACTGATGATTTTGAGAAGTAATATGGTGGTGGACAGAGCACATCAGTCTCTCCCCTGCATGGCACGGCTTCAGGCTCCCAGGACGCCAGGCTCTCACTCGCTTGTATCCCCCCCAGTTTCACTGACCTTGAAACTCGAGTTGAGTCTGTCCTCCTCACCCCTGGGCCCTGTCAGTGCTCCGAGTCTGCTCGCTCCGAGTCCTCCTCCACCTATGAGTGCATGGCATGCAATGCACTCACTACAGGTGTCGCACCAGCCGCTGTGGCCTTTTCAAAAATGGCGCCAGCGGCGCCATCACGTTACCGCGCGTGCGCCACCCGGCCGAGCGTGAACAAGTTTCCCTGAGCTCGGCCGGCTTTCGGAACGGCGCATGCGCAGTTGTATGACCGGCTCGCGGCCATCTTTTTTATGGGCGCCGGTGCCCATAACGGACTTTAACGTACACCCCGAAAAAGGGGTTAAATTCGCGGACTGTACGTAAATCTAGGTACGGTTGGCAACACTGGGTGTCAGACTGACACGCCGCACTCGCAAATGTCGCGCTGCGTGCCCCCACGGGCACGCGGTGGCATGTTATCCTGCTGGATGTCATATGACGCCCAGTCAGGATAACAGAACCACTTCCCGGACGTCAATATGCTATTGACCGGGCGAGAAGTGGTTAAGTAATGGATATTTTAGAAAGATGGCAACTAAATAACTGGGGCAGGTTAGAAACCTGTAGCTTTCTACTTCCGAAGCTGCCATCACACAGGGTCTCTCTGTGCTGTAACATGCTTTGACTTTCCCAAGGATGGAGAGAGTCTTGTGGTGGAGATTTTTCAAATCCATATTTATAACAAGAAGCTTCAAGGGAACTCTCTAATTAAAAGGATTCTACGTGTATATATGGTTGTATATGTTTTTACAATACTTTATTATTAAGGTGACTTCTATAGTGGTAGAACATGTTTAGAACACTTAGCATACACAGCTGTGGAATTTCATCTGACAAAAGGCTTATCTGACCATTTGTTGGCATGCTGAGGTGAATTCAAAGGAGGTGGGAGGTGACAAAGGAACAGGTTGGGTCCTGGATTAACTGAGTCCCTCACCCAATCTAGCAACCCCCTACCCCTCAAGGGAATGCAAGGTCTTAGCATATGGAAAGGGGGGGTGAGGAGGGGTGGGGTTTTACAAGGGTGTGTATATATCTGGATGCAGACCCAAAGCTCAGTCCTTTTTAGAATGAAGATCTGAAGTAGCAGCATGGTGACGTAGTATCTCTCTATCTCTCTCTCTCTCTCCCTCTCTCTTTGCCTCTCTCTCTCCCTCTCTCTTTGCCTCTCTCTCTCCCTCTCTCTCTCTCTCACTCTCTCATTTTTAAGAAGATTAATCTTACTTCGCTTTTGCTCTCTTGTTCCTATTATCATGTAACATTGGTCATAGGTGATATCATTTTAGGTTATAGCTATGTTCCTATTTTGTATTGTGTAACATTTGTATCATCTTGCTATGAGGTGGTATCATTTCTGTAAAAATAAATGTAATTGTTTTCTCTTTTTGCACCGCTATCGTTTGATTTCATTTTATATAGACAAAAGGTTTAATCACTTATAGTAAGCATTTACGCGAGGTTATGACTATCTCACTAACAGTCAGAAATCCAATTGTGAAGACAGTTGCCTCCTTCATCAATTACAGTTAGAGCCTAAGGCACTTTGTCTTAATTGCTTTGGCATTATTGGTATGCACTGCATCCTTATCTGGCAATGCGGCCTCATCACACCTCTTCTTATGATGGCAATGTCCAAGCACTTTAGGTACAGCCGGCTTTAAAAGGAAAGTATCACCAAAGATTTATTGCCATACTTCTCTACATTTCTGCACTCCAGTGACTTAAATTCAGAGTGGTCCAGGCTCTAGAAGGATCTTGACTTTACCGGCAGCTGGTCAGCCTCTCCATGCCACTAAGAGCCAGCCAGGTCTGCCCCCTCCACAGCCCAGCATTTCGGTTAGTGCTAGAGCGGTAGCTGATGGTCCCCGCTCATTACTAAGAGAGAACTGAGCAATAAGCGGTCATGTGATCTCTCAATTCTTAGGCTTAGAGCCAACAGGGTCCCTCTCCCTCCTTTCCCCCCTCCCCCTTAAAGGATAGCCATTAATTGCTTAGACATTGAATTGACAATGGTTATGATTATACATAATAGTATGTAATTTTTGTTTCTAGAATTTCTACTATTTACCTGTACCTATATATGAGATAGAAGTTCCTGAGGAAGCGGCTGCCTCCACGAAACTTGTCAACATATATTCCTAATCTCATAGGACTATCAAGCCAAGCAATATTTCATCCCGTGGATGATGATTGGTAGTATCAATGTTTGTGTATCTATGATATATGTTTTTACTAAAGCTTTTTAACTGGATGAAATAAAGATTTGTCATATTTTTTTAATATCATGTGATATATTTGTGTCCATTGGAGGAGTATTTAAAATCCTACCACATATTTGTACTGTTGGTAGAGCCAGTAGGGGACAGCTGCAGCATCAGACTAATGCTGCACCCATATTGGTATTGTGACAGCAGGAAGGTAAAGTCACCTGGTTGCATCCAGGGGGGTAGATATATTTCGCCCAGATTCAGGCTTTACGCCGACTTATACAACTAGGTGGAGAGTTGTATAAGCCCAGCTGAGGCTAGTGGGCTCATGGATGACTCATACCTCTAGGGAGAGTGTGGGGCGTCGTGCAGACAGGGAGTTGATGAGACCAGCTGAAGCTTGTCAGCTCATTTAGGCCTCTATAAGAACTCCCAGTGTCATGGATATGCAGTAGTGTTTGTCTCTCAGCTTACCTTCCTTCCCATGTGTTCATCTTAGAGGCCTGAGCCCTTTCACCTGGCTTCCTTTATAATCTCCTCCCAGCCAGACTCCACCCCAGGCCCTATCACAGAACACTATATTAACCTGTGCACTGCAAGCCTGCTTGGCGGATCAACGTGTTTGTTAGGCATCGTGTGTTTGGGTTCCTGCCTGCCGTGTGCTACGTCTGTCTCTCTGTTACATATTTGGCTTGTCCTCGACTATCCCTGTCTGCTCGTGACCCTTGACCTTCGGCTCGTTCTTTCGTTATCCTTGTCTGCTTGTGGCCCCTGACCTTCAGCTTGTTATTCGGTTCTCTCATATCTTGTGCTGCTGCTTCCCCTCTTTTCCCCTTCTCCTACGGGGCGTGAGCTAGGAAACTCCAGGGGCCGCGACCTGGTCCCAGCCTGCAGCATAACATCCTCACCACTAGAGGCCCTGGAGAAGACCTGCTGGGTCTTAGACTCCGCGCCCTGGGGAATCTTGGCTCTAGCTTCCGTTAGGATCCCGGTTGTGCTCCTCTGGTCCCGCTTTCCACAACCACCCAGTTTCCTATCCGCAGCAGTCAGCCATAGGGTTCACTACATTGCGGTGCACTCCTGTCCCCCTACGGTGTGCATCTGTCACCTGGCCACAGGTGACCTTGACAGTTTGATCAGCCATGAACCCGGCTGACATCCCGTTACCCGTGGATGATCCGTTGCAGGGCATAGTTTGCAGACTTGAAACCCAGGAATCGAATCAGACTCAGGTGATGCGATTCCTCCAGGATCTGGCTTCTCGCTTTGAGCAGCTTCAGGCCTCCTTGGGAACCCTGAATCCGCAACCTCAAATACAACCAGCGGCTGCACCTATTGCACCAGTCGCAGCCACACACTCACTACAACTGCCAGCTCCGTCCCGTTTCTCTGGGGACTCCAAGGCTTGCAGGGGGTTCCTTAGCCAATGCACAATTCATTTTGAGCTCCAGCCCCAAAACTTCCTGTCTGATCGGGCTAAGGTAGCCTATATCATTTCCCTCCTCTCTGGTGAAGCTTTAG
The DNA here is from genome assembly GCA_029206835.1 of Rana muscosa. Lineage (NCBI taxonomy): Eukaryota > Metazoa > Chordata > Amphibia > Anura > Ranidae > Rana > Rana muscosa. The sequence goes on from CM055118.1 coordinate 161,045,260, forward strand.
CCTGGGCAGCCCCTCTGTGGGAACTGAATGATCCAGTGGTTTCTAGCCTGTCTGGCTTCTTGAAACTTTTTCGGAATATCTTCGAAGAACCGGCTCGTGTCTCTTCAGCGGCCAGCGCCCTTTTACGTCTCCGCCAAGAGTCTGCTTCTGTGGGACAGTATGCCCTTCATTTCCGCATACTGTCGGCTGAGTTGAGCTGGAACAATGAGGCCTTAGTCGCAACCTTTTTGCATGGCCTGTCTGATAGACTGAAGGATGAATTAGCAGGAAGAACCATCCCCACTGATCTGGCCGGCGTTATCTCCTTGTGTAACCAGATCGATATTCGCTTTCAGGAGAGGACCTTAGAAAAGCAACGCCAGCACTCCTTGGTTCTTAGTCAGCCTGAGCTCCCCTCTCTTCTACCCGTAGAGCATCTCCTACCAGCTGAGGAACCCATGCAGCTGGGTCGGACCAGGCTATCCCCCGAGGAACGTGCTAGGCGCAGAACTCTTGGTCTGTGTCTTTACTGTGGGGGCAAAGGTCATTTTCGTGACACTTGCTCTCTTTGTCCAGAAAAACGTTCGGGTCCACTTCATCTGGAAAGTGGAGTATTGGACCCAGAAATATCACCTTCCCCTTCTCGTCTTCTGCTTTCTGTGTTCCTTCATGTTGGTGCTTCTTCTCATTCGGTCTCAGCATATCTGGATTCCGGAGCCGCTGGTAATTTTATGGACTGGGAAATCGCATCGTCCATGAGACTTACTCTTTTGCCCCTCACCACACCATTGGTGGTCTTGGCGATTGATGGTACTGTTCTCCCAGGGGGACCTATCCGCTTCCAGACCCTCCCTGTTAAGATGTCGGTAGGGACACTCCACCAGGAGTGGATATCCTTCCTTATCTTACCCAAGGCCTCAACGCCTATAATTTTGGGTCTCCCATGGTTACAGCTCCATTCTCCTCATGTGGACTGGACTACTGGACAGATCCTGGCTTGGGGTCCCTCCTGTTCCTCGTCCTGCCTACCCAAGGTTGCCCCCTGTGAATCTGAGCCGGTCATTCATTCCAGGTTGCATAACCATTTACATTTCTCTGTCCCTAACCACCCTTGGACGCACAGCCAGGCTAGCTTGTCTACAAGTCCTGCAGTCGCTACGTCTTGCGATGCGATTCAGGTAGTCGCTACACCTGACTCAGCTATTCACTCTGCCTCTGTACTAGTTATGCCAGTCCAGCCCATGCCCAGTGAGCCTCCTACTTTTTCTTGTTCGGGACATTCTGCTTGTCCTTCAGCTATTCAGTTTGACTCCGGCGACATGTCACCCTCTAACCAACCTGACTTCAGGGTTCCACTGACATCTGCCCAGTCTGATGGTCCTGTGCAAGATGACCAGTTCCCCTTTAAGGGTCTAGGGGACCCTCCTCAGATTCCTGTTGATCCTCTCATGCCCTTGCTTATTCCTAGAGAGCCGTTGGTCCTCAATAGATCTTCTTGTCATCTCCCTACCTCGTTTTCGGTCTCTGAGGATAATCTTAAGTACGAGGTTAGACAAGTTCTGGATTCTCGGCTCTGCAGAGGCATTCTTCAGTACCTTGTGCATTGGAGAGGTTTTGGTCCTGAGGAGGCGTCTTGGATCGCTGCATCTGATGTCGCTGCACCTCATCTGTTGAGAAGGTTTCATCAGAGATTTCCCTTTAAGCCTGGGCCCAGGCGGGGGAGGGCCCATAAGAGGGAGGGTACTGTCATGGATATGCAGTAGTGTTTGTCTCTCAGCTTACCTTCCTTCCCATGTGTTCATCTTAGAGGCCTGAGCCCTTTCACCTGGCTTCCTTTATAATCTCCTCCCAGCCAGACTCCACCCCAGGCCCTATCACAGAACACTATATTAACCTGTGCACTGCAAGCCTGCTTGGCGGATCAACGTGTTTGTTAGGCATCGTGTGTTTGGGTTCCTGCCTGCCGTGTGCTACGTCTGTCTCTCTGTTACATATTTGGCTTGTCCTCGACTATCCCTGTCTGCTCGTGACCCTTGACCTTCGGCTCGTTCTTTCGTTATCCTTGTCTGCTTGTGGCCCCTGACCTTCAGCTTGTTATTCGGTTCTCTCATATCTTGTGCTGCTGCTTCCCCTCTTTTCCCCTTCTCCTACGGGGCGTGAGCTAGGAAACTCCAGGGGCCGCGACCTGGTCCCAGCCTGCAGCATAACATCCTCACCACTAGAGGCCCTGGAGAAGACCTGCTGGGTCTTAGACTCCGCGCCCTGGGGAATCTTGGCTCTAGCTTCCGTTAGGATCCCGGTTGTGCTCCTCTGGTCCCACTTTCCACAACCACCCAGTTTCCTATCCGCAGCAGTCAGCCATAGGGTTCACTACATTGCGGTGCACTCCTGTCCCCCTACGGTGTGCATCTGTCACCTGGCCACAGGTGACCTTGACACCCAGATTCATTAGGTGTTAGCTCATGCCTGGACCCAGACCTGTGTGGACTGTCTAGGGAGAGTGAACCCCTGTGCGGTGAGACAAAGCCTGTGTGGCTATTTGCTTGGACATTTAAAACCAGGGACTTAGGGACTAGGACAGCACTAGGCTGATCCCAGTTGTTAGTTAGGAAACCTGTATGTTTAGTCAGAGGTCAAGTTGACCAGGATTTATTTTATTTATGTTTCTTTTGCTTTGCTGTGTTTTGTCACTGTAAATAGAAAATAAACCGCACCTTTTTGATTTTGAAAACCACAACCTCCGTTTGCTGGGCCTGTTTTTGTGTGGGGAGCCCATCCCGGGGGTCACACACACCCGCTGCCGAGCTAACCCCCTCACAGTTGGTGGAGAACCAGTGGCAGTTTTTTTTTAAGCCAGCATGGAGGAGATACTGAAGCAGCTGGCTCTAGCAAATGCCAATCAACAGCAGACAAATGCAGGTTTGCAAAAGAGCCTTGCAGCTCATCAACAGAGCCTTGCAGCTCAACAACAGAACTTCGCAGCCCAGCAGCAAGCTCATCAACAGAGCCTTGCAGCCCAGCAGCAGACAAACGCAACTTTGCAACAGAGTCTGGAGGCTCAGCAACAAGCCCAGCAGCAATCTGAGGCCCGCTTCATAGACCTGTTGCAGAAGCAAGAGCAGAGACTACAACAACAGATGGAAGCAGTAATGCAGCAACGTCCGCAGACCAGTGAGGAAAGCCGTCCCACTAATACCGCGTCCTTTGGGGTGAGTCGTTTATTGACAAAAATGACTGGAGAGGATGATCCAGAGGTATTTTTGACCACATTTGAAAGGACCGCTGAAAGAGAAAAGTGGCCTGAGGAGCAGTGGGCTGGACTGGTGGCTCCTCTGTTAACTGGTGAATCGCAGAAAGCTTACTATGACCTAGAGCCTAACCAAGCAAAAGACTATGTGATGCTAAAAGCTGAAATTTTGGCAAGGCTGGGTGTCACCCAGGCTGTCCGGGCTCAGCGTGTGCATAACTGGACTTTCCAGCTTGGAAAACCCCCCAGGTCTCAAATGTATGATCTCATTCACCTGAGCAGAAAGTGGCTACAGCCAGAGACTTTGTCCGCACCAAAGATTGTGGAACGTGTTGTAATGGATCGGTTTTTGAGAGCTCTTCCTACTGCCATCCAAAAGTGGGTAAGCCATGGAGACCCAGAGACGGCCGATGGTCTTGTGGATCGTGTGGAGAAATACTTGGCTACAGAGAACCTGACGGCCTCTTCCAGAGACACTCGGACTTTCCACCCTAAGACCAGACCATCCCCAGGGGCGGATAAGAGGATTCCAAGGGGTGAGGGTGGAGAGAGTGAGAGGGTGGGAGCTCTACCCCAAGTTTGGCGAGAACAGCCTGGGAAATCAGCGGCTCAAGAGGCGGCAAGAAGGATCGTTTGCTACCGCTGCCGGCAAGCGGGACATATTGCAGCCAATTGCCCGGTTGTGGAGGAACCCATGCAGTGTGACTTTCTGACGGGCAGACGTCAGTCGCTGTGTGCGACAGTCGCATGCACTGCCATTCGAGGAACTGAGAAACATTTATGCAAAATGTGTGTTAATGGTAGAAATGTTGTGGTATTGCTGGATTCAGGTAGCCTTGTGACCCTGATAAAGGCTGAGTTAGTTAAAACAGAGGTCTTTGGGAATAGCAAGGTAGCTGTTATTTGTGTGCATGGGGACACCCGAGAGTATCCAGTGACTACAGTGTGTTTCGAGACCCCCAAAGGTACCCTCTCTCATCCAGTGGGCTTAGTATCTCAGTTACCGCATGACGCCATTGTGGGAAGGGATTTTCCGAAGTTCTGGGAACTGTGGGATGATCCTGAGCCCCCCACTGGTGCCCCTATGTACCAGGAATGTGATAGCCAGAATTCCCCTGAGAGTGGTGAGGACTCTCCGGAATTTCCCTTATCAGTATTGGCAGGGGAGACTCAAGAAACTGGAGAGGAGCCCACCTCCTCAGACAAAAACCTACCGTCTGTGGAGTTTTCTGATCTTGAGGTTCACAGGGAAAACTTTGCCACAGAACAGTTGAAAGACCCCGCCCTAATAAAGGCACGGGAAAACGTAGTGAAAATAGATGGCGAGTTAGTGAACCCAGATAATACCTGCACTTACCCATACTTCAGCGTAGAGAAGGACCTACTGTATCGGGTGGCAAAAAGGGCAGAAGAAACCGTTGAGCAGCTTGTGGTGCCCAAACCTTACAGGAAGTTGGTGTTGGAGTTGGCCCATGGGCACATTCTTGGAGGTCATCTGGGGACAGAGAAAACCCGAGAGAGGGTATTACAGAGATTCTATTGGCCGGGGGTGATGAAGGACATAGAAAATTATTGTTCCTCCTGCCCTGTGTGTCAGAGGTCGGCCCCGATGCCACATTTCCGTAGCCCGCTGGTCCCTCTACCCATCATTGAGGTCCCGTTTGAGAGGATCGCCATGGATTTGGTAGGGCCTATAATCAAGTCCGCTAGGGGGCACCAGTACATATTAGTTATAATGGACTATGCCACCCGTTATCCAGAAGCGATCCCTCTCCGAAATACCTCGGCCAAAACCATAGCCAAAGAGCTATCTCTTGTGTTTAGCCGGGTGGGTATTTGTAAAGAACTGCTTACGGACCAAGGTACACCCTTTATGTCCCGGGTTATGAAGGAGCTGTGTAAATTGTTCAAAGTGACGCAATTACGTACATCTGTGTATCACCCCCAAACCGATGGGCTGGTTGAAAGATTCAACAAAACCCTAAAACAAATGTTGAAGAAAGTGGTGGATAGAGATGGAAAGGATTGGGACTGTCTACTTCCTTATCTGATGTTTGCTATTAGGGAGGTGCCCCAATCCTCTACGGGATTCTCCCCCTTTGAGTTACTGTATGGGAGACACCCAAGAGGGCTGTTGGATATTGCCAAGGAAACTTGGGAAAGTGAGAGTTCTCCCCACAGGAGTGTGATTGAGCATGTCGCCCTGATGCAAGACCGAATTGCACAGGTAATGCCCATCGTGAAGGAACATTTGGCCCAAGCGCAGTTAGCACAGCAGAGAGTGTACAACCGTGGAGCCAAGACCCGTACCTTTTCCCCGGGGGATAGGATACTGGTACTTGTCCCTACGGTTGAAAGTAAATTCCTTGCCAAATGGCAAGGCCCCTATGAGATAATGGAAAAAGTGAGCGAAGTGAATTACAAGGTCAGACAACCAGGAAGGCGAAAGCCCGAACAGATCTATCACGTTAATCTTTTGAAAGCCTGGAGGGATAGAGAGTCCCTAGTCGCAGACACTTGGTCACCAGCTCAAACTGGTTGCGTGATTCCTGAGGTTGGAATAGCAGCCACCTTGTCACAACCCCAACAACAGGAGGTTAAGGAGTTTGTGCTTCGCAACAAGGAGGTATTCTCTGAGCTGCCGGGACAAACATCTGGGGTAGAGCATGACATCATTACCCCGCCCGGTGAAAGGGTGAAGTTAAAACCCTATCGGATCCCAGAGGCCCGACGGGAGGCAATACGGGAGGAAGTACAGAAAATGCTGAACTTAGGGGTGATAGAGGAGTCCCAAAGTGATTGGTCTAGTCCCATTGTGTTGGTGCCTAAACCGGATGGGAGCTGGCGATTTTGTAACGATTTTCGTCAGTTGAACAAAGTTACAAAATTTGACACCTACCCCATGCCACGTATAGATGAGTTGATCGACCGGCTGGGAACAGCCCGATACATGACGACTCTTGACCTCACAAAAGGGTATTGGCAAATCCCCCTGGCCAAGTCGGCCAAAGAGAAAACCGCATTTGTAACCCCAGACGGGGCGTTCCAATATAAAAGAATGCCGTTCGGGTTACAGAATGCGCCGGCCACATTCCAGCGGAAAATGGACCAGATGCTGAGGCCCCATCGGAAGTATGCTGCGGCTTACCTGGATGACGTAATTGTCCATAGCACAGATTGGGCCTCACATCTGCCAAAAGTGCAAGCAGTCCTGGACTCTGTTCGGGAAGCGGGGTTTACGGCTAACCCCAAGAAGTGTACCATTGGGCAGGAGGAGGCCAAATATCTTGGGTACACCATTGGGAGGGGAGTAATAAAACCCCAACTCAACAAAGTCGAGGCCATCCAGAGTTGGCCACGTCCCAACAGCAAGAAGCAGGTACGAGCCTTTCTGGGAATCGCTGGGTATTATCGGCGATTCATTCCCCACTTTGCTTCTAAGGCTGTGCCCCTAACCAACCTGACGAAGGGGAAAGGGTCGGTCATGATTAAATGGACCCCCGAGGCTGAGGCAGCATTCCAATTCTTGAAACAAGCCTTATGTAGCCAGCCAGTGTTGTACTCACCCGACTTCTCTAAAGACTTTGTCGTACAAAGTGATGCGTCAGATGTGGGGTTAGGAGCAGTATTGTCCCAGGTCTGGAACGGGGAAGAGCACCCAGTCATTTACCTCAGCAGGAAGTTGAAGTCCCATGAGGTAAATTACGCCACCGTTGAAAAGGAGTGTTTAGCGGTGAAGTGGGCTCTAGATTCCCTTCGGTACTACCTGCTAGGTAGGCACTTTGACATGGTTACGGATCACGCTCCGTTAAAGTGGATGGCTCAAAACAAGGAAACAAATAGAAGAGTGAATAGGTGGTTCCTGGCCCTCCAGGAATTCAACTTCACAGTAAAGCATCGCCCTGGCGTTCAAATGGGGAATGTGGATGCTTTGTCTCGAGTACATGAATGCCTGATTGCTGGTGTTCCAACCCCGAGGTTAAAACAAGAGGGGGGGGGTATGTGACAGCAGGAAGGTAAAGTCACCTGGTTGCATCCAGGGGGGTAGATATATTTCGCCCAGATTCAGGCTTTACGCCGACTTATACAACTAGGTGGAGAGTTGTATAAGCCCAGCTGAGGCTAGTGGGCTCATGGATGACTCATACCTCTAGGGAGAGTGTGGGGCGTCGTGCAGACAGGGAGTTGATGAGACCAGCTGAAGCTTGTCAGCTCATTTAGGCCTCTATAAGAACTCCCAGATTCATTAGGTGTTAGCTCATGCCTGGACCCAGACCTGTGTGGACTGTCTAGGGAGAGTGAACCCCTGTGCGGTGAGACAAAGCCTGTGTGGCTATTTGCTTGGACATTTAAAACCAGGGACTTAGGGACTAGGACAGCACTAGGCTGATCCCAGTTGTTAGTTAGGAAACCTGTATGTTTAGTCAGAGGTCAAGTTGACCAGGATTTATTTTATTTATGTTTCTTTTGCTTTGCTGTGTTTTGTCACTGTAAATAGAAAATAAACCGCACCTTTTTGATTTTGAAAACCACAACCTCCGTTTGCTGGGCCTGTTTTTGTGTGGGGAGCCCATCCCGGGGGTCACACACACCCGCTGCCGAGCTAACCCCCTCACAGTATGTACAATTGTTTTTTGATTTCCCACATCTTCTCCTTTGAGGAGAATCTCTTGAAAGAAAAGAAAGGTCTTACCAGTGACGGCCAGTCCATTAGGGGCGCCACCCCCTCTCTCCTCTCCACCCCCTATATGCAGTAGATAGATTCATGCAAAGCATAGTTCACGTTTTGCAAAAATTTTAAAAATGCACCCACATTAATAAAATGAAAATGTGCATTTATTAAATTTTTGCAAGGAAGTCTGCAGAGCAGTGCAACTGCGATCACAATATCGAGGGTGCACTGCAAAAGCTTCACATCCCAGCCCCGGGTCTGTCTGAAGGTACGATCTTCTGTTACAGGGCTGAAGAAAATAAACTGTGGACTACAGGTGCTGTGACTTCACCATCCTGCTGCCACCGCTGCATTTTTGGGTCCCTATGTTATGTTGGCAGAAGAAACCTGTGTTCTTTCCATTCACAGGTGCCTGTGAATAGATGACACGGCTGTGTGGGCAGAGCCACACACAGCTGCACTAAATGAAAGAATTATTCAGGGAGCTGCACCTTGCTATTTAGGTGTTTGGGTTCCAGAATGCAACCACATTTCCACCAATGAGCAGGCATTGAAATGCATGGGTTTTCTAGGGAACAATGATGCCACTGCCAAATTATCAATTCATCTTACCCACCTGCTTTGGGGCTTTGAGGTACCTGTTTGTTTTTTTCATATGGAATATTTCTTTCTTTCTTTGTAAAGGTGCAATTATTTTTTTTAACCACTTCCGCTCAAGAAGATTTTACCCCCTTCATGACTAGACCATTTTTGATATTCGGCAGTGCACTACTCATAAGCCTTGTACACACGATACGAAAATCAGATGGGAAAATTCGTAAGACTTGTCTGCGGATTTTCGGATCGTTAGTACGGTGCTTTCGGCAGCCAATTTCACTTTTTCGTCAGACTTTAAAATTTTTGTCTGATGTGAACTCAACGTCTGATTTTTCGGATGGCCAGTACAGAAATCGTCACACAAAAGTCGAAAACACAAACGCGCATGATCGGAATCAGGGACCGACCGGGAAGAGTTCGGTTTTGTAAACTACAATTCGTAATCTAGAATTAACATTCGTGATGCAGCAATTGATGAAATGTCGAAATGCAGCGAACATTCTCATCTTCTTTAAAGTGGTTGTAATCCCTATCAAAAAAAAAACCTGCAATACAAAGGCATAATGAGCTAGTATGCATAGCATACTAGCTCATTATGAATTACTTACCTCACATCAAAGCCGTCCTCGTACCCCCCTCTGGCCGTCGACATCTCTCCCGGGGGTTACTTCCGGGTATCACGGTTTCGGCGTTGGCCGGAGCCGCGAATATGTCACTCCCGCGAATACGGGAGCCGACGGTAACGGCACACTCACTGAAGCAACGGCACATACGTGCTATTGCTTCAGTGTGCTTCAGTGCGCATGTGCCGATGACATCGGCACATGCAAGGGACATGGGATACCTCCTAAACTGTTATTATAGGCTTACCTTTAACATAAAGCGATATAAACGAAAAAAGACTGAAAATAAAAAAAATATATATTTTTTACTTTCTGTTATAAAACCTGCCCAATAAAATTGTAAAAATTCTTCAGAAATTTTGGCCAAAATGTATTCTGCTAAAAAAAAAAAAAAAACATCCCAGCAAGTGCATATTGATTGGTTTGCATGAAAACGATAGTGCCTACAAACTATGGTATCTATACTGATATTTTAAATTTTTGTTATATTACTAATGGCGGCGACCAACGTCTTATAGTGGGACTGTGATAGTACAACCGCCAATCTGACACTAATGCCTACTATAAAGGGGAAGTCCCATTCAAATGGCCCTTTGGGCTACTTTTGCTGATCCTCGTGTTAGTAAAAGTTTGGTGAGTGACAATTCGCGCTTTTCAGCCTTGTGCTTTTCAGTCCGTTACAGCGTGATGAATGTGTTATCTCCATTACAAACGCTAGTTTTACCAGAACGAGCGCTCCCGTCTCATACTTTATTCTGAGCATGCGCGTTTTTTTCCCCCTCGGAAAAGCATACACACGAGCGGTTTTCGCGACGAGAAAAAGACTGATGGGAAACACGACGGGAAAAAATAGAGCAGGTTCTAAAATTTTTGCAGGCAGTTTTCTCGTTGGGAAAAGTGCTATGGAGCATACACACGACCGGTTTTCCCGACCAATCTAAAAAATGGCAATTTTCTCGTCGGGAAAACCGGTCGTGTGTACGAGGCATGAGGATACTTTCACACTGAGGTGCTTTACAGGCGCTATAGCGCTAAAAATAGCGCATGTAAAGCGCCTCTCCTCTCACTCCAGTGTGAAAGCCCGAGTGCTTTGACACTGGAGTGGTGCGCTTGCAGGACACTCAAAAAAGTCCTACAAGCAGCATCTTTGAGGCGCTGTAGGAGTGGTGTGTACAGTGCTCCTACAGCGCCCCTGTCCATTGAAGCGCCGGCAAAGGAAAAAATCTACAGAAAATTGCATAGTGTGTATCCAGCTTTAATTATGCAAAACCGCGCTCTTCAAAACCGTGCTCTCCTGTTATTCCACACCTTCCCCCTTCGACTGACACTCACCAGATGCTTTGACCCAAACACTGTAAAGGCCAGTCTGCACTTTTTTTTAAACAATGCCAAGCTCTATGCCTCCATTCTCCTCTCCCTTTCAACGCAACTGTTTATCAAACGAAAATTTTCAGTAAAAAATATAATAAAAATTATTTTAACGTCAGTACCCAAAAATATTCATAGGTGACGCTACAGTATAAAAGTCTTTACAGCTCATCAGTTTATAGTTAATCAAGCGCTCTTGAGCTAGAATTATTGCTCTCACTCATTTGATACCTCACATGTGTGGTACGACCACATTTTTTAGTTATTTTTACTTTCTTGCTATCACAAGGGGTTAATAAACCCCTATGTGACAGCATTGGGCAGGACATACAGTCAGGTCCATAAATATTGGGACAGTGGCACAATTCTAACCCTTTTGGCGCTATACACCACCACAATGGATTTAAAATGAAACAAACAAGATATGCTTTAACTGCAGACTTTCAGCTTTAATTTAAGGGTATTTACATTCAAATCAGGTGAACGGTGTAGGAATTACAACAGTTTGTATATGTGCCTCCCACTTTTTAAGGGACCATAAGTAATGGGACAGATTAACAATCATAAATCAAACTTTCACTTTTTAATACTTTGTTGCAAATCCTTTGCAGTTAATTACAGCCTGAAGTCTGGAACGCATAGACATCACCAGACGCTGGGTTTCATCCCTGGTGATGCTCTGCCAGGCCTCTACTGCAACTGTCTTCAGTTCCTGCTTGTTCTTGGGGCATTTTCCCTTCAGTTTTGTCTTCAGCAATTGAAATGCATGCTCAATCGGATTCAGGTCAGGTGATTGACTTGGCCATTGCATAACATTCCACTTCTTTCCCTTAAAAAACTCTTTGGTTGCTTTCGCAGTATGCTTCGGGTCATTGTCCATCTGCACTGTGAAGCGCCGTCCAATGAGTTCTGAAGCATTTGGCTGAATATGAGCAGATAATATTGCCCCAAACACTTCAGAATTCATCCTGCTGCTTTTGTCAGCAGTCACATCATCAATAAATACATGAGAACCAGTTCCATTGGCAGCCATACATGCCCACGCCATGACACTACCACCACCATGCTTCACTGATGAGGTGGTATGCTTTGGATCATGAGCAGTTCCTTTCCTTCTCCATACTCTTCCCATCACTCTGATATAGGTTGATCTTGGTCTCATCTGTCCATAGGATGTTGTTCCAGAACTGTGAAGGCTTTTTTAGATGTTGTTTGGCAAACTCTAATCTGGCCTTCCTGTTTTTGAGGCTCACCAATGGTTTACATCTTGTGGTGAACCCTCTGTATTCATTCTGGTGAAGTCTTCTCTTGATTGTTGACTTTGACACACATACACCTACCTCCTGGAGAGTGTTCTTGATCTGGCCAACTGTTGTGAAGGGTGTTTTCTTCACCAGGGAAAGAATTCTTCGGTCATCCACCACAGTTGTTTTCCGTGGTCTTCCGGGTCTTTTGGTGTTGATGAGCTCACCGGTGCGTTCTTTCTTTTTAAGGATGTTCCAAACAGTTGATTTGGCCACACCTAATGTTTTTGCTATCTCTCTGATGGGTTTGTTTTGTTTTTTCAGCCTAATGATGGCTTGCTTCACTGATAGTGACAGCTCTTTGGATCCCATATTGAGAGTGGACAGCAACAGATTTCAAATGCAAATAGCACACTTGAAATGAACTCTGGACCTTTTATCTGGTCCTTGTCTGGTCCTTGTAAATGGGATAATGAGGGAATAACACACACCTGGCCATGGAACAGCTGAGCAGCCAATTGTCCCATTACTTTTGGTCCTTTAAAAAGTGGGAGGCACATATACAAACTGTTGTAATTCCTACACCGTTCACCTGATTTGAATGTAAATACCCTCAAATTAAAGCTGAAAGTCTGCAGTTAAAGCACATCTTGTTAGTTTCATTTCAATTCCATTGTGGTGGTGTATAGAGCCAAAAAGATTAGAATTGTGTCGATGTTCCAATATTTATGGACCTAACTGTAGGTACTCTAATAAACCCCAATGTCTCCCCTGCTCTTCATTGCATGTAACAGAGCACAGATCCGCCTGGTTAGATGTGTCCCCTGGCTGTACCAGCCAGAAAATGGTGGATGTGAAACCAGTAGTGACAAAAACATCATCACTTCCAGTTTATTTGTTTACAGGGGAAATTAAGACACGAAAGTGGTTCGGTCTATCCCCGCTTTCCATCCTGAAGTAGCTTGATGTGATCCCGGGAGAGTCTGGCAACCACTGGGAGGCAGGGAGGGGGGCACTGTATCGTCCACACTGTGAAAGTGATTGGCGGCTATACAGCTGCCAGATCACTTATAAGCTGGGAACTGGCTGAACAAAATGGGGACAGGCTGATGGCTTCTACTTCAGCCATCAGCTTGTGATTATCTCTTCACTCTTTGGATGTACGTAGTGGTTAAGCACATCTGCGTAAGGTTGCATTCACACTTAAACTTGGCTTATTTTTTTAGCTTTTGTACAGGTGTTTTTCCTTGTTTTGTGAGCACCTGAGGCAAATTTTATTATTATTTTTAGCTAGTTACTGGGGAATAAAAACATGCAGTTTTTTATTTTTATTTTTTGCACATGTTCGTGTTTTTTTTAGGGACTCCCGCTAAAGTAATTTGGGGCCAAAACCGCTCAAAAGAAGCTCATTTACTTTTTTGAGCTTCAACCAATACTACGCTTGGGTGTGAACAGGCACAATTAAAAAAACATGGGATTTTGTATGTTAAACATTTTCATGTGTGGCAAGCTACAAAACATTCAGGTGTAAATGGGACCTAAATGTGCTCTATGAGAAGATTTGCAAATGGGCCCTAAATAATTAAAGATTGTCCAATTTTTTTAAATCAAAATGCACCAGAGCTGTTGTACATCAATACAAACTTTGAAAATAGCAGAAAGAAAAAACATTCAGTAAAGTGACATTGCAAATGCAAGTTTAAGAAAAAAGCAGAAGATGCATCTTGTTTAATCACAGAAAGCACCCAGGTGAGAAAAGAAATGCTTTTTAAGATATGTGATTGTTTTCATAGCATACAATGTAGCAGGAGCTGATTGAGATATGAGTCAGCCACCCTCTGCCGACCAGTTGTTGGTGTGAGGGATCCTCTTGCAGTTCTCCCCTTGATCTATGTTTCTTGGCAGATGTACAGAAGGATGCATGTGAAAGGGTGATCGCAGCAAGTGGTGTAAGGGGATACCCAGCAATTGGCAGATGCCATAACCTGTTAACTCCCCTTTAATGCCAGTATATAATCATATATGATGGTGAGCACTCAATCATCCTTGATTGCTTTTCACAACTGGACCTATGTAATAGCTGATTCTGGACTACTTGAAGTGGACCTATATCGAGTTCAGCCCATTGTGTCTTGTTATTCCCATACACAGTCTAGCATGACTCTCACGTTGTAAAGAAAGCCAGCTCCAAAATTATAGGGGTTGACCAGTTTGGTGTGGAGGAACTCGAGTGGCCTACACAGAGTCTTGACCTCAACCCTACTGAACACAACTAGAAATGCCAACTGCAAGCCAGGTTTTCTCATCAAAAATCAGTACCTGACCTCACAAATGTTCCTTTGGCCTAATGAGCACAAATTCCCATGGACACATTTCAAAATCTTATTTAAAACCTTCCCAAAGGAGCAATTAAAGCTACAAAGGAAATGGGAGAGTTAGGAAACCTAAAGGGGTTGTAAACCCTCGTGTTTTTTCACCTTAAAGTGGAGTTCCACCCAAAAATTGATCTTCCACTTTTTGGAATCCTCCCCCCCTCCGGTGTCACATTTGGCACCTTTCAAGGGGGAGGAGGGAGCAGATGGCGCCTCCATCCGAGAGCCGAGGGACAGATCGGCTTTGGGACCCGACATTGCGGGTGTAATGCTTCAGGCAGTGTAATTATAATGGTTGTCGTGGATCACAGCTTCGGAAGTCTATGAATATGATATACTAAACAGTTAACTTCAATTTGACAGACATCAGGAAGGAAGACTCAGATAAATTGGAAAATCAAGTGGTTTTATTTAGTGTGGTAATACACAGCCATAAGGGGGAGCACCAGAGGTAACTTGAGTGTAGTAGCAGTACACAGGAATACAGTTTATAGTAAACGAAAGGATACTTGCTGTGAGTGGACTTCTGATGTTGGTGTCACCCAGTTGCTTCTGGAGAGATATACTGATCTCCTATTGTAGTGGTATAGGTAGTGAGTTCTGCCAGCAGAGTAGGCTGACTGAGGATAGGTCAGTGGAGAGCCTCTGACTACCAGTGAGGAAGGGGTTCTGACCGGCCCAAAATCTGGAAGTTGGAGGGGCTCTGTCCGGCCCAAAGGCAAGGAGGCAGACGGGGCTCTGTCCGGCCCTGTAAGAGAATTGTCAGAATACGTTCTGTGTGCACACATGCGCACACACATGGGCAACGGCAGATTCCTACGTGCGGTAATGCGTATGCGCGCGCATCGCACTGCGTGCATGCGCAGGAGCGCGCCCCTAGCCCCAGTTGGCGCTAGACGGCCTATTTAAAGGGTGCCCTGACTCCTGAACAGTGCTGACTGGTCTTCAGCTGTGTCCTGATATCCTGAATCCTGTTTAATCTCTGCTTGATACCTGTTGCTGAACTTGGCTTTCCTCGACCCTGTCTCTGGACTCTGATAACCTCCTATTACTGGTTCCTGATCCCGGCTTCCATCTGACCTGCTTCTGCTTAATGTCTTGTTACCTCGCTGCCCGCCTGCTACTGAACCCGGCTATATTTGTGACCTCGCTCCTGTCTCCTGCTTGGCTCTACGCAGTCTCCAAGTGCCTGTGCCATCTGTCTTCCATCTCAGCTTCCCGGGGTCCAGCTCCTTATCGGCTGCTCCTTCGCCGAACTTCCATGCCTGCAACTCTACGTACCAGTTCTGCACGCAACACCTACAGGCACTCATGTTCCTCCTGACCCTTGCCACCATCTGTTCCACCTCCAGTGGGGCTTGGGCCGGAGATACAAGAGAGGCCGACCTCATCATCTCAGACTGCTACCAGGTACATGACAGGCCCAAAAAGAGAGATGGCAGTCGGGGCTCTGTCCGGCCCAATAGAGAGATGGAAGTCGGGGCTCTGACCGGCCCAATAGTGAGTGAAGACGGCAGTCTTCTGATGGAGGTATTTGCCTGGCATCAGGTTCCTAGCATGAACGTCAAGCAAATGGCGGCGGCTGTTTAAGTAGGTATAAGAGGAGGAGCCTGGAGATGTCGCTGTGATGTCATCTATCTGCGACGGAGTTGGTGGAGATGTCGGAGCCCCCAGTGGAGAGATAAGAACATTACAGGATAAGAACATTACACAGAGTTGGTGGAGATGTCGGAGCCCCAGTGGAGAGATAAGAACATTACTGTGGGCGCCCTGGACAGGTAAGTGTCCATATATTAAAAGTCAGCAGCTGCAGTATTTGTAGCTGCTGACTTTTAATATTTTTTTTTTCCAGCGGAACACCGCTTTAATGCATCCTATGCATTAAGGGGAAAAAAACACCTGGCAGAGAGCGCCCCCCAGCCCCCCGTTTTACTTACCTGAGCCCTGTATTTCCCTCGGCAGGGAGGCGTTGTCCCTCTCTCCTCGGGGTTCCAGGTCTTGATTTGATAGATTGATAGCAGCAAAGCCATTGGCTCCCGCTGCTGTCAATCAAATCCAATGACACGGGCGCTGGGGGTGGGGTCGAACTCGGGAGCGCGCCCCCAAGGTAACCCCCCTGGGAGAGTGCTTCTCCTAGGGGGTTATCTGATGCAGGGAGGAGCCACAAGAGCCGCAGAGGGACCCCAGAAGAGGATGTTCGGGGCCACTCTGTGCAAAACAAGCTGCACAGTGGAGGTAAGTGTGATATGTTTGTTATTTAAATTTTTTTATAAAAACAAGCCTTTACAATCACTTTAATATTAACCGCTTGGGGACCAGCCGCCACAGTTATACTGCGGCAGGTTGGCTCCGCTGGGTGAACCATCGTAGCTGTACGTCGGTCGCTTTAAGTGGGCTAGCTGCATTGCGGGAGCGCCGATGCTCGTGACCGGTGGTCGCGATGACCGCCAGCCGCAAGCAATCTCCAGGCACGAGAGGCAGAACAGGGACGTGTGTGTGTAAACACACACATCCCTGTTCTGTGAGCTGAGGAACTGCAGATCGTGAGTTCCTAATAGCTAGGAACCACGATCCATCATTTCTCCTAGGTCAGTCCCATCCCCCTTCAGTTAGAACACACATTAGGGAACACAATTAACCCCTTGATCACCCCCTAGTGTTAACACCTTCCCTGCCAGTGAAATTTTTACAGTAATCAGTGCATTTTTATAGCACTGATCGCTGTATAAATGCCCATGGTCTCAAAAATGTGTCAAAAGTGTCCGATGTGTTTGCCATAATGTCGCAGTCCCGATAAAAATCGAAAATCGCCGCCATTACTAGTAAAAAAATAATAATAATAAAAATGCTATAAATCTATCCCCTATTTTGTAGACGCTATAACTTTTGCGCAAACCAATCAATATATGCTTATTGCAATTTTTATTACCAAAAATATGTAGAAGAATACATATCAGCCTAAACTGAGAAAAAAATCACTTTTTAAAAAAAAATAGGGGATATTTATTATAGCAAAAAGTACAAAATATTGTGTTTTTTTCAAAATTGTCGCTCTTTTTTTGCTTATAGCGCAAAAAAAAAAATCGCAGAGATTATCAAATACCACCAAAAGAAAGCTCTATTTGTGAGAAAAAAAAGGACGTCAATTTTGTTTGGGTACAGCGTCACACGCAATTGTCAGTTAAAACGACACAGTGCCGAATCGCAAAAAATGGCCCGATCATTGGGCAGCCAAATCTTCCGGGGCCGAAGTGGTTAATGTCCATGGTCAAAGTACACTCTTGCTCTGAGGGGATATCAATTTTCCTATTGCCATTCCTAAGCTGGCCATACACTGATAAAAATTTGTCCATTTCAGCAGGGACTGCTGTCAAAATATGCTATCCGGGAAGGCTTCACCTTGTTTGTGTGGATGGAGGAATCAGTTTTTTTTTGTTCAGACCACTCTATGGCCACTTTTAAGGTGGCTGTATATGAAAAGATGTCTCGGAGATATCTTCCCATCTGTAGTGTTAGCTTTCTCCTATTTATTGGCTACTCATTCTATGAACAGAAGCAACAAGTGCATACTTAAAGGGGTTGTAAAGGTATTTTTTTTAAAATAACAAACATACCATACTTACCTCCACTGTGCAGTTCGTTTTGCACAGAGTGGCCCCGATCCTCGTCTTCTGGGGTCCCACGGCGGCTCTCTCGGCTCCTCCCTGCAAGAGCTAACCCCCATTCTGGAAAGCTCTCTCCCAATGGGGTTTAGCTTGCGGGCGCGCTCCCGTGATACAGCCGGAGGCTATAGCCGCCGACTGTATCACTCGGCCCCGCCCGGCGCACCGCGTTATTGATTTGATTGACAGCAGCAGGAGCCAATGGCTGCGCTGCTATCAATCTCCAATGACGAGCCGCCTCAACCTGGGGGAAACCATCACGGGAACGAGCCCACGGAGTTATGTGTCTGAGGTAAGTAAAACGGGGGGCTGGGGGGCCCGAGAGTGCAAGGTGTTTTTTCACCTTATTGCATAGGATGCATTAAGGTGAAAAAACACGAAGCTTTACAACCCCTTTAACACTTTCTCTCCCAAACTTGTTAATAAAAAAATATGTCCCACCTTTTTTATGACTAATAGTATGGTGGTTCTTGAGTAGGGTGACCATGTGTCCCGGATTGCCCGGGACAGTCCCGCATTTTGCAGGTCTGTCCCGGGCACATTCATTCCAGGACAATACAGTGTCCCGGAATAAAACTGACACAGCCATCACCCGGGCCAATCTGATGCCCCCAAAAAAGGCCGCCACATGACCGCTTTACTCACTGACAGTACTTGGTACCTGGCCGGAAATGCCTGGAGGAGCACAATCCCGCCCCCTGCTTGTGATTGGAGAAATCATGAATCCCCCCCTCTTGTGTCCAATCACTGTGCTGTGATTCGTTACAGCACAAGCTGATTTTTGGGAAGGGAGGGTGTCCCTGAATGGTAGTTTGGAAATGTGGTCACCCTATTCTTGAGTGGGTTGATGACTACTACACTAAGATACAGATGTAGCGGCCTCACCCTCTCTCTCTTCTTTAACCACTTGTCCACCGCCCACTGTCAATTGACGGCGGGCGGAGGATACTCTCGTTCTGGGAGGACGTCATATGACGTCCTCCCTTTAAAACGAGCTAGAAGGCGCGCGCTCGCCGCCAGCGGCGCGCGTGCGCCCGCCGCGTTCACAAGGCCCCGGTGCGCGTGCCCGGCGCCCGCGATTGCCGCCGGGCACCCGCGATTGCCCGGGAAACGAGCAGGAAAGTGGGTCTCTGTGTGTAAACACAGAGATCCACGTCCTGTGAGGGAGAGGGGACCGATGGTGTGTCCCTTGTACATAGGGACAACCATCGGTCACCTCCCCCAGTCAGTCCCCTCCCCCCACAGTAAGAACACATTGAGGGAACATATTTAACCCCTTCCCGCTCCCTAGTGGTTAACCCCTTCCCTGCCAGTCACATTTATACAGTAATCAATGCATTTTTATAGCAGGGATCGCTGTATAAACGTGAATGGTCCCAAAAATGTGTCAAAAGTGTCCGATGTGTCCGCCGCAGTATCGCAGTCACAATAAAAAAATCGCAGATCGCCGCCATTACTAATAAAAAAATAAAAAAATTAAAATGCTATAAATCTATCCCCTATTTTGTACACGCTATAACTTTTGCGCAAACCAATCAATACGCGCTTATTGCAATTTTTTTTTTACCAAAAATATGTAGAAGAATACGTATCAGCCTAAACTGAGAAAAATTTTATTTAAAAAAAAAAAATGGGTATTTATTATAGCAAAAAGTAAAAAATAGTGTTTTTTTTCCAAACTGGACGCTCTTCTTTTGTTTATAGCGCAAAAAATAAAAACCGCAGAGGTGATCAAATACCACCAAAAGAAAGCTCTATTTGTGGGAAAAAAAGGACACAAATTTTCTTTGGGAGTCACGTCGCACGACCGCGCAATTGTCATTCAAAGTGTGACAGCGCTGAAAGCTGAAAAATGGCTTGGGCAGGAAGGGGTTTTTCGTGCACAGTAGGGAGGTGGTTAACGGTTACTTTGGCTTCGGTCTAGGGGTACCTTGAAGGGGAGAGCGAGGTGCGCCACAGCCCATGTCCTCTAGATTACTGTGTGTAGAGGTGAAGGCCAGAATCAGATTACACCCAGGCTGTGTATACGCTCAGAGCCAAGTCTGTTCTGCTGATAACCCCCTTTGCTCCCAGTAATTGGAGTACCACACACTGAAAAAGGTCCAACACGTATTTATTCCATAACGGCAAACAAATAGTCCTTTGCAAGCAGACAGTTTGAGACCCATAGAACAGTTCAGTATTGGTGGGGAGAAGGTCAAGGCACAATCCTCAAAGAAACTAAACCGTTGAGGTTTCACGAACGGTTGCTAAGCACAGTGGCTGTTAAATGGACTTTTGGTACAAAGTCTCTTCCAGCGACTCTAGTGAACAGGAACTGGAGTTACCTTCGCTACGTTGCAGCCCCGGTCAGGGGGAAGACATCCCTCCAAGGGAGTTACCAGAGGCCCCACCGTCACCGGATTAATGCTGTACCGGGTTATTCAGAAGGGTTACACTCCCCGGCCTCCTCGCCTCAGATACGGGTCCCAACACCTTAGGGCCCCTCGGACTCCTTCACCCTCACGGAACCCAGTCGAAGTTACTGGGTCCCAGGCCTTGGCCGTAGTACCTCATCCCAGGCTTAAGGTGCCTGGGATGGACTCCATCCCTCGCTCCGGCCAGGTCAAGGGCACCTGGGCCCGGAACTCCGGAACGCCAGCACCCAGGCTGAAGGTGCCTGGGCGTGGCCGCGTCCTCCAACTCTGAACCCTGAGGTCAGGGCGTCCGCCCCTTTTATCTCCTCTCCCTTTGCGTCACAGCGGGTTCCCTGCCCCGCTGTACCGGCGCCAGGAAAGGACAAAAAGGTACAGTCTTGCGGTGCAGGTTCAACTCCGACCATAGACGTGCGCAAGGGGTGTGCCAGGTGTGCCTGGGCACACCCTAATCCTGGAGTGGGCAACCTGTCAATGGTGGGCATGTGATAGGTAAACTGCAATCCTTCCTTGCCAACCCTCAAAACCTGGACAGGAGAAGTGGCGGGGGTTGAATTTAGTGGAACCGATCTGTATTTTCTTCCTGCAGCAGCTGAAAAGTAGGCTTCTCCTCCTCTGCCTTTTGTCAACATTCAGCTGCCACAGGAAGAAAATATAGGGTATCGGTACTAATATATGCCACCCCTCCTTTCCCTGTTCCTCTTCCTTCTGTTGCCTGGGTCCCTCATGTGCTTTCTTGCTCCAGCTTCCTCCCATTGTTTCTGGATGGATCGTGGGGAAGGGGCCGGTAAATATGTCAAACGCATATGTGTTAGAGATTTGGGGTGCACACCCTAATGCCACAGGCTGTGCACACCTATGACTCCGACCCAGGGCGACAACGCCACCTGCAGGCCACAGGGAACCTTGCACCACCAGAGTCCTCCAAGAACCACAAAAGGAATTCTCAGATTCCCTAACAATTAGTACATCTGGGTTAAATAACCCAGATGCTCCCCCCCGAATTTAAATACCCGCTACACAGACATGAATACAGAGGAAAACCTTCAAAACTCTATACAAATTAGAATCTTAGAACACGAAACAGCAAGTAAAATCTGGAAATATTGCAATAAATACTACCCTAGAATAAATTCTACCCTAGAATGAGCACACACTGAACAAACATGGCTGTTTCTGAGAAAGAGTCACATGTGGCAAGACACAAAGTCCCTGCTAGATTCTATGACGTTACTCATTGGCAGTCTATCTTGTCTTGTCTTGACAAATATGTCATCTTTTATCAGTCATGACCTCTGAGAAGGCCTAGAGTTCTCTCCCTGCTTGACAAAGTGGGGGAGGTGTAAGATAAATGTTGATCTTTTAACAGGCTCTCTTTTCTTCCTTGAGCAGCTGGCAGCATCACAGGAGTGCCTGGCTTCTACGCCGTCATCTTCCACACCATCAACCAAGTAGAGACTGGCAGAGCCAGACCCAGAACCCAGACAGAAGACCTCTGTATGATGTGATGACAGCCCAGCCTCTATGTACGGCACAAACACATCACAGATATTTGCCAGTGTATTATGGGATCCCTCAGTTTCTCAAACTTCCATCTCCTAAAAGATTAGAAAAAGGCTTTTACGTATTTTTTTAATGACTTCTTTGATTCAGTGTTCTGTTGCATAGCCAAGACTAAAGTGTTAAAGTGAACCTGTTATGTGACTTTTGAAGCTTATGCCTGAAAGTGTATTTCATAAAATGCCAAATAAAATGTTCTCCTGAGTATAGACAGGAACTTTTTCCAACACTCCTAAACACAACACCTCAGTCTGAAATTAAAACAGTCCAATTTATTGTGTGCCTTTGGAACCCTCTTTATACTTTTTCAACTAGACCTCAACGAAAATGCGTATTATTTTTTTTTAAAGTGACACTAAACAATATACTTATGCCTGTTACACAAGGTGAGATTTTCAGACGAATGATCGTCCGTTTTTTTTGTTTTTTTCCGCACGCTGGTCTTATATCGAAAATGAGTTTACTAAAGTTACAAAAATTCTCATACGACAGAATAGAAACTTGGAAGTGATGTCATTTGTTGTAGTGTATTGTGACTGTAGCGCTACCCCCCAGTTAAGAGAGACGCTGGTTTTGTTTTGGGCCCTGTAGTGCACCGCTGACAACCCCTGGCAATCGGCTCTACCTCCCGTGGCACAGCTAGTAAGGGGAGATAGGACCGCGTGACCGCAACTCTAGGTGACGCAGTCCTGTGGCAAACACACACAGTAAACGTATGCAAAAAAATTGGGGGAACTCCCGCGCTGCCCTAACGTGTGATAGATGGATAAAACTATATACCGTGACGGGGGGGGGGGGGGCACTGCTGCCAAACACCTGTGAATCCAATTCAAGAAACTCAAAACAATTTATAACAGTGATGGTGTTAGCGCTGTGTTAGAATAAAGAGAAAGTGCGAAAACTGGGAACAGTGTGACTGATAACACACTAAACCTAGACAAAATTGTGACCTTGTAGTGAAAAATAAACAAATAACACTCAAATGTGATCAACGTGATCATGTACCGCATGTATCTAGAAAAAACAATCGTGATCAAAATCAAACAGGTGAACTAATATAAATATGTACAGTAGCAAAAAATATTTTTAAAAGGTCCAAATAAGTCCAATCAAACTGTGCAATCCAAAAGTGTATATAAAAGTGAGTCCCGTCACCAAAAATGAGAAAATGAAACACACATTGGTACAGTGCTTGGAAGCTTGATAAATCTTCAGTGCTCCACCTCTGTGCCTGTGAGCAGCTTACCTTATTGCTAATCAAGCTTAACACAACCAAGGCACAGGGTTATTCTGAGCGAATGAGCAGAAATTTGAATGATGCCAGTCTCCTTCCTGTAGCTGCAGTCCTCCCAAGTATCATATGTAAAACCAAAGAAAATGGATCATGGTGTAGTACCGCCAATGTCCAGAGATAAACACATGCGCCAAGGAAGTGCTCACCTAACACATAAATATTGTGGGAGCGTCTCCACGAGCACTGAACTCGTCGTCCCTCTAATTGTTAATGGCTCTGTGTAGATCTCCGTACAGTGGTGTCTCAGATGGACATCATGTTCAATAAAGAAAAGATATGGCAGACATAGCATAATCAAACGAATAAATTAGAAAAGCTTATCTGGATGGGAGTGCAAATCATCCGCTCTTCCCAGGAAGGAGGTGCTGTATTTCCGGATGCTGGGGAGAGATGATATCTCTAGGTGTCCTCTCGAGTGTCCTCAGCGTTGAGCGGAACCACACATTCATATCTCTAGGTGTCCTCTCGAGTGTCCTCAGCGTTGAGCGGAACCACACATTCATATCTCTAGGTGTCCTCTCGAGTGTCCTCAGCGTTGAGCGGAACCACACATTCATATCTCTAGGTGTCCTCTCGAGTGTCCTCAGCGTTGAGCGGAACCACACATTCACAGCAGCCTGCTGTGAATGTGTGGTTCCGCTCAACGCTGAGGACACTCGAGAGGACACCTAGAGATATCATCTCTCCCCAGCATCCGGAAATACAGCACCTCCTTCCTGGGAAGAGCGGATGATTTGCACTCCCATCCAGATAAGCTTTTCTAATTTATTCGTTTGATTATGCTATGTCTGCCATATCTTTTCTTTATTGAACATGATGTCCATCTGAGACACCACTGTACGGAGATCTACACAGAACCATTAACAATTAGAAGGACGACGAGTTCAGTGCTCGTGGAGACGCTCCCACAATATTTATGTGTTAGGTGAGCACTTCCTTGGCGCATGTGTTTATCTCTGGACATTGGCGGTACTACACCATGATCCATTTTCTTTGGTTTTACATATGATACTTGGGAGGACTGCAGCTACAGGAAGGAGACTGGCATCATTCAAATTTCTGCTCATTCGCTCAGAATAACCCTGTGCCTTGGTTGTGTTAAGCTTGATTAGCAATAAGGTAAGCTGCTCACAGGCACAGAGGTGGAGCACTGAAGATTTATCAAGCTTCCAAGCACTGTACCAATGTGTGTTTCATTTTCTCATTTTTGGTGACGGGACTCACTTTTATATACACTTTTGGATTGCACAGTTTGATTGGACTTATTTGGACCTTTTAAAAATATTTTTTGCTACTGTACATATTTATATTAGTTCACCTGTTTGATTTTGATCACGATTGTTTTTTCTAGATACATGCGGTACATGATCACGTTGATCACATTTGAGTGTTATTTGTTTATTTTTCACTACAAGGTCACAATTTTGTCTAGGTTTAGTGTGTTATCAGTCACACTGTTCCCAGTTTTCGCACTTTCTCTTTATTCTAACACAGCGCTAACACCATCACTGTTATAAACACACACAGTGATATACTTTAAAACTTCTATTAAAGTAAGTGAAACTGACACCAATGTACTTGACCCAGATATTTTACTGAGGCTAATGGGCAAGTAATAAACAACAGTGTAACAAGTTGCAGATCCCTGCAATAAACAGTAATAAAGATAAACAGAGTAATCAGAATAATAAAGTTTTGCTATGCAACTCTAGCGCTGCCCTTTTACAGCTACTTCCCCTCATGGGTAGACTAACACCCAGCAATGTCTACCTATGCAGTCAGGCCTGACTGATCTAAATGGAAGTTCAGTGAAACAATATTCGCTAGCAATCTTTCGGTGGTGCACTTGAAGAACAACTTTGTAATCCCAATGAATAGTAAAGATAAAGTATCTGTCTTTAAACAGCTCTCACCACCCGGACAAGTCCAAGTCCGTTTCCTCCGCCGATTCGTCTGGGAACAGGAATCCACCGACATCCAAGTCTTCAATCCTTCTGGCGTACTGCAGCAAGGAGGAGAAGATGTCTCTAAGGCTCTGCTAGGCTGGCAGAGGGGCTCTTTGGAAAAGAGCACAAGGCCCAGGCTTCAGGCCTTGTGCATACAGCAGTTCAGCACAGAGATCCTCTTGCTAGGATAGGGGGTGTCCAAAAGAGGCAGAACAAACTCCACCTCCCCTTTATAAAGTCTGCCCCAGCAGTCTCTGTTCCGGAGCAATGCACCCTGGGTGCTGCAAGATGTACTGGGAGATGTAGTCTCTCTGTATTAAAGGGGAATGCCCCGCTACACACTCCCCCCACTTTGAATCTTTGGTCCCCAAAGACATCTAACATTTTTAGATCTGCAAAACATTTTAGCTTCAATGCGGTTGCATAGGATTGACAGAGGAGCCTCCCACCAATCATCATTTGATGGGGAGCTGTCCTGTCCACAGGTTGCTTCAGTGGGGGCGACCTGTCTAAATGTGCCAGGAAGTGAGCTGGGGTTGCCCTCCACCAAATGTACAGTGGAGGGACCAGATGTGGGCATGGTCCTTCTTGAGGTTAGGACCGTGTCTTCGGAACTTTCTCCCATCTGATCATGAGTTAGTTTCCGGGGAGGATGAATGACTCTCTTCCTTCTCTTCTCCCTGGGAGTCACAGTCTCAGCTACTCTTGGTTCTTCCTCTAGTACTGAAGCAGGAACCTCTTCTGGTAGTGAGGGTATGGGATCACATCTGGGGACAGCAGGGGCTAAAAGCCGTTTCACCAGATCGGTATTGGTCCCAACGATGAGAGAGCTTCTTGAGGGCCCTGGCAGCCAGGGACAGACAATGGCCAGTGTCTCAAAGTTCTGGGGCTCCCCAGCCCTCAATGGATCACACGACAACTTGATCCGCACACATCCATCACAAGAGTACTCTTCTGCTTGGATATCCTGAATCTTGGTGTCTCCCATCTCTTCCAGGGGCAGGTATGATAGGTACTTCTTGTAAAAGTCTCTGGTCATTAGGGTAACCTGAGCACCTGTATCAAGGATGGCTCTGGTGTAGATCCCTTCGATCAGAACAGGCACTACAGGCAGAGGACCTACCAATTGGGTAGCAGTCCTTTTGGAAACACCGGTAACAGCAGGCTGGCATACTTGGACTTGTGCTCTCTTCAGCTTCCGGCGCTGGGAATGCCGTTTCTGGCGTTGTTTGGAAGTCTGATAGGCGTTGTTCACTGAGACGGCATAAACTGCAGGTGTCCTCCACCGTTCCCTCGCAGGTTCAGGGAAAGTTATTTTTGAAGGCCACTTCTCTGAGGTCTCCGCCAGCCTTCTGTCTCCATTCGTGGACTTGGACATACTCGCTGGTAGTGGCCTACACCTCCACAGTTTTGACAGATGTCTTGCTTCGTGGGCTTTTGGGCGGACAATCCAGTACTTTCTGCCATCAATTTGTTCATCATCTCCACCAGCTGGGACACTTGCACCTTCAGTGTGTCTATCTCAGACCTGACATCCAGTGACCCGGTCACCATCTCCATTATTTTGGACATCTGAGTCTTCAGAACCCCAAACTCTGGATCTCTGTCGGTTGTGCTTGCTGCCAGTACACTGAGTTCCCGAGTATCTGAGGGGACATCTATCTGCTGTACTTTGGCACTTGTGGTGCTAGGAGGTTAAAGTTTCCTCTGTGTTTGGTCCCTCTCAATCTCCATCTTATCTGCTTCATTCACTTTCTCAATGAGGACCTCATCCGGAGTTGAGGGGTCTTCCAAATGCTGCTTCAGTTGTAGCTTGATATAGTCACTCCTCAATCCCGTAGTCACAGATCTCCGGAATTTCTTTTGGACTAGCTCGGCTCCAAAATGCTCCCCAGTTCCTTCTTCCTTGGATGTGGACAACAGGCGGTCCTTGAGCTCAATGGCCCGGAATAGGAAGTTCTGAGGAGTCTCTCTACTATCCTGGGTCATATTTATCAGTCGATGAAATATCTCAGCGGCATCTTCCTCCTCATAATAGCTTTTCAGTATCCTCTTTAGCTGGTTCAGGGTCAATCCACTCTTCCTCTCTAACATGCCCCTGACACTTGAACCTGGGCTGATGGCATGGATTACAGCCTCTCTAATGTCAGATTCCTGATATCCTTTCTGTAGCCCCAACTCTATTTGGTGTAGGAGGCTGGTGTAGGACAGTTTGTCCTTCTGCCCTCTTTCTCCTACCTGGCCGTCAATGCGGAAATCCTTCCGAATGGTTACTTCCTGCAGGCGGCCCTGAGCTCGTTTCTTCAGTACCTTCCCAGGTTTGGGCGTTATCTGACCATCTTTCTGATCCTCAAAAGCGACACGTAACCCATTAATGCGTTCAGCTATCATACTGGAAGTCTCCTGAAACCTCTCTTGTATGTCACGGTACTGTCGTTTCAGATCAACCAGCTGTTGTTCTGCCTGCGTTTTAACAGCAGCCCCTGCTTTCCTGTCCAAGGGTTCTAGCTGCTTCTGACTGGGATGTGTCAGGTGGAACTCAGTCTTTTCGGACAATTTTATACTGGCACCGTTGAAGTTTTCAGGGACATCCCGTCCCCACTCTATCAGTGCATAGGTGCAGTTGGTCCTAGGGTCTGGTCTCACTGCGACCACGTAAGCCTTTATATCCGGGGATAATGTTTGTACCACCTCTTTAATTTGTTTCTCTCCCCAGTCACTCCCTGGAAGTTCAATGGCCACACTCGCTTCTGAGCATGTCCCTTCTGCTTCGCACCATTGGACTACTTTGATGGGGTCCATGCTGGTACTTCTGACCGGCTTGATTGCAGCGTGCAACGTACAGGGGTCCCAGATGAGCCCCCACATGTAGCGCTACCCCCCAGTTAAGAGAGCCGCTGGTTTTGTTTTGGGCCCTGTAGTGCACCGCTGTCAACCCCTGGCAATCGGCTCTACCACCCGTGGCACAGCTAGTAAGGGGAGATAGGACCGCGTGACCGCAACTCTAGGTGACGCAGTCCTGTGGCAAACACACACAGTGATATACTTTAAAACTTCTATTAAAGTAAGTGAAACTGACACCAATGTACTTGACCCAGATATTTTACTGAGGCTAATGGGCAAGTAATAAACAACAGTGTAACAAGTTGCAGATCCCTGCAATAAACAGTAATAAAGATAAACAGAGTAATCAGAATAATAAAGTATTGCTATGCAACTCTAGCGCTGCCCTTTTTCAGCTACTTCCCCTCATGGGTAGACTAACACCCAGCAATGTCTACCTATGCAGTCAGGCCTGACTGATCTAAATGGAAATTCAGTGAAACAATATTCGCTAGCAATCTTTCGGTGGTGCACTTGAAGAACAACTTTGTAATCCCAACGAATAGTAAAGATAAAGTATCTGTCTTTAAACAGCTCTCACCACCCGGACAAGTCCAAGTCCGTTTCCTCCGCCGATTCGTCTGGGAACAGGAATCCACCGACATCCAAGTCTTCAATCCTTCTGGCGTACTGCAGCAAGGAGGAGAAGATGTCTCTAAGGCTCTGCTAGGCTGGCAGAGGGGCTCTTTGGAAAAGAGCACAAGGCCCAGGCTTCAGGCCTTGTGCATACAGCAGCTCAGCACAGAGATCCTCTTGCTAGGAGAGGGGGTGTCCAAAAGAGGCAGAACAAACTCCACCTCCCCTTTATAAAGTCTGCCCCAGCAGTCTCTGTTCCGGAGCAATGCACCCTGGGTGCTGCAAGATGTACTGGGAGATGTAGTCTCTCTGTATTAACCACTTAACAACCACCTGCCGACAAATAACGTCGACAAGGTGGTTGCTTAACTCTGGGAGGACGTTATATAACGTCCTCCCAGAATCGCACTCCCGCGCGCCCCCTGGAAACTCCGTGACCGCCGGGTCCAGAGGACCCGGCGGATCACGAATCGCGGTAAATCGCGATAGCGGCCGTTTACCACGTCTTATTGACCCCATATCTCACTGTAAAGAGGACCTGTCATGCCATATTCCTATTACAAGGGATGTTTACGTTCCTTGTAATAGGTATAAAAGTGATCAAAAACATTTTTGGGGCGGAAAAACATGTCAAACTAAAATAAATAAAGTAAAATGAACAATAAAAAAATATATATTTTTTTTAAAGCGCCCCTGTCCCCGTGAGCTCGCATACAGAAGCGAACGCATACGTAAGTCCCGCCCACATATGAAAACGGTTTTCAAACCACACATGTGAGGTAACACTCGTTAGAGCGAGAGCAATCATTTTGGCCCTAGACCTCCTCTGTAACTAAAATCATGTAACCAGTAAAAATATTTAAAGCGTCGCCTATGGGGATTTTTTTAAGTAGCGAAGTTTGGCGCCATTCCACGAGTGTGTGCAATTTTTAAGGGTGACATGTTAGGTATCTATTTACTCGGCGTAACTTCATCTTTCACATTATGCAAAAACATTGGGCTAACTTTACTGGTTTTATTTTTTTTAAGCACAAAACATTTTTTTTCCGTAAAAAACGCGTTAAAAAAATTGCTGCGCAAATATCGTGCGAGATAAAAAGTTGCAACAACCACCATTATATTCTCTAAGGTCTTTGCTAAAAAAACATATATAATGTTTTGGGGTTCTATGTAATTTTCTAGCAAATAAATGATGATTTTTACATGTAGGAGAGAAATGTCAGAATTGGCCTGGGTGCTCCAGAACGCCTGAAGGTGCTCCCTGCATGTTGGGCCTCTCTATGTGGCCACGCTGTGTAAAAGTCTCACACATGTGGTATCGCCATACTCGGGAGGAATAGCAGAATGTGTTTTGGGGTGTAATTTGTGGAATGCATATGCTGTGTGTGAGAAATAACCTGCTAATATGACAATTTTGTGAAAAAAAAAAAAGAGAATAAAAAAATATTGATTTTGCAAAGAATTGTGGGAAAAAATGACAACTTCAAAAAACTCACAATGCCTCTTTCTGAATACCTTGGAATGTCTTCTTTCCAAAAAGGGGTCATTTGGGGGGTATTTGTACTTTTCTGGCATGTTAGGGTCTCAAGAAATGAGATCGGCCGTCAGTACTTCAGGTGTGATCAATTTTCAGATATTGGCACCATAGCTTGTGGACTCTATAACTTTCACAAAGACCAAATAATATCCACCAATTTGTACTTATTTTTACCAAAGATATGTAGCAGTATAAATTTTGGCCAAAATTTATGAAGAAAAAATAGTAATTTGCAAAATTTTTTAACAGAAACGAAAAAAAAATCATTTTTTTACAAAATTTTCAGTCTTTTTTCTCTTATAGTGCAAAAAATAAAAAACCCAACAGTGATTAAATACCACCAAAAGAAAGCTCTATTTGTGTGAAAAAAAGGACAAAAAATTCATATGGGTACAGTGTTGTATGACTGAGTAATTGTCATTCAAAATGTGAGAGCACCGAAAGCTGAAAATTGGTCTGGTTATTAAGGGGGTTTAAGTGCCCAGTGGTCAAGTGGTTAAAGGGGAATACCCCGCTACATGACCATAATGACCAGAGGTGATTTCACAATTTGGCACTGCGCTGCTTTAACTGGAAATTGTGCGGACATGCAATGTTGTACCCAAACGAAATTTGCGTCCTTTTCTTCCCACAAATAGAGCTTTCTTTTAATGGTATTTGATTGCCTCTGTGATTTTTTTTTTTTGCGATATAAACGGAAAAAGACTGAAAATTTCGAAAAAAAATGATATTTTCTACTTTTTGTTATAAGAAAAATCGAATAAACTCAATTTTAGTTATACATTTAGGCCAAAATGTATTCAGCCACATGTCTTTAGTAAAAAAAAGTCAATAAGCGTATATTTATTGGTTTGCGCAAAAGTTATAGCGTCTACAAACTAGGGTACATTTTCTGGAATTTACACAGCTTTTAATTTATGACTGCCTATCTCATTTCTTGAGGTGCTAAAATGGCAGGGCAGTACAAACCCCCCCCCCCCAAATGACCCCATTTTGGAAAGTAGACACCCCAAGGAAATTGCTGAGAGGCATGTTGAGCCCATTGAATATTTTTTTTTGTCCCAAGTGATTGAATAATGACAAAAAAATAAAAATAATAATTACAAAAAGTTGTCACTAAATGATATATTGCTCACACATGCCATGGTTATATGTGGAATTGCACCCCAAAATACATTTTGCTGCTTCTCCTGAGTACGGGGATACCACATGTGTGGGACTTTTTAGGAGCCTAGCCCCGAACGGGACCCCGAAAAGCAAGCACCGCCTTAAGGATTTCTAAGGGCACAAATTTTTGATTTCACTCCTCACTACCTATCACAGTTTCGAAGGCCATAAAATGCCAAAATAGCACAAAACCCCCCCAAATGACCCCATTTTGGAAAGTAGACACCCCAAGCTATTTGCTGAGAGGCATGGTGAGTATTTTACAGCTCTCATTTGTTTTTGAAAATGAAGAAATAAAATATATATATATATTTTTTTTCAAAACTTTGTGACAAAAAGCAAGATCTGCAAAATACTCACCATACCTCCTATAAATAGCTTGGGGTGTCTACTTTCCAAAATGGGGTCATTTGGGGGGGGGGGGGTTGTGCCATCTGGGCATTCCATGGCCTCGGAAACTGTGATAGGCAGTGAGGAGTGAAATCAAAAATGTATACCCTTAGAAAGCCTAAAGGCGGTGCTTGATTTTTGGGGTCCCGTATGCGGCTAGGCTCCCAAAAAGTCTCACACATGTGGTATCCCCGTACTCAAGAGAAGCAGCAGAATGTATTTTGGGGTGTAATTCCACATATGCCCATGGCATGTTTGAGCAATATATCATTTAGTGACAACTTTGTGCAAAAAAAAAAAAAAAAAATTGTCTTGTTTCCACCTGGATTGTGTCATGTACCATTGATTCATTAATACAGACCAACCTTGTTGTTTAAAAAAAAAAAAAATTGTCTTGTTTCCGCAACTTGTGTCAACATATAAAATATTCCATGGACTCGACATCTCAGTATATAGCTTGGGGTGTCTGCTTTCCAAAATGGGGTCATTTGGGGGAGTTTTGAACTGTCCTGGCATTTTATACACAACATTAGGAAGCTTACA
This sequence comes from Rana muscosa, assembly GCA_029206835.1. Lineage (NCBI taxonomy): Eukaryota > Metazoa > Chordata > Amphibia > Anura > Ranidae > Rana > Rana muscosa. The sequence continues at coordinate 161,077,334 of CM055118.1, forward strand.
TCCACTCTTCTAACTACATGAAAACATTTTTTTTTTTTTGCAAGAAAATTATGTCGAACACCCAAACATTATGTATTTTTTTTAAAGCAAATGCCCTACAGATTAAAATGGTGGGTGTTGCATTTTTTTTCCCACACAGAATTTGCGCAGCGATTTTTCAAACGCATTTTTTGGGGAAAAAATACACTTTTTTTTATTTTAATGCACTAAAACACACTATATTGCCCAAATGTTTGATGAAATAAAAAAGATGATCTTAGGCTGAGTACATAGATACCAAACACGACATGCTTTAAAATTTCGCACAAACGCGCAGTGGCGACAAACTACATACATTTTTAAAAGCCTTTACAGGGTACCACGTTAGATTTACAGAGGAGGTCTACTGCTAAAATGACTGCCCTCGATCTGACCTTCACGGTGATACCTCACATGCATGATGCAATTGCTGTTTACATATGACGCCAGACCGACGCTTGCGTTCGCCATTGCGCAAGAGCAGGGCGGGACAGAGGTGTTTTTTTTTTTTTTTTTAATTATTAATTTTTCTTTTTTCTTTTCTTTTGAAACTGTTCTTTCCGTATTTTTTTTTCTTATCATTTTTATTGTTATCTCAGGGAATGTAAATATCCCCTATGATAGCAATAGGTAGTGACAGGTACTCTTTTTGTGAAAAAACTGGGGTCTATTGGACCCTAGATCTTTCCTCTGCCCTCAAAGCATCTGACCACACCAAGATCGGTGTGATAAAATGCTTTCCCAATTTCCCAATGGCGCTTTTTATATCCGGGGGGGGGGGGACATTCCCTCCCACTGCTTGTAAAAGCAGTCCAGAGGCTAATTAGCCGCTAGGATTGCTTTTACATGAAAGTCGGTCGCTGGCTGAAAAGAATGATACCAAGATGATACCTAAACCCGCAGGCATCAATCTGGTATAACCAAAGTCCAGCAACATACCAGTACGTTGCTGGACCTTGTTGGACATGTATTGTAATCTTTTTTTCCATGCAGCCTGTTGGCTGAACGAAAAAAAGAGATTGATCGGTGGGTATGCGCACCATTAGAATACCTCCCTTCATCCACCCACTTCTAATGATGGGCATACATGCACCATTTATATATGCCGAAGCATGGGGGCATCCTCCCGCAAAAGTTATGCCGCACACACATGGTCGGACTTTTCCTCAGGCATGCCTCCTTTGGAATTTTGACCGTATGTACGCGGCATTAGGAGCAAAATCGCTCCTCCGCCCCTGCTGCCCCCATGCTTCGGCATATATGCTCTTTTTTTTTTAACTGTGGTGGTGAAATCACCTCCTACAGCACTGGAGTCGCAGGGATCAGGCCTGTCTCTGCGAACGCTGCAGTTATGTGTGTTGTGTTTTGTAAGTGACAGTGATCGATCGATACTGCACTTGGGTGGCCTGGGCTGGATGGAGGGGCAAAACGCAGGTGCTAGCAGGTATCTGGGCTGATCCCGCTAACACTGCGTTTTTGGGAACCCTAAACTGCTGGGGACGCTAGTATAGATCTGATCAGATCAGATATTGATCTGGTCAGATACTATACCACTAAGGGAGGTGTATGCTTCACGCGTGGGTGTTAGCGTTACTGGCACTAACCTGACGCTGCCTGGGGCGACGCAGACCCTCTCTGACACTAAAACCTAATTGATATCACCCGCCGGGCGATCAGGGGGTTAAACCTTTATTGGGTTAAATACGGCAGGTGCCCTGACACTATAAAAAGCAAACTAACTGGCCTGCTGCCATCTTGAGGCCTACGGAGCCTCCGGCGATCCCCGACCTCGCCTGCCGAGATCCGCGAGGGATTCGGACTCTCCACCCCTCTCCACCACAACCCCGTGGGTATACAGCGACTCTCCTAGGGGCCACTTACAGCGCTGATCCCCCGCAGGAGAGCTCCGTGATCCGGCGGACCCGACGACATCTTGAGGCCTTCAGACCCGGCTGCATCCTCTCAGGTACAGTGATAGGCGCTCGGCGCTGCTGTGATACAGCCGGCACCTCCGGTGTCGATAGACTGCCTAATCGCTGGCCGGGATCCGTTGCCAGCCCTTAGTGGGGAAGTTGTGGCCCAAACGCAGCGGAGCTCTTCCGGACGGCGGGCCAAGCGTAGGAAAGTCCGTGGCTTCGGCCTAGTCCCGGAGGACGGCGGCCATTTTGCTGCACCCAAGGCCCCTATACAGTTGAAGCACGGCCTGCATTAACCCCTCAGCCGCCCAGCTCTCCCTGCACAGGGCCCCCACCTCTTCCCTCTTCCCACAGCCACTGCAAGGATTCCCTTTTACTAGCTAAAAGCTGTGTATGGCACCCTCTGTCTGCGGCTTGCAGGTTGTGGATCGGATACAACACTGTGATAGACGGCCATCTTGCTGCACCATAGTGCCCATTATTCAGACTTTTCTCATTTAACAAGTTATCCCTGGAAGCCTAGGTGCTTTGGCCGGCCAGGCTATGGCCCCTAAACCAGATAGCTATATATACTAACTTTTGCTATGTACTGAACTTACAGCCCTGGGGGGCAACTACACAGAGTCGGGGATAATGACAGCTTGATCTCCCCGCTCTGCGCCGTCGGACCGCTCAGTCTCGGCGAATAAGACACATCCTGAATCCCTGACGCCACCGCGCATGCTCCCTGAGTGACGGACATCGTCTAACATTATCTATGCACAATACTTCCCGAAACCGACAGCGCTACCGCTCCCAGCAGAAGGCCTCTCCCACCGTGGGGAAGGGGAAGGGGAGGAGCAGAATGGCACCCGAGCCTCCGGAACCGGATGACACCACTCAGCATTCTGAGGACAGCTTGCTTCAGTTCCCCTCCAACCTGGAGGGCCCCACTGACGCTGGCTCGGATGCCATGCTCCGGAAGTTCCGCAGTATAGTACGGGATGAAATAAACGTTGCCTCCCGTAAGCTCTCAGCAGAACTGGTGAGGGGTCTCAAGGAGATAGGCCACCGCACCAACCAACTGGAACAGCGGATGGATCTAACAACAACGGTCCTAGAGGGTCATGAGGACGAAGTTGAAAGGCTGAATGCTGAACTGTTGAGCCTACAGGATAAATTAGAGGACTCTAAGAATAGGGCTCGCAGGGATAACCTCCGCATCCGTGGGCTCCCAGAGGCCATAACCGACCTGCAGGGGACGGCCACGGCTTTCTTTCAGGAGCTGGCACCTGATGTCCCTTTGGAGCGCTTGGAATTCGATCGCATACACAGGTCCCTCGCTCTCAGGCCGACCGAGGGTCCCCCTAGGGACGTTATAATTAAATTTCACTTTTATAAGACCAAGGAGCGACTCCTGCAGGCTGCACGGGATGTCCCGGACCTCTCTTACCGGGGTAGTCCCCTCCAGCTATTTGCGGACCTCTCTCCGGTCACCATAGCCAAACGGCGGAGTCTGAAGCCTTATTTGCAGATTCTACAAGCTCGGGGCATTCGTTATAGATGGGGGTTCCCCTTCAAGCTCTCCTTCTATCACCTCGGCCGCCAGTTTCATGCCTCCTCCCAGCCTGACTTACGGCGACATTTTCAGGATCTGCAGTTTGAGCTCCCTCCCTCCCAACCGGAGTCTTCTTCGGCCCAGCCACGATCATCCAGGCCACCCCACGGTTCCTCACAAATGTCTCAGCAGGGGTCCCAGGCGCTTCGATCACTGCAAGCACAGCGATTCCAGGATGTCCCTAAAGGATGATAGCACCGATTCTCATTTGTCACTCTGAGGAGCTAACCTGCCAGCACCCTGTTGTTCTGAACTGTCAGCAGTATCTCGCCTTGAACTATAACTTTAAATCTAAATTTCGCCTTTAGACTTCCCATTCTGGGGACCCAATTACAGTACATGAACATTTCTGCCTTTCAACCAAAATGATATCTGAACTGTTTTTTTTTTTTTTTTTTTTTCCTGGGCCCGGTGGCCCCATTGTGTTCCCTCCTTCCCTGCCCCTGGAGGCCTTGTCATGTGGCTGACCCCTTGCTCGATGTTGCCCCAATTGAGGGGCAGCGACATTGGGCCTCTGTGCTGTGGCTACGTTCGCATGGTCATTTGGCCCACCTGGATTCTTGTCCCCTGTCCCCCCCCCCCTTTTTTTTTTCCCCTCAGGCGAGGGCTTTTGATCTGTCGCTTGAGGGGAATGTCCTTGCACTGTGCTGCACACCCCCATTACAGTTGTGGGTGTGCCCTGCCCATCACGGTCCACGGTTTGGGGCCTTCGCAGTTTTTGCTGTAGTATGTGTATGTTATTGTCCTTGTGTTTGTGGTGGGTCGGCTTCGTGTCCTGGACTCCCCGTACCTTGGTTGGGGACTCCGGGACGCGAGGATGACCACGGCCCACAATAATTCGTTCACAATTTTAAGTTGATATGTTACATAATTTTGATTGAGACTGCTTTAATCCTTATTTAGGTGGTGTCTATTGAACATGTTTTTTTCTGTTTACCTTATGCTGATGTCGATCTGATCTCATTGTTCAGACTACTTTAAAAATATGCCGAGCGGTGTCCGACGGACCATTGCTCCCCCTTGGCTTGGAACTTGGCCCGAACAAAAGTTTTGGCCAACTTCCGACCTTTTAGTGGGATTCCAGCCCCACTACCAATTGCAACCTAGATGACTGGAATGTTTTTACTCCGAGTTTTACTCGGTCTGTTTGTTTTCCTTTATCTGTTTTCTTTCACTGTCTCCCTACCTGACTCTCTGGTCTTTCACCTTTTTCTTCCCTCTACGAGGTCCGCGGGGTGTGTGCTTGGGGACATGATCTTCTGCCGATTGCTAGTCTTAATATGACGCTTAATTGGCTGTCCCTGAATGTTCAGGGTATGAATTCTCCTCAGAAAAGGGTGAAGATTTTTAAGTATCTTAGGAAGCAGCGGATTGACATCGCCTGCTTACAGGAAACCCATTTTTCGGCGTCTTCCTGCCCTAAATACTTTGATGCTCAGTTTCCCCAGGTATTTTTGGCCACGGCTCCAACCAAGCAAAAGGGGGTGCTCATAGCTTTCCGCAAGTCGGTTTCATTTAGTTGCACTAGACAGATCGCAGACCCAGATGGCAGATATCTATTGCTACAAGGCACTATCCAAAGAAAGGAGGTTACCATCATGACTTATTATGCGCCAAATTCCAACCCAGGACCCTTCTTGACTCACGTCTGCGCCCTGCTAGCATCCCATCACAGGGGTACTCTCTTTCTTTCGGGAGATTCGAATTTAGTTTTGAATCCCTCACTGGATAAATACCCCTCGGAGCGTATCGCTCCCTCGCCTGGCGCTAAAAAATTTGCTTGCTCTTTACAACTACATGATTTGGTCGATCTTTGGAGGGAATGCCATCCTCAGAGTAAGGACTTTACACATTATTCCCACCCTCATCACTCTCACTCCACAATTGATCATATGTTCATGCTACGACGCCACCTTCCCATGGTGGTCAGGGCCTCTATCCTGGCTGTTCCATGGTCTGATCATGACCCTGTTTTGGTGGTCTGCCACTCCGTTTTGGACAGACCCCAATTCTCACCCTGGGCGATGAATGATTCGCTCTTATCGCTTAAAGAGGTCCGGGAAGATATTTTTAAGGCCTCAGAGGACTACTTCCGTGAAAATCAGGGGTCGGTTACGTCGCCGGTAACGCTTTGGGAGGCTTATAAGGCGGTACTCCGTGGCCACATTATTCGGATAGCGTCAGCCCGTAAGCGGGAAAGGGGTTTGAAACAAAAAGCCCTGGAGTCCCGTCTGGAGGCATTATCTGCGGTTTTTAAACAATCCCCCACCTCTGGCAACCGTAAACTCTTGGAACAGGTTCGTTCGGAGTTGGATCTTTGTCTCACCGAGGGGGCTGAACGCGTCTTACGTTGGTCCCGCCAGAGGTGGTATACCAGGGCGAATAAACCTAATCGAATGTTAGCCAACAGACTCCGGACTTTCGCTCCTAAATTCACCCCCATCACTCTGCGCAACCGACACAATGTACTTACGGGTAATCCGTTGCGTATATTGGAGGAGTTTCGATTCCGCCTTACTAAATTGTACTCTGATCCAGAGCAGTTTAACGCCCAGGACACTGCTGATTTCCTCGGCCGTCTCCCTCTCCCGACCCTGACGGAGGCGCATGTTACTCTTATGGACCGGGATATACAAATTTCAGAGGTCCTCCAAGGTATAAAAGATCTTAAGGTGGGAAAGCGTCCGGGGCCGGATGGCTTTACGGCGCTTTACTATAGGAAACTGGCAGTTATGGTAGCTCCGCATCTAACGGCAATGTATAACTCTGTTAAAAATGGATGCTCCTTTACCCCGGACCTTTTGACGGCAAACATAGTGATGATCCCTAAACCGGATTGCGATCATTCCTCCTGGGCTAATTTTAGGCCTATCTCCCTAATTAACGTTGACATGAAAATTTTGACCAAAATTCTGGCTAATCGCTTAAATTCTTTTCTTCCTCGATTAATTGGGAAGGACCAGGTCGGCTTTATACCTCAGAGACAGGCCGGTGATGCTATTCGGCGTATATTGCAACTCCAACACATAGCTCATACTCGCTCGCTAGAATCTATGCTCTTGTCTCTGGACGTAAACAAGGCCTTTGACACTTTGTCATGGCCTTACCTCATGTCTGTTCTTCGACATTATGGCTTCGGGTCTTCTTTTATGCACTGGATATCTGTTTTATATGATTCCCCCCGGGCAAAAATTAAGTATTATGGATTCGAGTCTCCCCTCTTTAATATTAAGAGGGGCACCCGTCAGGGGTGCCCCCTATCACCTCTTCTTTTTGTATTGGCTCTGGAACCCCTGGCAGAGGCGATTCGCTCTCATCCGGATATACGAGGCATCGAATTAGCGGGTTGTCCCCATAAAATTTCCCTATTCGCCGATGATGTCCTTCTCACTTTGACCTCCCCCAGAAGCTCTTTACCAAACTTGCAAACTCTTTTGGATACCTTTGCTTCCCTTTCAGGGCTCCGGGTTAATCCCTCAAAATCGAAAGCGTTGTCGGTTAATCTCTCTCCTGGCCTGATGAGGGATTTACAGTCGGCATTCTCCTTTCAGTGGGTTTCCTCGCTGCCCTATCTGGGAATCCACCTTACCCCCACATACTCCGGATTGTACCAGGCCAACTTTCCACCATTGTTCAAGAAACTAACAGATATGCTGTTGTCTTGGTCTCATTTGCCTTTGTCTTGGTTCGGCAGGATAACGGCTGTTCGTATGTCCTATCTCCCGAAACTATTATATTTTTTCCGTGTCTTGCCGGTTCAGGTTTCTTCGCATATCCTCCGCATACATCAGCGAAAAATTATGCAATTTATATGGGGTTCGTCCCGCCCTCGAATCGCCAAACAGGTCTTGTTTGCTAAGCGAGTCAATGGGGGCCTTTCGGTTCCTAATTTACAAGCCTACTACATAGCTGCTAACATAGCCCCACTTTCGTGCCTTCATGAAACCTATCAGCTCCCGCTCTGGGCTATGCTTGACCTGGTTGACATCGACCCTATTCCTATCTCCTCATTACCCTGGCTCCCACCTGTGCATCGTCCGGCGGTCATGGGGCCTTGTTTGGCCCACTCCTTGCGACTATGGGACTCGGTAAAATACTCTGCAGGGCTGATCTCCCCACATCTCCCACTCTTACGACTCTTACACTGCCCGCTGTTCCCTCCAGGTTGTGATAATCCCTCCCAATTTCTATGGTGGACCATGAACGGATTCACAGATGTTCACTCAATGCTACGGCCTACCAGGATTTTGGCATTTGACGCTTTGCGCTCTTCTCATGGTATTCCCTTGCGTGAGCACTATCGCTATTTACAAATTCGCCACTTTCTTCAGAGCCTTATTAGGTTTCAATCTACCCCTTATACCTTGACCCCCTTTGAGAGCCTTTGCAGAGCCAGGCCCCATTCTCCGGGTCTAATATCACTGATATACTCGGCGGAGATTTCAATAAAGAGACCCCCATTGAGGCCTTATCACCTTCAATGGGAGAAAGAGCTGGGGAGGCAGTTAGACCCTGAGGATTGGCAGGCGATGACACTAACTCTGTCCAAATGCTCACGTAATGTGTCAATTTTGGAAAATGCCTATAAAGTATTGTATAAGTGGTACTACACACCGGCAAGATTGGCTCGCTTTATCCCAAATTCTTCTCCACTTTGTTATAGGGGGTGTTCCCAGGAAGGCACCATGGCACATATTTGGTGGTCATGCCCGCGGGCGTGCAGACTATGGATTAGGGTATATACTCTCCTCCGCAATCTTTTTCAGATTAATGTCAAAAGAGACCCCTATGTAGCTCTCCTTGGTAAGCCCATCGTGGAACTTCTGCGTCCAGAACGGCAACTAGTCCAACATCTTTTTACTGCAACTAGATTGACAATTGCGAGAGCATGGAAAACCCCTACATTGAGCTTTGAGGCAGTCAAGAACCGCCTGAACGATATCATGGTCAACGAGAAACTAACAGCTATTCTTTCTGATACGCATGACAAGTTTCTCAGAGTCTGGCAACCTTGGATCACATACTACCACCCTTCTAGATTCGACACTGCTTTGCTGTCACTGTAGGACCCCTCTTGCGCGCACCCCGTGGACCTCCTACTTCCCTCTTCTCTTTCTCCCTCTTCTCCTTCTCCTCTTCTTCTCGTCCTGCCTCCTTTTTTTCTTTTTCTCTTTTCTCTTTCTCTCTTTTTCTCCAATTTTTTATTTTTATATATTTTTTTTCTTCTTAGGCTCTTACTTGAGGCTTAACTGTTCTATCTTTTCTAGTGGATGCCAACTTTCAGGTTTTATTGTTGTGTATTATACACCCATTCTACAGGTATACACCCTTCTGGGCATGGCCCAGGTTCTGGACCATCGGGTCCTGAGGACTTTTTCATTTATTTTTTATTTTTATCTTGAATATAACATCAGATCACGGCCCATGCTTCCTTCCTGTTGTTGAGGGCTTTCGAGTCCAGATCTACTTTGTATACTGAATGCTGTAACATTCTAGTGCAAACCTGTACTGTTGATTTAAATGACAATAAAAAATTTTTGTAAAAGAAAAAAGCAAACTAACTAACCAGCGTCACCCGTAACACTTATATGGTGATCACTGGTGAAAGGGTTAACTAGGGGCAATCAGGGGGTTAAACCTTTATTAGGTAATATATGGGGGTACCTGATGCTATATAAAAACCTGACGGGGAACCTAAATAACAAAATAACTAACTGGCTAACCAGTGTCACCAGTAACACTTATACAGTGATCACTGGTGAAAGGGTTAACTAGGGGCAATTAGGGGTTAAAACCTTTATTAGATAATATATGGGGGTACCTGACGCTATAAAAACCTGCGGCGAACCTAAAAAAAATAACTGGCTACCTATCGGCACCAGCATAACTAATACAGCGATCAGAAAAACGATCGCTTAGTGACACTGGCAAAAGGGGGTGAAAGGGTTACCTGGGGGGCGATCGAGGGGTTAAACCTTTATTAGGTAATATATGGGGGTACCTGACGCTATAAAAACCTGCGGCGAACCTAAAAAAAATAACTGGCTACCTATCGGCATCACCGACACTAAGACAGCGATCAGAAAAACGATCGCTTAGTGACACTGGCAAAAGGGGGTGAAAGGGTTAGCTGGGGGGGCGATCAAGGGGTTAAACCTTTATTAGGTAATATATGGGGGTACCTGACGTTATAAAAACCTGCGGCGATCCTAAAAAAAATAACTGGCTACCTATCGGCACCACCGATACTAAGACAGCGATCAGAAAAACGATCGCTTAGTGACACTGGCAAAAGGGGGTGAAAGGGTTACCTGGGGGGCGATCAAGGGGTTAAACCTTTATTAGGTAATATATGGGGGTACCCGACGCTATAAAAACCTGCGGCGAACCTAAAAAAAATAACTGGCTACCTATCGGCATCGCCGACACTAAGACAGCGATCAGAAAAACGATCGCTTAGTGACAGCGGTGCTAGGGGGTGAAAGGGTTACCTGGGGGGCGATCAAGGGGTTAAACCTTTATTATGGGGGGGTTAGGGGGCTACACTGGACCTAAAACACTCTGCCCTGACACTTTTACAGTCACAAATGTCACTGATTGCAGTGATCAGTAAATAAATGGTCACTGCAATCAGTGACACTGTGACTGGGGGCTGATCTGGGGGGTGATCTGGGGGGGCGATCGTGTGCCTATGTGTGTGGTGTCAGTGTGCTGTTATGTGCACTAACCTCTGTGTCTTCTCTCATGCGGCGCTCGGTATATGTGAGCGCCGCATGAGAGATGACATCACTTCCTCCTGCCTGTGTAAACACTACACAGGCAGAGGAAGCATTTGATTCGCCGGGAGCGATCGCGAGGGGGTGACCCCCTCATCACGGATCGCTCCCGAAGCGATCCCGGCCACTCACTGTACCAGAGGGGGGTCCGATCGGACCCCCCACCCATACGAAGGCAGGCACGTACAGGTACGTGATTGTGCCTGTCCGTGCCATTCTGCCGACGTATATATACAGTGAGCGGTCGTTAAGTGGTTAAAACAACAACTGTACTGATTAAAGGAAAATCGTACAATCTGGTATTATACAAGCAAAATGTTCATGCTTGTCCCATCGGATAATAATCGGATTAACTGTCGTGATCAGCTCTCGAAAGCTGTGTACTAATGATCAGATTATTGTTCAATTCTTTTCTAAAACGGTATTTTTCATTCGATTTTCTGATTGTGTGTATGGGCCATTATTCTCCAATAATAATCAATACACATCTACTACTCTCTGAGCGATTTGAATGCTCTCTAAAGACAGGTGGTGAAATAGCGTTGTATCTCCAGCTCACCACCTGTTTTAACCCACTAAATACTGGACAACCACATCACAACCATTGTGTTTGGTTGCGGGAAAGATGCAGCGAGGCCCCTTTCACTTAGACCCCTGAGGCGCTTTTCAGGCATTTTAGTGCTAAAAATAGCACCTGTAAAGCACCTGAAAAGCGCCTCCCATGCCTCCCCAGTGTGAAAGCCTAAGTGCTTTCACACTGGGGTGGCGTGCTTGCGGGATGTGAAATAAAGTCCTGCAAGCAGCATCTTTGGGGCAGTTTGGGAGCGGTCTATACACCGCTCCCGAAATGCCCTGCCCGCTTTTAACCCTGTCTTCAACCTCTAGCGAAGGTTAAAAGCACCCCGCTAGTGGCTGAAAAGCACCACTAAAACGATGGTAAAACTAGTGGTGCTTTACCGCTAACGCTGGGCGATTTCAGTGTGAAATTAGCCTTAAATGGGTCATGCGTGGCGGGTGGGACTGGGAAATTAATTCCAGATGCAAAGCATCACGACTGTGGCATGTGTACACTAAGGAAAGTTAGATCCTGTGATAAACTCCATGGGATCAACACAATTGGCATGTCATTTTTTTGGGGAGAGGGAGTGGGTACTTACTTTTGAGTGCGACTTCCTGTCCCACTTCCTCCTTCCGCCTTCGGGCCGCCTAGGTGTCTCCTCCTCTCCCCCTATCCGGCCCCTCCCTCTTGGCAATCTTCTGGGACACGTGACAGGTCCCAGAAGATTGCCTGTCCACTGGCAGAGTGCAGTGCGACTCGCGCATGCGCAGTGCATGCCCGGCCGTGAAGCCGAAAGCTGTCATGGCCGGGTGCCCACAGTGGCTATAACGATGCTGGCGGAGAGGAGGGGGAGAGAAGCGACGCTCCAGGGGCCGCATCGCTGGACCGTGGGGCAGGTAAGTGTCTGTTTATTAAAAGTCAGCAGCTAAACTTTTTGTAGCTGCTGACTTTTAATAAACAAAAAAAGCCTGGAACTCCGCTTTAATGGGCAGCTTGGAGCCTTGGACCATTGGTAAAGCACCATTGGAACAAGCTGTCCAATAAAAATGCTGCAGTGGAGGCTGTCCTCTCACTGCAGTGTCATAGAAGAGGGCATGTATCTAAAAGTCAAATGCTTCCTTTCAGCCCAGCCCTCCTAACTAAAAGGAAAAAGCATGGGTTTATGGGTTTACCCATAATTCCATGTTTTCCTCACACAGTTAAGAGGGAGAATGAGAATCTTCTGCCTGCTGAAAATGTACTGTTTTAATCAAGCTAAATTATATGTTATTATGCTATATGTTATAACATAATAATTTATTATTTGTCTATTTACTGTGAAATTACTGGTTTAAAGTTATAAATTCAAACTTCAGTAATTTGTCTGTTAAGCCACCTGCTTGAGTACAGTTATTGAAAATATAGTAAATTACCTTAAAACAATATATAATAATTATTTGTATATAACTTACTTATGGTAATTAACCACTTGCCACCCAACGCTTTTTTTTTTTTTAAACTGTTTCATGAATATAAAAAAAAAAACACTAAAGTTGGCCCGATTTTTTTGTATACTATGAAAGATAATGTTACGCCAAGTAAATAGATACCTAACATGTCATGCTTTAAAATTGCACACACTCGTGGAATGGCACCAAACTTCAGTACTTAAAAATCTCCATAGGCGACACTTTAAATTTTTTTGCAGGTTACATGTTTAGAGTTACAGAGGAGGTCTAGTGCTAGAATTATTGCTCTCGCTCTAACGTTCACGGCGTATGTAACCTGTGTGTATCTGGCTCTGATTCTAGCCAGTGCCTCACCAGCCACTGACCTCACTGCACGTCCCTGACTCACAGGCGTAAAAGTGATAGATGGATGGTGGAATGCTGCTGGAATATCCTACACAATAAGGGAGGTGGCAACATCTGATAGGGACACCATGGCATTAATGATCCCATAATAGTAGAGCACCAGCACTGTGAGACGGTACGGACAGCAGACAACCTTGAACATGTGGCCAAAAGACTAAGATCTACACTTATCTGACTTCATCCTTGGAAAAGCACAGTAAAACGTGTTTCAAAGTATCTCACCTCTTCCTCAGCCTAACTCTAGAACTACCCATGTGGATTAAAATAATCGCACAGTGGTAGGTGGACTGGGGACCAGCCTTGGGTGGACTCTTTGTGGAAGAGCGAGAAAAAACAAATAGGTAACATGACTGCCCATATGCCAGGACACCAGGGGCCGTCATATATAGGATATGTGTACATATTAAAAATTATTAATAAATAACCATGAGAAAAAAAACTGACTTTCTAATAAAATAAAAAAACTTCTGTTAAGAAGGTATGCTTGTAACAAACAAACAATCTCAATGCAAGACCAATATAATCTGGTATAATTTAATAATAATATACAAAGATTATAAATAATGGTGGTCTCAGAAAACCTGAGATATTAATTCATAAAACATATACAGTGTATATTAATTCACACAGATTTAATTCATAAAGAACATATCAATTAATAGGAAACACACGGCACACAGGAGAAACACATGGTACCTAGCAAAAAATTATATATACAGTTGTGCTCATAAGTTTACATACGCTAGCAGAATTTATGATTTCTTGGCCATTTTTCAGAGAATATGAATGATAACACAACTTTTCTTTCACTCGTGGTTAGTGTTTGGCTGAAACGATTTATTATGAATCAACTGTGTTTACTCTTTTTAAATCATAATGACAACAGAAACTACCAAAATGACACTGATCAAAAGTTTACATACCCCAGTTCTTAATACTGTATATTGCCCCCTTTAACATCAATGACAGCTTGAAGTCTTTTGTGGTATTTGTGGATGAGGCTCTTTATCTTCTCAGATGGTAAAGCTGCCCATTCCTCTTGGCAAAAAGCTTCCAGTTCCTGTACATTCTTGGGCTGTCTTGCATAACCTGCACATTTGAGATCTCCCCAGAGTGGCTCAATGATATTGAGGTCAGGAGACTGAGATGGCCACTCCAGAACCTTCACTTTATTCTGCTGTAGCCAATGACAGGTCGACTTGGCCTTGTGATTTGATCATTGGAATGTCCAAGTACGTCCCATGCGCAGCTTCCTGCCTGATGAATGCAAATGTTCCTACAATATTTTTTGATAACATACTGCATTCATCTTGCCATCAATTTTGACCAAATTTCCTGTGCCTTTGTAGCTCACACATCCTCAAAACATCAGCGATCCACCTCCGTGTTTCACAGTAGGAATGGTGTACCTTTCATTATAGGCCTTGTTGACTCCTCTCTAAATGTAGCGTTTATAGTTGTGGCCAAAAAGCTAAATTTTGGTCTCATCACTCAGGTTTGCGGCTTGTCTCTGTGCTGTTTGGCGTATTGTAAGCGGGATACTTTGTGGCATTTGCGTAGTAATGGTTTTCTTCTGGCGACTCGACCATGCAGCCCATCTTTCTTCAAGTGCCTCCTTATTGTGCATCTTGAACATATATGTTTTCAGAGAGTCCTGTATTTCATCTGAAGTTATTTTGGGGTTTTTCTTTGCATCCCGAAGAGTTGTGGCTGAAATTTTAGTTGGTCTACCTGACCATGGTTTAGTTTCAACAGAACCCCTCATTTTCCACTTCTTGATTAGAGTTCGAACACTGCTGATTGGCATTCTCAATTCCATGGATATCTTTTTATATCCCTTTCCTGTTTTATACAGTTCAACTACCTTTTCCCGCAGATCCTTTGACAATTCTTTTGCTTTCCCCATGACTCAGAATCCAGAAACGTCAGTGCAGCACTGGATGAAAGATGCAAGGGTCTGTCAGGAGTCCAGAAACTCGTTGACTTTTTATACACACACACACTAATTACAAGCAAACAGATCACAGGTGAGGATGGTTACCTTTAATAGCCATTCAAACCCCTTTGTGTCAACTTGTGTGCCATGTTATCAGGCCAAAATCACCAGGGTATGTAAACGTTTGATCAGGGTCATTTGGGTAGTTTCTGTTGCCATTATGATCTAAAAAGAGTAAACCCAGTTGATTGATAATAAATGTCTTCAGCCAAACACTAACCATGAGTGAAAGATATGTTTTGTGTTATCATTCATATTCCCTGAAAAATGGCCAATAAATCATAAATTCTGCCAGGGTATGTAAACTTATGAGCACAACTGTATATAGATATAGACACATCAATAATATGAAAATAAAAAAAAAAATTGGTAAGAAGTGAATGCCTAAATTATGACAATGAAAAAACATTAAAAGATATTTTTTTTTTGATAAACAATGATAAATAGTGAATAGAAACTGAAAATTCATTAATATATCTGGTTATATTTTCTCTATTATGGACAGGGCGGTTCAAGGTAGTTGCAACTGCAGCCAGTCACTTCTTTGGTTCCATGAACAGTCTAAAGCCCCGTTCACACGGTCAGACTTTTGCCCCGGCCAAAATCACATCGGAATTCCGGAGTAAAAGAGAACATGTTCTCTATCTAAACTCCAACGGAATTCCTCGGAATTTCCAATGGAAAAAGTCAGATGGGGCATACACATGGTCGGAATATCCGATGGAAAAAGTCAGTCTGACTTTTTCCATCGGAAATTCTGATCATGTGTACAAGGCATAAGGGCATAGGTGTGCGCAGCCTATTGCATTAGGGTGTGCACCTTTAAGCTCAAACACACATGCATGTGTATGTGTCTTCATACATATGACTCCCGACACATTGATCTCCCTGCCGGCACAGTGAAAGAGAAGAGCATGAACACTTCTCTTATGGCAGAGCCAGTAAGAGGGAGATCTTGCCAATGTCTCTGTGGCTACACAGAGCAATAACACTAATCCGCATGGGGTGATTAGCGTGTGCCTGGGCACAACCGGCATACCCTGTGCGCATGCCTATGCATAAGGGTATACGTTTCTGAAGTTTTTACTGCAGAACTTGAACTTAGATAGGAGTAAGGTAACTGTGGGATGCTCAGGCAACTTTAAGCAGCAATTTGAGAACACTATTCTAATTCCTTAGATTCCTAAGAATCTGAGCACAGTCCTTGCTTGCAGCAAATATTGGGCTGAGCTACACCAGGACACCAAAGAGAATGTCCACTTTGAGCAACTCTGACTCTAATACAAGAGGGAAGGCAGCAGCACACAGTCTCAGGGATCTCTTATAGCGGTCTGTACTCACTAATATCCTTGGATAATTGGTTGCTTCCTCCCAACATCTTTCAGACACCTTGTCTGTGATCCCAGACCAGATCCTCTAAGACAGCCCCTCAGTCAGCACCCACAGATTTAATCAGAATAGGTTTCCCCAGTTCCAGGGGAGGACTGCCCAGAAGGGCAGCAGCCCTCCAGGCTGAAATATCCCACTCTAGGACAAGAACCTCTCTTTTAGAGTATTTATTCCCATTCCCAGCCGCCATCTGGGCACCTCTCCTCAGGGATTGGCCCGGGCTGCATAAATATTGAGCTGCTGATTTGACTTAACCAGCCTGCAATCATCCAGACCCTTTTCAGACAGATAGGGGGAAGCAGTTTACCCTGCCAGCATTGAAACACAGAACAGACCAAAATAATCTGATTGCAGTGAGCCAGTAACTAAATTTGCCTAACAAAGCACCTATCTAAATCCAAATCTGAATGTTACTCAAACTTGAAGTCTTTGACAAAACCTGACAAACATGTTATATTTACCTGCTCTGTGCAGTGGTTTTGCACAGAGCAGCCCGGATCCTCCTCTTCTCAAGTTCCACAGCCCCTCCCTCCTGCTGGGTGCCCCCACAGCAAGCAGCTTGCTCAGGGGGCACCCAAGCAGGCGCGCTCCAGAGCTTGATTCACACACAGAGCCACGGCTCGGTCCCGCCCCCTCCATCTCCTGTCTGGCTCACTGGCTGTGATTGACAGCAAAAGTTGATCGGGAGTACTAGTCCCTGAAGAGGCAAGGCTTTCATGGACATCACTGGATCAAGCGGGGGCTCAGGTAAGTATTAAGGGGGGGGGGTTGCTGCACATAGAATGCATGAAGATAAAAAAACCTTCTGCTTTTACAACCACTGTGAGGGGGTTAGCTCGGCAGCGGGTGTGTGTGACCCCCGGGATGGGCTCCCCACACAAAAACAGGCCCAGCAAACGGAGGTTGTGGTTTTCAAAATCAAAAAGGTGCGGTTTATTTTCTATTTACAGTGACAAAACACAGCAAAGCAAAAGAAACATAAATAAAATAAATCCTGGTCAACTTGACCTCTGACTAAACATACAGGTTTCCTAACTAACAACTGGGATCAGCCTAGTGCTGTCCTAGTCCCTAAGTCCCTGATTTTAAATGTCCAAGCAAATAGCCACACAGGCTTTGTCTCACCGCACAGGGGTTCACTCTCCCTAGACAGTCCACACAGGTCTGGGTCCAGGCATGAGCAAACACCTAATGAATCTGGGAGTTCTTATAGAGGCCTAAATGAGCTGACAAGCTTCAGCTGGTCTCATCAACTCCCTGTCTGCACGTCGCCCCACACTCTCCCTAGAGGTATGAGTCATCCATGAGCCCACTAGCCTCAGCTGGGCTTATACAACTCTCCACCTAGTTGTATAAGTCGGCGTAAAGCCTGAATCTGGGCGAAATATATCTACCCCCCTGGATGCAACCAGGTGACTTTACCTTCCTGCTGTCACATACCCCCCCCTCTTGTTTTAACCTCGGGGTTGGAACACCAGCAATCAGGCATTCATGTACTCGAGACAAAGCATCCACATTCCCCATTTGAACGCCAGGGCGATGCTTTACTGTGAAGTTGAATTCCTGGAGGGCCAGGAACCACCTATTCACTCTTCTATTTGTTTCCTTGTTTTGAGCCATCCACTTTAACGGAGCGTGATCCGTAACCATGTCAAAGTGCCTACCTAGCAGGTAGTACCGAAGGGAATCTAGAGCCCACTTCACCGCTAAACACTCCTTTTCAACGGTGGCGTAATTTACCTCATGGGACTTCAACTTCCTGCTGAGGTAAATGACTGGGTGCTCTTCCCCGTTCCAGACCTGGGACAATACTGCTCCTAACCCCACATCTGACGCATCACTTTGTACGACAAAGTCTTTAGAGAAGTCGGGTGAGTACAACACTGGCTGGCTACATAAGGCTTGTTTCAAGAATTGGAATGCTGCCTCAGCCTCGGGGGTCCATTTAATCATGACCGACCCTTTCCCCTTCGTCAGGTTGGTTAGGGGCACAGCCTTAGAAGCAAAGTGGGGAATGAATCGCCGATAATACCCAGCGATTCCCAGAAAGGCTCGTACCTGCTTCTTGCTGTTGGGACGTGGCCAACTCTGGATGGCCTCGACTTTGTTGAGTTGGGGTTTTATTACTCCCCTCCCAATGGTGTACCCAAGATATTTGGCCTCCTCCTGCCCAATGGTACACTTCTTGGGGTTAGCCGTAAACCCCGCTTCCCGAACAGAGTCCAGGACTGCTTGCACTTTTGGCAGATGTGAGGCCCAATCTGTGCTATGGACAATTACGTCATCCAGGTAAGCCGCAGCATACTTCCGATGGGGCCTCAGCATCTGGTCCATTTTCCGCTGGAATGTGGCCGGCGCATTCTGTAACCCAAACGGCATTCTTTTATATTGGAACGCCCCGTCTGGGGTTACAAATGCGGTTTTCTCTTTGGCCGACTTGGCCAGGGGGATTTGCCAATACCCTTTTGTGAGGTCAAGAGTCGTCATGTATCGGGCTGTTCCCAGCCGGTCGATCAACTCATCTATACGTGGCATGGGGTAGGTGTCAAATTTTGTAACTTTGTTCAACTGACGAAAATCGTTACAAAATCGCCAGCTCCCATCCGGTTTAGGCACCAACACAATGGGACTAGACCAATCACTTTGGGACTCCTCTATCACCCCTAAGTTCAGCATTTTCTGTACTTCCTCCCGTATTGCCTCCCGTCGGGCCTCTGGGATCCGATAGGGTTTTAACTTCACCCTTTCACCGGGCGGGGTAATGATGTCATGCTCTACCCCAGATGTTTGTCCCGGCAGCTCAGAGAATACCTCCTCGTTGCGAAGCACAAACTCCTTAACCTCCTGTTGTTGGGGTTGTGACAAGGTGGCTGCTATTCCAACCTCAGGAATCACGCAACCAGTTTGAGCTGGTGACCAAGTGTCTGCGACTAGGGACTCTCTATCCCTCCAGGCTTTCAACAGATTAACGTGATAGATCTGTTCGGGCTTTCGCCTTCCTGGTTGTCTGACCTTGTAATTCACTTCGCTCACTTTTTCCATTATCTCATAGGGGCCTTGCCATTTGGCAAGGAATTTACTTTCAACCGTAGGGACAAGTACCAGTATCCTATCCCCCGGGGAAAAGGTACGGGTCTTGGCTCCACGGTTGTACACTCTCTGCTGTGCTAACTGCGCTTGGGCCAAATGTTCCTTCACGATGGGCATTACCTGTGCAATTCGGTCTTGCATCAGGGCGACATGCTCAATCACACTCCTGTGGGGAGAACTCTCACTTTCCCAAGTTTCCTTGGCAATATCCAACAGCCCTCTTGGGTGTCTCCCATACAGTAACTCAAAGGGGGAGAATCCCGTAGAGGATTGGGGCACCTCCCTAATAGCAAACATCAGATAAGGAAGTAGACAGTCCCAATCCTTTCCATCTCTATCCACCACTTTCTTCAACATTTGTTTTAGGGTTTTGTTGAATCTTTCAACCAGCCCATCGGTTTGGGGGTGATACACAGATGTACGTAATTGCGTCACTTTGAACAATTTACACAGCTCCTTCATAACCCGGGACATAAAGGGTGTACCTTGGTCCGTAAGCAGTTCTTTACAAATACCCACCCGGCTAAACACAAGAGATAGCTCTTTGGCTATGGTTTTGGCCGAGGTATTTCGGAGAGGGATCGCTTCTGGATTAGGGTGGCATAGTCCATTATAACTAATATGTACTGGTGCCCCCTAGCGGACTTGATTATAGGCCCTACCAAATCCATGGCGATCCTCTCAAACGGGACCTCAATGATGGGTAGAGGGACCAGCGGGCTACGGAAATGTGGCATCGGGGCCGACCTCTGACACACAGGGCAGGAGGAACAATAATTTTCTATGTCCCTCATCACCCCCGGCCAATAGAATCTCTGTAATACCCTCTCTCGGGTTTTCTCTGTCCCCAGATGACCTCCAAGAATGTGCCCATGGGCCAACTCCAACACCAACTTCCTGTAAGGTTTGGGCACCACAAGCTGCTCAACGGTTTCTTCTGCCCTTTTTGCCACCCGATACAGTAGGTCCTTCTCTACGCTGAAGTATGGGTAAGTGCAGGTATTATCTGGGTTCACTAACTCGCCATCTATTTTCACTACGTTTTCCCGTGCCTTTATTAGGGCGGGGTCTTTCAACTGTTCTGTGGCAAAGTTTTCCCTGTGAACCTCAAGATCAGAAAACTCCACAGACGGTAGGTTTTCGTCTGAGGAGGTGGGCTCCTCTCCAGTTTCTTGAGTCTCCCCTGCCAATACTGATAAGGGAAATTCCGGAGAGTCCTCACCACTCTCAGGGGAGTTCTGGCTATCACATTCCTGGTACATAGGGGCACCAGTGGGGGGCTCAGGATCATCCCACAGTTTCCAGAACTTCGGAAAATCCCTTCCCACAATGGCGTCATGCGGTAACTGAGATACTAAGCCCACTGGATGAGAGAGGGTACCTTTGGGGGTCTCGAAACACACTGTAGTCACTGGATACTCTCGGGTGTCCCCATGCACACAAATAACAGCTACCTTACTATTCCCAAAGACCTCTGTTTTAACTAACTCAGCCTTTATCAGGGTCACAAGGCTACCTGAATCCAGCAATACCACAACATTTCTACCATTAACACACATTTTGCATAAATGTTTCTCAGTTCCTCGAATGGCAGTGCATGCGACTGTCGCACACAGCGACTGACGTCTGCCCGTCAGAAAGTCACACTGCATGGGTTCCTCCACAACCGGGCAATTGGCTGCAATATGTCCCGCTTGCCGGCAGCGGTAGCAAACGATCCTTCTTGCCGCCTCTTGAGCCGCTGATTTCCCAGGCTGTTCTTGCCAAACTTGGGGTAGAGCTCCCACCCTCTCACTCTCTCCACCCTCACCCCTTGGAATCCTCTTATCCGCCCCTGGGGATGGTCTGGTCTTAGGGTGGAAAGTCTGAGTGTCTCTGGAAGAGGCCGTCAGGTTCTCTGTAGCCAAGTATTTCTCCACACGATCCACAAGACCATCGGCCGTCTCTGGGTCTCCATGGCTTACCCACTTTTGGATGGCAGTAGGAAGAGCTCTCAAAAACCGATCCATTACAACACGTTCCACAATCTTTGGTGCGGACAAAGTCTCTGGCTGTAGCCACTTTCTGCTCAGGTGAATGAGATCATACATTTGAGACCTGGGGGGTTTTCCAAGCTGGAAAGTCCAGTTATGCACACGCTGAGCCCGGACAGCCTGGGTGACACCCAGCCTTGCCAAAATTTCAGCTTTTAGCATCACATAGTCTTTTGCTTGGTTAGGCTCTAGGTCATAGTAAGCTTTCTGCGATTCACCAGTTAACAGAGGAGCCACCAGTCCAGCCCACTGCTCCTCAGGCCACTTTTCTCTTTCAGCGGTCCTTTCAAATGTGGTCAAAAATACCTCTGGATCATCCTCTCCAGTCATTTTTGTCAATAAACGACTCACCCCAAAGGACGCGGTATTAGTGGGACGGTTTTCCTCACTGGTCTGCGGACGTTGCTGCATTACTGCTTCCATCTGTTGTTGTAGTCTCTGCTCTTGCTTCTGCAACAGGTCTATGAAGCGGGCCTCAGATTGCTGCTGGGCTTGTTGCTGAGCCTCCAGACTCTGTTGCAAAGTTGCGTTTGTCTGCTGCTGGGCTGCAAGGCTCTGTTGATGAGCTTGCTGCTGGGCTGCGAAGTTCTGTTGTTGAGCTGCAAGGCTCTGTTGATGAGCTGCAAGGCTCTTTTGCAAACCTGCATTTGTCTGCTGTTGATTGGCATTTGCTAGAGCCAGCTGCTTCAGTATCTCCTCCATGCTGGCTTAAAAAAAAACTGCCTGCATTCTCCACCAACTGTGAGGGGGTTAGCTCGGCAGCGGGTGTGTGTGACCCCCGGGATGGGCTCCCCACACAAAAACAGGCCCAGCAAACGGAGGTTGTGGTTTTCAAAATCAAAAAGGTGCGGTTTATTTTCTATTTACAGTGACAAAACACAGCAAAGCAAAAGAAACATAAATAAAATAAATCCTGGTCAACTTGACCTCTGACTAAACATACAGGTTTCCTAACTAACAACTGGGATCAGCCTAGTGCTGTCCTAGTCCCTAAGTCCCTGATTTTAAATGTCCAAGCAAATAGCCACACAGGCTTTGTCTCACCGCACAGGGGTTCACTCTCCCTAGACAGTCCACACAGGTCTGGGTCCAGGCATGAGCAAACACCTAATGAATCTGGGAGTTCTTATAGAGGCCTAAATGAGCTGACAAGCTTCAGCTGGTCTCATCAACTCCCTGTCTGCACGACGCCCCACACTCTCCCTAGAGGTATGAGTCATCCATGAGCCCACTAGCCTCAGCTGGGCTTATACAACTCTCCACCTAGTTGTATAAGTCGGCGTAAAGCCTGAATCTGGGCGAAATATATCTACCCCCCTGGATGCAACCAGGTGACTTTACCTTCCTGCTGTCACACCACTTTAAATTATTGTTAGTGGTTAGAATGTGAAAGTGTTGGCTAAGCATCCTTTCTGATGACATAATTGGAACACTTCTCTATCTATATCGACTAACCCTCTCAGTTTTTTGGTTTTCACTTCCCATCTTCTGGAAGATCACAACAGGAAACCAAAAACATGATTTCTTAATAACGTGCATGTTCAGACAATTTGACCTAGTAATATAAAACTGCATTCACATCTGAGCAGCACTTGAATGCGCATTTTTTTGTGTGGTTTTTTTTGCATGTTTTTGGGCTACACGCATAGTGAAGTCCATTCACTTGAATGGGCTGTTCTACGTGGGACAAAATGCACCAAAGAAGCTTATGTGCCTTTTTGGGCATCAAGCTTTGTGAGTTTCTTAACTGCAAATTTTGGCACATTTGTCACACATTTTGATATGTACAAAAAGACAAGTGTGCTGGCTGCATTTGGGGTGCCATTACAATGAATGGCACTGCAAACACAACGTGCGATTCTCACACGTTCCATTAACGCTTAGATGTGAATGGAGCCTATGTGCCATGTCATACAAGTGATTTGTAGGAACTACAGAATTGCTCTCCTTTGTGGCTTTTGATGCCAGGAATAAATTAGAGTCAAAGGCCTGTGTCGCAGTATTTCCAGCTATTCGTTGCCCAGTTCCATAGTCACCGAATTTCTGCAGCAAATTACCATTGCTAGTAGCTGCAGGTGGTATGCAATGTAGCTACTGATGACCATGGCACAGCACATTAATATAGCTATATAGGGAAGTATTGTATGCAGCCCAAAAACTATGTGTAGCGGGGTGTTCCCCTTTAATGCAGAGAGACAAGAAGTTCCAGGTGAGAGGTGAGTCGGGAGGAAGTAAAGAGACATTATGGAAGTGAAAGCAGAGGAGAGAGAGACTACATCTCCCAGTACATCTTGCAGCACCCAGGGTGCATTGCTCCAGAACAGAGACTGCTGGGGCAGACTTTATAAAGGGGAGGCAGAGTTTTGGTCGGTCTCTTTGTACCCCCCTCTCCTAGCAAGAGGATGTCTGTGCTGAACTGCTGTGTGCACAAGGCCTGAAGCCCGGGCCGTGTGCTCCTTTCCAAAGAGCCCTCTGCCAGCCTAGCAGAGCCTTAGAGACATCTAATCCTCCTTGCTGCAGTACACCAGAAGGATTGAAGACTTGGATGTCGGTGGATTCCTGTTCCTAGACGAATCGATGGAGGAAAGGGACTTGGACTTGTCCAGGTGGTGAGAGCTGTTTAAAGACAGATACTTTATCTTTACTATTCGTTGGGATTACAAAGTTGTTCTTCAAGTGCACCACCGAGAGATTGCTAGCAAATATTGTTTCACTGAACTTCTATTTAGATCAGTCAGGCCTGACTGCGTAGGTAGACATTGCTGGGTGTTAGTCTACCCATGAGGGGAAGTAGCTGTAAAAGGGCAGCGCTAGAGTTGCATAGCAATACTTAATTATTCTGATTACTCTGTTTATCTTTATTACTGTTTATTGCAGGGATCTGCAACTTGTTATACTGTTGTTTATTACTTGCCCATTAGCCTCAGTAAAATATCTGGGTAAAGTACATTTGGTGTCAGTTCCGCTTACTTTAATAGGAGTTTTAAAGTATATTCTGTGTATGTTTGTTATAGGACTGCGTCACCAACAGTTGCGGTCACGCGGTCCTATCCCTCTATCACCAGCTGTGCCACGGGAGGTTAGAGCCGATTGCCAGGGGTTGACAGCAGTGCACTACAGGGCCCAAATCAATATCAGCGGCTCTCTTAACTGGGGGTAGCGCTACACGTGGGGGCTCGAGTCCGGGATCCTTGTACGTTGCACGCTGCAATCAAGCCGGTCAGAAGTACCAGCATGGACCCGCTGGCAATGTCACAGTGGTGCGCAGCGATTGGCGCCGATCCAACCGCGGCGGTAGTCATTGTACTCCCGGGGGAAAGATGGAAGGAAGAGGAGATAAAACATCTCGTATTGTTACTGTCTCCGAGCCACAAAGCATGGGTGATGGATTTTAGGCCAGATCCAGTGATCTCGTTTACATACGCACTGGTAGAATGGAAAAACGAAATCCCAGAGCATTTTAAAAGTCAGAGTATACAAGCCATAGATAATCAGATCTATCACTTGATACATACGCTGCCAGTGAAGGAAGAATGGTTTCAGACACCAAAGCCATCACTCCAACAATTATCTCCACCACTATCCCCTAAAGCAGAAAAGCTTAAGGAACTATTAAGCCCGGGATCACCGCTGGCCGCTATAGGGCCTGAATTGTTGAATGCTCTAGGAGACCTTGTAATTAAGTGCCTGAAAAGCAGTACGGTGCATGTGGAGGCCGGTTACCAGAAGCTTAGCACCTTCTCAGGGAAGCTCCCCGTCCCTGCGGGGGAGGAAGATTTTGACACTTGGGTGGAACAGGCATTGCAGGCAGTAGAAGCATGGGAGGTGCCTGAGGCACAGAAGAGACAGCGAGTCTTAGAAAGTCTGAAAGGTGCCGTGGCAGAATCGGTGAAGAGCTTCCGGTTTGGAAATGAAAACTGTACAGCTCAAGATTGCCTGGCCATGCTGCAGGAAGAGTTTGGTCAGCTGGAGAAGGTGTCAGAGATGATTTATCAAATTGAACACACTCTCCAGCAGCCGAATGAGAAACTGTCAGAATATGTTAGAAGGCTGAACAGGCAGTTATGCAAGATTGTACTGAAGAAGGGAATGCTGCCCAAAGATGCAGATGAAGCACGCATGAAGCAGATCATGAGGGGAGCGCGGCGCTCAGACCCGGTCTGGCTGCACCTGAAAACCTCAGGAGGAGGAATGTCACTAACCTACTCTGATCTAATAAAAATTATTAGGGACGAAGAGGCGCTGGAGGAAGATCAGCAGGTGGCCAAGGCGAATGTCACACCTGTACCAGTGTTGGTACATTCGGTCAAGAGCCCAGAAAGAGAAGCGGAGGTTGACACTCTGAAATCGCAAATGGCCCAAGTGTTGGAGATGCTGACCTCTTTGATGGAGAAAGATCAGAGAAGACGAGAGAAACCAAGCCCAAGAAAGGAGTTGTTCCCGAACACCTCAGCACCGGCCTCCCTACAGGACCGAGAAGAGGTGATTTGCTATAACTGCGGAGGGAGTGGCCACTTTGCAAACGTATGCTCCAGCCCAAAGAAGAAGAGAACAGATAATTGCAAGCCGGCGGGAAACTCCAAAGGGCCCCGGTGAAGGAGTCAACCGGGTGCCCATCATCTTCAGTGCGCTCCAAACTAAAAAAAAAGGCCAAGAATGGAGGAGACAAAACTCCTAGGAGGAGGTATAGTACACCCCCACCAAGATGTACCCCAGAGGGAGGGGGCAAGACCCCTCAGTGGAAGTACAGCACCCCAAAGAAGGAACATCCACCTAAAAGGAACAATAACATCCCTCAGCGGGTTTGTGCCCCCATTGAGAGGGAGAAAGTCAATGCATGCCAGGCTCAGGAAAAATTAAAGTCCAAAAGGAGCAGGGCAAGGGTCGAAAGCCAAAAAAAAAAAGAGGTGACCCCAGTCCGGCCATACCCAAAGGAACTGGTGGGCCCGTCTCCTACTGTGCCCATTCAAGTGGAAGGAGTCTATACTAAAGCTCTTTTGGACACCGGAGCACAGGTGACTTTACTATACCGGGACTTCTATGATAGGCACTTGAGTCATCTGCCTATCCAGAAGATAGAAGAGCTGGAGATATGGGGACTTGGAACCCAGAGTTTCCCTTATGATGGGTACCTGCCCATAAAGATGACTTTCGACCCATCCGTGGCTGGGAAGGCTGAAGTGTTTGACACCCTGGCAGTTGTTTGTCCCCGGCCGCCTGGAGCCAGCAAGATTTCCCTGATCATTGGGACAAACACGGATCTAGTCAGGAGACTCCTGACCCCTCTAGTGAAAGAGAGAAACCATTCAGCCACCAAAATCCATCCCATGCTAAAGATGGCCTACCAACGACTGGTCTTAGAGCAGAAGACCCCGGGAGAGGGGATAGGGAAGGTGTGGAGACTTGGCAGAGAAGGAGTAGTGCTACAGCCCGGAGAAGTAACCTGTCTTAGGGCCACTGTGAAGCTTTCGTGGGAACAACCTGGCCCCTTTGTCATGCTGGAATCAGACCCAAGGGAAGAGTCCTCAGGCCTGGAAGTGATACCAGAAGTGATTCCGTTCAAGGCCCTGAAGAAGGCCCATGGCAGAGTTCCGGTGAGTGTTAGGAACACTACGGGAGGACCCATGGAGATCCCTGCCAGAGTGTTGCTTGGTCAGGTGAGCCCTGCTGCCCGGTCACTTGGTCCGAAGTCAAGGGGACGGGTGACGGAGGAGATGTTTGGGAGAAACTGTCCGTGGAAAACCCGAACCTACCCAGGGCTTGGAAAGAAAGAGCCAAGGCCCAGCTGTCCAGGTGGGAGAAGATCTTTTCCGAAGATGAATTCGATGTGGGGTGTGCAAGAAGTGCCACCCATCGGATCCGCCTCCAAGAAGATAAGCCCTTCCGAGAGAGGGTCAGGCGGGTCCCCCTGGCAGATCTGGAGGATCTGAGGGAACAACTTGTAGAACTAAAGAAGACTGGTGTGATCCGGGAGTCTAGAAGTCCCTATGCCTCCCCAATCGTGGTGGTCAGAAAGAAGAATGGGTCGTTGAGGCTTTGTATCGATTACAGGACTCTCAACAGGAGAACCATCCCTGACCAATACACCACGCCAAGGATAGAAGATGCCCTACAAAGTTTGTCTGGAGCCAAATGGTTCAGTGTGATGGACCTCAAGAGTGGGTACTATCAAATCCCTATGCACCCAGAAGACAGGGAGAAGATAGCCTTCATAACCCCGGTGGGATTCTTCGAATTCAATAGGATGCCTCAGGGTCTGTCTGGAGCTCCTGCTACCTTTCAACGCCTTATGGAGAAGACTGTTGGAGACATGAATCTTATAGAAGTCCTTGTGTACTTGGACGATGTCATTGTCTTTGGAAGAACCTTGGAAGAACATGAAGCCAGGTTGGAGAAAGTATTGAGAAGACTCAGCGAAGAGGGACTTAAGCTTTCCCCCGAGAAGTGTCGGTTCTACCAGTCTTCTGTGAACTATCTGGGGCACATAGTGTCTGAAGAAGGGGTGGCCACAGATCCTGAGAAGTTGGAAGCAGTCACTTCCTGGCCACGACCCACCACAGTAACAGAGCTCAGATCCTTCCTGGGGTTCTGCTCCTATTATAGGAGGTTTGTGGAGGGGTTTGCTCGGATTGCCCGCCCGTTGAATGAATTGCTAAAGGCAGAAGGGGAAGAGGATGACTCAGGGCCCAGGAGGCCTGGTGAGTCAGTTCAAGATCAGTGGAACCCAAGGTGTGAAGAGGCCTTTCATGCTCTGAAGAGGAGCTTAACCACTGCCCCAGTCGTGGCAGGGCCGGCCCTACCATGGGACCCGATGGTACCCCGGTCCCAGGCGGCACTTTAAGGGGGGCGGCAAATTGCCGCCCATCAGCCAGCGACATTCCGTGTCTCCTACTAATTTTCCTTTCCTCTGTCCCCGATTTTCCAGCCGCCATGTTTAGTGTCCGGCGTCCTGTGATTGGACGAATGGGGGTCATGTGCGGCGTGGGGCTGGCCTGTCGCTCTAGAAGTCCCGCCTCCGCACATGACCGCCATACGCCCAATCACAGTGCGCCGGGAAACACGAACATGGTGGCGGGAGACAAGCACTGGAAGTGTGAGCTGTCTTCCCCTCCGCCTGTCCCTCTGCTTTGTTACGGCGCGGTGGAGATGGGATCATGGAGGTGCAGGCGTGCAGCGTCTGACACCATAGAGCGGGCTGCGGGTGGATGGCGCTGGCGGGAAGTTGGGACGCCAAAGCAGTTTTGCACATCCAGTGCTGAGGTCCCGAGGAGAGTCCTGGTGAAGAGCAGACAAAGGTAAGGAGGACTCAAAGGATGGATTCGCACTGAGCTGTGGGGAGGGTTCGGGTGTGAGTAGTGCAGGAAGTAGGACTCCTACTGTAGGAGTCAGGTGGGTCTGTGTAGTAGGTCAGTGTAGGTGTAAGGTCGGTGGGTCACTGTATGTGTCAGTCAGTGTAATAGTCAGTGTTGCTGTCAGGTCAGTGTAATGTGAGTAGTGCAGGAAGTAGGAGTGAGGTAGGTGTCAGGAAGCTCAGTGTAGGGGTCAGTGTTGTTGTCAGGTAGGTCAGTGTAGGGGTCAGGGTAATGGTCATGTAGGTCAGGTAGGTCAGTGTAATGTGAGTAGTGCAGGAAGTAGGAGTCAGATGGATCAGTGCATGTGTCACATAGGTGTGTCAGGGGGTCAGTGTAGGGGTCAAATAGGTCACATGTGTTCAAAAAATGTGCAGCGCTATGTGGTTAAAACCATGTGTGAAATAAATGTTAAACCTTGAAATGTGAAAAATTTATATATGAAAAATTAATTAAAAAGAAAACGAATGCAGAGTCCAAAAAGAACACAATATAGTCCGTGAAGAGTTAATTCCAAAAGCAAATCCGTGAAGGGTTAAGGGCTGTAGCCAATAAAGGGACTAGGGTCTAGTGGAGCATAATAAAATAAAAATAAACATTTCTTGATCAGTTTAGGTCGATATGTATTCTTCTACATATGTTTGGTAAAAAAAATGCAATGTGTATATTGATTAGTTTGCGCAAAAATGCCAAAAGTCTACAAAATAGAGGGTAGATTTATGGCATTTTTATTATTATTATTTTTTTTTAATAGTGTAGCGGGGTCTGGTGATCTGCGATTTTTAGCTAGACTGTGACATTGCGGTGGACAGATCAGACACTTTTGACACTTTTTTGGGACCAGTGACATTTATACAGCGATCTGTGCTATAAAAATGCACTGATTACTGTGTAAATGTCACTGGCAGGAAAGGGGTTAAATGTGTTCCCTGGGAGGTGTTTCTAACTGGGGGGGATGGGACTGACTGTAGGAGGAGAGAGATCTCTGTTCCTAATCACTAGGAAGAGCAGATCTGTCGCTCCTCCCCTGTCAGAATAGGGATCTGTCCGTTTACACTCTCTGGAGCGATCGCGGCCACCAGCCACGCACACATCCTTTTATACTCCTTTACATGTATAGAGCCATGACAGGTCCACTTTAGTTATCATGATATAAAATAATGAATGTGGGGTATTTGGTGGGCGTGATTTTTTTTTTTAGGGGGGGGGCAGCATTTAATTCTTGGTACCAGGCAGCACAATGTCTTGGGCCGGCACTGAGTCCTGGCCTACGCCGACCCTACCAGACCTTATGAATTACATGTGGATGCCAGCCATGAGGGTCTAGGTGGTGTACTCTACCAAGAACATGAAGGACAACTGCGACCAGTGGCCTATGTGAGCAGGAGCCTGACCCCCTCAGAAAAGAATTACCCCACTCATAAGCTGGAATTCCTGGCCCTCAAATGGGCGGTAGTAGACAAGCTAAAAGACTACTTGTATGGGGCAGAGTTTACTGTGAAGACAGACAACAACCCCCTGACCTACCTCTTCACCACCGCGAAACTAGATGCCACCGGACACAGGTGGTTGGCCGCATTGTCTGGATTCAACTTCAGTCTGAAGTACAGACCAGGAGCCGGAAATAGGGATGCAGATGCCCTGTCCCGGAGGTCTCATGCCACGACAAATGACTGGGAAGATTGGACCCAAGTGGCACCGGACGGGGTGCGGGCCCTTTGTCAAGGGGCTGAATTCCAAGCCAGAGGAGGCTCCAGAGCAGAAGAAATAGGGGTTACCATGGTAGGAGTCCCCAAACACTATTGTGGGGTAACTCAACTGGAGGAAGACAACCTACCGAGACTGTCCAAGAAGGAGTTGAGGTGTGACCAATTGGAAGACCCCATGGGGAGATTGGTCCTCGAAGCCCTGGAGAATCAGGATCCCAACAAATTCCTACATCACCCCTCAAAGGAGGCTCGCCTGTTGAGGAAGGAATTGGACAGGCTACAGGTACATCAGGGAGTGGTCTACCGAAGGGGCCCCTCTGATGACTCAGAAGATAAGTGGCAGTTATTTCTTCCAGAGAAGCACCGAGAGACTGTACTAATTGCCCTGCATGACCATCATGGTCACCTAGGGGCAGAAAGGACCTTCCAGCTTGTCAGAAATCGGTTCTATTGGCCCTGCATGAGGGCAGAAGTAGAGGAGTATTGCCATTCCTGTGCACGATGCATTCAGAGAAAGACCCTACCCCATCAAGCTGCCCCAATGGGCCATTTACAGAGTCAAGGCCCAATGGATCTGGTATGCATTGACTTTCTCTGCCTCGAACCCGACCTGAGTGGATTGGGGAATGTTCTGGTAATAACCGACCATTTCACCCGCTATGCTCAAGCTTTCCCAACCAAAGACCAGAAGGCATCCACCGTGGCCAAGATACTTATGGAGAAGTATTTTGTCCATTACGGACTACCACAGAGACTCCACTCAGATCAAGGAAGGGACTTTGAGAGTCGGTTGATCCGAAGACTTTTGGATTCATTAGGAATAAAGAAGACCAGAACCACGCCTTACCACCCACAAGGAGATGCTCAGCCGGAGAGATTTAACCGGACCCTGCTCAACATGTTGGGAACCTTAGAAACAGAGAAGAAGCAACACTGGAGTCAGCACATATCAGCCCTAGTACATGCCTATAACTGTACCACAAGTGACGCCACTGGCTACTCCCCTTATCAACTTATGTTTGGGAGAGAAGCAAGGCTACCTGTGGACCTGGCCTTTGGCACTTCTATAGACAATACCTCAGCTACATCCCACAAGGGATACATGGACAGACTTAGACGTAGCTTGCAGGTGGCCTATGAACAAGCCCAGGCGGCTTCGGATCAAAGGGGGGCCCGCAACAAGAGAAATTTTGATCTGAAGGTTCGAGTGCAAGATCTGCAGCCCGGGGACCGAGTACTGCTACGCAATCTGGGGGTCCCTGGAAAACACAAGCTTGCCGACAGGTGGAGATCTGAGCCCTATGTTGTCTGTAGGAAGTTGCCCGGTTTGCCTGTCTACAAACTAAAGCCAGAAGGAAAGGTGGGTCCACTGAAGACGTGGCATCGGAACCACCTGCTCCCACTTGCTGAGGCAGTCAGAATACCTCCCGTGAGAGACTCCCCTGAACCGGCCTCTATCCTGGATATTCCTAGGCCGAACACTCGGTCCCAGACCTCTCGAGCCAAAGATGGGGAGGCCTCCCAATTGAGTACAGAAGAAGGTGGAGAACTGGACTGGCTGTGGCCTCCCTCGACTCTGGGAACGTCCGCCATAGATCTCCCAAATGGAGGGGATACCCCAGATGCAACGCTGAATCCGGAGGCTACTGAATTCATACCCTTCAGTCCCTCAGCTGATTACTGGGAAGATGTTCCTGACACTTGCGCAGAGGAGGACTCTAGAGATTCCATACGTCAGTTGACTTCTGAATCAGAGGTTCCAGAACCAGCAATGTTACCTGAACTTACTCCTGAAGAAGAGCCTGTGGTGCCAGAGTCAGAAGCACCAAGAGAGCAGAGGGCTCGCAGAGTCATCAGGCCTCCCAAGAAACTAACTTACCCCCAAATGGGGACGAGCTCAGAGGACTCTGTTGTAACGGCTAGGAGAAGTGTTGAACAACCTGATCCTTCCACCGTCCATTTGGTGGAGGGCAACCCCAGCTCACTCTCTGGCACAGTTAGGCAGGCCACTCATGGTAGTGTGACCTGTGGGCAAGAGAGTTCCATCCCAAAGTTTTGGTGGGAATTCCCTATGCCAACATCATGCTCGACATTGTCCAAAATGGTAAACAGTATTTGTTGAAGTTTATCTTTGGGGACCAAAGAGTTCAAGTGGGGGGAGTGTGTAGCGGGGTGTTCCCCTTTAATGCAGAGAGACAAGAAGTTCCAGGTGAGAGGTGAGTCGGGAGGAAGTAAAGAGACATTATGGAAGTGAAAGCAGAGGAGAGAGAGACTACATCTCCCAGTACATCTTGCAGCACCCAGGGTGCATTGGTCCAGAACAGAGACTGCTGGGGCAGACTTTATAAAGGGGAGGCGGAGTTTTGGTCGGTCTCTTTGTACCCCCCTCTCCTAGCAAGAGGATGTCTGTGCTGAACTGCTGTGTGCACAAGGCCTGAAGCCTGGGCCGTGTGCTCCTTTCCAAAGAGCCCTCTGCCAGCCTAGCAGAGCCTTAGAGACATCTAATCCTCCTTGCTGCAGTACACCAGAAGGATTGAAGACTTGGATGTCGGTGGATTCCTGTTCCTAGACGAATCGATGGAGGAAAGGGACTTGGACTTGTCCAGGTGGTGAGAGCTGTTTAAAGACAGATACTTTATCTTTACTATTCGTTGGGATTACAAAGTTGTTCTTCAAGTGCACCACCGAGAGATTGCTAGCAAATATTGTTTCACTGAACTTCCATTTAGATCAGTCAGGCCTGACTGCATAGGTAGACATTGCTGGGTGTTAGTCTACCCATGAGGGGAAGTAGCTGAAAAAGGGCAGCGCTAGAGTTGCATAGCAAAACTTTATTATTCTGATTACTCTGTTTATCTTTATTACTGTTTATTGCAGGGATCTGCAACTTGTTACACTGTTGTTTATTACTTGCCCATTAGCCTCAGTAAAATATCTGGGTCAAGTACATTGGTGTCAGTTTCACTTACTTTAATAGAAGTTTTAAAGTATATCACTGTGTGTGTTTATAACAGTGATGGTGTTAGCGCTGTGTTAGAATAAAGAGAAAGTGCGAAAACTGGGAACAGTGTGACTGATAACACACTAAACCTAGACAAAATTGTGACCTTGTAGTGAAAAATAAACAAATAACACTCAAATGTGATCAACGTGATCATGTACCGCATGTATCTAGAAAAAACAATCGTGATCAAAATCAAACAGGTGAACTAATATAAATATGTACAGTAGCAAAAAATATTTTTAAAAGGTCCAAATAAGTCCAATCAAACTGTGCAATCCAAAAGTGTATATAAAAGTGAGTCCCGTCACCAAAAATGAGAAAATGAAACACACATTGGTACAGTGCTTGGAAGCTTGATAAATCTTCAGTGCTCCACCTCTGTGCCTGTGAGCAGCTTACCTTATTGCTAAAATATCTGGGTAAAGTACATTTGGTGTCAGTTCCGCTTACTTTAATAGGAGTTTTAAAGTATATTCTGTGTATGTTTGTTATAGGACTGCGTCACCAACAGTTGCGGTCACGCGGTCCTATCCCTCTATCACCAGCTGTGCCACGGGAGGTTAGAGCCGATTGCCAGGGGTTGACAGCAGTGCACTACAGGGCCCAAATCAATATCAGCGGCTCTCTTAACTGGGGGTAGCGCTACATATGTCTCCAACTACAATTCAGCAGATAAACTAATGACCCATAGTGAAAAAAAAGAAGTTTTTCTCAACGTGATTTTTCGTCTTTCCTCTCAAGCCTGCCTTGTATACACACGTTCATGAAAAAAAACGCTTGCGCAAAGCGTGGTGACGTACAACACGTACGACGCCCTTTGGGACGCTTTTGCTGATCCTCGTGTAGCGGCCTCCACTCTCTCCCTCTAGTATCAATTCTTCTGTCTCTGGCTTTTGTCAAGGGGTACCTTGGGGGAGAGAGTGCGGGGTCACCACGCCAATGTTCCCACTGCAGATGTGTGTGTAGTGGGAGACAATCCTCTTTTACCTTCGGGTCGGTGTTCTGCATCTGGATCCTCCTCCTGGTTTCTTGAACAGTGTCTGCCAGTAAATGAGCCCCACATCAATAAAGTCCAACTCTCCTTTATTCTTCTCAATGTAAAAGTGAACACAATCAGTTGGACTCCCTCAACAAACAGAACAGACAAGGGGGTGTGGATGCGAGTAGGCCCAGGCACAATAAACTCTCCTACTTCCTTCCTAGAAGTAGATTCCTGCTCCCAATCGAGAAAGACATCCCTCTGGGCTGTCTCCGGAGGCTCACCCGTCACTGGCAATTTGCTGCACCAGGTCTTCAGGTAAGTACCCCCTCCGGTCCCTTACGCCACTGGATTCGGGTACCCACTCCCGGGTCCCCTGGGAAGTCCATCCCTCGCGGAGCCTTAGTCCGGGACACTCAGTCCCAGACCTCAATCCAAGTACCTCACCCCAGGCTAAAGGTGCCTGGGATGGAACATGACCTCCGAACGTCCTCTAGGCCTAGGCCGCCTAGACTCCCGACACAAACCACCGCCCTCAGGCTGAAGGTGCCTGGGACTCGACCCCCGCCACCAAAAATGGCCGCCCCCTTTATACCCTCTCCCAGCAAGCACGGCGGGCTCCCCACCCCACCATACACCCGCCGAGAGAGGCCAAAAGAGGTACGACACTGCAACGATGGCTCAACCCCGGGCCCAAAGTGACAGCGCCACCCGGTGGGCCCCAGGGAACCATACATCACAGTTTCCCCACCAGGTTCAAACAGAAAAGCACATACCCGCTACACTCTCCCCCTGGTGGTTTGACACTGGTCCCCAGTGTCTGGAACAAACCATGCCCTCAACGGCTGACATAGTCCAATCCAGAAACCGACTAAAATTTACAAAAACAAACTTTAGAAAACTAAACTAGCTAGAGCAGTTGTGCCTGAGCCTCACATAAAAAAGGAGGGAAAGGGAAACAACAACACATAACAACAACATTGAAATCACATCTTCACATAACATCTCTCCCCACCCATCCTGGCTAAGACCCACCCCATTCTCAGTGGTCTTGATGGGATGCTCTCCTGCAGAGGGGAAAGAAAAGTTAAACACACAAATCCCTGACATATATCTTCGTGTGAGAACGAAAAAACTTCTCCGCAGAGAAATCCTTTCCTTCAAAAAGTGTGTGTGTGAACAGTGAATGCCGATGCACGACACTGCCACCTGGTGACAGCGCCGCGGTAACTGCACTTGTGGAACTTTCCTTCTTCTTTGGGCCCTATCTACCCCAGAGTCTGTGATTGCTTGCTGGAAAATTGAAGAACAAACAGGAACAGTCCTTCAACTCCTTTGGGTAACAAGAACAACAAACCCCGGAAAGTTCAGCAGTGTAAAGAACAAAACGGAGTCTCTCTTCTCCTATAGATAGAAACGAGGGTGCGGCAGGACAAGGGGTTTCAGATGCTAAACCAGAGTCTCTATTTGGTATTCGACATCTTCCCCTTCCTTTCGTCGAATCAGCACCTTGTCCGCGTGAATATGCCGCCCCAACATCCACTCTGCCTTGCAATCTTTAAAGCGCTGAGATGCCTTGGGGGAGCATGCAAGGTACCTGCGGGCGTGTGGGACTTGAATGTGGGTCCACACAAAGTCATTGTACCACTGCTCCTGGCAAACTTCTACTTCATACAGTAACTCTTTGGACAGGTATGGGTACTCCCACCCATATTCAGCAGCAACCTTTTGACAAAACAGGCGCTGCAGTCTCGCCAGTGGAGGCATGGTGGCTTTGTCCCCTTCACCTGGCAAGACTATGGCATCCGGGTGACGAGGTGCTCTGATCAGCTCTGTTATGGGCATAGGTGCCCGCAACAACAGTCTCTTCTCCCCAGCATTAGGTGCAGATGGCACCGGGGAGGCAAGAGTAGGCTGGGGACGGGACCCCTCCTCAGGCGCTGGTGCCTCCACCCGAGGTGTACTCTCCCCTGTAGACATGGGTGGGTCCCTGGTTCTGCGGGACGAGGCGAGAGGCACTTTGTCCCAGCCCTTTAGAGCAAACAGTTCGTCAATGGCGACATCGTCTCCCATATCAGAGAGCGACTCTAGGTCGGAGGTGTCACACTCCTCCGCGGGTATGTAGCCTGTAGTGGAAACGGGACTACCACCCCCCACGGACACACAGGGCTGTGAATCCCCGACACCTCCGCCCACACACCAAGTCCCTCCACCTGGCTTACCTCAGCCTTTTCCTGAGGTGGGACGTCCGGAACTTTTCTCACCAGATCTATCCGGGCCGGGCGTAGGCAGGCGAGATGGTACACCGCAACCGCTGGACGGGGCTACCATGCCGGTCTTTCTCTTCAGCGGTGGACGCTGTGAGACAGTGGTGACCGAGTCAGCATCCTCGCATTTCTCCCGTATTTGAGTACTCACGACCTCCTCCGCGGTCGCTGCAGTGCGCACAGGGATGGCTGTCAAAGCGGCGATTCCTCCAACTTGAGTGGTGCTGCCTGTGGTACGGCCGGGGTAGATGGTTCTTGGCTT
This sequence comes from Rana muscosa, assembly GCA_029206835.1. Classification (NCBI taxonomy): domain Eukaryota; kingdom Metazoa; phylum Chordata; class Amphibia; order Anura; family Ranidae; genus Rana; species Rana muscosa. The sequence goes on from CM055118.1 coordinate 161,114,131, forward strand.
CTCAATGACTGAATCCACCTTGAATAAGAACTCCCCACAGGCTTTGCATCGCCCGAATGGCTTCAGATGACACACCAGTCCCGAGCAGCTGGGACAAATCACACCCAGGGCCTCAACGTCCATGCATGAATACAGAGCGAATTGTCCCCGGGGCTTTAGCCGGATCCCCGTATCGGTCACCGGAGCAGCAGCAGTCAAAGACGTGGTAGAAGGGTGAAGTGGAACCCACGCTGTATGTCCGAAGATGGTGACTTGCTGCTGGCCCATGGCGCACTGCAAGTTTTTGTGCCAAAGTCCCCACGTGTAGTCCTTCACACGTCTTGGATTCCTCCCCTCTGCACTGTAGTTCGCGGGCTTTTCTTCTTTCCTGAGTCACGCCCACGAACTAAGCAGGGAGGGTGTGCCCGATGGCGCAGTGCAAACAGAAGCCCCCACGTGTAGTCCCCCACGCAGCTGGGCTCCCCCCTCTTCTCGCTCTTCTGCGCGGGCCTTTCCCTTCACTGGGTCATGTCCACGACTTCGAGCAAGGATGCACTTTGGCCAATGATATGGCCGACCTACTCGGAACTCCTCCGGGCAGACACGTCCAAACTCCGTAATAGCACGAACACCATCCCGGACCCGAGCCCCCACGTGTAGCGGCCTCCACTCTCTCCCTCTAGTATCAATTCTTCTGTCTCTGGCTTTTGTCTAGGGGTACCTTGGAGGAGAGAGTGCGGGGTCACCACGCCAATGTTCCCACTGCAGATGTGTGTGTAGTGGGAGACAATCCTCTTTTACCTTCGGGTCGGTGTTCTGCATCTGGATCCTCCTCCTGGTTTCTTGAACAGTGTCTGCCAGTAAATGAGCCCCACACCAATAAAGTCCAACACTCCTTTATTCTTCTCAATGTAAAAGTGAACACAATCAGTTGGACTCACTCAACGAACAGAACAGACAAGGGGGTGTGGATGCGAGTAGGCCCAGGCACAATAAACTCTCCTACTTCCTTCCTAGAAGTAGATTCCTGCTCCCAATCGAGGAAGACATCCCTCCGGGTGGTCTCCGGAGGCTCACCCGTCACTGGCAATTTGCTGCACCATGTCTTCAGGTAAGTACCCCCTCCGGTCCCTTACGCCACTGGATTCGGGTACCCACTCCCGGGGTCCCCTGGGAAGTCCATCCCTCGTGGAGCCTTAGTCCGGGACACTCAGTCCCAGACCTCCATCCAAGTACCTCACCCCAGGCTAAAGGTGCCTGGGATGGAACACGACCTCCGAACGTCCTCTAGGCCTAGGCCGCCTAGACTCCCGACACGAACCACCGCCCTCAGGCTGAAGGTGCCTGGGACTCGACCCCCACCACCAAAAATGGCCGCCCCCTTTATACCCTCTCCCAGCAAGCACGGCGGGCTCCCCCCCCACCATACACCCGCCCAGAGAGGCCAAAAGAGGTACGACACTGCATTGATGGCTTAACCCCGGGCCCAAAGTGACAGCGCCACCCGGTGGGCCCCAGGGAACCATACATCACAGTTTCCCCACCAGGTTCAAACAGAAAAGCACATACCGCTACACTCGTGTTAATAAAGTTTGGTGAAAGACGATTCACGTTTTTCAGTCTTCGTGCTTTTCAGTCCATTACAGCGTGATGAATGTGCTATCTCCATTACGAACTCTAGTTTTACCAGAACGAGCGCTCCCGTCTCATACTTGATTCTGAGCATGCAAATTTTTTTCCCCTCGTAAAAGCATACCCGCGACCGTTTTTCACGACGTTAAAAAGAACGACGTGAAAAACGACGAGAAAAAATAAAGCAGCTTCTAATTTTTTTTCTGCCCATTTTTCTCATCGAGAAAAATGCTCTGGAGCATACACACAACAGTTTTTCACGACCATTTTTAAAAATGGCATTTTTCTCGTCATGAAAAATGGTCGTGTGTACACGGCATTAGGGTTTAAACATTTTTCTAAAAGAAAAAAACTATTGCTGTAATTGCTTAAAACTAAAGTCCTAATACTTATCGTACCTTAAAGCGGAGGTCTGCCCACCCCTGCAAAAATGTAAAGCCAGCAGTTACACATAGTGCAGTTGCAAAATTTTAAATAATAGGACACTTACATGTCCTGGAGTCCAGCGATGTTGGCACAGCAGCTGATGTTTGCATCAGCTGTCGGGTGCTGCCGCCGCCATTGCCGGTAAGGTAGGGTGACCAGACATCCCCGGTTTCAGGGGACAGTCCCCGGATTGAGGACACTGTCCCTGGACCAAGTCTGTCCCCGGTTTTGTCCCCGGATCAGATTTGAACAGGGGCTGGGGCAAGTTCAAAGACAGTCAGTGCAAAATAAAAAAATAAAAAATCAGAATTACACCAATTATTTTTTCCCATTATCTGTGCCCCTTTCTGATGATCGTGTGCTGGTCGGAGTGGAGGGAATATTTCTTCAGTTTCGGGTGCATGCCCATTCAGCTCTGCTCTCATGTTCTTCTGCCTTGGCTCAAGTCCCGGCCAGCCGCCTGCCTGTTTATCTCCTTACCTTCCCTGGTGGAGTGATCTTCCTCCGCACCCCACCCAGTAGTAGCCGGGGCCCGGAGAGTAAGGCTTGACAGGCTGTGAGGCTTGCGGCGACGGGCAGAGAGTCGCTGATTGCCGCCATTACTAGTAAAAAAAAAAAAAATGCCCCGGATTTCATTTAAAAAATCTGGTCACCTTACGGTAAGGGAACCCATTACCGTATTACGTATTACCGCATTACGGCTTCACGCCGGGTCCCTACAGCACATGCGCGAGGCACCGTTGCACTCTCCTACTGGCACGGCGGCAGGGGAAGGAGGAGGAGGGGGCCGAGCTGCTGACGTAATGCGCCGTGGCCCGGTCTCCCGGAAGTGAGGAGGGGATACCTGTCAAAGACAGGTATCCACTGCCCCCCTCCCCCCCGAAAGGTGCCAAATGTGGCACCAGAGGGAGAGGGGGGGACAAATGAGTGGGTGGAACTCCGCTTTAAGAAGTCCTACATCGCTTGCCAATGCCAGCAACTTTTACCCATCTTCTTCTGTTTCCCAGGCTGTGGCTGTCTTGATTAGTTTAGTGTAGGATGGCGTCACTCCTGCATGTGAAGGAAAGAGTCTTGGCATACAGGCGCTGTGCCAAAATGTAAACCGGGGGTCAGCAACCAGTAGATCGCAGGCAGATGACTGGTAGATCGCTGTCTAGGCTGGCTGACCAGCCCTTCCAGAGAATTAAACACAGCGCTACTTGTAAAGTTGGAGCTGTAGTAGTGAGCAAAAGCCACATAAGCTATAGCAAAGCACAGCTCACCCCAGAAAGTTGCAGATGCACTGCGCTGCACCCACGGTGCAGGTAAACCGCAGCACATCAGTGTAAAAGCAGCCTTATGAGGGGCTCAGAGCAGTAAGGGTTTATTTGCATTTGCAGTTTGGCTGGTGGTAAAACCTCATAGATGAGACTTTATTTATCACCCCCTCTCGTACCTCCTTTAGATGCAGTGGCCAGGAGTGTACACATGTCATAGCCGCAGGGTGCAACATCTGCCAAGCGTGATCCATTCAAGTGAATGAGGCCACTCTGCAAGCACCCTGCAACCTTGTGAGTACAGCAAACAAGTTGTTAAAGCACCTGCTTTAACCCCTTGGACCCCGCAGAAGCAGGCAGTAGTGGGGCACTTCCAGTGAGGCCCCATCTACTTGAATGGGTCGCGATTGGCAGGTGGTAGCACCCACCAAAACAACAGGGGGCCTAATTCCTGCTGCAGCATGTGTACACCTTTGGCTGCTGCCTAACCAGCTAAAGGGAGGTAGGGATTAGAGATGGTAAAACAGTGACTCAACCGCAGGGTTTTACCCCCCCCCCCAACTTTACACATGAAAGCGCACTAAGGGTGCCGCTGCCGAATGCAACTAAGGGCTCATTCACAAGTGCAACTTTTTCCCCCCGCTGTATACCTAAAGCAAAAATAATTTTATTTATTTTTTAATATAGTAGGGAAGAATAAAAATGTATTCAGGTAATTTTCTATGTCCTGCAGCCCATTGAGGAGATTGAAAGATTTTCAATCACTTACTGTCTCAAAGATACAACCAAAAGAAAGAGCCAACCTCCATAAATTAAGGGAAATCTCCTCTTTCACATCTATTCCTGTTAGGATGAACATAAAGGAAGAGTGAATATCCGCAGCGTAGACACAGACAGCTATAAAAATTTGACAATCTATTCAAAGTTTACATTAAAAAAAAGTGAAGCACTACCCCCGTAGGAGCAGCAGATTTAAAGTTTTGGGCCTACCGTTACCTTTTTCTGTTCACCACACTCGTGTCAGGGATCTCTCTTGAAGAGCTTTTATGAATGTTCACACCAACACTTGGTTACTTTTCTTCAAGAGCTTTATTTTACCAGTTCCAACAGAGGGGTAGAGGGATAGGGTAGTTTCAGGTATTTTACTTTGCGGATCACGGGCACAATCTCAGATCCAGAGGACAAATCAGTTCCACGCTGGATTCAGCAGCCACCAGATAGGCCTACTCTCACTGGCCTAGCAACCAGTGCGAAGCTCGTTCAAAGTCTCTGTCACAGACTCGATGAGTGCCATTGCGTCGTTCCACAACCTTCCGCCACAAGGTCGTGTAACCACACTGACACTTTGCAAAAAAGTTCCTTCAGAAGTACACAGCTAACGGTGCCAGAATCTTTCAGCCAGTCCGGCAGCACCGTGAGGCAAACTGGCCAGGATGCTTCCTTCAATTGAGTCCCCAATTGTTCCGCTTCTTCCCGCAGGCAAGACCGCGTAGGACCATCCCTGGACTAGTAGGCCCCAGCAACTCCTGGGCCTACTTTTCAGTTGCGGAGCCTCGGGCCAGCAGGCCCTGAGGCCGAAAATGGCTCGCACATCCCTCAGGTCAGGATCCGGCAACGACCCCCGGCAACGAACCCCGATAGAGCGGTCTCTGTCTCTTAAGTACCCCCTCCCAGAATGCACAGCGGGTTGACCACGCCCCCTGAGCCACTTCTGGGAAAGGAATACCCAATACTCCTAGCCTGCTGCATTTCCAACCCTGACCCGTGGTGACAGTAACACCTACTGTCAGGTGGAAAACACGCAACCCAGCTAGACTGAAACAGAGCCAACAATTTAGCATAATTCTTTCTGAGCTGAACTACAGCTCAGATAACTAAATTTAACACATAGCGCCTACTTAACAGGAGCAGGGCGCTACAAAAGTTTGATTTTTAAAGATGAACTCCAGGCATAAAAACTTTCATTTAAATATTTTCCTCTATAGCCACAAAGGATATAAATCCACGTTGTGTGCACCAAATGCCTTTGTAAACCCAGTTATTACCTTGTAAGAGTAGCAGTGACATCATCACTGTGCTGGTACATAACAGAGAACAGAGAACAGAGCTGTGGGAGGGACCCAGCAAGCCCCACCCAATACAGTAGGGGGCGGACACAAGACCAGTCACCAGTCATTGTTTTCTGTATGTCCTATTCACACTACAACGCAGCCCGGAGCATGAATGTTGTTGTACTTCAAATAAAGTTTCAACAAAAAAAAACTAAAAAGGGAGCTGTATGTTGTGCTCACTATGAACAGACAGCTGCCAGAGGGAAAAGCGCTGCAGTTTACCTCTCTGTCAGCTGGCCATTCAGTGTTAATTCAGACTTAAAGTGATATTAAACACATACTGTTTATTTTACATTGTCCCTTCTCTTTCTGTATGTCGATAATTGCACTGTGATTTTTTTAATAGAAAAAAAAAAATCTAAGTATCTTTTTCCTAATCCATACACAGCTGTCACATAACCCAGATCTTTCCCAGCCCGTCTGCAGGGAAACATAAGCAGGAGGCGCTTCTAGTCCTCTGCTGTTGGCCACATGTTCAAAATAAAAACATCAGCCTTTGGAATACAAAGTAAACGTAAATAAATAATATCAACAAACTGTTTTTAATTGGCATACAAATATATATTTGGGTGGGTGGATTTCTGCCAGTCACAGGCTGTGTCCCGCCCCCCCCCCCCCACCCCCAGCCTGTGTCTTAGAATAAGAGGGAGGTGAAGCCTCCATTATTCTACATGTAATATCCTGCCCCCCATTGTGTTTAGCTGGTTATAGGGCATGGAGGAGGAGGAGGGAGGGAGGGAGGAAGTGGAGTGTAATTTACCACTGTGTATATGCCCACATGTGTGACGCTATAGTCACATGGGCTGCTCAGATGTGATAGGGAAGAAATACTCAGCCCAGTAACTTACTGAAAACTGAGCATGTGCAAAGTTGCCTCTATAGCTGCAAATTCCCTAGCTGAATTGGGGACATGAACAGAAGGTGGAGATAGAGAGTAGAAGGATCAACAAGGTTTTTTTGCAGAATACAGGAAAACATTATGAACAGCATGTAATACACCATTTATTGACAGTTTTTATGATGTGTGTTTAGTGACAGTTTAACCACTTGCCGACCACCCCATAGCAGATTTACTGCTACAGGGCGGCCGCGCTGCGCAGGATCACGTATATATATATATATATATATATATATATATATACACATGATCCTGTACTTCCGGGTTTCGGGCATAAGTGCGCGCCAACGGTGGCTTACTTCCGCTGGGATTTAACACAGCGGGTCCCATGGACTTGATTACCGCCGGCACCCGCTGATCGTTCAGTACACTGACAGAATGCCATTCTGCCTGGCAGATTGCCGTTCTGTCAGTACAGAAGGAATGGAGCCTGTGTTTCTGAAACACTGATCTATGCCTTCCACTAGTAAAAACACTACACTGAAACATTAGCTAGGCACACAGTTAACCCTTTGATCGCCCCTGATGTTAACTCCCTCCCTACCAGTGTCATTACTACAATGTCAGTGCCTATTTTTAGCACTGATCACTGTAATAATGTCACTGGTTCCCCCAAAAAGTGTCAGGTGTTTGATTAGTCGTTGATCACCGCCATAACTAGTAAAAAAAAAAAAAAAATCCCATAGTTTGTATACGTTATAACTTATGCGCAAACCAATCAATATACGCTTATTGGGGTTTTTTTTTTTTACCAAAAATATGTAGCAGAATACATATTGGCCTCAATTGATGAAGAAATCAGATTTCTTTTTATTGGTGTTTTTTTAGAGCAGAAAGTAAAAAAATATTGTTTCTTTTTCAAAATTGTTGGTCGTTCTGAATTCTTAGCAGAAAAAAAAATAAAAAATAAAAATGCAGAGGTGATCAAATACCACCAAAAAAAAGCTTGATTTGTGGGGAAAAAAGGACATAAATTGTCAGCTGAACTACCGCATTGCTGTATCGCAAAAAATGGCCTGGTCAGGAAGGGGGGTAAATCTTACAGAGGTGAAGTGGTTAAACAGAGCTAGGCACACACTTAACCCTTTGATCGCCCCTGATTGCCCCTACTCCTATTTACTCCTTGGTATTCTAGGTCTGTTGCAAGTCACCAACCCTGCTCTTTTCAGGAATAAAAGCCATAGTGTAGCCTCTAGTAAGGCTGTGAGGTGTAAGTTCAGAGGCAATGATGAGTCAAATATGATTCACACCTTTGTAATGTTTAAAGTTGTGCAATTCTCTTTCTTTCTCTTTTTTCCTTAAAGGCAGCAGCGGTGAAGAAGGTGAACACAGATGTTTAAAATGATTATATTTTAAGTGGCAGACAGATAATTGCAGGCTTTCCAGACACCTCTGAAATGACAGCTGTCCCAGTCACCAGAGAAATGCCACTGCCCTGGATTGTCACACTAGTCCTGGAGAGTATTGTTTTACCCACCACAGGTTGTCCTTGTCGTAATCTTCTCCTCTTTCCGACAACAAAACCGCAGGGGAGGAGTGAGAGCATGGCGCCAAGCAGTGTGATGCTGTGAGTTCCCGAGCGCTCTCCCCTGGACGGACATGCGGAAGCCTGATTACTAATGGAGAAGCCAGCCCACACCCACACTTTCACCCTCACCTGAAGCTTACCTGAAGCCGCAAATTTGGTCTCACACGATCTGGAGCGCTGGTCCCGCTGTGCCGTGCTGTGCTGGGCTCCGGCTGCGTTCACCGCCTATCAACACTGTCTGTCGGCGCTCCCTGTATACGGACTGTACCCCATGTCCAGCCCTAAGCCCAGCGGAGTTACCCCCCCCTGAATTGAAGGGGGTTTGAGTGGTGTGATCCGCGTGACCCGCACTATTGGTCGGGCTGGCTGGAGGGGGCTGCTGCAGCCGCCGTTGGAGGAGAGAGAGAGAGGAGAGCGTGACTAGACGAAAGCAGCCGTTGTTGCAGACCCAGACCCGCAGAGGATGGCAGGAGAACGTCTATGTGTTAGGCCGGCTATTGAGCGAGGGGGTGAAGCGGATAGAGAGCGGGGATCCAGCCGTGAAAGGGATCGTACGCTATCTGGAGGTTCACGAGTGGAGAACCGGCGGCTCTGAGAAGAGGAATAGGAAACTGCCTGAAGTCTCATAAGTCAGCCCCATAGACAGCGCTGTAAGATCGGGTAGGACTATTTACTCTTTTTTTTTCTATAAAAGGGCTCAGGCAGTTGGTTGGCTGGCTGGAGGGAGAGGGACCAAGAAGAGGACTGTGAAATACACCTAAGGCTATATGTATGTTATTACGAGAGCGATGGACGGTATAAGGTATTTCATTGTAGGAATATAGAATACACTTAGAAGCTGAAAAAAAACTCCCTTCATAGAGACCTGAAATCCGCTCCCATGATCCAGACTACTACTGTGAATCAGCTTGTATTTGCCTATCAGCTCCAGACCAGCTTTATACCATTCACCAATATGAGCTTGAACCTGAGCCCTGGACATATCTGAGCTTTGGAGGTCCCCTGGAGGCATAAAACTTACAGGCCCTCTGGTTTGCCAAGCGGCAGTTAAGGGACAATTGTTTTTTTTTCTTTTTTTTTTAAGTCTCTAATATTGCAACTTATATAGAAGCCTGTTGGGTATAGGTATAGGTTGAAAAGAGAAGGAAAACCTCTAAATAGATGCTTGAAGTAGTTTATTCTGTTTGAACCTGCTTAAACTAGCCTGTGAATACTGTGTACACTTCTTACATTTTTTTTTTTTTACATAGACTGCCTTTACATAGCCTGCCGTGATTTTACGTGTCTTTCCGTGATGCTTTGATCTTTATTATTATTTTTATTATTTGTTAATTCAAATTAATTAAATAGAACCTGAACCTTTGCTTTCTCAGGGTCTTAGGGTGTACCACCTATAGGTCTGTGACTTGCTGGGCGGTGGTGGTCCAGCCAGATTAGTAATTCTTTCCTTGGCCTGGATATTTATTTATATATTTATTTATTTATTTTTCTAGATAAAGGAAAAGAGGGGGAAGAAGGAAAAGAAAGGGAAAGAGAAAAGTTTTTTCTTTCTTTTAAACACCTTTAAACTTGTTGGTTTATCTTGTAGGAGGAGGAGGCATCTCCCTAGGGGTTATTTGGTTTTGTTGAAGCTCAGAAGTTTAGACGTTATAAAACTCATCTACAAAAAGAGGCGATAAACGTATAGTGTGAGTAGAAGAGAAGAAATAGCTAGGGAGGAAAAAATGGGGAGAAGAGGGGCAAAGACCAATCAGGCCGACAGTGGAGGCAGCAATTCCATAAAAACCTATATGATACAGGAGAAAGTGGATCAGGGGGTAGAACAAATAATAGAAAACGTAGATGAAATAATTTCCCCCCTAGAAGGGCAAAATAATGTTAGGGACTCAGGAGAAGAAGGGGTTCTACAGCAGGATCAACATCAAAAGAAAATGGAGAAAGAAATAGATAAACTTCAGGCTCTTCCTACAAAGCAAGACATGGTAGAAATGATGGCCCATTTAGAAGGCATGATTAAAAGGGAACTGAGTGCCACCAGAATGGATATACAAAATGTGCTACAAAGAGTGGAAGAATCCGAAGTTCATTTGGATGAACACAAACAGGCTATTGTGGAGCTACGGGAGAGGGTGGAGTCTGATTGGGTAGAAATGAGGAGTATCCGATATAAACTCGAAGATCAAGAGAATTGTAATAGACGTAACAACTTGAGGATACGCGGTCTACCGGAGTTAGTGAAAGACAGGGACCTAGAAATAACGATCCGAGAGTTGTTCAACAAAATCTTGAAAAGGGAAGTAACAACTCCTATGTTGTTTGAAAGAGTGCATAGAGTACAAAGAACAACTACCCCTCCAATAGAACTAGTGAGAGACGTGATAGCGAGGTTTTCGAACTTCAAAATAAAACAACAAGTTTCACAGGGCCTACGAAGCACTGCACCAATGGAATTTATGGGCGCAGAGATCTTTGTCTTTACAGATTTATCACAAGAAACTCTGGCTCGCAGGAGGGCGTTGAAAGCCCTGATAAAACAATTACAGAATAAAAAGATTGAGTACAGATGGGGCTTCCCAGCCTGCTTAATAGCAAAGAATCAGGGGGTTTCAGCTACACTGCGATTTCCAGAGGATCTGAATGGTTTTTGTAGTAAAGTAGATATGCCAATACCACAGTTAGAAAACTGGGGAAAAAAAACACAGAATGGAAGAAGTTGAAAGATCAGCCATGGAACAAAGCTTAGACCCTTAGGAAATGATCAAGACAATAAAGATATAGGGTGAGGGCAGGGAGGGGGGCAAGAGAAAAGGTGTCCGTCCAGGGAGGGTTTGGTGGGGATTGGCAATGCCCTTCCGGCTTCCCGGGACATCCCCAGTTGTGGGGGTGAGGCCCGGGCGGCCGGGTGGTCATACTAGGACCCCTAGGAAATGCCCCATCTCGTTGGACGCCCTGTCTATGGGCGACAGCAGGATGGGCCATAACATTGATATTCAATGTAATTTGGAGAGGGAGGGGGAGGGGGGATATACATGAGGGGGTGTTATGTTGTGTGGTTATGTTTATATGTGGTTTTTTTTATTAGTAGAATGGGTCAATCCTGGAACAATAAAAGAATTACCTCTCGCTACTTTGGCTATAAACAGTCAGCAAGTGAACCCTATGTTGCTAAGAAATGGCCCCTTTAAAGATAGTTACTTACAATGTTAGAGGTTTAAATAGCCCTAGTAAGCGCCATCAAATATTGCAGGAATTGAAAGGATGGGCATCAAATGTAGTCTTTCTGCAAGAGACTCATTTCAAGTCTTCATCTAGGGTGGGATTGAGTTCTAAGGGTTTCCCAATGTGGTTTCATGGGTACTCCCCAAATAAGAGATCCAAGGGGGTAGCAATAGGTTTTGACAGACACACTCCATTTATCTTGAAAGCAATGGAATCAGACTCAGAAGGAAGGTATTTATTTTTAAAAGGTTATTTGTTTAATAAAGAGTATACACTAGTAAATATCTACTGCCCAAATGTCCATCCTAGTCTGTACCTAAAAAATGTATTGAAAAAATTGGAAAACTTCAGAGAAGGAAAGGTGATTATGGCAGGAGACCTAAATTTCGTGTTTGATCCAAGTCTAGACACTCAACCCATTTCCCTCCGGTCAGAGGGGAAAAATTTAAGGTTAGTTAAACAAAAACTATACCAGCAGCAATTAGTGGAGGCCTGGAGAACTTTATACCCGAGAGGGAGGGATTTTACATATTATTCCCAGGTACAGTCCTCATATTCAAGAATAGACTACGTGTTCTTGGACCATCAGCTCTTGGAAGGTCTAATAAAGGCAGAAGTGAAATCGATCACCCTCTCCGATCATGCACCGGTTATGGTCAGCCTGGAGCTGAAGGATATACCGAATAGGCAAAGATCCTGGAGGCTGGACGAATCACTTCTATATGATCAGGCTATTTTAGAAGACTTGGAAAAGGAATTAAATTTCTTCTTTACAGAGAATAATATAGAAAACATTGCACCAACTGTCCTGTGGGAAACCCATAAAGTCTTTATGAGGGGGAGATTAATAGCAGAAGGGGTGAAGAGGAAAAAAATTTGGATAGCCCAAAAACAATTGCTTCTACAGGAAATTCAGGAGATGGAACAGAAGCACAAAAGAGCAAATGATAATGAGGTAATGATTGAGCTGATGGGAAAGCGGGAAGCTTTGAGGGACCTGTTGGGGCAAGAGACAAAACATACTTTTACTAGAATGGCTACAAAACAGTATGAATTTGGAAATAAATCAGGGAGACTGCTGGCGGGGCAGATCAAACCCAGAAGGAACCTAAATTATATAGCCAAGATGAAAGACAGAATAGGGGAGATGAAATTTTCCACTAGAGATATCAGTAAAACCTTTAAAGAGTACTAGCAATTACTATATAGAGTTAACGACCTACAGAAGCCGGACACACAGGATAGGAAAGATAAAACAGAAAGATATCTTAAGGAGATAAAATTGCCGGAAATAGCAGAAGAGGACTCAAGGAGACTAGATAGTGAGATCTCTAGAGAAGAAATAGAGCAGGCAATTAAAAAAAGTAAGGCGGGGAAATGCCCCGGTCCTGATGGATACACGTCCCTATACTTTAAAAAGTTTATTGGAATTTTGTCTCCTCATTATCATCTATACATGAACTCCATAGGAGGAGGTCATAAGATACGAGGGAAAGCTCTGGGTGCCTATAGATCCCTCTTAGCAAAAGAGGGGAAGGACCCTACAATGTGCTCTAGCTTCAGGCCAATATCCCTGATTAATGAGGATATGAAAATATATGCAAGGATACTGGCCGAGAGACTAAAGCTGTATATGCCAGAACTTGTAGGGAAAGATCAAGCGGGGATTGTCCCCGGTAGAGAGACTAGAGATAACATCTTAAAAACAATTCTCCTGATACATGAAACAAAGAAAGGTAGAAGACCAACCCTGTTCCTATCAATAGACGCAGAGAAGGCCTTTGATAGGCTGGATTGGGATTTAATATTACCGACACTACATAAATTTGGCATAGGACCCCGTATGCTTAGATGGATAGGGGCTTTGTACTCTATACCTACGGCTCAAATTCAAGTAAATGGATCCCTCTCGGAAAGTTTTTGTCTTTTTAATGGCACATGCCAGGGATGCCCATTGTCCCCCTTACTTTTTGTGCTTTCACTAGAATCCCTCCTAACATCTATACGAGTTAACCAGGAAATTCAAGGTATAGAGGTTGGGGGTCAAGAACACAAGATATCCGCTTTTGCGGATGACATTATGGTGTACATAACAAATCCCTCGCAAACCCTCCCAAAAGTCCTGGAGGAATTGGGAAAATATGGGGGAGTGTCCAATTTTAAGGTAAATATGGAAAAAAACTGAAATATTAAACATCTCGGTCCCCTCAAGTGAGAGCAGAGACCTTCAAAGAATATATCCCTTTAGGTGGAAACAAAAGGGAGTGAAGTATTTGGGAATGTGCCTGTCAAAATCAACTGTAGATTTATACCAAGATAATTATATGCCTCTTTTGAATAAAATTAAAAGTGAACTGAAGGGATACCCTGCTCACAGACTGTCATGGTTTGGCAGGATAAGCGTAATCAAAATGATGATCCTACCAAAAGCCCTGTACATCTTTCAGAGCCTGCCAATAAATATCCCGGGGGCTTATTTTAAAACTCTGAGATCAGTGATACAGAAATTTGTTTGGAATAATAGAAGTAGTCGTATTGCCTTCCGGATATTGAATAGATCAAAGGAGAAGGGAGGAGTATTCCTCCCGGATCTGGAAAAATATCACGAAGCAGCAATACTACGGAGAGTTATGGATTGGGCTCTTGCCCCCTGGATTAAAAAATGGGTTGAGTTGGAAGAAAAAATATGTAAAGCCCCGCTAGGACAGATTATTTGGATCCCAAGACAATGTAGAGGTCATATGGTTGAAGGGGCTCCAATTACGTTAGAAGCATTGAGATTGTGGGACAAATTAATTAAAAATATACAGGGGCAATATAATAGTCCTTTAATGCCTCTAACAGGGAATAATTATTTCCCACCAGGGAAAAAGAATAAACTATACCTAAAATGGACCTTAGCGCCCTATTTGAGATTAAAGGATGTTATGAAGGGGAATGCCCTATGCTCACTAGCGGACCTGCGGGAAAGATATGGATCTTCTCCATGGGAAGTGTGGAGATATAAACAGCTACAACACTTTGTAGGTTCCCTCCCAAAACCCCTTCGGGGGGTCGACGGGATGAACCCATGGGAAAAACTAGTCGATCAAGCCGGGACAGAGAAATATGGAATTTCTAGTATATATAAGTTGCTGATGATATACGTTGAGAGAGGAGTTGGGTGCCTAACAGAAAGTTGGGAAACAGAACTGAATCAGCCATCGCCAGATAACATGAGAAGCAAAGTCTTATGCCCCATACACACGATCATTTTTCATGCCATTAAAAATGCCATTAAAAAAAATGGCCATTAAAAATGATCGTGTGTATGCTCCAGAGCATTTTTAACGACGTGAAAAACGGCCATTAAAAATTTCGAACATGCTCTCTTTTTTCACGTCGTTTTTCATGTTGTTTTTTTTAACGACGTGAAAAACGATAGTGTGTATGCTTTAACGACGTGAAAAAAAACGCGCATGCTCAGAATCAAGTATGAGACGGGAGCGCTCGTTCTGGTAAAACTAGCGTTCGTAATGGAGATAGCACATTCGTCACGCAGTAACGGACTGAAAAGCACAAGACTGAAAAGAGCGAATCGTCTCTCAACAAACTTTACTAACATGAAGGGTGGCGCCATTCGAACGGAACTTCCCCTTTATAGTGCCGTCGTACGTGCTGTACGTCACTGCGCTTTGCTTGAACATTTTTTAAAATGATGGTGTGTACGCAAGACAGGCTTGAGAGGAAACAAGAAAAAAAATGACAAGAAAAACGTCAGTTTTAAAAATGACATTAAAAATGATCGTGTGTATGGGGCATTAGATTATGTTCACTCTTCATCTGTGGATACACAGATAAAAGAGATGAACTTTAAACTTCTAACTAAGTGGTACTATGTCCCAGCAAAACTACATAAGATAAATCCCCAGGTTTCATCTTTATGTTGGAGGGAATGTGGGGAGGTGGGAACCCATGCCCATATATGGTGGCAGTGCCCTAAGATCCAGCTATACTGGGAGGAAATTATAGATTTAATTAATAAGATCAGTGGAGTTAAGATTGACATGGACCCATGGCAATGTTTGTTACATGCAATAAATCTCCCTAGGAAGAAATACAAAGCAGCAATTATTCCAATTCTACTGAACACAGCGAAGATACTGATTCTGAAACATTGGAGGGTAAAACAAGCACCAATGATACAGGAATGGAGGGAAGTAGATAAAACAAGAATTTTAGAAGAGGCAATACACCTACACAAGGAACCCAAAAATGGTGATACTAGAATTTGGAGTGGTTGGGCAGAGTTCAAACACTCCTTGGTATACGCACGTTATATGAGTCATGAAAGTAGCACTTAAGGAATTTCGACGATTTAGCCTGAGGTAGGAGGAGTAGGCCTTCCCCTTTCCCCCCCCCCTGGGGTGAGACCATTTTTTGCCCCCCCCCTTTTTTTTTTTTTTTTTCGGCACACGAGGAGTTTGGAGGGTAATGTGGGAAGAAAGGGTCACCCGGGCCCTTTAATAAATAATGTAAAAAACGTTTTGAGGTCACATTTAACATAGAATACATTCTGAAACTGAGCACGAGGCAACTAGATGGGAGTTATTTTTTTTTTTTCTCTCACAATGAGGTGAGTAGGTTTTGGGGGAAGAATGAGATACCTGTGCCCCCGTATAAACAATGAAACAAAATTAGAAGTCACAAAAGTTAAAAACAGCACTAGAATTGGGAACAGAGCACGATATATTTAAATAGATTTAGGTGGAGGGGCCTTTTGTATTATTTTAGTTCCCTCCCCCCTTTTCCTTTTTTTTTTTTTTCTCTGGCGTTTTTATCACATGATGAGATTGGAGGGTAATGTGGGAAGAAAGGGTTACCTGGGCTCTTTAATAAATAATGAAACATTTTAGATGTCACACTTTAATATAGAATAAATTTGGAAACTGAGCACAAGGTTATTAGAGGGTTTTTTTTTTCTCACAACTAGGTGAGTAGATATCGGGGGAAGAACGAGATACTCTTGTCCCCATATAAATAATGAAACAAAATTAGAAGTCACAACCAAGAAGCCCTTTAGAAGTCACAAAATTAAATAAAGCACTAGATTTGGGAATAGAGCACGATAAGTTTAAAACGATCTAGGTGGATAGGATTTTGGTATTATTATGGTCCCCCTCCCCCCCCCTTTTTTTTTTTCTCTCTCCCCCCATGGGGAGTACAGGGGAAGGCCGAGGTAATAGAGAGAAGAAAAATAGGTGAATGCAGGATGGACCCATGGTATTGTTGATGTAGTTGTTGTTTATTTGTTGTTGTTATTATTAATGTGATGATGTGTTTATGTTTGTAAAAATGTTATTATTTATTATTATTGCACTTATTGGAAATGTAATGTAAGCTAAATTTATGTGGAAAAACTGAATTAAAAACAAAAAAAACAAAAAAAAAAAAACGCAGGGTTTTTTTCTAACGGATTTTCGCTCAAACTTGTCTTGGATACACACGGTCACACAAATGTTGCTCGGGCTTTCACATTGAGAATGCTGGGGCAGGATTATTTCAGGCGTTATTTATGCGCTATTTTTAGCGCTAAAACGCCTGAAATATGCCTCAGTGTGAAAAGGGGCCTAAGACTATGTATGCAGATGTAGCAAGGTCTCTGGCCTCCTTCGGTCAAATGAGGACCTCCAGGGCCAGAGATAGCTGACATCCTTCTGTATGTGGTGGGTGTAAGGTGGATAAAGTTATTGGGCGCCAGACACTTCTTAAATGCAAAATAGATATTTATTTCTATTACAAACTTTTGGGGGGAAAGAGAGTTAGGACCAGGATGCCAGGACACCCTTGGGTAGAAAAAACAGCATTTTAGCTTGCACATGATTGGATAATAAAATCAGCAGAGCTTCCCCTCATTTCAGATCTTCCCCTCAGATCTACAGATCTACAGATCTACAGTGACTGCACTTGTAAGTGCACTTTCAGTGCACTTACAAGTGCACTTACAAGTGCACTTGTAGTGCAAAGTGGATTTGCCTTTCGTAAATAACCCCCATAGTGAACAGAACAGGTTAAATGTCTTGCAATTAGGGTTTACATGTTTACTTCCCTTGAATGTGACATTTATATTCTGTGATCTTTTTTTGGGTAAATCAACTGTTAAACTGTATATCTGTCATCTAAAATATCTTTGCTTTATAAGAAGTGGCTTATTTGTGTCTGGACCGTAATCCTTTAAAAGAACTTCTACTTTCTTGTGGTGAAAACACACTGTGACATTATGAAATAGCTGTTCAGTGACACCAGGCCTGCACAATTTGAGAGAACGTGTTACTCACTAAGTTAGGGTGACCAGACATCCCCGGTTTCTGGGGACAGTCCCCAGATTGAGGACACTGTCCCCGGACCAAGTCTGTCCCCGGTTTTGTCCCCGGATTGGATTTGAACAGGAGCTGGGGCAATTTCAAAGACAGTCAGTGCAGAATTAAAAAACAAAATCTGAATTACACACCGCCGCTCCCACTAGCTTAGGGGGGTGTATTTTTTCCATTATCTGTGCCCCTTTCTGATGATCATGTGCTGGTCGGAGCGGAGGAAATATTTCTTCCGTTTCGGGTGCATGCCCATTCAGCTCCGCTCGCATGTTCTTCTGCCTTGGCTCAAGTCCCGGCCAGCCGCCTGCCTGCTTATCTCCTTGCCTTCCCTGGTGGAGTGATCTTCCTCCGCTCCCCACCCAGTAGTAGCCGGGGCCCGGAGAGTAAGACTTGACAGGCTGTGAGGCGGGCGACGGGCAGAGAGTCGCTGATTACCACTGATCGCTGATTACTAGTAAAAAAATAAATATGTCCCCGGATTTTTTAAAAAATCTAGTCAACTTACACTAAGTGGTATCTCCAAACATTCCATCAGTGTGTCAAATACCCCACTTTATTCATGTGACCTGATGAAAAACAGATAATATAAAACACAACCAACTCCTGTACAATTGAACACTCTATACCAGGGGTCCTCAAACATTTTAAACAGGGGGCCAGTTCACTGTCCCTCAGACCGTTAGAGGGCCGGACTATAGTTAAAAAAAAAAACTATGAACAAATTCCTATGCACACTGCACATATCTTATTTTGAAGTGAAAAAACAAATGGGAACAAACACAATATTTAAAATGAAGAACAAGTAAAGTTAAAGTTAAACCAACAAACTTACCAGTATTTCAATGGGAACTATGGGCCTGCTTTTGGCTAATGAGATGGTCAATGTCCGGTTCCATATTTGTCACTGCAAGCCCCCCCTCACCGTCATTTCAAGCCTTCGTTGCAAGCCCCCCTTCACCATCATTTCAAGCCTTCATTGCAAGCCCCCCTCACCATGATTTCAAGCCATCATTGCAAGCCCCCCCTCACCATGATTTCAAGCCATCATTGCAAGCCCCCCTCACCATCATTACAAGCCCCCCCTCACCATCATTGCAAGTCCGCCTCACCATCATTACAAGCCCCCCCTCACCATCATTGCAAGCCCCCCCTCACCATCATTGCAAGCCCCCCCCTCACCATCATTACAAGCCCCCCCTCACCATCATTGCAAGCCCCCCCTCACCATCATTGCAAGCCCCCCCTCACCATCATTGCAAGCCCCCCCACCATCATTGCAAGTCCCCCTCACCATCATTGCAAGTCCCCCTCACCATCATTGCAAGTCCCCCTCACCATCAGTGCAAGTCCCCCCCTCACCATCAGTGCAAGTCCCCCCTCACATAGTTGCCAACAGTCACGGATTGGCCGGGACGTTCCCGGGATTCAAACCCTTTTCCCGGATTTATTTTGTCCCGGCCAATGTCCCGGCCAATCCGATTTTTCCCGTTTTCCCCGAATTTGGACGCCGCAGGCCGCCGCCGCTAGAGGTCCACGGCTGGCCGCCATGTTCAAAAAGACCAAAACACGGATTTAGTACAATAGAAAATAAAGCCGCTGCGGCGCCGCCCACACCCCGCACCTCCCCGGGGGTGGGCGGCGCCGCAGCAGCTTTATCTTCTATTGTACTACATCTGTGTTTTGGCTGGCCGGCAGGCCACCCCCCCCGCCCCGCCCCGCTGCAGGTCTGTCTGTAATGGAAAGGGGGTCGGCAGCGCCACAGCTTAATTTTTTTTTTCAGCCACACTGTCGGCTCCGCCTCTATTTTGTTCCCCTTCGGGGAAGGGGAAACAATAATGGCGGCCGAGACAGGAGACGCCTGTGGTTAAGGGGGGACTCCGCTGGGGATGCCTGTGGTAAGGGGGGACTCCGCTGGGAACGCCTGTGGTAAGGGAGGACTCCGCTGGGGACGGCTGAGGTAAGGGGGGACTCCGCTGGGGACGCCTGATGTAAGGGGGACTCCGCTGGGGACGCCTGATGTAAGGGGGGACTCCGATGGGGACGCCTGAGGTAAGGGGGGACTCCGCTGGGGACGCCTGAGGTAAGGGGGGACTCCGCTGGGGATGCCTGATTTAAGGGGGGACTCCGCTGGGTACGCCTGAGGTAAGGAGGGACTCCACTGGGGACGCCTGATGTAAGGAGGGACTCCTCTGGGGACACTTGATGTAAGGGGGGACTCCACTGGGGACGCCTGATGTAAGGGGGGACTCCACTGGGGACGCCTGCATAGTTACCAACAGTCCCGAATTTCCCGGGACAAGCACGATTTTTGGACCCTTGTCCCGAATTGGGCTTGTCCCGATTCGGGACAAGCCCAGTTCTTTTTGTCCCGTTTTGTCCCGGTAAATTCGGGAATGCTTTAGCTAAAAACGGCAGCGGCTACACAAAAATGGCCGCTGCCGCCACCATATTTGTTTACGTTTTCCCCTTGTGTTCAGTGCAGAGCCTGGGGCAGCCAATCGGCTTCGGATTGGCGACTCCTCCCCGCTCTCCACTGAACGCAAGGAGAGGCACAAGGAAGCAGCATGCTTCACCCGCCGCCGCCGCCGCTAACGACCCTCTGCCCAGCCCCCGTGTGTCCGACAAGGAGCGGGGACACAGATGTAAGGACCGGGGCTCCACTGGCTGGGGACACTGACGCCTATCAGCACCCGGCGCCGCCGCTGCCAACAACCCTCCGCCCCACCCCTGTCTGTCCGACGAGTGGGGACACTGATGGAAGGACCGGGGCACCGCTGGCTGGGGACACTGTGATGGTCCTGGCTCACTCCATTTGGCAGACCCCTCGGACCACCAGCACATCCTCACGCACCGCAGGTACCGTACTATTGCACTGTAGTGTAGTGGGTGGTGGGGTAATTGTAGTGTAGTGGGTGGTGGGGTAATTAGTGTAGTGTAGTGGGTGGCGGGGTAATTTAGTGTAGTGGGTGGTGGGGTAATCACAGTGTAGTGTAGTGGGTGGTGGGGTAATCACAGTGTAGTGTAGTGGGTGGCGGGGTAATCTCAGTGTAGTGTAGTGGGTGGCGGGGTAATCAGTGTAGTGGGTGGCGGGGTAATCAGTGTAGTGAGTGGCGGGGTAATCAGTGTAGTGGGTGGCGGGGTAATCAGTGTAGTGTAGTGGGTGGCGGGGTAATTAGTGTAGTGGGTGGCGGGGTAATTAGTGTAGTGGGTGGCAGGGTAATCTGTGTAGTGTAGTGGGTGGTGGGGTAATCAGTGTGGGGTAATCAGTGTAGTGGGTGGCAGGGTAATCTGTGTAGTGTAGTGGGTGGTGGGATAATCAGTGTAGTGGGTGGCAGGGTAATCCGTGTAGTGTAGTGGGTGGCAGGGTAATCAGTGTAGTGTAGTGAGTAGCGGGGTAATCAGTGTAGTGGGTGGCGGGGTAATCAGTGTAGTGGGTGGCGGGGTAATCAGTGTAGTGGGTGGCGGGGTAATCAGTGTAGTGGGTGGCGGGGTAATCAGTGTAGTGCATAGTTGCCAAACAGTCCCGAATTTCCCGGGACAATCATGATTTTTGGACCCTTGTCCACAAGTGTGGAGGGGGCTCTGCTGGGGAGGCACCTGATGCAAGGACGGACTGCTGGGGAGGCACCTGATGCAAGGACGGACTGCTGGGGAGGCACCTGATGCAAGGACGGACTGCTGGGGAGGCCATCTGGTGGCAGGCGACGTGGCAGGTAACACGCTCAGGGCTTCCACTGATTCGGCATTATGGTGAGTTGAATGATTTCATTTTATATTACAATGTAAAAATAGAAATAATGCACTTCAATCATCCTGACACCGTAACAACCATGGTGCCGGGATGATTGAAGCGCCAACAGGTGTTTTGGAGTATCCTTATCTGCCAATTTTGTTACACATTACTATTGTGGTGTAGGATCTGGCTTCTTTCTTTCTATTTCTTTCTCTCTCTTTCTCTCACCTCGGACTCTAACCACACCCCTTTGAACCACGCCCATTTAAACCACACCCACTATCGTGCGTAAACCAAGCCCATTTTTCGTCGCGCCGCGCTACGCGCGCCGCATTTTTCGCTCCGGCATGACACGCCTACAAACGAATGCCCCGCCCCCTGATTATAGCAAGGCTCCGCCTCAATACAAAAAAAGTGTCCCAGATGTTTTTTTTGCAATGTTGGCAACTATGCCCTCACCATCAGTGCAAGTCCCCCTCACTATCAGTGCAAGTCCCCCTCACCATCAGTGCAAGTCCCCCTCACCATCAGTGCAAGTCCCCCCCTCACCATCATTGCAAGCCCCCCTCATCATCATTGCAAGTCCCCACTCACCATCATTGCAAGTCCCCACTCACCATCATTGCAAGTCCCCCCTCACCATCATTGCAAGTCCCCCCTCACATAATTTCAAGCCTTCATTTCAAGCCCCCCCTCACCATCATTTCAGGCCATCATTGCAAGCCCCCCTCACCATCATTTCAGGCCATCATTGCAAGCCCCCCTCACCATAATTTCAAGCCTTCATTTCAAGCCCCCCCCTCACCGTCATTTCAAGCCATCATTGCAAGCCCCCCCTCACCATTATTTCAAGCCCCCCCTCACCATCATTTCAAGCCCCCCTCACCATCATTTCAGGCCATAATTGCAAGCCCCCCCCCTCACCATCATTTCAGGCCATCACTTCAAGCCCCCCCCCCTCGCCATCATTTCAGGCCATCATTTCAAGCCCCCCCTCACCATCATTTAAAATTCAAGCCATCATTTTAAGCAGCCACCCCCCCCCCCCCCCTCACCATCATTGCAAGCCCCCACACGGCCTTAAGCCCTGTACACACGATAGGTTTAACCGATGAAAACAGTCCGATGGACTATTTTCATCGGACAAACCGATCGTGTATGGGCCCCATCGGTCTTTTTTCCATCGGTGTTTAAAAATAGAAAATGTTTTAAATTTATCCGATGGTTAAAAAACCGATAGCAAAATACTATCGTCTGTGGGGAACTCCATCGGATAAAAAACCCACGCATCCTCAGAATCAAGGCTACGTATGCTCAGAAGCATTGAACTTAATTTTTCTCGGCTCATCGGAGTGTTTTACGACACCGCGTTTGGAACGGTCGGTTTTTTGACTGATGGTGTGTAGGCAAGACTGATGAAAGTCAGCTTCATCGGTTTTCCGATGGAAAAATCCATAGGTTAAAAAAACATAGGAAATCCGATCGTGTGTACAGGGCTTAACTGTGCAAAACAATCTCACCAGTTGCTGCTGTGTCACGGTCCCGGAGCTCACTGTATATTTCGGGCGCGCTGTGTCACTGTGAAAACCTCGGGCGCGCTGTGATAAAAGTCCCGCCCTCCTCCTAGACCAGCTTGTGTGATAGACAGAACACTGGCTCTATCACACAAGCTGGTCTAGGAGGAGGGCGGGACTTTTATCACAGCGCGCCCAAGGTTTTCACAGTGACACAGCGCGCCCGAACTGTACAGTGAGCTCTGTGACATAGCGGTCTCCCGCTGCGTTAGAACCTGCCCACCCCAGGCCTGGCCTGTCAGGAATCCGGCCCTGGGTGGGGAGGGCCGGATAAATGTCATCAGTGGGCCGCATGTGGCCCGCGGGCCGTAGTTTGAGGACCTCTATACCAAAGAAAGAAAATCAGCAGGCAAGAAAACATTTTAAATTTTATATTGCCATTTTTGACTGAATCAGGCAACAATGACATATCCATGGTGGCAGGCAGATAGGCACAATATTAGGTCAGGATCTGCCAGCAACCTTTCCCCCAACAGTGTTATTAAAGTGGACCTAGCAACAGATACAATGCATCCGGAAAGTATTCACAGCGCTTCACTTTTTCCACATTTTGATAACTTACAGCCTTATTCCAAAATGGATTAAATTAATTATTTTCCTCAAAATTCTACAAACAATATCCTATAATGACAACATAATGACTCCAGGGCCAGAGATAGCTGACAACCTTCTGTATGTGGTGGGTGTAAGGTGGATAAAGTTATTGGGCGCCAGACACTTCTTAAATGCAAAATAGATATTTATTTCTATTACAAACTTTTGAGGGGGAAAGAGAGTTAGGGCCAGGATGCCAGAACACCCTTGGGTAGTTGTAGGTTCAATTAGCAGACTCAGAGACTTCAATAGGAGGACAGCCATGCAAGGAAAGGCCTCCAGCAAGAAGCCACGTCTGCACATGCAGGAATGCTGTCTCCTATGACAACAGTCTTTACAGTTCGTGATGAGCGTGCGTTTTCAAGTTCAGTCACTGTAGATCTGAGGGGGACATGCAAGGAAAATAAAAAAACAGCATTTTAGCTTGCACATGATTGGATAATAAAATCAGCAGAGCTTCCCCTCATTTCAGATCTTCCCCTCAGATCTACAGCGACTGCACTTGTAAGTGCACTTTCAGCATACCTCCCAACTGGCACGGATTCTGCGGGTTTTACCCGCATAGGCTCCTCCTTCCCGCAGTCCCGCGAGAGTGTCATCTTTCCCGCACAGCAGGAAGCATGAAGAGGAGGAAACATCAACCAGCAGGTAAGCCCCCCCCCCCCATATTGGTGTTCAAAACAGTGCTCGGACCCCCCCCCCCCGCGATCGGCGCCCCCCCCCCCCGCATTTATATTCTGTGATCTTTTTTTGGGTAAATCAACTGTTAAACTGTATATCTGTCATCTATAATATCTTTGCTTTATAAGAAGTGTCTTATTTGTGTCTGGACCGTAATCCTTTAAAAGAACTTCTACTTTCTTGTGGTGAAAACACACTGTGACATTATGAAATAGCTGTTCAGTGACACCAGGCCTGCACAATTTGAGAGAACGTGTTACCCACTAAGTGGTATCTCCAAACATTCCATCAGTGTGTCAAATACCCCACTTTATTCATGTGACCTGATGAAAAACAGATAATATAAAACACAACCAACTCCTGTACAATTGAACACTCTATACCAGGGGTCCTCAAACTTTTTAAACAGGGGGCCAGTTCACTGTCCCTCAGACCGTTAGAGGGCCAGACTATAGTTAAAAAAAAAAACTATGAACAAATTCCTATGCACACTGCACATATCTTATTTTGAAGTGAAAAAACAAAATGGGAACAAACATGAAATATAACGGCGGTATTCCGTTACTTATACCGTTAATTTTAGTGATATTTCTTTTAACATTTAACAAAACACAATATTTAAAATGAAGAACAAGTAAAGTTAAAGTTAAACCAACAAACTTACCAGTATTTCAATGGGAACTATGGGCCTGCTTTTGGCTAATGAGATGGGCAACGTCCGGTTCCATATTTGTCACTGCAAGCCCCCCCCCTCACCGTCATTTCAAGCCTTCGTTGCAAGCCCCCCTCACCGTCATTTCAAGCCTTCATTGCAAACCCCCCCCCCTCACCATGATTTCAAGCCATCATTGCAAGTCCCCCTCACCGTCATTGCAAGCCCCCCCTCATCATCATTGCAAGTCAGCCTCACCAGCATTACAAGCCCCCCCTCACCATCATTGCAAGCCCCTCCTCACCATCTTTACAAGCCCCCCCTCACCATCATTGCAAGCCCCCCCTCACCATCATTGCAAGCCCCCCCTCACCATCATTGCAAGCCCTCCTCACCATCATTGCAAGTCCCCCTCACCATCATTGCAAGTTCCCCTCACCATCATTGCAAGCCCCCCCACCATCATTGCAAGTCCCCCTCACCATCATTGCAAGTCCCCCTCACCATCATTGCAAGTCCCCCTCACCATCAGTGCAAGTCCCCCCCTCACCATCATTGCAAGTCCCCCTCACCATCAGTGCAAGTCCCCCCCTCACCATCAGTGCAAGTCCCCCTCACCATCAGTGCAAGTCCCCCTCACCATCAGTGCAAGTCCCCCTCACCATCAGTGCAAGTCCCCCTCACCATCAGTGCAAGTCCCCCCTCACCATCAGTGCAAGTCCCCCTCACCATCACTGCAAGTCCCCCTCACCATCACTGCAAGTCCCCCTCACCATCAGTGCAAGTCCCCCCCTCACCATCAGTGCAAGTCCCCCCCTCACCATCATTGCAAGTCCCCCTCACCATCAGTGCAAGTCCCCCCTCACCATCAGTGCAAGTCCCCCTCACCATCAGTGCAAGTCCCCCCCTCACCATCAGTGCAAGTCCCCCCCTCACCATCAGTGCAAGTCCCCCCTCACCATCAGTGCAAGTCCCCCTCACCATCAGTGCAAGTCCCCCTCACCATCAATGCAAGTCCCCCCCTCACCATCATTGCAAGCCCCCCTCACCATCATTGCAAGTCCCCCCTCACCATCATTGCAAGTCCCCCCTCATCATTTCAAGCCTTCATTTCAAGCCCCCCTCACCGTCATTTCAAGCCATCATTGCAAGCACCCCTCACCATCATTTCAAGCCATCATTGCAAGCCCCCCTCACCATCATTTCAAGCCATCATTGCAAGCCCCCCTCACCATCATTTAAGGCCATCATTGCAAGCCCCCCCTCACCATCATTTCAAGCCTTCATTTCAAGCCCCCTCCTCACCGTCATTTCAAGCCATCATTGCAAGCACCCCTCACCGTCATTTCAAGCCATCATTGTAAGCCCCCCTCACCGTCATTTCAAGCCATCATTGCAAGCCCCCCCTCACCATTATTTCAAGCCCCCCTCACCATCATTTCAAGCCCCCCTCACCATCATTTCAGGCCATCATTGCAAGCCCCCCCCTCACCATCATTTCAGGCCAATACTTCAAGCCCCCCCTAGCATAATTTCAAGCCCCCCCTCGCCATCATTTAAAATTCAAGCCAACATTTTAAGCCCCCCCTCGCCATCATTTAAAATTCAAGCCATCATTTTAAGCCCCCCCCTCACCATCATTGCAAGCCCCCACACAGCCTTACTGTGCAAAACCATCTCACCAGTTGCTGCTGTGTCACGGTCACGGAGCTCACTGTACAGTTCGGGCACGCTGTGTCACTGTGAAAACCTTGGGCGCGCTGTGATAAAAGTCCCGCCCTCCTCCTAGACCAGCTTGTGTGATACGAGCTAGTCTAGGAGGAGGGCGGGACTTTTATCACAGTGCGCCCGAGGTTTTAACAGTGACACAGCGCGCCTGAACTGTACGGTCTCCCGCTGTGTTACAACCTGCCCACCCCCAGGCCTGGCCTGTCAGAAATCCGGCCCTGGGTGGGGAGGGCCAGATAAATGTCATCGGCGGGCCGCATGTGGCCCGCAGGCCGTAGTTTGAGGACCCCTGCTCTATACCAAAGAAAGAAAATCAGCAGACAAGAAAACATTTAAAATTTTAGATTGCCATTTTTGACTGAATCAGGCAACAATGACATATCCATGGTGGCAGGCAGATGGGCACAATATTAGGTCAGGATCTGCCAGCAACCTTTCCCCCAACAGTGTTATTAAAGTGGACCTAGCAACAGATACAATGCATCCGGAAAGTATTCACAGCGCTTCACTTTTTCCACATTTTGGTAACTTACAGCCTTATTCCAAAATGGATTAAATTAATTATTTTCATCGAAATTCTACAAACAATACCCTATAATGACAACATAAAATAAGTTTGTTTGAAATCTTTGCAGATTTATTAAAAATAAAAAACAATAGAAATCCCATATACATAAGTATTCCCAGCTTGTATGGTGCTACAAGCTTGGCACACTTATTTTTGGGCAATTTCTCCCATTCTTCTTTGCATGACCTCTCAAGTTCATCAGGTTGGATGGGGAGCATTGGTGCACTGCACAGCCATTTTTAGATCTCCCCAGAGATGTTCAAATGGGTTCAAGACTGGGTTCTGGCTGGGCCATTCGAGGACATACACAAAGTTGTCACGTAGCCACTCCCTTGTTATCTTGGCTGTGTGCTTAGGGTCGCTATCCTTTTGGAAGATGAACCTTCACCACAGTTTGAGGTCCAGAGCGATCTGAGCAGGTTTTCATCAAGGATGTCTCTGTAAATTGCTGCATTCATCTTTTCCTTGATCCTGACTTGTCTCCCAGTGCCTGCCCCTGAAAAACATCCTCGTAGCATGATGCTGCCACCACCATGCTTCACTGTAGGGATGGTATTGGCCAGGTAATGAGCGGTGTTTGGCTTCCTCCAGACATGAAGCTTGCCATTCAGGCCAAAGAGTTCAATCTTTGTTTCATTAGACCAGAGAAAATGGCAAACTCCAGGTGGGCTGTCATGTACGTTTTACTGAGGAGTGGCTTCCATCTTGCCACTTTACCATACAGGCCTGATTGGTGGAGTGCTGCAGAGATGGTTGTTCTTCTGGAAGGTTCTTCTCTCCCCACAGAGAAACTCCAGAGCTCTGTCAGAGTGACCACCAGGTTCTTGGTCACCTCCCTGACTAAGGCCCTTCTCCCCAGATCGCTCAGTTTGGCCTGCTCTAGGAACAGACCTGGTGGTCCCAAACTTTTTCCATTTACGAATGATGGAGGCCACTGTGCTCATTGAGACCTTCAATGCTGCAGAAATTTTTCTGTACTCTTCCCCAGATCTGTGCCTCGATGCAATCCTGTCTCGGAGTTCTATAGACAATTCCTTGGACTTCATGGCTTCATGGTTTGTGCTTTGACATGCACTGTTAACTATGGGACCTTATATAGACAGGTGTGTGCCTTTCCAAATAATGTCTATTTAACTGAATTTACCACAGGTGAATTCCAATCAAGTTGTAGAAACAGCTCAAGGATGATCAGTGGAAACAGGATGCGCCTGAGCTAAATTTTGAGACTTTGACACTTCTTTCGGGTTTCACATTACTACACTTTTGCTCCTGAATGGTTTACACTAATTACAAACTTGCTACAGGAGAGAGGAAAGGATTTTAGTTTAGCATAACATACTCCTAGCAATATGAAAAATAAACGACAGTTTTCAGGGCTTGTTCACAGCGTTTGCATTGGACTATCTCTATATCTACCTCCTCCTGCCCCCCCCCCAAACGAAAATTTCTGCCATTAAGAATCCACCCTTACAAGAAGCAACTCCTTGCCAAAAGCAACTCCCCCCACCCCCTGTTACCTCCAGCAACCATCAAAAGCCAAAATCACCCCCTCTAGGCAAAAATACCCTACCAATGCAAAGCACGCTGCAAACCTTCCCTCAAGTAATCCACTCAAAGCAAAAATCTGCTCCAGCAAAATTTCCCCCGTCCCCTATAATCACTCCCACAGGAAAACCCCCACCTTTCACAAAGAAACCCCACCCTCAGTAGAACCGCCCTTAAAAGAAAACAATTTCCCCCTTCCTCAAGATCTCCCTCTCCACAGCACAAATTTCTCCCTATTACTCCCAAGCAAAATTCAGCCCCAGAAATAATCTGGCTCTCAAGCAATTCCCCAGCAACTATACCCACTGCAAAACACCTCCCTCCACCTACTTGAAACAAATATCCCCCCCAAGATCAAACCCCCCACCTATAAAGCAACCCCCCACAGCAACATCCCCCAAACCGAGCAATGATTCCTACCCCTAAAACATACCTCCCTTCGCTCATGAAAACGTACCTTCTCTTATACCTAGGCCCCTTTCAAAAGGGGTGGACCGTTCAGGTCCACCTGTTAGTTTTTTAGGCGGACCTGAACGGATGCTCCGTGCACCACTATGGAGCCACGGATGTCAGCGGTGACATGCCTGCTGACATCCGTCCCGCTCCGATCCGCCAAATTGTAGCGGAGGAAAACCCTATTTTCCATCCGACTGGCGGATCGGATGACAACGGACTCTACGGTCAGTCGTCATCCGATCCCCCATAGGGGAGAGTGATGCTCTGACAGGTCGGTCCCTGCACAGTGTGCGGAGACAGACCTGTCATCTGCCTGCTCAGCGGGGATCGACGGAGCGATCCACGCTGAGCAAAGCAGAGCCCGCAAATGGCCCCTAAAGGCAAAACTTTCGTTTTAGATAGAGTGCAGAGAAATTAGAACACCTGTCAGTTTTTATTCCTGTCACCAGAAATGTAAAAGAGGAGAAATCTTCCAATGGGAACACTAAGGCCCCTTTCACACCAGTGGACCTTATGTCCGCTTTTTCATCCGTCCGTTTACGGATGAAAAATGGACATACATTGGTCCCTATGAGATCGCGGGTGTCAGCGGATGAACATCCGCTGACACCCGATCTCATCCGGGTCCGCAATCCTCCGATTCTGCAGATGGAGGAAAATCCTATTTTTCTATCTGTCTGCAGAGCGGATCGGACGAACACGGACAGACGGTCCATGTTCATTCAATCCCCCCATAGGGGAGAGTGGAGATCTGACAGGGCGGTCCCTGCACAGTGTGCGGGGACCGCCCTGTCATCCACCGGATCAGCGGGGATCAACGGAGCGATCCCCGCCGAGCAAGCGGAGGTTCACGGGGCGGATCTTCACGGATCCGTCCTGTGTGAAAGGGGCCTAATTCTGGTGACCAAATCCCCTAATTTTCAGGGATTTCCTCACACTTCCTATTTGGCTATGGGACAGGAAGTGAAGGGACATCTCTGCAATGAGACACAAATGACGAAAAAAAAATCCCTCCCTTACTCTATCCAAAATGGAAAAAAACGTTTTGCCTATAGTTCTACTTTAACCAATCCCCCTAATAAATTTCATCACAAGAAAACACCCTCTCTCCAAAAGCACTTCCTCCTCCCCTCCCAAAAGAAACTTCATCCAGGCAGAAGTCCTTACCACACCCCAATCCCCTTGTATAAGTTTTTAATGATTGGTTTAGAACTACTTTTATTTCCCATCCACACCATTCTGATGCAGTAATGAATGATTTATTGCAACGCGTGGCAACACATGTTACAAATGTAGCACATGAAGCAGCATCACACTAAGAGCCCATTCACACAGGGGCGACTCGTCAGGCGACTCAGTCGCCTGACAAGTCGGGTCCCGATCTGTTCAATAGAACCGTTCTAATAGGAGCGACGCAAAGGTTCTTGTACTACTTTGGGGGCGACTCGGGGCGACTTACATTGACTTCTATACAGAAGTCATTTTGCAAGTCGCCTCTGAAGATGTCTTCAGATCGCCTTGCAGAGTCGCCCCCAAAGTCGTGCCGCCCCTGTGTGAATGGGCTCTAAGGTGCATTGCTATGCACTGCCAAAACTGCCACACACAAAATCGCTACCTTAAAACAACACGTTAACTAAAAATGCTGTGAATGGGCCCTAAGTGGAGTTTTGCTGGAAATAAGACCCACATGCTTAGTAAAGTTCATTTTGTACATTGGATCAATAACGTTATGGTGTTACACATAAGTCTTCAAGGTGTGGCGCATCCTCAACTTGATCTATCGGCATTCTCCAGGTTGCACAATGCTTCAGCCAGTCTCATGCAGGCGTTCAATTCTTGCTGAGATTTGGCATTCTATAAATAACATTTGCAGAGCACGTCTCATATTTAACACAGGCCAGCGATAGGAGCAGCAAAGTGCTACAAAACAGTTGCCCAAATCCCTCCATAGTCTTTCTGCATTTCCTGTAATTCCGACTGATGGCTTTAAAGGATTACTTACCCAGTCCAGTCCACACATATATGCTTTATGATAGGGTTTGACAGAAACTGGAGAGTTAAAGTGAACCTGTCACAAAAATGGGTAATGCAAACAGAGCATATAATGAAAAGATGTACGAGCAGAAGATAAAGAATAACTGAACCCAAGAATAAAAAATTGCAAAATATTGCAGCCTTCAGTCATTTGGTGTTCACACCATGCGGGTGCGATGGAGTCTGCACACGTTTTTGAGCATTCCTGGTCAATTATTAATTTCAAAGGGCTGCCCTATGCACAAAATAAAGCTATCTGCAAAAGAAGTCACTGACCCTTTTCGAAAACTGAGTGAGTGCATGTGTTAACAAGAGGTGTGCAGGTGAAGATAAGAATTCAGGCTAGGTTCACACCTGTGCGGCCATGCGGGCTGCGGTTTGCGTGGGCATGAAAGCCCATTGATCTGAAAAAGCTGCCCTGTGCCCCACGACACGCAGGAAAGAAGTTCCTGCAGTGGCGGCTGGTGGTATATTTTTTGGGGGGGCGGCAAACAATCCCTTCTCCGGCCGGTTGGGTCACAGGCACCCCCGCTGATCGGTCAGTTCCGCACTTACCCTATCTAGGTCACGGACAGCGGTGGAGGGCAGTTTCACCATGCGTCTCCTCCTCCTGGGCTTCATGGTGGATTTCCCTGCATCTCCTCCCTCCTCCTCCTCGGCCAAACGGGTGACGGGTCTCAGGACCCGCTTCCTGATTGGCAGAGAGGAGCATCAGGAAGACAATAGCGAATATTAATTTGCTATTGTCACACAACTGGGTGGGCTCGGGATGCAGTGCTCTGCGCCCCGAGACCATTCTTTTTTGGCAGAGACAGCAGTGGTAGCCATTGGCAGTCAATTGTCAACCACAGCCAGACAGCCAATGAAGCAAGAGAGGGGGGGGGGCGAGCCGGGCTCTGTGTCTAAATGGATACGCAGAGCAGCGGCTCGGGGGCACGCCTGCTTGTGTGCCTCCATTGCAAGCTGATTGCTCTGGGCGTGGTCAACTTGAAGGAGAAGCCAGGAGCACCGAGAAGAGGAGGATCAGGGCTGCTCTGTGCAAAACCACTGCACAGAGCAGGTAAGTATGACATGTTTGTTATTTTATTTTTTTGCCTTTAATATCACTTTAAATACAAACTTCTTTTTTATTATATATATAATACTAAAAACATCTTTAAAAGCCTCAATCTAAGATGTATCCAAAATTATCCCAAATAGGGCAAGGATCTCATCATGTGTATTTCCACTTTTTTAGACCACAACCAAAAATCTATAGATCTAATTGATATAGTTTTAAAAATAAATACAAAAATATATCTATATTGGTAGTATATCAGTCTTCAGTAGGTAAGGTAAGGGTTCTACGTCTGTAAGGTGTAGGAAAAAGTCCTACTGGAGACTAATATACGCCCTATATACTATATATATATACTGTATATCTATATCTATATATATATATGTAGCGCTACCCCCAGTTAAGAGAGCCGCTGATATTGATTTGGGCCCTGCAGTGCACCGCTGTCAACCCCCGGCAATCGGCTCTAACCTCCCGTGGCACAGCTGGTGATAGAGAGATAGGACCGCGTGATCGCAACTGTTGGTGACGCAGTCCTATAACAAACATACACAGAATATACTTTAAAACTCCTATTAAAGTAAGCGGAACTGACACCAAATGTACTTTACCCAGATATTTTACTGAGGCTAATGGGCAAGTAATAAACAACAGTATAACAAGTTGCAGATCCCTGCAATAAACAGTAATAAAGATAAACAGAGTAATCAGAATAATAAAGTATTGCTATGCAACTCTAGCGCTGCCCTTTTACAGCTACTTCCCCTCATGGGTAGACTAACACCCAGCAATGTCTACCTATGCAGTCAGGCCTGACTGATCTAAATGGAAGTTCAGTGAAACAATATTCGCTAGCAATCTCTCGGTGGTGCACTTGAAGAACAACTTTGTAATCCCAACGAATAGTAAAGATAAAGTATCTGTCTTTAAACAGCTCTCACCACCTGGACAAGTCCAAGTCCCTTTCCTCCATCGATTCGTCTAGGAACAGGAATCCACCGACATCCAAGTCTTCAATCCTTCTGGTGTACTGCAGCAAGGAGGATTAGATGTCTCTAAGGCTCTGCTAGGCTGGCAGAGGGCTCTTTGGAAAGGAGCACACGGCCCGGGCTTCAGGCCTTGTGCACACAGCAGTTCAGCACAGACATCCTCTTGCTAGGAGAGGGGGGTCCAAAGAGCCCGACCAAAACTCCGCCTCCCCTTTATAAAGTCTGCCCCAGCAGTCTCTGTTCTGGAGCAATGCACCCTGGGTGCTGCAAGATGTACTGGGAGATGTAGTCTCTCTCTCCTCTGCTTTCACTTCCATAATGTCTCTTTACTTCCTCCCGACTCACCTCTCACCTGGAACTTCTTGTCTCTCTGCATTAAAGGGGAACACCCCGCTACACACTCCCCCCACTTGAACTCTTTGGTCCCCAAAGATAAACTTCAACAAATACTGTTTACCATTTTGGACAATGTCGAGCATGATGTTGGCATAGGGAATTCCCACCAAAACTTTGGGATGGAACTCTCTTGCCCACAGGTCACACTACCATGAGTGGCCTGCCTAACTGTGCCAGAGAGTGAGCTGGGGTTGCCCTCCACCAAATGGACGGTGGAAGGATCAGGTTGTTCAACACTTCTCCTAGCCGTTACAACAGAGTCCTCTGAGCTCGTCCCCATTTGGGGGTAAGTTAGTTTCTTGGGAGGCCTGATGACTCTGCGAGCCCTCTGCTCTCTTGGTGCTTCTGACTCTGGCACCACAGGCTCTTCTTCAGGAGTAAGTTCAGGTAACATTGCTGGTTCTGGAACCTCTGATTCAGAAGTCGACTGACGTATGGAATCTCTAGAGTCCTCCTCTGCGCAAGTGTCAGGAACATCTTCCCAGTAATCAGCTGAGGGACTGAAGGGTATGAATTCAGTAGCCTCCGGATTCAGCGTTGCATCTGGGGTATCCCCTCCATTTGGGAGATCTATGGCGGACGTTCCCAGAGTCGAGGGAGGCCACAGCCAGTCCAGTTCTCCACCTTCTTCTGTCCTCAATTGGGAGGCCTCCCCATCTTTGGCTCGAGAGGTCTGGGACCGAGTGTTCGGCCTAGGAATATCCAGGATAGAGGCCGGTTCAGGGGAGTCTCTCACGGGAGGTATTCTGACTGCCTCAGCAAGTGGGAGCAGGTGGTTCCGATGCCACGTCTTCAGTGGACCCACCTTTCCTTCTGGCTTTAATTTGTAGACAGGCAAACCGGGCAACTTCCTACAGACAACATAGGGCTCAGATCTCCACCTGTCGGCAAGCTTGTGTTTTCCAGGGACCCCCAGATTGCGTAGCAGTATTCGGTCCCCGGGCTGCAGATCTTGCACTCGAACCTTCAGATCAAAATTTCTCTTGTTGCGGGCCCCCCTTTGATCCGAAGCCGCCTGGGCTTGTTCATAGGCCACCTGCAAGCTACGTCTAAGTCTGTCCACGTATCTCTTGTGGGATGTAGCTGAGGTATTGTCTATAGAAGTGCCAAAGGCCAGGTCCACAGGTAGCCTTGCTTCTCTCCCAAACATAAGTCGATAAGGGGAGTAGCCAGTGGCGTCACTTGTGGTACAGTTATAGGCATGTACTAGGGCTGATATGTGCTGACTCCAGTGTTGCTTCTTCTCTGTTTCTAAGGTTCCCAACATGTTGAGCAGGGTCCGGTTAAATCTCTCCGGCTGAGCATCTCCTTGTGGGTGGTAAGGCGTGGTTCTGGTCTTCTTTATTCCTAATGAATCCAAAAGTCTTCGGATCAACCGACTCTCAAAGTCCCTTCCTTGATCTGAGTGGAGTCTCTGTGGTAGTCCGTAATGGACAAAATACTTCTCCATAAGTATCTTGGCCACGGTGGATGCCTTCTGGTCTTTGGTTGGGAAAGCTTGAGCATAGCGGGTGAAATGGTCGGTTATTACCAGAACATTCCCCAATCCACTCAGGTCGGGTTCGAGGCAGAGAAAGTCAATGCATACCAGATCCATTGGGCCTTGACTCTGTAAGTGGCCCATTGGGGCAGCTTGATGGGGTAGGGTCTTTCTCTGAATGCATCGTGCACAGGAATGGCAATACTCCTCTACTTCTGCCCTCATGCAGGGCCAATAGAACCGATTTCTGACAAGCTGGAAGGTCCTTTCTGCCCCTAGGTGACCATGATGGTCATGCAGGGCAATTAGTACAGTCTCTCGGTGCTTCTCTGGAAGAAATAACTGCCACTTATCTTCTGAGTCATCAGAGGGGCCCCTTCGGTAGACCACTCCCTGATGTACCTGTAGCCTGTCCAATTCCTTCCTCAACAGGCGAGCCTCCTTTGAGGGGTGATGTAGGAATTTGTTGGGATCCTGATTCTCCAGGGCTTCGAGGACCAATCTCCCCATGGGGTCTTCCAATTGGTCACACCTCAACTCCTTCTTGGACAGTCTCGGTAGGTTGTCTTCCTCCAGTTGAGTTACCCCACAATAGTGTTTGGGGACTCCTACCATGGTAACCCCTATTTCTTCTGCTCTGGAGCCTCCTCTGGCTTGGAATTCAGCCCCTTGACAAAGGGCCCGCACCCCGTCCGGTGCCACTTGGGTCCAATCTTCCCAGTCATTTGTCGTGGCATGAGACCTCCGGGACAGGGCATCTGCATCCCTATTTCCGGCTCCTGGTCTGTACTTCAGACTGAAGTTGAATCCAGACAATGCGGCCAACCACCTGTGTCCGGTGGCATCTAGTTTTGCGGTGGTGAAGAGGTAGGTCAGGGGGTTGTTGTCTGTCTTCACAGTAAACTCTGCCCCATACAAGTAGTCTTTTAGCTTGTCTACTACCGCCCATTTGAGGGCCAGGAATTCCAGCTTATGAGTGGGGTAATTCTTTTCTGAGAGGGGTCAGGCTCCTGCTCACATAGGCCACTGGTCGCAGTTGTCCTTCATGTTCTTGGTAGAGTACACCACCTAGACCCTCATGGCTGGCATCCACATGTAATTCATAAGGTCTGGTAGGGTCGGCGTAGGCCAGGACTGGGGCAGTGGTTAAGCTCCTCTTCAGAGCATGAAAGGCCTCTTCACACCTTGGGTTCCACTGATCTTGAACTGACTCACCAGGCCTCCTGGGCCCTGAGTCATCCTCTTCCCCTTCTGCCTTTAGCAATTCATTCAACGGGCGGGCAATCCGAGCAAACCCCTCCACAAACCTCCTATAATAGGAGCAGAACCCCAGGAAGGATCTGAGCTCTGTTACTGTGGTGGGTCGTGGCCAGGAAGTGACTGCTTCCAACTTCTCAGGATCTGTGGCCACCCCTTCTTCAGACACTATGTGCCCCAGATAGTTCACAGAAGACTGGTAGAACCGACACTTCTCGGGGGAAAGCTTAAGTCCCTCTTCGCTGAGTCTTCTCAATACTTTCTCCAACCTGGCTTCATGTTCTTCCAAGGTTCTTCCAAAGACAATGACATCGTCCAAGTACACAAGGACTTCTATAAGATTCATGTCTCCAACAGTCTTCTCCATAAGGCGTTGAAAGGTAGCAGGAGCTCCAGACAGACCCTGAGGCATCCTATTGAATTCGAAGAATCCCACCGGGGTTATGAAGGCTGTCTTCTCCCTGTCTTCTGGATGCATAGGGATTTGATAGTACCCACTCTTGAGGTCCATCACACTGAACCATTTGGCTCCAGACAAACTTTGTAGGGCATCTTCTATCCTTGGCGTGGTGTATTGGTCAGGGATGGTTCTCCTGTTGAGAGTCCTGTAATCGATACAAAGCCTCAACGACCCATTCTTCTTTCTGACCACCACGATTGGGGAGGCATAGGGACTTCTAGACTCCCGGATCACACCAGTCTTCTTTAGTTCTACAAGTTGTTCCCTCAGATCCTCCAGATCTGCCAGGGGGACCCGCCTGACCCTCTCTCGGAAGGGCTTATCTTCTTGGAGGCGGATCCGATGGGTGGCACTTCTTGCACACCCCACATCGAATTCATCTTCGGAAAAGATCTTCTCCCACCTGGTCAGCTGGGCCTTGGCTCTTTCTTTCCAAGCCCTGGGTAGGTTCGGGTTTTCCACGGACAGTTTCTCCCAAACATCTCCTCCGTCACCCGTCCCCTTGACTTCGGACCAAGTGACCGGGGCAGCAGGGCTCACCTGACCAAGCAACACTCTGGCAGGGATCTCCATGGGTCCTCCCGTAGTGTTCCTAACACTCACCGGAACTCTGCCATGGGCCTTCTTCAGGGCCTTGAACGGAATCACTTCTGGTATCACTTCCAGGCCTGAGGACTCTTCCCTTGGGTCTGATTCCAGCATGACAAAGGGGCCAGGTTGTTCCCACGAAAGCTTCACAGTGGCCCTAAGACAGGTTACTTCTCCGGGCTGTAGCACTACTCCTTCTCTGCCAAGTCTCCACACCTTCCCTATCCCCTCTCCCGGGGTCTTCTGCTCTAAGACCAGTCGTTGGTAGGCCGTCTTTAGCATGGGATGGATTTTGGTGGCTGAATGGTTTCTCTCTTTCACTAGAGGGGTCAGGAGTCTCCTGACTAGATCCGTGTTTGTCCCAATGATCAGGGAAATCTTGCTGGCTCCAGGCGGCCGGGGACACACAACTGCCAGGGTGTCAAACACTTCAGCCTTCCCAGCCACGGATGGGTCGAAAGTCATCTTTATGGGCAGGTACCCATCATAAGGGAAACTCTGGGTTCCAAGTCCCCATATCTCCAGCTCTTCTATCTTCTGGATAGGCAGATGACTCAAGTGCCTATCATAGAAGTCCCGGTATAGTAAAGTCACCTGTGCTCCGGTGTCCAAAAGAGCTTTAGTATAGACTCCTTCCACTTGAATGGGCACAGTAGGAGACGGGCCCACCAGTTCCTTTGGGTATGGCTGGACTGGGGTCACCTCTTTTTTTTGGCTTTCGACCCTTGCCCTGCTCCTTTTGGACTTTAATTTTTCCTGAGCCTGGCATGCATTGACTTTCTCCCTCTCAATGGGGGCACAAACCCGCTGAGGGATGTTATTGTTCCTTTTAGGTGGATGTTCCTTCTTTGGGGTGCTGTACTTCCACTGAGGGGTCTTGCCCCCTCCCTCTGGGGTACATCTTGGTGGGGGTGTACTATACCTCCTCCTAGGAGTTTTGTCTCCTCCATTCTTGGCCTTTTTTTTTAGTTTGGAGCGCACTGAAGATGATGGGCACCCGGTTGACTCCTTCACCGGGGCCCTTTGGAGTTTCCCGCCGGCTTGCAATTATCTGTTCTCTTCTTCTTTGGGCTGGAGCATACGTTAGCAAAGTGGCCACTCCCTCCGCAGTTATAGCAAATCACCTCTTCTCGGTCCTGTAGGGAGGCCGGTGCTGAGGTGTTCGGGAACAACTCCTTTCTTGGGCTTGGTTTCTCTCGTCTTCTCTGATCTTTCTCCATCAAAGAGGTCAGCATCTCCAACACTTGGGCCATTTGCGATTTCAGAGTGTCAACCTCCGCATCTCTTTCTGGGCTCTTGACCGAATGGACCAACACTGGTACAGGTGTGACATTCGCCTTGGCCACCTGCTGATCTTCCTGCAGCACCTCTTCGTCCCTAATAATTTTTATTAGATCAGAGTAGGTTAGTGACATTCCTCCTCCTGAGGTTTTCAGGTGCAGCCAGACCGGGTCTGAGCGCCGCGCTCCCCTCATGATCTGCTTCATGCGTGCTTCATCTGCATCTTTGGGCAGCATTCCCTTCTTCAGTACAATCTTGCATAACTG
Source organism: Rana muscosa (assembly GCA_029206835.1). NCBI lineage: Eukaryota > Metazoa > Chordata > Amphibia > Anura > Ranidae > Rana > Rana muscosa. The sequence goes on from CM055118.1 coordinate 161,152,872, forward strand.
CCTGTTCAGCCTTCTAACATATTCTGACAGTTTCTCATTCGGCTGCTGGAGAGTGTGTTCAATTTGATAAATCATCTCTGACACCTTCTCCAGCTGACCAAACTCTTCCTGCAGCATGGCCAGGCAATCTTGAGCTGTACAGTTTTCATTTCCAAACCGGAAGCTCTTCACCGCTTCTGCCGCTGCACCTTTCAGACTTTCTAAGACTCGCTGTCTCTTCTGTGCCTCAGGCACCTCCCATGCTTCTACTGCCTGCAATGCCTGTTCCACCCAAGTGTCAAAATCTTCCTCCCCCGCAGGGACGGGGAGCTTCCCTGAGAAGGTGCTAAGCTTCCGGTAACCGGCCTCCACATGCACCGTACTGCTTTTCTGGCACTTAATTACAAGGTCTCCTAGAGCATTCAACAATTCAGGCCCTATAGCGGCCAGCGGTGATCCCGGGCTTAATAGTTCCTTAAGCTTTTCTGCTTTAGGGGATAGTGGTGGAGATAATTGTGGGAGTGATGGCTTTGGTGTCTGAAACCATTCTTCCTTCACTGGCAGCGTATGTATCAAGTGATAGATCTGATTATCTATGGCTTGTATACTCTGACTTTTAAAATGCTCTGGGATTTCGTTTTTCCATTCTACCAGTGCGTATGTAAACGAGATCACTGGATCTGGCCTAAAATCCATCACCCATGCTTTGTGGCTCGGAGACAGTAACAATACGAGCTGTTTTATCTCCTCTTCCTTCCATCTTTCCCCCGGGAGTACAATGACTACCGCCGCGGTTGGATCGGCGCCAATCGCTGCGCACCACTGTGACATTGCCAGCGGGTCCATGCTGGTACTTCTGACCGGCTTGATTGCAGCGTGCAACGTACAAGGATCCCGGACTCGAGCCCCCACGTGTAGCGCTACCCCCAGTTAAGAGAGCCGCTGATATTGATTTGGGCCCTGCAGTGCACCGCTGTCAACCCCCGGCAATCGGCTCTAACCTCCCGTGGCACAGCTGGTGATAGAGAGATAGGACCGCGTGATCGCAACTGTTGGTGACGCAGTCCTATAACAAACATACACAGAATATACTTTAAAACTCCTATTAAAGTAAGCGGAACTGACACCAAATGTACTTTACCCAGATATTTTACTGAGGCTAATGGGCAAGTAATAAACAACAGTATAACATTTGCAGATCCCTGCAATAAACAGTAATAAAGATAAACAGAGTAATCAGAATAATAAAGTATTGCTATGCAACTCTAGCGCTGCCCTTTTACAGCTACTTCCCCTCATGGGTAGACTAACACCCAGCAATGTCTACCTATGCAGTCAGGCCTGACTGATCTAAATGGAAGTTCAGTGAAACAATATTCGCTAGCAATCTCTCGGTGGTGCACTTGAAGAACAACTTTGTAATCCCAACGAATAGTAAAGATAAAGTATCTGTCTTTAAACAGCTCTCACCACCTGGACAAGTCCAAGTCCCTTTCCTCCATCGATTCGTCTAGGAACAGGAATCCACCGACATCCAAGTCTTCAATCCTTCTGGTGTACTGCAGCAAGGAGGATTAGATGTCTCTAAGGCTCTGCTAGGCTGCTGGCAGAGGGCTCTTTGGAAAGGAGCACACGGCCCGGGCTTCAGGCCTTGTGCACACAGCAGTTCAGCACAGACATCCTCTTGCTAGGAGAGGGGGGTCCAAAGAGCCCGACCAAAACTCTGCCTCCCCTTTATAAAGTCTGCCCCAGCAGTCTCTGTTCTGGAGCAATGCACCCTGGGTGCTGCAAGATGTACTGGGAGATGTAGTCTCTCTCTCCTCTGCTTTCACTTCCATAATGTCTCTTTACTTTCTCCCGACTCACCTCTCACCTGGAACTTCTTGTCTCTCTGCATTAAAGGGGAACACCCCGCTACACATATATATATATATATATATATGTGTGTAGCGGGGTATTGCCCTTTAATCCCTCAGAGACTACATTACCAAGTACACTTTAAGGCACCCAGGGTGCATTGCCCCGCGCAAGGACTGCTGGGGTGGACTTTATAAGGGGGAGGCGGAGCCCAGTTCTTTCTCTTTGGACACCGCCCGCCCAGCAAGTGGAACTGCTGCTTGAGCTTCTGTGACTTTAGGCCAGAAGCCTGGGCCTTTTTCTCCAAAGAGCCTTCCGCGCGCACCGAGGAACCTGAGGGACGGCTATCCTTTGATACTGCACCTTTGCCAGGAGGACCGAAGACGTGTCGATGGATCGGTGTACTTAGACACTGCAGCAGAAGAAACGGATGCGGACTAGTCCGGTTGGGTGAGAGAGCACCTGCTCATAGACAGACACAGTATCTCTGTTACCTTGGTGGATTACAAATTCTATTGTTCAAGTGCACCACCGTTGCTAGCGAAGATTTCCCTACAGAACTTCCACTTAGTTCAGTCAGGCCTGACTGGGTAGCGTAGACATTCCTGGGCGCCATATCGCTACACGAGGGGAAATAGCTGCAAAGGGGACTATTAGAGTTGCATAGCATTGTATACTTGTCTGCTTGTTTAACACTGTTTATTGCAGGGCTCTGTACCCACCTGTTTTACTGCTTACCCACTAATCTAAGTAAACATACAAGGGTAAGGTATATTGGTGTCTGTGTTCTTTACTTTACGGAAGGGATAGGTAAAGGACGTTTTAAAATATCACTGTGTGTTCTTGTCATAGGATTGTGCCGCTGTGAGTTACAGTAAGGTGACCAGATTTTTAAAATGAAATCCGGGGACATATTTTTATTTATTTTTTTACTAGTAATGGCGGCAATCAGCGACTCTCTGCCCATCGCCGCCCCCCACCTCATAGCCTGTCAAGTCTTACTCTCCGGGCCCCGGCTACTACTGGGTGGGGAGAGGAGGACCAGGGAAGGCAAGGAGATAAGTAGGCAGGCGGCTGGCCGGGACTTGAGCCAAGGCAGAAGAACATGGGAGCGGTGCTGGATGGGCATGCGTCCGAAACTTAAGAAATATTCATTCCGCTCCGACCAGCATATGATCATCAGAAAGGGGCACAGATAATGGAAAAAAATACACCCCCCCCCCTAAGCTAATAGGAGTGGCAGAGCGGGGGTGTGTAATTCTGATTTTTTTTTTTATTCTGCACCAACTGTCTTTGAAATTGCCCCAGCCCCTGTTCAAATCCAATCCGGGGACAAAACCGGGGACAGATTTGGTCCAGGGACAGTGTCCTCAATCCGGGGACTGTCCCCTGAAACTGGGGATGTCTGGTCACCCTAAGTTACAGGCCTCACAATCCTATCATCCCTTACTAACTGTGCCAAGGGAGGTTAGAGCCGATTGCCAGGGGTTGACAGCGGTGCACTACAGGGCCCAAAATCATACAGGCAGCCCTCTTAACTGGGGGTATCGCTACATATATATATACATGTAGGTATGAAGGTTGGGACGCTATTTAAAAACATAGAGAGATGTCTGAGCCAGTAGTTGAGCTCAGACGGTTGAATTGCATTTCATTTTACCTCTGCTCTAGCTGTGGTTTTCCCTATAGCATTTTCCCTTATTGCCTGTAGGTGGCGTTACCACCTCAAGCACCTGTTGGAACACGGGCAAACCATGGTGCATTGAGTGGCCCTTCTCGGCAGTGGTACAGTGGGAGTGGTCGACCCACTGTGCCTGCTGTAAGGGGATACTTAAGGGGCAGACGCCATTGATGGGGGGCGGTTCTCGCCCCGCAGCCCTCCGGCCACGAGGTGTGTGTGTGGTCCTGGTCTCGGGGCCGCGTTGGCCCGAGGCTGCATCGCTATCTAGTGGGCCCAGCTAGTCTGGCTGGGGCCTACAGTCGGAGAGGGGATCCCAAGCTGTTCGTCCACATGGGGAGAAAGCTATCTTGGTGAAAGAGACCAGGGGAGGACCTGCCCTGGAGGAGACCGGCAAAGTGCTGTGTTTCGGGTGAGGCCTGGTAACTTTGGCAAGGAGGGATCCGCTATACTACAAGCCCTGCAGTTCGCCGGATTGGCTTAAAGGCCCTTTAACTGTAAGGCTGGAAGTTTGGGACTTTAAAATCCTGTGGCAGAGGATTCCTGGACTATCCATTTGCTCAACTTCAAAAGGTCTATGGCAGAGACTTTGTACATTTCAAAAGGTCTGTGGCAGAGACCTACTCCATCTTGGGCAGTCTGTGGCAGAGACTGCCCTGTTGCTGTTTCGTGTGTCATCCTGGCTGCTAGACCATGTGAGAGGGGACTATCCGGGTGACCAATACCCACTCTAACATTGAGAGTGGTGAGTGACTTTGATCTGAGACTGTTATATTTTGTGGCGAGTGCCTGAACCTTCCCCTACTCTTCTATGCCTTCTACTTCTCAATGTTTACTGCATAAGAAAAATAAAGCCTTAAGCCTCGTACACACGACCGATTTTCTCGTCCAAAACCGGCAAGAAAAGTGCCGCGAGAGCTTTTTCCTCGAGAAAACCGTTCGTGTGTATGGTTTTACGACGAGAAAATTGTCGTGAATCTCGACGAGAAAATAGAGAACCTGCTCTCTATTTTCTCGTCAGGATTCCAGATTTCCTCGTCGTGTTTCTCGTCGGCCTGTTTTGTGACGAGAAAATGGTTCATGTGTATGCTTTTACGACTCTTCAAAAAGCGCGCATGCTCAGAAGCAAGTATGAGACGGGAGCGCATCTTCTGGTAAAACAAGCCTTCGTAATGGAGATAGCACATTCGTCACGCTCGAAATTATTGCATCGTTTAAATGTTGTGCATTGAAATCTTCTTTAGAATGTTACATTAATCCAAACGAATGAACTTCTTTTGCTGCTGATATTCACACAGAGTTATGACTATCTTTTTTTATCCTTTTTCATGCTGCTCTTAAGAAGATTTAGGTGTATTATATCGTGCAAGATCTTCTGAATATTTTACATTTTTTAATTTTTCAAACTGATGTTAATTGTAATTTGGCAATGTTTTCATAGTGATCTCCCATTGAATATTTTAATATATATTTGTTAAATTTTACACCCTATTTTTTTAAAATAAGATTGTTATTCTTTTTTTGGGTTTGGTATCTGTCCCTTTTTTTGGCTGTCAAATGTCTCTGCTTACTCCAAAGCTAAATTTTTAATTTTTAAAAAATACACATAGTCAAGTATGAACTTAAACAAAAATAACATTTATTCATGTTTGAAATTAAATAAAGAGAAGGCAGCGCTGGAGAACCTGCTGCCATTTTTGCATCCCAGGGACCCCAGACCACACATCAACCCTGTGTGGACACTAAAATTGGGAGCTTGAGAGAAGGCCAACATTTCTGAGCACAATCTGATGCTGGCCTCCCAGAGGTCAGGAACAGCAGCAGGTGAGATATATGTCCCAAGTGTGTGGTACTACAACAGGCTGCCTTCTGTCCGACCACAATGAAGCAAGGCCATCACTTCCTCGTCTTCCTGGCAACCTTCCCTGCAACCTTTCCTGAAGCCTTCCCTGCAGCCTTCCTTCTTCGTTTGGCTGGAGGCTGGGCCACTGGAGGGGTACTCCTATCAGGAGGAGGTGGAGGAGAAGGGGGTGGCGCAGAAGAAGAAGGTGGAGGTTGAGGAGAAGGGGGTGGGGCAGAAGAACAAGGTGGAGGTTGAGGAGAAGGGGGTGGGGCAGAAGAAGAAGGTGGAGGTTGAGGAGAAGGGGATGGGGCAGAAGAAGAAGGTGGAGGTGGAGGAGGAGGTTGAGGTTGGGACAGTTGTGCCACCTCACAAATAGCGGTATTGGGGGTAATTTTTTCCATCACCCCCTTGTTCAGCAAGGTGATGAGCAGGGGCTCGCATAGGAGGCGTTGCTCCATGCTCATCACCTTGAACTTTGCCTCCACTAGGCCGGCAATGGCCTCTTCAGGGGATGTGGGCTCCTTGAGGGTGGCATGGGCCTCTCGAATAAGGGCCATTGCTGCCTCACTGGTGGTCCTGTCCCTCCTGCTTCTTTTGGGAAGTCGGATGGGAGGCACCTGTGATCTGGTGCTTCTCCTTTGCCCTGCCACCTCCTGGCTGCCACTGGGCCCTGCCACCTCCTGGCTGCCACTGGGCCCTGCCACATCCTGCCTGCCACTGGGCCCTGCCTCCTCCTGCCTGACAGTTTCCAGACCCTCCTCCTGGCTAATTTCATCCTGTGTATGAAAAAGGGACATAGTTTAATATGTTGGTTTAATCTTTGCATCCAAAATTCAGATCATGATTGAAGCAATTCGAATGTAAATCCAGAAATCATTTTGACCAATTTACAACTACATCAGATTGACTATTTAGCACCCAATTTAGGCCAGACTAACGTCTCGAGATCTTGATTTCACTTGTGGAACCAAAAATAGTTTATGTTTGTCATCTTGACATATTTGTCAAACATTAATTTTATCCCAATACATTTTCTATAAATACTATACCTGGCTCCAGATGGCCAAATCAGGTTCATCCAGGATGGCTGCCTCCTCTTGCTCCAGAGAAGGCTCAGGTTGGCTGCAGGGAAGTCTGGGGGGAAGAGTGGAGAGTGATGGCCTTGTCTCAATCAATGTGGTCATCCAGAAAGGACATCCTGCTGTAGTACCACAAATTGAGGACATACACATCATCTGCTGCTGCTCCTGACCTCTGAGAAGCCAGGACCTTAGAGCGTTCATTCCTGTATGTGCCTCTCAAGCTCCCAATTTTAGTGTCCACCTGTTTTGCTGTGGCTGTGGGCACCTTGGTATGCACAAATGGGAGCAGGGTCTCCAGCGCTGCTTTTCTCACCCCTTTTTTTTTGTGTATGGGGTTTTTGGTCTCCCACAGAGCAGGCAGCTCCCTTACCCGGTCTATAAATTCCGCCAGGAATTCTTTGTCGCTAATAAAGACATTCATATTGTATCTGCAAGTAAAATAAATAATATATAACTAATGTGAGGCACACAGTCTAACCTCCTTAAAATCGTAGTCACCTTAATCACTTCCCTACTGTGCACGAAAACCCCCTTCCTGCCCAAGCCATTTTTCAGCTTTCAGCGCTGTCACACTTTGAATGACAATTGCGCGGTCGTGCGACGTGGCTCCCAAACGAAATTTGCGTCCTTTTTTTCCCACAAATAGAGCTTTCTTTTGGTGGTATTTGATCACCTCTGCGGTTTTTATTTTTTGCGCTATAAACAAAAGAAGAGCGTCCAGTTTGGAAAAAAAACACTATTTTTTACTTTTTGCTATAATAAATACCCATTTTTTTTTTTAAATAAAATTTTCCTCAGTTTAGGCCAATACGTATTCTTCTACATATTTTTGGTAAAAAAAAAAAAATCGCAATAAGCGTATTGATTGGTTTGCGCAAAAGTTATAGCGTCTACAAAATAGGGGATAGATTTATAGCATTTTATTTTTTTATTTTTTTATTAGTAATGGCGGCGATCTGCGATTTTTTATTGTGACTGCGATATTGCGGCGGACACATCGGACACTTTTGACACATTTTTGGGACCATTCACATTTATACAGCGATCCCTGCTATAAAAATGCATTGATTACTGTATAAATGTAATTGGCAGGGAAGGGGTTAACCACTAGGGGGCGGGAAGGGGTTAAATATGTTCCCTCAAAGTGTTCTTACTGTGGGGGGAGGGGACTGACTGGGGGAGGTGACCGATGGTTGTCCCTATGTACAAGGGACACACCATCGGTCCCCTCTCCCTCACAGGACGTGGATCTCTGTGTTTACACACAGAGATCCACTTTCCTGCTCGTTTCCCGGGCAATCGCGTGTGCCCGGCGGCAATCGCGGCCACCGGGCACGCGCACCGGGGCCTTGTGAACGCGGCGGGCGCGCGCGCCTCCTAGCTCGTTTTAAAGGGAGGATGTCATATGACGTCCTCCCAGAACGAGAGTGTCCTCTGCCCGCCGTCTATTGACAGTGGGCGGGGGACAAGTGGATATATATCCTACAACATTCTCCAGACAGTATAGGCCAACAATTAGTCAAAATCACATACCTTCGTTCGCACGTCCGTCACTTGAACTCCTCTCTCCGCACAACGAACGTAGTATAGTCACATGTGTGTTTGCTATATATACACCACGCATGCGTCAAACTACGCACACGTCGCTCCGCACACGTCGCCCGCCCATGACGTTCTAACTAACATCTTTTCCCCGCCCCTTCTCTTTCGGCGCGCAGACAGATATGGCGGATTTACAGCAGGTGTCTGATAATTCCTCCAAAAACGAGGAGGAGACAAGCCCGGAGACCGAGGAAACGTCACGATCAAGGAGGAGATTCAAGGCATCTAATATGTCTTTTGCGGAGATGGCAGAGATGGTGGACATATTGCTCAAGTCTGATTATGACGCAAAGCATGGGCCGTATAGCAAACCTAATAGAAGGAAGGCCAAAATCCTGAAGAAAGTCGTGAAGAGTCTGAAGACGAATTTCGGGGTGAAACGCTCAAATGAGCAGCTCAGAAAGAGGTGGTCAGACCTCAAACTGAGGGAGCCAGAGCAGTTAAGGAGCATTAAGAGAATGCTAGCAAAAAGTAAGTAAAATGTACACTTTTCTGCTATTAATGTTTTTCTCAAATTACATGTTGCTCCTTTTTGTTTATTTTCATATTGGACTCCCTTCCAAAATTTCCTAATTTCGAACTTGGTTTGGCACAGTAATCGTTCGTTACGTTACAGACACTTCGTTCGGCCACTATCCGCTGTTTTGGCTTATTTTACAGCCACAAAAGAAAATAGACATCTGCCTGTTTTTTACAAATTGTTGTTCCTAAATTTTCGCATAGATGATGTGTTTGTAAAGAGAATGAAATGCAAACTTTAATCAGTGTAAAGGAGAGGACACTCAGCAGCTGGTACCACATCTGTTCTTTGGAGCACTATAGTGTGGGCCAACAGAACCGCCTTTTTTGGGTGTCCCACACAGGTGCATCAGTGAATTTTTGTGGTGCCTAAAATGTCTAAAAATTTACATCCAAAAGGTGAATACTAAACATATTTTTGTTTCCAAATAATGCATTCATCTTTAAAATCCGCACAAACACACACTTGTACCCCACTTCCAAACAATTTAGCCTGTTTTTATTTTTTATTGAGAATTTCTGTGTGATAACTAGACCTTTTGTTTGATTCTCATAGGGGAGAGAAGACTGGGAGGAGAACACTCCAGGGAGCACAGGAACCCCACAGCTTCACAACAACCCCAAACTCCCAAAGACCCACAACCGAAGGATGTTGAGGAAGTTGAGGTGGAGGAAGGAGAAGTGCAGGAAGGAGAGGTGGATGACGTTGTGGAACTGGTCACCACAACAGGTCAGTATCTGTCACCACAGCTTCAGATAAGAGATGTAGGCCTGCAGAGTTATAATACCTTTTTATTTTGTTTTTAGGGGATGTAAATGTTGTGGTGAAGGATAGTACACGTTTCTCTGCTGACAGTGCCCTCCGAATAATACAGCAAGTGATGGAATGTAGCACGGAACTGGACAGAATAAAACAAATAATTAATGTGATGGATCAAACATTTAAAGACATTCTAGATGTATTGGGGAGAATCGAATAAGTCAACCAAACCCCCATTTTTGTTTCAGAAATGACTGTTCTTCAAACTTTTAAACTCTTTTTGACAATCAAACCAGCCAAAAATTGAATATGCACACAGTGTGTCAACATGTGCTATCTGCCATCAGGGGATATCCATGTACGTCTTTTGGGGGTGCAACCCCTTCCTCGTATCTAAAGTAGGTGAACTGAGGAAGGGGTTGCACCCCCAAAACATGTCCATTGATCACCCCTGATGGCAGATAGCGCATGTTGACAATAGGGATCAGGAGTCTAAAATCCCTATTGGAAATTACTTTAAAATGTGTGCATATTCAATTTTTGGCTGGGCAAGGGGTGGCAAGACCCCATATTATGACGGGCACATAGAGACATAGTTTGTGTAAGTGAATGTCTCAGATTGCTCAGAGATATCCAAAGTTGTACTTTTTGGAATGCAACTGTTGTTTTTGTATTTTCCTAAGAAAAGAATTGGCGGTTTGTGGCCAGGAAAAAAAAAAACATTAAAAAATTAAACATGTGTGTGAATGTGCACAGAGTAAAATGTTTGAACACAAACAACGTGTAGCTTCTTTTTTCAATACGCTCTAACCTTATTTGTGTTTTTTTTAAGGTTACATAGTGAAATGGTTGTTATTTACTAAAGGAAAATACACTTGGCACTACAAATGCACTAAGACAAACTAGGAGACAGGAAACAAACAAAAGTTAAAAGTTGAAATCAGAATTTTATTTAGCTCATTCTCCATGAATCTTTAGGCATAGACTGGCATAGAAATTGCCCCCCTACCCGTGAAATATTGCATATATTTCTCCCGAACCTCACGGGCATTTTGGGGGGGCAAGCCAGGACGGGCAGATTCAAGGCCCGGCAGGGGATTTGCAGATGAAAGTCCAGCCTCAGGCAATACTGTGGCCATATAAGAAGTGGATTTTCTGCTGAGAAAGTTGTGTAGCACACAGCAGCATAAAACAACATAGTTTATTTTGTAGTCCGCCAAGTGGATGGAAGTCATAAAAATGCGGAACCGGCTGGCCATTATGCCGAAGGCATTTTCAACGACTCTTCGGCCCCTGGCCAGCCGGTAATTGAACACCCTCTTCTCTGGGGTCAGGGTCCTCTGAGGAAATGGCCTCATAAGATGCGGTCCGAGCCCGAAGGCTTCATCAGCCAAAAAAACAAAGGGGAGTCCTTCAACATTCCCTGCATCCGGTGGCAATGCAAGGTCGTCACTCTGGAGACGGAGGGCAAACTCCGTCTGGATAAAGGATCCCCCATCGGACATCCGGCCATTCTTCCATACATCAACATAGAGGAATTCATACCGTGCTGACACCACCGCCATCAGCACAATGCTATGAAACCCCTTGTAGTTGAAGTAGTAGGACCCAGAACGGGGTGGCGGCACGATGCGGACGTGCTTCCCGTCTATGGCACCACCGCAGTTGGGGAAGTCCCACCGCGTGGCAAACTCTGATGCCACAGTCTGCCATTCCTGTGGCGTGGAAGGAAGCTGGGGAGTCAAACAAGATGAAAAATAATTAGAATTTAAAAATATTACATTACAAGGAGATTATAATAAAAAACATTAGAGGCCAACATCAATCAAATTCTCCGTTTATTAATCTGTTTTTAAGAAGTATAATGGAAGGCTCATGATTCATATTCATCACCCCCTCTGATGGTCCATTAAAAAAATATTTTGGGGGGGGTTGATGTGTTTGGCCACAGGATAGCATTGCAGTGGCTGTGCGTCCAGAGTGGGCGCTGGAACACTGCCCCCTCTCTCCTGTGCCCGTCACTCCGAACAATACATTGGTTCATGCCTTGCATTAACCTATGTATTGTCAATGCCGCCCACTATTCAGGTGGATGGCCCCCTGTTAAGCGACCAACATATGAATAACTGCAGCATTTATGGGGTGAAAATTGCATATCAGAAACAGGGAGGCAAATAGGCTTGCACATTACAGCCTGAGGGATGTAATTGGCTTCATAAAAGTTAAATAGGTGACGCAGGGGGGGGGACATTCCTTGGGTAAACACTGACAGGCTGCTCTGCCAATCATGTTCACCAAGTCTGTTTAATGGTAACATGATTGGCTGATGCAACATCAAGGGCAGGAGAAGACATCAAGGACAGAAGAAGGATGGTGCTGACCACAAGAAGGTAAGTGCAGGGCTGGGGGGAACAAAATGGCTGCATTGGAGGGAACAAAATGGCTGCATTAGAGGGAACAAAATGGCTGCATTGGAGGGAACAAAATGGCTGCATTGGAGGGGGCAACTGGGGGCATTTAATAGGCACAGTCGCAAAAAAGGAGGAAGTTTATTTCCCAAATTGGGGTTGGACCCCCAATCATTTGGAGCAACAGACGCCCCTGCTGGAAAGCTTAGTGAAGGGAAATATGCATGGAGGAGAAAAAAGGGGCATTTAAAAACTTCCAGCATGCATGGGGACAAAGGGGACATTCTCAGCATATTACAATCATGGTAATTAGGGAAGGATGAAAGAAATACAATACATTAGCATACATGGAATACATAAAATGTGATGTTAATTGAGAAAACCTACCCTAATATAGTCCTCCTGCAGGACTTGTATAATAGCAGAACAGGTGTCTAGGATTATGAGGCCCAGAGCCTGGGGGGAGATGCCTGTCGTGAACTTCAAGTCCTGAAGACTTCTCCCTGTCGCCAGATAACGTAACGTGGCGATGAGCCTCTGCTCAGCACTGATGGCTTCCCGCATAACGGTGTCCTTCCTGGTAATATAGGGGGACACCAAAGCCAACAGTTCCTGAAAAACGGGGTCAGACATCCGCAGAAAATTCCTGTAGTCCTCAGGATTATTCTCGACGATCTCCCGCAGCAGAGGCATATGGCAGAATTGGTCCCGCTGGAGCAACCAATTCTTGGTCCATGAACTCCTCCTCACACCGTTCATGGACTGGTCTTGGTCCAAAACAAGCAGACCAACACCAAGCGCACGCACAGCACAAACTCGACGACGAGAACGTCCAGGCGACATGGCTAGGAAACGGTCGTCTTATCAGAACGTACAGAACAGAACGCACTTTAGAACAGCAAGGCCTATGAATAACGAACTGAAAATTAGAAACGAACGGGCAAGAACGCACTGTAAAACAGATACGACCTGCCTAGACGCCCTGAAAGTCAAGATACGAACCCACAAGCACAAACTGAACCTCAGAAAACGAACTGAAAAGCACGAAGACTGAAAAGCGCAAATCGTCTCTTCCCAAACTTTTACTTCACACGCGGTAACACGAGATCAGCAAAAGCAGCCCAAGGGGTGGTGCCAAGGAAATCGATCTTCCCCTTTATAGTGCCGTCGTACGTGGTGGACGTGACCACGGAGAACAACGAGGAAATTTGGAATTGTCAGTGTGTACGCATGAAAAGCTTGACGAGAAACTCGTCAAGGTTAACAAGAATCTCGTCGAAAAAAAAGACGAGATTGTTACGACGAGAAAATCGGTCGTGTGTACGAGGCTTTACTGTTTGAGGTTTTACATCTGTGTGGACATTACTACAGACTTTCCCACCCAGGCAACGAAGATGAAGAGGTAACGTGCAAAACCCAAAACTAACCAGCGGCCTTCTAGGGGCTATTGCTACATATATATATATATATATATATATATATATATATATATATATATACCGTATATATATATTGTGACAGCAGGAAGGTAAAGTCACCTGGTTGCATCCAGGGGGGTAGATATATTTCGCCCAGATTCAGGCTTTACGCCGACTTATACAACTAGGTGGAGAGTTGTATAAGGCTAGTGGGCTCATGGATGACTCATACCTCTAGGGAGAGTGTGGGGCGTCGTGCAGACAGAGATGAGGAGACCAGCTGAACCTTGTCAGCTCATTTAGGCCTCTATAAGAACTCCCAGCTTCATTAGATGTTAGCTCATGCCTGGAACCAGACCTGTGTGGACTGTCTAGGGAGAGTGAACCCCTGTGCGGTGAGAAAAAGCCTGTGTGGCTATTTGCTTGGACATTTAAAACCAGGGACTTAGGGACTAGGACAGCACTAGGCTGATCCCAGTTGTTAGTTAGGAAACCTGTATGTTTAGTCAGAGGTCAAGTTGACCAGGATTTATTTTATTTATGTTTCTTTTGCTTTGCTGTGTTTTGTCACTGTAAATAGAAAATAAACCGCACCTTTTTGATTTTGAAAACCACAACCTCCGTTTGCTGGGCCTGTTTTTGTCTGGGGAGCCCATCCCGGGGGTCACACACACCCGCTGCCGAGCTAACCCCCTCACAGTTGGTGGAGAACCAGTGGCAGTTTTTTTTTAAGCCAGCATGGAGGAGATACTGAAACAGCTGGCTCTAGCAAATGCCAATCAACAGCAGACAAATGCAGGTTTGCAAAGGAGCCTTGCAGCCCAGCAGCAAGCTCATCAACAGAGCCTTGCAGCCCAGCAGCAAGCTCACCAACAGAGTCTGGAAGCTCAGCAACAAGCCCAGCAGCAATCTGAGGCCCGCTTCATAGACCTGTTACAGAAGCAAGAGCAGAGACTACAACAAATGGAAGCAGTAATGCAGCAACGTCCGCAGACCAGTGAGGAAAGCCGTCCCACTAATACCGCGTCCTTTGGGGTGAGTCGTTTATTGACAAAAATGACTGGAGAGGATGATCCAGAGGTATTTTTGACCACATTTGAAAGGACCGCTGAAAGAGAAAAGTGGCCTGAGGAGCAGTGGGCTGGACTGGTGGCTCCTCTGTTAACTGGTGAATCGCAGAAAGCTTACTATGACCTAGAGCCTAACCAAGCAAAAGACTATGTGATGCTAAAAGCTGAAATTTTGGCAAGGCTGGGCGTCACCCAGGCTGTCCGGGCTCAGCGTGTGCATAACTGGACTTTCCAGCTTGGAAAACCCCCCAGGTCTCAAATGTATGATCTCATTCACCTGAGCAGAAAGTGGCTACAGCCAGAGACTTTGTCCGCACCAAAGATTGTGGAACGTGTTGTAATGGATCGGTTTTTGAGAGCTCTTCCTACTGCCATCCAAAAGTGGGTAAGCCATGGAGACCCAGAAACGGCCGGTAAACTTGTGGATCGGGTAGAGAGATACTTGGCTGCAGAGAACCTGACGGCCTCTTCCAGAGACACTCAGACTTTCCACCCTAAGACCAGACCATCCCCAGGGGCGGATAAGAGGATTCCAAGGGGTGAGGGTGGAGAGAGTGAGAGGGTGGGAGCTCTACCCCAAGTTTGGCGAGAACAGCCTGGGAAATCAGCGGCTCAAGAGGCGGCAAGAAGGATCGTTTGCTACCGCTGCCGGCAAGCGGGACATATTGCAGCCAATTGCCCGGTTGTGGAGGAACCCATGCAGTGTGACTTTCTGACGGGCAGACGTCAGTCGCTGTGTGCGACAGTCGCATGCACTGCCATTCGAGGAACTGAGAAACATTTATGCAAAATGTGTGTTAATGGTAGAAATGTTGTGGTATTGCTGGATTCAGGTAGCCTTGTGACCCTGATAAAGGCTGAGTTAGTTAAAACAGAGGTCTTTGGGAATAGCAAGGTAGCTGTTATTTGTGTGCATGGGGACACCCGAGAGTATCCAGTGACTACAGTGTGTTTCGAGACCCCCAAAGGTACCCTCTCTCATCCAGTGGGCTTAGTATCTCAGTTACCGCATGACGCCATTGTGGGAAGGGATTTTCCGAAGTTCTGGGAACTGTGGGATGATCCTGAGCCCCCCACTGGTGCCCCTATGTACCAGGAATGTGATAGCCAGAACTCCCCTGAGAGTGGTGAGGACTCTCCGGAATTTCCCTTATCAGTATTGGCAGGGGAGACTCAAGAAACTGGAGAGGAGCCCACCTCCTCAGACGAAAACCTACCGTCTGTGGAGTTTTCTGATCTTGAGGTTCACAGGGAAAACTTTGCCACAGAACAGTTGAAAGACCCCGCCCTAATAAAGGCACGGGAAAACGTAGTGAAAATAGATGGCGAGTTAGTGAACCCAGATAATACCTGCACTTACCCATACTTCAGCGTAGAGAAGGACCTACTGTATCGGGTGGCAAAAAGGGCAGAAGAAACCGTTGAGCAGCTTGTGGTGCCCAAACCTTACAGGAAGTTGGTGTTGGAGTTGGCCCATGGGCACATTCTTGGAGGTCATCTGGGGACAGAGAAAACCCGAGAGAGGGTATTACAGAGATTCTATTGGCCGGGGGTGATGAAGGACATAGAAAATTATTGTTCCTCCTGCCCTGTGTGTCAGAGGTCGGCCCCGATGCCACATTTCCGTAGCC
The DNA here is from genome assembly GCA_029206835.1 of Rana muscosa. Lineage (NCBI taxonomy): Eukaryota > Metazoa > Chordata > Amphibia > Anura > Ranidae > Rana > Rana muscosa. The sequence goes on from CM055118.1 coordinate 161,168,719, forward strand.
CGCTGGTCCCTCTACCCATCATTGAGGTCCCGTTTGAGAGGATCGCCATGGATTTGGTAGGGCCTATAATCAAGTCCGCTAGGGGGCACCAGTACATATTAGTTATAATGGACTATGCCACCCGTTATCCAGAAGCGATCCCTCTCCGAAATACCTCGGCCAAGACCATAGCCAAAGAGCTATCTCTTGTGTTTAGCCGGGTGGGTATTTGTAAAGAACTGCTTACGGACCAAGGTACACCCTTTATGTCCCGGGTTATGAAGGAGCTGTGTAAATTGTTCAAAGTGACGCAATTACGTACATCTGTGTATCACCCCCAAACTGATGGGCTGGTTGAAAGGTTCAACAAAACCCTAAAACAAATGTTGAAGAAAGTGGTGGATAGAGATGGAAAGGATTGGGACTGTCTACTTCCTTATCTGATGTTTGCTATTAGGGAGGTGCCCCAATCCTCTACGGGATTCTCCCCCTTTGAGTTACTGTATGGGAGACACCCAAGAGGGCTGTTGGATATTGCCAAGGAAACTTGGGAAAGTGAGAGTTCTCCCCACAGGAGTGTGATTGAGCATGTCGCCCTGATGCAAGACCGAATTGCACAGGTAATGCCCATCGTGAAGGAACATTTGGCCCAAGCGCAGTTAGCACAGCAGAGAGTGTACAACCGTGGAGCCAAGACCCGTACCTTTTCCCCGGGGGATAGGATACTGGTACTTGTCCCTACGGTTGAAAGTAAATTCCTTGCCAAATGGCAAGGCCCCTATGAGATAATGGAAAAAGTGAGCGAAGTGAATTACAAGGTCAGACAACCAGGAAGGCGAAAGCCCGAACAGATCTATCACGTTAATCTGTTGAAAGCCTGGAGGGATAGAGAGTCCCTAGTCGCAGACACTTGGTCACCAGCTCAAACTGGTTGCGTGATTCCTGAGGTTGGAATAGCAGCCACCTTGTCACAACCCCAACAACAGGAGGTTAAGGAGTTTGTGCTTCGCAACAAGGAGGTATTCTCTGAGCTGCCGGGACAAACATCTGGGGTAGAGCATGACATCATTACCCCGCCCGGTGAAAGGGTGAAGTTAAAACCCTATCGGATCCCAGAGGCCCGACGGGAGGCAATACGGGAGGAAGTACAGAAAATGCTGAACTTAGGGGTGATAGAGGAGTCCCAAAGTGATTGGTCTAGTCCCATTGTGTTGGTGCCTAAACCGGATGGGAGCTGGCGATTTTGTAACGATTTTCGTCAGTTGAACAAAGTTACAAAATTTGACACCTACCCCGTGCCACGTATAGATGAGTTGATCGACCGGCTGGGAACAGCCCGATACATGACGACTCTTGACCTCACAAAAGGGTATTGGCAAATCCCCCTGGCCAAGTCGGCCAAAGAGAAAACCGCATTTGTAACCCCAGACGGGGCGTTCCAATATAAAAGAATGCCGTTCGGGTTACAGAATGCGCCGGCCACATTCCAGCGGAAAATGGACCAGATGCTGAGGCCCCATCGGGAGTATGCTGCGGCTTACCTGGATGACGTAATTGTCCATAGCACAGATTGGGCCTCACATCTGCCAAAAGTGCAAGCAGTCCTGGACTCTGTTCGGGAAGCGGGGTTTACGGCTAACCCCAAGAAGTGTACCATTGGGCAGGAGGAGGCCAAATATCTTGGGTACACCATTGGGAGGGGAGTAATAAAACCCCAACTCAACAAAGTCGAGGCCATCCAGAGTTGGCCACGTCCCAACAGCAAGAAGCAGGTACGAGCCTTTCTGGGAATCGCTGGGTATTATCGGCGATTCATTCCCCACTTTGCTTCTAAGGCTGTGCCCCTAACCAACCTGACGAAGGGGAAAGGGTCGGTCATGATTAAATGGACCCCCGAGGCTGAGGCAGCATTCCAATTCTTGAAACAAGCCTTATGTAGCCAGCCAGTGTTGTACTCACCCGACTTCTCTAAAGACTTTGTCGTACAAAGTGATGCGTCAGATGTGGGGTTAGGAGCAGTATTGTCCCAGGTCTGGAACGGGGAAGAGCACCCAGTCATTTACCTCAGGAGGAAGTTGAAGTCCCATGAGGTAAATTACGCCACCGTTGAAAAGGAGTGTTTAGCGGTGAAGTGGGCTCTAGATTCCCTCCGGTACTACCTGCTAGGTAGGCACTTTGACATGGTTACGGATCACGCTCCGTTAAAGTGGATGGCTCAAAACAAGGAAACAAATAGAAGAGTGAATAGGTGGTTCCTGGCCCTCCAGGAATTCAACTTCACAGTAAAGCATCGCCCTGGCGTTCAAATGGGGAATGTGGATGCTTTGTCTCGAGTACATGAATGCCTGATTGCTGGTGTTCCAACCCCGAGGTTAAAACAAGAGGGGGGGGTATGTGACAGCAGGAAGGTAAAGTCACCTGGTTGCATCCAGGGGGGTAGATATATTTCGCCCAGATTCAGGCTTTACGCCGACTTATACAACTAGGTGGAGAGTTGTATAAGGCTAGTGGGCTCATGGATGACTCATACCTCTAGGGAGAGTGTGGGGCGTCGTGCAGACAGAGATGAGGAGACCAGCTGAACCTTGTCAGCTCATTTAGGCCTCTATAAGAACTCCCAGCTTCATTAGATGTTAGCTCATGCCTGGAACCAGACCTGTGTGGACTGTCTAGGGAGAGTGAACCCCTGTGCGGTGAGAAAAAGCCTGTGTGGCTATTTGCTTGGACATTTAAAACCAGGGACTTAGGGACTAGGACAGCACTAGGCTGATCCCAGTTGTTAGTTAGGAAACCTGTATGTTTAGTCAGAGGTCAAGTTGACCAGGATTTATTTTATTTATGTTTCTTTTGCTTTGCTGTGTTTTGTCACTGTAAATAGAAAATAAACCGCACCTTTTTGATTTTGAAAACCACAACCTCCGTTTGCTGGGCCTGTTTTTGTCTGGGGAGCCCATCCCGGGGGTCACACACACCCGCTGCCGAGCTAACCCCCTCACAATATATATATATTGTGACAGCAGGAAGGTAAAGTCACCTGGTTGCATCCAGGGGGGTAGATATATTTCGCCCAGATTCAGGCTTTACGCCGACTTATACAACTAGGTGGAGAGTTGTATAAGCCCAGCTGAGGCTAGTGGGCTCATGGATGACTCATACCTCTAGGGAGAGTGTGGGGCGTCGTGCAGACAGGGAGTTGATGAGACCAGCTGAAGCTTGTCAGCTCATTTAGGCCTCTATAAGAACTCCCAGATTCATTAGGTGTTTGCTCATGCCTGGAACCAGACCTGTGTGGACTGTCTAGGGAGAGTGAACCCCTGTGCGGTGAGACAAAGCCTGTGTGGCTATTTGCTTGGACATTTAAAACCAGGGACTTAGGGACTAGGACAGCACTAGGCTGATCCCAGTTGTTAGTTAGGAAACCTGTATGTTTACTCAGAGGTCAAGTTGACCAGGATTTATTTTATTTATGTTTCTTTTGCTTTGCTGTGTTTTGTCACTGTAAATAGAAAATAAACCGCACCTTTTTGATTTTGAAAACCACAACCTCCGTTTGCTGGGCCTGTTTTTGTGTGGGGAGCCCATCCCGGGGGTCACACACACCCGCTGCCGAGCTAACCCCCTCACAGTTGGTGGAGAATGCAGGCAGTTTTTTTTAAGCCAGCATGGAGGAGATACTGAAACAGCTGGCTCTAGCAAATGCCAATCAACAGCAGACAAATGCAGGTTTGCAAAGGAGCCTTGCAGCCCAGCAGCAAGCTCACCAACAGAGTCTGGAAGCTCAGCAACAAGCCCAGCAGCAATCTGAGGCCCGCTTCATAGACCTGTTACAGAAGCAAGAGCAGAGACTACAACAAATGGAAGCAGTAATGCAGCAACGTCCGCAGACCAGTGAGGAAAGCCGTCCCACTAATACCGCGTCCTTTGGGGTGAGTCGTTTATTGACAAAAATGACTGGAGAGGATGATCCAGAGGTATTTTTGACCACATTTGAAAGGACCGCTGAAAGAGAAAAGTGGCCTGAGGAGCAGTGGGCTGGACTGGTGGCTCCTCTGTTAACTGGTGAATCGCAGAAAGCTTACTATGACCTAGAGCCTAACCAAGCAAAAGACTATGTGATGCTAAAAGCTGAAATTTTGGCAAGGCTGGGTGTCACCCAGGCTGTCCGGGCTCAGCGTGTGCATAACTGGACTTTCCAGCTTGGAAAACCCCCCAGGTCTCAAATGTATGATCTCATTCACCTGAGCAGAAAGTGGCTACAGCCAGAGACTTTGTCCGCACCAAAGATTGTGGAACGTGTTGTAATGGATCGGTTTTTGAGAGCTCTTCCTACTGCCATCCAAAAGTGGGTAAGCCATGGAGACCCAGAGACGGCCGATGGTCTTGTGGATCGTGTGGAGAAATACTTGGCTACAGAGAACCTGACGGCCTCTTCCAGAGACACTCGGACTTTCCACCCTAAGACCAGACCATCCCCAGGGGCGGATAAGAGGATTCCAAGGGGTGAGGGTGGAGAGAGTGAGAGGGTGGGAGCTCTACCCCAAGTTTGGCGAGAACAGCCTGGGAAATCAGCGGCTCAAGAGGCGGCAAGAAGGATCGTTTGCTACCGCTGCCGGCAAGCGGGACATATTGCAGCCAATTGCCCGGTTGTGGAGGAACCCATGCAGTGTGACTTTCTGACGGGCAGACGTCAGTCGCTGTGTGCGACAGTCGCATGCACTGCCATTCGAGGAACTGAGAAACATTTATGCAAAATGTGTGTTAATGGTAGAAATGTTGTGGTATTGCTGGATTCAGGTAGCCTTGTGACCCTGATAAAGGCTGAGTTAGTTAAAACAGAGGTCTTTGGGAATAGCAAGGTAGCTGTTATTTGTGTGCATGGGGACACCCGAGAGTATCCAGTGACTACAGTGTGTTTCGAGACCCCCAAAGGTACCCTCTCTCATCCAGTGGGCTTAGTATCTCAGTTACCGCATGACGCCATTGTGGGAAGGGCTTTTCCGAAGTTCTGGGAACTGTGGGATGATCCTGAGCCCCCCCACTGGTGCCCCTATGTACCAGGAATGTGATAGCCAGAACTCCCCTGAGAGTGGTGAGGACTCTCCGGAATTTCCCTTATCAGTATTGGCAGGGGAGACTCAAGAAACTGGAGAGGAGCCCACCTCCTCAGACGAAAACCTACCGTCTGTGGAGTTTTCTGATCTTGAGGTTCACAGGGAAAACTTTGCCACAGAACAGTTGAAAGACCCCGCCCTAATAAAGGCACGGGAAAACGTAGTGAAAATAGATGGCGAGTTAGTGAACCCAGATAATACCTGCACTTACCCATACTTCAGCGTAGAGAAGGACCTACTGTATCGGGTGGCAAAAAGGGCAGAAGAAACCGTTGAGCAGCTTGTGGTGCCCAAACCTTACAGGAAGTTGGTGTTGGAGTTGGCCCATGGGCACATTCTTGGAGGTCATCTGGGGACAGAGAAAACCCGAGAGAGGGTATTACAGAGATTCTATTGGCCGGGGGTGATGAAGGACATAGAAAATTATTGTTCCTCCTGCCCTGTGTGTCAGAGGTCGGCCCCGATGCCACATTTCCGTAGCCCGCTGGTCCCTCTACCCATCATTGAGGTCCCGTTTGAGAGGATCGCCATGGATTTGGTAGGGCCTATAATCAAGTCCGCTAGGGGGCACCAGTACATATTAGTTATAATGGACTATGCCACACGTTATCCAGAAGCGATCCCTCTCCGAAATACCTCGGCCAAAACCATAGCCAAAGAGCTATCTCTTGTGTTTAGCCGGGTGGGTATTTGTAAAGAACTGCTTACGGACCAAGGTACACCCTTTATGTCCCGGGTTATGAAGGAGCTGTGTAAATTGTTCAAAGTGACGCAATTACGTACATCTGTGTATCACCCCCAAACCGATGGGCTGGTTGAAAGATTCAACAAAACCCTAAAACAAATGTTGAAGAAAGTGGTGGATAGAGATGGAAAGGATTGGGACTGTCTACTTCCTTATCTGATGTTTGCTATTAGGGAGGTGCCCCAATCCTCTACGGGATTCTCCCCCTTTGAGTTACTGTATGGGAGACACCCAAGAGGGCTGTTGGATATTGCCAAGGAAACTTGGGAAAGTGAGAGTTCTCCCCACAGGAGTGTGATTGAGCATGTCGCCCTGATGCAAGACCGAATTGCACAGGTAATGCCCATCGTGAAGGAACATTTGGCCCAAGCGCAGTTAGCACAGCAGAGAGTGTACAACCGTGGAGCCAAGACCCGTACCTTTTCCCCGGGGGATAGGATACTGGTACTTGTCCCTACGGTTGAAAGTAAATTCCTTGCCAAATGGCAAGGCCCCTATGAGATAATGGAAAAAGTGAGCGAAGTGAATTACAAGGTCAGACAACCAGGAAGGCGAAAGCCCGAACAGATCTATCACGTTAATCTGTTGAAAGCCTGGAGGGATAGAGAGTCCCTAGTCGCAGACACTTGGTCACCAGCTCAAACTGGTTGCGTGATTCCTGAGGTTGGAATAGCAGCCACCTTGTCACAACCCCAACAACAGGAGGTTAAGGAGTTTGTGCTTCGCAACAAGGAGGTATTCTCTGAGCTGCCGGGACAAACATCTGGGGTAGAGCATGACATCATTACCCCGCCCGGTGAAAGGGTGAAGTTAAAACCCTATCGGATCCCAGAGGCCCGACGGGAGGCAATACGGGAGGAAGTACAGAAAATGCTGAACTTAGGGGTGATAGAGGAGTCCCAAAGTGATTGGTCTAGTCCCATTGTGTTGGTGCCTAAACCGGATGGGAGCTGGCGATTTTGTAACGATTTTCGTCAGTTGAACAAAGTTACAAAATTTGACACCTACCCCATGCCACGTATAGATGAGTTGATCGACCGGCTGGGAACAGCCCGATACATGACGACTCTTGACCTCACAAAAGGGTATTGGCAAATCCCCCTGGCCAAGTCGGCCAAAGAGAAAACCGCATTTGTAACCCCAGACGGGGCGTTCCAATATAAAAGAATGCCGTTCGGGTTACAGAATGCGCCGGCCACATTCCAGCGGAAAATGGACCAGATGCTGAGGCCCCATCGGAAGTATGCTGCGGCTTACCTGGATGACGTAATTGTCCATAGCACAGATTGGGCCTCACATCTGCCAAAAGTGCAAGCAGTCCTGGACTCTGTTCGGGAAGCGGGGTTTACGGCTAACCCCAAGAAGTGTACCATTGGGCAGGAGGAGGCCAAATATCTTGGGTACACCATTGGGAGGGGAGTAATAAAACCCCAACTCAACAAAGTCGAGGCCATCCAGAGTTGGCCACGTCCCAACAGCAAGAAGCAGGTACGAGCCTTTCTGGGAATCGCTGGGTATTATCGGCGATTCATTCCCCACTTTGCTTCTAAGGCTGTGCCCCTAACCAACCTGACGAAGGGGAAAGGGTCGGTCATGATTAAATGGACCCCCGAGGCTGAGGCAGCATTCCAATTCTTGAAACAAGCCTTATGTAGCCAGCCAGTGTTGTACTCACCCGACTTCTCTAAAGACTTTGTCGTACAAAGTGATGCGTCAGATGTGGGGTTAGGAGCAGTATTGTCCCAGGTCTGGAACGGGGAAGAGCACCCAGTCATTTACCTCAGCAGGAAGTTGAAGTCCCATGAGGTAAATTACGCCACCGTTGAAAAGGAGTGTTTAGCGGTGAAGTGGGCTCTAGATTCCCTTCGGTACTACCTGCTAGGTAGGCACTTTGACATGGTTACGGATCACGCTCCGTTAAAGTGGATGGCTCAAAACAAGGAAACAAATAGAAGAGTGAATAGGTGGTTCCTGGCCCTCCAGGAATTCAACTTCACAGTAAAGCATCGCCCTGGCGTTCAAATGGGGAATGTGGATGCTTTGTCTCGAGTACATGAATGCCTGATTGCTGGTGTTCCAACCCCGAGGTTAAAACAAGAGGGGGGGGTATGTGACAGCAGGAAGGTAAAGTCACCTGGTTGCATCCAGGGGGGTAGATATATTTCGCCCAGATTCAGGCTTTACGCCGACTTATACAACTAGGTGGAGAGTTGTATAAGCCCAGCTGAGGCTAGTGGGCTCATGGATGACTCATACCTCTAGGGAGAGTGTGGGGCGTCGTGCAGACAGGGAGTTGATGAGACCAGCTGAAGCTTGTCAGCTCATTTAGGCCTCTATAAGAACTCCCAGATTCATTAGGTGTTTGCTCATGCCTGGAACCAGACCTGTGTGGACTGTCTAGGGAGAGTGAACCCCTGTGCGGTGAGACAAAGCCTGTGTGGCTATTTGCTTGGACATTTAAAACCAGGGACTTAGGGACTAGGACAGCACTAGGCTGATCCCAGTTGTTAGTTAGGAAACCTGTATGTTTACTCAGAGGTCAAGTTGACCAGGATTTATTTTATTTATGTTTCTTTTGCTTTGCTGTGTTTTGTCACTGTAAATAGAAAATAAACCGCACCTTTTTGATTTTGAAAACCACAACCTCCGTTTGCTGGGCCTGTTTTTGTGTGGGGAGCCCATCCCGGGGGTCACACACACCCGCTGCCGAGCTAACCCCCTCACAATATATATATATATATATATTTTATTTGTATCAATATGTAGCTCCGGTGCTTCTCCCGGCTACTCCGGATTCACATTTAGGTATTAGGCCCCATGCACACAGGGCGTTTTTGCAGCTGCTAACAGCAGCGATAGACGTTTTTTTTTACAGCTGCAAAACGCCCATCCATGTTATTCTATTGTGTCATGCACACATAGAGCTTTTATGAGCTCCAAGTGGCATAGGCGTTTTCCAGCTGCAAAAAAAACCCAATTCCAGTGCGTTCTGGAGCTCCAGGTTTGAGCTGCAAAAACGCCCGACGCTATTAAACGCGCATAAACGCACAAAAAACGCTGCGAAAACGCGTAAAAACACAGCGATTTGTGTTTTTGAGCTCCAGGATTTTTTTTTTTTTTTAAAAAGGTCAAAAAATGTTTACAAAACATGGACAGGCGTTTTTAAGCTGTAAAAAACGCCTTGTGTGCATGGGGCCTAAAATGGGAACCACTGATTTCATTACTTTGGGTCTGCAACAATTACCTCCCACGAGTGGATCCTTCAGCTGCGTTGTCTAGGTACACCAATATCTTCCAGGAATAAGGCCAATGTCCACACATGAGTAAAACCTAATCAGCAAGGCTTTATTTTTATCCACTTTGAGTTAACTTTGAGGAAAGCAAGAACAGAGAAGTTGAAAGACGTAGGGGAAGGTTCAGGCACGCAACACTTAAATCCAGTATCTACACTCGTCGCCACTCAAGCCTGAGTTGGTATTACTCACCCGGATAGTCCCTATGAGAGCAGTCCTAGCAGCCGGGATGAAGCACGGATATCAGAGATGATGGTTCCCCCTCTAGGCAGGTCTCCAGGCCTCTCCCAGAGACAGCACTACCGTCGCTAGTCTCCGTCGGGACTGTTCTTCCCCTGGAACTCCTTTCCTAAAGATGGGCACCCTACAAACGGGCAGCCTGGGATCCTTCTCTGAAGCATAGGCTCTTGCCAGCAGGACTGGGCCTACAAGACAGCAACAGGGCCACGGGCTGAAGGTGCCCAAGGCCTAAGCACACTAGCGCACCTCGTGCCATGCGGGCCACGAGGCACACTCACTGGACCAGAGGTCCCCCTGAACGCCTTGGGGTCCCCCTGGAATCGCCTCACGCCAAATGGCATCCGCCCCCTTTGTACCCTCTCCCAGCATGCACAGCGGGTAGACCACGCCCACTGCACGCCCACCAAGAGAGGACAACCAAGGTGCTGTGATACCCCCCCGTAGTCCAACCTACGCCGGCAGCAACAGCGCCACCCGCAGGCAAAGGAGAACCCCACTGCCAGGCAGCACCACACCCAGAACAGAACAACAATTGAATGATAATTGGTCTGAGCCCAACTACTGGCTCAGACTGCCCTTAAATTTCCATATAGCGCCCCCAAATATTGGGTGGGGGGCGCTACAAATATAATCTAAAGATATTTGGTTCTGTTCTGATAAATTGGAAATACACATGGTGGGACCCGTGCCCTATTTAGGATAATTTTGGATACATCTTTCATTGAGATTTTATTTAAGATGTTTTTAATATTTTATATATATATATATATATATATATATATATATATATATATATATATACAATCAAATTTTAGTTTTTATTTAAAAGGCTGTAGTTGTGATTCTTTTTATGAGTTTGTAGCACCATTAGTCCTACTATTATTTTTTTTTTGTGTTTATATTTTCCTGATAAAATCTAGCTTGGTCCCATCCCTTCCACCCCCTTTAGGGCTCTTTCACACGGGCGGATCCCATCATCATCTGCCCCGTGAATATCCGCCTACTCAGCGGAGATCGCTCCGTTGATCCCCGCTGAGCCGGCGGATGTCTTCTCTGTCTCTGCACACTGTGCAGAAATGGACCGGTCGGATCGCCGCTTTCCTCTATGGGGGGATCGGATGAAAACGGATCGTCTGTCCGTTTTCATCCGATCCGATCCGCAGATTGATGTAAAAGTAGTTTTTTTTTCCGTCATGCTACACGGACCATAGCAGAGACTGATGTCATCGGATGTCAGCGGATGTTCATCCGCTGACATCCGCTATCCCATAGGGATACATGTATGTCCGTTTTTCATCCGAAAACGGATGGATGAAAAACGGACATACGGAACGTCCGTGTGAAAGAGCCCTTAGTCTTTAAATGTAATAGGAGACTTGACTGATCAACAGGAAAGCTCAGGAGGTGAGAGGGGGTGAGGACAAGGTAGCCCTCTATTGGAAAAAATAGCAATTGCATATAACTTCCAACATGTACCGTAAGTTAGCTCAGAGCCTACACAGGTCTGAGGACTCTCTCCCCACTTCACCCCCACCTGAAAGTACAAAGCATGTGACTTCAGGAGACAGCAAGGGAGTGTGGATCGGCATCATAGTCCACTCCAGGCTAATTCTGTAATCTACAAAAATGCTCCCAAGCAGCTAAAAAACTCAGGTTGCAGTACATACTTTCAATCTGGAGCTGACCCAAGCAGTACATTATTTTCAAGATGTTCTCAGACTTCAGCCATAGCTCCCAACTGTCCCTGATTTGTAGCAATGTCCCTCTTTCCTCCTCATTTTGGTCTGATCTATACAGTTGTATATAAAATGAACTATTTATCTTTCAAAAAGTGTTTCCCAGTGCTAAACCTTTCATCCAATTTCAAAATTTCTGCATTTGTAGATTTTAAAAGCCAATATAAAGGAATGGTCGTGGTAAATAAAAAGCCCTTGTGGATGTAACTAATCTTTTTTTAGGTAATTCTCCTTTAAGGGGGCGTGGCAGGGGCGTGTGCTATGCCTACATACTTTTGCTAGTAGGTGTCCCTCATTCCCATCTCAAAATGTTGGGAGGTATGCTTCAGTCCATACGCCTGGGGATATACTATGAATGAAGGCTGCCAAGGCCCATACATTACAGTGCAATTATGCAGAGTGAAAAGCTGATGTCATCAAATCGTGGACGTGGACCACTAGAGACGATCAGAGAGGCTGGGCAAGCATTTGGGCTTTAACCCCTTCCTTACTGGGCACATATACCCCCTTCCTGCCCAGGCGAAATTTCAGCTTTCAGCACTGTCACGCTTTTAATGACAATTGCGCGGTCGTGCGACGTGGCTCCCAAACAAAATTGACGTCCTTTTTTTCGCACAAATAGAGCTTTCTTTTGGTGGTATTTGATCACCTCAGCGGTTTTTATTTTTTGCGCTATAAACAAAATTAGAGCGACAATTTTGAAAAAAAAGCAATATTTTTTGATTTTTGCTATAATAAATATCCCAATTTAAAAAAAAAAAAATAATTTTCCTCAGTTTAGGCCGATACGTATTCATCCATATATTTTTGGTAAAAAAAAAATCACAATCGGCGTTTATTGATTGGTTTGCGCAAAAGTTATAGCGTTTACAAAATAGGGGGTAGCTTTATGGCATTTTTATAATTTTTTTTTTTTTTTATTAGTAATGGCGGCGATCAGTGATTTTTTTTGTGACTGCGACATTATGGCGGACACATCGGACACTTTTGACACTATTTTGGGACCATTCACATTTATACAGCGAACAGTGCTATAAATATGCACTGATTACTATATAAATGTGACTGGCAGGGAAGGGGTTAACACTAGGGGCGAGGAAGGGGTTAAATGTGTTCCCTGGAGTGATTGTTACTGTGTGGGGGAGGGGAGTGACTGGGGGAGGTGACCGATCTGTGTCCCTATGTACAAGGGACACAGCATCGGTCCCCTCTCCCTGACAGGACATGGATCTCTGTGTTTACACACAGAGATCCACGTCCTGCCTCTGTAACAGCCGATCGCGGGTGCCTGGCGGACATCGCGGCCACCAGGCACGCGCATCGGCATTGCAGTGACGCGCCGGGCACGTGCGCGCGCCGCCGGCGGCGCTCGCCCGCCCCCAGTGGCCAAATTAGAGGAGGCCGTATAATAACGGCCTCCCGGCAATTGACAACCACCTTGCGCCCATATATACTCGTACGGCGGGCGCGAGGTGGTTAAGGTGAACATGTTTGTGTGCTATTGAATGTATGCTGCATTTACCCATTAGCTGAGTTGGATGAATTAGCTTTAGTGCTTTTGTTCATGTTAAAGGGGCTTTTCTCCCTATACAAGTTAATGGGAATATAAAAGTAGCTTGAAGCAGCCTAATGCAATTTAGGAGGTCAATACAGATTAGAAGGAAGTCAGATACAGGTCAGATGCCCCTGTCAATTAACTATGGATTATCTCAAATGGTGTCACAAGCCAAACGCGTGCTGCATTTGGTCATCTACACAAGTTCCTAAAGTGATACTAAGCACACTGTTTAATGTACATTATCCCTTCTCTTTAAGTTAGGGTGACTATATTTCCAAACTACCAATCAGGGACACCCCCCCTCCCTTCCCAAAAATCAGCTTGTGCTGTAACGAATCACAGCACAGTGATTGGACACAAGAGGCGGGATTTATGACTTCTCCAATCACAAGCAGGGGGCGGGATTGTGCTCCTCCAGGCATTCCCGGCCAGGACAAGTACTGTCAGTGAGTAAAGCGGTGATGTGGCGGCCTTTTTTGGGGGCATCAGATTGGCCCGGGGGGTGGCTGTGTCAGTTTCATTCCGGGACACTGTATTGTCCTGGAATGAATGTGCCCGGGACAGACCTGCAAAATGCGGGACTGTCCCGGGCAAACCGGGACATGTGGTCACCCTACTTTAAGTACATGGATGATGGCACTATACATGTATATAGATGTGGCCAGTGTCTGCACAGCCAGAGATTACCTGCAATTATCACTGCTGGACTCACACAAAGTGCAAAATAACTGTGGCCACTGGCAACCTGTCATTATAGTAAACAGGACCAGAGGCTGCACCTAGCTGCTCAGAGCTCAGAAGATTCCTGACGCTACAATTCTCACTGGTCTAAATCACCAACGTAATTGTAGCCATAAAGTGGTTGTAAACCGCTTTTGACTACTTCTACCTATAGGTAAGCCTAGAATAAGGCTTACCTATAGGTAGTGGAAATATCTCCTAAACGTGCGCCGTTTAGGAGATATTTCACTTGTAGTCCACCGCAAATGTTAACGGCGCATGCGCAGGGGAAGAAACTAAACTAAGTGCCGTTTCTTCCCCAGCCTGTGCCGTGAATTGCGGCTCTCGTGCGCATTCGCGGGAGTGACGTCACGCCGGAGTCCGCAGCCCGGAAGGAAGAGGAGACAGAAGATGAACGCTTCCTACTGTGGGGACATCGCTGGATTCTTTTGCAGGTAAGTGTCACATAATAGGCTAATATGTGATGCATACTAGCCCATTATGCTTTACATTTGCAGGCTGTTCATGTAGCAAAAGAGGAAGTAAAACCCATCAGGGTTTACTTCCTCTTTAAAGCAAATGGCAAAAAAATGGTCCTCTGGAAAGAAGACTCATCTTTTCAGTTGCCCACACTGCTGTTATTAAGAGACTCTTCAGGATACAACACGTCCAAAAATGTAAATTTACTGGTCCCCTGCTGCACTCAGTAGTTTCTTGTGTCAACTTCCACATCACTGCAGAACAGTAGTTGTGGCTGGGAGATCAAACTAATGAGTACAGCCGGGCCACCAGAAAATGTACATTCCCAGAAATGTGATATACAGTCAGGGCAGGACTTAGGGTGGTGGGGGCCCCTAGGCTTGAATCACTTTCGGGCCCTACCTTCTATACATTACAAAAAATGGGCGTGGTTCACGCAAAATAGTGGGCGTGGCTCAAATGGGCGTTGTTCGGAAGGGGTGTGGTTAGAGTCTGAGATGAATGAGGGATGGAGGGAGAAAGAAAGCAGAGTCATGGGGGACGCCGGTCAAATGCACCTTGCACTGAGAGGGTCATTAGACACTCATACATTATATAGCGATGCATGGCACTTAGTGAGGCATGGTGGCACTGACCCTAAAGTGGCACTGACAGGGGCATGGGGGCACTGACCATAAAGATGCACCCTGCACTGACAGACAACGGACAATGACCATTATGTTGCACATTGCAGTGAGTGAGGCATGAGGCACATACCAAAAGGTTGCATTGAGGGGGGCACTAACCACAAAATAGCACCTTGCACCGAGCGAGGCATTGGGCACTCATGCAGTATATAGTTATGCATGGCTCTTAGCGAGGCACTGACTAGGGCATGAGAGCATTGGTCATAGAGTTGCACCTTGCACTGACAGAGGCATCAGACATGGACTACTATAAAGTTGCACCTTGCACTGAGTGAGGCATGAGGCACTAACCATAAAGTAGCACCTTGCACTAACAGAAGCCTGAAGCACTTACCATAAAAAAGTTCCACCTAGCACTGAATGAGGCATAAGGCACAGACCGTAAAGTCACACTGACAGAGGCACTGAGGATAAAATTGCAATGAGTAAGGTATGAGGCACTGACCTGGAGCTGTATATAACGTTATGCATGACACAGAGAGAGGTATGAGGCACTGATCTGCAGTATAGAAAGTTATGCATTGCACTAAAATAGGCAGCACTGACAGAAGTATGAGGCACTGTCGCTGACCTGGTGCTGGTGATATAGGTAGGTATTTAGGGTGACTTTCCTGGTTGATCACTCTTCCGAGTCTTCCATCCCCTACTACAAGCAGAACTCAGGAGAAGCCGACTGTCCACTTTGAGCGCCCGCCCTGCAGTGCATTCTGGGAGGTGTAGTCTCTGCAGCGTGTAGGCACAGCCCGGCCGAGTCTAGTGTGTGCTGTTGAGAACTACATCTCCCATCATGCAATGTGGTGCCAACTAGGACAGCGGTGGAGCCTGCTATTGGCTGCTGCCGCTGATGAGGGTGTAACGGGGGGGAACTTTTAATGTGTGTCGGCGGTGATGTTCTTTCTGTCACGCTAATCTGACAGAACGCCGGCCCGCTCGCGGCTCACCCCGCCAGCCTTTGCCTAATTAGAGAGCCGCCTCTGCAGGCAGGGGCCCCCTAGTGGACGGGGCCCATGGGCTTCAGCCCAGTCAAGCCCAATGGTAAGTCTGGCCCTGTATACAGTACAAGAAAAGATGAGTATTTCCAGTGGACCTCTTTTTACTAGTTTTACTTTAGAATCAAGGTTGCATGGGACTGTATTCTTATCAAGGTTGTTGCCCTGTCAACACCTCCAACCGTTGTTGGAATAAGTGTTGATCAGATCGATTAACAACAACCTTGTATTGCATGTGAGATAAGACAGCATTAGGGAACAGGGCCGCCATCAGGAATTTTGGGGCCCCTTACACAGCTTCCCTGGAGCAGAGAACCTCAAATTATTGAGGTCAGGGGGGCTTTGGGTGCTGACGAACAAAGAAGAAAACACAAAAAAAATAATAATATTATTAATAAATTAAATGATCATTTTAATCACCCCTGCCAGTGTTACGTGGGTTTCTCTGGGCCCCTTACAAAAAAATAAATAATAATTATAAAAAAAAAATTGGGGGTTGCCATCCGGGGCCCTGGGGACCTCCGGACCTCTGGGTCCCTTACAAAAATAAAAAAAAGTAATAAAAAAAATGTAATAATAAAAAAAAAGTAAAATTTATAAAAAATAAAATAAAATTATATATATATAATTAAAAAAAAGGGGGGGGGGGGTTGCCATCTAGGGCCCTGGAGACCTCTGGGCCTCTGGGGACCTCTGGGCCCCTTACAAAAAAAAAAAAAAAATTATAAAAAATTAAATTGGTGGCTGCCATCCGGGGCCCTGGGGACCTCCGGACCTCTGGGCCCCTTACAAAAAAAAAAAAGAAATAAAAAAAAAATGTAATAAAAAAAAAGTAAAATTTATAAAAAATAAAATAAAATTATATATATATAATAAAAAAAAGGGGGGGGGGGTTGCCATCCAGGGCCCTGGAGACCTCCGGGCCTCTGGGGACCTCTGGGCCCCTTACAAAAAAAAAAAAAAATCATAGAAAAAAAAGAAAAAAAAAAGAAAAAGGGGGGTTGCCATCCGGGCCCCTGGGGACCTCTGGGCCCCTTACAGGTGTACTGCCTTTACCCCCCTGATGGCGGCCCTGTTAGGGAATGACTGCTTAACCTCCCCAGTTTGAAACATAAGCACATATGTCTGTATGTCAACTGCAGGTAAGAAGAAGGTCATCTATTGAAGAGAAATTGATTATCTGCAGGTGAGAAGAAGGTCAACTATAGGTGGGAAGGAGGTGAAGTGCAGGTGAGCAGGATGTCAACTGCAGGTAAGAAAAAAGTCAACTTCAACTGAAAAGCAAGTCAACTGCAAAAGTGAAGAAGGACAACTGCAGAAAAGAAGGGGGTCAACTGTGGCTGAGAAGGAAGTTAACTGCATTAAAAAAGGAGTTCGGAAGGTAAACTGCGGAAGAGAAGAAGGTCAACTGGAGAAAAGAAGGGGGTCAACTGTGGCTGAAAAGGAGGTCAACTGCAAGTGAGAAGGAGGTTAACTGCAGAAGAGGAGGTCAACTATAGGTGAAAAGGTGGCCAGCTGCAGAAGAGAAAAATGACAGTAAACTGCAAGTGAGAAAGAGTTTAACTACAGATGAGAAGGCGATGAAGTGCATATAAGTAGGCGGTCAACTGCAAATGAGAAGAAGCTCAATTGCAGCTGAGCAGGAGATTAAGTGCAGGTGAGCAGGAGGTCAACCTTAGCTGAGAAAGTATCAACTGCAGGTGAAAAGGAGGTTAACTGCAGAAGAGGAGGTCATCTGCAGGCAGGGCTGCTGATAATGCAGTACAGTCAGCCCTCCTGTACAGGGCCCGGGGCCCATCAGTTTAAAAGGGGGGCCCAGGCACCTGCTGAGCAGGAGGACCGGCTGTACTGTCTTTTTGAAGACACCAATCATTTTCTGCCTCCCCCTGCAGCCCTGCCTGCTTCTCCTCCTCTTTCTTCCTCTGGCTGCAATGCAGGGGGAGTGGTTCTAGCACATGCACCCCTTCCATTTGCTATCCGGGTCCCCTTGTGTGCCCCTTTCCCCCACAGCGCTGCCGGATTCCCTCCTCTTCTCTGCTGTGGGCACACAGGGGATGTTTCAGGATGGAGAGGGGGGGAAGGGGCTGATAAATATATAATATATTGGCCCCTTCCTTTCCTGAATGAACACAGTGATCGATCAGTACCAATCAATCATGTGCCCATTCATCACCGAAGCATAGTAAACTGGGTTTACTATGCTTCCGTTTGTGAATGAGCAAGAAACTTCAGAGCGCTTCCAAATAATTTATCTCTGGTGAGAAGGGGGCCAACTGCAGAAGAGAAAGATGTACACTTTAGATGAGAAAGGGGAGTTGTGTAGGGCAGCAGGGAGCCAACTGCATCTACACAAGCCCTTAGTTTCCTTGTGAACAATTTAATCAATAACTTTTTAACAGTACTGCCATGAGATAACATTCACTTATTTTATTTTCGCCCTCATAGTGTTAAACATTTAAGCTTTTCCACAGGCACACAATGAGGAATCTGTGAGCCTTCACTCCCAGCACCATGGACCGAGTCCCACTTCATCTGGATGAATGGAACATGTGTGTACAGACATGGCCCCCTCCCTCTGCTCTGTGCGCAGCCACAACAACAGCAACATCAGCGCTCACCCACATCAGCACAGAGAGATGGGTACTCCAAGAGAAAGGATCAGTGTGGAGGTCAGTACACTTCATGGAGAAGGGTGGGGGTTGCCTTTTTTATCACTCACCCCAGGGCATTTAGGAAGTTTGTGTAGAATGCTTCGTTTCAGAACTATTTCAGATTCCACGTCAGCTTGTGTCATGTCAAAACAGGCAAATCAGCCTGTCCAGTTTCCTCTCTTGATAGTTAAATGATAAAGGATTATTATCCTGCAGAACATAGCATTTTGTAATACTATTACTAACCCCTTAAAGTGAATCCCCGGTTTGGGTTGTGTTTTGCCTGCATTTTGGTGGAGCAGAAGCACCTTGCCAACTCTAATGTTATCTCTCACATGCTAACAGTAGATCAGTATAGCTGCTGCAAGTGTAACTTTTATGACTTTAGCAGGGGCTCATGCTGAGGGATGCAGGTAGAGGGCCTTTGAAATTAAGGCAGGCCATAGATGAGTGTAGATAGATGACACAGTCAGTGTTGATGGGAAAATCCCTCCTGTAGAGCTATTGTGTTCTCTCTGCGGAGGGGGGGGCGCGGGGATCCGTCCTTGCCAGGAGAACACAATAATTATTGCTAGCTGCTCTAGCCATTGCGTGCTAAAAATCTGACGTGCTGGTTGTACCCAAGTCGATCGATCAATCTAATTGGGTACAATCAGCCTGTACCCAAGTCGATCGATGGATCAACTTGGGTGCAATCAGCCTGCCCATACATGTATTTGAATCTGGGCCGGTTCAGCAGATTTTAAACATTTATGGCCGGCTTAACTCTTTAACTCTGTCTATCAATTTTCCCTCTGTCTGTCTCTCTCTTTCTCTCCTTCTCTTTCTCTGTCTCACTCTTTCTATATACAGTATTCTTATCTATCTTTTTATCTATATAACGCTTGTAAATTATTTTTTCTCATGTCCTCTCCTCCCTTTCCTCTGTATTCCATTCACTGGAATTTCCGTCTTGCATGTTAGAACAGAGAAAACTCCTAACTTGCCCCAGATGTTGGTGGGCACAAATCATTCATATTCATCTATACAGGAATATACTTCTATAAAATATGTGCTGCCTTGGCTGACTTCTCTGAGTGCAGAGGATAAATTCCTGGTAAAAATAGGATTTTTATAACAGCTTACCTGTAAAATCCTTTTCTTGGAGTACATCACGGGACACAGAGCGACATAGTCATTACTAATGGGTTATATAGATACCTTCAGGTGCTGGCACTGGCAACTTCCAAAACCGGAAGTACCCTCCCCTATATAAGCCCCTCCCATCCGGGAGCACCTCAGTTTTGTGTTTCAATCTTTTTATTCAAGTTTTGTCATACAAAATGTATAAAAGTCGCCACATAACATTGTACAGTCACAATCAACATTTGGGGTAACACAATGAAGATCACCAAGTGTAGGGGTCCTTGGAGTAGTCCGAAGCTCCGTAAAGCCGTTAACCCCTATTAGCATCGCAGATCATATCTGAACCGTCCACCCAGATGAGCCGCCCCCCCCATCCATCTATCGGGGGGGGCGCAACTCAGCCGGCCGTGTGGGCAGCCCAGAGGTCTGATCAGACTGACAATGGTCCCGTAGGAGCTGAGAAAACAGGGAGCAGCACAAACCTCTAAGGTCTGGATCTGACTCCAAAAATAAACAATAAACAAATTTCAAAAGAGAGGAAAGAGGACAGTGACAAAGCTCAGTTTTGTAGCAAAGCAATAAGTGTCCCCAAAGAGGGGTGGGAGCTCTGTGTCCCGTGATGTACTCCAAGAAAAGGATTTTACAGGTAAGCTGTTATAAAAATCCTATTTTCTTTCTCGTACATCACGGGACACAGAGCGACATAGTCATTACTAATGGGATGTCCTAAAGCAATGCCCAACGAGGGGGGGGGGGATACACCATATATAAGCTGAGCGCTATCAGACATGAGGATCTTTTGCGGCCTGCAACACACTGCGCCCAAAGGCGACATCCTCCTGACTTCTAACGTCCACCTGGTAGAACCTAGTAAACGTGTGTACTGAAGACCATGTTGCGGCCTTACAGATTTGAGCCAGGGAGGCCTGGTGATGCACTGCCCATGAAGTTCCAACTGCTCTCGTGGAGTGCGCCCTAACTTTGAACGGAGGCGGTCTCCTTCTCAAGCCATAGGCTTGCATTATGACCTGTCGAATCCACTTGGCTAATGTAGATTTTGACGCTGCCTGACCCCTTCTGGGGCCTTCCGGCAGAATAAACAAAGTATCCGTTCTGCGAATCTGAGCAGTGGCTTTTAGATAAGCTTTAACTGCTCTTACTACATCCAAAGAATGCAATAACTTTTCCTCTACCGAAGTAGGTTTGGGGAAAAAAGAAGGAAGAACCACATCTTGGTTCAAATGAAACCTCGATACCACCTTAGGAAGAAAGGCTGGATGAGGACGTAACACTACTCTGTCCTTATGGATAACCAGATATGGCTCCTTACAGGACATAGCTGCTAATTCCGACACTCTTTTAGCCGAACAAATGGCTACTAGAAAAATCAATTTCCTGGTGAGAAGAACCAGGGAAATATGCTGTAGTGGTTCAAATGGTTGTTTCTGTAGAACCGACAGAACCAAGTTTAGATCCCATGGACATATGGGAATATTAACCGGAGGACTAATACGCATCACTCCTTGTATAAAGGCTTTGACTAGTGAATGCGAAGCCAAGGGCCTTTGAAAAAATATTGACAAGGCCGAAATCTGACCCTTGATAGTACTCAAGGCAATCTTCCTATCTACAGCCCATTGTAGGAAGTCCAGAATCCTACCTATTACGTATTTACGTGGATGCCATTTCTTGGCCTCACACCAGGCGATGTACGCCTTCCAGATTCTATAGTAGATCTGCCTGGATACCGGCTTCCTGGCATTGATCATGGTAGATACCACAGCATTAGAGAGCCCTCTCTTTTTTAGAATGTGGGCTTCAATAGCCAGGCCGTCAAACCTAGGGCTGGTAAGGAAGGGTGGTATATCGGTCCTTGCGAAAGCAGGTCCGGACGATGTGGGAGGGTCCAAGGACTCCCCACAGACATCTTTACAATCTCCGCGTACCATGCTCTTCGGGGCCACGCTGGAGCCACCAGAATCACTGGTTTCTTTTCTACCCTGATTCTGCGGAGTAATCGAGGTAACAATTGTGGCGGTGGAAATGCATATATCAGCTTGAACTGATCCCAAGGGAACACTAGGGCATCCGAGCCGCAAGCTAGGGGATCCCTTGTCCAAGAGACAAACCTGTCCACTTTTGCGTTGAATCTGGATGCTAGCAGATCTACATCCGGTGTTCCCCACCGCTGACATATTGTCCGGAAAACCTCGGGATGAAGGGACCATTCCCCTGGGCATAATTGTTGGCGACTTAGAAAGTCCGCCTTCCAATTCTCCACTCCTGGAATGAATACCGCAGATATGGCTGGGACATATCTTTCTGCCCATCTCAGGATGTAATTTACTTCCCTCTGGGCTGCACGACTCCTGGTGCCCCCCTGATGATTGATATATGCCACTGCTGTGGCATTGTCTGATTGAATTCTGACAGGGGACCCTTGAAGTTTGGATGTCCATGCTACTAGGGCATACCGGGCTGCTCGTATCTCTAAGAGATTGATGGGCAGGGCCTTTTCCGCATCCGACCATCTGCCCTGGAGAGACCATTGCTCCAGTACTGCTCCCCAGCCTATAAGGCTGGCATCTGTAGTGACCACCTTCCAAGAAATCGGACTGAAGGATTTCCCTCTTTCCAGATTCTGGGGAACCAACCACCAGCGGAGGCTCTTGCGAACGGAAGGGGACAAGGACATTGGTAAGTCCAGAGCCTGAACTTTTTTGTTCCAGGCTGACAGTATGGCCCTTTGCAAAGTCCTTGAATGGAATTGACCGTAGGGTACTGCTTCGAATGATGCCACCATTTTTCCCAGCAGCCTCATGCATAGGCGTATGGATGGCTGTCTTTTTGAACCCACTAAGTGGATCAAATCTCTCAAAGACGACCCCTTTTCTTGAGGCAAGAAAATTTTTCTCTGGTCTGAATCCAGCCTTAGCCCCAAGTATTCCAGACTTTTGACTGGTTTTAGGGCTGACTTGTCTCGTTTGATAATCCAACCGTGATATTCCAGATACTTGATTGTCTCGTGAACAACCACTTCTAGTTTTTCCACTGAGTGGTCTATCAGCAACAAGTCGTCTAGATATGCCATTATCGTTACACCTCGTGTTCTTAGATTGGCCAATAATGGGGCCAGAATTTTTGTGAACACTCGTGGTGCTGTGGCCAGACCGAAGGGTAAGGCTCTGAACTGAAAATGGCGCCCTTCTACCGCAAAGCGTAGAAATTTTTGGTGGGCTGGAAAGATGGGAATGTGCAAATAAGCATCTTTGATGTCGATCGAGGCTAACCATTCCTCCCCTTGTAGGGCAGTGGCCACCGACCGGATCGACTCCATCCGGAAAGTCCTGATATGTAGGAATTTGTTTAGCCCTTTTAGATTTAATATGGGCCTCACGTCCCCGTTTGGCTTCGGGACTGTAAAGAGGTTTGAGTAAAACCCGAACCCCCATTCTTCCAGGGGAACCTCTATAATTACTGCTTGGAGCAATAATTGTTCTAGTGCCAACAGGAGGGATCCTCTCTTCTGGGGATCCCTTGGCACGTTTGACCTTATAAAGTGGGAAGGAGGGGAGTCTTTTAACTCCAATTTGTATCCCAGATTTACTGCGGAGAGCACCCATCTGTCTCTGATCGTGTCCCGCCAGGTCTCTGCGAACAACTGAAGTCTTCCCCCCACCCGATTGAGTGGGGGCAACCCTTCATGCATTTGACTTTGGGGGAGGTTTTGTACCTCTCCTGCTCCAGGGCTTCTTGTTACCCTGCAATTGTCCCTGATTTTTACCTCCGGGATTTGACCGAGGAGGCCGTCGGAACTGTTTCACAGCCGATGTCCTAGGGACTGGAGAAGCAGGCCTCTTAAAAGAGGGACCTCTAACTCTGTTTTTAACCGGCAAAAGTGTACTTTTACCGCTGGAAATTCTCTGGATATATTTGTCCAGGTCTTCCCCGAATAAGCGTTCACCATGAAATGGGAAGCTGACCAGCAATTTTTTACAGGGAGCTTCAGCAGACCAGTTTTTGAGCCATAAAAGCCTGCGCATATGTACTACAGACAGCGTAAGGCGGGAGGCCTGATGGATTGAATCCTTTATAGCGTCCACCGCAAAGCATAAGGCTCTAGGTAGATCAGCTAGGGCAAGAGCCTGCTGATCTGGCAAGTCCCTTAAGACCTGTTTCAACTGAACCTTCACTGCTTGGCAGACCCCAATAGCTGCCACTGCTGGTTGTGTCACCAATCCTGCTGTAGAAAAAGCAGATTTTAATAAGGACTCTAATTTTTTATCTATTGGGTCCTTGAACATTTGGACATTATCCACTGGACATGTCAGTGATTTATTCACACAAGAGATGGCTGCGTCCACTGTAGGGACCCTCCATTTTTTGATGAACTTATCCTCCATGGGATAGACCACTTGAAATCTCTTGGGAGGAGTAAATATTTTATCAGGATGCTCCCAATCCTGGTAAATGAGCCCTTCCAGTAAAGGATGGATCGGAAAGGAACAAACAGTCTGGGGAGCTTTTAGCGACCCCAACGAGGAGACAGAAGTGGATGATGGCTCCGCAAGGGGCATTTTAAATGCTGATCGGACCATATTAGTCAGGGACTGAACCCATAACCTTTCAGCATGTGATGCTGAGAATGGCTCTTCCACTGTTGATTCCTCTACAACAGAATCGACCTCATCCTGATCCCCTTCAGGCAGGTCGATCCCTGCATGGGACTGTTGCTCTGCTAACAGGCACTCTGAGGGAGGAGACGGAGATCGAGCGCTTTTTTCCTGTGACAGGGAAGCAGCGATCAATGCTGACAGTCTCTCTTCCAGCCCTCCCAGAGCTGAGGAAAAAACCTCCTCTGTTACATACACAGGAGCAGGTGAACTGAGGACAGCCACAGTACCAGGTACTCCTGAGGGTGCTCTACGGTCACTAACCTCTGATTCTTCAGGGGAGACTGGTGCAGCCGAAGCATGCCCAAGATCCTCAGAGCCCGATGGAGACCCCCTATGCTTCCTGGGATTTTTAGTCCCGGAGTTTTTTGACGGCATTATTCCTAAGCCCAAAGCTGAGGTATTCCAGCCGAAATACACCACTTACTGACAATAGTCTAGCACAAATGCTGCTATAAAACCAGTTGGTGTCTACTAATGTGCCTTTCTATGGGGATGCCTGCATCAACCGCTTGCTGTATGCCTTTTTTTAAATGTTGCCAGCTCTGTCTCTGCACTCCATAGCCAGCTCACAACACATAATTGTGGTTTTTAACATGCTGGGACGCCCGCACATGTGCAGAAGCGCTGCGGCGCGCACAGAGCGTCATCCCCCAAGCTCCGCCCCCTTTCCCGGCTCACCTCTATATATAGAGGCGCGTGCACGCGCACGCGCGCGGCCACGTGCGCCTTCGCCGCTAATTTTGAAAAGGAAACCAGGGACAAGAGCCAGGGCCCCTTTTGCCGCAGGCCGGGGGGTGGACGAGCATTGCAACATGGCAGAGGAAGCAGTTTCCCACAAGAGAACTCACCATCTGCCTGGACTTGCTCTGATAAAAAGAAACTAGTCCACATGACAAGAAACGTTCCACAGCGGCCTCTAGTGGATTAACACAGGTACCGCAGTCTAATATGTTAAATATATATATATATATATATATATATATATATATTTTTTATTTTTTTTTCTTGACCACTATTAAAATTATTACATTTTTTAGTAGTTACAGGCATGCACAGATATTAGCGGGAATACCGTTAGGTAACAGACAGAAAGACAAATTAGGCTTGGGGGTCCCCCAATAGAACCAAGTTCCTGGGGGCCCCCACTTACCTGTTCCCCGCCGCAGGACTTTGTTTGGACCACAGAAGCCCAAACTTCACCTATCACGGCAGGCATTGTAATTAAACCTTCAGGGACCGGGTTCCCAAGGATTCCACTCCCTTGGACCTGTATAGCACCCTGCACAGAAAACATCTTGGTCATGGGTATGACCAGAGTTCTGGATCCCAGGGTCCAGCTCTCCTAAGAGAAGCATTACAGGCAAAACCTTGCTCTTCTCTGCAAGGCCCGGGTACCGACCGTTTAGCTATGAAGCTTTTTTGGTCGGATCCGGAATAGCTTACTGAGGCCCAAAAGAACCTGTACGCAAGCTCAGTGAAAAACACATGTTTCTTCTTGGCCAACACCTTAGACACTGGCAAAAAACTGAGGTGCTCCCGGATGGGAGGGGCTTATATAGGGGAGGGTACTTCCGGTTTTGGAAGTTGCCAGTGCCAGCACCTGAAGGTATCTATATAACCCATTAGTAATGACTATGTCGCTCTGTGTCCCGTGATGTACGAGAAAGAAATGTGACCTCTTCTTCCTGAAGTCAAGCACAAATTGCAGCAGGAGAGCCTAAGGCCCCTTTCACACTGTGGCGATTTGCAGGCGCTATTGCACTAAAAATAGCGCCTGTAATGCGCCCAAAAAAAGACGCTCAATTGTATCCAATGTGAAAGCCCGAGGGCTATCACACTGGAGCGTTGCGCTTGCAGGAGGGTCAAAAAACTCCTGCAAGCCGCATCTTTGAGGCGCAATAGGAGCGCCCCTGCCCATTGAAATCAATGAGGTAGCGCCTCCAAAACGTTTTTAACCCATTTTCGGCCGCTAGCGAGGGTTAAAATCCCCCCGCTAGCTCCCGCAAATCGCGGGAAAAAATACGGTATAGCGCCGCTACAATGTGACTTGATTATGCTTTACTATGAAGTTCCAATTCTGATTTATTGTTATTGTAATGCCCCATACACACGAGCGGATTTTGAGTTGGAAAAAACTTGGATGGTTTTTCGAATGGAATTCCGCTCAAAGATTGAGAGCAGGTTCTCAATTTTTCAGACGGAAAAAATTCCGATAGTTTATAGCAATTCCAACGCGCAATATTCTGACGCATGCTCGGAAACAATTTGACGCATGTTCGGAAGCATCGAATTTAATATACTCGTCTCGTCGTAGTGTTGTACGTCAACGCGTTCTTGACAGTCGAAAGTTCAGAGAACTTTTGTGTGACTGTGTGTATGCCTAAATTCCGCCAGGAAAAGTCTGATGGAGCATACAAACGGTCGGAATTTCCGACCAAAAGCTCACATCAGACTTTTGCTGGCGGAAATTCCAACCGTACATTGGTTGCCACAATGAGATTGGAGGCAGAGAGCTGGAATGTGTATAAATAATTTTGTGCAACAGTCCAAAATGATTAGCTGCAAGCACAATGTGACAAACTCACCCTAATTTGTGCATGAATCAGTGTTGCGCTCACAACGCTTAATGAACTTACTTGTAGTGCAATATAACACGAAATATATAAAATATATTAATAAATCAATTCGCTCAGAGGAATATGTGAATATTTCAGCAAACACAAAAATATATTACTTCCATAAACCAAAAGTGAAATAAATGGTACACTGTAATATCTAAGTTATTACCTTTTGTACCACTTGACCCTCCCTTCTAAATTGTAAGCTCTAACGAGCAGGTCCCTCTGATCCCTCCTGTATTGATTTGTGTTATAACTGTACTGTCTTCCCCCATGTTGTAAAGTGCTGCGCAAACTGTTGGTGCTATATAAATCCTGTATAATAATAATAAATAGTGGGAAATCAAATCAGTCTTGTACAAAAAAAAGTCCAAGGTATCCAAATAATAGTGCACTCCTAAGTGAATGACCACCACCATCATCTTAAAGGGGTTGTAAAGGTACATGTTTTTTCACCTTAATGCATCCTATGCATTAAGGTGAAAAAACATTCGACAATACCGCCCCCCCCCCGAGCCCCCGTTTTACTTACCTGGCCCCCCGAAAGTCCCGCGCTCGCTTCCGTCATCCTCCGAGTTCCTGTGCCTGGCCGTTGATTGGCTACTGTGGATGGATTGAAAGCAGCGCAGCCATTGGCTGGCGCTGCTGTCAATCACATCCAATGACGCGGCGCGCCGGGGGTAGGGTGACCACATTTCCAAACTACTATTCAGGTACACCCTCCCTTCCCAAAAATCAGCTTGTGCTGTAACGAATCACAGCACAGTGATTGGACACAAGAGGCGAGATTTATGATTTCTCCAATCACAAGCAGGGGGCGGGGATTGTGTTCCTCCAGGCATTCCCAGCCAGGGCAAGTACTGTCAGTGAGTAAAGCAGTGATGTGGCGGCCTTTTTTGGGGGCATCAGATTGACCCGGGGGGATGACTGTGTCAGTTTCATTCCGGGACACTGTATTGTCCTGGAATGAAGGTGCCCGGGACAGACCTGCAAAATGCGGGACTGTCCCGGGCAATCCGGGACACGTGGTCATCCTAGCCGGGGGCGGGGCCGAGTGATACAGTCGGCGGCTATGGTCTCTGCTGTATCACGGGAGCGCGCCCGCAGTAACTCCACACCATGCTCGCATTATGGTGTGGAGTCCTTGCGGGGAGGAGCCGAGACAGCCGCCGAGGGACCCCAGAAGACCAGGATTGGGGCCACTGTGTGCAAAACGAGCTGCACAGTGGAGGTAAGTATAAACTGTTTGTTATTTAAAAAAAAAACAACGGGAACCTTTAGTGTTCCTTTAAGGGTAAAAGCTCATATTAAAGTTTGACCCTCATTACTAAAGTCCAGCAAGGTGCTTAGTAGTAGACACAGCAAGGTAAAGTCATCCAGGAAGGAACTACCAATGATGAATGGAGAAGTACAGAGCCAAACTGCTATACAGTGCTGCCTGTATTTTCCCTCTTTCCCCTTCATTTGTCCCTCATTTTGGTCTGATTTCTATAGTTGTATATAAAATGCACTTTTTATCTTTCGAAAAGTGTTTCCCAGTGCTAAACCTTTCATCCAATTTCTAAATTGCTGCATTTGTAAATTTTAAAAGCCAATATAAAGGAATAGTAGTGGAAAAAAAAAAACCTTGTGGATTTAATTAACCTTTTTTGGGGATTAATTCTCCTTTTTAAGGGGGTGTGGCAGGGGGGCGTGTCCTATGCCTACATACATTTGCTAGTAGGTGTCCCTCATTCCCATCTCAAAATGTTGGGAGGTATGGTAAATGATCAGTAAAATGCTTTCCTTTAGATACTTTCTTTAAATGTGCAAAGCTTCTCATACATGGATTGAAATTCGACCAGTTTCTCAGGGGCCGGCCGAATTTCAATCCGTATATGGGCAGGGTGGTTGTACAGAATCGATCGACCGATGTACAACCTCCTTGTCAGATTTTTGCCAAAAGCCTGCAACATTAATTAGTGTAGTCTCATGGTGGGAAAGTCTCCTACTGTCAGAATACAATAGCTCAGCGGGGAGGATTCCCCCATCCACATCGAATGTGTGGAAGGGAGAATCATATCAGTCTGTTTCATTCAACGCGCTGGTTGAAGGAAAGAAAAAAACAGATTTATTTATGGGCTGCCTTGAAGTGTTGTTCATATTATCCTGCTTTTTTTCCAATACTAAAATGCACTCTTTGCATCTATGTATACACATACTGTATACATGGGTTTATACACATTTACACCTGTGAGTAAAATGCTTGCCCTCCGATTTTTCGAATTATAGGTACAGATCTAAAGACCTGTATATAAATATATCAGAATGGTCACCGAGGTGAATCTGATCCTAGCGCTCAAAGACAAATAGATGACCTGCAAATTAGCTGCCGTTATAATAAAAGTAACAGATATAAGAAGTATGTTCCAATAGATAAAACATTAACAGCGCTTGTGTGAAATGTAAAATTTCCACCATTGATAAATATATACTGCAGTTTGTTAGCTTCAAAGCTTAAAAATCTTCACCATCACCATGCGGTGAAGTATTAACCAAACCAAAAAGAGTTAATAGTTCTCCAAAACACCAAAGTCCACAAGCTGCTAATATCAAACAGGTTGAAGCCAATATCTTCAAGGATCAAAATTCCAAATGAGTAAATAAACGGTAGACTTCCACAATTAATAGTGTCTCTCATAGGGAAAATGATAACCGGCTTATCAAACACATACATTTTCCAGCTGGTCAATATGGTGTGATTAAGTTCATACTTCCATCATTGTCATAGTAGCCACACTCCCCGAAGGTAATGTACTTGCCAGACACTAGATGGTAATGCACCTGTCAGCTCCTCTCCAGATCTTCCGTCAGCTCCCCTCAGGAAATCCTATGGCTTCAGACAGCATGTGTATGCGTGCAGCAGTGCGGGCATGTAAAACAAGGGAAGCCTCACATAGCATAAAACCCTTTTTATTGTTAAAATATATATGCCCCCACATACAAGTAATGCTTACAAGAGATGTAAAACGGTAAAGCATATCACCCGGGTCGATCCGTCAGCTCACTCAGGATATGAGATGCTAACAACATTCAAAACCTTCGTGAGTCCCGGGTAGACGATCGTTCCCGTGACGTGATTGGTCGCGTGGTCATGCCCTGACGCGTTTCGACATTGGCTCACGTCTCTCATGAGCAATCACGAAACACGTCAGGGCGTGACCACGCGACCAATCACGTCACGGGAACGATCGTCTACCCGGGACTCACAAAGGTTTTGAATGTTGTTAGCATCTCATATCCTGAGTGAGCTGACGGATCGACCCGGGTGATATGCTTTACCGTTTTACATCTCTTGTAAGCATTACTTGTATGTGGGGGCATATATATTTTAACAATAAAAGGGTTTTATGCTATGTGAGTGTAGCGGGTATTTGAATTTAGGGAAAGCATCTGGGTGGTAGTGTAACCCAGATGCACTGATTGCTGGGAATCTGAGGTCCTTTTATGGTTCTTGGAGGACTCTGGTGGTGTGAGGTTCCCTGGGCCTATAGGTGGCGTTGTTGCCGGGGGCCGGAGGTGAACTCACACTGCAGGACTGTGCCTTTTTGTCCTCCCCTGGAGCTGGTACAGCAGGGCGGGGAACCTGCTGTGACGCGAAGGGAGAGGAGATAAAAGGGGCGGACGCCCTGACCTTGGGGTTCAGAGTGCAGAGTCGGAGGACGTGGCCGCACCCAGGCACCTTCAGCTTGGGTGCTGGCGTTCCAGTGTTCCAGGCCTAGGTGCCCTTGACCTGGCCGGAGCGGAGATGGAGTCCATCTCAGGCACCTTTAGCCTGGGGTGAGGTACTATGGCGGATGCCTGGGGCTCAGTACCTTCGACTGAGTTCCGCGAGGGTGGAGGAATCCGAGGGGGCCCTAACTCCTTGGGTGCCCGTGTCTGAGTTTGTGAGGACTGGTGTGCGGAACTTTTCTGAAGAGTCCGGCGCAGCATTGCTGGTGACAGAGAGGCCTCCGGTTTCTCCCTTGGACGGATTTCCTTCCCCTGACAGGGGCCGTGCTAGCGAAGGTAATTCACTTTCTACCTCACATAGTCAGTGGCAGTGACTACTTACCACTGGTGATACCACAGTGGTTAGCAACAGAAGGGAAAGGATTGTGCTTCGATCTACCCCCATTACTACTAAGGAAAATAAACTGTATGTTTGTACGCCAAGAAGAATAAAACTGTGTTGGACCTATTCACTGTGTGGAACTCTGGTTACTAGGAGCAAAGGAGTCAGGGACGAAGTACAGGACTTGACTCTAGGACACCTACACAAGGCCCGATTGTTCTGGCCTTCACCTCTCAGCTATGGAGGACATGGGCCGTGGTGTATCTCATCCCTCTCCCCAGCACTAATACCCCTAGACGAAGAAAGACAAGCCGAGCATGAGAAGGGGAGAGAGGGGTGAGGCCGCTACATGAGGCTTCCCTTGTTTTACATGCCCGCACTGCTGCACGCATACGCATGCTGTCTGAAGCCATAGGATTTCCTGAGGGGAGCTGACGGAAGATCTGGAGAGGAGCTGACAGGCGCATTACCATCTAGTGTCTGGTAAATACATTACCTTCGGGGAGTGTGGCTACTATGACAGTGATGGAAGTATGTACTTAATCACACCATATTGACCAGCTGGAAAATGTATGTGTTTGATAAGCCGGTTATCATTTTCCCTATGAGAGACACTATTAATTGTGGAAGACTACCGATTATTTACTCATTTGGAATTTTGATCCTTGAAGATATTGGCTTCAACCTGTTTGATATTAGCAGCTTGTGGATTTTGGTGTTTTGGAGAACTATTAACTCTTTTTGGTTTAGTTAGTACTTCACCGCATGGTGATGGTAAAGATTTTTAAGCTTTGAAGCTAACAAACTGCAGGATATATTTATATATCAATGGTGGAAATTTTACATTTCACACAAGCGCTGTTAATGTTTTATCTATTGGAACATACTTCTTAGATCTAAAGACCTATTGAAAACATTATATATGCATTCAGATATGTAAACAAAAAAAAGCTTTAAAAAGCACTTTTTATTGTCCATGTGCATTAGGCCTTTTTACACATAGTGCCTTGTTCAAACCTTTGGGACAGGGTGACAGTTTAATAAAGTATATTGATTAAAGTATATTTGAACGCAGGCACTCAAATCTCAATCTTTAACAAGATAATGTAATTTCAAGTCATTGTTTAAATCTGTATCGTTTTTTTTATTTTTTATATACGCATTTTTTTTTAATCTGCATCTTTCATTAAAATAATAATAATGATAACAAAAGTCATGCCTTCTTCAGGCACGTCATGTTTTATTTTGACAACACTTTGTCCCTGTCTCTCAATTGCTCAACAGCGTTGTCACCCTATCACCTGCAGTGATGCTGATGCTCATTGTACAGGCAACAAGTCCTCTGTTGTCACCATCTGGAAACCCAACCCGAGCAACGAGATCAAGCTGCGTCTGGAGTCCTATGAACTGCCTTCAGGCCGGGTTCACACTAGTGCGACACGACATCTGTCCTACTTTGGATCCGACTTTGCCCTGCGACATGAAGCCGACATATGTTCCGACTTTCAATGAACGGGGATCCGACTTGGATCCCTGCCAATATCAGGCACTCTGTTTGGTATGAATCTTGAAGGGGAACTCCAGGCCAAATTTTAAATTAAAAAAACGGCATGGGTTCCCCTCCAGAGGCATACCAGGCCCTTGGGTCTGGTCTGGATTTGCAGGGGCGCCCCAACGCCGAAAAAACCGCGTGGGGGTCCCCCCAAGATCCAAACCAGACCCTTATCCGAGCACACAACCTGGCAGGCCGCAGGGGAAGAGGGGGGGACAAGAGAGCGGCCCCCCTCCCTCCTGAACCGTACCAGGCCGCATGCCCTCAACATGGGGGTTTGGTGCTCTGGGGCAGGGGGGCGACCTGCGCCCCCCACCCCAGAGCACCCTGCCCCCATGTTGATGAGGACAGGGCCTCTTCCCGACAACCCTGGCCGTTGGTTGTCGGGGTCTGCGGGCGGGGGGCTTATCGGAACCCGGGAGCCCCCTTCAATAAGGGGGCCCCCGGCCCCCCCACCCTATGTGAATGAGTATGGGGTACATCGTACCCCTACCCATTCACCTGGTGGACAAAAAAATTGCAATAAAAAAACACTACACAGGTTTTCAAAGTAATTTATTGCACAGCTCCGGGGGTCTTCTTCCGACTTCCGGGGGTCTTCTTCCGACTTCTGGGGGTCTTTTCCGACTTCGAGGGTCTCCGGTGTCGTCTCCCGCTCTCCGGTTCTTTCTTCCGCCGGGCCTCCGCTAACTTCTTTTTAGCTCTCTTGCTAACAGAGGCCCGGTCTTCCCGTTGTCTCGTCCGGCTCTCCATTGTCCTTCTGCCGGACCCTCCACTAACTTCTTCGTAGCTCTTTCGCTAGTGGAGGGGCCGGGCTTCCCGTCGCTGTCGCCGTCGGCGTCTTCTTCCCTCTTCTCCTCCTCGATGTTGACGCGTCGCTTCCTCCCGCTGTAATACTGGCTCTCCGCTCCGCTCCGCATTAATATAGGCTTCTCATGACGTCACAGTCACATGTTCCGGGGCACATGGCCCCGGAGCATGTGACTGTGACGTCATGGGAACATGTGACTGTGACGTCATGAGAAGCCTATATTAATGCGGAGCGGAGCCGAGAGCCAGTATTACAGCGAGAAGAAGCGACGCGTCAACATCGAGGAGGAGAAGAGGGAAGAAGACGCCGACGGCGACAGCGACGGGAAGCCCGGCCCCTCCACTAGCGAAAGAGCTACGAAGAAGTTAGTGGAGGGGCCGGCAGAAGGACAACGGGAAGACCGGGCCTCTGTTAGCAAGAGAGCTAAAAAGAAGTTAGCGGAGGCCCGGCGGAAGAAAGAACCGGAGAGCGGGAGACGACACCGGAGACCCTCGAAGTCAGAAAAGACCCCCGGAGCTGTGCAATAAATTACTTTGAAAAGTAATAGTGTAGTGTTTTTTTATTGCAATTTTTTGTCCACCAGGTGAATGGGTAGGGGTACGATGTACCCCATACTCATTCACATAGGGTGGGGGGGCCGGGGGCCCCCTTATTGAAGGGGGCTCCCGGATTCCGATAAGCCCCCTGCCCGCAGACCCCGACAACCAACGGCCAGGGTTGTCGGGAAGAGGCCCTGTCCTCATCAACATGGGGGCAGGGTGCTCTGGGGTGGGGGGGCCGCAGGTCGCCCCCCTGCCCCAGAGCACCAAACCCCCCATGTTGAGGGCATGCGGCCTGGTACGGTTCAGGAGGGAGGGGGGGCCGCTCTCTCGTCCCCCCCTCTTCCCCTGCGGCCTGCCAGGTTGTGTGCTCGGATAAGGGTCTGGTTTGGATCTTGGGGGGACCCCCACGCCGTTTTTTTGGCGTAGGGGCGCCCCTGCAAATCCAGACCAGACCCAAGGGCCTGGTATGCTCCTGGAGGGGGAACCCATGCCGGTTTTTTATTTAAAATTTGGCCTGGAGTTCCCCCTCAAGAGCAGTACAGCACAAGTCGCATGCCAAAGTCGGACCATGCAAGACTGCGGTCCGACTTTGATCCGACTTCAATGATAGTCAATGGGCTGAAGTCGGATCAAAGTCGGACCAAAGTAGTACAGGGAGCATTTTCAAAGTCGGACCGACATGTGTCGGACCAGTTAGGACGGCTCCCATAGGGAAACATTGATTTTCACACGTCATGCGACATGAGCTCCCAATGTCGGAGCGTTTGTCGCCCCAGTGTGAACCAGGCCTTAAAGTGGTTGTAAACCCACTTATGCAACTTTCACCTACAGGTAAGCCTAGATTAAGGTTTACCTGTAGGTGTTTGCAATATCTCCTAAACCTACACGGTTTAGGAGATATTTTCCAAAAAATAATTCACCGTTTTCTACGGCGCATGAGCGCCATAGACAATGGCGCTGCCGCACTGTCAACGCCGGTTTTATCAATGGATAATGCCGGCTTTGACAGCTCCCTCACGCATACGCGGTGACGTCATCGCCGCTCCGGCCAATCAGAGCGCCGGAGCGGCGATACTCGGAACTAACATTCCGGAGCGATGTCTGCGGCCGGAGGGGGAGACAAGGATGGCTTTGGGGGCTTCAATCTAAGGTAAGTAAGGCATAATGAGCTAGTATGCTAGTCATACTAGCTCATTACGCCTTTCTCTTGCAGGGTATTCTTTAAAAAAAAAAATAATAATTGGGATTACAACCACTTTAACCACTTGACAACTGGGCACTTAAACCCCCTTCCTAACCAGACGAATTTTCAGCTTTCGGTGCTCTCACATTTTGAATGACAATTACTCAGTCATGCAACACTGTACCCATATGAAATTTTCGTCCTTTTTTTCACACAAATAGAGCTTTCTTTTGGTGGTATTTGATTGCCTCTGGGTTTTTTTTTTTTTGTGCTATAAATGAAAATAGACCGAAAATTTTGTAAAAAAATGAATTTTTCTTAATTTCTATTATAAAATTTTGCAAATAAGTAATTTTTCTTCATAAATTTGGGAAAAAATGTATACTGCTACATATCTTTGGTAAAAATAACCGAAATTAGTGGATATTATTTAGTCTGGGTGAAAGTTATAGGGTCTACAAGCTATGGTGCCAATCACTGAAAATGTATCAATTTGATTACACCTGATGTACTGACAGCCTATCTCATTTCTTGAGACCCTAACAAGCCGGAAAAGAACAATTACCCCCCAAATGACCCCTTTTTGGAAAGTAGACATTCCAAGGTAGTTAGTAAGAGGCATAGTTAGTTTTTTGAGGTTGTCATTTTTTCTCACAATTCTTTGCAAAATGAAGATTTTTTTTATTTTTATTTTTTTTCACACCAAATTGTCATTATAACAGGTTATTTCTCTCACATGGCATGTACATTCCACAAATAACACCACAAAATATATTCTGCTACTCCTCCTGAGTATGGCGGTACCACATATGTGAGACTTTTACACAGCCTGGCCACATACAGAGGCCCAACATTGAAGTAGCAACTTCAGGCGTTCTAGGAGCATAAATTACACATCTAATCTCTCAAACACCTATTACACTTTTGAAGGCCCTGGAGCACCAGGACAATGGAAACGCCAACAAAGTGACCCCATTTTGGAAAGCAAACACCCCAACGTATAATCTATGAGGCATTATGAGTCTTTTGAACTGTTCATTTTTTTCCAGAAGTTTTTGGAAAATGTGGAAAAAAAATGAAAACGCATTTTTTTTACACAAAGTTGTCCATTTATAAGATATTTCCAACACATAGCATGTACATAGCAAAAATTACACCCCAAAATATATTCTCCTACTCCTCCTGAGTATGGCGGTACCACATATGTGAGACTTTTACACAGCCTGGCCACATACAGAGGCCCAACATTGAAGTAGCAACTTCAGGCGTTCTAGGAGCATAAATTACACATCTAATCTCTCAAACACCTATTACACTTTTGAAGGCCCTGGAGCACCAGGACAATGGAAACGCCAACAAAGTGACCCCATTTTGGAAAGCAAACACCCCAACGTATAATCTATGAGGCATTATGAGTCTTTTGAACTGTTCATTTTTTTCCAGAAGTTTTTGGAAAATGTGGAAAAAAAATAAAAACACATTTTTTTACACAAAGTTGCCCATTTATAAGATATTTCCAACACATAGCATGTACATAGCAAAAATGACACCCCATAATATATTCTCTTACTCCTCCTGAGTATGGCGATACCACATGTGTGAGACTTTTACACAGCCTGGCCACATAGAGGCCCAATATCCAGGAAGCACCATCAGGTGACCTAGGGACATAAATTACGCATCTAATTTCCTTACAATCTATCACATTTTTGAAGGCCCTTCATATTTCTAGCATATAGCATGTACATACCAAGAATTACACCCTGAACTACATTCTGCTGAGTAAATGGTAAACAAAAGATTACCTGTGGTTTTAGTAGTGCAATTGTCCACAGAAGGAGAGCCCTGATCCAGGCAGCAGGCAGGGACGTGGTCAGCGTCAGTGAATGTAATTGTCCAGGCAGCAGGCAGGAATATTGTCCATAGTCAGTACAGGCAGAGATACTGTCCATATACAGTCCAAGGTCAGTGCAAGTAGAGACATTGCCAGCAGTGCCAAAATATTGGTCCTGGTAGTAAGCAGGAACATGGTCCAAGTAGCAGGCCAGGAAAGAATGGGGACAGGGGTAGAGGCTTCTCCCACCCAAATCTCTTTGAAGCCTCCGAGTCTCCAGACCCTAATCCGGGAATGAGAAAACTAAAAAATTAGTTTTCTTCATCCAGAAAAACAATTCTGGAGCCCCTCACATATGTGAGACCCCTGTGTCCCCATTAGCATAGCAGGGTAAAAGATCAATCCAAGAGGCAGGCAAAAAACATGGTCAAACAGTCCAGGGTCAGTTCCAGAGCAGGCAGAGGTAGGTACAGTTTAGGGTTAGGCAGAAGCGTGGTCGTATAACAAGCCAGGGTCAGTTCCAGAGCAGGCAGAGGTAGGTACAGTTTAGGGTTAGGCAGAAGCGTGGTCGTATAACAGGCCAGGGTCAGTTCCAGGGCAGGCAGAGGTAGGTACAGTTTAGCGTTAGGCAGAGGCGTGGTCGTTTAGCAGGTCAGGGTCAGTTCCGGAGAAGGCAGCGGTATGTACAGTGGCATAAGGGGTGTGGCGGTAAATGACAATTAGGTTTGCCATACTTTCCTAATAATGTAGAAAAGTATGGTAACGACGGAAACATCGACCAAAACAAAGGCCTGGTTGGGAAGGACAATCGGGACAATAATACACAGTGTCTCTTCTAGTTCCTTCTTTGGAGCACACCCGGCATCTCTTCTGACGTTTTCGGCCTGTTTCATGGGGGGGGAGTTTATCAGGAAAGTGGCGTTCATGGAGTCTGCTCACTGAATCTGAGCGAATGCTTTCTGGTGGGTCTTCAGGGTACAAAAGGGCTTCGATAATTTCTTCTTGGTACTGAAAATAAGATAAGGGGGTCCTTGTAGATTTACGGTAAATGACATAAGTATTGTAAAGGGCCATACTGAAAAGATATATGGAGACCTTTTTATACCAATAGCGGCTTTTTCTTGTGGGAAGATAGGGTTCAATCATCTGATCATTAAAATCGACTCCCCCCATGAACAAATTATAATCATGAACACATGCTGGTTTTTGGATAGGGCCGTTTCTTTTGGGGATTTCCACGTAGGTGTCGTTATGTATCGTTGAGAGCATGTGGACATTTCTTTTGTCCCTCCACCTGATAGCCAATAGCTCTTCATTCCGCAAAGACGCCGTCTCCCCTTTTCGTAGTCTTTCAGTAACGAGTCTTTGCGGGAAACCCTTCCTGTTGGCTCGCACTGTACCACACGCTGGAGTGCCCTTCCGGTAAAGGTTGCGGAAGAGGGGGATGCTGGTATAGTAATTATCCACATAAAGGTGGTAACCCTTTTCAAGGAGTGGATATATAAGCTCCCAAACAACCTTTCCGCTGGCACCGATGTACTCAGGACATTCAGGGGGATGCAGTTGGGAGTCCTTCCCTTCATACACCAGGAAGGCGTAAATGTAGCCAGTGACCCGGTCACATAGCTTGTAGATTTTAACCCCATATCGGGTCCTTTTGCTTGGAATAAACTGCTTGATGCCAAGCCTGCCTGTGAAGTGGACCAATGACTCATCCACGGATATATTTTGGTCGGGGATATATAACTGGGGGAATTTCTCAGAGAAAAAATTTAGAAGTGGCCGAATTTTAAATAATTTGTCATGTGATGGGTCATTTCGGGGAGGGCACTGGGTATTGTCATTGTAATGGAGAAAGCGCATTATCATGAGGTATCTGGATCTTGACATAATGGATGAAAAGACTGGCATGTGCTGGATGGGTTTGGAGGACCAATAGGAGTATACTTCATTTTTTTTTGAGAGCCCCATGTTGAACGTTAGGCCTAAAAATAATTTAAATTCCTCCACTGTCAATTCTCTCCACACATAGGGACGGGCATAACTTGAATCAGGGTTGTTAGTTATGAATTGTTGTGCAAAGAGGTTGCACTGGGTCACGATGGAGGATAATAGGTCTTGGGTAAAAATTAAATTAAAAAAATCAATAGGGGCAAAATTCTCTGTGTTCACCTGAACACCTGGCTGGGCGGTGAAAGGGGGGATGTTTGCTGCTCCTGAATTGGGGGGAAGCCACAGAGGGTTTTCAAGGGCATAGGGAAGGCTGGCATGGGTCCTAACCCTTTGGGGCTGAGATGACACCCCGCTAGTTCTTGGCCTTTGCTGTAGTGGTACTTCATTTCTTGTGGATGGCACTGTGCTACTGGTGGATGGCACTGAGCTGCTGGTTGATGCCACAGCACTACTTGTGGTAGCCTGCTGATCCATGTCAGAACGCCTTCGTTTCCTGGGCACACTTTCCTCTTCCTCTGAATCTGTAGAAGACCCACTGCTTATAACAGGTTCATATTCTGAACCAGAATCAGACTCAGAGAGCTCGTCGCTGCTCTCGTCAGTCAAGCAAAGCTGTTGGTATGCCTCCTCAGCGGAAAACATTTTTTTCGCCATACTGGTGACTGTGGGCTGTGGTGACAAACTGTGGTAGGAAAACTGGAACAGATATGGCTGCACTGATGGGTGCTGATGAGGCTGGTCTAATGAGGCTGCACTGCTGGGTTCTGATGAGGGTGCTGCTGGGTTCTGAGGAGGGTGCTTCTGGGTTCTGATGAGGATGCACTGCTGGTAACTGATGAGGGTGCAGATGAGCACTATAGTGGCGCTGATGTGGTACTGATGGCACCGATGGGGCACTGTAGTGGCACTGGGCACTGTAGTGGCACTGGTGGAGCACTGGCGGCACCGATGGGCACTGATGAGCACTGGTGGCACTGATGAGCTTTGTAGTGACACTGATCAGCCTTGTAGTGACACTGATCAGCCTTGTAGTGACACTGATCAGCCTTGTGGTGGCACTGATCAGCCTTGTGGTGGCACTGATGGACACTAGTGGCACTGATGGGTACTCTGGTGGCACTGGTGGCACTGATGGGCACTGTAGTGGCACTGATGAGTATTTTTGTGGCACTGCTTACACAGATGGGTACTGTAGGGGAGCTGTAGGGGCGCTGATGGGTAGTGTGGGGCACAGATTGGCACTTGTGTGGCACTGTGTGGCACTGTGTGGCACTTAAGGGCACTGCTGAATATATATGAGACACTCACTGTTAAAAGGATCTCTCCTCTCCTCACACGCTGTATCGGTGTGAGGAGAGAAGAGAGCTGGACCTCTGTTTGACCCCAGTTTGTTTACATTCTGATCGCTCCCTCATTGGAGGGAGCGATCAGGTGGTAAAGAGCCGCTATCATTGGCTCTTCACCGCGATCCTTGTTGCAGTGGGAGCCGTGAACTCAGCGAGCACGGACACTTCCGCGAGCGCGCACCAGGGGGCGCGCGGGAAGCGCGAATGCACGAGGACGTCCCAGGGACGTGAGCTCAGGATAACTCGACCACTCTGTGGACGTCTTTTGTCCATGACGCGGTCGGGAAGTGGTTAAAGGGACTGTAAGAGATAGCAGCACTGAGCTGTAAAAAAGGATGCAAAATTGTGAAAACTTGACAATTGTCAATGATACAAAATTGTTTAGCAAACTTGATATCATCAAGTTAGGCTTTACATCTACTCTAAAGCCTAACCTCGGAGAGAGTGGAAGAGGGGTTATGAGCCAACTGCTAAAAGATAATCTGCTGTGATGCTGTGCAAGGAGCACACTGATAGAAAGAGAGAGCAGGGTGACAGAGAGATTACCCAATCAGTCTGCTGCTTCTTTTTCACTGTCTGGTCACAGATTGAGGGAGGGACAAGACCTGTAAGTGAAACTGCAGCACAGAAAGGTCAGCTCCCTTTCCCTGCCAGATGGAGTTGTAGCGTGTGACAGAGTTATGTAAATCTCAGGAGTGGACAGACAGAAATACAAATCCGTTGGCAGGTAAACCAGCCCCCCTCTATGTATTTCATCTGTGTATTTAGCTGTTTGCCTGGAGTTCAGATTTCAAGGGCTGGAGTTTGTCTTCGTCCCACTAATCTAGAACAGTGTTTGGTTTGATTTCAGAGCGTACATTCTCAGGCCAGGTCTGGACTCCAAGAAAACAATAGCTGTTATTTCACATGTACTATTTATATGTAGCAGCATATGGCCCCCCTACAGAGCGCATAAAAGGCTACTTTAATTATGTCACTGACACAACTAAACACTTTGAATAGTTCATTGCAGTTTTCAGAGAGGGATATGAGCCAACTGCTAACCCTTTGATGTCTTTCAGGTACACAATTAGGAAACTATTTATATAAACGTATTATATATTTGCCCTGCAAAACTGCATGTACATTTACTTTGCAAATACTAGTGTAGCACACGCACCCTTCTCCTCCCGTCCTTGACTCACTCACAGGAGTAAAAGGCACACAATGCCACCGTGCCCGTACCCTCTGGTTTGCAGAGGTTAAGCACACTTGTAACTTACGGGTCTTGCAGCAAGGTTCTCCCCTCAAAGTGGTTCTCGTCCCCCAGAATGTAAGGTACAAGTCTCTATACCCCAAGTAACTCCAAGGTCCACACCAGCAGCAACTCCAACGTAGAGTTTATTTTTCTTATGCATGAATAACCACAAAGTTGAGAAGAGAGAAAGGTGTTAGAAAGGGTAGATCAGATTCAGACACTCCTGGCTTCGTCACCACTCGATCCCGAGTGGGTATAGCTCACCCGGATAGTCACCCAAGTGCACTGGCAGCCGGCTTGTAGCTCAAACAGTCAATCAGATTCCCTTAATAGATGCGATCGGGAGATCCCCTGCCACAAAATCTAAAGTATCCTTAACCTCCTAATGGTTTCGTTGTTTAGATCCCTTTTCGAATGGATGACATCCCTCCAGAGAGTTACTGGGCCCCTTCCTTCACTGTGATCTCTCACCAGTCGTTCGGAACGGTCCTCCCCCAGCCTCCTCTTCCAGATGCGGGTCCCCTAGCAAGGCGGCACCCTGAGATTCTTCCTCCCCGAAGTGGGCTCCAGCTAAAGGTGCTGGGCCCAGGGTTGCAGTTGCAGTCCCAGGACTAAAGGTGCCTGGGACTGAGGTGCACGTGGCCCCCATGGCCTGGAGGGCCATGCACTTGAACTCGGACCATAGGTTCTCCCTCCGGGCATGGGCCCCGGGAATTGCTCGCTCTCTAATGGCGTCTGCCCCTTTTGTACCCTCTCCCAGTGTGCACATCAGGTAGACCACACCCACCGCATGACTGCTGAGAGAGGACACCCAATCGCCACTCCATCACCTGTGGTTCAACCCCGAGTACAAGTGGCAGCGCCACCCATACTTCTAAGGGGAACTGCACACC
Organism: Rana muscosa; assembly: GCA_029206835.1. Taxonomy (NCBI): domain Eukaryota; kingdom Metazoa; phylum Chordata; class Amphibia; order Anura; family Ranidae; genus Rana; species Rana muscosa. The sequence goes on from CM055118.1 coordinate 161,210,770, forward strand.
AGGTGAAGACAGCAGCAAGGCAAAGTCCAATAAGAATTGGAAGATCCGAGCCAACTACCACTCAAATTACCCCCTAAATTTGGACCCCCGCTACACACTCCCCTTTCTTGAAAAAACACTGTCCCCAGTGTCACACTCAATCCTGAGCAGGCGCAAACTTACCTTCAGAACTATGTACAAACAAAAAAAATAATTTACCAGAGTGCCTGAATCAAAGCAGTAAATTTCAGCAAAAAGGAGAGAGACAGAAACATTTTCACAATACACAATAAATGACATTCCCTCCCACCATCCTATCACAACTAAGTCCCACCCAATCTCCGGTGAAGTTGCTTGATGGTCTCCTGCATGGGAAAGAAACACATATCACAAAAAAAACAACATCCTATCACTACGATATGTACATGAATCGAACCATCTCTCCTAGAAAAGATGATTCGCTTCATCTAACGGCACACACTAAGCCTAGTGTATTTTAAATAGCAATACTTATGTAAGTGCTTGTAAAAGTTCTGCAGACCACTACCATCTAGTGGCAGCACACACATATTTCTCTCAACCTAAGTGCACACTAACGCACCACATTACAAGGATCCCCTTGTTGATCATGGCGGCTTCCAGCTTGGCCCTGACTAGCTCTACCCCAGAGTCTCTTTTTTTTTTTTTTTTGAAAAGGGAAGGGAACACAAAAAAAAAACAGTCCTTCAGAAAGTAAAAATTCCCGGGAATAGAGTCAGCACAGCAGTTAAAGGCATTTGTCCCCGAAGCGGTAATAACAACAAAAAACAAGTACCACTTCAAAGGTAAAAACTGGGATCAGGGAGAGTCAGAGATTTCCAGTCCTTATCCAAGGTCTCTATAGAATAGATCACATCGTCTCTGTCTTTACTGCAGATCACAACCCGATCCGCATGTATGTGCCTACCCAGAGTCCAGTCTTTTCGGCAACCCTTGTACCTACCAGTCATTACGGCCGAACATGAAAAGTACCTATGGCCTTTCTTTACCTCCAAACGATCCCAGATAAAGTCACTGTACCATTGTTCCCGAGAGGCTTTGATCTCGAACAGTAAATTCTTTGGGACGTATGGGTACTCCTATCCATAGTCCGCAGCAACCTTTTGATTCAACCGCCGCTGCAATCGGGCCAAAGGCGGCATGGTCGCCCGATCTCCAGCTCCTGGCAGGACGATGGCGTCCGGAGATCTCCTAGGGCGTACAGGCTCCAACTGTGGCATAGGAGGCCTTAGTGATGAACGGGCCTCCGAAACAGCAGGCACAGAAGACACCGGAGCACGCAAAGGGGAACAACTTCTCCAGTAACTACAGGGGTTTCCACCCGGGGTGCAGCTTCCCCAGAGTCCATGGGCGATCCCTTTACACTACGGGGAGAAGTCAGCGATATCTTGTCCCATCCATTACTAGCAAACAGTTCATCAATCTCTGCATCATCTCCCAAATCAGAGGAAGAGTCTATGTCCGAAGAGTCCCACATCTCCGCTGGCAGACAAACTCTCGTGGACACAGTATCACCAGCTTTTAAAAGTTCCTTTGGGTCAGGCACCCAGGCGTCCCTAAAAGAACGAACACTGACCTTTTTCCCTTTTCCCGGCCTACCTCGACCTTCACCCATCATGGATCGTTCGGAAACTCCTCCGGCTGGACGATCCGGGTCAGGCAGATGCTGGGGTGGGCCTCCACCTCGGCCGCGGGAAGCCTTCACGAGTCCTACCTTCCTTTTAGCAGGTGGAAGGGAGGGCTCCGTTGCGACTGAGGCAGTATCTGCTGGGTTCTCCGCCTCGTGCTCCTCAACGGCCGGAACTTCGGTCTTTACATCCGCCACCTCCGCGGGACTGCGCTTGGGGATTGCGGTGATAACACACACCTCCTCCTCAGGAGTAACAGCACCTGAGATCCAATTCACACGGTAAACCTTTGGCTTCTCTGTTGGCTGTTCCACCTCAAACAGGAATTCCCCACAGTGGGTACATCTCCCGAAAGGCCGGAGATGCACAATCAGTCCCTGACACTTCACACAGATCATGCCCAAGGCCTCTGCATCCCTGCATGCATAAAGGGCAAAGCGGCCTCGGGGCCTCAGCCGGATTCCTGTGTCAGTCAAGGAGGCAGCAATAGGGGTCACATCCATGGCTGAACCGGGCAAAAGAGCACAAGATCCCGGTGAAGCAGGCTTCCATGAAGGAGCAGACATGTCGCTTCGTCAATAGTCCAACAGATAATGTCCTTTTTGGCGCCAAACGCACCACGAGGAGCACACACTTGGCGGGGCTCTTCTCCTTTTTCTTCCTTTGCTGCACGCACTTTGCAGGCTTTTCCAGACTTGAGACACGCCCACGAACTACGCAGCTGGAAACACAGCCAGGGCTAAATCTTCCTTTCTCTTACTTGTGGCGCAGGTCAAATCTTCAAAAATGGCCGACCTCCACAGAGCCTCACAGGGGAATAAAGTCCAACTGTTCCGGGGGGGGTATCACTGCAAAATCCCGGACTCCGAGCCTCCACGTGTAGCACACGCACCCTTCTCCTCCCGTCCTTGGCTCACTCACAGGAGGAAAAGGCACACGATGCCACCGTGCCCGTACCCTCTGGTTTGCAGAGGTTAAGCACACTTGTAACTTACGGGTCTTGCAGCAAGGTTCTCCCCTCAAAGTGGTTCTTGTCCCCCAGAATGTAAGGGACAAGTCTCCATACCCCAAGTAACTCCAAGGTCCACACCAGCAGCAACTCCAACGTAGAGTTTATTTTTCTTATGCATGAATAACCACAAAGTTGAGAGGAGAGAAAGGTGTTAGAAAGGGTAGATCAGATTCAGACACTCCTGGCTTCGTCGCCACTCGATCCCGAGTGGGTATAGCTCACCCGGATAGTCACCCAAGGGCACTAGCAGCCGGCATGTAGCTTAAACAGTCAATCAGATTCCCTTAATAGATGCGATCGGGAGATCCCCTGCCACAGAATCTATAGTATCCAGAATCTCCTAATGGTTTTGTTGTTTAGATCCCTTTTCGAATGGATGACATCCCTCCAGAGAGTTACTGGGCCCCTTCCTTCACTGTGATCTCTCACCAGTCCTTTGGAACGGTCCTCCCCCAGCCTCCTCTTCCAGATGCGGGTCCACTAGCAAGGCGGCACCCTGAGATTCTTCTTTCCCGAAGTGGGCTCCAGCTAAAGGTGCTGGGCCCAGGGTTGCAGTTGCAGTCCCAGGGCTAAAGGTTCCTGGGACTGAGGTGCACGTGGCCCCATGGCCTGGAGGGCCATGCACTTGAACTCGGACCGTAGGTTCTCCCTCCGGGCATGGGCCCCGGGAATTGCTTGCTCTCTAATGGCGTCTGCCCCTTTTTGTACCCTCTCCCGGCATACACAGCAGGTAGACCACACCCACCGCACGGCTGCCGAGAGAGGACACCCAATCGCCACACTATCACCTGTGGTTCAACCCCGAGTACAAGTGGTATCGCCACCCATACTTCTAAGGGGAACTGCACACCAGGTGAAGACAGCAGCAAGGCAGAGTCCAATAAGAATTGGAAGATCCGAGCCAACTACCACTCGAATCACCCCCTAAATTTGGACCCCCGCTACACTAGCAAAATGGAAAATACTACATTATGATCACTAGATGGAGCTGGTGATCACAGAAAATAGGTATTTATCTCACGTGATCATTAAAGTGGTTGTTAAGCCACTCTAACCTGTATACACCATCAGCACTGCCTCCTATTGTAGTATCTGTGTGTGATTTATAAAAAATAAATGCTGCAAATACCTAATTTCACTGCCGAGATTGCGATCACATGACTGGCCAGCTTTCTTCTTTCCTGCACTGATAAATGCAGTAGGCAGGGCTGAGATTCCTCTGATGAGGTCAGTCTGGGGGAGAGTAGGAGAGAGCTGGCTGGTCATGTGATCACAATCTCGGCTCTTAAATTAGGTATGACAGAGGCGCGTAAACTGACCACGGTGTCTGGTGACTGGTCTCAGCAGCCATGATACACCATGGTCAGTTTACAGAGGGGTGGGGGGAAACTGGCAGGATCAGGCAGGTTTTTTTAGGTAAAATCAAGATAAATATTGCGCTAGTTGAAAAATTAAATAAAAAGACTTGTGTAATAAAAACAAAAAGCTGCTACATAAAATGTGACTAGTATTAAATGTATGTGAATAAAGATGTAGCGCTGAAATGATGATTGTAAGAGAGCTCCGAGACACGGGTCTCAAAATGAAAAATGTAACACAACAATGAAGTGAGTCCACAACAAGTGTCCATGAACAAAATCCGTGCTATGAAGAGATGATATAAAAAACCACACGTGTAATAATATGGATCATCAAACGACTTCTGAGGATGTAGAGAAGATAAAATACCCTTACCGGAACAGGTGGATCTGTGGGTTTAGAGCAGATCAAACAGACGTTGGGAAGATTTCAGTGGCAGTTCCCTTCTGCTCGTCTACAGACTGGATCACACAAATCCCAGATGAAAAACCTCCCAGGCAGGTTAAAAAACCAACAAATAAAAGTGATCACATAGGCATAAAAAACATATTAAAAGGGCAGTGAGTGAAGTGGTGAGCAAGCCCGACGCGTTTCGTACTAGTGTACTTCAACAGGATGCCCCTATGTGATCACTTTTATTTGTTGGTTTTTTAAATAAACCTACATTGACCTGCACTATCGGAGCCCTCCTTTCTTCTTAATTTTTTTGATGATTGATCGAACGAGTTGAGGCTCTCTCCCTATGTGCGATTCACTTTTTACGGCGAGATTTTCCAGATTGAAGGTGGTTTCTTCTCTGTCTGATGACTTCGGTGACCTTGCTTCGAATCCTGAATCTTCTTCCAAGTCGGGGAACCTGCCTGGGAGGTTTTTTATCTGGGATTCGTGTGATCCAGTCTGTAGACGAGCAGAAGGGAACTGCCACTGAAATCTTCCCAACGTCTGTTTGATCTGCCCTAAACCCGCAGATCCACCTGTTCCGGTAAGGGTATTTTATCTTCTCTACATCCTCAGAAGTCGTTTGATGATCCATATTATTACACGTGTGGTTTCTTATATCATCTCTTCATAGCACGGATTTTGTTCATGGACACTTGTTGTGGACTCACTTCATTGTTGTGTTACATATTTCATTTTGAGACCCGTGTCTCGGAGCTCTCTTACAATCATCATTTCAGCGCTACATCTTTATTCAGGTTTTTTTAGGTGTTACAGGGGGCCAAATGACACAGGACAAGCACTGTGTCATATAACATGCTTAAAAAGGAGCAGGACCCTTTTTTTTTTTTTTTGGGTTAACAAAAGCTTTAACACTATCTAGTGGCCATAATACATTATTTTCCTTATTTGCTATGTTTATGAATGAAGAACATCTGACCTGAAGAGAAAATAGCATGGTAACACTTGATTTTCCCGGAATTCGCACAGAAGAATATACATGCAGTTTCGTAGGACGATTAGCTCTGCAAATCTTTTAGCAATTTCAACCACTCAAAGGGAATAGTGAAAGTGACACCAAGGCTAGGTTCTTAAATTAAAACACATTTCTTTAATTTATACACTTTAAATTAAGTAAAATAATAAAAATCTGCAATAAAGTGGAAACCTACAATAGACCCCCTTTGTACTATGTAAATGTATAATAAAGTGCACTTTTTATTTCTTTGGTTCAATAGACCCTTTTTACAGTTTGTTTGTTTTATAGGTGGCCGTCTAAGCTGACAGGAAATTTGTGCCTGTGTCAGGTTAATGCACGTGTGAATAAGCATGCGCATGTTTGTGGGACTAGATGCACGACCCTGCACACAGGTACGCGTCATTATGTATACACAAGGCTACAGAGATTCTGGTGTTCTGCACAGAATCATTGCTGAATGGTCTTTCAGTCTGTACCCCTAAAGTCCCTGATCCTGAACTTGTGCTTGACCGAGTTACTGACCGGCTTTTTGTCTATTATTTGATGCCTTCCTACTTGGCTGCTACCGCATTTTTGGTGTATGACCAGCTGTACTCTTGCTTGCCTGATATTAGCACTCCTGAGTTCCAGTCTTCAGTTTCTACAACCTGCAGACCACCCTCATCATTTCAGGCTTCTCATACAGGTACGTGACTCAGCCCAAATAGTAGTAGACTACAGTGGCAGCTGGTGCTCAAAATTTTTGGGGGGCGCAAACTGAAAAAAAAAACATCAATTGCAGCCACTGTGCCCATCAAACGCAGCTACTGTGCCATCAAACGCAGCCACTGTACCCATAAATTGCCGCCACTGTACCCATAAATTGCAGCCACTGTGCCATCAAACGCAGCCACTGTACCCATCAATTGCTGACACTGTGCCCATCAATTGCCGCCAGTGTTCCCCAACAAATGCTGCCAGTGTGCCGATCAGTTGCCGCTACTGTGCCCCATCAGATGCTGCCAGTGTGCCCATCAATTGCCACTACTGTGCCCCTGCCCCATCAGATGCTGCCAGTGTGCTCATCAATTGCCGCTACTGTGCCCCATCAGATGCTGCCAGTGTGCCCATCAATTGCTGCTACTGTGCTCCATCAGATGCTGCCAGTGTGCCCATCAATTGCCGCTACTGTGCCCCATCAGATGCTGCCCGGCACTTAACTGTCTCGCAGCGGGTCAGAGGCGGTCTTCTGCACGTCCTCCATGTCTTCTTCCATCCTCTCTCAGGCGTCCAATCACAGCGCCTGATGTTTCAGCCAATCAGGTGACTGGTAACAGACCTGGCAACCTCATTGGCTGAGAGTTGGTTCAGTGTTAGCAAAGCAAAATCCTTCGCTTTGCTATCACTCAGCTGAGTGAACAGCCAATGCCCAGCATGGCGCCCACTGCTCACTGTTTTGGGCGCCTATTAGAGCCTATGGCTCTAATCAGGTGCTTTCAAAAAACACCCACGCCACTGTAATTCAGGTGCCCTGCGCCCGAAAAGAGGCCGGACACCTGAATGGGGGGTGTCAGCGGCGACCATAGATAGATTCAGGAGAGAGGGCGCGGCGCTCCTGCACCCTTTATGGACGCACCGCCTCTGGTAGACTATGATGTCTTCTATGCCAGCCTCTTATCCCATAATCCACTGTTACTGAAAAAATGGTGCTGCTGCTGTGTAGTCACATGACTCCCTTTCAGGAAAATAAAACTGCCATTCATATTGGTTGCTTTCTTTGCATTCTTTAATATCATGTTACACATGCATTGTTGTTTGGTCCCTTCCTCACTTCGTAGCTAGACGGTGCTCTGTACAGTTGTGCCTCTAGTTTATATTATGACTACATATATTGCTGGAGCTAGACATAATATGATTTCGTTATGATCTGCACAAGTCTGGATTATAGCTTTCTATAATCTGCAAGATGTCGTTTGGATCAAGTCACTGAGGTGGATCTACTAAAAGAAGATAGACTGTGCACTTTGCAGGTGTTTTCCCCAGAACTTAGTGAATGTCATAGAGCTCTGCTGATTTCCATCCTCCAATTATGTGTAAGCAAAAATTCTATTTTTTTTTTTTTTTTCCTAGCACCTGATTGGGTATTCTTTACAAACTGAAGCTTAGCCCCATTCACTAGGTTCTGGGGAAAAATAAGTGCAACTGCACTTTCAAAGTGCACAGTCTATTTGCCTTTAGTAAATCTACCCCACTGCTTGCCAACTCTGCTGAGACTGTAAGTTACAGCTTTCTCTCCATAAATGGATCAGTTATAGAGATCACACTTGCAATGCTTAGATTTGGGGAGGCAGTCAAAAATCATTTATAGCTCCAGTCAAAAAATCTTCAATACAGTAGCTCTGGATTATGGACCCTGCATACATAGCAGCTTAGGACAGACAGTGCAGCCATTGTTATACAAGCCTATACATAATAGCAGCACACCATCCTACAGTTTACAAGACAACAATACTGCAGAGTTATCTAATGGGACTGGTATATAAGGCAGTTGTGCATCATAAATGTACAGAGTGGAAGCTGCCTGCATTACCACATGCCGTTCTATTTTCTGCTTATAATACCTTCTCAAACAAGTGAGTGTGAAGGCAGCCCATGCTTCACAAACACCCCCCAGACATAGAGCTAAGGCCCCATGCACACGAGACGCTGTTATTTGCTGTTAAACGCGTGTTCAGAGGCAGTTGGACGCTTTTTTCAACTGCCCCTGAACCCATTCAATGTTATCCTATGTGTCCATGCACACACTCTCGTTTTTTGGCGTTTACAAGCAGTTGCGTTTAACCTCGTTTTTCCAGAAGCAAAAAAATGGGTTCAGACGCAAAAGTTTTCCATGTTTCAGACGCTAAACGCGGCTAAACGCGGTACCGGCGTTTTGCCGCATTTGCGTTTATAAGCGTTTTTAAGGTGACCTATTTTTTTACATTAGAAATTTCAAAAATTGTGGCAAATGATGAAAAAACATTAAAAAAATATTTAAAAAAACTGTAATTGCTTGCATTGCACTGTAGACAATCCACAACTTGTGGCAGGTGACATGGCAAGTGGACAATCCACAACTTGTGACAGGTAACGTGGCAAGGTGACGTGGCAGGTGACGTGGCAGGTGGACAATCCACAAATTGTGGCAGGTGACGTGGCAGGTGACGTGGCAGGTGGACAATCCACAACTTGTGGCAGGTGATGTGGCAGGTGACGTGGCCAGGTGATGTGGCAGGTGGACAATCCACAAATTGTGGCAGGTGACGTGGCCAGGTGATGTGGCAGGTGACGTGGCAAGTGGACAATCCACAACTTGTGGCAGGTGACAATCCACAACTTGTGGCAGGTGACGTGGCCAGGTGACGTGGCAGGTAGACAATCCACAAATTGTGGCATGTGACGTGGCCAGGTGATGTGGCAGGTGACGTGGCAAGTGGACAATCCACAACTTGTGGCAGGTGACGTGGCCAGGTGATGTGGCCAGGTGACGTGGCAGGTGGACAATGCACAAATTGTGGCAGGTGACGTGGCCAGGTGACGTGGCAGGTGACGTGGCAGGTGACGTGGCAAGTGGACAATCCACAACTTGTGGCAGGTGACGTGGCCAGGTGACGTGGCAGGTGACGTGGCAGGTGGACAATCCACAAATTATGGCAGGTGACGTGGCCAGGTGATGTGGCCAGGTGACGTGGCAGGTGACATGGAATGTGGACAATCCACAAATTGTGGCAGGTGACGTGACCAGGTGACGTGGCAGGTGACGTGGCAAGTGGACAATACACAACTTGTGGCAGGTGACGTGGCAGGTGGACAATCCACAAATTATGGCAGGTGACGTGGCCAGGTGACGTGGCAGGTGACGTGGCAGGTGGAAAATCCACAAATTATGGCAGGTGACGTGGCCAGGTGATGTGGCCAGGTGACGTGGCAGGTGGACAATCCACAAATTATGGCAGGTGACGTGGCCAGGTGACGTGGCAAGTGGACAATACACAACTTGTGGCAGGTGATGTGGCAGGTGGACAATCCACAAATTGTGGCAGTGACGTGGCCAGGTGACGTGGCAGGTGATGTGGCAGGTGACGTGGCAAGTGGACAATGCACAACTTGTGGCAGGTGACGTGGCCAGGTGATGTGGCAAGTGAACATTCCACAACTTGTGGCAGGTGACATGGCAGGTGACGTGGCCAGGTGATGTGGCAAGTGGACAATCCACAACTTGTGGCCAGGTGACGTATCAGGTGACGTGGCAAGTGGACAATCCACAGCTTGTGGCAGATGATGTGGCAAGTGATACGCTAAATATAAGTACACTGCTGCTCTATCAGCTGCTGGTCTCCCAAAATGGCTGAAATGGTTAAATATTACAGTTTTTTGAGCTTAGGGAGGGTCTTATGATGTTTCTTAACTAAACGGCTATAGACGCAAACGCGGTAAAACGCCGCTAAAATCGCGGCAAAACGGGCGTTTTTAAACGCCGGTTTTAGCCTTTAAAAACGTGTGTTCAGCAGAGTTTGCACCGGCGTCTCGTGTGCATGGGGCCCAAGTAATTGATATATTTCTCAGAGCCTGCAAGTTAACTCTTTAATTATCAGCACAATGTCACAGCAAGAACCATAATAATTTTTAGAGCAGGAAATAAGCAGACAAGGTAAACGCTTGGTTAAACCATGGTTCAACAGAATTATAAGTCTGATAAAGAAGAACTGCTGGTTAATGTCAATAATTTATGATATAAGACTGTTAGAGCAACTTTGAGGCAACTTCGAGGCAACTTCAAGTTTCCTCCAGGACAGGCGACTTTGCCAGTGGCCAATCAAACAATAATCAGCTCTGTGGAAGGGAGGGGTTTGCCTGAGAAAACTATTTTCTCTTCCTGTAAAGTTGCTTCAGTTAAGATACTGATCCGACTTTGGAGGTGACTTCCATTGAAATCAATGGGTACAAGTCGCCTAGAAGTCGTTTTCAAGTAGTACAGGAACCTTTTTTGAAGTTGGAGCGACTTCTGTAGTGTGCATAAATACGGCTCCATAGACTAACATTACAGCGCGACTTGGGGCGTCTCGGGGCGACCTGAAGTCGGATCCTGAGTCGCCCTGGTGTGAACCGGCTCTGAGGGTAGATTTAAACATGCATCTAAATCTCTATTTCCTCTGAAGCCCAATCTGCATTCAGATCGCACTTCAGAGGCTAATGACAGGCTGTGAGCAAGCAAGGTGATGCCTGTTTTAACCCAATTTTTTATCACAAATATGCCGCAACTGTGTGCATTGCACGTGGTTGCGGGGCATTTGTGGAGCTTTCCTGTTTGTTTAAGTGTGAAGAGTTGGACAGGTTTGCCGCCCACCGATTGCTCTAAGTTGGGTAAACTTTGCTACAGGCATAAAGAATCATGATCACGGCATGTAGCGGAGGAGCAGTTGGTGGGTGGCAAAACACAGCTCAACCGCACATTTTTGCCACTCCCCCAACCGCACGTCTAAATGAAGTCTTGAATGCAAGTCTGTTATCTCTCAAACTTTTCATGAGGTACTACAGCTACAGGGCGCTCGCAAACAATTAATTGTTTCCTTTAATCATTATCAAAGATTGTGCTTTTTATATACTAATCTATTAAAGCAGTACAACACTGAGGAGTCACAGGAAGATTAAAAAGGATTTGATGGCTGAATGGCAGCATAACCTTGCAGCTCTCTCTCAGCCTGCAGCTTAAAATCAAAAAAAAGGGTGCCATACCTCTCCAAAATGGGTGGATCCAGAGCGACCCGCTCCACGAAGCCTCGGGGGTCCTCGCAACCCCCCCCGGGTTCGTCATCCGACCTCCGGGAGTACTTTAATCACCCCGACCTCCCGCCGAGCAGAATGATCAAGATGGCGCCGGCCGGCGCCACGGAGCAGGCCGCAGCCCTCCATCCGGACTCCATCCCGGCCTCCCAGCAACAACGGGATCCCCTGGGCCCAGGCACCTCACAGCAGATGACCGGGGAGCCACCCCAGGTCCAGGGAGCGGTGAGTCCCCCCCTCGGGCCAACGCTTCATCCCGCAGACAGCCGCCCCTCATCTCCGGCGGCCATCTTGGGACTCCCCACGAGGCCTCAGCCATACACCCAGTGCTCTGGGGCCTTCCCGCAGCTGCTCCGTACCGCCTCGGATCCGGGCCTAACGGAAACAGCTGCCAGCTCGCAGCCCTATGCTGGAGGAGGAGGAGAGAACCATCCATCCCTGCCAAGCCTCCCTCACACACCCCTGACCTGCGGATCGCTGGGAACTTTTACCCCCACTGAGACCACCGTACCGGACCCCTATCACCCAGGGCACAGAGGCAATCCAGGTCGAGGGCCCCTCCGCCACAAGGCCCACATGCAGCACCAGCCCTCTCATATGCCCAGGCAGCAAGCCCCCCTCCCCCTCCTCAATCCCCGAAGTCCCCTGCCAGGAATCTTCCACCCCCGCAAAGCCTGGACTGGAGTGACCCGTGGGAATACCAGGGGGCCCATTATACCTCACCAAATCCCCTCTGGGGAGCCAGCCTATACCCCAACTATCCCCATGATCAGCCGAACAACAACCCCGGGACACTGGGACAGGAGCACCCCCCCCAGATACCCCCGCCGTGGCAGGCATATCTCCAAGTAATGCCGACTAAGGACGATTTCAGACAACTAGTCGAGGAAGTGAAGTCCACCTGCAGATCAGAGATTCAAGCCCTCCAATCGGGGCTAAAACACTTAGCAGACAGGGTGGAGATGGCTGAGGAGGAAATCCAAGAAACCAAAATTGCCATACATAGAACTCAAGTTCAGGGGTCGGAACACCGTACCCTCCTCCGAGACATGCAGCGCCACGTAGAGGACCTGGACAACAGGGGGCGCAGGAACAATATCCGAGTCCGGGGGGTCCCAGAAGCAGAGGGCCCGGAAGATGTCCAGAACACGCTACAATCTCTCTTTAATGACCTTATTGGGGCGGCCCCAAACCACGCTATCGAAATGGATAGAGCACACCGAGCACTACGGCCCAAGGGCACCGCTGCCAAACCCCGAGATATTATTTGCAGGCTGTCATCGTACCCCTTAAAAGAAGATATCATGAGGCAAGCCCGCCTAGCACGCAAAGTAACCCTAGGACACCACCACATCCAACTATTCCCGGACTTGTCCTGGATCACTTTGCAAAAACGACGGCTTCTCCAACCACTGCTGCGAGTGCTCCAGGAAGAGAACATACCTTACCGATGGGGATTCCCCTTCAGCCTCACAGCCAAACATCAGGGCAAGACGGTGACCCTGAGATACCCAGAGGACCTCGAGCCTTTCTGCAACACCCTGGAACTTAGAGCACCCCAGCTTCCCGAATGGGACCTCATAGCCACCCCGCCCCCACCGCCCACAGTGTGGCAGACGGTCCCTCCACCTAAACGCTCCAGAGGACCGGAGAGATCCCCGAGAGGCCAGGGATCACACCAGCGAAGATCATGAGCAAGTCACCCCACTAACTCATTGCATGCTTGAAGGACCGTTCCTTCACCCCCTTTCTTCGTTTTTTCTTTTTTTTTTTGCACATCCAGGTGGAGCATCCCTGGCATCAGGCTGTTCACTGACCCACCTTTGGCACCCTAGCTATACCCAGTTTGACACTATGGGCGAGTCTCGGAAGAGACTTCAGAGAGGGACTGTCCGAGTTACCCCTGCCTCCCCCCCCTATTTTTTTTTTCTCTTCCCTTTTTGGGATTACTGGACTACCAGAGCAAGCGGGTTTACAATGTCTTGCATGGTGAACTTTGGATTCCCCTGGGTCCCCCTGGCTCACCCTGATGGGGTGGGGGCGGGGGGGCCCACGGGAAGCCTTCTGGACCTAGGCCGGCTGGTCTCCTTAGGTCTGATAATGTTGTTTTTTGTGTTCATACATAGATTTCATGCACTAACTACTCTTCTCTTTTTCTTAGCTATTCTTAACCCCTTCCCTTCCTTTGTCGTCACCTGGCTCCCCCACCGATACTCCCGGATCTCCTCCAGTGCAAAACCAGCTCCCAACCATGGCAGCCCGGAACATCTCCGCCTCCACCAGATGAGTATATACACCCCCCACCCGAACACTCATGGCTAAGATATTATCTTTAAATGTCCACGGCCTGAACTCTAATCGTAAGAGACATCTGGCACTGAGGGAGTTTAGGCAGTCGGGGGCGAGTGTTGTAATGGTACAGGAAACCCACTTTGACAAGGAGGGCACCTTCGCGTTCGCCTCCAGGTATTACCTACAGGTTTATCTATCCTCAGGACCCCACAAGAGAGCGGGTGTGGCCATCCTGATCAAACAGGGGTCCCCCTTCAAATACTCGTCCCACTATAGTGATCCTCAGGGCCATTTCCTTATCCTCCGGGGCCTGTGGCTGGACAGGGAGATCACGTTCTGTGTAGTTTATGTCCCAAATGTCAGGCAGACGGGATTCCTTAATAGAGCGCTAGCTCGCCTCTTCCGCTCAGACCATGGAATATTAGTGGTGGGGGGGGACTTTAACCTAACCCACTCGGAGCTGGCGGATCGCCAGGGGTTGGGCCCCAGGGCGCCTACTGCTCAAGCACTTAGAGACTCGAGGCTCTTCCGCCAAATAACCAGAAGGTACGCCCTCTTTGACGCCTGGCGGGCCCTCCACCCTGGTGACCGACAGTACACTTTCTATTCTGCCCCACACCGAACGCACTCCCGTATAGACTACGTTTTTGTTAATAATGCCACCCTGCGCATGGCCCGAACCGCACAGATTCTGCCAATCTCGTGGTCGGATCACGCCCCGGTGGTGCTGACCCTGGACTTAGGCGCCCCAACGCGAGGACCATGCACCTGGCGACTAAACACATTCCTGCTGCAACACCTCCCCTTTGAAAATAGAACTGTCCTCCACACTACAACATTATATGGCAGAAAACAACACGGGGGATGTAACCGCATCCACTCTATGGGAAGCCCATAAGGCGGTGATGAGGGGTAGATGCTTGGCCCTCTCCTCTGCCATGAAACGGGAAGCGCAGGCCTTGCAGACCCAGACAGAGAAAGAGCTTAGAACCCTTGAAAAACAACTCCAATCCAACCCCACTCTGACTCTCCTAAAAAAATTAACATCCCTTAGGGCAACCTTAAGTGACCTGGCCCTGGGCCGAGTTGAGAAAGCCCTTATCAAACTAAAGCAGAAGTTTTACGACAAGGGTAACCAAGCCCATACACTGCTAGCTCGGAAGCTCCGTGACAACACCCAGGCGTCGACCCCACATCAGATTCAAAACGGTTCAGGCGCCCTGGTTTCCCACCCTACGGACATAGCACAATCCTTTGCGGTATTCTACGAGGCCCTGTATAACAATCCTGATATTCCCGCAAACCCCCCCACGCCCGAAACGGCCACACGTATCCAGCAATACCTGGACCATAGTGGAATATCGCAACTCCGATCTACAGATCTTGACTCCCTGAACGCCCCGATAACACACGAGGAAATAGAACAGACAGTCAAATCCCTACCCAATCGTAAAGCCCCAGGCCCAGATGGCTTTCCTTATGAGTACTACAAGGAATTTCTCCCACTCCTGCTCCCCTCTATGGGCAGACTCTTTAATGCTTTCCTACATGACTCCCCGATCCCGAGGGATATGCAGAGTTCCTTTATCACAGTGATCCCCAAGCCCGGGAAAGACCCCTCCATCTGCGCTAATTATAGGCCAATCGCCCTGCTCAATTCAGACTTTAAAATATTCACCAAACTCTTGTCTATACGCCTGAACACGGTCTTGCCCTCCCTGATCCATAAGGATCAGGTGGGCTTCGTCCCCCTTCGCCAGGCAGGAGACAACACCAGGAAGATCATAGACTTGGTGGAGGTGGCGAACAGGGAGCGCACACAAGCCCTGTTACTGAGTCTAGACGCAGAAAAGGCGTTCGACCGCCTGGGGTGGCCCTTCCTGTTCGCCACACTCCGCCACGTGGGATTTGGGGGACCCTTCTATAGAGCCATACAACACCTATACTCAAACCCCTTCTCCCAGGTCAGGACCCCCTTCGCCCTGTCAGCTCCAATACCGGTGCGAAATGGCACCAGACAGGGGTGCCCGCTCTCACCCCTGCTATTTGCACTGTGTGTGGAACCCCTAGCAGCCACAATCCGTAATAACCCGGACATTAAGGGCATAAAAGTACGAGACAGGGAGTTTAAAATCTCCCTGTTCGCAGACGACATTATTCTCTCATTAAACCAACCTAGAACCTCCCTCCCAAATCTCCACGCAGAACTAGATCGATATGGGGCTCTTTCGGGATATAAAATCAATACCTCTAAGTCGGAGGCCCTTCCAATCAACACACCGGGGGAGGAGGTAAAACACCTGAAAGCCAATTTCCCCTATAGCTGGAAAACCACTGCTCTAAAGTACCTAGGAATTAATATCACCCCACAATTCGCCACCCTTTACCGGGAGAATTTCCCTCCTCTTTTCCACAATATCAGAACCCTTCTCCAACAATGGAAAAAACACCACATCTCCTTGCTTGGAAGGATCGCGTCTGTGAAAATGACGATCCTCCCGAAATTACTGTACCTCTTCCAGACCCTACCTATCCCTGTTCCCTACGGCCAACTGAAACACTTACAAGCGGACCTACTGCAATTCACATGGAACTACGGGAGGCACAGAATCCCACGTTCAGTATTGCAAGCAGCTAGGTCTGACGGGGGCCTGGCCTTCCCTAGCCTGGTTAAATACTACCAGGCGGCACAACTGAGGGCGATAACTTCCTGGTTCACACTCCGCTCTTATAATAAATGGACAGAGATAGAGAAATTGTGGTTAGCCCGATACACCCAAACAACCTGTTATGGAGCGCGAACGCGGAGGTGGACCCTGCCCGATTGCTAGGCCCGATGGCACAGCTCCGGAGGCTATGGCGTAAACTAACACGACAACACAAACTGTCATCGGACAGCTCGCTCCTGACCTCCTTTGCTTGTAACCCAGACGTGCCAGATAGCTTAACCCACCAAATGTCCTCCCCCTGGACAACGAGAAACCTTTTCCACTATGGAAACTTGATAGACCCACGCACCCGTAAGCTACGCTCTTTTGAGGACTTGCAGTCACAATATGACCTACCTAAACAGGCTTTCTACGGGTATCTCCAAATCCGCCACTATGCCCTAACGTTTGCTCCAAACCTGCATTTCTCCCCACCTACCCCTTTTGAGCGCCTTATTCTGGCAGGATCAGCTCAGAGAGGCCTGATCTCAGATATATACAAAATACTGAATGAGAGGCCCCTTGACTCAATGGGCAAACACAAATATATGATTAAATGGGAAAAGGCTTTGGGTGAGGAGATACCCGTGGACCAATGGCGGGCCATTTGGACCCAGGCATCCAAGACATCGCTATGCACGCTCTACAAAGAAAATATTTACAAAATAATGTACTTCTGGTACATGACCCCAGATGTTCTCCATGCCATTCGCCCGGCCAGCTCAGATCGCTGCTGGCGATGCATGGGGGCAAAGGGGACTCTATATCATATTTACTGGGAGTGCCCACTGATAGCCCCCTTCTGGACTTCAGTACACCAACTACTAATTCGTCTCCTTGAGACGGAGGTCCCTATGACCCCTAAATTTTTCATTCTAGGACTGATGTCTCTGAAGGCCCCACGCCCACATAAGAAGCTAGCTAGTCATGTCCTTACGGCAGCCCGCTGCCTAGTGGCACTGAACTGGAAGCGCAGCTCCCCTCCTTCGGAGGGAGCGCTGTATGCCAGGATTAGAGATGTAGAAGTAATGGAGAGGATGACCGCAAGAGTTCAGGATCGTCTGGACGCGCATAACATGGTTTGGGAGCTCTGGCACCGAAGGGAGGAACGCGGTGACTTGGAGCCAGGTATAACTTGACGACACCCCCCCCCCACACCCCCTCTACCCCCCACCCTACTATTATCTCTTCGCTCCCTCTCCCCCCATTTTCACTCTTCTATTTCTTTTTCTTTTCTTCTCTTGTTTATTTTTCCCTGTTCATGGGAGCCCCTCTGGGACCCTCGCACTAATGCACATAACAACTATATTGGCTCGAAATTTGGTTGATAACATACCATGTTCCTGTTATGATAACTAGATAGGATTAGATAACAAAGCAGATAGCAGAGATACAGTGATTACACGCTCAGGAACTGTTGCGACCCTATACCCAGACGTGTTAACGTTTATCCTGTTGGTTGTAAAACTATTGCAATTGATTTGTATCCGATATGGCTTTCAATAAAAAGAGTTATTGATAAAAAAAAAAAAGGATTTGATGAGCTCAATCTAGACAGAGACCATTTAATACTACAAACAAAGACAAAGGCAGAAGTTAAAATCACGCAACTTCAAGAATCTAAATTTCATAGCTCTGCATCTACAATAGGGAGCCGAACACCCCCCAGTTCGATTCGCACCAGAACATGCGAACAGGCCATAAATTTGTTCGAACATCCGAACCCCGTTAAAGTCTATGGGACACGAACATGAAAAATCAAAAGTGCTAATTTTAAAGGCTTATATGCAAGTTATTGTCATAAAAAGTGTTTGGGGACCCGGGTCCTGCCCCAGGGGACATGTATCAATGCAAAAAAAAGTTTTAAAAATGGCCGTTTTTCGGGAGCAGTGATTTTAATAATGCTTAAAGTGAAAAAATAAAAGTGAAATATTCCTTTAAATTTCATACTTGGGGGGTGTGTATAGTATGCCTGTAAAGTAGCGCTTGTTTCCAGTGCTTAGAACAGTTTCTGCACAAAATGTCATTTCTGAAGGAAAAAAAGTCATTTAAAAGTACTCGCGGCTGTAATGAATTGCCAGTCCCGGCAATACAGAGAAAAGTCATTGAAAGTCATTGATAAAAAAATTAATAAAAAAAATGTGTGGGGGTCCCCCGAAATTCAATTAGCAGGCCCTTCAGGTCTGGTATGGATATTAAGGGGAACCTTGCGCCAAATTTAAAAAACAATGGCTTGCGGTTCCCCCCAAATATCCATACCAGACCCTTCAGGTCTGGTATGGATTTTAAGGGTAACTCCTCGCCAAATTTTAAAAAAAAATGGCGTGGGGTTCCCCCCAAAAATCCATAGCAGACCCTTATCTGAGCACGCAACCTGGCAGGCCGCAGGAAAAGAGGGGGGGACGAGAGAGCGCCCCCCCCTCCTGAACCATACCAGGCCACATGCCCTCAACATGACATTTTGTGCAGAGACTGTTCTAAGCACGGGAAACAAGCGCTGCTTTACAGGCATACTATATACAACCCCCAGGTACGAAATTTAAAGGAATATTTCACTTTTATTGTTTCACTTTAAGCATTATTAAAATCACTGCTCCCGAAAAAACAGGCGTTTTTAAAACTTTTTTTTTGCATTGATACATGTCCCCTGGGGCAGGACCCGGGTCCCCAAACACTTTTTATGACAATAACTTGCATATAAGCCTTTAAAATTAGCACTTTAGATTTCTCCCATAGACTTTTACAGGGTGTTCCACGGCTTTTCGAATTTGCCGCGAACACCCCAAATTGTTTGCTGTTCTTGAAGCTCATCCCTAATCTACAAGACTCCTAAAAATTCGCTTAGTCTCTACAATCAAGATTTTCCTCTCTGCAGACTTTTAAGGACTGCGCCAATGCTGAAGTTTCTAAAATTCAGGCAGCCTTTGCCCAAAGGAAAGCAGAGATGGAAGCAGAGGCAGCAGAAACTGCCCACAAGAAAGAACTAATAGAAGCTGAGGTGGAACCCGAAGCTACAACCAGGAAAGCAGAAATGGAAGCCGAAGCTGCACGCAAGAGTGCAGAGATGGAAGCTTTGGAGAAACAATGTGAATATCCCACAGCCATGGCAAGGGTAAAAGATTTTACAGCAAGCTGCTAGTAAAAGTAAAGGACGCAACAGCAGCAGACATTCAGTTGCATTGTATGCATCATAGTAACAGTAACAGCAGCCTGTATCCCTCAACCAAGGTCAGTGCATTGCACCTACCACTTCTCAAGACAACTTGCCTACTCTTCCCCCCAGTACAACAAGCTTTCACACCTCAGCAAACTGTGAACACCAGTATGTATATAAAAGACAATAAACCTTACCAAGGGACTAGTAACCGGCCGGCAGAGTACAGAGGCCCTTCCTTGTGTTCAATGTGGTGACGTCACTGCGTGCCCCCAGATGCATTTCGTCACATCTGACGTTATCCCCATTGAGAACATCAGATGTGAGGAAACGCGTCTGGGGGCACGCAGTGACGTCACCACATCGCACACGAGGAAGGGCCTCTGTACTCTGCCGGCCGGCACTATTTTATGCGTATTTTAAGCTTCATCTTGTAAGTACATTACTTTTTATGAATAAACTGTTTTAAGACGTTATAACCCTATTGGTCCTTTCTTCTCCTTCCCATGTGATCCTCCACACTGGAGTGGAGAGGTTAAGCCAGGGAGTGAATGCATGCTGAATATACCTATGCCAGATCTGTGTCCTGGTATCTATCTACCTGCAAGCTAAAGGCCACGGCTGGGTCACAGCCGACTGCACATCCTTGCTTGCTTTCTGGTAAGCAGCCACTTGTTTTGCGGTGGTGGGCACTCTAATACTATTGTGAAGCATGGTGGTGTCATCATACCAAGCACTGTTGATGATAATACAAGCTTTTGAACTATTTTTACTCTGGACCATTTCTATTTGTAGACTGTTTTCTACTGGTTTGCTGCTGTATTGGGTTATTCCGTGTGACCTACCGGTATTAGCGGTCACTATATTATGTCGTTTTGAGGACTGATATAATAACATTGAACAAACCCCCCCCCTTCCCCCCCCCCCCTCATTGGCGCAGCTCTTTCTTTTCCAGTATACTGTATATGTATATGTGTATCAGTTGGATCAAGGTAAAAGGAAGAAAATTAAATTCCCTTTCATCCATTTTCTTACTACTGTGAGTTCATTATGAGAATTGCATATACTAAGAATTATCCAAGTTTCTCCATTAGGGAATCCAATCCTCTCAGTCCACCTTCTCCATAGCCTGCAAGCTCATGGGTTCTCCAAGGCCTGCAAGTTCAGAGGTTCAGAGTCTGTGTAAAGGACTGATGTTCTAACTGCACCTACTACAATCTCTGAAAAGACTGATCATAACCCAAATTGCAAATATCCCATACAAAACAAACAAACCACACGTGCTTAGAAAGTGCATCTGCTTCAGAAAAAAACCCTTGTAAGAACACAAAGAGCTTTTCAATGAATTTGGGGTTTGCTCCAAATGTTGTACTGCTGCAAAGCACCATGTAATGGTAATGTTACTATTTAGTGCATAAAATGTGACAGTGATAAAACACTTCATCCATTTCAAGACAGTCCCACTCTGTCCATAGCAAATCCTCCTGAGGCAAAGCATGGTGGGGGTAGCACAGACCAAACAGTGACTCATGCATAATTCATGTATACCCCAAGGGTCATCCTGAAAGGCTGTGAGACTGTATACTTTTCTAGATGATCACAGTGACCAATCTCTTGCAAGATGAAAGTTTTTCGATTTGTTAAACATAACAGAAGATGCCTTACCATACAGTAGTATCTCCCCAAAATGGCAGTGTAGACATACAATTGCTCACTCTCATCGAGAGCAAACAGATTCCAACCAACAGAAGGGGGATCCTTACTCTTGCAACTGCCTCTCACAACTCTCACTTGGGAGGTATAGCTGACAACATACCAGCTCTTGACAGAAATGACAATATTCTCCTACTTGGCAAAGACATCCCATGAGTACACAAGACTCATCAACAAATCAACAGGCCACATGATGCACCATATGTCCAACACCTGGACCTAGGCTGGGTCATCATAGGCAATGTCTGTATTACAGAGGTTTCTTCTTTCCAAACTTGCGTCCTGCCAAATGGTCACAATAACCGTTTTGAACAGTGCCCATATCATTAACCTGTGAAAGAAAGCCTTTGCAGTAAAGGCATGCAACAGTTGTGAGAGATCATGCTGAGCCTTCACCACCTCTCAAGGAAGGAGAGAAATGTTGGTACTTTCCATGCCTCGTGTGTACCACTTTTGCAAGCCAGATGCTGGTTTTCCAGCTTGCATATTCGACAGAAGCCTGCCAAACGTCTGGCTTCTGTTGGACAGGCCGACATACACACGGGCCAAATGTCGGACGTTTTTTTTTTTTCCGAACCGGCTGTTGTAAGGAGAGAAGGAGCAACCTGCCCTCTATAAGAACTCTGTTTTGTGGAGATAATTTGCCCAGGGAGTTAGTCAAATTGAGTTACCACTCTGTGTATTGGAAAGATCATATCAAGAGGATTTTTTGTGTGCCCTTTCTTATTATTTTTGTTCCTTTTTTTTTTTTTCTTTTAGTTTCTTTATTTTCCTTTATATCTTAATACCAACATTTGTTTTTTTAGAAATGTGATTATTTTTAGAGAACTTGAAATAAATAGATTTGTATCAGGGTTTTAGGGTTGATTATCACGATTATTACCTTTATAGTTTGTTTTATATGGGTCCCTGGATTACATGGGATCCCAGATATGTAGCCATGATTACATCTATGACATTTACATACATTTTGCACTTCTCAATGAACTGCTGTGTACATTTAATCTGCAGCAGGCTATATAGCCTCTTTACGAATATATATGCAATTTTTAAAGGATAAGCTCACTTTTGGTAACATGTTACATCCATATTTAGGTCGTAACACGTAACATGTTAACAAAGAGCACCTGCCCACACCCCCCAATCCCTCATTGTGACAGTGAGTAGGGGATCTTCTCCCCACACCGGCTGTCACAATTCAAATACAGCGTGGCCATGCAGGGCTCTGCCCACATCGCCACGTCAATCATTTAGTGCTCTCATGGTTGTTTGATTCTTCCTGGACTTCAGCAGACAGTATGGGAGGTAAGAGCAGACATCTGACTGAGAATCTGTAGGATCCTGGCATTGCACCCACGGTAGTGTAATGCTTTACAGGCTGCAGAGTTGAAAAAATATTAATAAATGCACATTTTTATTACCTGCAAAAAGATGTCCATTTATTTTTATTTTTTTTACAAAAGGTGAACTTAGCCTTTAAATACTGCATGAGATTGTCAATATGGAATACATCATGAGACGCTATTTATTTGCTTTGTCTCATTTAATCTTTTATTCGTTATGCCTGCAGGCTGTTATGCTTGTCTCATGTGATTGTTTTTTTCATCTGTTTTCCAAAATTACATATGTATATCTATCATATATCTATGAGTGGCGCTGGGAGATGACAGTGCGTTCTTTCCAGTGACCCAGCTGTAGTTTAGGGCTGTAACTAACGATTATTTTCATAATCGATTAGTTGGCCGATTATTGTTTTGATTAATCGGATAAAAACCTCAAAAAAAAAGTTTGGTGTATGATTTAGTTAATATGTGAAGTTTTAAAAAAAAAATATTCTTGAATATCTATATGCAGTATTAAATATAAATAACCAGCTATATGGTTAGGGAACAAAATATCTAATTCACTCTGAGAATAACAGACAGAAGATATATATATATATATATATATATATATATATATATATATATATATATATATATATTGTGACAGCAGGAAGGTAAAGTCACCTGGTTGCATCCAGGGGGGTAGATATATTTCGCCCAGATTCAGGCTTTACGCCGACTTATACAACTAGGTGGAGAGTTGTATAAGCCCAGCTAAGGCTAGTGGGCTCATGGATGACTCATACCTCTAGGGAGAGTGTGGGGCGTCGTGCAGACAGGGAGTTGATGAGACCAGCTGAAGCTTGTCAGCTCATTTAGGCCTCTATAAGAACTCCCAGCTTCATTAGATGTTAGCTCATGCCTGGACCCAGACCTGTGTGGACTGTCTAGGGAGAGTGAACCCCTGTGCGGTGAGACAAAGCCTGTGTGGCTATTTGCTTGGACATTTAAAACCAGGGACTTAGGGACTAGGACAGCACTAGGCTGATCCCAGTTGTTAGTTAGGAAACCTGTATGTTTAGTCAGAGGTCAAGTTGACCAGGATTTATTTTGTTTATGTTTCTTTTGGCTTTGCTGTGTTTTGTCACTGTAAATAGAAAATAAACCGCACCTTTTTTGATTTTGAAAACCACAACCTCCGTTTGCTGGGCCTGTTTTTGTGTGGGGAGCCCATCCCGGGGGTCACACACACCCGCTGCCGAGCTAACCCCCTCACAGTTGGTGGAGAACCAGTGGCAGTTTTTTTTAAGCCAGCATGGAGGAGATACTGAAGCAGCTGGCTCTAGCAAATGCCAATCAACAGCAGACAAATGCAGGTTTGCAAAAGAGCCTTGCAGCTCATCAACAGAGCCTTGCAGCTCAACAACAGAACTTCGCAGCCCAGCAGCAAGCTCATCAACAGAGCCTTGCAGCCCAGCAGCAAGCTTACCAACAGAGTCTGGAAGCTCAGCAACAAGCCCAGCAGCAATTTGAGGCCCGCTTCATAGACCTGTTACAGAAGCAAGAGCAGAGACTACAACAAATGGAAGCAGTAATGCAGCAACGTCCGCAGACCAGTGAGGAAAGCCATCCCACTAATACCGCGTCCTTTGGGGTGAGTCGTTTATTGACAAAAATGACTGGAGAGGATGATCCAGAGGTATTTTTGACCACATTTGAAAGGACTGCTGAAAGAGAAAAGTGGCCTGAGGAGCAGTGGGCTGGACTGGTGGCTCCTCTGTTAACTGGTGAATCGCAGAAGGCTTACTATGACCTAGAGCCTGACCAAGCAAAAGACTATGTGATGCTAAAAGCTGAGATATTGGCAAGGCTGGGTGTCACCCAGGCTGTCCGGGCTCAGCGTGTGCATAACTGGACTTTCCAGCTTGGAAAACCCCCCAGGTCTCAAATGTATGATCTCATTCACCTGAGCAGAAAGTGGCTACAGCCAGAGACTTTGTCCGCACCAAAGATTGTGGAACGTGTTGTAATGGATCGGTTTTTGAGAGCTCTTCCTACTGCCATCCAAAAGTGGGTAAGCCATGGAGACCCAGAGACGGCCGATGGTCTTGTGGATCGTGTGGAGAAATACTTGGCTACAGAGAACCTGACGGCCTCTTCCAGAGACACTCGGACTTTCCACCCTAAGACCAGACCATCCCCAGGGGCGGATAAGAGGATTCCAAGGGGTAAGGGTGGAGAGAGTGAGAGGGTGGGAGCTCTACCCCAAGTTTGGCGAGAACAGCCTGGGAAATCAGCGGCTCAAGAGGCGGCAAGAAGGATCGTTTGCTACCGCTGCCGGCAAGCGGGACATATTGCAGCCAATTGCCCGGTTGTGGAGGAACCCATGCAGTGTGACTTTCTGACGGGCAGACGTCAGTCGCTGTGTGCGACAGTCGCATGCACTGCCATTCGAGGAACTGAGAAACATTTATGCAAAATGTGTGTTAATGGTAGAAATGTTGTGGTATTGCTGGATTCAGGTAGCCTTGTGACCCTGATAAAGGCTGAGTTAGTTAAAACAGAGGTCTCTGGGAATAGCAAGGTAGCTGTTATTTGTGTGCATGGGGACACCCGAGAGTATCCAGTGACTACAGTGTGTTTCGAGACCCCCAAAGGTACCCTCTCTCATCCAGTGGGCTTAGTATCTCAGTTACCGTATGACGCCATTGTGGGAAGGGATTTTCCGAAGTTCTGGGAACTGTGGGATGATCCTGAGCCCCCCACTGGTGCCCCTATGTACCAGGAATGTGATAGCCAGAACTCCCCTGAGAGTGGTGAGGACTCTCTGGAATTTCCCTTATCAGTATTGGCAGGGGAGACTCAAGAAACTGGAGAGGAGCCCACCTCCTCAGACGAAAACCTACCGTCTGTGGAGTTTTCTGATCTTGAGGTTCACAGGGAAAACTTTGCCACAGAACAGTTGAAAGACCCCGCCCTAATAAAGGCACGGGAAAACGTAGTGAAAATAGATGGCGAGTTAGTGAACCCAGATAATACCTGCACTTACCCATACTTCAGCGTAGAGAAGGACCTACTGTATCGGGTGGCAAAAAGGGCAGAAGAAACCGTTGAGCAGCTTGTGGTGCCCAAACCTTACAGGAAGTTGGTGTTGGAGTTGGCCCATGGGCACATTCTTGGAGGTCATCTGGGGACAGAGAAAACCCGAGAGAGGGTATTACAGAGATTCTATTGGCCGGGGGTGATGAAGGACATAGAAAATTATTGTTCCTCCTGCCCTGTGTGTCAGAGGTCGGCCCCGATGCCACATTTCCGTAGCCCGCTGGTCCCTCTACCCATCATTGAGGTCCCGTTTGAGAGGATCGCCATGGATTTGGTAGGTCCTATAATCAAGTCCGCTAGGGGGCACCAGTACATATTAGTTATAATGGACTATGCCACCCGTTATCCAGAAGCGATCCCTCTCCGAAATACCTCGGCCAAAACCATAGCCAAAGAGCTATCTCTTGTGTTTAGCCGGGTGGGTATTTGTAAAGAACTGCTTACGGACCAAGGTACACCCTTTATGTCCCGGGTTATGAAGGAGCTGTGTAAATTGTTCAAAGTGACGCAATTACGTACATCTGTGTATCACCCCCAAACCGATGGGCTGGTTGAAAGATTCAACAAAACCCTAAAACAAATGTTGAAGAAAGTGGTGGATAGAGATGGAAAGGATTGGGACTGTCTACTTCCTTATCTGATGTTTGCTATTAGGGAGGTGCCCCAATCCTCTACGGGATTCTCCCCCTTTGAGTTACTGTATGGGAGACACCCAAGAGGGCTGTTGGATATTGCCAAGGAAACTTGGGAAAGTGAGAGTTCTCCCCACAGGAGTGTGATTGAGCATGTCGCCCTGATGCAAGACCGAATTGCACAGGTAATGCCCATCGTGAAGGAACATTTGGCCCAAGCGCAGTTAGCACAGCAGAGAGTGTACAACCGTGGAGCCAAGACCCGTACCTTTTCCCCGGGGGATAGGATACTGGTACTTGTCCCTACGGTTGAAAGTAAATTCCTTGCCAAATGGCAAGGCCCCTACGAGATAATGGAAAAAGTGAGCGAAGTGAATTACAAGGTCAGACAACCAGGAAGGCGAAAGCCCGAACAGATCTATCACGTTAATCTGTTGAAAGCCTGGAGGGATAGAGAGTCCCTAGTCGCAGACACTTGGTCACCAGCTCAAACTGGTTGCGTGATTCCTGAGGTTGGAATAGCAGCCACCTTGTCACAACCCCAACAACAGGAGGTTAAGGAGTTTGTGCTTCGCAACAAGGAGGTATTCTCTGAGCTGCCGGGACAAACATTTGGGGTAGAGCATGACATCATTACCCCGCCCGGTGAAAGGGTGAAGTTAAAACCCTATCGGATCCCAGAGGCCCGACGGGAGGCAATACGGGAGGAAGTACAGAAAATGCTGAACTTAGGGGTGATAGAGGAGTCCCAAAGTGATTGGTCTAGTCCCATTGTGTTGGTGCCTAAACCGGATGGGAGCTGGCGATTTTGTAACGATTTTCGTCAGTTGAACAAAGTTACAAAATTTGACACCTACCCCATGCCACGTATAGATGAGTTGATCGACCGGCTGGGAACAGCCCGATACATGACGACTCTTGACCTCACAAAAGGGTATTGGCAAATCCCCCTGGCCAAATTGGCCAAAGAGAAAACCGCATTTGTAACCCCAGACGGGGCGTTCCAATATAAAAGAATGCCGTTCGGGTTACAGAATGCGCCGGCCACATTCCAGCGGAAAATGGACCAGATGCTGAGGCCCCATCGGAAGTATGCTGCGGCTTACCTGGATGACGTAATTGTCCATAGCACAGATTGGGCCTCACATCTGCCAAAAGTGCAAGCAGTCCTGGACTCTGTTCGGGAAGCAGGGTTTACGGCTAACCCCAAGAAGTGTACCATTGGGCAGGAGGAGGCCAAATATCTTGGGTACACCATTGGGAGGGGAGTAATAAAACCCCAACTCAACAAAGTCGAGGCCATCCAGAGTTGGCCACGTCCCAACAGCAAGAAGCAGGTACGAGCCTTTCTGGGAATCGCTGGGTATTATCGGCGATTCATTCCCCACTTTGCTTCTAAGGCTGTGCCCCTAACCAACCTAACGAAGGGGAAAGGGTCGGTCATGATTAAATGGACCCCCGAGGCTGAGGCAGCATTCCAATTCTTGAAACAAGCCTTATGTAGCCAGCCAGTGTTGTACTCACCCGACTTCTCTAAAGACTTTGTCGTACAAAGTGATGCGTCAGATGTGGGGTTAGGAGCAGTATTGTCCCAGGTCTGGAACGGGGAAGAGCACCCAGTCATTTACCTCAGCAGGAAGTTGAAGTCCCATGAGGTAAATTACGCCACCGTTGAAAAGGAGTGTTTAGCGGTGAAGTGGGCTCTAGATTCCCTTCGGTACTACCTGCTAGGTAGGCACTTTGACATGGTTACGGATCACGCTCCGTTAAAGTGGATGGCTCAAAACAAGGAAACAAATAGAAGAGTGAATAGGTGGTTCCTGGCCCTCCAGGAATTCAACTTCACAGTAAAGCATCGCCCTGGCGTTCAAATGGGGAATGTGGATGCTTTGTCTCGAGTACATGAATGCCTGATTGCTGGTGTTCCAACCCCGAGGTTAAAACAAGAGGGGGGGGGTATGTGACAGCAGGAAGGTAAAGTCACCTGGTTGCATCCAGGGGGGTAGATATATTTCGCCCAGATTCAGGCTTTACGCCGACTTATACAACTAGGTGGAGAGTTGTATAAGCCCAGCTAAGGCTAGTGGGCTCATGGATGACTCATACCTCTAGGGAGAGTGTGGGGCGTCGTGCAGACAGGGAGTTGATGAGACCAGCTGAAGCTTGTCAGCTCATTTAGGCCTCTATAAGAACTCCCAGCTTCATTAGATGTTAGCTCATGCCTGGACCCAGACCTGTGTGGACTGTCTAGGGAGAGTGAACCCCTGTGCGGTGAGACAAAGCCTGTGTGGCTATTTGCTTGGACATTTAAAACCAGGGACTTAGGGACTAGGACAGCACTAGGCTGATCCCAGTTGTTAGTTAGGAAACCTGTATGTTTAGTCAGAGGTCAAGTTGACCAGGATTTATTTTGTTTATGTTTCTTTTGGCTTTGCTGTGTTTTGTCACTGTAAATAGAAAATAAACCGCACCTTTTTTGATTTTGAAAACCACAACCTCCGTTTGCTGGGCCTGTTTTTGTGTGGGGAGCCCATCCCGGGGGTCACACACACCCGCTGCCGAGCTAACCCCCTCACAGTTGGTGGAGAACCAGTGGCAGTTTTTTTTAAGCCAGCATGGAGGAGATACTGAAGCAGCTGGCTCTAGCAAATGCCAATCAACAGCAGACAAATGCAGGTTTGCAAAAGAGCCTTGCAGCTCATCAACAGAGCCTTGCAGCTCAACAACAGAACTTCGCAGCCCAGCAGCAAGCTCATCAACAGAGCCTTGCAGCCCAGCAGCAAGCTTACCAACAGAGTCTGGAAGCTCAGCAACAAGCCCAGCAGCAATCTGAGGCCCGCTTCATAGACCTGTTACAGAAGCAAGAGCAGAGACTACAACAAATGGAAGCAGTAATGCAGCAACGTCCGCAGACCAGTGAGGAAAGCCATCCCACTAATACCGCGTCCTTTGGGGTGAGTCGTTTATTGACAAAAATGACTGGAGAGGATGATCCAGAGGTATTTTTGACCACATTTGAAAGGACTGCTGAAAGAGAAAAGTGGCCTGAGGAGCAGTGGGCTGGACTGGTGGCTCCTCTGTTAACTGGTGAATCGCAGAAGGCTTACTATGACCTAGAGCCTGACCAAGCAAAAGACTATGTGATGCTAAAAGCTGAGATATTGGCAAGGCTGGGTGTCACCCAGGCTGTCCGGGCTCAGCGTGTGCATAACTGGACTTTCCAGCTTGGAAAACCCCCCAGGTCTCAAATGTATGATCTCATTCACCTGAGCAGAAAGTGGCTACAGCCAGAGACTTTGTCCGCACCAAAGATTGTGGAACGTGTTGTAATGGATCGGTTTTTGAGAGCTCTTCCTACTGCCATCCAAAAGTGGGTAAGCCATGGAGACCCAGAGACGGCCGATGGTCTTGTGGATCGTGTGGAGAAATACTTGGCTACAGAGAACCTGACGGCCTCTTCCAGAGACACTCGGACTTTCCACCCTAAGACCAGACCATCCCCAGGGGCGGATAAGAGGATTCCAAGGGGTAAGGGTGGAGAGAGTGAGAGGGTGGGAGCTCTACCCCAAGTTTGGCGAGAACAGCCTGGGAAATCAGCGGCTCAAGAGGCGGCAAGAAGGATCGTTTGCTACCGCTGCCGGCAAGCGGGACATATTGCAGCCAATTGCCCGGTTGTGGAGGAACCCATGCAGTGTGACTTTCTGACGGGCAGACGTCAGTCGCTGTGTGCGACAGTCGCATGCACTGCCATTCGAGGAACTGAGAAACATTTATGCAAAATGTGTGTTAATGGTAGAAATGTTGTGGTATTGCTGGATTCAGGTAGCCTTGTGACCCTGATAAAGGCTGAGTTAGTTAAAACAGAGGTCTCTGGGAATAGCAAGGTAGCTGTTATTTGTGTGCATGGGGACACCCGAGAGTATCCAGTGACTACAGTGTGTTTCGAGACCCCCAAAGGTACCCTCTCTCATCCAGTGGGCTTAGTATCTCAGTTACCGTATGACGCCATTGTGGGAAGGGATTTTCCGAAGTTCTGGGAACTGTGGGATGATCCTGAGCCCCCCACTGGTGCCCCTATGTACCAGGAATGTGATAGCCAGAACTCCCCTGAGAGTGGTGAGGACTCTCTGGAATTTCCCTTATCAGTATTGGCAGGGGAGACTCAAGAAACTGGAGAGGAGCCCACCTCCTCAGACGAAAACCTACCGTCTGTGGAGTTTTCTGATCTTGAGGTTCACAGGGAAAACTTTGCCACAGAACAGTTGAAAGACCCCGCCCTAATAAAGGCACGGGAAAACGTAGTGAAAATAGATGGCGAGTTAGTGAACCCAGATAATACCTGCACTTACCCATACTTCAGCGTAGAGAAGGACCTACTGTATCGGGTGGCAAAAAGGGCAGAAGAAACCGTTGAGCAGCTTGTGGTGCCCAAACCTTACAGGAAGTTGGTGTTGGAGTTGGCCCATGGGCACATTCTTGGAGGTCATCTGGGGACAGAGAAAACCCGAGAGAGGGTATTACAGAGATTCTATTGGCCGGGGGTGATGAAGGACATAGAAAATTATTGTTCCTCCTGCCCTGTGTGTCAGAGGTCGGCCCCGATGCCACATTTCCGTAGCCCGCTGGTCCCTCTACCCATCATTGAGGTCCCGTTTGAGAGGATCGCCATGGATTTGGTAGGTCCTATAATCAAGTCCGCTAGGGGGCACCAGTACATATTAGTTATAATGGACTATGCCACCCGTTATCCAGAAGCGATCCCTCTCCGAAATACCTCGGCCAAAACCATAGCCAAAGAGCTATCTCTTGTGTTTAGCCGGGTGGGTATTTGTAAAGAACTGCTTACGGACCAAGGTACACCCTTTATGTCCCGGGTTATGAAGGAGCTGTGTAAATTGTTCAAAGTGACGCAATTACGTACATCTGTGTATCACCCCCAAACCGATGGGCTGGTTGAAAGATTCAACAAAACCCTAAAACAAATGTTGAAGAAAGTGGTGGATAGAGATGGAAAGGATTGGGACTGTCTACTTCCTTATCTGATGTTTGCTATTAGGGAGGTGCCCCAATCCTCTACGGGATTCTCCCCCTTTGAGTTACTGTATGGGAGACACCCAAGAGGGCTGTTGGATATTGCCAAGGAAACTTGGGAAAGTGAGAGTTCTCCCCACAGGAGTGTGATTGAGCATGTCGCCCTGATGCAAGACCGAATTGCACAGGTAATGCCCATCGTGAAGGAACATTTGGCCCAAGCGCAGTTAGCACAGCAGAGAGTGTACAACCGTGGAGCCAAGACCCGTACCTTTTCCCCGGGGGATAGGATACTGGTACTTGTCCCTACGGTTGAAAGTAAATTCCTTGCCAAATGGCAAGGCCCCTACGAGATAATGGAAAAAGTGAGCGAAGTGAATTACAAGGTCAGACAACCAGGAAGGCGAAAGCCCGAACAGATCTATCACGTTAATCTGTTGAAAGCCTGGAGGGATAGAGAGTCCCTAGTCGCAGACACTTGGTCACCAGCTCAAACTGGTTGCGTGATTCCTGAGGTTGGAATAGCAGCCACCTTGTCACAACCCCAACAACAGGAGGTTAAGGAGTTTGTGCTTCGCAACAAGGAGGTATTCTCTGAGCTGCCGGGACAAACATTTGGGGTAGAGCATGACATCATTACCCCGCCCGGTGAAAGGGTGAAGTTAAAACCCTATCGGATCCCAGAGGCCCGACGGGAGGCAATACGGGAGGAAGTACAGAAAATGCTGAACTTAGGGGTGATAGAGGAGTCCCAAAGTGATTGGTCTAGTCCCATTGTGTTGGTGCCTAAACCGGATGGGAGCTGGCGATTTTGTAACGATTTTCGTCAGTTGAACAAAGTTACAAAATTTGACACCTACCCCATGCCACGTATAGATGAGTTGATCGACCGGCTGGGAACAGCC
This sequence comes from Rana muscosa, assembly GCA_029206835.1. Lineage (NCBI taxonomy): Eukaryota > Metazoa > Chordata > Amphibia > Anura > Ranidae > Rana > Rana muscosa. The sequence goes on from CM055118.1 coordinate 161,242,868, forward strand.
CGATACATGACGACTCTTGACCTCACAAAAGGGTATTGGCAAATCCCCCTGGCCAAATTGGCCAAAGAGAAAACCGCATTTGTAACCCCAGACGGGGCGTTCCAATATAAAAGAATGCCGTTCGGGTTACAGAATGCGCCGGCCACATTCCAGCGGAAAATGGACCAGATGCTGAGGCCCCATCGGAAGTATGCTGCGGCTTACCTGGATGACGTAATTGTCCATAGCACAGATTGGGCCTCACATCTGCCAAAAGTGCAAGCAGTCCTGGACTCTGTTCGGGAAGCAGGGTTTACGGCTAACCCCAAGAAGTGTACCATTGGGCAGGAGGAGGCCAAATATCTTGGGTACACCATTGGGAGGGGAGTAATAAAACCCCAACTCAACAAAGTCGAGGCCATCCAGAGTTGGCCACGTCCCAACAGCAAGAAGCAGGTACGAGCCTTTCTGGGAATCGCTGGGTATTATCGGCGATTCATTCCCCACTTTGCTTCTAAGGCTGTGCCCCTAACCAACCTAACGAAGGGGAAAGGGTCGGTCATGATTAAATGGACCCCCGAGGCTGAGGCAGCATTCCAATTCTTGAAACAAGCCTTATGTAGCCAGCCAGTGTTGTACTCACCCGACTTCTCTAAAGACTTTGTCGTACAAAGTGATGCGTCAGATGTGGGGTTAGGAGCAGTATTGTCCCAGGTCTGGAACGGGGAAGAGCACCCAGTCATTTACCTCAGCAGGAAGTTGAAGTCCCATGAGGTAAATTACGCCACCGTTGAAAAGGAGTGTTTAGCGGTGAAGTGGGCTCTAGATTCCCTTCGGTACTACCTGCTAGGTAGGCACTTTGACATGGTTACGGATCACGCTCCGTTAAAGTGGATGGCTCAAAACAAGGAAACAAATAGAAGAGTGAATAGGTGGTTCCTGGCCCTCCAGGAATTCAACTTCACAGTAAAGCATCGCCCTGGCGTTCAAATGGGGAATGTGGATGCTTTGTCTCGAGTACATGAATGCCTGATTGCTGGTGTTCCAACCCCGAGGTTAAAACAAGAGGGGGGGGGTATGTGACAGCAGGAAGGTAAAGTCACCTGGTTGCATCCAGGGGGGTAGATATATTTCGCCCAGATTCAGGCTTTACGCCGACTTATACAACTAGGTGGAGAGTTGTATAAGCCCAGCTAAGGCTAGTGGGCTCATGGATGACTCATACCTCTAGGGAGAGTGTGGGGCGTCGTGCAGACAGGGAGTTGATGAGACCAGCTGAAGCTTGTCAGCTCATTTAGGCCTCTATAAGAACTCCCAGCTTCATTAGATGTTAGCTCATGCCTGGACCCAGACCTGTGTGGACTGTCTAGGGAGAGTGAACCCCTGTGCGGTGAGACAAAGCCTGTGTGGCTATTTGCTTGGACATTTAAAACCAGGGACTTAGGGACTAGGACAGCACTAGGCTGATCCCAGTTGTTAGTTAGGAAACCTGTATGTTTAGTCAGAGGTCAAGTTGACCAGGATTTATTTTGTTTATGTTTCTTTTGGCTTTGCTGTGTTTTGTCACTGTAAATAGAAAATAAACCGCACCTTTTTTGATTTTGAAAACCACAACCTCCGTTTGCTGGGCCTGTTTTTGTGTGGGGAGCCCATCCCGGGGGTCACACACACCCGCTGCCGAGCTAACCCCCTCACAATATATATATACACACACACAGTGTCTTGAAAAGGTATTCATACCCCTTGAAATTTTCCACATTTACCAAAAACGTAAATTTATTTTATTGGGATTTTATGTGGTAGACCAGCACAAAGTGGCACATAATTGTGAAGTGGAATTAAAATGATAAATGGTTTTCAAATTTTTTAACAAATAAATATGTGAAAAATGTGGCGTGTTTGTATTCAGCCCCCCTGAGTCAATAATTTGTAGAACCACCTTTCACTGCAATAACAGCTGCAATATTTTTTGGGTATGTCTCTACCAGCTTTGCACATCTAGAGTGAATTTTTTTCCCATTCTTCTTTGTAAAATAGCTCAAGCTCTGTCAGATTGGATGGAGAGCATCTGTTAACAGTAATTTTCAAGTCTTGCCACAGATTCCCATTTGGATATACCGGTAGGTCTGGACTTTGACTGGGCCATTCTAACACATGAATATGCTTTGATATAAACCATTCCATTGTATCTCTGGCTGTATGTTTAGGGTCGGTGTTCTTCTGGAAGGTGAACCTCCACCCCAGTCTCAAGCCTTTTGTAGACTCTAACAGGTTTTCTTCTAAGATTGCCCTGTAATTGGCTTCATCCATCTTCCCATCAACTCTGACACGCTTCGCTGTCCCTGCTGAAGAAAAGCATCCCCACAACATAATGCTGCCACCAACATGTTTAACGGTGGATATAGTGTGTCCAGGCTGTTGTGCAGTGTTAATTTACTGCCACACATAGCGTTTTGCTTTTAGGCCAAAAAGTTAAATTTTTGTCTCATCTGACAGAGCACCTTCTTCCACATGTTTGCTGTGTCCCCCACATGGCTTCTCACAAACTGCAAACAGGACTTCTTATGGCTTTCTTATAACAATGGCTTTCTTCTTGCGACTCCTCCATAAAGGCCAGATTTGTGGAGTGCACGACTAATACCTGTTCTGCGGACAGATTCTCCCACCTGAGCTGTGGATGTCTGCAGCTCCTCCAGAGTTACCATGGGCCTCTTGGCTGCTTCTCTGATTAATGCTCTCCTTGCCCGGACTGTCAGTTTAGGTGGACGGCCATGTCTTGGTAGGTTTGCAGTTGTGCCATACGCTTTCCGTTTTCAGATGATGGATTGAACAGTGCTCCATGAGATGTTCAAAGTAGACATGTGCAATTCGTTTAGTTCCGAATTAGTTTTTAACAAATTTTGACAAATTAGTTAATTCCAAAATTTCAGAATTTTTACATTTTTAAATTTTCGAATTTCCCAATTTTTGGATTTCTAAAATTTGAAAATCTAACATTTGAAAATGGGAAAATGGGAAATTTGGAAATTTCTGAATTTCCGAAAAAAAGCAAAAAAACGAATGAAACAAAGACAAAAAAAATTAATTTTTCGGCAGTGCACATGTCTAGTTCAAAGCTTGAGATATTTTTTTATAACCTAACAATGCTTTAAACTTCTCCACATCTCTATCCCTGACTTGTGTTCCTCAGCCTTTGTGATGCTGTTTGTTCACTAAGATTCTCCTTGAAAAAAAATCAGAGGGCTTCACAGAACAGCTGTAATTATACTGAGATTAAATTACACACAGGTGGACTCTATTTACTAATTGACATCGGAAGACAATTGGTTCCATCAGATTTTAGTTAGGGGTATCAGAGTAAAGGGGGCTGAATACAAATGCACGACACACTTCAGATATTTATTTGTAAAAAAAATGAAAACCATTTATCAATACTTTTGCATAGAGCAGCCCTGATTCTCTTCTTCTGGGCAGTGGCGTAGCGTGGGTTGTCAGCACCCGGGGCGAGGCAAGTAATTTGCGCCTCCTAACTTGTAGGCTTTTAGGACTCCCCGAGTCCCTTCCTACAATAGTACTGACCAGCCTACACTGACCACTACACTGACCTACCTGATTCCTACACTGACCACAACACCAACCTACCTGATTCCTACACTGGCCACTACACTGACCTACCTGTCCACTACACTAACCTACCTGCTTCCTACACTGGCCACTACACTGACCTACCTGTCCACTACACTACCTGATTCCCACACTATCCACTACACTGACCACTGCTCTGTTCACTACACTACACTGACCACTGCTCTGTCCACTACACTACACTGTCCACTGCTCTGTCCACTACACTACACTGACCACTTTTCTGTCCACTACACTGGCCACTGCTCTGCCCACTGCTTTGTCCACTACACTGACCACTGCTCTGTCCACTACACTACACTACACTGTCCACTGCTCTGTCCACTACACTGACCACTGCTCTATCCACTACACTGTCCACTGCTCTGTCCACTACCTTGACCACTACTCTGTCCACTACACTACACTGTCCACTGCTCTGTCCACTGCTCTATCCACTGCTCTATCCACTACAATACACTGACCACTGCTCTGTACACTACACTACACTTACCACTGCTCTGTCCACTACACTACACTGACCACTGCTCTGTCCACTACAATACACTGACCACGGCTCTGTCCACTGCACTACACTGTCCACTGCTCTGTCCACTGCACTGACCACTGCTCTGTCCACTACGCTACACTGACCACTGCTCTGTCCACTACACTGACCACTGCTCTGTCCACTACACTACACTGACCACTGCTCTGTCCACTACACTGACCACTGCTCTGTCCACTGCACTACACTGACCACTGCTCTGTCCACTACACTGACCACTGCTCTGTCCACTGCTCTGTTCACTGCACTACACTGACCACTGCTCTGTCCACTACACTACACTGACCACTGCTCTGTCCACTACACTGACCACTGCACTATTCCTATACTGACCAATACGGACTCTAACTGTTTGTCTAAACTCTCTAATCTCTCTCTCTGGCTGACTGAGTCTCACCTGCAGCTTGCGTCTTCCATCAGCCTGGAGGAGGTGAAGAGAGCGGTGTCCGGAGGAGAGGGGGAGCCCGGAGGAGGGGAAGAGAGCACATCGGTGTCCGGGACCGGAGGAGACTCGAGGAGGGGAAGAGAGCACATCGGTCTGGACGCTAGGCGGAGGCGGGACCAGCCCCGCCGTAATCGCGGATAGGCCAGCCTTGCCCCGCTGTGATCACGGATTGGCCAGCCCCGCCGTGATCACGGATAGGCCAGCCCCGTCGTATTAGCTGATAGGCCAGCCCCGCCGTATTAGCTGATAGGCCAGCCCCGCCGTGGCCGCCGCGCATGACCATTCGCCGAATCACAGGGCACCAGCCGCAGGGACACATGGACTCAACATTAGGGGGACAGATCCTGCAGTGACACACACTGGCGCCCCCCTAAATGTTGCACCCGGTTCCACAGCCCCCCGCGCACCCCCCACGCTACACCACTGCTTCTGGGGTCCTTCACCCGTGCTTCTGGTTTCTTCTGCCTTCAGAGTGCCCCTATAGCAAGCCGCAAAGTATAGCATAGAGTGCCCCTTTAGCAAGGTAAAAAACGTCTGCCTTTAGAATTACTCACTTCCTTCTCCTACCTAGGACTACATGTCCCATGAGGCATTGCTCCTCACACCTTCACTAGTTCTCAGGCATTTACTAATATGCATGCATGGTGTACTGAGCTGTCTGTGAGCTGCACTGTGTATACTGACATGTATGAATGGTGTACTGAGCTGTATGTGTGCTGCACTGTATTTTCTGATATGTAAACAAATAATGCATTCTGTATGTAGGCCAACTAATCGGCTGACCAACTAATCGATTATGAAAATAGTTGACAACTATTTTCATAATCGATTATAATCAATTATATCAATTAGTTGTTTCAGTTCTACTGTAGTTGATTCAGTTCACGGCTGATTATGCATATTAACCCAACAGATGTAGCCACTCCCACCTCTTCGAGTAAGCCCCATAGGGGTGAAGCGCATCAGTTGGCAGTGGCGGAAGGGAGGAGATTGATTTGAAGCCGATTCTCACACTAGCTTTAGGCCCCTTTCACACTGGGGCGGGGAGGTGCGCTGGCGGTATATCGGCGCTATTTTTTAGCGCCGCTATACCGTCGTTTTTGCTGTGATAGTCGGCCGCTAGCGGTAAGTTTTTAACCCCCGCTAGCGGCCGAAAAAAGGTTAATACCGGCCGCAATGCGCCTCTGCAGAGGCGCATTGCGGGCAGTATTACCGCGGTTTCCCATTGCTTTCAATGGGCAGGAGCAGTAAAGGAGCGGTATACACACCGCTCCTTCACCGCTCAAAAGATGCGGCTTGCAGGACATTTTTTTTCCTCCCGCCAGCGCATCGCCTCAGTGTGAAAAAGCCCTCGGGCTTTCACATTGAGAATGCTGGGGAAGGATTATTTCAGGCATTAACGCCTGAAATACGCCTCAGTGTGAAAGGGGCCTAACACAGTTAACTTGGACAGTTTGATGCCTTGCTACTCTGTTTGATGTGAGTCTACCTCAAATTTATAGAACTAAGAGACGAATTAAAGCGGTTGTATACCAGCAAATTTTTTAGGCAAAAGGCATAATGAGCTAGTATGCACCGCACACTAGCTTATTATGAAATACTTACCTTATAACGAGGCGTCGGCAGGTGATTCCGGTCCACGCCGAGGGAGCTGACATTTTCCCTCGGCGTGTCTTCCGGGTATCGCGGCTCCGGTGCTGTGAGTGGTCGGAGCCGCAATGTCGTCAATCCCGGGCATGCACGCGGGTGACTTCTTTCTGGCAAGGTCAGCAGCGCCTGATGGACCTTCAGCCAGGCATTAAGAGCGCATGCGCCGCTGACGTCAGCGGCAGCATGCAAAGGGAATATCTCCTAAACCGTACAGGTTTAGGAGATATTCTTTTTACCTACAGGTAAGCCTCATTATAGGCTCACCTGTAGGAAAAAGTTACAAAAAAAGGTATACAACAGTCCTTTCAGAAAAAGAAAATCTTCCTCTCTTTTTGGCAAAGTGGAAAACAAAAAACCAGGACAGTCACCGTAACTTATCACCAGTAAAATTGGGGATCAGGTAAGGTTAGAGGTTTTCCCTGCTTATCAAGGGTAGTTATGAAGTAGACCATATTGTCCTTCCCTGGTCGGCAAATGACCACTTTGTCTGCGTGAATGTGTCTACCATATTTCCAGTGCAGCAAGCACCCCTTGAAGCGATCATCCATGGCAAGTGAATAGCCCATTTTCCGGTTTTGCCACTGAAAGATAGTCCCAAACAGCCTTGTTGCACCATTGTTCTCTGCGAGACTCAATTTCTTGCATAATTTCCCTGGGAACATAGGGAAATCCCAGTCCATATTCTTCGGCCACCCGCTTGTTAAGTAATCTTTGTGACCGGGCAAGCCTTGGCAGGGACCTGGTACTTCCATATCCAGGAGGTACACACGAATTTGTAGACTTGTGCACCATAACATTTGCAAACAGTTTTCCTGAACCCAGCGAACTGGTACCACGGGCCAGGATTTCATCAGTAACAATTGGGGGTTCCACCCTTGGCGTTGTCTCCCCCGAGTCCATATTTGCGTAATCTGAGAAAGTAAAATCTGAGGCGACATCATCGCTATTTGCCCATAACAGTTCCTGCGACATAGTCTCAAACAAATCATCATCCCCGGATATGTCTGACAGACTCTATCTCCGAATCTCTCAGCTTCTCCGCCGGCAGATAATTACAAACAGTCCCCAACATATTCCCCTTAGATCTCTCACCCGTTCCTGTTGCGGACTTCCCGGAAATCAGACTTTTCTCCGGGTCCAGTTCAGGTAGTCTCTGGGGTAGGCCTCAACCACGGCCGCGGGAGGCCTTCACGTATCCCACCTTCCTCTGGTGCAGTAAGAACAGGTGTAGTGGAGGTAGATACGGTTGAGGTAACAACAGCGGCGATGTCCGCTGATGACTTTCCTATAGCGGTAACAGCACCATCCCCCTTGTGATTACTCACGACAGCAGATGCGGTGGGTGTAGGCCTAACCACTGGATCGAAGGCAGCAACTTCCTCTGTTACATTGCCCGTGGTCCAGTTCACTCTGTAGGCACGAGGCGGCATGGTTGGTTGCTCCACAGCAAACAGGAACTCCCCGCAACATAGACACCGGACAAATGAACGGGGGTGTATAATCAGTCCTTCGCACCTGCTGCACAGCATACCCAAAGCCTTCACTACACCAATTGTGTAGAGTACGAACCGCCCATGCGGTTTTAGATGAATGCCAGTGTCCATCAGCACAGTCCCCGGCAGTATGACACTTTTAGCGGTACTTGGTGTCACGTACCTTACAGCGGAGCCGAGGAAGTGGGGGCGGCCTCTCGCATGATCCCGGTCCCCGCACCCCCTGGAGGTGAGGACAGGGAAATGCAGGGGCACGAGAAGGTGCAGGTACCTGTTGATGCAGATAGAGTCTCTGGGAGATACTGGAGACCTCTTAGAGCACAGGTGCTGCGGGAACCATACGTCAGATCCGTGCAGGGAAGATCCAGGAGAATAAACAGGTGAAGGCAGGAGTCAGCAACGGGCTAGCAGAGAGGTACCAAATCAAGAGGCAGGTTTGTGGTCAAGTCCAGGCCGTTGGTCAGTGAAGCAAGCAGAGGTAGGAGAACAGGTAAGGGAGATCCGAGAAGGGTAGTCAAATAAGCCAGGTATTTTTAGGAGCAGGTCAATCCGATAACAGGTTTACACAGGAGCCGAGGTACTAGCTGAAAAGACAACCCAGCACTGACACTCAGGTGATCCAGGTTTAAATAGGGTGCTGTGTGCCGGGATTGGAAGGGGCGCGCGCATTGCGCGCATGCGCATTAGCATTTGCGGAACGGGCATTCCTTGCTGACACCCGGAAGTAAGTGTTTGCAGCGCTGGGTCTCTGACACTTGGTTTCTTTTTCTTCAAGACTTTTATTAAACAGTTCCAACAGAGGGGAAGAGGGATAGGGGAGGTTCAGGCAGGGGAGGGCTGGGCCAGGGGGCAGGGTGGCAATTGCCTCCCAGGCCGCCCTAACTTATGTTCAAAATGGCCGGCAGCCGCTGCCCGCTACCATTTTCTTTTTTATTCTGGTCTAGGAAGTCGGGCCGGGGGCTTAGCCTTTGCGGCCGACCACTAGCTGTTGCATTCCGGGAGTTGTAGTCTGCACTCAAGCTTCTGGTGGGTGGAAAACACAGCAGCGCAGAGGAAACTACAACTCCCTGGGACCGGATTCTTGGAAGCAGGGCTGCAGGGCTGGGCGCTGGCTGTAAATTGACCCCAGGATGAGGAGCGTTATCCCCCCCAGGAGACCATGGCGTGCAAGGACCTGCTGAGCTGAGATCGCTGACGTGAGAGACCCTGACACCTCTAGCTGACCCCCCATCTCCCCGCCGTACACCCCATGTAACCTTCCCCCAGTGATCAGGCTGCATTGATGGGCACTGGAGTTGGCTGCACTGATGGGCACTGGTGAGGCTGCCTTGAAAAAACAGGTGGGCCATGGATGGTGAGCTGATTCGGCGGTTCAATGGGCCACTTGACTGGACTTGCCCCCCAGGCCTAAGGCCGCCAGCCCTCCCCTGGGTTCAGGTACCTTGCTTTGCAGATCACGGGCACAATCTTAGATCCAGAGGACAAAACGGTTCCACACTTGATTCTGCAACCACCGGATAGGCCTACTCTCACTGGCCTAGCATCTGGTGCGAAGCTCATTCAAAGTCTCTGCCACAGACTTGATGAGTGCCGTCGAGTCGTTTCACAATCTTCTGCCTCAAGATCGTGCAACCACACTGACACTTTGCAAAAAGTTCCTTCAGGAAATACACAGCTCACAGTGGCAGAATCTTTCAGCCAGCCGACAGCACCGTGAGGTAAATTGTCCAGGATGCATCCTTCAATTGAGTCCCCAATTGTTCCGCTTCTTACCGCAGGCAAGACCGCGTAAGACCATCCCTGGACTAGTAGGCCCCAGAAGCTCCTGGGCCTACTCTCAGTAGCAGAGCCTCGGGCCAGCAGGCCCCGAGGCCGAGAAACAGCTTGCACATCCCTGAGGCCAGAAGGGCCCTCAGGTCAGGATCCGGCAAACGAACCCCGCTAGAGCGGTCTCTGTCCCCTAAGTGAAAATGGTGAGAGATAAGGGCGCTAAGTGACAGTCTATCAAAATAATTCTAATAGATATATAAATTAATAAATTACACCTGCCTAAACTAAATAGTGCTATATAGTGTATGGATACTAGGCCAATGAAACAAAAAAAAAAGAATTTTGAATAGTGAACAGAATATTAACGAAAAAACTGCAACAACAAAACACAAATACATATACGCACTCTATATGAATAAGTGAATGTGCAATTAAGTCCAAAGGTTGAACACAATAGAGTCCCACAACAATAGTGAACAAAACGATTCCTCTGCATGTGTCATAAAACTTCCAAATACCTGATGTATTTTTTCAAGTAAATCCTTGTGACTTTCAAATCCACCTTCACCGTGAACACCCGATAGTGCTATAGTAAAGATGGCAGCTTACCCCAAGAAATTGACCCTTTTAACTAAAAAAGAGGTCAAGCAGGCTTTCTGCAAGTATCAACTTGCTAGATGTAAATGAAATGGTGTCAGCTAAGCAGGCGATGGTAAACACTGGGATATGGAGAACTCCGGTGGTATGCAAATATGAAGAAAAGAGGCAAAAATAGTGTAATACCATTTATTGCACAAATCAATATTAAAAGCCAAAACCGCGCTTACTTGGTGAGTGCCCCGACCCGGCACTGAGGCTGTAAAGGCGTGTATAGGCAAATGGCAGTCCCAAACCTGTGGATGATGGCGTGCGTTCCACCTCGTTGGAACAAACAGCCAGCGGGACCGGAAGTGACGTCAGTTGCGTGACCTGTAATGCGCCTCGACGTACGTTTCGGTTTCCGTCATCAGGAAGCGCAACAGGTCACGCTGTGGATACAATATTTATGTCACTCGTAATTAGCATATGGGAGGGGATAAATAAACAAACAGCCTCTGTCCCGGCGGAGCAGCACAGCTTATGATACATCATATTGGCGTTTGTAATTTATAAAGATAATTTTTTTTACATACAATAAAACTTTATTAAAATGAATAAAAGCATATTTGGATCAGTATTAGATGAATAAAATTTTATAGAAAGTCTAAAAGCACTAGACTGATAAAAAAATCGTATTTTTAATTAATAAAGCCCTGGTTGTGGGAAACTTTATTCATTAGTGAGGAAACAATTTAAGTCCAGATCAATATTTAACCCCAACGGCTGCATCGATCTTAGTCGGTACAACCATTGAGTTTCATTCTGAGATATGGACTTTTTTAGGTCCGTTCCTCTCCAATGACTCACTACCTTGTCGATCCCATTAAAAGTCAATTTTCCAGGATCCTGATCATGGAATTGGGCAAAGTGGCGTGAGACACTATGGTTAGGAAATCCTTTAAGAATATTTGTCACGTGCTCATTAATCCTAACCTTCAATTCCCTTGTGGTTCTACCCACATATTGAAGGGAACAGGGACATTCTAGGACATATGTGACATGCCTAGAGTCACAGGTGATGAGTGGTTTGATTTCAAATTCCTGATGTGTAACATTAGACCTAAATTTGCTGATTTTCCTTGTGTATCTTTTGGTTCTCCGGCAAGATTTACAGCGAGTACAATAATGAAAACCAGAGCCATCCAAAAAGGTGGGAGGTTTCTTAGGGGGAACAGGTGTGTTGGGCGCAATCATGTTTCGCAACCCTGGTGCCCTCCTATAAATACATTTTGGTTTGGGAGGTAAAATTTTGGCCAAATCATCATCTTTCAGAAGTATAGGCCAAAATTTCTTAAATGTTTTTTCCACATCCCTGTATTGCCTATGAAAGCCCAAAAGAAAGGCTAATTCACCTGAAAATGGAGGCTTTTTCTTGGAAACAAGAAGAGATTCCCTATCCATCAAAAGCACTTCATTTTTAGTTTTTTCAAGTATATGTTGAGAGTAACCTTTCTCCTTGAACCTCTCAATAAGAGTGGCAGCTTGAAGTTCAAAATCTGAAACTTGGTCACAATTGCGCCTAATGCGCATAAATTGCCCCTTAGGTACCGCCCCCAACCATTGAGGGTGATGACAACTGGATGTAGGCACAAAACCATTCCTTTCTGTAGTCTTAAAGTATGTCTTTGTGCCAACCCGACCCTCTTTTTTAACTAATGTTAGATCCAGGTAGTTGATGGAAGTGAGACTACTTTCTGCTGTGAACTTGAGGCCATAATGGTTAACATTCCTGGCCCCTAGAAATATTTCGAACAGGGATAGTGACCCCTCCCACAGCAGAATAATGTCATCAATATATCTTTTATAGAAAATCAGACACTTGGAAATATTAAAGTAGATAGACTCGTTCTCCCATTTATTAAGGAAACCGAAACGTACGTCGAGGCGCATTACAGGTCACGCAACTGACGTCACTTCCGGTCCCGCTGGCTGTTTGTTCCAACGAGGTGGAACGCACGCCATCATCCACAGGTTTGGGACTGCCATTTGCCTATACACGCCTTTACAGCCTCAGTGCCGGGTCGGGGCACTCACCAAGTAAGCGCGGTTTTGGCTTTTAATATTGATTTGTGCAATAAATGGTATTACACTATTTTTGCCTCTTTTCTTCATATTTGCATACCACCGGAGTTCTCCATATCCCAGTGTTTACCATCGCCTGCTTAGCTGACACCATTTCATTTACATCTAGCAAGTTGATACTTGCAGAAAGCCTGCTTGACCTCTTTTTTAGTTAAAAGGGTCAATTTCTTGGGGTAAGCTGCCATCTTTACTATAGCACTATCGGGTGTTCACGGTGAAGGTGGATTTGAAAGTCACAAGGATTTACTTGAAAAAATACATCAGGTATTTGGAAGTTTTATGACACATGCAGAGGAATCGTTTTGTTCACTATTGTTGTGGGACTCTATTGTGTTCAACCTTTGGACTTAATTGCACATTCACTTATTCATATAGAGTGCGTATATGTATTTGTGTTTTGTTGTTGCAGTTTTTTCGTTAATATTCTGTTCACTATTCAAAATTCTTTTTTTTTTGTTTCATTGGCCTAGTATCCATACACTATATAGCACTATTTAGTTTAGGCAGGTGTAATTTATTAATTTATATATCTATTAGAATTATTTTGATAGACTGTCACTTAGCGCCCTTATCTCTCACCATTTTCACATTGTTTTCAGCTATCACTGAATTTTGAGGTGCAGCTTTTTTTCACTTTATATTAATTGGCGCAGGTTTTTCTTCACTCTGTCCCTTAAGTACCCCTCCCCAGAATGCACAGGAGCAGGGCGCTACAATAATATTAATTTAGTCTACGAAAATGTTTTAGTCGTTTTATTCAACAAAATTAACACTGCTGGAAGTATAGAAGACAGGGGTCACCGCTGGCAGGAAAGAGGACAGGGGTCACTGCTGACAGGAGAAAGGAAACAGGTCACCACTGGCAGTAGAGAGGGCAGGCGTCACAGCTGAAATTAAAAAGAGGACAGGGGTCACCTCTGGCAGGGCAGAAGACAGGGGTTACCACTGGCAGGATAGAGGACAGGGTCACGGCTGGCAGCATAGAGGGCAGGAGTCACCGCTGGAAGGATAGAAGACAGGGGTCACCGCTGGAAGGAGGGAGGACAGGGGTCACCGCTGGAAGGATAGGAGACAGGGTTCACCACTGGAAGAAGATAGGACAGGGGTCACCGCTGGAGGAAGAGAGGACAGGGGTCACCGCTGGAAGGAGGGAGGACAGTTGTCACCGCTGGAAGGAGAGAGGACAGGGGTGACTGCTGGCAGGATAGACGACAGATGTGACTGCTGGCAGGGAACTCAGCATAGCTCCCATCACTGCACTGTACATACACAGGCTGAGCACAAGAAGAAAGATCTCCTCCTCGGCTCTTCTTCACACAACACAGAGCTGAAAGCTGATGGTGATTATGTTCTACTTCTGACCTGTGGACTTCTCTGGTCAGAATGGCAGTGCGGCTGTAATCACCAGCTACACAGCATGTAGCTGTGTGAAAGAGAATCGGATTGCAGCTCTGTGCTGTGTGGGGAAGAGCAGAGGAGGAGGTATTGCTGCCTGATATGGCTGTGAATGTACAGTGCATGGATGAGAGACAGCCGGGCACAGCGGCAGGTGTGGAGGGGGGTTGTGAGTGGAAAGCTTTTGGGGGTGGGCAACTGAAATTTAGGGAGCCACGGCCCACCCCAGCACCCCCTAGATCTGACCATGGTACAGCAGCAGGCAAGCAAATACAGTCTCCAACCCCCCGCCATGATATTACTTTACCTGGCAGGAGCTAGAGTCAGGGGCAGAGCAGCGACGCAGACAGGAGAGCTTCAAAAACCATCATTGGTTGCTGGGACGCCGTTGGTTCTAGCAACCAATGACTGCAGCAGGGAGATGATTGGGGAGAAGCTAGAGGCAGGACGCCCAACAAAAATTCTGACTGGGTGCAGTGTCTGCGAGCACACATTACACCCATTGAGTATACACTACTAAGTGGAGCCCAGTGCCAGAACTACTACTTGAAATCCCGGGACAGTCCCGCAAAACCTGGGACGGTTGCAAGGTATGGTTAATGCTTGCATTATTTTTTCTTGTTCTCCCCTTTCTTCTCTTTCACGTGTTCCTGAAATAGAGTCTTCACTTGTAAAGTTTAGACTTAAAGTGATACTAAAGCTTTGTGTTAAAAAAAATAAAAATAACAAACATGTCATACTTACTTCCACTGTGCAGCTCGTTTTGCACAGAGTGGCCCCGATGGTCCTCTTCTGGGGGCCCTCGGGGGCTCTAGTGACTCCTGCCCACATTAGATAACCCCCTTGGAGAAGCGCTCTCCCGAGGAGGTTACCTTGCGGGCGGGCTCCTGAGTCATACACTCGGCGTCCATAGACGCCGAGTGTATGACCCGGCCCCGCCCCCCGGTGCACTGCGTCATTGGATTTGATTGATAGCAGCCAATGGCTGCGCTGCTATCAATCTATCCAATCAAAGTCGGGACTCTGTGGAGAGAAGGACGGCAGGGATGCGCCCACGGAAATTCGGGGCTTAAGGTAAGTAAAACGGGGAGGCTGTGGGGCCGGACACTGCAAGGTGTTTTTTCACCTTAATGCATAGGCTGCATTAAGGTGAAAAGTCAGGAAGGTTTACAACCCCTTTAATTCTCATTTGATTAGTATTTCAAATCATACATTTATGTAAACACATGTATTGTTGTTTGCTTGCCTTTTTTATTTGTATTCTTTATTTATAAAAAACAACAAGGTCACAAATACAGTGGTAGAGATTGGAATGTAAATGTTACATTATGGGGGCGTGTCCAAGATGGCGACGTGAGCGGTCGCTTCCTCCACGAGCTCCGCCGACCCTCTTCTACTTACCCGGCTCCACAGCCTGCATAACCCCTGATTTCTTCCCTGGCGATACCTGGATGAGGCGGAGATCTTCCAGGACACGGTCCGTTAGGGGTAAAGCGCTGAAGTTCCCCCCGATCCCGGAGGACACGCCATCGCCTCCCGGCCTGCACGAGGTGCTGCGCGCCATACCCGCTCCCCTCATGGCCTCAATGACTACTCCTGTGGAGTCCCCTGACTCCAGGCCGCCCTGGCTAGCGGAGGTGATGGCTGCTATTGCCACCTGCCAATCCACCCTTACGGCCAAAATAGAGGAGGTGCAGCTGGATGTCAGCCTCATCCGTCAGGACATTGATAAGCTCCGCTCCAGAGTCACGGAAACGGAGCAACGAATAGGGCTGGTGGAGGATGAGTCCATGGAGCACTCGGCGTCTCTCCGCTCCCTCCATACTAGAGTGAAGACCCTGGAATACAGAGCGGAGGATGTCGAGAACAGAAATCGGAGGAACAACCTCCGAATCATCGGCCTTCCGGAGGGGGCTGAAGGGGGGGACCCGACGACCTTTGTTGAATCCCTGCTGCGTTCCCTCCTCCCTGAGGCGCGCTTCTCACCCCACTACACTGCTAAAAGAGCGCATCGGGTCCCGCCGAAGCCGTGCCCCCCGGGGACCCCCCTGAGAACCTTCATACTTTGCCTCCTCAATTTCCGGGATCGGGACGAGGTCCTCCGGGCTATCAAAATGCACGACTGATGATCTTCCCGGACTACTCCGTTGAGACCCAGAAGCTCCGTAAGTCCTTTGATTATGTGAAGGGAGCTCTTAGGGCCCGAGGCATCAAATACAGCGTATTGTTTCCGGCCAGGCTCCGAGTCCAGGATGGCGAAACATCTCGGTTCTTTCATTCCCCTGCTGAGGCCTCGACCTGGCTGGATTCCTTGCCCCCACACCGTTGACTGCACTAACTGTGAGTACTTTCCACCCTGTTTGCTTTTGGGTCAACGGGCGGTGATCCTGCCTAAAACTGATGATTTGCCTTCTTGCTATGGCTGCCTGTTGAACCTAACTCTAATTGCTATTTGCTGCCCCCCCTTGCTCACTGACTTCAGTGCCCCCACTTGAGGTTACAGTTAAACTGCTGCACCCCTCCTGGAAACCCGTGCCTGGAAACCCATGCCTGCTCACTCTTCTGTGGGGGTCCCCCGGCACTGCTGTCCTGGGGTCCTGGGGTTTTTTGGGGGAGGGGGGGGGATTTTTTTGGTTTTTCTTTTTTTTTTTGTGTTTTGGTTTTTGTAACACACAAGTTTTCGGCCCCTGACAAGCTCAGGTGAAACTTTATTAAGCAAAAAAAAAAAAATATATATATATATATATTTTTTTTTATTGTTCTGCTTCCATTACATGTCCCAGGAACTTTGTATTCCCGTTGGATGTCGCTTAACCTGCAGAGGGGTCCATGGAGACTTTTACCCCTTGCCTCACCCTTATCTGATTCATACAGCCCCACTGCTTCTTCTGATTTGAGGGAGGAGTCGGCGGAGGAGGGAGGACGTGCTCACTTGGACACCCCCGGTTGAGATCCGGTGGGCTCCAGCTCGCCTTTTGGCCTTATCCCCCCTTTTGCAGCCCGTGTGCTGAGTTGGGTTTGGGGAATGGAAGCTCTTCCCGGTTTTGGGGGAAAGAGCAGGGTGGGGGGTTATTGCCCTTTTTGGGCTTTTTTGGTTTTGTTTTTTGTTCATTTGTTTTAAGTTTAGATGTTTTATTGCTTATGTAATATTTAACACACTGTACTGCTTTATTTTCATTGGGGTGTGGGATTCTGTTCTTGTCCGGATTTCACCGCCAGGTCGCCTGAGCTTTTCACTACTGAATCCTATTTTTCCCTTAAAATTTGGCCACCTTGTCGGCTCTTAATATTCTGTCTTGGAACACCAGGGGCCTCAACTCTCCGGTCAAGAGATCACTGGTGTTTCAATTCATAAAATCACATAGTCCCCACATATGTATTCTTCAAGAGACCCACCTGGTGGGTAGTAGAACCCTAGCTCTCAAGAAACCGTGGGTGGGCAGTCACTATCATGCTACCTACTCTACCTTTGCTAGAGGGGTGAGCATCCTGGTTAATAAATCATTGCCGTTTAAGCTCCTTGACCTGGCGCTGGACCCGGACGGCCGTTATGTCATTGTTCATGCCAGAATCCTATCTCAGACTTGGTCTATTGTGGGCTTATACCTGACGCTGTTGAATAAAATAACGGCTATCTTGGCTGATTTTGCCGCAGACCACATGATGCTGCTGGGGGATTTTAAATTGGCCCCTGATCCAGGTGTCGACAGACTGGCGGGTGCGGGTCCCCTCAGCCCTGGGTTGTCAACCTGGGCGGCAACCTACGGCTTGACAGACGTCTGGAGGTGGAGACACCCTCGGGTGTGGGCCTACACCTGCCACTCTGCTTCACACGGTTCCTTCTCCCGAATTGATTTGGCCTTCGCTGGTCAATCGACCCTGTCCAAGGTCAGGGACGTTAGGATTAGTGATGAGCCGAACACCCCCGGGTTCGGTTCGCACCAGAACCCGCGAACGGACCGAAAGTTCGCACGAACATTAGAACCCTATTAAATACAATGGATGTGAACGTTCGGATTCTAAAGTGCTAATTATAACGACTATTATCCATGTTATTGTCCGAAACAGAGTTTGGGAACCCGGCTTCTGCACCAGGGGACATGTATCAATGCAAAAAGAAGTTTTAAAAACGGACGTTTTCCGGGAGCAGTCATTTTAATGATGCATAAAGTGAAAAAAAAAAAGTCAAATATTCCTTTAAATATTGTACCTGGGGGGTGTCTAAAGTATGCCTGTGAAGTGCCACGTGTTTCCCGTGTTTAGAACTGTCCCTGCACAAAATAACATTTCTAAAGGGAAAAAAGTCATTTAAAACTGCTTGCGGCTTTAATGCAATGTGTGGTCCCGGTAATATGGATGAAAATCTTTAGGAAAAATGGCATAGCTACCCCATCAACCCCCCCCCCCCCCCTACCCCAGCCCATTACCAGCCCCTTTGGGTCTTGTATGGATATTAAGGGGAACCCCGCACACAAAAACAAAAAGGACCTATATACTCTGAACAGCCGTATACAGGCGGTGCATACAAGACAGGGACTGTAGGTTTGTTCTTATGTAGAATCTGTTTATAATTTTGAACAGCTGCATTGTTTAAGTGGAGCTCCATGGCAAATTCCTTTTTTTTAGTTTTTTGTAAAACATAGGGAACGGTTATCACCCCTGTCACATTTTTTTTGCTGTCTGTGCCCCTGTTCAGAACATTTCACCTCACTTTGCGTCCCAATGACAACTGTTTTTGAAATGTGGTGTTTTTATTGAAACAAGGATTGGTGATAAAGCATCAGTAGAGAGGAGACACCTTTCTCCCATATTAATTCTTACAGGAGAGAATTTTCCTTCCTAGGGGTAGATTTCCTCTCACTTCCTGTTGTCTTCTTCCGTTTGCAAGTAGTAGTCGTTTGTAAGTTGGATGTTTGAAAGTAGGGACCTGCCGTATATACTCTGCAGAAATTGGCCCCTTAGGTGTTGGTGTTGGCACAACACTGTAAGCACTCACAGTTACTCTTGGTGGGTGCTGGAACGCCCTGCTGTCAACTATTATATCAGGAATTGTAATAACATATAATTGTTGATCAGTGGTAGTAAAAATTGGGCCTTTGATGGTGGTGCTGGTGCCCCAACACTGTAAGGCCTGACAGTTACTCTTGGTGGGCGCAGCAATGGGCCCTGCTGTGAATTATTAGATCAAGAATTGTAATTGCATGCCCCTGTTGAACAGGGGCTGAAAAATTAGGCCTTTGGTGGTGGTGGTGGTGGTGATGGTGGTGCTGGTGCCACAACACTGTAAGGCCTGACAGTTACTCTTGGTGGGCGCAGCAATGGGCCCTGCTGTGAATTATTAGATCAAGAATTGTAATTGCATGCCCCTGTTGAACAGGGGCTGAAAAATTAGGCCTTTGGTGGTGGTGGTGGTGGTGGTGGTGGTGGTGGTGATGGTGGTGCTGGTGCTGGTGCCACAACACTGTAAGGCCTGACAGTTACTCTTGGTGGGCGCAGCAATGGTCCCTGCTGTGAATTATTAGATCAATAATTATAATTGCATGCCCCTGTTGAACAGGGGCTTAAAAATTGGGCCTTTGGTGGTGGTGGTGGTGGTGATGGTGGTGCTGGTGCCACAACACTGTAAGGCCTGACAGTTACTCTTGGTGGGCGCAGCAATGGGCCCTGCTGTGAATTATTAGATCAATAATTATAATTGCATGCCCCTGTTGAACAGGGGCTGAAAAATTGGGCCTTAGGCACTGGTGGCACAACACTGCAACCCCTCACAGATACTGTACTTGGAGCACAGCAATGAGGCCTGTTGCAAAGTATTGCATCAAAAATTTTAATTACACGCCCCTGTTAAACAGGGGCTGAAAAATTGGGCCTTAGCCACTGGTGGCGTCACCCATAAACCAAAATGATCTTCCAAGCTATCATCGTTAATCGTATCATTGAGGAGGAGGAGGAGGATAGCCAGTCAACATAACAGCACAGGCACTCAGCATCAGCATCAGTCTTGAAGGGATGTGACATTTTAAAATCAATTAGTCTGTTATATCAGCATCTGGTGTGTGGTAGCTGGTGGTGATCCAAGACTGGTTCATCTTGATGAAAGTCAGTCGATCAACCGAGTCGGTGGACAGGCGCACCCTGTGATCCGTGACAAATCCTCCAGCAGCACTGAATGTGCGTTCTGAAAGAACGCTGGATGCAGGACAGGCCAGTAGCTCAATTGCATACTGTGCAAGCTCTGGCCAGTGATCCATCCTCAAGACCCAGTAAGCCAGAGGATTTTCGGTGGGGAAGGTGTCCAAGTCTGACCTTGCCCCTAGGTATTCCTGCACCATGTATATCAGACGCTGGCGATGGTTGCTGGAACCGATCATACTTTGGGGCTGCGGACTAAAGAATTGTCTGAACGCATCGGTCAGACGGCCACCTTCCCCACCGCTCCTTCTTTGACTGCCCGAAGCCTCAGCAACTCGTTGTCCAGGACCAGGAGTTTGTAACCTCCCAGTCTCTGGGAACGCGTTGCACAGACCTTTCTGCAAGGCCTCCCGGAGTTGTCTCATCCTCTGCTCCCTCTGCGACGGTACGATAAGGTCCGCAACCTTACCCTTGTACCGTGGATCAAGGAGAGTGGCCAGCCAGTAATGGTCCCTCTCCTTGATCCGAAGAATACGAGGATCCTTCCGCAGACTTTGCAGGATCAGGGAGGCCATGCAGCGTAGGTTAGCTGAGGCATTCAGTCCGGAGTCCTCTGGGTCACTAAGGACGACATGATCCGCAGCCACCTCCTCCCAGCCACGTACAAGTCCACTGGTTTCTTGGGACTGTAAATCATCCCTAAAAGACTGCTGCTGATGATGCTGAGTGCCAGCCTCCACCTCCATGCTGACACAATCCTCCTCCTCCTCCTCCTCCTCCTCCTCCTCCTCCTCTTCCTGTGCGATGTCGTGGGACAGAAGGAACACTGTCTGGGTAAAGGGGGCCTTGAGAGGCAAGGAAGTCCTCCTCTTCCTGCCTCTGTTCTGCCTCAAGTGCCCTGTCCATTATTCCACGCAGCGTGTGCTCCAACAGGTGGACAAGAGGTACAGTGTCACTGATGCATGCACTGTCACTGCTCACCATCCTCGTGGCCTCCTCAAATGGTGCCAGGACAGTGCATGCATCCCTGATCATGCCCCACTGGCGTGGTGAAAAAAACCCGAGCTCCCCTGACCCTGTCCTGGTGCCGTAGTCGCACAGGTACTCATTGATGGCCCTCTGCTGCGTGTGCAGCCGCTGCAGCATGGCCAACGTTGAGTTCCACCTGGTGGGCATGTCACATATAAGGCGGTTCTTGGGCAGGTTCAACTCCTTTTGAAGCTCAGCCAGGCGAGCACTGGCATTATAAGATCTGCGGAAATGCACACAGACTTTCCTGGCCTGCCTCAGGACATCCTGTAAGCCCGGGTACCTGCCCAAGAACCGCTGCACCACCAGGTTAAGGACGTGAGCCATACAGGGCACATGGGTCAGTTGTCCCTGTCGGAGGGCGGAGAGGAGGTTGGTGCCATTGTCGCAAACCACCATTCCTGGCTTAAGCTGGCGTGGCGTCAACCACCTCTCGGCCTGCCCCTGCAGAGCAGACAGGACCTCTGCCCCAGTGTGGCTCCTGTCCCCCAAACACACCAGCGCAAGCACGGCATGGCATCTTTTTGCCTGCGTACTTGCGTAGCCCCTTGAAAGCCTACGGAGCACCGCTGGTTCCAAGGACAAACCACAGGAAGAGGCCATGGAGGAAGAAGAAGAGGAGGGGGTGGAGGAGAGAGGTGTGTCACAACCAGTAGTAGCATTTTGGAGGCGTGGCGGTGGAACAACCTCCAACACTACTGCACCTTGTCCTGCATCCTTCCCAGCTGCCAAAAGAGTGACCCAATGGGCCGTGAAAGAAAGGTAACGTCCCTGTCCATGCCTGCTGGACCATGAGTCAGCGGTAATATGCACCTTACCGCTGACCGCCCTGTCCAGCGAGGCCAAGACATTGCCTTCCACATGCCTGTAGAGAGCCGGAATAGCCTTCCGTGCGAAAAAGTGTCGTTTGGGAACCTGCCACTGAGGAACCGCACATTGCACAAACTCACGGAAGGGGGCCGAGTCTACCAACTGAAAAGGCAGCAGTTGAAGCGCTAGCAATTTAGCCAAGCTAGCATTCAACCGCTGGGCATGTGGATGGCTGGGAGTGAACTTCTTTCGACGGTCCAGCAGCTGGGGCAGGGAAATTTGTCTGCTAGAATCGGACGTTGGTGTACTGCTAGCAGAGTGCCCGCAAGTACTTGCCTGTGACACACCTAATTCTACACCTTCATTCCTCTCAGAGCAGGTTTCAGAGAGGAGTGAAGGTATAGTGGGGTTGGAGATCCCAGCAGATGCGGTGCAAGAAGAGGTCAGCTTTGTTCTTTGGTGTGGGTCTTTAAGGTAGGCTTGCCAACAAGCTGCATGGCAGGTCAACATATGTCTGATCAAGCATGTGGTGCCCAAGCGGCTGATGTTTTGGCCACGCGATATACGCTTGAGACATATGTTGCAAACAGCAGCTGTGCGATCTGATGCACTCGCCTCAAAAAAGGCCCACACCAAAGAACTTTTTGCATGACGGGCAGAGGCAGCGCCCTGCACAGGCGGAGCTCTGCGGTGTGATTCCGTCGGTGTGCTGCCCATACGCTGGCCACTCAAGGGCATCCTGCCTCGTTGGAGATGTGCCTCCTCCTCATCCTCCTCCTCCTCCTCTCTCCTATTAGGCACCCACGTGGAGTCAGTGACCTCATCATCCCCTCCCTCCTCATCACTGGAGCCAATCTGGCAATATGCTGCAGCTGCTGGAGCATGACTGCCAGATTGGTGTCCTTCTTGAGCATCCCCTCTCTCTGCTCTCACGCTGCTGCCTTCCTCTAGCTGGGTATCATCATCAGATCCTTCGAAACGCTGGGCATCCTCCTGGAGCATGTACCCAACACTGTGCTCAAACAGTTCGGGGGACTCCTCAGGAGGAGGGCATGGTGGGTCTAGGGAAGGATTGACTAATGAAGATAATGATACCAGAGAAGAGGACGCTTTGGCAGCTGCTTTGCCAGTACCCTGAGCCTGGGTGAGAGAGGATGAGGAGGATGAGGTGGGCTTGGTCATCCACTCTACCAAGTCTTCGGCATGATGTGGCTCAACATGTCCAGCTGCCGAAAACAAGGACAAGCGTGTCCCATGGCCATGTGCTGATGACAATGCACCGCGTACACGACCAGCACTGTTGCCCCCAGACACAGAGCCTGCTTGCCCTCTTTTTTTGCCTCCTGACTGTCTGCCTCTCCTTGGTTGCCTTCCAGACATTTTAATGGATGGCCTGCAGGGAGATGGGAAAAACAGCAATAAGGGCTACCTTCAGGTGTATACTGTGCAGGAGGCTTAGCAACAATGACACTGACACTGTCCCCTGCCTATCCTTCTCTGTCCCTAAACACAAGGATTGAAAATATGGTTCCGTAAAATAGTTTTAGAACAGAATAGCACACTGACACTTTCCCTCACTGTCCTACTCTGTCCCTCCCTACAAACAAGATTTAGCACAGAATAGCACACTGCTAATTTCTACGAGTGTCCTTCTCTGTCCCTAAACTCAAGGATTGAAAATATGGAACAGCAAATTTGGTTTAGAACAGAACAGCACACTGTCAGTTTCACTCACTGTACCTCTCTGTCCCTCAACTCAAGGATTGAAAATATGGTTCAGCAAAATAATTTTAGAACAGAATAGCACACTGACACTTTCCCTCACTGTACCTCTCTGTCCCTCAACTCAAGGATTGAAAATATGGAACAGCAAATTTGGTTTAGAACAGAACAGCACACTGTCAGTTTCACTCACTGTACCTCTCTGTCCCTCAACTCAAGGATTGAAAATATGGTTCAGCAAAATAATTTTAGAACAGAATAGCACACTGACACTTTCCCTCACTGTACCTCTCTGTCCCTCAACTCAAGGATTGAAAATATGGAACAGCAAATTTGGTTTAGAACAGAACAGCACACTGTCAGTTTCACTCACTGTACCTCTCTGTCCCTCAACTCAAGGATTGAAAATATGGTTCAGCAAAATAATTTTAGAACAGAATAGCACACTGACACTTTCCCTCACTGTACCTCTCTGTCCCTCAACTCAAGGATTGAAAATATGGAACAGCAAATTTGGTTTAGAACAGAACAGCACACTGTCAGTTTCACTCACTGTACCTCTCTGTCCCTCAACTCAAGGATTGAAAATATGGTCCAGCAAAATAGTTTTAGAACAGAATAGCACACTGACACTTTCCCTCACTGTACCTCTCTGTCCCTCAACTCAAGGATTGAAAATATGGAACAGCAAATTTGGTTTAGAACAGAACAGCACACTGTCAGTTTCACTCACTGTACCTCTCTGTCCCTCAACTCAAGGATTGAAAATATGGTTCAGCAAAATAGTTTTAGAACAGAATAGCACACTGACACTTTCCCTCACTGTACCTCTCTGTCCCTCAACTCAAGGATTGAAAATATGGAACAGCAAATTTGGTTTAGAACAGAACAGCACACTGTCAGTTTCACTCACTGTACCTCTCTGTCCCTCAACTCAAGGATTGAAAATATGGTTCAGCAAAAGTTTTAG
This sequence comes from Rana muscosa, assembly GCA_029206835.1. NCBI lineage: Eukaryota > Metazoa > Chordata > Amphibia > Anura > Ranidae > Rana > Rana muscosa. The sequence goes on from CM055118.1 coordinate 161,267,176, forward strand.
AACAGAATAGCACACTGACACTTTCCCTCACTGTACCTCTCTGTCCCTCAACTCAAGGATTGAAAATATGGAACAGCAAATTTGGTTTAGAACAGAACAGCACACTGTCAGTTTCACTCACTTTACCTCTCTGTCCCTCAACTCAAGGATTGAAAATATGGTTCAGCAAAATAGTTTTAGAACAGAATAGCACACTGACACTTTCCCTCACTGTACCTCTCTGTCCCTCAACTCAAGGATTGAAAATATGGAACAGCAAATTTGGTTTAGAACAGAACAGCACACTGTCAGTTTCACTCACTGTACCTCTCTGTCCCTCAACTCAAGGATTGAAAATATGGTTCAGCAAAATAGTTTTAGAACAGAATAGCACACTGACACTTTCCCTCACTGTACCTCTCTGTCCCTCAACTCAAGGATTGAAAATATGGAACAGCAAATTTGGTTTAGAACAGAACAGCACACTGTCAGTTTCACTCACTGTACCTCTCTGTCCCTCAATTCAAGGATTGAAAATATGGTTCAGCAAAATAGTTTTAGAACAGAATAGCACACTGACACTTTCCCTCACTGTACCTCTCTGTCCCTCAACTCAAGGATTGAAAATATGGAACAGCAAATTTGGTTTAGAACAGAACAGCACACTGTCAGTTTCACTCACTGTACCTCTCTGTCCCTCAACTCAAGGATTGAAAATATGGAACAGCAAATTTGGTCTAGAACAGAACAGCACACTGTCAGTTTCACTCATTGTACCTCTCTGTCCCTCAACTCAAGGATTGAAAATATGGTTCAGCAAAATAATTTTAGAACAGAATAGCACACTGACACTTTCCCTCACTGTACCTCTCTATCCCTCAACTCAAGGATTGAAAATATGGAACAGCAAATTTGGTTTAGAACAGAACAGCACACTGTCAGTTTCACTCACTGTACCTCTCTGTCCCTCAACTCAAGGATTGAAAATATGGAACAGCAAATTTGGTTTAGAACAGAACAGCACACTGTCAGTTTCACTCACTGTACCTCTCTGTCCCTCAACTCAAGGATTGAAAATATGGTTCAGCAAAATAATTTTAGAACAGAATAGCACACTGACACTTTCCCTCACTGTACCTCTCTGTCCCTCAACTCAAGGATTGAAAATATGGAACAGCAAATTTGGTTTAGAACAGAACAGCACACTGTCAGTTTCACTCACTGTACCTCTCTGTCCCTCAACTCAAGGATTGAAAATATGGTTCAGCAAAATAATTTTAGAACAGAATAGCACACTGACACTTTCCCTCACTGTACCTCTCTGTCCCTCAACTCAAGGATTGAAAATATGGAACAGCAAATTTGGTTTAGAACAGAACAGCACACTGTCAGTTTCACTCACTGTACCTCTCTGTCCCTCAACTCAAGGATTGAAAATATGGTTCAGCAAAATAGTTTTAGAACAGAATAGCACACTGACACTTTCCCTCACTGTACCTCTCTGTCCCTCAACTCAAGGATTGAAAATATGGAACAGCAAATTTGGTTTAGAACAGAACAGCACACTGTCAGTTTCACTCACTTTACCTCTCTGTCCCTCAACTCAAGGATTGAAAATATGGTTCAGCAAAATAGTTTTAGAACAGAATAGCACACTGACACTTTCCCTCACTGTACCTCTCTGTCCCTCAACTCAACGATTGAAAATATGGAACAGCAAATTTGGTTTAGAACAGAACAGCACACTGTCAGTTTCACTCACTGTACCTCTCTGTCCCTCAACTCAAGGATTGAAAATATGGTTCAGCAAAATAGTTTTAGAACAGAATAGCACACTGACACTTTCCCTCACTGTCCTACTCTGTCCCTCCCTACAAACAAGATTTAGCACAGAATAGCACACTGATAATTTCTACGAGTGTCCTTCCCTGTCCCTAAACTCAAGGATTGAAAATATGGAACAGCAAAATTGGTTTCGAACAGAATAGCACACTGACACTTTCCCTCACTGTACCTCTCTGTCCCTACAAACAAGATTTAGCACAAAATAGCACACTGACACTTTCCCTCACTGTACCTCTCTGTCCCTACAAACAAGATTTAGCACAAAATAGCACACTGACACTTTCCCTCACTGTACCTCTCTGTCCCTAAACTCAAGGATTGAAAATATGGTTCAGCAAGATTGGTTTAGAACAGAATAGCACACTGACACTTTCCCTCACTGTACCTCTCTGTCCCTACAAACAAGGATTAGCACAGAATAGCACACTGTCACTGACACTCTCCCTACCTATCCTTATCTGTCCCTAAACACAAGGAATCCAGGATTATGTAAAGGAAAAATAATGACACTGTCCCTGCCTATGCTTCTCTTTCCCTACTCCGGTCCGGAACACACTACACAAGGCCGCCGCGCTGGCGGCCTTTTATAGTGTGGGGCGTGTACTAAACCCCCTCAGCAATAATTGGCCACAGGCATCCTGCCTGTGGCCAATCATTGCTCACCTCGCTGCTGGCGCTATGATTGGCCAAGCATGCGGGGTCACAGTGCATGCTTGGCCAATCACAGCGCCTGGATGACACTGCGATGGCGTAGTGCATTGTGGGCCGTTCGCGTCACTCGAATTTGGCGCGAACGGCCCAAATCGTTCGATCTTCGTCGAACGATCGAACAGCCGATGTTCGAGTCGAACGTATGTTCGACTCGAACACGAAGCTCATCCCTAGTTAGGATACTGCCTGGAGGTATTTCTGACCATGCTCCACTGTTGGTGTGTGTGGGTAACCCAGGGTCCCCGAGCAGGCTGTGGCGGCTATCGCGGTTTTGGATCTCAGATCAGGACGTGGACTCCCGGTTCTCCGGGGCGATGGGGGAGTTTTGGGCAGTTAACCCGGACTCTTCCTCGCCCTTGGAGGTGTGGGACGCCTTCAAGGCATTTACCAGGGGTCAGTATCAGGCCATCATAGCTAGGATTAGAAAGGACAGACGGTCTGCTCTGGTTGACACCGAATCGGCAGCTAGTACCCAGGAAGCGCTTTTCATTCGAATGCGTGACCCCCAAGACTACATCAGACTTCAGACTATGACCAGAGAGGCTCTCTCCATCCGGACGTCCCTGACTCAGAAGAGACTTCTCGCTCAATCCCATCGTATATTCGAACAGGGTGAGAGATCTGGTAGGCTCCTTGCTTGGCTCTCCAGGGAGCACTCGGGTGGGTTCAGCATTCCCCACATCCTAGGACCTAATGGTGATCTCCTTTACACCTCTGAAGAGATCAACAAATGTTTTGTCGCCTACTACCAGTCGCTCTACACTTCCAAAGTGACGTTCAGGGATGACGAACTGGTTGGCTACCTTGACGAGGTTGACGTTCCTGTCCTGACTGACAAATACAGGGATGGCCTGGACAGGCCTATCTCCCTGGACAAGATACTTAAAGCTCTGAAATCTATGCAACCGGGCAAGACACCTGGCCCGGACGGGATTCCTGTAGAGCTCTACAAACAATACCCTGACACCCTGGCCCCTGGGCTTCTTACAATGCTGACGGCTGCTGAACAACTGCATTCACTTCCGCACTCCATGAGTGATGCGGTCATCATTGTTATTCCGAAGCCGGGTAAAGACCCTTCATTATGCCCCTCCTATAGGCCAATCCCCCTGTTGAATGTCGACGCTAAATTACTGGCCAAGGTTCTGGCAAATAGATTAAATGCGGTCATAACGGCACTAGTGCACCCCGATCAAACGGGATTCATGCCGGGTAGGGGCACAGACATAAATCTCAGAAGATTATTTACCCACATAACCAGGGCGGATGGGGTGGGGCAGAGTCTCGTGGCCTCTCTGGACGCCGAGAAGGCCTTCGACTCTGTTGAGTGGAGGTACTTGTGGGCGGTTCTTTCTAAATGGGTGAAACTACTATATGCGGCTCCCCAGGCCAGGGTATACACCAATGCGTGTCTCTCGGAACCGTTCCCGCTGGGTCGTGGCACGTGTCAGGGCTGTCCCCTATCTCCGGGCCTGTTGGCCCTGGCGATAGAGCCCCTGGCTGCCCTTATCAGGGCGGATGCTGAGATAAGAGGTATACAGGTTGGGACTCTCCACGAAAAAATCTCCCTTTACGCAGATGAGACCTTGCTATACTTGGCAGACTCTTCTGCTTCCCTTGATAGAGTCTTGACCCAATTTGATTGATTTAGCGGTTTTTCGGGGGTATCCATCAATTGGGACAAATCTGAACTGTTCTCGCTCCATCTTTCCCCCATCATGTCCAACTCCCAGACGCGACTTAATTGGGTGGCGGAAATTAAATATTTGGGGATAAAGGTCACAGCCGACTTGGGGAAGTATATGGCCCGTAATATTCACCCTCTTATGCAGCAGGTCACCATCAAATGTGCGGCGTGGCGCTCCCTTCCCCGGACTCCTGTGGGCCGGGTTAATCTCCTCAAAATGGTGCTACTTCCCAAGTTCCTGTACTTTTTCAGGAACACCCCCGTCCACATCCCCAAGACATTTTTCCGGAAGCTGGAGGGACAGTTGGGGACTTTCATCTGGGCCGGGGGGACTCCCAGGGTGGCGAGGCGGACACTCCACCTCCCCCTTTCTGGTGGTGGTTTGGCACTTCCCAACTTTCAAATTTATTACTGGGCAGCCGTTTTGGTCACTGTCCGTTGGTGGTTCTCCCAGCCCAGAGTGAATCCGGCGGTTACGTTGGAGGCTGCTGTACTCGGGTCGTATGCCGCTTTTAGCAATCTTGCATTTAGAGGTGAACGGGCCGCCCCCTCTGTTACTACCCCCATGAAGACCACGATTAGAGCCTGGCGCGAAGCCAGAGTCATTTACGCAAAACCCTCTCATGTTTCCCCTCATACGCCCCTTTGGGGCAACCCTACCCTCCCCCACTTCCACTCCCTACCAGATCCCTCAGTGTGGGCTGGGAAAGGAATAATGACCCTGAAACACATAGTCAGGGAGGGCAAACTTATGAGCTTCCAAGACATGAGGGCCCGGTATTCGCTCCCGGCGAGATGGGCATTCCGCTATTGGCAGCTGAAGCATGCATTCGCCGCCCAATTCCCGGACGTACTAACGATGGAGTCGGACTCCGTTGAGCGTCTCCTGACTTCCAGTGCAATGGGACGGCCCCTCTCCTCCCTGTACCTCTACCTGACGGTAGCCTACGACACCAAGCTGACCAAGACCCTTCTGAAATGGCGGGCTGATCTGCCCGATCTTGATGACGAGACCTGGGAGGACTGTGTGTCCACGTATACACCGACCCTAATAGCGGCTAGAGACAGATTTATACAGTTCAAGTTTTTGCACAGGGCCTACTTCACCCCGCTACGGTTGGCCTGAATTTTTTCGGATAGGGACCGTCTCTGCCCTAGGTGTAGGCGGGAGGATGGCTCCTTCTGGCACATGGTTTTGGTCGTGCCAGGAGATCCAACCTTTCTGGACACAGGTGGTGGACACCTTGAGCGCGGTTTCCGGCCTCAAGGTCCCCTTAGACCCCCTGACCCTTCTCCTGAGCCACCTGGCTGAAAATCTAGGGGACAGATACACCAAACTTTTTCTAACTTTCTCCCTGTTCTATGCTAGACGTGAAATTCTTCTCAAATGGAAGTCGGGGGATCCGCCTAGACTGGAATCCTGGACTACTACTGTCAACTCAGTGCTGCCCCTTTACAGACTTACTTATGAGAGCAGACAGTGCCCAGCGAAGTTTGATAAGATCTGGTCGGGTTGGATTGATGCTAATGGTTGAGGTAGACCGCCAGGGGGCTCACATGGTTATATATTCGAACATGCCTGCCTTTTTCTTTTGCCCATCCCCCCCAAATATGGGATTTACCTGTCTATTTTCCTGGTTTGGTAATCTGGTTAGGGTATCTACAATAATCATGCTGATTAACTACCCTAGTTGAAGATGGGGACTGGTTACCCTCCCTACTGTGGGAAGTTGCGTGCTTTGCTTGTAACTCGGGTATATTGCTTAAAGCGGAGGTTCCGCGGTATATACTTTTTTTTTTTTACATTGCATTGGTTGAGTATTACTTTCTCATGTATTTACTCACGTCTCAGATGTTTCCCAGTCTCCCCAGTCAGAATCAGTTCTAAATTAGAACTTATAAAAATCCCCTTTGTAAGTTGCCATTTTGCTTGTGGGCATTGTGAAGCCCACAAGCAAATACTTCCGGGAAGCATGAATGCTTTTCTCCCACTGCACTGTTGCCATCACAACGGACACATACTGTGAAGTTGTTATGGGGGGGGGTGCGGGGGGAGCCGCCGCGGGATGTGCTTTTTCTTTTCACATTCTACAGTTCACCGCGGGGGGGGGGGGGATGGGGGGCGCCGCTGCGAGATGTGTTTTCTTTTTACATTTTACAGGTCATCAGGGGGGGGGGGGGGATGGGGGGTGCCGCGCCGCTGCGAGATGTGTTTTCTTTTCACATTCCACAGTGAAATCAGCGCTCCTGTCTCCTATACTCTGGCTCCTGTCCTGTATGCTAACATCAGCTGCAGCTCAGAACGAGCGCTCTGAAGCTGTCAAGCTGATGAAGCTGATGACGAGGTGGTGAATTGTCTCCTGGGAAAGCATGACACTGCACTCCCAGGAGGCATTGGGGCGCTGGGGAAAGTAAAGGAACGCCCACTCCCGCGGCAGGGATACCAGGAAGTGTCCCTATTTAACCACTTAACGACTGCTCACTGTATATATACGTCGGCACAATGGCACCGACAGGCACAATCACGTAGAGCATACGTGATTGCCTTTGTACAGTTGGGGGGTCCGATCGGACCCCCCTTCTGTACAGTGAGCGGTCGGAATTCGTCTGGGAGCGTTCCGAGATGGGGGGGGCGGCCGTTCGATTCCGACCACCCCCCGCGATCGCTCCCGGTAATAGAAATGCCCCCTCTGTCTGTGTAATGTTTACACAGACCGAGAAAGCAGGAGGAAGTGATGTCATCTCCTGTGCGGCGCTCACATATACCGAGCGTCGTACAAGAGAAGACACACAGGTCAGTGCACTAACACTACACTAACACCAGCACACATAGGCACATAAATCGCCCCCCCAGGCCCCCCCAGATCACCCCCCAGCCCCCCCCCCAGCCCCCAGTCACAGTGTCACTGATTGCAGTGACCATTTATTTACTGATCACTGCAATCAGTGACATTTGTGACTGTAAAAGTGTCACTACATTTAGTTTTAGGTCCAGTGTAGCCCCCTAACCCCCCCTAATAAAGGTTTAACCCCTTGATCACCCCCCAGATAACCCTTTCACCCCCTAGCACCGCCGTCGCTTGGCGATCATTTTTCTGATCGCTGTCTTGGCGTCGGTGATGCAGATCGGTACCCAGTAATTTTTTTTAGGTTCGCCGCAGGTTTTTATAGCGTCGGGTACCCCCATAAATTATCTAATAAAGGTTTAACCCCCTTGATCACCCCCCAGGTAACCCTTTCACCCCCTATCACCACTGTCACTAAGCGATCATTTTTCTGATCGCTGTCTTGGCGTCGGTGATGCAGGTCGGTACCCAGTAATTTTTTTAGGTTCGCCGCAGGTTTTTATAGCGTCAGGTACCCCCATAAAATATCTAATAAAGGTTTAACCCCCTTGATCGCCCCCCAGGTAACCCTTTCACCCCCTATCACCACTGTCGCTAAGCGATCATTTTTCTGATCGCTGTCTTAGCGTCGGTGATGCAGATCGGTAGCCAGTAATTTTTTTTAGGTTCGCCGCAGGTTTTTATAGCGTCAGGTACCCCCATATATTATCTAATAAAGGTTTAACCCCCTAATTGCCCCTAGTTAACCCTTTCACCAGTAATCATCATATAAGTGTTACGGGTGACGCTGGTTAGTTAGTTTGCTTTTTATAGTGTCAGGGCACCCGCCGTATATAACCCAATAAAGGTTTAACCCCCTGATCGCCCGGCGGGTGATATCAATTAGGTTTTAGCGTCAGAGAGGGTCTGCGTCACACCCCAGGCAGCGTCAGGTTAGTGCCAGTAACGCTAACACCCACGCCTGAAGCATACACCCCCCTTAGTGGTATAGTATCTGAACAGATCAATATCTGATCTGATCAGATCTATACTAGCGTCCCCAGCAGTTTAGGGTTCCCAAAAACGCAGTGTTAGCGGGATCAGCCCAGATACCTGCTGGCACCTGCGTTTTGCCCCTCCGTCCAGCCCAGGCCACCCAAGTGCAGTATCGATCGATCACTGTCACTTACAAAACACAACACACATAACTGCAGCGTTCGCAGAGACAGGCCTGATCCCTGCGACTCCAGTGCTTTAGGAGGTGATTTCACCACCACAGTTAAAAAAAAAAAAGCAAATATGCCGAAGCATTGGGGCAGCAGGGGCGGAGGAGCGATTTTGCTCCTAATGCCGCGTACATACGGTCGAAATTCCGACGGAGGCTTGCCCGTGGAAAAGTCCGACCATGTGTGTGCGGCATAACTTTTTTGCGGGAGGATGCCCCCATGCTTCGGCATATATAAATGGTGCATGTATGCCCATCATTAGAAGTGGGTGGATGAAGGGCGGTATTCTAATGGTGGGCATACCCACCGATCAATCTCTTTTTTCGTTCAGCCACCTGGCTGCATGAAAAAAAAAGATTACAATACATGTCCAACAAGGACCAGCAACGTACTGGTATGTTGCTGGACTTTGAATGGTTATACCAGATTGATGCCTGCGGGTTTAGGTATCATTTTGGTATCATTCTTTTCAGCCAGCGGCCGGCTTTAATGTAAAAGCAACCCTAGTGGCTAATTAGCCTCTGGACTGCTTTTACAAGCAGTGGGAGGGAATGTCCCCCCCCCCCCCCCCCCGGATATAAAAAGCGCCATTGGGAAATTGGGAAAGCATTTTATCACACCGATCTTGGTGTGGTCAGATGCTTTGAGGGCAGAGGAAAGATCTAGGGTCTAGACCCCAGTTTTTTCAAAAAAAGAGTACCTGTCACTACCTATTACTATCATAGGGGATATTTACATTCCCTGAGATAACAATAAAAATGATAAAAAAAAAAAAAAATATGGAAGGAACAATTTAAAAATAAAATAAAAAAGCAAAATTAATAATAAAAAAAAAAAAAAAAAAAAAGCACCCCTGTCCTGCCCTGCTCTTGCCCAATGGCGAACGCAAGCGTCGGTCTGGCGTCATATGTAAACAGCAATTGCACCATGCATGTGAGGTATCACCGCGAAGGTCAGATCGAGGGCAGTAATTTTAGCAGTAGACCTCCTCTGTAAATCTAACGGGGTAACCTGTAAAGGCTTTTAAAAGCTTTTAAAAATGTATGTAGTTTGTCGCCAATGCGCGTTTGTGCGAAATTTTAAAGCATGTCGTGTTTGGTATCTATGTACTCGGCCTAAGATCATCTTTTTTATTTCATCAAACATTTGGGCAATATAGTGTGTTTTAGTGCATTAAAATAAAAAAAAGTGTATTTTTTCCCCAAAAAATGCGTTTGAAAAATCGCTGCGCAAATACTGTGTAGAAAAAAAAAATGCAACACCCACCATTTTATTCTGTAGGGCCTTTGCTTTAAAAATATATATAATGTTTGGGGGTTCAACATAATTTTCCTGCAAAAAAAAATATGTTTTCATGTAAACAAAAAGTGTCAGAAAGGGCTTTGTCTTCAAGTGGTTAGAAGAGTGGATGTAAGCTTCCTAATGTTGTGTATAAAATGCCAGAACAGTTCAAAACCCCCCCAAATGACCCCATTTTGGAAAGTAGACACCCCAAGCTATATACTGAGAGGCATGTCGAGTCCATGGAATATTTTATATGTTGACACAAGTTGCGGAAAAAATAATTTTTTTTTTTTTTTTTTTGCACAAAGTTGTCACTAAATGATATATTTCTCAAACATGCCATGGGCATATGTGGAATTACACCCCAAAATACATTCTGTTGCTTCTCCTGAGTACGGGGATACCACATGTGTGAGACTTTTTGGGAGCCTAGCCGCGTACGGGACCCCAAAATCCAATCACCGCCTTCAGGCTTTCTAAGGGTGTAAATTTTTGATTTCACTTCTCACTGCCTATCACAGTTTCGGAGGCCATGGAATGCCCAGATGGCACAAAACCCCCCCAAATGACCCCATTTTGGAAAGTAGACACCCCAAGCTATTTGCTGAGAGGTATTGTGAGTATTTTGCAGATCTCGCTTTTTGTCACAAAGTTTTGAAAATTGAAAAAAAAAATAAGAAAAAAAAAATTCTTTCTTCATTTTCAAAAACAAATGAGAGCTGTAAAATACTCACCATGCCTCTCAGCAAACAGCTTGGGGTGTCTACTTTCCAAAATGGGGTCATTTGGGGGGGTTTTGTGCTATTTTGGCATTTTATGGCCTTCGAAACTGTGATAGGTAGTGAGGAGTGAAATCAAAAATTTGTGCCTAGAAATCCTGAAGGCGGTGATTGGTTTTCGGGGTCCCGTACGCGGCTAGGCTCCTAAAAAGTCCCACACATGTGGTATCCCCGTACTCAGGAGAAGCAGCAAAATGTATTTTGGGGTGCAATTCCACATATAACCATGGCATGTGTGAGCAATATATCATTTAGTGACAACTTTTTGTATTTTTTTTTTTTTTTTTTGTCATTATTCAATCACTTGGGACAAAAAAAAAATATTCAATGGGCTCAACATGCCTCTCAGCAATTTCCTTGGGGTGTCTACTTTCCAAAATGGGGTCATTTGGGGGGGTTTTGTACTGCCCTGCCATTTTAGCACCTCAAGAAATGAGATAGGCAGTCATAAATTTAAAGCTGTGTAAATTCCAGAAAATGTACCCTAGTTTGTAAACGCTATAACTTTTGCGCAAACCGATAAATATACACTTATTGACATTTTTTTTACTAAAGACATGTGGCTGAATACATTTTGGCCTAAATGTATGACTAAAATTGAGTTTATTCGATTTTTCTTATAACAAAAAGTAGAAAATATAATTTTTTTTCAAAATTTTCGGTCTTTTTCCGTTTATATCGCAAAAAATAAAAATCGCAGAGGCAATCAAATACCATTAAAAGAAAGCTCTATTTGTGGGAAGAAAAGGACGCAAATTTTGTTTGGGTACAACATTGCATGTCCGCACAATTTACAGTTAAAGCAGTGCAGTGCAAAATTCTGAATTCACCTCTGGTCCTTTAGCTACCAAATGGTCCGGGGCTTAAGTGGTTAATACGAAATTCAAGTGTAGCGGGGTGTTCCCCTTTAATGCAGAGAGACAAGAAGTTCTAGGTGAGAGGTGACTCAGGAGGAAGTAGAGAAAATACATTGCTGGAGAGAGAGACTACATCACCCATAACCCCATTCTTCATATGTTCCACCGCAGAGACTCATGGGAGGGGTTATAAAAGGAGGAGGCGAGGCCGGGCTCGGCCTCTTTGGGGACACGAGACTTCACAGACGGATCCTCCTGTGCGGATGTGTCGGAGTGCAAGGCCTGAAGCCTGAGGCCTTGCTCTGCACCAAAGAGCCTTCCACCCTCCCCTCTGCGAGCCTGGGTGGCATCTGACTTTGTGAGCTACAGCCTTGTCGGATCGGGGGCCCGATCGTTGGAGAGATCGAGTGTGTGTGACACGACCGGTGGAGGTTTCCCGGACTTGATCCGTAGTCCGGCGGGTGAGAGGGCGTAAGCCCAGCTAAGATACTGTTGCTGTATATAGGCCTATAGACTGCCGTGGCCTACAAGTTATTTTCATACCCCTTGGATTACAAAGTTATACTCTGTTTAAAGTGCACCACCATTACAGACCTGCCGGTGAAGAAAGAAGGACTAAGTTAAATATTAGAACCAGGCCTGGTGGGGATTCTAGCGTGTTTGATTACTGCGCCATAGGGCACTTAGTTAACGGTCGCCCGTATGGCGCACCTGTAGCGTGTGTTACTATATAGTGTGTTAGAGTGGCAGGACGCTGCCCTTAGGAGTGATTATCTTGAACTGTGATTACTGTTACCCCTTTATCCATATTGAGAATCAATGAGTAAAACACTTTACCTATTACAATTCATTACTGTGTCCTTGCTTAGTTATTCTATTGCATAGGACATATCATTGATTGTTAGTACTAGCTGTGCCAGAAGGGGGTAGAGCCTATTGCCGGGGGTTGGCGGAGCTGCACTCAGGGCCCAAATCTAATTCTGCGGCCTCCTTAGTTGGAGGTATCGCTACACGTGGGGGTTCTCGTCCGGGATCCTGATACAGCAAGCGAACACGCCAAAAGACCGGCATGGACCCACTAGAAGTAGGACAGTGGTACACAATGGCTGGCGCAGATCCGGCCGCGGCGGCAGTTATTGAACTCCCGGGGATCTGGCAAAGAGATGCGATAAAGCAGTTAATGACATCCCTATCACCATGCCAGAAATCATGGGTGATGGATGTGAGACCACATGCTTAGTGTACATACGCATTAATAGAGTGGAAAGACGAAATTCCAGAGCATTTTAAAAGCCAGAGCATACAAGCTATGGATGGGCAGACCTACCATCTGACACATGCGCTGCCACATAAGGGAGATCGGTTCCAAATAAGAAAGTCATCATCTCCACAGATACCTTCCCCACCATCCCCTAAGGCACAAGAGCAGGAGGATACAGAGAGTCCCAGATCATCACCGGCCACCCTCAGCACAGAACTATGCGCTGTACTGGGAGAGATTGTGGCCCAGTGCAAGAAGAATCCCACAGATTACCCAATATCGGGGTACAGAAAGCTCCGGATATTCTCAGGGAGAAAACCTGTGCCCTCAGGGGAAGAAGGATTTGAGGAGTGGCTAGATGGCACCACTCAGGCCTTAGAGGAATGGGAAGTTCCAGAACGCAGCAAGAAACAACGAATTGCTGAAAGTTTGAAGGGGCCTGCTCTGGATGCCATACGCAACCTGAAGATGAGCAGGAAAGACTGTACTGCACAGGACTACTTGGACATCTTGCAGAATGTGTTCGGTGGGACAGAAAAAGTTACCGAGCTCACCTATCAGCTGGAGCACTGCTACCAGAAAACAGGAGAGAAACTGTCAGAATATATGGGACGTCTAGACAAGATCCTGCATAGAATTATTCTGAAGAAGGGGATCGACCCAGGGAAGGTAGACGAGGCCCGGGCTCAGCAGATATTGAGGGGAGCTCAGCCCCTGGATCCTATTGCATTGGCGCTGCGCACCCGACAGGACGGGAAGAACCTGGAATACCCCGACCTCATTCGAATGGTCAGAGAGGAAGAGGCCATGTGGGAGGAGAAAAAGAGGGAACAGCCAGTCGAGCCAACCAAACCTCTGGTGGTGATGGTCAGCCCGGCCATGACCCCCGAAAGAGATGCAGAAGTGGACACCCTGAAATCGCAGATGTCCCAAGTGTTGGAGATACTGACCTCTTTGATGGAGAAAGATCAAAGGAAACCAGAAAAGAAAAGTCCAAGAAAGGAGTTGTTCCCGAATACCTCAGCGCCCGCTTCTCTACAGGATCGTGAAGAAGAGGTGATTTGTTACAACTGCGGAGGGATTGGTCATTTTGCAAACATATGTTCCAGTCCCAGGAAGAAAAAGATAAATAACCGCCAGCCGGCGGAAAACTTCAGAGGGCCCCGATGAAGGAGTCAACCGGGTGCCCATCATTTTCAGTGAGCTCCAAACTGAATGAAAAACAGAAGAAGAGAGAAAATAGAACACCTCAGAGGAAACCCAACATTCTCCAACAGAGATACACCGCAGAGAAAGGGGGCAAGACCCCTCAGAAGAGACACAGCACTCCCCAGAGGGGGTGCACACCTATGAAAAATAACAGTATCCCTCAGCGGGTTCCTACACCCATAAAAAGGGGGGAAGTCAATGCATACCAGGCTCAAGAAAGGTTCAAGTCCAAAGGGAATAGGACAAGAGAGAGTCCAAAAGGAAAAGGTCTGAAGAAGGCGACCCCTGCCGGGCCATATCCGGAGAAGCTGGTTGGCCCATCCCCTATAGTGCCCATTCAAGTGGAGGGAGTCTACACCAGGGCCCTCTTGGATACCGGGGCACAAGTGACCCTACTATACCGGGACTTCTACGATAGGCACTTGAGTCATCTGCCTATCCAGAAGATAGAAGAGCTGGAAATATGGGGAATTGGAACCCAGAGTTTCCCTTACGACGGCTATCTTCCCATCAAGATGACCTTTGACCCATCCGTGGCTGGGAAGGCCGAAGTGTTTGACACCCTGGCAGTCGTGTGCCCTAGGCCGCCTGGAGCCAACAAGAATTCCCTTATAATAGGGACGAACACGGACCTGGTCCGAAGACTCCTGACCCCTCTAGTAAAAGAAGAGGGGCGAACAGCCACCAAGATCCATCCCATGCTGAAGACGGCCTACCAACGGCTGGTCCAAGAGCAGGAGACCCCTGGAGAAGGGATAGGGAAGGTGTGGAGACTTGGAAGAGAAGGGGTAGTGTTGCAGCCCGGCGAAGTAACCTGTCTCAGAGCCACTGTGAAGCTTACTTGGGAGCAGCCTGGTCCCTTTGTCGTGCTGGAGTCAGACCCAAGGGGTGAGTCCTCAGGTCTGGAAGTGATACCGGAAGTGATTCCGCTGAAGGTCCTGAAGAAGGCCCATTGTAGAGTTCCAGTGAGTGTTAGGAACACTACCAGAGACCCCATGGAAATCCCAGCCAGAATGCTGCTAGGCCAGGTGAGCCCTGCGGCCCCTGTTACCCTGTCAGAAGTGAAGAGGACAGGTGAAGGAGGAGATGCTTGAGAGAAGCTGTCCATGGAAAACCCGAATCTGCCAGGAGCTTGGAAAGAGAGAGCCAAGGCCCAGTTGAATAGATGGGAGAAGATCTTCTCTAAGGATGAGTTCGATGTGGGGTGTGCAAGGAGTGCCACCCATCGGATCCGCCTCCAGGAAGACAAGCCCTTCCGAGAGAGGGTCAGGCGGGTCCCCCTAGCAGATCTGGAGGATCTAAGGGAACAACTTGCAGAACTCAAGAGGACTGGTGTGATACGGGAGTCCAGAAGCCCCTATGCCTCTCCCATCGTGGTGGTCAGAAAGAAGAATGGATCATTGAGGCTCTGTATCGACTACAGGACTCTCAACAGGAGAACCATACCTGACCAATACACCACTCCGAGGATAGAGGATGCCCTACAGAGCTTGTCTGGAGCTAAATGGTTCAGCGTTATGGATCTCAAGAGCGGGTACTATCAGATTCCTATGCACCCAGAAGACAGGGAGAAGACAGCCTTCATAACCCCAGTAGGGTTCTTTGAATTCAACCGGATGCCCCAAGGTCTGTCTGGAGCCCCAGCGACTTTCCAACGTCTCATGGAGAAGACTGTAGGAGACATGAACCTTATTGAAGTCCTTGTATACCTGGACGATGTCATTGTCTTTGGGAGAACCTTGGAAGAACACGAAAGGAGGCTGGAAAAAGTGTTGAGAAGACTCAGTGAGGAAGGACTCAAGCTTTCGCCTGAGAAGTGTCGGTTCTATCAGTCTTCTGTGAACTATCTGGGGCACATAGTGTCTGAAGAAGGGGTGGCCACAGACCCTGAGAAATTGGAGGCAGTTACCTCCTGGCCACGACCCACCACAGTAACTGAACTCAGATCCTTCTTGGGGTTCTGCTCCTATTACAGGAGGTTTGTGGAAGGATTCGCCCGAATTGCCAGGCCATTGAATGAACTACTCAAGACCGAGGGGGAAGAGGACGACTCAGGGCCCAGGAAGCCGGGAGAGTCAGTCAGAGATCAGTGGAACCAGAAGTGTGAAGAGGCCTTCCAGGCATTAAAGGAGAGCCTAACCACTGCCCCAGTCTTGGCCTATGCAGACCCAACCAAGCCCTATGAACTACACGTAGATGCTAGTCATGACGGTCTGGGAGGAGTACTTTACCAAGAACACGAGGAACAACTACGGCCTGTTGCCTACGTGAGCAGGAGCCTGACCCCCTCTGAGAAGAACTACCCCACTCACAAGCTGGAGTTCCTGGCCCTTAAGTGGGCGGTAGTAGACAAGCTTAAAGACTACCTGTATGGGGCGGAATTCACTGTGAAGACCGATAACAACCCCCTTACCTACCTTTTCACCACGGCCAAGCTGGACGCCACTGGACACAGGTGGCTGGCCGCACTTTCTGGATTCAACTTCAGCCTAAAGTATAGGCCAGGGACTGGGAATCGAGATGCAGACGCTCTGTCCAGGAGATCTCATTCTCTCACCAGTGACGTAGAAGATTGGACCCAAGTGGCACCGGACGGGGTGCGGGCCCTTTGTCAAGGAGCTGAATTCCAAGCTCGAGGAGGTTCCAGAGGAAATAGGAGTTACCATGGTGGGAGTCCCCAAACACTACTGTGGAGTAGCTCAACTGGGAGAGGACAACCTGCCAAGACTGTCCAAGAAGGAGTTGAGGTGTGACCAATTGGAAGACCCCATGGGGAGATTGGTCCTGGAGGCCCTGGAGAATCAGGATCCAAACAGACTCATGCGTCAACCTTCAAGAGAAGCTCGCCTGCTGAGGAAAGAGTGGGACAGGTTGCAGTTACATCAGGGAGTTGTCTACCGAAGGGGCCCCTCTGATGACTCAGAAGATAAGTGGCAACTGTTCCTCCCAGAGAAATATCGAGAGACTGTTCTGATTGCCCTGCATGACAACCATGGCCACCTAGGGGCTGAAAGGACCTTTCAACTTGTCAGAAGTCGGTTCTATTGGCCCTGCATGAGGGCAGAGATAGAAGAGTACTGCCACTCATGTGCACGGTGCGTCCAGAGGAAGACTTTACCCCATCAAGCTGCCCCAATGGGCCATCTACAGAGTCAAGGCCCAATGGATCTGGTATGCATTGATTTTCTCTGCCTCGAACCCGACCTGAGTGGACTAGGAAATGTTCTGGTGATAACCGACCATTTCACCCGGTATGCCCAGGCTTTCCCCACCAAAGATCAGAAGGCCTCCACCGTGGCCAAGGTACTTATGGAGAAGTATTTTGTTCATTATGGGCTGCCACAGAGACTCCATTCAGACCAAGGGAGGGACTTCGAGAGTAAGCTGATCCAGAAGCTCTTGGATTTGTTGGGAATTAAGAAGACTCGAACTACACCTTACCATCCTCAGGGAGATGCTCAGCCGGAAAGGTTCAACCGAACCTTGCTCAACATGTTGGGGACTCTGGAAAGCGAGAAAAAGCAACATTGGAGCCAACACATAGCAGCCATAGTACATGCTTACAACTGCACCATCAGTGATGCTACAGGCTACTCCCCATATCGACTCATGTTTGGGAGAGAAGCGAGACTACCGGTGGACTTGGCCTTTGGCACCTCTCTGGACCATTCTTCAGCCACATCCCACAAAGGATATGTGGACAGGCTCAGACACAGCCTGAAAGTAGCCTATGAACAAGCTCAAGCGGCTTCAGACCAAAGGGGAGCTCGAAATAAAAGAAACTTCGACTTGAAGGTCCGGGTACAAGACCTACAGCCCGGGGATCGAGTACTGTTACGCAATCTGGGGGTCCCTGGAAAGCACAAACTTGCAGACAGATGGAGATCTGAACCCTATGTCATCTGCAGGAAGTTGCCGGGCCTACCTGTCTATACGTTGAAGCCAGAGGGAAAGGTAGGCCCCCTGAAGACGTGGCATCGAAACCACCTTCTCCCACTTGCTGAGGCAGTTAGAATACCCCCCGTGGGAGACTCCCCTGAACCGGCCTCTATCCTGGATACTCCTAGGCCAAACACTCGGTCGCAGACCTCCCAAGCTGAAGATGGAGAGGCCTCTCAACTTAGTGGAAGTGAGGAGGGAGAACTTGATTGGCTGTGGCCTTCCCCAACTCCAGGAACTTCTACCATAGATCTTCCAACCACTGAAGATACCACAGATGGAACACTGAACCCAGAAGCCACAGAGTTCATCCCATCTAGTCCTTCAACAGATTACTGGGGAGATGCCCATGATAGTTGCTCAGAGAAAGAGGAGCCTGTGGCGCCAGAGCCAGAAATCCCAAGAGAGCAAAGGGCTCGAAGAGTCATCCGGCCTCCTAAGAAGCTGACCTACCCACAAATGGGGAACAGCAAAGAAGACTCTGTAGTTACTGCTAGGAGGAATGCTGAAAATCCAGATCCCTCCACTGTCCATTTGGTGGAGGGCAACCCCAGCTCACTCTCTGGCACAGTTAGGCAGGCCACCCATGATAATGTGACCTGTGGACAAGGGAATTCTCCCCCTCAGTTTTGGTGGGAATCCCCTATGCCAACATCGTTTGCAGAATTGTCTAGAGTTGTACATAGTTTTTATTAAAAGTTTATCTTTGGGGACCAAAGAGTTCAAGTGGGGGGAGTGTGTAGCGGGGTGTTCCCCTTTAATGCAGAGAGACAAGAAGTTCTAGGTGAGAGGTGACTCAGGAGGAAGTAGAGAAAATACATTGCTGGAGAGAGAGAGAGAGACTACATCACCCATAACCCCATTCTTCATATGTTCCACCGCAGAGACTCATGGGAGGGGTTATAAAAGGAGGAGGCGAGGCCGGGCTCGGCCTCTTTGGGGACACGAGACTTCACAGACGGATCCTCCTGTGCGGATGTGTCGGAGTGCAAGGCCTGAAGCCTGAGGCCTTGCTCTGCACCAAAGAGCCTTCCACCCTCCCCTCTGCGAGCCTGGGTGGCATCTGACTTTGTGAGCTACAGCCTTGTCGGATCGGGGGCCCGATCGTTGGAGAGATCGAGTGTGTGTGACACGACCGGTGGAGGTTTCCCGGACTTGATCCGTAGTCCGGCGGGTGAGAGGGCGTAAGCCCAGCTAAGATACTGTTGCTGTATATAGGCCTATAGACTGCCGTGGCCTACAAGTTATTTTCATACCCCTTGGATTACAAAGTTATACTCTGTTTAAAGTGCACCACCATTACAGACCTGCCGGTGAAGAAAGAAGGACTAAGTTAAATATTAGAACCAGGCCTGGTGGGGATTCTAGCGTGTTTGATTACTGCGCCATAGGGCACTTAGTTAACGGTCGCCCGTATGGCGCACCTGTAGCGTGTGTTACTATATAGTGTGGCAGGACGCTGCCCTTAGGAGTGATTATCTTGAACTGTGATTACTGTTACCCCTTTATCCATATTGAGAATCAATGAGTAAAACACTTTACCTATTACAATTCATTACTGTGTCCTTGCTTAGTTATTCTATTGCATAGGACATATCATTGATTGTTAGTACTAGCTGTGCCAGAAGGGGGTAGAGCCTATTGCCGGGGGTTGGCGGAGCTGCACTCAGGGCCCAAATCTAATTCTGCGGCCTCCTTAGTTGGAGGTATCGCTACACAAGGTAAATAAAAAAACGACGAAGATAATTATTTGCCAAATGTTGTTATAAATGTTATACTGATTGGGATGAGCAAATGTTTAGATTTAGGGTGAACCTCCGCTTTAACCTTATTAAGTCTGCTGTAACTGTCTGATTGCGATTTCTTCTGCATGTGTTACTGTAATCCTGTTTTGTCTTTCAATAAAACATCTCTGTTAAAAAAAAAAAAATGTTACATTATATTTGCAAAAATCATGTTCGCTCCAATCTATCTAGTCTACATACAAATTCATACAAAATCATACAATCTAAACATATCCAATGCTGTTGGATCATAGGAAAACAGAGATATATTTGTATATTTGCTACTACACACTCATTGGATCTGTTTTTTTTTTTTCTTTTAATAACTTTAAACATAGCAAGTTCAGTACTTTAAAGCAGCAAGGAGGGAGTTGGATTGGGATAGAAGGGTAATAACTTGGGGGGATCTATCAAGGTAAGTTCAAAGATCCAATGTTTTTCACATTTACAAAAAAAAATAAAAAAATTGGTGGGATGAAGAGGGGGGGGGGGGGGGTAACACTAAATAGCAGTCTAGGAAACAGTTTTTTTTTTTTTTAAAGATGTTTTTTATTATTATTTTCATTGTAACAAGAAAAATACACCATGAGGTTTTATATCTTAATGCATTTTTTGTTTTTAAGGTAAAAAACCTTCCACTGTCTGTTCCTTCCACCCCTCCCTAAACACTCACCTGCGCCCTCTCTTGATCCAGCCTTGTGCTGGCTGCAATTCTTCTCTCCCCTCTCTCTGCTCTCACAAGCTGCACTGTCATTGGTTCCTGATGCTGCCAATCAAATACTGGGGGGGTGAGCTGCGCTGTGTGTGTCTATGAACACACTAAGCTTTTGCTCGGGAGCTCACCAACACGTATACCCCCATAGCATACAGCTTGCTATGGGGGCACGCACACGCAGGAGAGGGGGAGCAGAGAGTGCTGGCGGGGGACCCCAATAGAGGAGGTAAGGGTCTGCACTGTACAATATCATTGCACAGAGCAGGTAAGTATAACATTTTTATTATTTTATTTAAAAAATGAAGGGCTAACAACCACTTTAACCACTTAAAGCGGAGTTCCACCCAAAAATTTAACTTCCGCTATTTGGAATCCTCCCCCCCTCCGGTGTCACATTTGGCACCTTTCAGGGGGGAGGAGGGAGCAGATACCTGTGACCTACGCCACGTCCGGTGCCTACTCCATCGACCCCCCGCTGTCTTCTGGGAGACACACAGGTCCCAAAAGACAGCAGGGACAAGTGGGATAGCGCAGTAGGGAACCAGGAAGTGAAAACCTTCCTGATTCCCTTACCGAAGATGGCGGCGCCTCCACCCGAGAGCCGAGGGAGAGATTGGCTTCAGGTGCCCAGGACAGGTAAGTGTTCATATATTAAAAGTCAGCAGCTGCTGTATTTGTAGCTACTGGCTTTTAATATTTTAAAATAGTTGACAGCTACAGTGCAGCTTGATAACTCTGGGAGGGTGTACATTGACGTCCTCCCAGAATCGCACGCCCACACAGGAGCCCGCGCGTCCACACGGGAGTATCCGTGACTGGACCCGGAGTAATCACCAATCATGGTGAATGGCTGCTGACAGAGCGATCACTTGTAAACAAACCGGCGTCATGTCCGCTCCCTCTCTCCCCTCTCTATACCGATCGGTACAGTGTGAGAGGAGAGGGGGAGAGATTGGTTGCAGCAGCGCTGTGGGCTGGATCTATAGTGCCCACAGTGCTGCTCTGTGCCCATTGCAGCCTCATCTATCCATCCATACTCAGCCATCCCTCTGTCATGCTCATCCATGCTCAGCCATCCATACTCAGCAATACTCGTCCATTCATCCATACTCAGCCATCCACACCCAGCAATAATCATCCATCCATGCTCAGCCATCCCTCTGTCATACTCATCAATCCATCAATGCTCAGCCATCCATACTCAGCAATACTCATCCATCCATCCATGCTCAGCCATCCAATCCACCCCCAGCCATACTCAGCGATACCCAGCTGTACTCAGCCATACTCAGCCATACTCAGCAATACCCAGCCATACTCAGCAAAACCCAGCCATACTCGGCAATACCCAGCCATACTCGGCAATACCCAGCCATACTCGGCCATACCCAGCCATACCCAGCCATACCCAACCATACTCAGCCGTACCCAGCCATACCCAACAGTACTCAGCCGTACTCAGCTGTACTCAGCCATCCCATCCATACTCAGCCATCCACATTTATGACTCAACCATCCCCATTTATGCTCATCCATGCCACATCAGTTCTCATCCATGCCACTACAGTGCCTCACAAAAGTGTAATTGGTAGTCAAATTAGATTTGAGAAATGTATGCCCCTAGAACACCTGATAGTGCTTCCGGGATGTTGGGCCTCTGTATGTGGCCAGGCTGTAAAAAAGTCTCCCACACGTGGTATCACCATACTCAGGAGGAGTAGGAGAATCTATTTTGGGGTGTAATTTTTGGTATGTACATGCTATGTGTTAAAAATATTGTATAAATGGACAACTTTGTGTAAAAAAAAAATGCGTTTTAATTTTCTTTCCACATTTTTCAAAAACTTGTAGAAAAAAATAACATGTTCAAAAGACTCATTATGCCTCATAGATTATACGTTGGGGTGTTTTCTTTCCAAAATGGGGTAATTTTTGGGGCATTTCCATTGTCCTGGTTCTCCAGTGCCTTCAAAAGTGCAAGAGGTAGTCAGGAAATTAGATGTGTAATTTATGCTCCTAGAACACCTGAAGGTGCATGTTGGACCTCTCTATGTGGCCATGCTGTGTAAAAGTCTCACACATATGGTATCACCATACTCAGGAGGAGTATCAGAATGTATTTTGGGGTGTAATTTGTGGTATGTATATTCTGTGTGTGAGAAATAACCTGCTAATATTGAAATTTTGTGTGAAAAAAAAGAAAATCAAAAAAAATCTTTATTTTGCAAAGAATTGTGGGAAAAAAATTACAACTTCAAAAAACTCACCATGCCTCTTACTAAAAACATTGGAATGACTACTTTCCAAAAAGGGGTCATTTGGGGTGTATTTGTACTTTCCTGGCATGTTAGGGTCTCAAGAAATTAGATAGGCCGTCAGTACTTTAGGTGTGATCAATTTTCAGTGATTGGCACCATAGCTTGTGGACTCTATGGCCCCTTTCACACTTATACGACTTGTCCCACGATTTGTGATGGCAAAGTAGCATGACAAGTCGTTTCCCATGATTTCCAAATACAAACAATCATATTAGTACGACTTCAAGTCGTTCCGACTTCAAAGTAGTCCCTGCACTACTTTGGTCCGATTTTGATGCCACTTACACAGGCATTCCTTGAAATCGCGGCCGCGAATCGCGGTAAAATTGCGCGACTTTGAAGTCGCACAAGTGTGAAAGGGGCCTATAACTTTCACAAAGACCAAATAATATACACCAATTTTGGTTATTTTTTTACCAAAGATATGTAGCAGTATAAATTTTGGCCAAAATTTATGAAGAAAAATTACTAATTTGCTAAATTTTATAACCGAAACAAAGAAAATGCTTTTTCTTTTTACAGCATTTTCAGTCTTTTTTCTTTTATAGCTAAAAAAAAACAAAAAAAAACTCAGCAGTGATAAAATACCACCAAAAGAAAGCTCTATTTGTGTGAAAAAAAGGACAAAAATGTCACATGGGTACAGTGTTGCATGACTGAGTAATTGTCATTCAAAATGTGAGAGCGCCGAATGCTGAAAATGGTTAGGAAGAGGTTTTAAGTGCCCAGTGGTCAAGTGGGGTAAGGGAAGAGAGAAAGAAGAAAAAAAAAAAAGGGGGTTGGTGTAGGGAGTGAGTGGAAGGCAACTGAGGGGAGTAGACGTTATCTGTCATTGGTGTAAAAAGGGTGTTCATCTGTTATGATTTTTAAAAGTTTGGATTAAATCACTCTACGATCTGTAAGATGTCATTTGGATCGAGTTAATGTTTGCCAGCTGTAGGCTAAAGCTATCTTGTCACAACTGGATCAGTTATAAGGATCACACTTGCAATGCTTAGTTTTGGGGAGGCAGAACATTCCCCACAATCCTTTGCCATTCAGTAGTGTTCTCATCTGTGTATGGGATGATGTGCTTCTGTATTGACGTTAGCATTATTAGTATTTATCGAGTGATTAATATTTATTATTCAACACACCTCTCTCTGCCCTCTTGGCTTGTACCCAGCTAGTGAGGTCACACTAAGGCAGATCAGGTTTCTGCCATGGGAGAGTCGCCACTTTTGACTGTACGGGAACAGAGCCCAGTCACTTCTCTATCCCTTCTGTCACCTGCCCTATGATCAATCACTCAGGCTTTTCTCTGACTCTCAGTACTGAGAAACAGAACAAAAGCCTTGGCTATGGAACAAGGTGTTAAGGTTCACCTGTCGTGGCAGTTGAGCATACAAAGACTTGACAGATGGAAAATGTACTGTGTGCCACGCTGGGATAAATGATATCATTTGTCATAGTCATCGTGTTGAGATCTGCATCTCCTTTTTAATAATTTTTTTGTTTTGGCAAAACATACATTTATTAGGAATATGAAGTGTTGGGGTAACATACATGTAGCGGGGTCTCTAAATTTAGGTGGGACACCCAGGTGTGTACGTATGGGAATAGTGGACCATTTGTGTTCGTGGAGGATTGGAGGATTGGACTGTCCCCTGAAACCGGGGATGTCTGGTCACCCTATCACTGTGTCCATGCCTCACTGTGTCCATACCTCAATGTGCCCATGCCTCACTGTGCCCATGCCTCACTGTGCCTCACTGTGCCCATTAGTGGTGCAACGGATCGGTGACGATCCGTGATCCGAACGGGTCACCCCGTTCGGATCGGCACACACCGCGATCCGCGGAGCGATCCGCGGAGCGATCCGCGGCCTCGGCCTTACGAAAGGCCGCGGCTTCGGCCTAGCTCCGGAGCCGCGGCCATCTTGGTACACCCGGCGGCGGCCGCCGCCTTGTGCGTGCTGACGTCATCACCCCTCACCCTCGCTGCTCGTGGATCTGAACTGGCCGGCGGGAGAGTAAGGTAAGTGGGGGAGATGCCCATTACAGGGGGAGAAGATTGTGGATATTACAGGGGGAGAAGATTGTAGATATTACAGGGGGAGAAGATTGTGGATATTACAGGGGGAGAAGATTGTGGATATTACAGGGGGAGAAGATTGTGGATATTACAGGGGGGGGGGGAGATTGTGGATATTACAGGGGGGAAGATTGTGGATATTACAGGGGGGGAAGATTATGGATATTACGGGGGGGGGGAGATTGTGGATATTACAGGGGGGAAGATTATGGATATTACAGTGAGGGGGAAATTACATGGATATTAATTTATTTATTTTTTTGCCGATCCGAAAATGATCCGATCCGTGACCCCTGATCCGAGGATCAATCCGATCTGTGAGTTTTTTGATCCGTTGCACCCCTAGTGCCCATGCCTCACTGTGCCCATGCCTCACTGTCCATGACTAGACTTACGTTTAACATGGGAGTATATGGAAGGGGTGCCCAGCTTTGAAAAATCGGTGCTCCCCGGCCGTAAACTTTGCACACTTGTAGAGGAAGAGTGGGTCTACATTTGTGCCAAGTTTGGGGTCCAGGGGACCTACGGACGGCCGCTACCTCGTCCCCAAAGTTCGGGAGAGCAGGGGCAAAAAGGTGACTTGAGTATAAGCCGAGGGGGGCATTTTAAGCACAAAAAAATGTGATGAAAAACTCGGCTTATACTCGAGTATATACGGTATACTATGGCTCTGAATGCAACTTACTATAAACCTGTTGAATGAGCATTTATTGTTGTTTCTTCAACCTAAATCAGTTTTTGCTACTTTTAGGCCTTGTAATTAAAGATTGCTTTTAGTTTATAAAGCAACTTCACAGTTACCGTTACATACATATGAATCACAGGTGTCAAACACAAGGCCCGCGGGCTGAATTCGGCCCTCCAGGCCATTTCATGTGGCCCTCGCACCTCTCCTGCAGCCCTCCTCTGGTCCTCCTCCAGACCCTTACTTTCTGCTTTCAAGCAATGCATCCAGCTTCTTCTCAGCAGCAGCATAAGGAAAGGGCGGTACACTGTGATGTAAGGGAGGGTGGGGGACTTAACTTCTGATGGTGGGGTGGCTCTTGACATCTAATGTAAGGGGAGGGGATGCGCTGGACATCTAATCTTACATATTCAACCGGCCCTTTTGAGGGCAACCATAATGCTGATGCGGCCCACGATGAAATTGAGTTTGACGCCACTGGCTTAGATAATCGGACATAGGATGGTCTGTGGTGTGATGAGATGATACTCACCCCCAGCTGTGTGGAAGAATGCCACAAGACAGAATATTCTATCAGTGCAGCATACTACATTATCTGTGAATTATTTGCACAGTGTGTTTGGCGGTTAGTGGATTTCCCCAATGTGAAGGTGTGTCCCTGAGCGCTGCTCACACACACAGAGGGGGTGGGGTAGGCTGGTGCTGTACCTCATATGCTGGAAGGTAGACAACATGAGTCACATGTGGCTGGCATGCTTTGTAACGCATTATACACAGATATATAATTAACCCTAGGTCAGCAAAAGATTATAATTTCTCCTGACACCTCCTTCAACCTGCCTGTGTCTGGATATGGTCCTTTAGCACCCAAGATAAAAAAGCCAAAGTACGCCTCCCACTTTATGAATTGTGAACTACTTCAACAACATAGGTTGGAGACCTTGCCTATTTTGCGCCCCCCTTCTGCTGAAGAGCCCAAAACAGATGTAGCGGGGTGTTCCCCTTTAATGCAGAGAGACAAGAAGTTCCAGGTGAGAGGTGAGTCGGGAGGAAGTAAAGAGACATTACTGGAAGTGAAAGCAGAGGAGAGAGAGAGACTACATCTCCCAGTACATCTTGCAGCACCCAGGGTGCATTGCTCCGGAACAGAGACTGCTGGGGCAGACTTTATAAAGGGGAGGTGGAGTTTGTTCGGTCTCTTTGGACACCCCCTCTCCTAGCAAGAGGATCTCTGTGCTGAACTGCTGTGTGCACAAGGCCTGAAGCCTGGGCCTTGTGCTCCTTTCCAAAGAGCCCTCTGCCAGCCTGGCAGAACCTTAGAGACATCTTCTCATCCTTGCTGCAGTACACCAGAAGGATTGAAGACTTGGATGTCGGTGGATTCCTGTTCCTAGACGAATCGATGGAGGAAACGGACTTGGACTTGTCCGGGTGGTGAGAGCTGTTTAAAGACAGATACTTTATCTTTACTATTCGTTGGGATTACAAAGTTGTTCTTCAAGTGCACCACCGAAAAGATTGCTAGCGAATATTGTTTCACTGAACTTCCATTTAGATCAGTCAGGCCTGACTGCATAGGTAGACATTGCTGGGTGTTAGTCTACCCATGAGGGGAAGTAGCTGTAAAAGGGCAGCGCTAGAGTTGCATAGCAATACTTTATTATTCTGATTACTCTGTTTATCTTTATTACTGTTTATTGCAGGGATCTGCAACTTATAATACTGTTGTTTATTACTTGCCCATTAGCCTCAGTAAAATATCTAGGTCAAGTACATTGGTGTCAGTTTCACTTACTTTAATAGAAGTTTTAAAGTATATCACTGTGTGTGTTTGCCATAGGACTGCGTCACCTAAAGTTGCGGTCACGCGGTCCTATCTCCCCTTACTAGCTGTGCCAGTGGGGGGTTGAGCATATTGCCGGGGGTTGGCGGAGCTGTCTTCAGGGCCCAAGTAAATCTGCGGCCTTCTTAGTTGGAGGTATCGCTACACAGACATCTCTTCTGTCCACCCAAAATAAGATACTTCAAGGATATTTGCAGCATACAGCTCTCTCTTAAATTTCATAAATCAGCATAGGTTTCTTCAGCAGTGCATGTTGCAGGTCCTGTCCTTTTGGCGCCCTCTTCTGCTGAAGCACCCAAAGTACCTGACTCTTCTGCTACTTACCCAGAAAAACCCAAACTATATTCTGCAGGGTGACAACATAATAGGATCTCCTGGGCACTGGCGTAGCGTGGGGGGGGGGGGGCAGGGGGTGCAGTCGCACCGGGCGCAACATTTAGGGGGGCGCCCGGCAGTATGTGTCCCAGTGGCTGCCTCCTAAATGTACTGTGTCCCCGTGTCCCCATGCCCGCCGCCATGTTCAGTCTCAGGCGCCCTGTGATTGGGCATATGAGGTCATGTGCGGCGGTGGGGCTGGCCTGTCCACAATTGCGGTAGATCCTGGAGTCCCGCCTTCGCCCAATCACAGGGTGCAGGAGACTGAACATGGGTGGAGGCGGGACGCCAGGATCTACCGCGATCGTGGACAGGGCAGCCCCGCCGCCGCACATGACCCCATACGCCCAATCACAGGGCGCCTGAGATTGAACATGGTGGCGGGGAATATCGCTGATCAGAGGCTGCAAAGCAGGTGCCGAACATGGCAAGCCGGATTACTTCAGCAAGGTACCGGGGATCGGGAGGAGGGCAGCCGCTGACACTCTTCCAGGCAGGCTGAGCCAATGCTGGGGAGGAAGGAGAGCACAGAGCTGGGAATAGAGTGCAGGCAGCAGGGGGTGGAGGAGAGAGGAATGCGGGAGAGGGAAAGTCACAGCATGGAGGAGAAGAGAGGAATGGAGAGGAGAGGGGGAGCAGCCTGGAGGAGAGAGGGAGCAGCCTGGAGGAGAGAGGGAGCAGCCTGGAGGAGAGATGGAGGGAAGAGAGGAAAGACACACTTCTATATACACACGAATGGGACAGGAGGAAATCAGTGGAGCTGGGATTGTCACAGCCATGGGGGGGGGAACGACATGGAATCAGTGGGAGATGATATTAACAGGAGCTGGGACTGTCACATGAGATGAGGGGTCCATGGATGGGAGCTGAGAGGGGTCCATAAATAGGGGTACAACACACACAGGGACAGGAGAGAAAGTGGGTGGAGGCATGGACCCTTACTGTGTGTTCTATGAACAATGAGATCCGCAGGACTTCCACACACCAGCCCACTCCCCCCACCTGTCATACAGCTATGCCATCCTGGACATCACAATCCCAGTACCCCTCCACTACACCGCACAGCACACCTCCACTACACCGCACAGCACACCTCCACTACACCGCACACCTCCACTGCACCGCACAGCACACCTCCACTACACCGCACAGCACACCTCCACTGCACCGCACAGCACACCTCCACTGCACCGCACAGCACACCTCCACTACACCGCACAGCACACCTCCACTACACCGCACAGCACACCTCCACTGCACAGCACACCTCCACTGCACCGCACAGCACACCTCCACTACACCGCACAGCACACCTCCACTGCGCCGCACAGCACACCTCCACTGCACCGCACAGCACACCTCCACTGCACCGCACAGCACACCTCCACTGCACCGCACAGCACACCTCCACTACACCGCACAGCACACCTCCACTGCACCGCACAGCACACCTCCACTGCACCGCACAGCACACCTCCACTACACCGCACAGCACACCTCCACTGCACCGCACAGCACACCTCCACTGCACCGCACAGCACACCTCCACTGCACCGCACAGCACACCTCCACTACACCGCACAGCACACCTCCACTGCACCGCACAGCACACCTCCACTACACCGCACATCACACCTCCACTACACCGCACAGCACACCCGGCTCCACTACACCGCACAGCACACCTCCACTGCACCGCACAGCACACCTCCACTGCACCGCACATCACACCTCCACTGCACCGCACAGCACACCTCCACTGCACCGCACATCACACCTCCGCACAGCACACCTCCACTACACAGCACACCTCCACTACACCGCACAGCACACCTCCACTACACAGCACACCTCCACTACACAGCACACCTCCACTACACAGCACACCTCCACTACACCGCACAGCACACCTCCACTGCACCGCACAGCACACCTCCACTACACCGCACAGCACACCTCCACTACACCGCACAGCACACCTCCACTGCACCGCACAGCACACCTCCACTGCACAGCACAGCACACCTCCACTGCACCGCACAGCACACCTCCACTGCACCGCACAGCACACCTCCACTGCACCGCACAGCACACCTCCACTGCACCGCACAGCACACCTCCACTGCACCGCACAGCACACCTCCACAGCACACCTCCACTACACCGCACAGCACACCTCCACTGCACCGCACAGCACACCTCCACTGCACCGCACAGCACACCTCCACTGCACCGCACAGCACACCTCCACTACACAGCACACCTCCACTACACCGCACATCACACCTCCACTACACCGCACAGCACACCTCCACTACACCGCACAGCACACCTCCACTACACCGCACAGCACACCTCCACTACACCGCACAGCACACCTCCACTACACCGCACAGCACACCTCCACTGCACCGCACAGCACACCTCCACTGCACCGCACAGCACACCTCCACTGCACAGCACACCTCCACTATAAGGCGGGGGAGTCATTGGAAGGCGCCACAAAAATCTCCACCTACACCATATAGTCAGGGGCGGAGCCAATGGGGGTGTCAAAATTAGGTTTCAACTAGGGTGGCAAAAATCCTTGCACTGGCCCTGGTCAGTGTAGTGGTCAGTGTAGTACAGTGGTCAGTATAGTGGTTAGTGTGGTGGTCAGTGTGGGAATCAGGTAGGTCAGTGTAGTATAGTGGTCAGTGTGGGAATCAGGTAGGTCAGTGTGGTGGTCAGTGTGGGAATCAGGTAGGTCAGTGTAGTATAGTGGTCAGTGTAGTGGTCAGTGTGGGAATCAGGTAGGTCAGTGTGGTGGTCAGTGTGGGAATCAGGTAGGTCAGTGTAGTATAGTGGTCAGTGTAGTGGTCAGGGTGGGAATCAGGTAGGTCAGTGTAGTGGTCAGGGTGGGAATCAGGTAGGTCAGTGTAGTGTAGTGGTCAGTGTAGTGGTCAGTGTGGGAATCAGGTAGGTCAGTGTAGTGTAGTGGTCAGGGTGGGAATCAGGTAGGTCAGTGTAGTGGTCAGTGTGGGAATCAGGTAGGTCAGTGTAGTATAGTGGTCAGTGTGGGAATCAGGTAGGTCAGTGTAGTGTAGTGGCCAGTGTGGGAATCAGGTAGGTCAGTGTAGTGTAGTGGCCAGTGTGGGAATCAGGTAGGTCAGTGTAGTATAGTGGTCAGTGTAGTGGTCAGGGTGGGAATCAGGTAGGTCAGTGTAGTGTAGTGGTCAGTGGGAATCAGGTAGGTCAGTGTAGTATAGTGGTAAGTATAGGAATCAGGTAGGTCAGTGTAGTATAGTGGTCAGTGTAGTGGTCAGTGTGGGAATCAGGTAGGTCAGTGTAGTGTAGTGGTCAGTGTGGGAATCAGGTAGGTCAGTGTAGTATAGTGGTCAGTGTAGTGGTCAGTGTGGGAATCAGGTAGGTCAGTGTAGTGTAGTGGTAAGTATAGGAATCAGGTAGGTCAGTGTAGTGGTCAGTGTGGGAATCAGGTAGGTCAGTGTAGTATAGTGGTCAGTGTAGTGGTCAGTGTGGGAATCAGGTAGGTCAGTGTAGTGTAGTGGTAAGTGTAGGAATCAGGTAGGTCATTGTAGTGTAGTGGTCAGTGTGGGAATCAGGTAGGTCAGTGTAGTGGTCAGTGTAGTGGTCAGTGTGGGAATCAGGTAGGTCAGTGTAGTGTAGTGGTCAGTGTAGTGGTCAGTGTAGGAATCAGGTAGGTCAGTGTAGTGTAGTGGTCAGTGTAGGAATCAGGCTGGTCAATACTATTGTAGGAAGGGAAGGGACAGGACTCGGGGAGAGCTAAAAGTCCGCAGGTTAGGGGGGCGCAAATTACTTTCCTTGCCCTGGGTGCTGACAACCCACGCTACGCCACTGCTCCTAGGGCAACCTCTCTGAGCACTAGCCTGTGTGACCCTCTAAAGAAAGAATGGAGAGAGCCACATCTCTTTTGTGTTTCTCTTCTGTCTACCCCTTGGACCAGTCCTGCAACATGCTAGGACAAAATATTTAGCAGACGCCATGGTTGGAAACTGAATGGTACTCAAGAAGGATGTCAGGGCTCAGCTGCAGGCCTTTAAAAATTGTTCAAGATCCTTCTCCCAGAACACCGATATCATTATTGCCCTCAGACCTCTAGCTGAAGCTTATTGCTGGTTGTAGGCTCCAGTGATTCTGGGCAGGGATTGCCGCTCCAAACAGACTTACCCCTATAGGGAAAAAACCTCTCCAGGAACCGAGGGTGCTGGCAATGCACAAGGCAGTGGAGAAAAAAAAGAGGATATCTGGACAGCCGCACTCCAATCCAACGTGGCTTTTATTGGAAAAATGTGATAAAATAAAATAAAACAGGCACTACATGTCACACTCATAGCTGAGTAAGCACTTCTAAATGTGAAACGCGTTAGCTGTCCCTGTTATTTCATTGCTGTGACATGTAGTGCCTGTTTTTTTTATTTTATCACATTTTTCCAATAAAAGCCACGTTGGATTGGAGTGCGGCTGTCCAGATATCCTCTTTTTTTCTCCACTCCAGTGATTCTGGGCAGGGTACCCATGTTCATTGTGGGGCAGACAGCTCTCTAGTGCAAAAGTGAAAGTCAAAGTGGAAGTCAATTGGCTGCCATTTCAAGGTTATTCCTGTTCTACCTAGGTCTTTGTGAACTCAATATCTTCAGCGGTAAGCTATTTAAATTAATGTCAACCTAGCACCAGATATATTTTTTCATATTTTGTGCACCACACTAAGTAATGCGTATGTATAACACTTCCAGGTATTTATGACCATTTACAGAGTTCACAGTGGTCACCATAACAATGCCTTTATTTGCTTTTCTCTAAAGAAAGATGACACCATCTTTGTTGAGAAAAAATTTAAAGCAGAGTTCCACTCAAAAATGGAACGTTTTAAGTGATGGTGACCCCCTGACATGACACATTTGGCATGTCATTCTTCGGGCGGCGGGCACCCAGTTTCCACTTCCTCCCGGGGCTCCACGGCGCCGGAAGGAAGTTCACCTCTTCCCCTTCCCTCCCTGCAATCTTCTGGGACACGTCACAGGTCCCAGAAGATTTTTTTAAACATAAAGTTTATCTAGTTTTAACAAACAAACAAGGAATAAATCAAGGTACAAAGACAAAGGTCCCAGAAGATTGCCCGGCCATTCACAGAGCAAATTGCGGCTTGCGCGTGTGCAGTGCGTGCCCGGCTGTGAAGCCACAGCTGGGCACCCACAGTTACAATGCCGGCGCCGCAGAGAGGAGGGGGAGAGGAGCGGGGCTTCGTTCGCCTGCATCGCTGGACTGTGGGACAGGTAAGTGTGCAATTATTAAAAGTCAGCAGCTACAGTTTTAGTAGCTGCTGACTTTTAAAGTGTAACTCTGCTTTAAGCTCATTGTCTATTTCCTGGAATGAGATGCTGGCAGGGAATGTCCTGGCTGCATTGGATTGAGCGGCAGTGGGCGGGTGTGGCAGCGTCCTTCCTTGTTCAGTGCACACCTAACTTTTGGCCAAATCCGAGCTCATTCTTATGCCCCGTACACACGATCCCAATATCGTATGACAGATTGTACAATTTTTTTCGGTTAATAGTCGCAAGTAGAAATTAAATAGGTTACTAAAGTCACAAAAATTCTCGTACGACAGAAAAAAAAATCGGAAGTGATGTCATGTGATGTAATGTATTTGTATTGTATTTTCGGACGACAACTGTACTGACTAAATGAAAATCGTACGATCTGGTATCGTACGAGGAAAATTTTCGTGCTTGTCCAATCGAATAACATCGGATGAACTGTCGTGATCGGCTCTTGAAAGTAGTGTACACACGATCCGAAAATCGTACGATTCTTCCTCGAACGACCGTTTTCGTATGATATTCGGATAGCGTGTACAGGCCATTACTTGTAATTTGCTGCAAAGTTACAATGTCACAGTCTGATAACTAGGGGCGTCAGACTTATGACATCAGTTCAGCCCAGGCAAAGCCATTGGATTGAAGATTTAGGAAGAATTTTAATGACAAAAGGTGAAGTTTTTTTCTGAAAAATTATACCGTTGCTGTATTGGGACATATCTGAAAATTGATTATGCAGATTTGTAAAGGCTCACTTTAACTACAGTTTTGCTTAATTGGTGTTCTGAGCTTCATATCATGTTAGGGTCAACTCATTGCAAGGAAGGTGGAAGCCAGCAGAAATGGTTGGAACCTCTCATACTGGCCATGGCAGGAGTGCAGACCAAGAAGCTAAGTGCTGGGATGGTGGGAAATCATAATAGGCACTGCAGGTGTGCAGACCCAGGAATCAGCAATGGGATGGTGGAAGCCCCTCAAAATGGGCACAGCAGGTGGATGCAGAAATTCTGAAACTTAACAAGGAAAAATTGTGGAAATCGTATCCAATTGACACAGCAGGTGTGCAGACCCAGGAACTCAGAAGAGGAATGGTGGGAACCTCTCATAATTAACATGGCTGAACCTTGAAAGTTGGTACAGAGATGGTGGAACCCCACATAATGGGCAGGAATGGTGTTAACCCAACATAGTGGGCATAGCAGATGTGTAGACCTTGGGACTTAGTGAAGGATGGTGGGAACCCCTCATAATGGGCACAGCAGGTGTGCAGACATGGGAAATTAGATCAGGAATGGTGGGAACCCCTCATAATGGCACAGCAGGTGTGCAGACCCAGGAACTCAGTGCAAGGATAATAGGAATTCCTTATATTGGGCACAGCAGGTGCTCAGAGTCAGGAACTCAGTGCAAGGATGTTGGGAACCCCTTATAATGGACACAGCAGGTTTGCAGACCCAGGAACTTACTGCAGATATCTCACTAATAGAATCCCTGAGACAGAAGTAAATGTCAGGTGGTTTAATTCTCCAGCATCTATCAGAAACTGGAATGTCACTTATGGGTGAGTTGACAATTAAACCCAGTACAGTGTCTGAGACACACTTGAGTAGTGATGAGCCGAACACCCCCGGGTTCGGTTCGCACCAGAACCCGCGAACGGACCGAAAGTTCGAACGAACATTAGAACCCTATTAAATACAATGGATGCGAACGTTCGAATTCTAAAGTGCTAATTATAACAACTATTATGCATGTTATTGTCCTAAAAAGGGTTTGGGAACCCGGGTTCTGCACCAGGGGACATGTATCAATGCAAAAATAAGTTTTAAAAACGGTCGTTTTCCGGGAGCAGTCATTTTAATGATGCATAAAGTGAAAAAAAAAAAGTCAAATATTCCTTTAAATATCGTACCTGGGGGGTGTCTAAAGTATGCCTGTGAAGTGCCACGTGTTTCCCGTGTTTAGAACTGTCCCTGCACAAAATGACACTTCTAAAGGAAAAAAAAGCCATTTAAAACTGCTTGCGGCTTTAATGTAATGTCTGGTCCCGGTAATATGGATGAAAATCTTTAAGAAAAATGGCATAGCTACCCCATGACCCCCCCCCTACCCCAGCCCATTACCAGCCCCTTTGGGTCTTGTATGGATATTAAGGGGAACCCCGCACATAAAATAAAAAAGGCCCTATATACTCTGAACAGCCGTATACAGGCGGTGCATACAAGACAGGGACTGTAGGTTTGTTCTTATGTAGAATCTGTTTGTAATTTTGAACAGGTACATTGTTGAAGTGTAGCTCCAGACCAAAAATCTATTTTTAAACTTTTTGGAAAACATAGGTAAGGGTTATCACCCCTGTAACATTTGTTTTGCTGTCTGTGCCCCTGTTCAGAACATTTCACCTCACTTTCCGTCCTAATGACAACTGTTTTTGAAATGTGGTGTTTTTCTTGAAACAAGGATTGCTGATAAAGCATCAGTACAGAGGAGACACCTTTCTCCCATATTTATTCTTACAGGAGAGAATTTTCCTTCCTAGTGGTAGATTTCCTCTCACTTCCTGTTGTCTTCTTGCGTTTGCAAGTAGGAGTCGTTTGTAAGTTGGATGTTTGAAAGTAGGGACCTGCCGTATATACTCTGCAGAAATAGGCCCCTTAGTTGTTGGTGTTGGCACAACACTGTAAGCACTCACAGTTGCTCTTGGTTGGTGCTGGAACGCCCTGCTGTCAACTATTATATCAGGAATTTTAATTACATATAATTGTTGAACAGTGGTAGTAAAAATTGGGCCTTTGATGGTGGTGCTGGTGCCACAACACTGTAAGCCCTGACAGTTACTCTTGGTGGGTGCAGCAATGGGCCCTGCTGTGAATTATTAGATCAAGAATTGTAATTACATGCCCCTGTTGAACAGGGGCTGAAAAATTGGGCCTTAGGCACTGGTGGCACAACACTGCAACCCTTCACAGATACTGTACTTGGAGCACAGCAATGAGCCCTGTTGCAAAGTATTGCTTCAAAAATTGTAATGACACGCCCCTGTTAAACAGGGGCTGAAAAATTGGGCCTTAGGCACTGGTGGCACAACACTGCAACTCCTCACAGATACTGTACTTGGAGCACAGCAATGAGCCCTGTTGCAAAGTATTGCTTCAAAAATTGTAATTACACGCCCCTGTTAAACAGGGGCTGAAAAATTGGGCGTTAGGCACTGGTGGCGGCACCCATAAACAAAAATGATCTTCCAAGCTATCATCATCAATCGTATCATTGAGGACTCGGAGGAGGAGGATAGCCAGTCAACATAACAGCACAGGCACTCAGCATCAGCATCAGTCTTGAAGGGATGTGACATTTTAAAATCAATTAGTCTGTTATATCAGCATCAGGTGTGTGGTAGCTGGTGGTGATCCAAGACTGGTTCATCTTGATGAAAGTCAGTCGATCAACCGAGTCGGTGGACAGGCGCACCCTGTGATCCGTGACAAATCCTCCAGCAGCACTGAATGTGCGTTCCGAAAGAACGCTGGATGCAGGACAGGCCAGTAGCTCAATTGCATACTGTGCAAGCTCTGGCCAGTGATCCATCCTCAAGACCCAGTAAGCCAGAGGATTTTCGGTGGGGAAGGTGTCCAAGTCTGACCTTGCCCCTAGATATTCCTGCACCATGTTTATCAGACGCTGGCGATGGTTGCTGGAACCGATCATACTTTGGGGCTGCGGGCTAAAGAATTGTCTGAACGCATCGGTCAGACGGCCACCTTCCCCACCGCTCCTTCTTTGACTTGGCGAAGCCTCAGCAACTCGTTGTCCAGGACCAGGAGTTTGCAACCTCCCAGTCTCTGGGAACGCGTTGCACAGACCTTTCTGCAAGGCCTCCCGGAGTTGTCTCATCCTCTGCTCCCTCTGCGACGGTAACATAAGGTCCGCAACCTTACCCTTGTACCGTGGATCAAGGAGAGTGGCCAGCCAGTAATGGTCCCTCTCCTTGATCCGAAGAATACGAGGATCCTTCCGCAGACTTTGCAGGATCAGGGAGGCCATGCAGCGTAGGTTTGCTGAGGCATTCGCTCCGGAGTCCTCTGGGTCACTAAGGACGACATGATCCGCAGCCACCTCCTCCCAGCCACGTACAAGTCCACTGGTTTCTTGGGACTGTAAATCATCCCTAAAAGACTGCTGCTGATGATGCTGAGTGCCAGCCTCCACCTCCATGCTGACACAATCCTCCTCCTCCTCCTCCTCCTCCTCCTCCTCCTCCTCTTCCTGTGCGATGGGTGGGACAGAAGGAACACTGTCTGGGTAAAGGGGGCCTTGAGAGGCAAGGAAGTCCTCCTCTTCCTGCCTCTGTTCTGCCTCAAGTGCCCTGTCCATTATTCCACGCAGCGTGTGCTCCAACAGGTGGACAAGAGGTACAGTGTCACTGATGCATGCACTGTCACTGCTCACCATCCTCGTGGCCTCCTCAAATGGTGCCAGGACAGTGCATGCATCCCTGATCATGCCCCACTGGCGTGGAGAAAAAAAACCAAGCTCCCCTGACCCTGTCCTGGTGCCGTAGTCGCACAGGTACTCATTGATGGCCCTCTGCTGCGTGTGCAGCCGCTGCAGCATGGCCAACGTTGAGTTCCACCTGGTGGGCATGTCACATATAAGGCGGTTCTTGGGCAGGTTCAACTCCTTTTGCAGCTCAGCCAGGCGAGCACTGGCATTATAAGATCTGCGGAAATGCACACAGACTTTCCTGGCCTGCCTCAGGACATCCTGTAAGCCCGGGTACCTGCCCAAGAAGCGCTGCACCACCAGGTTAAGGACGTGAGCCACACAGGGCACATGGGTCAGTTGTCCCTGTCGGAGGGCGGAGAGGAGGTTGGTGCCATTGTCGCAAACCACCATTCCTGGCTTAAGCTGGCGTGGCGTCAACCACCTCTCGGCCTGGCCCTGCAGAGCAGACAGGACCTCTGCCCCAGTGTGGCTTCTGTCCCCCAAACACACCAGCGCAAGCACGGCATGGCATCTTTTTGCCTGCGTACTTGCGTAGCCCCGTGAACGGCTACGGAGCACCGCTGGTTCATAGGACAAACCACAGGAAGAGGCCATGGAGGAAGAAGAAGAGGAGGGGGTGGAGGAGAGAGGTGTGTCACAACCAGTAGTAGCATTTTGGAGGCGTGGCGGTGGGACAACCTCCAACACTACTGCACCTTGTCCTGAATCCTTCCCAGCTGCCAAAAGAGTGACCCAATGGGCCGTGAAAGAAAGGTAACGTCCCTGTCCATGCCTGCTGGACCATGAGTCAGCGGTAATATGCACCTTACCGCTGACCGCCCTGTCCAGCGAGGCCAAGACATTGCCTTCCACATGCCGGTAGAGAGCCGGAATAGCCTTCCGTGAGAAAAAGTGGCGTTTGGGAACCTGCCACTGAGGAACCGCACATTGCACAAACTCACGGAAGGGGGCCGAGTCTACCAACTGAAAAGGCAGCAGTTGAAGCGCTAGCAATTTAGCCAAGCTAGCATTCAACCGCTGGGCATGTGGATGGCTGGGAGTGAACTTCTTTCGACGGTCCAGCAGCTGGGGCAGGGAAATTTGCCTGCTAGAATCGGACGTCGGTGTACTGCTAGCAGAGTGGGCGCAAGTACTTGGCTGTGACACACCTAATTCTACACCTTCATTCCTCTCAGTGCATGTTTCAGAGAGGACTGAAGTTATAGTGGGGTTGGAGATCCCAGCTGATGCGGTGCAAGGAGAGGTCCGCTTTGTTCTTTGGTGTGGGTCTTTGAGGTAGGCTTGCCAACGAGCTGCATGGCAGGTCAACATATGTCTGGTCAGGCATGTGGTACCCAAGCGGCTGATGTTTTGGCCACGCGATATACGCTTGAGACATATGTTGCAAACAGCAGCTGTGCGATCTGATGCACTAGCCTCAAAAAAGGCCCACACCAAAGAACTTTTTGAATGACGGGCAGAGGCAGCGCCCTGCACAGGCGGAGCTCTGCGGTGTGATTCCGTCGGTGTACTGCCCTTACGCTGGCCACCAAAGGGCATCCTGCCTCGTTGGAGATGTGCCTCCTCCTCATCCTCCTCCTCCTCCTCTCTCCTATTAGGCACCCACGTGGAGTCATTGACCTCATCATCCCCTCCCTCCTCATCACTGGAGCCAATCTGGCAGTATGCTGCAGCTGCTGGAACATGACTGCCAGATTGGTGTCCTTCTTGAGCATCCCCTCTGTCTGCTCTCACGCTACTGCCTTCCTCTAGCTGGGTTTCATCATCAGACCCTTCGAAACGCTGGGCATCCTCCTGGAGCATGTACCCAACACTGTGCTGAAACAGTTCGGGGGACTCCTCAGGAGGAGGACATGGTGGGTCTAGGGAAGGAGTGACTGATGATTTGTCTGACATTGATACCAGGGAAGACGACGCTTTGGCAGCTGCTTTTCCAGTACCCTGAGCCTGGGTGAGAGAGGATGAGGAGGAGGAGGAGGGCTTGGTCATCCACTCTACCAAGTCTTCGGCATGATGTGGCTCAACATGTCCAGCTGCCGAAAAGAAGGACAAGCGTGTCCCATGGCCATGTGCTGATGACAATGCACCGCGTCCACGACCAGCACTGTTGCCCCCAGACACAGAGCCTGCTTGCCCTCTTTTATTGCCTCCTGACTGTCTGCCTCTCCTTGTTTGCCTTCCAGACATTCTAATAGATGGCCTGCAGGGAGATGGGAAAAAAGCAATAAGGGCTACCTTCAGGTGTCCTTCTCTGTCCCTTGAAACAAGGACTTTCAGAGTGAAAGAAACTGACACTGTCCCTACCTAGAGTTTTCTGTCCCTAGAATAAATGTTTTTTTTAAGCACAATATAGCACAAGGAAAATTAACTCACTATCCTTACAGGTCCCTGGAAACAAGGACTTGCAGAGTGAAAAAAAAAACACTCTCCCTACCTACAGTTTTCTGTCCCTAGAAAAAATGTTTTTTTTAAGCACAATATAGCACAAGGACAATTAACTCACTGTCCTTACAGGTCCCTGGAAACAAGGACTTGCAGAGTGAAAGAAAAAAAACACTCTCCCTACCTACAGTTTTCTGTCCCTAGAAAAAATGTTTTTTTTAAGCACAATATAGCACAAGGAAAATTAACTCACTGTCCTTACAGGTCCCTGGAAACAAGGACTTGCAGAGTGAAAGAAAAAAAACACTCTCCCTACCTACAGTTTTCTGTCCCTAGAAAAAATGTTTTTTTTAATCACAATATAGCACAAGGAAAATTAACTCACTGTCCTTACAGGTCCCTGGAAACAAGGACTTGCAGAGTGAAAGAAACTGACACTGTCCCTACCTAGAGTTTTCTGTCCCTAGAATAAATGTTTTTTTTAAGCACAATATAGCACAAGGACAATTAACTCACTGTCCTTACAGGTCCCTGGAAACAAGGACTTGCAGAGTGAAAGAAAAAAAACACTCTCCCTACCTACAGTTTTCTGTCCCTAGAAAAAATGTTTTTTTTAAGCACAATATAGCACAAGGAAAATTAACTCACTGTCCTTACAGGTCCCTGGAAACAAGGACTTGCAGAGTGAAAGAAAAAAAACACTCTCCCTACCTACAGTTTTCTGTCCCTAGAAAAAATGTTTTTTTTAATCACAATATAGCACAAGGAAAATTAACTCACTGTCCTTACAGGTCCCTGGAAACAAGGACTTGCAGAGTGAAAGAAACTGACACTGTCCCTACCTAGAGTTTTCTGTCCCTAGAATAAATGTTTTTTTTAATCACAATATAGCACAAGGAAAATTAACTCACTGTCCTTACAGGTCCCTGGAAACAAGGACTTGCAGAGTGAAAGAAACTGACACTGTCCCTACCTAGAGTTTTCTGTCCCTAGAATAAATGTTTTTTTTAAGCACAATATAGCACAAGGACAATTAACTCACTGTCCTTACAGGTCCCTGGAAACAAGGACTTGCAGAGTGAAAGAAAAAAAACACTCTCCCTACCTACAGTTTTCTGTCCCTAGAAAAAATGTTTTTTTTAATCACAATATAGCACAAGGAAAATTAACTCACTGTCCTTACAGGTCCCTGGAAACAAGGACTTGCAGAGTGAAAGAAACTGACACTGTCCCTACCTAGAGTTTTCTGTCCCTAGAATAAATGTTTTTTTTAATCACAATATAGCACAAGGACAATTAACTCACTGTCCTTACAGGTCCCTGGAAACAAGGACTTGCAGAGTGAAAGAAACTGACACTGTCCCTACCTAGAGTTTTCTGTCCCTAGAATAAATGTTTTTTTTAAGCACAATATAGCACAAGGACAATTAACTCACTGTCCTTACAGGTCCCTGGAAACAAGGACTTGCAGAGTGAAAGAAACTGACACTGTCCCTACCTAGAGTTTTCTGTCCCTAGAATAAATGTTTTTTTTAAGCACACTATAGCAGAAGCACAAAACACACTGACACTCTCCCTACCTATCCTTCTCTTTCCCTAAACTAAAGGAATCCAGGTTAAGCAAGAAAGAAATAACAGTCACTGTCCCTGCCTATGCTACTCTATCCCTGCTCCGGAACACACTACACTAGGCCGCCGTGCTGGCGGCCTTTTATAGTGTGGGGCGTGTACTAAACACCCTCAGCAATAATTGGCCACAGGCATCCTGCCTGTGGCCAATCATTGCTCTCCTCGCTGCCGGCGCTGTGATTGGCCAAGCATGCGGGGTCACAGTGCATGCTTGGCCAATCACAGCGCCTGGATGACACTGCGATGGCGTAGTGCATTGTGGGCCGTTCGCGTCACTCGAATTTGGCGCGAACGGCCCAAATCGTTCGATCTTCGTCGAACGATCGAACAGCCAATGTTCGAGTCGAACGTATGTTCGACTCGAACACGAAGCTCATCCCTACACTTGAGTATCAATATTGTGCAAGTGAATTTTGCAGCTTGCAGTTCAGTCTTTGCATGTATGACAGGCAGGTTGGAAATGCATGACTTTAGCCTGCCATCAGTTTCTGTGACTCAGCCATGACACAATGTCTGGGTAGTAGGGTGTGGGAGGGAGGTTGCCCGTGGCACTCAGTTAATTTGGCATTTATTGCCAATATTTTAGGCAGTCAGAAGGAATGTTATGGTCTGAAGCAACCCTTTGACCCTAAAAAATTATTTGCTGTGATCCGGTATGACAGCATGTGGTCACATGGAGAGAGGCAGGAACACCAGCTTCAGCAAAAATTTGTTTATGAAAGAATCAAATTCTCTTTCCCTGTGTCATAACAGTTGGTGTCAAAAGGTATAATAAATATATCTTGTATAGATCATGTAATGTGACTTGTAAAATATACACATAGTTGCCTTCCTAACAAAAGATTTGTTCAGCTTAAGCCTCGTACACACGGTCGGGCTTCCATCAGACTTTTCCGTGGATTTTTGTCCGAACGGAGTTGGCGGGGCACACCCATAGCATACACACCACAGGACTTTTCTGCAAATTTTTCCAAAACTTTTTCCAACATCACGTGTTTTTTTTGCTCTTTACCGCCACCCTTTGGTCAACTTCTGCTATTGTTGGTTGATTTTGAACATTATTTGTTTTGTCCATCGGACAAAAGTCCGATGGTTTTCTGTACACACGGTCAGACTTTGCTCCATCGGACATTTGCTGGCCAAAAGTTTGTCCGTTTGCAGACCAAACTTTTGTCCGATGAAAACCCAAAAAGTTTGTCCGATGGAGCGTACACACGGTCGGATTTTTTGGCAAACTTGCTCAAAATGAAGTTTGTTGGCAAAAAGTCCGACCTGGCTGTGTTAGACAGCACAGCCAGGTCCCTGACCTCACTTTTCTTTATTGCAGCTAAGCAATACAGTTTGGTCACCGACCCACCCCCAGCCTGCTAAAGAAGAAAGTCATTGCTCTTCTCCATCTGCTCGTTTTTTACTTGTCAGTAGTCTATGAGTTAAGGCCCTTACACACGATCAAATTTACCAACGGGAATTGTGTGATGACAGGCTGTTGTCGGAAAATCTGACCGTTTGTATGCTCCATCAGACAATTGTTGTCGGATTTTCCGCCAACGAATGTTGAATAGCATGCTTTAAAATTTTCCTACAACAAATGTGTTTGCGGATTATCCGATCGTGTGTACAGAAGTCCTTCAGGCAAAAATCCAAAGTACAAA
Source organism: Rana muscosa (assembly GCA_029206835.1). Classification (NCBI taxonomy): domain Eukaryota; kingdom Metazoa; phylum Chordata; class Amphibia; order Anura; family Ranidae; genus Rana; species Rana muscosa. Next base: position 161,310,076 of record CM055118.1, read on the forward strand.
CACGCATGCTCAGAAGCAATGCTAACTATAACACAACATTAGCAGAAGTTGCCCAAAGGGTGGCGCTAAAGAGCTGAAAAACCATGTCGTTTTGTGTATGTTGGCCGACAATTCTTTGCCATTTGTATGCAATACAAGTTCACGGCCAACGCCCTTTGCACAAAAGTCCTACGCTTTGTCCACGGAAAATCCGATCGTGTGTACCAGGCTTTAGAATGACAGCACTGCCCACTGCTATAAAGCCTGTTTGTCTCACATTGTTGCTCCCTCTTTGTCTCTAGTGCTGATACCCATGGAGTTAAAGTAGAACTATAGGTAAAAAAAATAAAAATTCTATTTGGATAGAAAAAAGTAGGGTTATAACCCCGGGAAGGTTTATTTTTGCCATCTTTGTCCCATTGGGGAGATTTCACTTCCTGTCCCATAGCCAAACAAGAAGTGAGATAAAATCCCTTCATATTAAGGGAATCTTTTGGGGGCCCCCAGGTCACCAGAATTAGTGTATCCATTGAAAGATTTCCCCTCAATTACTTTTCTTGGGACGACCCAAAATTTGGGGTTTTCTTTTACTTTAGCCTTCAATGATAATGGTAAACAGGACAAAAAGAGAGGGTGAATCTCCTTAATGGGGGGCACACACAGCAATAAAAACTGACAGGTGTTCTAATCCATCTCCACTCTATCCAAAACAATCTTTTAATTGCCTTTAGGTTTTACTTTTAAGCCCCTTTCACACTGGGGCGTTTTTCATGCGGTTTAGCGCTAATAATAGCGCTATTATACCGCATGAAAAATTCCTGCCCTGTAGCCTTCAATGTGAAAGCCCGAAGGCTTTCACACTGAAGCGGTGCGCTAGCAGGACCGCTCCAAAAGTCCTGCTAGCCGCTTCTTTACAGCGGTAAAGGAGCGGTGTGTTCACCGCTCCTTTACCGCGGGTGCCCATTGAAATCAATGGGACACCGCGGTAATACCGCTCGCAAACCGCGGCAATAGCCGTGGTTTGCGGGCGGTATTAACCCTTTTTCGGCCGCTAGCGGGGGTTAAATTCACTCCCCTGGCGACCGCATACCGCAGTAAGAACGACGGTATAGCAGCGCTGCAAATCGCGCTGCTATACCGCCACCGCTCCTGCCCGCCCCAGTGTGAAAGGGGCCTTAGGGAAATAAAGTTAGTGATAGAAGCCAGGTATTCCCACTAGTTTTATTCATAACAATCTTTAGTTACTTTTTTGGTATAAATGGACAAAATTGTGATATTTAAATGTGCCTGAAGATTTTATCCCAGGTTGGCACTGACAGTGGGAATGAAATTGTGCGAGTTCAGCTGAACTAGCGCAATTTCATCCCCGCACGTCAGTACCAACTTCGGGGGTGATATCAGAGACATCTGTGCGGGTTGCTGCACAGATGTCTATACAAATTGCACCCCCGACGTCGCCAAAAGTAGTACAGAAACTACTTTTGGAAATCGGTGCGGCGTCGCAACGATTTGGACTGTGCCATTGCCGGGAATAGCCGCCGAATGGGCATGCGATTTGACATGTTAAATCGCATGCCAAATCGCTGCATTGTGAACCTGGGCTAAAACAAGAAAATATTAATATTTCTATTAGGCTGAATAGGGAGAACACAGGTTTGCGCTTTCATTTTAAAAATTAACATTTCGATGGAAAGCAAGCGAACATGATGGAACTAAAAGAAATGTTTAAATGCAGCTAGTGGAAGTATGTAATTTTGTCTTTACCTTTGCCTCTGTCTTCCTCCGAACAATGGCATTTTGACTTGAATTGTGAAGGGCAGCCTTATAACCAGGCAACTTAGAAGTGATGACTTTTTAATGTACATCTGACAGTTCATGATCCATTCAACAATTTAGAGTTGTCCTCTTGACCATGATGCAATGCTGCTACTGCAGATCCTATATACATTTGTATTTGAACTACTATATGTATATCTGATGTGTACACTTTAAAAGTTAGTTTTCCCATCAAATATATTTTCCTTTTCAATTATACATAAATAATTATTGTGATTGGTTCTCATAATACTAATTGGTGGATTGTTTGCCACTACTGGCCCCTAGTGGTAAGATGCATAACTGCAGTGTAATGAAATCACTATTTACTACCCTAATTTCCATCAGGCCTGAAATTTGGGTTTTATTTATTTACAGCCCTGGCCAAAAGTTTTGAGAATGACGCAAATATTAATTTTCACAAAGTCTGCTGCTTTAGGCCTAGTTCACACCTATGCATTTTGTAGTGCGTTTTCAGTTATGCAGAAACACAATACAGTCCATTTAACATGGTTTCCTATGGATGTAGTTCACATCTTTTTTCCATTTAGGGACTTTTTTCTGTTTTTTGGTTCCATAGACTTCAATGAATATAAATAATGTATTGAAAAGTGCACTTGGAATATGCAATCTGCAACCTGCATAGGTGTGAACCAGACCAAAAAGCCTTTGACACTCATGAAATGCTTGTACTTATACTTCAGTACACCATAGTAACATCTGACAAAAATATCTAAAAACACTTAGGCCTGGTTCACACCTATGCAGGTTGCAGTTTGCATATAACAGGTGCATTTTGCATTTTTCAATACACATTTTTGATCCATTGAAGTCTTTGGAACCAAAAAACAGAAAAAAGTCCCTGGCCCGGTCCATAAAATGCACAGATGTGAAACAGAAAAAAGTCCCTGGCCCAGTCCATAAGGCTGGATTCACACCTATGCAATTTTAGTGCTTTTTGCATTTTGCAGATTTGTACTACAGAACGTGTTCCATAGGAAACCATGTTAAATGGGCTGTAGTGCAAATTTGAAAAAAGCACTAAAAATGCATAGGTGTAAATCCAGCCTAAAATGCACATGTGTGAACTACATCCATAGGAAACCATGTTAAATGGACTGTAGTGTATTTCTGCAAAACTGAAAATGCACCAAAAAAGGCATAACCAGTTGATAATTACATTATGTTTATGCAAAGAGTCAATATTTGCAGTGTTGACCCTTCTTTTTCAAGACCTCTGCAATTTGCCTTGGCATGCTGTCAATCAACATCTGGGCCACATCCTGACTAATGGCAGTCCATTATTGCATAATCAACGCTTGGAGTTTGTCAGAATTTGTGTGGGGGGGGGGGGGTTTGTCAACCGCCTCTTGAAGATTGACCACAAGTTCTCAATGGGATTAAGGTCTGGGGAGTTTCCTTGCCATGGTCCTAAAATGTCAATGTTTTGTTCACCAAGCCACTTGGTTATCACTTTAGCCTTATGGCAAGGTGCTCAATTATGCTGGAAAAGGCATTGTTCCTCACCAAACTGTTCTTGGATGGTTGGGAGAAGTTGCTCTCGGAGGATGTTTTTGTACCATTCTTGGCTGAGAAGAAACCCCACACATGAATGGTCTCAGGATGCTTTACTGTTGGCATGACACAGGAGTAATGGTAGCACTCACCTTTTCTTCTCCGGACAAGGTTTTTTCTAGATGCCCCAAACAATCGGAAAGTGGATTAATCAGAGAGAATGACTTTACTCCAGTGCTCAGAAGTCCAATCCCTGTACCTTTTGCAGAATATCAGTCTGTCCCTGATGTTTCTCCTGGAGAGAAGTGGCTTCTTTGCTGCCCTTCTTGACACCAGACCATCCTCAAAGTCTTCACCTCACTGCAGACATGGGAGTAAGTCACACATGTGCAAGTCACAAGCAAGTCTCAAGTCTTAACCTTCAAGACTCAAGCAAGTCCCAAGTTACTGTGGCGAAAAGCAAGCAAGTCAAGTCGAGTCCCTGCTAGAAGTCAAGCAAGTCAAGTCAAGTCATTTATTTTGGTCAAGTCACAAATCAAGTCAAAATACTGATCTACCCCATACTGTATAAAAATAATAGGAGGGATAACAATAAATAATATTGGTTATGTGCCCATGCCTCACTGTGCCTCACTGTGCCCATGCCTCACTGTGCCCATGCCTCACTGTGCCCATGCCTCACTGTGCCCATGCTTCACTGTGCCCATGCCTCACTGTGCCCATGCCTCACTGTGCCCATGCTTCAATGTTTCCATGCCTCAGTGTCCATGCTTCACTGTGCCCATGCCTCACTGTGCCCATGCCTCACTGTGCCCATGTCTCACTGTGCCCGTGCCTCACTGTGCCCAATGCCCCACTGTGCCCGTGTCTCACTGTGCCCGTGCTTCACTGTGTCCGTGCTTCACTGTGCCCGTGTCTCACTGTGCCCGTGCTTCACTGTGCCCAATGCCTCACTGTGCCCGTGCTTCACTGTGCCCAATGCCTCACTGTGCCCGTGTCTCACTGTGCCCATGCTTCACTGTGCCTGTCAGCCGTGTACCTGATCGGCGGCATCCTGGCGGCCATTCCAGTATTCAAAAGCCACGCCTCCTCCTCGTCTGTGATAGGCGGAACACTCAATTTCCCAGCATTCAGTGTTCCGCCTATCACGGACATCCGCACATCCTCATAACACAGACGAGGATGAGAGGATGTCCGTGATAGGCTGAACACTGCCTGCTGTGAAATTGAGTGTTCCGCCTATCACAGACGAGGAGGCGTAGCTTTTGAACACTGCAATGGCCGCCGTCTGTCTGCATGACACGCTGATCAGGTAGGCAGACGGCGGCTTGCGGTTAGTGTTAGTGGTGCCAAGTCATTGCAAGTCATATAGCCCAAGTCAAAGTCAAGTCGAAAGGCATTAGTGACAAGTCAAAGTCAAGTCGAGTCATTTATTGAATTCTGTCAAGCAAGTTGCAAGTCCTCAAACAGGTGACTCGAGTCAAGTCATGTGACTCGAGTCCCCCACCTCTGCCTCACTGTGCGTGCAGATGTACTTGAACCTGCCTGCTGCCATCCCTGAGCAAGCTCTACACTGGTGGTGCCCCGATCCCTCAGCTGAATCAACTATAGGAGATGGTCCTGACGCTTGCTGGACTTTCTTGGGTGCCCTGAAGCCTTCTTCACAACAATTGAACCTCTCTCCTTTAAGTTCTTGATGATCAGATAAATGGTTGATTTAGGTGCAATCTTAGTCGCAGCAATATCCTTGTCTCTGAATCTCTTTTTCTGTAAAGCAATGATGACTGCACATGTTCCCTTGCATGTAACCATGGTTAACAGAGGAAGAACAATGATTTCAAGCACCACCCTCCTTTTAAAGCTTCCAATCTATTATTCTAACTCAATTAGCATTACAGAGTGATTTCCAGCCTTGTCCTCGTCAACACTGACACCTGTGTTAACAAGAGAATCACTTGATGTTGTCAGGGTCACCTGTGGCCAGGTGACAGATGCACACCGTAGGGGGACAGGAGTGCACCGCGAGGTAGTGAACCCTATGGCTGGCTTCTGCGGATAGGAAACTGGGTGGTTGTGGAAAGCGGGACCAGAGGAGCACAACCGGGATCCAAACGGAAGCTAGAGCCAAGATTCCCCAGGGCGCGGAGTCTAAGACCCAGCTTGTCTTCTCCAGGGCCTCTAGTGGTGAGGATGTTAGCTGCAGGCTGGGACCAGGTCGCGGCCCCTGGAGTTTCCTAGCTCACGCCCCGTAGGATAAGGGGAAAAGAGGGGAAGCAGCAGCACACGATGAGAGAACCGAATAACAAGCTGAAGGTCAGGGGCCACAAGCAGACAAGGATAACGAAGAACGAGCCGAAGGTCAAGGGTCACGAGCAGACAGGGATAGTCGGGGACAAGCCAATAACGTAACAGAGAGACAGACGTAGCACAAGGCAGGCAGGAACCCAAACACACAATGCCTAACAAACACGTTGATCAGCAAAGCAAGCTTGCAGTGCACAGGTTAATATAGTGTTCAGTGATAGGGCCTGGGGTGGAGTCAGGCTGGGAGGAGATTATAAAGGAAGCCAGGTGAAGGAGGTCTGGTCTCTAGATGAACACATGGGAAGGAAGGTAAGCTGACAGACAAACACTACTGCATATCCATGACAGTACCCTCCCTCTTATGGGCCCTCCCCCGCCTGGACCCAGGCTTAAAGGGAAATCTCTGATGAAACCTTCTCAACAGATGAGGTGCAGCGACATCAGATGCAGCGATCCAAGACGCCTCCTCAGGACCAAAACCTCTCCAATGCACAAGGTACTGAAGAATGCCTCTGCAGAGCCGAGAATCCAGAACTTGTCTAACCTCGTACTTAAAATTATCCTCAGAGACCGAAAACGAGGTAGGGAGATGACAAGAAGATCTATTGAGGACCAAAGGCTCTCTAGGAATAAGCAAGGGCATGAGAGGATCAACAGGAATCTGAGGAGGGTCCCCTAGACCCTTAAAGGGGAACTGGTCATCTTGCACAGGACCATCAGACTGGGCAGATGTCAGTGGAACCCTGAAGTCAGGTTGGTTAGAAGGTGACATGTCGCCGGAGTCAAGCTGAATAGCTGAAGGACAAGCAGAATGTCCCGAACAAGAAAAAGTAAGAGGCTCACTGGGCATGGGCTGGACTGGCATAACTAGTACAGAGGCAGAGTGAATAGCTGAGTCAGGTGTAGCGACTACCTGAATCGCATCGCAAGACGTAGCGACTGCAGGACTTGTAGACAAGCTAGCCTGGCTGTGCGTCCAAGAGTGGTTAGGGACAGAGAAATGTAAATGGTTATGCAACCTGGAATGAATGACCGGCTCAGATTCACAGGGGGCAACCTTGGGTAGGCAGGACGAGGAACAGGAGGGACCCCAAGCCAGGATCTGTCCAGTAGTCCAGTCCACATGAGGAGAATGGAGCTGTAACCATGGGAGACCCAAAATTATAGGCGTTGAGGCCTTGGGTAAGATAAGGAAGGATATCCACTCCTGGTGGAGTGTCCCTACCGACATCTTAACAGGGAGGGTCTGGAAGCGGATAGGTCCCCCTGGGAGAACAGTACCATCAATCGCCAAGACCACCAATGGCGTGGTGAGGGGCAAAAGAGTAAGTCTCATGGACGATGCGATTTCCCAGTCCATGAAATTACCAGCGGCTCCGGAATCCAGATATGCTGAGACCGAATGAGAAGAAGCACCAACATGAAGGAACACAGAAAGCAGAAGACGAGAAGGGGAAGGTGATATTTCTGGGTCCAATACTCCACTTTCCAGATGAAGTGGACCCGAACGTTTTTCTGGACAAAGAGAGCAAGTGTCACGAAAATGACCTTTGCCCCCACAGTAAAGACACAGACCAAGAGTTCTGCGCCTAGCACGTTCCTCGGGGGATAGCCTGGTCCGACCCAGCTGCATGGGTTCCTCAGCTGGTAGGAGATGCTCTACGGGTCGAAGAGAGGGGAGCTCAGGCTGACTAAGAACCAAGGAGTGCTGGCGTTGCTTTTCTAAGGTCCTCTCCTGAAAGCGAATATCGATCTGGTTACACAAGGAGATAATGCCGGCCAGATCAGTGGGGATGGTTCTTCCAGCTAATTCATCCTTCACTCTATCAGACAGGCCATGCAAAAAGGTTGCGACTAAGGCCTCATTGTTCCAGCTCAACTCAGCCGACAGTATGCGGAAATGAAGGGCATACTGTCCCACAGAAGCAGACTCTTGGCGGAGACGTAAAAGGGCGCTGGCCGCTGAAGAGACACGAGCCGGTTCTTCGAAGATATTACGAAAAAGTTTCAAGAAGCCAGACAGGCTAGAAACCACTGGATCATTCAGTTCCCACAGAGGGGCTGCCCAGGCTAAAGCTTCACCAGAGAGGAGGGAAATGATATAGGCTACCTTAGCCCGATCAGACAGGAAGTTTTGGGGCTGGAGCTCAAAATGAATCGTGCATTGGCTAAGGAACCCCCTGCAAGCCTTGGAGTCCCCAGAGAAACGGGACGGAGCTGGCAGTTGTACCGAGTGTGTGGCTGCGACTGGTGCAATAGGTGCAGCCGCTGATTGTATTTGAGGTTGCGGATTCAGGGTTCCCAAGGAGGCCTGAAGCTGCTCGAAGCGAGAAGCCAGATCCTGGAGGAATCGCATCACCTGAGTCTGATTCGATTCCTGGGTTTCAAGTCTGCAAACTATGCCCTGCAATGGATCATCCGCGGGTAGCGGGATGTCAGCCGGGTTCATGGCTGATCAAACTGTCAGGGTCACCTGTGGCCAGGTGACAGATGCACACCGTAGGGGGACAGGAGTGCACCGCGAGGTAGTGAACCCTATGGCTGGCTTCTGCGGATAGGAAACTGGGTGGTTGTGGAAAGCGGGACCAGAGGAGCACAACCGGGATCCAAACGGAAGCTAGAGCCAAGATTCCCCAGGGCGCGGAGTCTAAGACCCAGCTGGTCTTCTCCAGGGCCTCTAGTGGTGAGGATGTTAGCTGCAGGCTGGGACCAGGTCGCGGCCCCTGGAGTTTCCTAGCTCACGCCCCGTAGGATAAGGGGAAAAGAGGGGAAGCAGCAGCACACGATAAGAGAGAACCAAATAACAAGCTGAAGGTCAGGGGCCACAAGCAGACAAGGATAACGAAGAACGAGCCGAAGGTCAAGGGTCACGAGCAGACAGGGATAGTCGGGGACAAGCCAATAACGTAACAGAGAGACAGACGTAGCACACAGCAGGCAGGAACCCAAACACACAATGCCTAACAAACACGTTGATCAGCAAAGCAGGCTTGCAGTGCACAGGTTAATATAGTGTTCTGTGATATGGCCTGGGGTGGAGTCAGGCTGGGAGGAGATTATAAAGGAAGCCAGGTGAAGGAGGTCTGGTCTCTAGATGAACACATGGGAAGGAAGGTAAGCTGACAGACAAACACTACTGCATATCCATGACAGATGTCAGCTGTTTTTTTTTATGTCTGGACTGAGATGCAGTGGAATTTTTTTGGGGGGGAGATTAAGTTAATTTTCATGGCAAAGAGGGACTTTGCAATTATTTCCAATTCATCTGATCACTCTTCATAACTTTCTGGCATATATGCAAATTGCCATCATAAAAACTGAGGCAGCAGACAGACTTTGTGAACATTTATATTTGTGTCATACTCAAAACTTTTGGCCAGGGCAGTATTTATTTTTTGTTTGTTTGGATGATTTTTGTTTGTTTTAGTTTTGAATGGAGTGTGGAAGAGTTAGGGTCCTTTCACACGGGACGGATCCGTGATGATCCGCCCCGTGAATATCCGCTTGCTCAGCGGGGATCGCTCCGTTGATCCCCGCTGAGCCGGCGGATGACAGGGCGGTCCCTGCACACTGTGCAGGGACCGCCCTGTCAGATCTCCGCTCTCCACTATGGGGGGATCGGATAAACACGGACCGTCTGTCCGTGTTCATCCGATCCGCTCTGCAGACGGATAGAAAAATAGGATTTTCCTCCATCTGCAGAATCGGACCATAGCGGAGACGGATGATATCGGGTGTCAGCGTTTGTTCATCCGCTGACACCCGCTATCCCATAGGGATGCATGTATGTCCCTTTTTCATCCGAAAACGGATGGATAAAATAGACATACTGTCCGAACGTGTGAAAGGGGCCTTAAAATACCTTTCAGTTTTTTTTTGCTGTCTGTATCCCCACTGCACTCTTTGCATTTGTCCTGATCTCCCAACAGATGGGTTGGCAGGGGGCATGCCCCCTCAAATACTAAGGATCAGTTGAGTTTGGGTGGAAGCTGGAGATTGAGTGTTAGGCTGTCGGTGGCCCCTATAGGGTAACCCCCTAATCTGGGGGGGTAACCTTGGGCCTGGGCTTCGGTGCAGAATGGACACTCTTTACGACACCCAGAGGTGTCCTGACCGGAAGCACGGGAGAAGGAGAAGGACAACAGGAGAACACTGCTGGCAAAATCTCTAGGGAGGAAGATGATGATTGATACAGTTGGAGAGGACTGACAGGCATGCCTAAGGCCCCATGCACACGACACGAGACGCTGTTATTTGCTGTTGAACGCGTGTTCAGAGGCAGTTGGATGCTTTTTTCAACTGCCCCTGAACCCATTCAATGTTATCCTATGTATCCATGCACACACCCTCGTTTTTTGGCGTTTACAAGCAGTTGCGTTTAACCTCGTTTTTCCAGAAGCAAAAAAATGGGTTCAGACGCAAAAGTTTTCCACGTTTCAGACGCTAAACGCGGCTAAACGTGGTACCGGCGTTTTGCCGCGTTTGCGTTTATAAGCGTTTTTAAAGGTGACCTATTTTTTAACATTAGAAATCTCAAAAATGATGGCAAATGATGAAAAACTATTAAAAAATATAAAAGAAAACTGTAATTGCTTGCATTGCATTGTGGACAATCCACAACTTGTGGCAGGTAACGTGGCAAGCGGACAATCAACAACTTGTGTCAGGTGACGTGGCCAGGTGACGTGGCAGGTAACATGGCCAGGTGACGTGGCAAGTGGACAATCCACAACTTGTGGCAGGTGACGTGGCAGGTAACATGGCCAGGTGACGTGGCCAGGTGACGTGGCAAGTGGACAATCCACAACTTGTGGCAGGTGACGTGGCCAGGTGACATGGCACGTGATGTGGCCAGGTGACGTGGCAAGTGGACAATCCACAACTTGTGGCAGGTGACGTGGCTAGGTGATGTGGCAGGTAACGTGGCCAGGTGACGTGGCAGGTAACATGGCCAGGTGACGTGGCAAGTGGACAATCCACAACTTGTGGCAGGTGACGTGGCAGGTAACATGGCAAGGTGACGTGGCCAGGTGACGTGGCAAGTGGACAATCCACAACTTGTGGCAGGTGACGTGGCCAGGTGACATGGCACGTGATGTGGCCAGGTGACGTGGCAAGTGGACAATCCACAACTTGTGGCAGGTGACGTGGCTAGGTGATGTGGCAGGTAACGTGGCCAGGTGACGTGGCAGGTGACGTGGCAAGTGGACAATCCACAACTTGTGGTAGGTGATGTGGCAAGTGATACGCTAAATACAAGTACACTGCTGCTCTCTCAGCTGCTGCTACTCACTCTGGTCTCACAAACTGGCTGAAATGGTTAAAATGTACTGTTTTTTGAGCTTAGGGAGGGTCTTATGATGAAACGCTTATAAACGCAAACGCGGTAAAACGCGTGTTTTTAAACGCCGGTTTCAGCGTTTAAAAACGTGTGTTCAGCAGAGTTTGCACCTGCGTCTCGTGTGCATGGGGCCTAAGAGGACTGGGAGAGAACAGTCTGGGTTGGATGCAGAGTCAGTCTGGGAGGACTGTGGAGTAGTAGCCAGGAGGGCTGGAGAAAGGGGCAGTTGCAGCCAGGTGGGCTGGCAGTGCCTGAGAAGGTGGTGCTGGGACCAGTAGCCACAAGAGGAAAACAGGTGGACACTAGGACTTTGCTACACAAACAAGGGGCCTGCCATCCCTGTCTGTAAAGGGCATTTGCTTTTTATCTGACTGAGCTTTTGTCAGATCATCCAAACAGTGGCAGCTGGTCCTGGGAGTTGTAGTTCTGCAATCAAGCTGTGAGCAGGAGGCAGAGGAGAAGTGTGTGTATGTGTGTGTGTGTATATATATATATATATATATATATATATATATATATATATATATATATATACTGTATATAATTGTGTCCCTGAAGAGTTCTACTGCTTTGATCAAGTGGGCACCCCATAATATCCATATCCCTATTCAAGTTTATTCCCCTCAATAAAACATAAAAACAAAGCACTGGACTGTTCTTCTGACTCAAGTGTGCTGTGAAGATGCGGTGTGCTTGGCTGTGCAGGGTGGGGGATCCCTTTACACTTGCAGGCCCTTAGGGGGTGTGCTACAAATGGATGGGTGAGTTTTGCTTGGATATTAAAAATGAATGAAACAGCATTTTTAATTTGTTATGCTCAGACACATGCCTAATACACCACAACAATGCAAACATGTAGAGAAAAAAAAGAGGGACAGGTAAGCTGAAATGTATGTTAACCTGTGACGTAACACACGGTGAAGGTATGAAACTGGCCTTAAGCACAAATGCAGTATTTACTGAATAGATTTCGTAGTTAGTGACTTGTTTTGCAGGCAGGTGGTAATTCAGCAGAGCGGCAGAGTGGATCACCCATCAATCTTAATCATTATGCCACCAAGAAGAGTCTTGCTGAAAGCATGCTGGACGTGGCGCTCTTTATGGCGAATGCAACTCAACTGAAGGCCGTTCTGGAGCAGGGGCCAAGCTTCACCTACTATGTCACTCTCATCACCCTCATCAGTCTGTCCCTGGCTTTACAGCTGGTCATCGGAATCCTTCTCATTATTATCGGTAAGAGATTCAAGGGGTTACTTGGGGAGCATGGTAGTTAAAGACCAACTTCACTTTTTTAGGATAGTACAGAGGAGGGTCAGAGCCTCTTCCAGGTTTTTATTGCTTAGTCATCATTCAGGAGATTCCCCCTCACATCTACTCTGCATGGATCTTGTATAAATGCTTGCGTGATATTCCTCCAGGTACTCCGGTTCCCTCCCATACTCCAAAGACATGCTGGTAGGTTAATTGGCTGCCATCTAAATTTACCTTAGATTGTAAGCTCCTTGAGGATAAGTACTGATGTGAATGTACAGTATGAAAAGCACTGTGTAAACTATTGGCACAATATAAAATTCTGAAATAAATATTTCCTGTCCAGGTTACAAGGGGTCTTTACAGGAAGTGATGGAAACTCTAGGTGAAAAAACCTCTAATGTTGGGGATTTTTAAGGCAACAAAAAAATATTTTGTACAAAAATTATATTTATTTAGAAAAATTGCATAATCATATTACAAAGTGCACATAGTTGTAATTATATCCATAAAATCTGTAACATGAAAAATAGAATACAATCGCCTAAGTTGGTCACTCCAGATCTTCTGGAGATAACTCAAAGAAGGCTTCAGCCAACGCGTTTCAAACAGTAGCATAAACGTCCTTCATCAGGGATATTGCAAAAACAGATCATGAAATTTCATTAATTGCAACATTTTTTCTTCTCACCTCCAGGAGGTGCAAAAAGAGGAGGAGAAAAAGAAAACCCAAAACTTACCAAATCATATTCATTAAAATACATGCACTTCATACTCCGATCATGTGGTTGGGGCGTGCCCCTCTTCGTTGTCCCCTCCCAGTGCTCTTAACCATCATTCCATGTTCATATAAGGAGTCAGGATATGACAAAAATGCAATCCAAATGGATGGCGCCTTCCACAGAAAAAAAGGGGCAATTAAAATTAAAAAGAATTAGAACAAAGAAACAGAGAAGTGAGGAATGGGAAAACATGAGCAAAGAAAATATGCTTCCCCATTCTCATAGGAAGAAAATCCTTTTAGCTCACCAATCAACACTAAGGGTCCAAAAAATGAAAAGGAATCCAGCAATTCCCTATGTCCATTCATTGTATGGGAGCTCCATGTATGAGATCCTCTGCCTTCTCGCAGAGGAAATGGACTGACGCCGGGTGACTCCTCTGGCGTCCTTTTATATCTCTCTGTTTATCTTGATAGGTTCCCACCTGGTCACATGACTCACCGGCTCATGGCACCGTGAGTCATGTTTCCATGGTAACGCCGCGTCATCCGGGGGCGTGTCGCGTCCGACGTCAGCCAACTGGCACAGCCGCACCAATGAGCGGCATGCTGCGATCGACGACGGACGCGGCACACCCAGGGGCATGACTCGTCAGATGCCAGTCACCTGACATAGCCGCACCAATGAGCGGCGTGTCTGCGATCGACGAAGGACACGGCACATCAGGGGAAGGCCCCTTGTGACTTTCTGATAACAGCCGTCCCGTCTGTCTAGTAATCGGCAGGGCTCCTCACATGATCATGCCGCTGCATATACCAAAGGAGGTAGCACTGCACCCACTGAAAACCATGACCAGTGCCCGATCAGCATCACAGGAAATGCCGGATCGGCCATCTTGGAAAGGGGCAGGAGATGGGAAAACCTGCTGAGAAATAAAAAGTACAGGGAAATTGTAAATTACGACAGGGGCCAGTGGCAGCATAAAAAACCATCAAAATAAATGGGCATGAATGAACAAGAAGACCCAAGATAATGATTCAAACATCCCCAATTGCACTGGGGATGTTAAGAACCAGGGACAAAAAAACACTGGTGCCTGTAGGGAAAACGGGCCAATTCCACCAATGTGGATGGCCCCCCCAGGCACCGGATATGAACATTGGAAACAGTGGGAGAGCATGTTGTGGGAGAGGAAGTAAAGATGGGAAATAATTCCCCATAGGACATGAAGGGATATCTCAGAATAATATGGAGCGCATGTACTTCATACACATTAGTCAAATGTCATGATGACGATACAAAATATGAACCGTCAAAAATACAGATGACAACATAAAAAGTGAAATTTAAATCACAAATTACAAAAAAAGGGAAAAACCCCCATATTGTGCATTTTTCTGTGTCTACAGACTCATCCCTTTTTCCCTACAGGCACCGGTGGTTTTTTGTCCCTGGTTCTTAACATCCCCAGTGCAATTGGGGATGTTTGAATCATTATCTTGGGTCTTCTTGTTCATTCATGCCAATTTATTTTGATGTTTTTTTATGCTGCCACTGGCCCCTGTCGTAATTTACAATTTCCCTGTACTGTTTTTTTCTCAGCAGGTTTTCCCATCTCCTGCCCCTTTCCAAGATGGCCGATCCGGCATTTCCTGTGATGCTGATCGGGCACTGGTCATGGTTTTCAGTGGGTGCAGTGCTACCTCCTTTGGTATATGCAGCGGCATGATCATGTGAGGAGCCCTGCCGATCACTAGACAGATGGGACGGCTGTTATCAGCAAGTCACAAGGGGCCACTCATTGGTGCGGCTGTGCCAGTTGGCTGACGTTGGACGCGACACGCCCCCGGATGACGCGGCGTTACCATGGAAACATGACTCACGGTGCCATGAGCCGGTGAGTCATGTGACCATGTGGGAACCTATCAAGATAAACAGAGATATATAAAAGGACGCCAGAGGAGTCACCCGGCGTCAGTCCATTTCCTCTGCGAGAAGGCAGAGGATCTCATACATGGAGCTCCCATACAATGAATGGACATAGGGAATTGCTGGATTCCTTTTCATTTTTTGGACCCTTAGTGTTGATTGGTGAGCTAAAAGGATTTTCTTCCTATGAGAATGGGGAAGCATATTTTCTTTGCTTATGTTTTCCCATTCCTCACTTCTCTGTTTCTTTGTTCTAATTCTTTTTAATTTTAATTGCCCCTTTTTTTTCTGTGGAAGGCGCCATCCATTTGGATTGCATTTTTGTCATATCCTGACCCCTTTATGAACATGGAATGATGGTTAAGAGCACTGGGAGGGGACAACAAAGAGGGGCACGCCCCAACCACATGATCGGAGTATGAAGCGCATGTATTTTAATGAATATGATTTAGTAAGTTTTGGGTTTTCTTTTTCTCCTCCTTCTTCTTTTTTTGCACCTCCTGGAGGTGAGAAGAAAAAATGTTGTAATTAATGAAATTTTATGATCTGTTTTAGATAAGAATGCAATATCCCTGATGAAGGACGTTTATGCTACTGTTTGAAACGCGTTGGCTGAAGCCTTCTTTAAGTTATCTCCAGAAGATCTGGAGTGACCAACCTAGGCGATTGTATTCTATTTTTCATGTTACAGATTTTATGGATATAATTACAACTATGTGCACTTTGTAATATGATTATGCAATTTTTCAAAATAAATATAATTTTTGTACAAAATATTTTTTTGTTGCCTTAAAAATCCCCAACATTAGAGGTTTTTTCACCTACATTTACTTGGAATGATGGCAACTACATGTGGGCACGCATGAGTTGTCCTATTTTCAGTGATGGAAACTCTATCCAGTGGAGACAAAGACAACAAAAACATTCCCTAGTACAGTGGGAAAAGGATACAAAGCATCCTGAAAGTATTCACAGCGCTTTACTTTTTTCCACATTTGGTTATGTTACAGCCTTATTCCAAAATGGATTAAATTCATTATATTCCTCAACATTCTACAAACAATACACCATAATGACAACTAGACATGTGCAATTCGTTTAGTTCCGAATTCAATTTTTAACGAATTTTGACAAATTAGTTAATTCCGAAATTTCTGAATTTTTGGATTTTCAGATTTCAGAAATGTTGAATTTCCGAATTTTCAAATTTCCGAATTTCCGAATTTTGGAAATTCTAAAATTTGAACATTTGAAAATTGGAAATTTAAAAAATTCAAGATTCGAAATTGCAAAATTCAAAAATCTAAAATTCGAAAGTGGGAAATTTGGAAAGTAGAATTTCCGAATTTTTGGAATTTCCGAAATTCGTAAATTCGAAAATTTGGAATTCGGAAATTCGAAATTCGGAAATTTGAAAATTTAATTTTCCGAAAAAAGCAGAAAAACTAATGAAACGAAAACGAAAAAAAATGAATTTTTCGGCAGTGCACATGTCTAATGACAACGTGAAAGGTTTGTTTGAAATCTTTGCAAATTTATTAAAAATAAAAAACGGAAAAATATCACATGTACATAAGTAGTCAAAGGATTTGCTCAATACTTTGTTGAAGCACCTTTTGGCACCAATTACAGCCTTAAGTCTTTTTGAGTATGATGCTATAAATTTGGCACACCTATCTTTGGTCAGTTTCTCCCAATCTTTTTTGCAGGACCTCTCAAGCTCCATCCAGTTGGATGGGGAGCATTGGTGCACAGCAATTTTCAGATCTCTCCAGAGATATCCAATTGGGTTCAAGTCTGGGCTCTGACTGGGCCACTCAAGGACATTCACAGAATGGTCCCGTAGCCACTCCTTTGTTATCTTGGCTGTGTGCCGTGTGTGCTTAGGTTCATTGTCCTGTTGGAAGATGAACCTTCGCCCCAGTCTGAGGTCCAGAGCGTTCTGGAACAGGTTTTCATGAAGGATGTCTCTGTACATTGCTGCCTTCATATTTTCCTCGATCCTGACTAAGCTCCCAGTTCCTGCCGCTGAAAAACCTCCCCACAGCATGATTCTGCCACCACCATGCTTCACTGTAGGGATGGTATTGGCCAGGAGATGAGCGGTGCCTGGTTTCCTTCAGACATGAAGCTTGCCACTCAGACCTAATGCCGCATACACACGTTCGGAATTTCCGACAACAAATTTTCAATGTGAGCTTTTGGTCGGATATTCCGACCGTGTGTAGGCTCCATCGGACATTTGCTGTCGGAATTTCCGACAACAAATGTTTGAGATCTGGTTCTCAATTTTTCCGACAAAAGTTCTTGTCAGAAATTGCAATTGTGTGTAGCCATTTTCGACACAAGTGCTGCGCATGCTCGGAACCAATTTGACGCATGCTCGGAATCATTGTACTTCATTTTTCTCGGCTCGTCGTAGTGTTGTACGTCTCCGCATTCTTCACCATTGGAATTTCCGAGCAACATTTGTGGGATCGTGTGTAGGCAAGACAAGTTTGAGCCAACATCCGTCGGAAAAAAAACATGGTTTTGTTGTCGGAAATTTCGATCGTGTGTACGCGGCATCGGAGTTTAACCTTTGTTTTATCAAACCACAGAATTTTGTTTCTCATGGTCTGAGAGCCCTTCAGGTTCCTTTTGGCAAACTCCAGACGGGCTGTCATGTGCCTTCTGTCTGGCCACTCAGGCCACACATACAGGCCTGATTGGTGGAGTGCTGCAGAGATGGTTGTTCTTCTGGAAGGTTCTCCTCTCCACAGAGAAACACTGGAGCTCTGTCAGAGTGACCATCAGGTTCTTGAACATTTCCCTGACTAAGGTCCCTTTCCCCCGATCGCTCAGTTTGGCCAGGCGGCCCATTCTTTATTTTTTTACATACGCCTGTTACTCCTCTATCTGGTCTTTTCCCTCAGCCCATACAATCCCAGAGGCAACCCCCTTTTGTGTTTTGCCCACTCTGTTTTGCCCACTCTGAGGCCGCGTACACACGACCGGTTTTCTCGGCAAAAAACGACAAGAAAACTGCCGGGAGAGCTTTCTTGCCGAGAAAACCGGCTGTGTGTACGCGGCTTTCAGTTTTCTCGTCAAGAAAACTGCCCAGATTCTCGTCGAGAATCTCGTCGGCCTGTTTCTCGATGAGAAACCCGAGCGTGTGTACACTTACCTGTCGCCGTGGAAACCCGTGCATGCTCTAAATGACTTTGACGCATGCGCGGTAGCTTCCTAGGCATAGGGTGTAGCAAGATGGCGGCGACGGCATCGAATGTGATGAGCGCACGCTCGTCGTAGTCGATGACGTCACCTCGTTCGTGCCATTCAAAAGAACAGCGGTTCTTTTGAATCGTACGTTTGTACACTCGGCCGGGACTAGTTTCTTGTCAAGATTCTCGTCAGGAAAAGCTACATTTTTTTCCTGCCGAGAATCTCGGCCGTTGTTTTTCGAGGCTTCAGAAGAGTCCTGGTGGTTCTAAACTTCTTCCATTTAGGGATTATGGAGGCCACTGTGACCTTCAATGCTGCATACATTTTCTGTACCCTTCCCCAAATCTGTGCCTCGATACAATCCTGTCCAGGAGGTCTATAGACAATTCCTTGGACTTCATGGCTTGGTTTGTGCTCTGACATGCACTGTTAATTGTTAACTATGGGACCTTATATCCCATCTTTCGGATAACCTTAACACTGATGCATTAATGGCTGACCAGTGGCATATGGTGCATATTACAGAAATGATAAATAGGTAGCATACTAGCACTGGTAATGTCCCCCTCAGCCACCTACTCTCCCCCAATCGGATCTAGACAGTTCATTATTAAGTCAGTCAGATGGCCGCATCCTGCATGGCATTTGGCAATAGCAATGAATCATTTATTATAACGCTCAGCTTAGCTTATACACACTTTTTGCTGAACTTGCTGGACTCTCCTCAGCGGCTCCTCTTGGTTGCAGCTTAGGCACTGGCAGCAGCTCTCCAAGCTTCTCCCATCCCACCTCCGGCTGTGAGTGACGTCACGCCGCCGGGATGGGACTACTAAGCGCTTTAGGGGGAGTGAAGTGGCAGCACTGACAGGGGTGGCTGATGCTTGTGACGGGCGGTGGAGCGCACTGGGCACATTGTTACAGTAAGGTAGTGAGACTCAGACCACTACAGTACAGCTAGCGGCGGCTAGTGTGTACTGTGTGAAGCACTGCCGACACTTCACCTGAGCCCCCCTCCCTCCAGCAAATTGTACCGCCCAGCCCAGGGTATCCACCCCTTCCTTGTACCAGCCGAGCACTACTTATAGACAGTACAGTGGTGCGGTGCAGTGCTCAAAGTAAGGGCTGTGTGGCTCACGCAGCCATTACTTTGACACAGGCTGGCTTTCTGATACAGAAACCGACCCACTGAGCAATCGGCCCACCGGGAAACTCCCGGTAGTCCTGATGGCCAGTACATCCCTGCAGCCCAGCCACTCACGAGCTCCCCCTACATATGTGGTGCCCATTGCACTTGCCATACCATGGATAGCCACTGGACAGGTGTGTGCCTTTCCAAATCATGTCCAATCAACTGAATTTATCACAGGGGGACTCCAATCAAGTTGTAGAAACATCTCAAGGATGATCAGTGGAAACAGGATGTACCTGAGCTTAGTTTTGAGTGTCATGGCAAAGGCTGTGAATACTTATCTACATGTGATTTTTTTTTCATTTTTAATAAATTTGCAAGATTTCAAACAAACTTCTGTAATATGTTGTCATTATGGGGTATTGTTTGTAGAATTTTGAGGAAAATAATGAATTAAATTCATTTTGGAATAAGACTGTAACATAACAAAATGTAGAAAAAAGTGAAGTGCTGTGAATACATTCCGGATGCACTGTAGGTCTGCTGTAAGATTTTCATTGCTATGTTGCTTTCCTGTGCCAGTGACCCCCAAATCCTAATTTCTTAGCTTGTGTCACAGGACTGTCGCAGGGACGGGAAATTGGGAGATTTTTCCAGTGGAGTAACAGGCAACAACAAAGAAATTGACTTTTGTTTAACTCTCCTCAATCTATACAAAATTTTAAAAGAGATTCTATTTATTAGCTAATATAAAGTTTAAAGTGGTTGTAAACAGTGGCGGCTGGTGGCAATTTTTTTTTTGTGGGGGGGAGCGGCAAACAGTGAACCCACAACACCCCCCCCCCCCCCCCACGATCAGGTCAGTCGGTGCACTTATCTCATCTCAACCACCCCCCATTAGTTTTCAGTCAAACCCCGCCTTGTTGCTCGGTTAATCAAACCCCACACCCCCCCCATCGGTCTGTCGTTCGACGAACATCTCCCCCCCCATCTCTCGCCCATCCGCCCATCAGCCCGCACTTACCTCATCCAGGTCGCAGGCAGCTTCGGCGGCTTCCCCTTGCGTCTCCTCCCCTGCTCCCGGCTAATACAGTCGCTTCTCCTCTTGGTCAATGGGGTCTTAAGACCCACTTCCTGATTGGTCGAGAGGAGAAACAGGCAGACAATAACGAATATTAATTTGCCATTGTCACACAACTGGGTGGGCTCTGCGCCCTGAGCTCACCATTTTTTTTAAGCCAATTCGAACCTCAGGCTCTAATCACGTGCTTCAAAAAAAAAACCCTGGTGAAATCCATGCATCCAGTGCCCTGCATGTAGATTAGGGGCCGGGTGCATGGATTAGGAGGGGGGGCAGCACCCCTGCGCCCCCTATGGACGGGCCACCACTGATTAGGACTAAGGGCTATTGAAAGGAATATCTAGGCAGGATGTCCCTCTCACCAGCTCTGATCTGCCTGCATTGCCGAGAAGCACAGATGCCAAATGACGAAAAAAAAGGTTTGATCTGGAACTGGGCTGTAAGGCCTCATGCCCACGGGCGTTTTTTCAGCCGCGTTTTTGAGCGTTTTTTACAGCTTAAAAACGCCTGTCCATGTTAGTCTATAGCTTCATGTCCACCTAGGCGTTTTTGAGCTGTAAAGAGCATAGGCGTTTGTAAGCTGTAAAAAAAAACCCAGGGCCAGTGCGTTCCTCAGCGTCAGAATTAGGCAGAAAAAAACGCGAGCGTGTTTTTTTTTTTTGTTTTAAAAAAAAAAAAAAATTATTTACAATAACATGGACAGGCTTTTTTAAGCTGCAAAAAACGCAGCTGTAAAAACGCCAGTGGGCATGAGGCCTAAGTGGTAAGCACACTTGACATGCAGCATGGGTCTGCTTGCCACCAGAGACACTCAATGTATGGAATTTTTATGTTCTCTCTGTGTGTGTTTCCTCCAGGTCCCAGGTCCAGTGTCATCCTGACAAAATTTGCTTTATTGTGAGGACATTAAATTGTTTGCTCCTTTGGGGACAAGGATTGATATGAGTGGTTCAGTATTCTCTGTGTAGCGACCTCACCTCTCACTCCCTCCTCTGTCAATGTCAATGGCTCTCGTCTAGGGGACCAGGGAGGAGAGTGTGATGCACCACCAGCTCGCATCCTCTTGTGTGTAGAGGTGTGAGCTATAACCAATTACCTTCGGGCCTGTGCCCCTGTCCAGAGCCAAAAACTTCCCTTGAGAATGACCTTTAACTCCCAGAAAGTCAAGTTCCACACCACTGAAAGTCCAACACTTATTTATTCTTCAGAGCAATAAATAGTCCTTTTAGAGCAGACTGGTTAGACAACGAACAGACAAGGTGAAGAGGAAGGTCCAGGCACAAACATGAACTTTGTATTTCTCCTGTTTCGGTGCACGCAAACAGGCTTGGCGCACGGTCGCTGCCACCGACCGTGAGGGTGGTCGCTGCCACCGACTGGGTGAATTAGACTGGAGGTCTCTGCCACCGATCTGGGTTTCAGTTGGGTCGCTGCCACCGACCATGAGAATGTGGGCTACCTTCTTAAGATGCGTCCCCTGTCAGGGAGAGAGATCCATCCGGACGGTCACCAGAGGCCTCCACCGTCACCAGCCAATGCTGCGCTGGGTCTTCGGGAAGGTCACCTCTCTGGTCCCCCTTGCCCTAGATTCGGGTGTCCAACACTGGAGGACACCCTAGGAGCCCTCGATCCCTTGCGGGACCCAGTCGAAGGTACTGGGCCCCAGGCCTCCAGAGAGTACCTCACCCCAGACTAAAGGTGTCTGGGGTGGAACCGCAACTCCGCCCCCAGGCCTAGGGCACCCGGAGACTCCACACACATGCACCCAGGCCGAAAGTGCCTGGGCGCGGACCCCGAGCGGAAGATGTCCGCCCCTTTTATCCCCTCTCCCAGCATGCACAGCAGGTTCCCCGCCCCGCTGTACCACTGCCGCGAGAGGACAAAAAGGCACAGACCTCCAATGGTGGTTCAACCCCGGCCTATGGCGACAGTGCCACCTATAGGCCGCAGGGAACTGGACACCATTGATATCCTCCACTGGCATAAATTGGTCCATGAACCCTAACAATTGCTGCATCTGAGCCTGTTGTCACTCAGCTGCCTCCCCTAAATGTAACCACCCGCTACATCTGTAAAGCAATATATTTGTAGAATAAACATTGCATTAAAACTCCAGTCAAGTGGATATATTCATAGTAGTATTACACATATGGGGACTGCCAATGGATATGTAATTATGGTCCTTGTCCAGGCACTTCCTGTTTTCCTGTTATAGGGTGACAACAATGCTCTGCCCCTGTGCTCCTGCATTGTTGCCCTCCCTGTCACACAGGCTTTTGATACCAACTACAAGTGGCTATTTCAACACACAATATGTAGGCATGGTTCACTGTTATCATCAGGAAACTCGGCTGAGAAATACAATGTAGCTATCACTGGTAAGCAGGTAGACATAAAGTGGCTGCAAAGAGGCTGCAGGAGATTAGCAACACTGAGATGTAATGCAGGATAAAAAAGTGAAATAAAACAGTGTTTTGTTGAGGAAAGAAAATGGGTAATTGTTCATGATACACTAAATGTCATTCAATTAAGATTTAGATGTACTCAGATGTAGTCTTACAAGCTATATTTGCCTATTTCCATTGTGTCTGTTCCCCTCTCCAGCTCGGAAGAACCTGAATGATGTTTCCAAGCATCTGGGTCTGGATATGCTGAACAATGTCGCGACTGCACTTGTGTTTATCACCGTTCTCTTCAACATTTTTATCACAGCATTCGGGGTGCAAAAGACGGGCATGTACCCCTCCAGGGGGCCGCGTGAGGTGCAATGAGGGACCACGCAGGTATGCAGCAGGGAGAAGAGTAATGTCACAGAGGTTTAGGTCACCAGCTAAGGAAGGCACTCAGTACACACCATACATAAGAGGTTAGGTTTTTGTGGTGTCAGTTGTAGGAGTTTTGGGTCAGGGTTTGTATATCCTTCAGTTTAGTAACCCCCTGCAGCTTTAAAGCTGAACTCTATCCTTCACTTAGGCCCCTTTCACACTTGTGCAACTAGTCCTGCGACTTGGGACTGCAAAGTCGCATGGCAGGTCGTACATCATAATTTCCAGTGAGTACCTTTCATATCTGTGCGACTTCAAAATAGTCCCTGCACTACTTTGGTCCGACTTTGATGCCACTTGTGGTCCATAGACCTCAAGATTACACAGGCATTGCTTAAAGTTGTGATGCTTTCAGGTTGTACAAGTGTGAAAGGGGCCAGTCATTGTACATTCTATCTTTTTTTTAATAACAAACAGGTTTATCCTTACCTGCTCTGTGCAATGGAATAGCACAGAGCAGCCCCGATCCTCCTCTTCTCGGGTCCCCTGCCAGTGCTTCTGGTTCCTTCTCTTTCTAGTGTGCCACCACAGGAAGCCACTCCCAATTGTTGGGAAGAATGGGTGTAAATCGCACTGGACTGACTCTATCAGTCATGGTTGTAGATTGGTAGGGTGTGGGTAGAGGGAAAGAATTTGTTTCCAGAAGTCTATGCCCAGTTAGGAAAAGGGTGGTGTTGAGCCTTGGTATGGGCTTGAGCTGCTACCTTGGTTGCGTCTTTACGGTCGACTCCGTGTGTATAGTAGAAGAAATGAGGATAAAAGAGTGCTCGGTGATGAAAGAGGTAATGAATTTGTATTTTATTTGAAGTTTCAGCAATAAAAAGAGGCCTATTTTTATTGCTGAAGCTTCAAATAAAATACAAATTATTTACCTCTTTGATCACCGGGCGCTCCTTTATCCTCATTTCTTCTACTCCCAATTGTGGCACACCGGCGGGCTCTATCCTGAGCCACGCTGCCTGCATCCGTAGACACAGATAGCGTGGCTCTGCCCCGCCCCGCTGTCTTAGCAAAAGCCTGTGAGAGTGGGGAGAGCCATAAGTATGGGGGGGTTTGAGGGGGCACACTGCTACCTAAACATTTTTTACCTTAATGCAAGGAATGCATTAGGGTACAATATGTTTGGGCTTTAGAACCTCTTTAAATATTAACAGTACAGTAGTGCAGACTTCTCTCCTTAACCAAAATTGCTTACTCTGTTTTCACTGTACACTGTTAGCTTCTCACAATGTGCATTAGAAGCCACATCAGATAGAGACCACCTAGCCCTTTCCTTCCTAGCCTGACTGTCCCTGACTCATCCCCTTCATTGATTGGCTTTCAGTTCTTTCAGGGAGGCTCAGCATCACATGTGGGCATTAAATTTAAAATCAGCGGTGGTCCAAATCCTAGAACGAAAAAATCCATAAGTGAAAAAAAAAAATGTGCATCTTAATTAAACACACACTAAAAAGTGCACTTATGCCTTGTACACACGATCGGATTTTCCGTCGGGATAAACTTCGACGGATTTTTCCGACAGAATTCCGTTCAAGCTGTCTTGCATACACACGGTCACACCAAATCCCGACCGGCAAGAATGCGGTGACGTACAACACACTCTGACGAGGCGATAAAAATGAAGTTCAATGCTTCCGAGCATGCGTCGACTTGATTCTGAGCATGCGTGTTTTTTTCTCCGTCGGAGTTCCACACAGACGAAAGGAATTTCCGTCAGGAATTTTTTATTCATCCGAAAAAAAGAGAATGTGTTCTCTTTCTAAATTCTGATGGAAAAAAGTCCGATGGGGCACACGGTCGGAATATCCGATGAAAAAATTCCGTCTGACTTTTTCCATCGGAAATTCCGATCGTGTGTACAAGGCATAAAGGGTATGCTTTACTCCACCCCCCAAAAGGGTAGAACCTCTACCCTGATCCCCGTGGGTACATGGCTTCTGACGGGGACATGCTGTAGGTTTACATGGTCTGCCTAGACAGAAGGCCTGGCAGACCCCGTTCTTCTAAGACAGCTGAAGCCATCAATTGAGTACTAGGTCAGGGAAACTCTCCGAAGAGAGACCCCCCCCCCCCCAGAGGCAGGGGAGGAAGGAACCTGATGGCCACAAATCCTCCCCTTAGACGTCAGGGTAAACCGAGGACTGGCACCCTTCATCCGTGAGAAAACACACACAAAAGTAAGAGGTGACAAACAGTGGGAGAAAAATAAATAAAAAATAAAAAAGTAGCCGTGCCAAATAAAGCACTGGCCGGGCCCTGAGGCCTGCTTCATGCAAATACAGCCTGCCCCGAAACTTCCACTCCTCTAGACTGACATCCACTCATCAAGGCATTTTATTATTTGTATAGGGCTAGGTTCACATATGTGTGGGTCAGGAATAAAAACATGATCATGCGTGATCCCGACCCGTAGGCAATATGCACTGCTCTTTTGCCTTTGCACAGGGGTACCATTAAGAAATAATTTCTTAATGGCACCCCACACATTTTGCGTGCGCAAAACTGCATGATGCCACAGCATTATGCTTCGTGCAGCCGTGTTTTAAAAAAAAGGGTTGGGGACTTTTTTCCCCCACATTTCCCGCAGGTACAGAAGCCCATTCAAACGAATGGGTTGCTGCACCCATGCAAACGTGCCCACACAGAACCTAGACCAGCTCCTCCCAAGTGCCGGCCCACTGTTTGTATCAGGGCTGAGGGCTCTTGAGAGGAGGGTGTTGTGATGATCCAAGAAACGATGAACAGCGCCCTGGCAGCTCCTCCCACTAGCCATGATCTGCATGCATTGCCTAGAGAAACACAGAGATGTCATTAGCATGTTGGAGGTAGGGTAAAAAGGGTAAAAAATGCGCAGGTTAAACTTGGCAATTATAAACTTCCTGAATAGTTAAAGTTTATTTAAAGCCGTAACCTTACTTTTGAATAGAGTGGGGCAGTGTTGGAAACCCCAAGGGGTTAATTTGGCGCATTATCTAATAAGGCTGTTTGATCCTGTCTCCTCTGATCCTCCCTTTCTTCCACTGTCCCCAATCCATCTCCTGATAGTACAGAACCTTGGGGGCATTCTGCATATGCTCAGTTTGGTGTGTATGGCTAGAGGTTTTTTTTTTGGGGGGGGGTGCATGTGATCAGCTCAGGACCAATCAGCACAGGGCCAATCAGCACTGTCCAGACAGAGGGTCAGGGGTCTTGCAGCCTCATAGGACAGTCAGAGGAGAATGAAAGCTCTTCCTACAATCTTTAACCAGTGCTTGGCCGGACCCTGATAGAAATCACAAGACTGCTATATACTGCTGACGAGAAAAGGTCTTTAGCTGTTTATATTTACTAAAATAATTGCATTTCCATGTTCTGTGTACTGTGGGAGACCAGATATAGTGAATGCAGGGTCCTGGGTTTAGTAACACTTTTTTAACAAGAGAAGGGTTTAGTAGTAACACTTTAAATACAAAATGCCGAAGTGCACAACTATATACAGTAATTGTATCTTCTCTCTGTTTTAGATTTACCATCCGATGTTCCTTTTCTTTCTCCTGTCGCTGATCTTCTAACAATCTGTCAACCACAAATGTTCACAATTCCTGTTATTTGTATGATAATTAATAAATAGTCTTAACATAAGTGTGCAGCTTTTTCTTACTTAACTGTGATTTTATAGCATTTGTTGCAATCCAGGCAGCTATTAAAAAAAAATTAAAAAAAAAATTGTGTTCCTACAATGGACCCAAAGCATATTTTTATTTCAGTCAATACCTTAAATCTGTCTTCATACTAAATTGTCACCCAGCAGATGAAAGTTGAAATCAGGCTTGCAGTTGGAGTGAATGCTCTGTAAGCTTATATACAGGAGGGGGAGGGACTTGGTTGGGCTGATGGGATGAAGAGAGCTTTGGGAGGATGACACTAGCAGGCCAATGAGCAGGCAGGAGACAGTGCAGTGGCAGAAAGATTAGACACACACTTCTTATATACTGAATATATTTAGTATTGAAACACATCTTTGAAAAAATTATGTGTAGCGGCCTCACCCTCTCTCTCTTCTTTAACGGTTACTTTGGCTTCGGTCTAGGGGTACCTTGAAGGGGAGAGCGAGGTGCACCACGGCCCATGTCCTCTAGATTACTGCATGTAGAGGTGAAGGCCAGAATCAGATTACACCCAGGCTGTGTATACATTCAGAGCCAAGTCTGTTCTGCTGATAACCCCCTTTGCTCCCAGTAATTGGAGTACCACACACCGAAAAGGTCCAACACTTATTTATTCCATAACGCCAAACAAATAGTCCTTTGTGAGCAGACAGTTTGAGACCCATAGAACAGTTCAGTATTGGTGGGGAGTAGGTCAAGGCACAATCCTCAAAGAAACTAAACCGTTGAGGTTTCACCAACGGTTGCTAAGCACAGTGGCTGTTAAATGGACTTTTTGCTTCAGAGTCTCTTCCAGCGACTCTAGTGACCAGGAACTGGAGTTACCTTCGCTACGTTGCAGCCCCTGTTAGGGGGAAGACATCCCTCCAAGGGAGTTACCTGAGGCCCCGCAGTCACCGGATTAATGCTGTACTGGGCTATCCGGAAGGGTTACACTCCCCGGCCTCCTCGCCTCAGATACGGGTCCCAACACCTTAGGGCCCCTCTGACTCCTCCACCCTCGCGGAACCCAGTCGAAGTTACTGGGCCCCAGGCCTCGGCCGTAGTACCTCACCCCAGGCTTAAGGTGCCTGGGATGGACTCCATCCCTCGCTCCGGCCAGGTCAAGGGCACCTGGGCCCGGAACGGCAGCACCCAGGCCGAAGGTGCCTGGGTGCGGCCGCGTCCTCCAACTCTGAACCCCAAGGTCAGGGCGTCCGCCCCTTTTATCTCCTATCCCTTTGCGTCACAGCGGGTTCCCGCTGTATCAGCACCAGGAAAGGACAAAAAGGCACAGTCTTGCGGTGCAGGTTCAACTCCGACCCAGGGCGACAACGCCACCTGCAGGCCACAGGGAACCGTGCACCACCAGAGTCCTCCAAGAACCACAAAAGGGATTCTCAGATTCCCTAACACTTAGTACATCTGGGTTAAATAACCCAGATTCTCCCCCCCCCCCCCCGAATTTAAATACCCGCTACATATGTATTCCTTTTATTTACCGTAAATAAACTATGAACTTTCACATATAAATCATCTATGTCTGTAGGCTCATACAACAGAATCTGCTGTAAAATAAACTTTAAGAGCTGGGAGATCAGATTACACACACTGCAGACTTAGGTACACAAGAGGGACATTCCTCAGTTTGTCAATTTCCCTTCTACTCTATATTATACACAGTCTTTCCAGGAATCCAGGCAATGCTGGGCTTTCTTTCTGGAAAGCCCAGTAGGCTTTCTAAGTATCAGGGATACCTTCTGCTCTAAAGGTGTATTTGCAAATAATGTTTGTGTATAAATAATGATGTTAAACATCAAACTGTAAACTTTGAATAAAAATGGCAAATAAAAATCAGCTAAAACATGTAATATGTTCCCCAGCAGATGGGTGGAGACTGAAGAAAACACTCCCACCTTCTCTCTGTCCTCATTTCAGCACCGAGAACAGGTACTTCCATTGTCAGTTTGCTATGAAAACCAGCCAGTGTGCAGGGCATAATGGAAATTTTATTTAAAAAAAAAAACTGACTGTTACAATTACTGTTCAAAACTAAATGTATCCATGGTTTAAGGCACAGTTTGTGACTAGGGATGGTTGTTTTTTTTTTTTGTTTTTTGTTTTTTTTTTTACAATATTTTGGAAAAATATGGGACATTGCAGCATAATGTGTCAGGTCAAGGGGAAGGCAAAATTAAGGTCGTTTTTGTTTAAAGGTTCTTGAGATCTATTTTTTTTTTTTTTTGCTGTTCTTGTGTACTTTTACTTTATTTTTTCATTTAACTTAACAAAAATACAAAACATACACACACTCTGCAAAGTGGGAAGTGAAGTGAAGTGGATGCCAAGCCAATTTTTTTTTTTTACATGTAGCGGGGTCCTCAATTTAGGGGTAGTGTTTGAGTGGTAGTTATGCTCAAACACCTAAATTGTTAAGACATTATCAACCATTTTTGTCTGCAGGAAGAGTATCAGTGTACTGTTCCCTGTGGCCTGCAGGTGGCGCTGCCATAGTGGGCCAGGGTTGAACCACTGATACAGTGCTGTGCCTTGTGTGTCCCCTCTCGGCAACCATACAGTGGGAGTGGTCGGCCTGCGGTGTATGCTGGGAGAGGATACAAAAGGGGCAGACGCTGCCTGTAGGGGGTTTGGTCGTCGGGAGTCCTACTCCCAGGGAGTGTGTGTTCCTGTCCGCCCTGGGCACCTTTGGCCCAGGGGCGGTGGTCAGTGAATCAGTCCCAGGCACCTTTAGCACTGGGGCTGCAACTAAAGGCCTTGGGCCCAGCACCTTCGGCTGGGCCCACCAAGGATCGAGGAATCTCAGGGTGCCACCTTGCGAGGGGACCCGCATCTTAGACGAGGAGCCCGGGGGAGGACGGTTCCGAGGGACTGGTGAGAAGTCACAGTGAAGAAAGGGGCCCGGTAACTCTCTGGAGGGATGTCTTCTCCTTACAAAGAGGCCAAGCTTTGAAAACCAAGTTCGCCAGGTCTGTGGCAGAGACCAGGTTCGCCAGGTCTGTGGCAGAGACCAGGTTCGCCAGGTCTGTGGCAGAGACCAAGTTCGCCAGGTCTGTGGCAGAGACCAAGTTCGCCAGGTCTGTGGCAGAGACCAAGTTCGCCAGGTCTGTGGCAGAGACCAAGTGCACCAGTTTGTGTAGTGATTGTGCGGTTAGTTTGAGTACCATTTTGGCTGCTAGTCCCTATCTAGGGAGACTATCCAAATGGGCTAAGTCTGTTTGAGAAGCCAAGCAGTGAAGTGTATTATGTTTGTGCCTGGACCTCTCCCACACCTTATGCTGTCCTGTTCTCTCTCCAACCTTTCCTATCAGAGACTGTCGTATAAGAGAAATAAACTCTACGTTGGAGTTACAGCTGGTGTGGACCTTGAAGTCATTGGGGGAAATAGAGACTTGTCTTCATTGAGCATGGAGATAAGGGCCATTCTCTGGAGAACCTGGCTGTGGAGACCTGTTTCATAACACCGCTCAACCTCTTTACACAGGAGGGTACGGGCATGTAGAGCTGGGTGTGCCCTCTCTTCCTACGAGGAGCCAAAGACGAGGAGGAGAGGGTGGTAAGCGCTATATACATTTTTGGTTGGAGTGCGGAAGAATTAGAACCCCTGTTGGGTTTTTACTGCTATGTGGAGCTTCATTATAAAGATTTCTGCTTTCTGCTGTCCCAGTGACAATGGTTTCACCATACAGGAAATGAGGGAAAATCTCCAACAGCATCACAGACCGAAATCTTTCTTCTTCTTTAGTAAAGTAAGGAAAGGCTATAACCCCCATTCAGATTTTAATTGCTGTCTATGTTCCCTGTTTCAAATGTTTCCTCACATCCTGCCTAGTGAAAACGTCACACTAAAGCCTGGTACACACGATCGGATTTCCATCGAACAAGTCCGTGGAATTTTGTGCGAAGGGCATTGGCCGTGAACGTGTTCTGCATACAGACGGCAGAACTTTTTCAGCCAACATGCACAAAACTACGTGGTTTTTCTGCTCTTTAGCGCCACCCTTTGGGCAACTTCTGCTAATGTTGTCTTATGGTTAGCATTAGTTCGGAGCATGCGTGTTTGTACTTTGGATTTTAGTCCGACAGACTTGTGTACACACACGATCGGATAATCCGACGGAACACATTTGTTGTCGGAAAATTTGAGAGCATGCTATCCCACATTTGTTGTCGGAAATTCCAACAACAATTGTCTGATGGGGCGTACAAAAGGTCGGATTATCCGACAAAAACCCTGCCATCACACAATTGTTGTTGAAAAATCCGGTCGTGTGTACGGGCCTTTAGACTGGCCAAGGTGGATGGGAGAATCGTCCCTTCTTTGTTTTTGTGTTCTGACAGCGAGGAGACTTCTCCATGTCAGAATACACAGATCAGTGCTGCAGTCTATAGCCTGCGACAGTGATCAAGTAGCTTTTTTTCCAACAGGATGGTTGTACAGAAGTTGATTGCTAGTTTGACTTCTGTTAGACCACAGTGCCCATACATGGAACGAAATTCGGACAGTCCAGCTGGGATTTTTGATCCAAGTATGACCAGCTTATAGAAGTCATTGCAAGACTCAATGAAGTTGCAGAAAAGTAATGCAGGAACCTTTTTCAAAGTTGCTGCGACTTGAGTTGCAACAATTTGAACTTTTTTTTTTTTCATAATTTGGACAGAGTGAGAAAGAACCGGAACCCATTTCAGATTTTAACTGTGATCCGAGGCTCCAGATTTTACCATATATACAGATGGGGGAGGGACTTGGTTGGGCTGATGGGATGAAGAGAGCTTCGGGAGGATGACACTAGCAGGCCAATGAGCAGACAGGAGACAGGGCAGTGGCAGAAAGATTACAGACACACACTTCTTATATACTGAATATATTTAGTACTGAAACACATCTTTGAAAAATTATGTATTCCATTTTATTTAAATAAACTATGAACTTTCACATATAAATCATCTGTGTCTGTAGGTTCACACAACACAACAATGCTGTAAATAAACTTTAAGAGCTGGGAGATCAGATTACACCAGTGGTCTCCAAACTGCGGCCCAAGGGCCGGATGCGGCCCTTTGCTTGCCTTTATCCGGCCCTTGGGACACTATCCCTCCCACTGATACAAGACACTATTCTGACACCGACAATGAAGCACTATTTCTCCCACTGACACCACTAATAGGGTACTATTCCTCCCTATGATACCAATGATGGGGCACTATTTCTCCCCTTAATACCAGATGTTTATTTCCACAGATGCCAGGAAATCTTCCACTTCTGCTGGCCAAAATCTGGCCCTCCAAGAGTCTGAAGGACAATAAACTGGCCCTTTGTTTTGAATCTTTGGAGACCCCTGGATTACACACTCTGCAGACTTAGGTACACAAGGGGGACATTCCTCAGTTTGTCAATTTCCCTTCTACTCTATATTATACACAGTCTTTCCAGGAATCCAGGCAATGCTGGGCTTTCTTTCTGGAAAGCCCAGTAGGCTTTCTAAGTATCAGGGATACCTTCTGCTCTAAATGTGTATTTGCAAATAATGTTTGTGTATAAATAATGATGTTAATCAAATTGTAAACTTTGAATAAAAATGGCAAATAAAAATCAGCTAAAACATGTAATATGTTCCCCAGCAGACTGAAGAAAAACACTCCCACCTTCTCTCTGTCCTCATTTCAGCACCGAGAACAGGCACTTCCATTGTCAGTTTGCTATGAAAACCAGCCAGTGTGCAGGGCATAATGGAAATTTAATAATAAAAATAAAAAACTGACTGTTACAATTACTGTTAAAAAATAAATGTATCCATGGTTTAAGGCACATCTTGTGACTAGGGATGAAGGAAACTGTTTTGTTTTGTTTTGTTGTGTTTTGTTTTGTTTTGTTATGTTATGTTATGTTTTTTACAATATTTTGGAAAAATATGGGACATTGCAACATAATGCGTCAGGTCAAGGAGAAGGCAAAATTAAGGTAGTTTTTGTTTAATAAAGGTTACAATGGTTCTTGAGATCTATTTTTTTTTCTTTTTTCACCATTTTTTTATTTTTTATTTTTTTTTGCTGTTCTTGTGTACTTTTACTTTATTTTTTTCATTTAACTTAACAAAAATACAAAACACACACACACTCTGCAAAGCAAAGTGGGAAGTGAAGTGGATGCCAAGCCAAAACATTTTTAACATTTTTGGTTGGAGTGCGGAAGAATTAGAACCCCTGTTGGGTTTTTACTGCTATGTGGAGCTTCATTATAAAGATTTCTGCTTTCTACTGTCCCAGTGACAATGGTTTCACCATACAGGAAATGAGGGAAAATCTCCAACAGCATCAGAGACAGAAATCTTTCTTCTTCTTTAGTAAAGTAAGGAAAGGCTATAACCCCCATTCAGATATTAATTTCTGTCTATGTTCCCTGTTTCAAATGTTTCCTCACTTCTTGCCTAGGGAAAATGTCACACTTAAGCCTTGTACACACGATCGGATTTTCCGCGGACAAAGCGTAGGACTTTTGTCCGAAGGGCGTTGGCCATGAACTTGTCTTGCATACAAATGGCAAAGAATTGTCGGCCAACAAACACAAAACTACGTGGGTTTTCAGCTCTTTAGCGCCACCCTTTGGGCAACTTCTGCTAATGTTGTGTTATGGTGAGCATTGCTTCTGAGCATGCATGTTTGTACTTTGGAGTTTTGTCTGACGGACTTGTGTACATATGCTCGGAAAATCCGAAACACACAATTGTTGGCGGAAAATTTTAAAGCATGCTATCCAACTTTTGTCCACGGAAAATCTGACAAAAATTGTCCGATGGAGCATACAAACGGTCGGATTTTCCGCCAACAGCCTATCATCACACAATTCCAATCGTAAAATCGGATCGTGTGTACCAGGCTTTAGACTGCCCATAGATGAGTTAGGGTTTTATTTTTTTCAACCAGTGGGTTGAAAGAAAAAAACTGACCAGATTCCCCCATTTATATATTCAGGGTGAATGGGGGAATCGTCCCTGCTTTGTTTTTGTTTTCTGACAGCGAGGAGACTTCTCCATGTCAGAATACACAGATCAATGCTGCAGTCTATAGCCTGCGACACTGATCAAGTAGCTTTTTTCCAACAGGATGGCTGTACAGAAGTCGAACCTTCGAGGGACAGCACCGCAGCGCAGTCTCCTGGAAGTGGGGATGGGTACCTGTTAAAATCAGGAACGCGTCCCCCCCCCCCCCGAAAGGTGCCAAATGTGGCACCAGAGAGGGGGGAGGAAGCAGATCAGCAGAGCTTCCACTTTTGGGTGGAACTCTGATTTAAACAGCACAGTGCTTGTGCTTTGTAATTTGTACCATGGTATGTGTAAAATACCTGGTTGATCCGGCCTATTCCTGTGTCCCTCTGTGTATGCTGACCACGGTAATCATGGCTGCTTCCCCATGATACCGTGGTCATTTTATGTGCCTCCGTCATCCCGCTGTCTTCTCTCTGCTCGGAGTCTCTCCCTCTCCCCGCTCTCCCTCCCCCCCTCCCTGCCTGTCAGTTCCGAAGCCTGTGTGTGAGAGATATTTCCTCCCTGCCCCCCCCCCCCCCCTCCTGCTTCTATTCCCTGTGGCTTGAAAATACCATTTATAAATAACTGGCATCCCCTCTGTTTTATCAAGATCTAAAGTACTGTGTGTCCATTTTTTTACTTCTAATCCTAAATACCTTTTCTCACAGCACCGATGTGCAGTCACGTGACCTTCCTCTGCGGGCCAGATCGGGGAAGGAGAGCAAAGGAATGTCACGTGACTGCACATCAGTGCTGTGAGAGAAGGTATTTAGGATTAGAAATAAAAAAAATAAAAAACAGACACACAGTACTTTAAATCTTGATTAAACAGAGGGGATAGCAGTTATTTATTATCCTGACTTTACAACCACTTTAAGTATGGTAAAATCTGGAGCCTCGGATCACAGTTAAAATCTGACAAGGGTTCTGATTCTTTCTCACTCTGTCCAAACTATGAAAAAAAAAGTTTTGGCTGGACATACACTTTAGCCCTGGTTCACACCAATGCGATTTGTCATGCCATTTATGGCAATTGAACCATTCAAATTGTTGCAACTCAAGTCGTAGCAACTTTGAAAAAGGTTCCTGCATTACTTTTCTGCGACTTCATTGAAACTTGTAATGACTTCTATTAAACAAAGTCGCAAGCCGCAATAAAATCACAATTCAAAATGCACTGATATGCGGCTTTGAAATCGCACTAGTGTGAACCAGGGATGAAAGTTATAATTTTCCTAACCTGACAAAAAGGTGAGACCATAGACCATAGGCTAATTTTGTCAAAATTTTAGTTAAAGTGGAAGTAAACCCTCCTATCATTTTCAGGCAAGGAAGCTGCCATCTTGGCCTCTGTTTAATCTTCAACTGCCATGATGCTGCACATGTGATCAGTTATGACACCAGCCATTGGATGGTTTGACAGTTTGGTTGAGAGCACAACCAATGTGACAGTTGGCATTCCCGGCATGCCGGGAATATAACTGCTTTTTGAAACTGTTAAATCGATGGGTTTACTTCCACTTTAAGGCAATATCTGTAATTTTACATCACTTTTCCTGAAATCATTCCATTTGCCTGTAATTGTGACCCTGCATTCACACCTGGATGCTGTACACGTTCCTGAACACTGTATATACAGTTCCCTTCTACTGTTCCGAATGTCAAAATAAGTGCATAGCATTCACATTGTAAAAATGCTACAAGAGGCAATCTTTCCAATGTACAGTATATTGCTGTACATTAAGAACTATACAGAACTATCCATA
The DNA here is from genome assembly GCA_029206835.1 of Rana muscosa. Classification (NCBI taxonomy): domain Eukaryota; kingdom Metazoa; phylum Chordata; class Amphibia; order Anura; family Ranidae; genus Rana; species Rana muscosa. The sequence continues at coordinate 161,345,606 of CM055118.1, forward strand.
TCTTGGCTCATATATAGTCTGACACCACTTGCGCTACCAACCATGCCAGGGAAATCTACACACATCCAGCTGCCCAGGTACTACAAAATCCCTGGCATACCATCCTGCTGGGATTTTGTAGATCTGAGCAGTCCAAATGATACCATACTCCAACACTACTTTCAAGTATATATAATATATATATATATATATATATATATATATATATATATATATACACACATATACATACACAGTATAAATATCTTCTTTCAATTTACATACATATATATATATATATACACTGTGTGTGTATGTATATTGTGAGGGGGCTAGCTCGGCAGCGGGTATGTGTGACCCCCGGGATGGGCTCCCCACCCAAAAACAGGCCCAGCAGACGGAGGTTGTGGTTTTCAAAATCAAAAAAAGGTGCGGTTTATTTTCTATTTACAGTGACAAAAACACAGCAAGGCAAAAAAAACAAACACAAAATAAATCCTGGTCAACTTGACCTCTGACTAAACTTACAGGTTTCCTAACTAACGACTGGGATCAGCCTAGTGCTGTCCTAGTCCCTGGTTTTAAATGTCCAAGCAAAATATAGCCACACAGGCTTTCTCTCACCGCACAGGGGTTCACTCTCCCTAGACAGTCCACACAGGTCTGCTTCCAGGCATGAGCTAACATCTAATGAATCTGGGAGTTTTTTATAGAGGCCTAAATGAGCTGACAAGCTTCAGCTGGCCTCATCAACTCCCTGTCTGCACGACGCCCAGCCCTCTCCCTAGAGGTATGAGTCATCCATGAGCACACTAGCCTTATACAACTCTCCACCTAGTTGTACAAATCGGCGTAAAGCCTGAATCTGGGCGAAATATATCTACCCCCCTGGATGCAACCAGGTGACTTTACCTTCCTGCTGTCACATACCCCCCCCTCTTGTTTTAACCTCGGGGTTGGAACACCAGCAATCAGGCATTCATGTACTCGAGACAAAGCATCCACATTCCCCATTTGAACGCCAGGGCGATGCTTTACTGTGAAGTTGAATTCCTGGAGGGCCAGGAACCACCTATTCACTCTTCTATTTGTTTCCTTGTTTTGAGCCATCCACTTTAACGGAGCGTGATCCGTAACCATGTCAAAGTGCCTACCTAGCAGGTAGTACCGAAGGGAATCTAGAGCCCACTTCACCGCTAAACACTCCTTTTCAACGGTGGCGTAATTTACCTCATGGGACTTCAACTTCCTGCTGAGGTAAATGACTGGGTGCTCTTCCCCGTTCCAGACCTGGGACAATACTGCTCCTAACCCCACATCTGACGCATCACTTTGTACGACAAAGTCTTTAGAGAAGTCGGGTGAGTACAACACTGGCTGGCTACATAAGGCTTGTTTCAAGAATTGGAATGCTGCCTCAGCCTCGGGGGTCCATTTAATCATGACCGACCCTTTCCCCTTCGTCAGGTTGGTTAGGGGCACAGCCTTAGAAGCAAAGTGGGGAATGAATCGCCGATAATACCCAGCGATTCCCAGAAAGGCTCGTACCTGCTTCTTGCTGTTGGGACGTGGCCAACTCTGGATGGCCTCGACTTTGTTGAGTTGGGGTTTTATTACTCCCCTCCCAATGGTGTACCCAAGATATTTGGCCTCCTCCTGCCCAATGGTACACTTCTTGGGGTTAGCCGTAAACCCTGCTTCCCGAACAGAGTCCAGGACTGCTTGCACTTTTGGCAGATGTGAGGCCCAATCTGTGCTATGGACAATTACGTCATCCAGGTAAGCCGCAGCATACTTCCGATGGGGCCTCAGCATCTGGTCCATTTTCCGCTGGAATGTGGCCGGCGCATTCTGTAACCCGAACGGCATTCTTTTATATTGGAACGCCCCGTCTGGGGTTACAAATGCGGTTTTCTCTTTGGCTGACTTGGCCAGGGGGATTTGCCAATACCCTTTTGTGAGGTCAAGAGTCGTCATGTATCGGGCTGTTCCCAGCCGGTCGATCAACTCATCTATACGTGGCATGGGGTAGGTGTCAAATTTTGTAACTTTGTTCAACTGACGAAAATCGTTACAAAATCGCCAGCTCCCATCCGGTTTAGGCACCAACACAATGGGACTAGACCAATCACTTTGGGACTCCTCTATCACCCCTAAGTTCAGCATTTTCTGTACTTCCTCCCGTATTGCCTCCCGTCGGGCCTCTGGGATCCGATAGGGTTTTAACTTCACCCTTTCACCGGGCGGGGTAATAATGTCATGCTCTACCCCAGATGTTTGTCCCGGCAGCTCAGAGAATACCTCCTTGTTGCGAAGCACAAACTCCTTAACCTCCTGTTGTTGGGGTTGTGACAAGGTGGCTGCGATTCCAACCTCAGGAATCACGCAACCAGTTTGAGCTGGTGACCAAGTGTCTGCGACTAGGGACTCTCTATCCCTCCAGGCTTTCAACAGATTAACGTGATAGATCTGTTCGGGCTTTCGCCTTCCTGGTTGTCTGACCTTGTAATTCACTTCGCTCACTTTTTCCATTATCTCGTAGGGGCCTTGCCATTTGGCAAGGAATTTACTTTCAACCGTAGGGACAAGTACCAATATCCTATCCCCCGGGGAAAAGGTACGGGTCTTGGCTCCACGGTTGTACACTCTCTGCTGTGCCAACTGCGCTTGGGCCAAATGTTCCTTCACGATGGGCATTACCTGTGCAATTCGATCTTGCATCAGGGCGACATGCTCAATCACACTCCTGTGGGGAGAACTCTCACTTTCCCAAGTTTCCTTGGCAATATCCAACAGCCCTCTTGGGTGTCTCCCATACAGTAACTCAAAGGGGGAGAATCCCGTAGAGGATTGGGGCACCTCCCTAATAGCAAACATCAAATAAGGAAGTAGACAGTCCCAATCCTTTCCATCCCTATCCACCACTTTCTTCAACATTTGTTTTAGGGTTTTGTTGAATCTTTCAACCAGCCCATCGGTTTGGGGGTGATACACAGATGTACGTAATTGCGTCACTTTGAACAATTTACACAGCTCCTTCATAACCCGGGACATAAAGGGTGTACCTTGGTCCGTAAGCAGTTCTTTACAAATACCCACCCGGCTAAAAACAAGAGATAGCTCTTTGGCTATGGTTTTGGCCGAGGTATTTCTGAGAGGGATCGCTTCTGGATAACGGGTGGCATAGTCCATTATAACCAATATGTACTGGTGCCCCCTAGCGGACTTGATTATAGGACCTACCAAATCCATTGCGATTCTCTCAAACGGGACCTCAATGATGGGTAGAGGGACCAGCGGGCTACGGAAGTGTGGCATCGGGGCCGACCTCTGACACACAGGGCAGGAGGAACAATAATTTTCTATGTCCTTCATCACCCCAGGCCAATAGAATCTCTGTAATACCCTCTCTCGGGTTTTCTCTGTCCCCAGATGACCTCCAAGAATGTGCCCATGGGCCAACTCCAACACCAACTTCCTGTAAGGTTTGGGCACCACCAGCTGCTCAACGGTTTCTTCTGCCCTTTTTGCCACCCGATACAGTAGGTCCTTCTCTACGCTGAAGTATGGGTAAGTGCAGGTATTATCTGGGTTCACTAACTCGCCATCTATTTTCACTACGTTTTCCCGTGCCTTTATTAGGGCGGGGTCTTTCAACTGTTCTGTGGCAAAGTTTTCCCTGTGAACCTCAAGATCAGAAAACTCCACAGACGGTAGGTTTTCGTCTGAGGAGGTGGGCTCCTCTCCAGTTTCTTGAGTCTCCCCTGCCAATACTGACAAGGGAAATTCGGGAAAGTCCTCACCACTCTCAGAGGAGTTCTGGCTATCATATTCCTGGTACATAGGGGCACCAGTGGGGGGCTCATGATCATCCCACAGTTCCCAGAACTTCGGAAAATCCCTTCCCACAATGGCGTCATGCGGTAACTGAGACACTAAGCCCACTGGATGAGAAAGGGTACCTTTGGGGGTCTCGAAACACACTGTAGTCACTGGATACTCTCGGGTGTCCCCATGCACACAAATAACGGCTACCTTGCTATTCCCAGAGACCTCTGTTTTAACTAACTCAGCCTTTATCAGGGTCACAAGGCTACCTGAATCCAGCAATACCACAACATTTCTACCATTAATACACATTTTGCATAAATGTTTCTCAGTTCCCCGAATGGCAGTGCATGCGACTGTCGCACACAGCGACTGACGTCTGCCCGTCAGAAAGTCACACTGCATGGGTTCCTCCAAAACCGGGCAATTTGCTGCAATATGTCCCGCTTGCCGGCAGCGGTAGCAAATGATCCTTCTTGCCGCCTCTTGAGCCGCTGATTTCCCAGGCTGTTCTCGCCAAACTTGGGGTAGAGCTCCCACCCTCTCACTCTCTCCACCCTTACCCCTTGGAATCATCTTATCCGCCCCTGGGGATGGTCTGGTCTTAGGGTGGAAAGTCCGAGTGTCTCTGGAAGAGGCCGTCAGGTTCTCTGTAGCCAAGTATTTCTCCACACGATCCACAAGACCATCGGCCGTCTCTGGGTCTCCATGGCCCACCCACTTTTGGATGGCAGCAGGAAGAGCTCTCAAAAACCGATCCATTACAACACGTTCCACAATCTTTGGTGCGGACAAAGTCTCTGGCTGTAGCCACTTTCTGCTCAGGTGAATGAGATCATACATTTGAGACCTGGGGGGTTTTCCAAGCTGGAAAGTCCAGTTATGCACACGCTGAGCCCGGACAGCCAGGGTGACACCCAGCCTTGCCAATATTTCAGCTTTTAGCATCACATAGTCTTTTGCTTGGTCAGGCCCTAGGTCATAGTAAGCTTTCTGCGATTCACCCGTTAACAGAGGAGCCACCAGTCCAGCCCACTGCTCCTCAGGCCACTTTTCTCTTTCAGCGGTCCTTTCAAATGTGGTCAAAAATACCTCTGGATCATCCTCTCCAGTCATTTTTGTCAATAAACGACTCACCCCAAAGGACGCGGTATTAGTGGGACGGCTTTCCTCACCGGTCTGCGGACGTTGCTGCATTACTGCTTCCATCTGTTGTTGTAGTCTCTGCTCTTGCTTCTGCAACAGGTCTATGAAGCGGGCCTCAGATTGCTGTTGGGCTTGTTGCTGAGCCTCCAGACTCTGTTGTAAAGTTGCAAGGCTCTGTTGATGAGCTTGCTGCTGGGCTGCAAGGCTCCTTTGCAAACCTGCATTTGTCTGCTGTTGATTGGCATTTGCTAGAGCCAGCTGTTTCAGTATCTCCTCCATGCTGGCTTAAAAAAAAACTGCCACTGGTTCTCCACCAACTGTGAGGGGGCTAGCTCGGCAGCGGGTATGTGTGACCCCCGGGATGGGCTCCCCACCCAAAAACAGGCCCAGCAGACGGAGGTTGTGGTTTTCAAAATCAAAAAAAGGTGCGGTTTATTTTCTATTTACAGTGACAAAAACACAGCAAGGCAAAAAAAACAAACACAAAATAAATCCTGGTCAACTTGACCTCTGACTAAACTTACAGGTTTCCTAACTAACGACTGGGATCAGCCTAGTGCTGTCCTAGTCCCTGGTTTTAAATGTCCAAGCAAAATATAGCCACACAGGCTTTCTCTCACCGCACAGGGGTTCACTCTCCCTAGACAGTCCACACAGGTCTGCTTCCAGGCATGAGCTAACATCTAATGAATCTGGGAGTTTTTTATAGAGGCCTAAATGAGCTGACAAGCTTCAGCTGGCCTCATCAACTCCCTGTCTGCACGACGCCCAGCCCTCTCCCTAGAGGTATGAGTCATCCATGAGCACACTAGCCTTATACAACTCTCCACCTAGTTGTACAAATCGGCGTAAAGCCTGAATCTGGGCGAAATATATCTACCCCCCTGGATGCAACCAGGTGACTTTACCTTCCTGCTGTCACAATATATATATATACTGTATATACACATACACACACAGCATATCATTGCTAAAGATGCCTGTACTTTAAAATAAAAAACCGCTAATTTAATAAATAAATACATGTCCTAATCCCTATTAAGGCACTTTGTCCAGTCAATAAATACTCATTTTATCTGCCAACATTCCCAGAGAAAAATTCTGGGGCTAAATGGACTGTAACCCCATGACTCCACCTATATGCATCCAAACTTCCCAAATTTGACCTCCTTCGCTGTAAAAAGTTTCACACATCTGTGATTATGGGAAGCTATATCTACTTTGCAGGTCTAAGTCTTTTAGGGTTGTTGTTGTTGCTTGTTGCCCTTGTCAGGCATAAAGAAAAACCTGTTCATGGAGAGAAAAATTGATGCAATCTCCTTCAAAAATTGCTAGTTGCTTGCCAGTTATGCAGACCTACTTTTAAAATTATGTCCTGCTGGCTTTAATACCATCTGCCTTCTGGGACTGTTGACCTCTTGGTCCATTGCTGCGCTCAGAGGTTCCTCCAGCTGACCCCCATGCAACTACAGTGTCAGGTCTAGGGTTGGCGGAAAGAATCACTAGCAGACTGCAGGGATCAGATAACCGACACTCTTGGAAGTGTTGGTTTCTGAACAAACTTTGGAAGTTAATTCTTACTCATCAGAGAAGCGCTAGGCAGCGTGGGCAGCAGTAGAGGCATGTAGGCAGGTGAAGTCTACTTTCTCCACTGAAGGGGGTGCTCAACCCCAGTGGCATTGCAGAGGGAGAGGAAGTCAAGAGGAACATGGTTCCTCTATGGTTTCCTGGGTCACTGGGTTAGCTATCCCATTGGATGCTGCTGCCCCATGTGACTCTGCCAGCAATCTTAGGTCAGGCAGAGTTTATTTAAGACCCTGGCTCCCATGCTTGGCACACATTTCATGAGATGGTAGTGTAGGGATAGGTCATCCATCTGTCAGGGACAGTATTAGCAGTAGGGAGACGTTCCAGACAAGTAGCAAAAGAGCAGGGACACGCTATCCTTCTAGACGCCTCCCTGTTTGGGTCCGGACTGGCCAGACCGCATTCCAATCTTTGAGACAGATGCTGTTGGTGCACCTGAGCCCTACTGATAAATTATTTTCTGCATCATTCTGTAAGTGCGCCCGGTTGGGATTATGTGCCCACCAGGTAGTTGTGCTTTGTTGCGCTTTCACTTTAATACAGTTCTGTTTCTGATACCGGACTCTGTGTGCACCTCCCCACAGGCAAGTATTAACCTTTTTTCTTTACAGGGATTGTTCCATTAAAAGCGACAGAGGCAGAATACAGAGGGCCGGCATGACAGCAAAGCAACTATCAATTTTCAAGGGATAACACAGTGATGGCAGCCTCCAGTTTACAACAGATTTCTTCAATCATACTGAAGAATCCTGATTAAAAAACGACAGTATATCGATATCCACATTTTGGTGGCCTCCCCTAAGACAGAATGGGGGAACCGCTAGTGCAAATAAATAGACATTGTGGTAAATTAGTTATGACATTGTCCCATGCTAATGGGACAATTCCAATCACCACACTCCACCATGGACATGGAGCGGTTTCCTGATGCTGTAAGAGAGTTCTCCGATCAGGGAGATTCTTTTGAAAATTACCCCTAGAGCCAATTGCTCTCAGTGCAATATTTTTAGAAACGTCAAACATATCTGGACTGTCGACTGTTCCACATGCCGCGCTTGGAATGGAAATGGTGGTAAAAGTTTCGAATTGCCAAACGCTCCACTTCCATCCCGGCTTGTAGTATCCTGAGAGAGAAAAAGAGACCATGGGGTCAGATTAAGGGAAATAATAACTCTGTTTATGTAAAAGACCAATTATTTAGGTTTTCAGAAATGTATCTAAGGATTGGAACCATCTATTAATGTTCTCATTTATCCAGGTCATGGTATAGCTAGCAGTAGTCACATTCAACTAGTCACATTCTGTAATGTTGAAGACATTTCACCCCGTTTTCAAGCAGGTCTTCTAATAGACAAAGATGTCACTTCGATGAGTGAAATAGTGAAATATTTCCAGCATAACAAATTACATAACATACATACATTACATAACAAATTACATCCAGCTGAATGTCACTTTTCTGCTGGCTCAGTTGTGTTCATTGAACAACATGCAAGACCACACTTTCTCCATTATTTCCTGCTCTGGCATATAAAATAGCGCTATTGCTTTTACTACCTCTATAAGCCATTCCAAATATTTCTTAACTGTGTGCACAAAAAAGAAGACAATGCTGCAGCTGAACTGAACAAGTGTTGTCAGCCTAGGAAAGGAAATATCCATGGATACAATTCTTTTTTATGATTTAGCTGAAAGCAGGACATAAAATAATTACAGAAGCACGTGCAGCAACAAATCGCCTTGATGTAGACCTGCCATTAGTGGAAGTCAACATGCTAGTGTTGCAAATTAGGGATGAGCTTCGTGTTCGAGTCAAACATACGTTCGACTCGAACATCGGCTGTTCGATCGTTCGACGAAGATCGAACGATTTGGGCCGTTCGCGCCAAATTCGAGTGACGCGAACGGCCCACAATGCACTACGCCATCGCAGTGTCATCCAGGCGCTGTGATTGGCCAAGCATGCACTGTGACCCCGCATGCTTAGCCAATCACAGCGCCGGCAGCGAGGAGAGCAATGATTGGCCACAGGCAGGATGCCTGTGGCCAATTATTGCTGAGGGTGTTTAGTACACGCCCCACACTATAAAAGGCCGCCAGCACGGCGGCCTAGTGTAGTGTGTTCCGGAGCAGGGAAAGACAAGCATAGGCAGGGACAGTGACATTTATTTCTTTCTTGCTTAACCTGGATTCCTTTAGTTTAGGGAAAGAGAAGGATAGGTAGGGAGAGTGTCAGTGTGTTTTACTGTGCGAGTCCTTGTTTCTAGGGACAAAGAAGGAAAGTGAGGGGAATTCTCCTTGTGCTATAGTGTGCTTTAAAAAAACATTTTTTCTAGGGACAGAAAACTCTAGGTAGGGAGAGTGTCAGTTTCTTTCACTGTGCGAGTCCTTGTTTCTAGGGACAAAGAAGGAAAGTGAGGGGAATTCTCCTTGTGCTATAGTGTGCTTTAAAAAAACATTTTTTCTAGGGACAGAAAACTCTAGGTAGGGAGAGTGTCAGTTTCTTTCATGTGCGAGTCCTTGTTTCTAGGGACAAAGAAGGAAAGTGAGGGGAATTCTCCTTGTGCTATAGTGTGCTTTAAAAAAACATTTTTTCTAGGGACAGAAAACTCTAGGTAGGGAGAGTGTCAGTTTCTTTCACTGTGCGAGTCCTTGTTTCTAGGGACAAAGAAGGAAAGTGAGGGGAATTCTCCTTGTGCAATAGTGTGCTTTAAAAAAACATTTTTTCTAGGGACAGAAAACTCTAGGTAGGGAGAGTGTCAGTTTCTTTCACTGTGCGAGTCCTTGTTTCTAGGGACAAAGAAGGAAAGTGAGGGGAATTCTCCTTGTGCTATAGTGTGCTTTAAAAAAACATTTTTTCTAGGGACAGAAAACTCTAGGTAGGGAGAGTGTCAGTTTCTTTCACTGTGCCAGTCCTTGTTTCTAGGGACAAAGAAGGAAAGTGAGGGGAATTCTCCTTGTGCTATAGTGTGCTTTAAAAAAACTTTTTTTCTAGGGACAGAAAACTCTAGGTAGGGAGAGTGTCAGTTTCTTTCACTGTGCGAGTCCTTGTTTCTAGGGACAAAGAAGGAAAGTGAGGGGAATTCTCCTTGTGCAATAGTGTGCTTTAAAAAAACATTTTTTCTAGGGACAGAAAACTCTAGGTAGGGAGAGTGTCAGTTTCTTTCACTGTGCGAGTCCTTGTTTCTAGGGACAAAGAAGGAAAGTGAGGGGAATTCTCCTTGTGCTATAGTGTGCTTTAAAAAAACATTTTTTCTAGGGACAGAAAACTCTAGGTAGGGAGAGTGTCAGTTTCTTTCACTGTGCCAGTCCTTGTTTCTAGGGACAAAGAAGGAAAGTGAGGGGAATTCTCCTTGTGCTATAGTGTGCTTTAAAAAAACTTTTTTTCTAGGGACAGAAAACTCTAGGTAGGGAGAGTGTCAGTTTCTTTCACTGTGCCAGTCCTTGTTTCTAGGGACAAAGAAGGAAAGTAAGGGGAATTCTCCTTGTGCTATAGTGTGCTTTAAAAAAACATTTTTTCTAGGGACAGAAAACTCTAGGTAGGGAGAGTGTCAGTTTCTTTCACTGTGCCAGTCCTTGTTTCTAGGGACAAAGAAGGAAAGTGAGGGGAATTCTCCTTGTGCTATAGTGTGCTTTTAAAAAACATTTTTTCTAGGGACAGAAAACTCTAGGTAGGGAGAGTGTCAGTTTCTTTCACTGTGCCAGTCCTTGTTTCTAGGGACAAAGAAGGAAAGTGAGGGGAATTCTCCTTGTGCTATAGTGTGCTTTAAAAAAACATTTTTTCTAGGGACAGAAAACTCTAGGTAGGGAGAGTGTCAGTTTCTTTCACTGTGCGAGTCCTTGTTTCTAGGGACAAAGAAGGAAAGTGAGGGGAATTCTCCTTGTGCTATAGTGTGCTTTAAAAAAACATTTTTTCTAGGGACAGAAAACTCTAGGTAGGGAGAGTGTCAGTTTCTTTCACTGTGCCAGTCCTTGTTTCTAGGGACAAAGAAGGAAAGTGAGGGGAATTCTCCTTGTGCTATAGTGTGCTTTAAAAAAACATTTTTTCTAGGGACAGAAAACTCTAGGTAGGGAGAGTGTCAGTTTCTTTCACTGTGCGAGTCCTTGTTTCTAGGGACAAAGAAGGAAAGTGAGGGGAATTCTCCTTGTGCTATAGTGTGCTTTAAAAAAACATTTTTTCTAGGGACAGAAAACTCTAGGTAGGGAGAGTGTCAGTTTCTTTCACTGTGCGAGTCCTTGTTTCTAGGGACAAAGAAGGAAAGTGAGGGGAATTCTCCTTGTGCTATAGTGTGCTTTAAAAAAACATTTTTTCTAGGGACAGAAAACTCTAGGTAGGGAGAGTGTCAGTTTCTTTCACTGTGCCAGTCCTTGTTTCTAGGGACAAAGAAGGAAAGTGAGGGGAATTCTCCTTGTGCTATAGTGTGCTTTAAAAAAACATTTTTTCTAGGGACAGAAAACTCTAGGTAGGGAGAGTGTCAGTTTCTTTCACTGTGCCAGTCCTTGTTTCTAGGGACAAAGAAGGAAAGTGAGGGGAATTCTCCTTGTGCTATAGTGTGCTTTAAAAAAACATTTTTTCTAGGGACAGAAAACTCTAGGTAGGGAGAGTGTCAGTTTCTTTCACTGTGCCAGTCCTTGTTTCTAGGGACAAAGAAGGAAAGTGAGGGGAATTCTCCTTGTGCTATAGTGTGCTTTAAAAAAACATTTTTTCTAGGGACAGAAAACTCTAGGTAGGGAGAGTGTCAGAATCTTTCACTGTGCGAGTCCTTGTTTCTAGGGACAAAGAAGGAAAGTGAGGGGAATTCTCCTTGTGCTATAGTGTGCTTTAAAAAAACATTTTTTCTAGGGACAGAAAACTCTAGGTAGGGAGAGTGTCAGTTTCTTTCACTGTGCGAGTCCTTGTTTCTAGGGACAAAGAAGGAAAGTGAGGGGAATTCTCCTTGTGCTATAGTGTGCTTTAAAAAAACATTTTTTCTAGGGACAGAAAACTCTAGGTAGGGAGAGTGTCAGTTTCTTTCACTGTGCCAGTCCTTGTTTCTAGGGACAAAGAAGGAAAGTGAGGGGAATTCTCCTTGTGCTATAGTGTGCTTTAAAAAAACATTTTTTCTAGGGACAGAAAACTCTAGGTAGGGAGAGTGTCAGTTTCTTTCACTGTGCCAGTCCTTGTTTCTAGGGACAAAGAAGGAAAGTGAGGGGAATTCTCCTTGTGCTATAGTGTGCTTTAAAAAAACATTTTTTCTAGGGACAGAAAACTCTAGGTAGGGAGAGTGTCAGTTTCTTTCACTGTGCCAGTCCTTGTTTCTAGGGACAAAGAAGGAAAGTGAGGGGAATTCTCCTTGTGCTATAGTGTGCTTTAAAAAAACATTTTTTCTAGGGACAGAAAACTCTAGGTAGGGAGAGTGTCAGAATCTTTCACTGTGCGAGTCCTTGTTTCTAGGGACAAAGAAGGAAAGTGAGGGGAATTCTCCTTGTGCTATAGTGTGCTTTAAAAAAACATTTTTTCTAGGGACAGAAAACTCTAGGTAGGGAGAGTGTCAGTTTCTTTCACTGTGCGAGTCCTTGTTTCTAGGGACAAAGAAGGAAAGTGAGGGGAATTCTCCTTGTGCTATAGTGTGCTTTAAAAAAACATTTTTTCTAGGGACAGAAAACTCTAGGTAGGGAGAGTGTCAGTTTCTTTCACTGTGCCAGTCCTTGTTTCTAGGGACAAAGAAGGAAAGTGAGGGGAATTCTCCTTGTGCTATAGTGTGCTTTAAAAAAACTTTTTTTCTAGGGACAGAAAACTCTAGGTAGGGAGAGTGTCAGTTTCTTTCACTGTGCGAGTCCTTGTTTCTAGGGACAAAGAAGGAAAGTGAGGGGAATTCTCCTTGTGCTATAGTGTGCTTTAAAAAAACATTTTTTCTAGGGACAGAAAACTCTAGGTAGGGAGAGTGTCAGTTTCTTTCACTGTGCGAGTCCTTGTTTCTAGGGACAAAGAAGGAAAGTGAGGGGAATTCTCCTTGTGCAATAGTGTGCTTTAAAAAAACATTTTTTCTAGGGACAGAAAACTCTAGGTAGGGAGAGTGTCAGTTTCTTTCACTGTGCGAGTCCTTGTTTCTAGGGACAAAGAAGGAAAGTGAGGGGAATTCTCCTTGTGCTATAGTGTGCTTTAAAAAAACATTTTTTCTAGGGACAGAAAACTCTAGGTAGGGAGAGTGTCAGTTTCTTTCACTGTGCCAGTCCTTGTTTCTAGGGACAAAGAAGGAAAGTGAGGGGAATTCTCCTTGTGCTATAGTGTGCTTTAAAAAAACTTTTTTTCTAGGGACAGAAAACTCTAGGTAGGGAGAGTGTCAGTTTCTTTCACTGTGCCAGTCCTTGTTTCTAGGGACAAAGAAGGAAAGTAAGGGGAATTCTCCTTGTGCTATAGTGTGCTTTAAAAAAACATTTTTTCTAGGGACAGAAAACTCTAGGTAGGGAGAGTGTCAGTTTCTTTCACTGTGCCAGTCCTTGTTTCTAGGGACAAAGAAGGAAAGTGAGGGGAATTCTCCTTGTGCTATAGTGTGCTTTAAAAAAACATTTTTTCTAGGGACAGAAAACTCTAGGTAGGGAGAGTGTCAGTTTCTTTCACTGTGCCAGTCCTTGTTTCTAGGGACAAAGAAGGAAAGTGAGGGGAATTCTCCTTGTGCTATAGTGTGCTTTAAAAAAACATTTTTTCTAGGGACAGAAAACTCTAGGTAGGGAGAGTGTCAGTTTCTTTCACTGTGCGAGTCCTTGTTTCTAGGGACAAAGAAGGAAAGTGAGGGGAATTCTCCTTGTGCTATAGTGTGCTTTAAAAAAACATTTTTTCTAGGGACAGAAAACTCTAGGTAGGGAGAGTGTCAGTTTCTTTCACTGTGCCAGTCCTTGTTTCTAGGGACAAAGAAGGAAAGTGAGGGGAATTCTCCTTGTGCTATAGTGTGCTTTAAAAAAACATTTTTTCTAGGGACAGAAAACTCTAGGTAGGGAGAGTGTCAGTTTCTTTCACTGTGCGAGTCCTTGTTTCTAGGGACAAAGAAGGAAAGTGAGGGGAATTCTCCTTGTGCTATAGTGTGCTTTAAAAAAACATTTTTTCTAGGGACAGAAAACTCTAGGTAGGGAGAGTGTCAGTTTCTTTCACTGTGCGAGTCCTTGTTTCTAGGGACAAAGAAGGAAAGTGAGGGGAATTCTCCTTGTGCTATAGTGTGCTTTAAAAAAACATTTTTTCTAGGGACAGAAAACTCTAGGTAGGGAGAGTGTCAGTTTCTTTCACTGTGCCAGTCCTTGTTTCTAGGGACAAAGAAGGAAAGTGAGGGGAATTCTCCTTGTGCTATAGTGTGCTTTAAAAAAACATTTTTTCTAGGGACAGAAAACTCTAGGTAGGGAGAGTGTCAGTTTCTTTCACTGTGCCAGTCCTTGTTTCTAGGGACAAAGAAGGAAAGTGAGGGGAATTCTCCTTGTGCTATAGTGTGCTTTAAAAAAACATTTTTTCTAGGGACAGAAAACTCTAGGTAGGGAGAGTGTCAGTTTCTTTCACTGTGCCAGTCCTTGTTTCTAGGGACAAAGAAGGAAAGTGAGGGGAATTCTCCTTGTGCTATAGTGTGCTTTAAAAAAACATTTTTTCTAGGGACAGAAAACTCTAGGTAGGGAGAGTGTCAGAATCTTTCACTGTGCGAGTCCTTGTTTCTAGGGACAAAGAAGGAAAGTGAGGGGAATTCTCCTTGTGCTATAGTGTGCTTTAAAAAAACATTTTTTCTAGGGACAGAAAACTCTAGGTAGGGAGAGTGTCAGTTTCTTTCACTGTGCGAGTCCTTGTTTCTAGGGACAAAGAAGGAAAGTGAGGGGAATTCTCCTTGTGCTATAGTGTGCTTTAAAAAAACATTTTTTCTAGGGACAGAAAACTCTAGGTAGGGAGAGTGTCAGTTTCTTTCACTGTGCCAGTCCTTGTTTCTAGGGACAAAGAAGGAAAGTGAGGGGAATTCTCCTTGTGCTATAGTGTGCTAAAGCATTCCTCATCAACCATCTTTGAAATCCTTGTTTTTTGGACAGTCAGGGAAATTGTCGTTGTGCTATTCTGTGCAAAAGCAATAATCCTCAACCATATTTAGAAATCCTTAAGTAAAGGGACAGAGAAGGACACCTGAAGGTAGCCCTTATTGCTTTTTTCCCATCTCCCTGCAGGCCATCTATTAGAATGTCTGGAAGGCAAACAAGGAGAGGCAGACAGTCAGGAGGCAATAAAAGAGGGCAAGCAGGCTCTGTGTCTGGGGGCAACAGTGCTGGTCGTGGACGCGGTGCATTGTCATCAGCACATGGCCATGGGACACGCTTGTCCTTCTTTTCGGCAGCTGGACATGTTGAGCCACATCATGCCGAAGACTTGGTAGAGTGGATGACCAAGCCCTCCTCCTCCTCCTCATCCTCTCTCACCCAGGCTCAGGGTACTGGCAAAGCAGCTGCCAAAGCGTCCTCTTCCCTGGTATCAATGTCAGACTCATCATCAGTCACTCCTTCCCTAGACCCACCATGTCCTCCTCCTGAGGAGTCCCCCGAACTGTTTGAGCACAGTGTTGGGTACATGCTCCAGGAGGATGCCCAGCGTTTCGAAGGGTCTGATGATGAAACCCAGCTACAGGAAGGCAGTAGCGTGAGAGCAGACAGAGGGGATGCTCAAGAAGGACACCAATCTGGCAGTCATGTTCCAGCAGCTGCAGCATACTGCCAGATTGGCTCCAGTGATGAGGAGGGAGGGGATGATGAGGTCACTGACTCCACGTGGGTGCCTAATAGGAGAGAGGAGGAGGAGGAGGATGAGGAGGAGGCACATCTCCAACGAGGCAGGATGCCCTTTGGTGGCCAGCGTAAGGGCAGTACACCGACGGAATCACACCGCAGAGCTCCGCCTGTGCAGGGCGCAGCCTCTGCCCGTCATTCAAAAAGTTCCTTGGTGTGGGCCTTTTTTGAGGCTAGTGCATCAGATCGCACAGCTGCTGTTTGCAACATATGTCTCAAGCGTATATCGCGTGGCCAAAACATCAGCCGCTTGGGTACCACATGCCTGACCAGACATATGTTGACCTGCCATGCAGCTCGTTGGCAAGCCTACCTCAAAGACCTACACCAAAGAACAAAGCGGACCTCTCCTTGCACCGCATCAGCTGGGATCTCCAACCCCACTATAACTTCAGTCCTCTCTGAAACATGCACTGAGAGGAATGAAGGTGTAGAATTAGGTGTGTCACAGCCAAGTACTTGCGGCCACTCTGCTAGCAGTACACCGACGTCCGATTCTAGCAGGCAAATTTCCCTGCCCCAGCTGCTGGACCGTCGAAAGAAGTTCACTCCCAGCCATCCACATGCCCAGCGGTTGAATGCTAGCTTGGCTAAATTGCTAGCGCTTCAACTGCTGCCTTTTCAGTTGGTAGACTCGGCCCCCTTCCGTGAGTTTGTGCAATGTGCGGTTCCTCAGTGGCAGGTTCCCAAACGCCACTTTTTCTCACGGAAGGCTATTCCGGCTCTCTACCGGCATGTGGAAGGCAATGTCTTGGCCTCGCTGGACAGGGCGGTCAGCGGTAAGGTGCATATTACCGCTGACTCATGGTCCAGCAGGCATGGACAGGGACGTTACCTTTCTTTCACGGCCCATTGGGTCACTCTTTTGGCAGCTGGGAAGGATGCAGGACAAGGTGCAGTAGTGTTGGAGGTTGTTCCACCGCCACGCCTCCAAAATGCTACTACTGGTTGTGACACACCTCTCTCCTCCACCCCCTCCTCTTCTTCTTCCTCCATGGCCTCTTCCTGTGGTTTGTCCTATGAACCAGCGGTGCTCCGTAGCCGTTCACGGGGCTACGCAAGTACGCAGGCAAAAAGATGCCATGCCGTGCTTGCGCTGGTGTGTTTGGGGGACAGAAGCCACACTGGGGCAGAGGTCCTGTCTGCTCTGCAGGGCCAGGCCGAGAGGTGGTTGACGCCACGCCAGCTTAAGCCAGGAATGGTGGTTTGCGACAATGGCACCAACCTCCTCTCCGCCCTCCGACAGGGACAACTGACCCATGTGCCCTGTGTGGCTCACGTCCTTAACCTGGTGGTGCAGCGGTTCTTGGGCAGGTACCCGGGCTTACAGGATGTCCTGAGGCAGGCCAGGAAAGTCTGTGTGCATTTCCGCAGATCTTATAATGCCAGTGCTCGCCTGGCTGAGCTGCAAAAGGAGTTGAACCTGCCCAAGAACCACCTTATATGTGACATGCCCACCAGGTGGAACTCAACGTTGGCCATGCTGCAGCGGCTGCACACGCAGCAGAGGGCCATCAATGAGTACCTGTGCGACTACGGCACCAGGACAGGGTCAGGGGAGCTTGGTTTTTTTCTCCACGCCAGTGGGGCATGATCAGGGATGCATGCACTGTCCTGGCACCATTTGAGGAGGCCACGAGGATGGTGAGCAGTGACAGTGCATGCATCAGTGACACTGTACCTCTTGTCCACCTGTTGGAGCACACGCTGCGTGGAATAATGGACAGGGCACTTGAGGCAGAACAGAGGCAGGAAGAGGAGGACTTCCTTGCCTCTCAAGGCCCCCTTTACCCAGACAGTGTTCCTTCTGTCCCACCCATCGCACAGGAAGAGGAAGAGGAGGAGGAGGAGGAGGAGGATTGTGTCAGCATGGAGGTGGAGGCTGGCACTCAGCATCATCAGCAGCAGTCTTTTAGGGATGATTTACAGTCCCAAGAAACCAGTGGACTTGTACGTGGCTGGGAGGAGGTGGCTGCGGATCATGTCGTCCTTAGTGACCCAGAGGACTCCGGAGCGAATGCCTCAGCAAACCTACGCTGCATGGCCTCCCTGATCCTGCAAAGTCTGCGGAAGGATCCTCGTATTCTTCGGATCAAGGAGAGGGACCATTACTGGCTGGCCACTCTCCTTGATCCACGGTACAAGGGTAAGGTTGCGGACCTTATGTTACCTTCGCAGAGGGAGCAGAGGATGAGACAACTCCGGGAGGCCTTGCAGAAAGGTCTGTGCAACGCGTTCCCAGAGACTGGGAGGTTACAAACTCCTGGTCCTGGACAACGAGTTGCTGAGGCTTTGGCCAGTCAAAGAAGGAGCGGTGGGGAAGGTGGCCGTCTGACCGATGCGTTCAGACAATTCTTTAGTCCGCAGCCCCAAAGTATGATCGGTTCCAGCAACCATCGCCAGCGTCTGATAAACATGGTGCAGGAATATCTAGGGGCAAGGTCAGACTTGGACACCTTCCCCACCGAAAATCCTCTGGCTTACTGGGTCTTGAGGATGGATCACTGGCCAGAGCTTGCACAGTATGCAATTGAGCTACTGGCCTGTCCTGCATCCAGCGTTCTTTCGGAACGCACATTCAGTGCTGCTGGAGGATTTGTCACGGATCACAGGGTGCGCCTGTCCACCGACTCGGTTGATCGACTGACTTTCATCAAGATGAACCAGTCTTGGATCACCACCAGCTACCACACACCTGATGCTGATATAACAGACTAATTGATTTTAACATGTCACATCCCTTCAAGACTGATGCTGATGCTGAGTGCCTGTGCTGTTATGTTGACTGGCTATCCTCCTCCTCCGAGTCCTCAATGATACGATTGATGATGATAGCTTGGAAGATCATTTTTGTTTATGGGTGCCGCCACCAGTGGCTAAGGCCCAATTTTTCAGCCCCTGTTTTACAGGGGCGTGTAATTACAATTTTTTTAGCAATAATTTGCCATAGGGCTCATTGCTGTGCTCCAAGTACAGTATCTGTGAGGGGTTGGAGTGTTGTGGCACCAGTGCCTAAGGCCCAATTTTTCAGCCCCTGTTTAACAGGGGCGTGTCATTACAATTTTTGAAGCAATACTTTGCAACAGGGTTCATTGCTGTGCTCCAAGTACAGTATCTGTGAGGGGTTGTAGTGTTGTGCCACCAGTGCCTAAGGCCCAATTTTTCAGCCCCTGTTTAACAGGGGCGTGTCATTACAATTTTTGAAGCAATACTTTGCAACAGGGCTCATTGCTGTGCTCCAAGTACAGTATCTGTGAGGGGTTGTAGTGTTGTGCCACCAGTGCCTAAGGCCCAATTTTTCAGCCCCTGTTCAACAGGGGCATGCAATTACAATTCTTGATCTAATAATTCACAGCAGGGCCCATTGCTGCACCCACCAAGAGTAACTCTGAGGGCTTACAGTGTTGTGGCAACGCCACCACCACCACCACCACCACGAAAGGCCCAATTTTTCAGCCCCTGTTCAAAAGGGGCATGTAATTACAATTCTTGATCTAATAATTCACAGCAGGGCCCATTCCTGCACCCACCAAGAGTAACTCTGAGGGCTTACAGTGTTGTGGCAACACCACCACCACCACCACCACCACGAAAGGCCCAATTTTTCAGCCCCTGTTCAACAGGGGCATGCAATTACAATTCTTGATCTAATAATTCACAGCAGGGCCCATTGCTGCACCCACCAAGAGTAACTGTCAGGGCTTACAGTGTTGTGGCACCAGCACCACCATCAAAGGCCCAATTTTTACTACCACTGTTCAACAATTATATGTAATTAAAATTCCTGATATAATAGTTGACAGCAGGGCGTTCCAGCACCAACCAAGAGTAACTGTGAGTGCTTACAGTGTTGTGCCAACACCAACAACTAAGGGGCCTATTTCTGCAGAGTATATACGGCAGGTCCCTACTTTCAAACATCCAACTTACAAACGACTCCTACTTGCAAACGCAAGAAGACAACAGGAAGTGAGAGGAAATCTACCACTAGGAAGGAAAATTCTCTCCTGTAAGAATAAATATGGGAGAAAGGTGTCTCCTCTGTACTGATGCTTTATCAGCAATCCTTGTTTCAAGAAAAACACCACATTTCAAAAACAGTTGTCATTGGGACGGAAAGTGAGGTGAAATGTTCTGAACAGGGGCACAGACAGCAAAACAAATGTTACAGGGGTGATAACCCTTACCTATGTTTTCCAAAAAGTTTAAAAATAGATTTTTGGGCTGGAGCTACACTTCAACAATGTACCTGTTCAAAATTACAAACAGATTCTACATAAGAACAAACCTACAGTCCCTGTCTTGTATGCACCGCCTGTATACGGCTGTTCAGAGTATATAGGGCCTTTTTTATTTTGTGTGCGGGGTTCCCCTTAATATCCATACAAGACCCAAAGGGGCTGGTAATGGGCTGGGGTAGGGGGGGGGGGGGGCTGTGATGGGGTAGCTATGCCATTTTTCTTAAAGATTTTCATCCATATTACCGGGACCAGACATTACATTAAAGCCGCAAGCAGTTTTAAATGGCTTTTTTTCCTTTAGAAATGTAATTTTGTGCAGGGACAGTTCTAAACACGGGAAACACGTGGCACTTCACAGGCATACTTTAGACACCCCCCAGGTACGATATTTAAAGGAATATTTGACTTTTTTTTTTCACTTTATGCATCATTAAAATGACTGCTCCCGAAAAACGACCGTTTTTAAAACTTCTTTTTGCATTGATACATGTCCCCTGGTGCAGAACCCGGGTTCCCAAACCCTTTTTAGGACAATAACATGCATAATAGTTGTTATAATTAGCACTTTAGAATTCGAACGTTCGCATCCATTGTATTTAATAGGGTTCTAATGTTCGTACGAACTTTCGGTCCGTTCGCGGGTTCTGGTGCGAACCGAACCCGGGGGTGTTCGGCTCATCACTATTGCAAATATTTCAGAGCATCTCTTGTATTATCCACCCATCTCACTAGATCAGAATTTAAAGCCCCATTACCGGTCCAGGAGCTCCCAGTCTTCTCCTCCCCATCGCTCTCGAAATTCTTCTGTGTTCATCCCTCCAATACGCTCTAGGTCCGACTTGTATATTCCCAGCAGTCCAAAACCATTTACCTCCCAAAAACCTGCACAGGAAATGGAAAGATATAATTCCTTGAGAACATGGAACTGTCTATAAACTCTATCTAAATATCCAAAATCCTCAACGTGTCTTTAAAATGAACTGCTGAAGCAGTCAGATTGGGAACTTTCAATTGAACAGTAATTTTTCAGGACAGACTTGAATTTGATTGCTGTGGAGTTTTAATGAAACCATACAAAGGGTAAAATTGTTAGAAAATGATCACCTAATCTCCAGAGTTCAGAGACTGATATGGCTGACCCTGTGTTCTCTGTACAGAAATGTGGAAAAGATCAGTGCTATATAAATGTATAATAATACTGTGTGACTGCAGTGGGAACATTAGATTGTAATCTCCTCTGGTGCAGACACTAATATCAATGGCTGTCAGAACTGCAGTGTTTAAGTGTAAAATAATAATAATATTGTGTGACTGCGGTAGAGACATTAAAATGTAAGAACCACTGCTGCATAAATTCACAGCATTGTGGAATATATTAGAACTACAGTATATAAATGCATAATAATAATAAATAGTGTGTGACTGTGGTGGAGACATTGGAGTGCAAGCGCTTCTGGAGAAGAGACTAATGTGAATGGCACAGTGTTCTCTGTACACTGCTGTGGAATATGTCAGAGCTACTGTATATAAATGTAGCGGGGTCTCTAAATTTAGGTGGGACACCCAGGTGTGTAAGTACCACTTGTATTCGTGGAGGATTGGATGGTGTAATAATCTCCTTGGCCTCTGGGTGGCGGGGTATCTGGAGGCTCAAGGTAGATTTGCCATTACAGTGCTACCCTTTTTGTCCCTTTCCGGAGATGGTACGGCGAGGGCGGGGAACCTGCCGTGGTGTCGATGGGAGGAGATAAAAGGGGGAGACGCCCTAACCACGAGGTCTTCGGGAGGATCTTCTTCACGCTCCCAGGCACCTTAGGCCTGGGTGCGGGCGGTTCCGGATTCCGGCCCAGGCGCCCTAGGCCTGACCGGAATGGAGTTGGAGTCCATCCCAGGCACCTTCAGCCTGGGGTAAGGTACTATACTAGGAGGCCTGGGGTCCAGTGACTTCGACTGGATCCCGCGAGGGTGGAGACGTCCGAGGGTCCCTGAGGTGGATGGGGCCCATGTCTGAGGTGAGGAGGCCGGGGAGGTTACCCATTCGGAGAGTCTGGAGCAGCATCAACCCAGTGACGGATGGGCCTCTGGTAACTCCCTTGGAGGGACATCTTCCCCTGATAGGGGCCGCAGCGCAGCGAAGGTACTCCTATCTACGTTCTCTTGAGTCGCTGGTAGAGACTCTGAGATTCTAAGTCCTTTCTAGCTGAATGCTATAGTAACCGCTGGCGAGATCGCAGTGGTTTAGTTGACAACCAGGATAGTGCCTCGACCTGCTCATTCCCCGTATCAAAATGTTATCAAGTCGCAACCAGTTGGCTACTGAAGCACTGTTTATTGTGAGATGTACAATAAAGCAAGAGTTGGACTGTGATCGGTGTGTGGAACTCTGGTTAATGGGAGCAGAGGGAAGTGTTGACACAGCAGGACTTGATTCTAGACATAAGCACATAGGCCTGAGGAAATATCTGGTGCTGGCCTTCACCTCACCCACAGTTATGGGGAGGACATGGGCCGTAGCGCATCTCACCCTGTCGTGTGACATACCCCTAGGCAAAGGAGATGGGGTGAGGCTGCTACACGTGGGGGCTCGTGAGTCCGGGATGATATGTGTTTTAACTTTGGAAGAAAGAATGGCTGTGTCTGGACTTTGCTGCCCGGAGGAGTTCCGAGCAGGTCGGCCATGTGATTGGCCAAAGTGCATCCCTGCTCAAAGTCGTGGAAATGACCCTAGGACGGGAAAGGCCCATGCAGAGGAGCGAGAAGAGGGAGGAGTCCAGCCGTGTGAGGTACTACATGTGGGGGCTTTTATTGCACTGCGCCACGAGGCACCCCGTCTCTGTACAGTTCGTGGGCGGAGCTTGAAGGAAGCCCGCAAAAACGTGCAAGTGATGGGAGGAGTCTGGCCATGTGGAGGAACTCACGTGGAGACTTCGGCGCGTGGTCAGTGCGTGATGGAGCAGCAGATAGTCGGGATGGCCTCAAGCTCCCCGTGGATTCCGGTTCCCTACCCCACGAAGATGACTACGTTCGCTGCTCCCCTTACAGACACGGGGATAAGACTCAGGCCCCGAGGGCAGTTGGCTTTGTACTCATGCAGAGACACGGAGGCCCTCGGCGTGATCTGTCCCGGATGCTCGGGACTGGTGGTCCACCTGAAGCCATTTGGGCGTTGCGAGGCATGCAAAGAGTTCTTGTTCGAGGTGGAGCCATCCACAGTAAGGCCCCGGGCCCTTCGCCTCAACAGCCTCACAGGTACCGCTACTCTGGAAGGAGAGATCCAGGCCTTTGCGGAGGTTCCCGTACGCACTGACCAGGGCGATGTGACTGCCCAATCAGAGACTGAGAGAGAAAAATCCGAGGATGCTGCTTCGGTCACCACAGATTCTCTGCTCCCACCTCCGAAGAGGAAAGTTGGCCTGGTGCAGGCCTCCTGTGGTCGTGGTCAAGCTTCACCCCGTCGCTTGCCTGGCCTGGATGGATCCGGTTGGAAGAGTCCTGGACATCCCAGTTCTACAAAAGGTCAAGGTGAGCCAGGGGCTGGGACTGTGGTGGTGGTTGGAGGTGTTGGGGGTCCACAGCCGGTGGAGCCCGCAAGGGAGGGTAGTGCCACGTCTACCAGAGACTACCTTCCCGCCGAGATGTATGACACTTCCGACCTAGAGTCGCTGTCAGATTGTGGAGATGACGGGAGATTGATGAACTGTTTCATCGGAAGGGCTGGGACAAACGCCCATTGCCTGTGTTACACGTACCGCAGGATTCCCCTATGTCAATAGGAGACAGCACGCCCCTGATACAAGCCCCGGATTCTACGAGGAAGTCTAGTCCTCAGAGTGCCTTCCCACAATCTACAACATCGCCCGTCTTGGTGGCGGGGATGTAGTGAGCCTCATTACGAGCACCGAGAGAAAAGCCATCAGAGGTAGTGAAAGTACCTCGGCACCCGGAGGCCATCGTTCAACCCGGAGAAGGTGAGCGGGAAGCCATGCCTCCTTTGGCCAGATTGCAACGACTTTTCTCACAGAGAGTCGCCCGTGAGTATGGGTGGGAATATCCCTACTTGCCTCGGGACTTACTTTTTGAAGTTGAGGTCATACGCCAGAGATGGTATGACGAATTTGTTTGGGAAAAACTCAAAGTACCCCATGCACGAAGATATTTGTCCTGTTCGCCATCCGTGTCGAAAAAGTTTCGGGACTGCAGAGCAGACTGGATGTGGGGCCGCCATATTCACGCAGACAAGGTGCGCATCTGCAGGAAAGATGGAGAGGATGCTGACTATTCAATTGAGGTTTTTGATAAACATCTGAAGCCCTTGTTCTTGCCTGACCCGAAGTTCTATTTGTGAGAAGAGACTCACTTGTTGTTTCCTTTCCTACAATCTTCCAGAGGTGTTCTTGCCGGAGCATCCGAACTGTGCCCTAGTTTTTTATTTGGGCTTTTGTTTTCTTCTCTTCAGGAGGAATGAGAGCAGTTTTTTTTTGTTTGTTCTCTCTTCCTCACAGCACGAAGACAGACTTTGGGGGTAGAGTCAGTGTAGGGATGCAGGAAGAATGAAGATTGCACCAAGTGTCATTACCGCGGCACTGTCACCAGGTGGCAGTGTTGTGAAACGGCTGTTTGTTTTTTTTTACACGCGCATCACTTTACTCATTGGAGCGAGTGGGTCCATTGGTTGATGGACCCATTCATTCCAAAATAACACAAAAATGTCAGGATGTGATTTTATTTTGTGTGTTGTGTTTTTTTTCTTCCCTTCTGCAGGAGATTCGTCTGTCAGGACTGCTGAGTATGGGGTGGTTCTTAGACAGTGAAGGGAGGGATTGTATATGTGTACATGATAGATGTTTTTAGGGAAAAGTTTTATTGTTTTATATTCCCTTTTCCCTTTGAGCAGGTCTTGGTATGGTTGAGGTTCAAAAGTTTAGGGATAGCCTCTGGGGCTAAGCTTGTGTCATCACTCCATGGGAGACATGGGTTTGCACCAGACGCTGGGGACCAGCGTCAAATCACAGGGGGGAGTATGTAGCGGGGTCTCTAAATTTAGGTGGGACACCCAGGTGTGTAAGTACCACTTGTATTCGTGGAGGATTGGATGGTGTAATAATCTCCTTGGCCTCTGGGTGGCGGGGTATCTGGAGGCTCAAGGTAGATTTGCCATTACAGTGCTACCCTTTTTGTCCCTTTCCGGAGATGGTACGGCGAGGGCGGGGAACCTGCTGTGGTGTCGATGGGAGGAGATAAAAGGGGGAGACGCCCTAACCACGAGGTCTTCGGGAGGATCTTCTTCACGCGCCCAGGCACCTTAGGCCTGGGTGCGGGCGGTTCCGGATTCCGGCCCAGGCGCCCTAGGCCTGACCGGAATGGAGTTGGAGTCCATCCCAGGCACCTTCAGCCTGGGGTGAGGTACTATACTAGGAGGCCTGGGGTCCAGTGACTTCGACTGGATCCCGCGAGGGTGGAGACGTCCGAGGGTCCCTGAGGTGGATGGGGCCCATGTCTGAGGTGAGGAGGCCGGGGAGGTTACCCATTCGGAGAGTCTGGAGCAGCATCAACCCAGTGACGGATGGGCCTCTGGTAACTCCCTTGGAGGGACATCTTCCCCTGATAGGGGCCGCAGCGCAGCGAAGGTACTCCTATCTACGTTCTCTTGAGTCGCTGGTAGAGACTCTCAGATTCTAAGTCCTTTCTAGCTGAATGCTATAGTAACCGCTGGCGAGATCGCAGTGGTTTAGTTGACAACCAGGATAGTGCTTCGACCTGCTCATTCCCTGTATCAAAATGTTATCAAGTCGCAACCAGTTGGCTACTGAAGCACTGTTTATTGTGAGATGTACAATAAAGCAAGAATTGGACTGTGATCGGTGTGTGGAACTCTGGTTAATGGGAGCAGAGGGAAGTGTTGACACAGCAGGACTGTATTCTAGAACAAAACACATAGGTCCGAGGAAGTATCTGGTGCTGGCCTTCACCTCACCCACAGCTATGGGGAGGACATGGGCCGTAGCGCATCTCACCCTGTCGTGTGACATACCCCTAGGCAAAGGAGATGGGGTGAGGCCGCTACATAAACATAAAACAATAATAGTTGTGACTGCAGTGGAGACATCAAATAGGAGTTTCACGCTTCTCCCCAAAAAAAAAAAAAAGTCAGCAGCTAAAAATACTGTAGCCGTTGACTTTTAGTATAAGTACACTTACCTGTCCAGGGATACTGTGATGTCCTCACCCGAGCCGATTCTTCAAATCAACTTTGGGTGCAGGCACCGGAATCTGAAGTAAGGGAAACGGGAAGTGAAGCCTTGTGGCTTCACAGGTGGTTTCCTATTGCGCATTTGCGAGTCGCACTGCGCCTAGTTAATGGTCCCATAGACTTATGGGACCTGGGATGTGTCCCAGAAAACTGCGGGGGAAGGAGGGGGGTGGGGGCCGAACTTCCATCTGAGATCGCCGCGGCAATCCGAACCAGAAGTGTGAGCGGGTACCTGTCAAAACCAGAGGAGCTTCCCCTTTTGGGTGGAGCTCCATTTAAAAGTATAAGTTCCACTGGTGCAGAGATTGAAGTGACTAGCTCCATGTTCTCTGAATAGCACTGTGGAATATGCAAGAGCTATATAAATGTATAAAAATAATAGTATGTAACTGAGATGGGGACATTTGGATGGCAAACTCTTCTGGTGCAGAGACTGATGTGGCTGTGCACGTTTCAAATTATATAGCAATTTCAAACTATTACCTGGAATAACTTAGAATTTACAACTTGCCCAACTGGACAAATTATGTTCTCTGAGATCCTTAGGTATATCAATTGATATTTACCAGTGGGAGATATTCAGACAGAACACACATTCCCTGATATCTCACATTTCACCCTTACCTTCAGGCCAGGTTGGAGTTGCACCACAGTTCAGTCTCATGATCATGGGAGCGTACACCATTTTGCTTTCGATGGTGTGTGTGCGTATTAAGTGGATGATGGATGGAGGAAAATGCATGTGAAGGTCACACAGGAAGAGGATGCTGTGTGGATTCTGAAAAAGAGAAGGACAGGCTTCCATAAAATCCTGCTTCATAAAATTACATTGTTTCTATTTACTAAATTTAGAAGCAAGTCTATGACCTTGTAGAACTTCTCAAAATAATCGTGAGACAGGGAAAAAGAGAAGAAAAAAAAGAAGAAAGAAAAAAAAGGGAAAGAATGCTACAGAGGAGATCTGGAAAAAGTGTAGTAATTCAAACAAAAAATGTAAGGTTCTAAAAAAGGAAAAATATAAGGATGAATGCATATACTTAAATCTGTAGGATTGCAAGAAGTCCACACAGGGATCAAGCAACCTGATATAGCATTTGTGGAGAACCTCTCCACGAAGGTATGGTGGCTGGCTGCTCCCGATGTCCAGCAGGGTGTTCCAGATGATTGTATATTTGACAGTACTGGGATACTGGTGTGCAACGAGGCTTTGACAAAAATGGTGGTGTCAGAAGTTTATGGTTATATTTTCTATCTTCAGCTGTATCTCGTTCATTTTTTATTGTATGGATATACAGGTACTAAAAACTGATTTCTTGCTAAATAAAGAATTTGTAAAAAAAAATGGCCACGTCATCAGGATTAGTGTGTTAAAAACGATTAAAGGAGCCTGGACTCACTTTGGGCTCCCTAACCACATGTATACCAGCCTATAATACCCTACAATGCTCAGCAAGTTCAGCTTTCTGTGTTGTGATAGTTCGACTCATGCAACAATAAACTCAAATTACCGAACATGTTCCATAGGAAACCATGTTAAATGGACTGTAGTGCAAATCTGCAAAATGTAAAAAGCACTAAAACTGCATAGGTGTGAATCCAGCCTTATACTTTCTTTGTAAGATAGATAGAGCTATCTGTTGGGGGTATTTAACAATCACTGTTTTTATTGTAAAAAAAAAAATAAGAAAAAAAAATGTAAAAAAAGGAACAGATTAGGAAAAAAAAAAAAAGTTTTGCTTTGTTCCTGTAATAAAACATAGCAAATTAAAATACCACGACAGCACAACCACCCCAAATTACCCCTTTTTGGAAAGTAGACACCCCAAGGTGATCTTTTTTTCAAATTAAGAAACTCCACAGCACTATATTGAGGATATTAAAACATGGAGCCTGGCAAGTGGCAATGGTGCATTAGATATATTAATGTGCATGTTAAAAACGGTGAGAGGGGGGCGTGGCTTGTGGCTGATGGAGTAGGCAGCGTGATGTGCTAGCTCCACCGAGAATCCAAGCTTTTCTCCTGTTCCTGCTATCAGTGCCGGCCGAAGACATTGTGCTGCCTGGTACCAAGAATGAAATGCTGCCCCCCCCCCCCCCAAAAAAAAATAAAAAATCACGCCCACCAAAATGCCCCCACATCCATCATTTTATATCATGATAACTAAAGTGGACCTGTCATGGCTCTATAAAAAGGACCTGTTATGGCTCTATTCATGTATATAGGAGTATAAAGAGGACCTTCCATGGCTCTATACATGTATATAGAAGTATAATGAGGACCTGTCATGGCTCTATACATGTACCGTATTTTCCCCGTCTATAAGACGCCCCCATGTACAAGACGCCCCCCACTTTTCCAACCCAAAATTAAGAAATCAATATTTTACACATAGGTAAAACAGAACACATTTTTATTTAGTAATTACCGCAGGTAACGTTTAAATACTAGTATATTATGCAGGGGTTGTTCTTCCTGTTTTCTCCACTGTCTATCATACACTCTGCGGAGGCAAGTCCAAACTGTTTCTCTGCAGCTCTATTCCCACGCTCTTTTTTGCATAGCTGGCTACATTTGGTTTGATTTGGCAGAGTAAGACAATCACTTACTTTTATTATTTTCTGACATCTTGGTCCCAGAACACTCCGGTCCCTGTTGCATCTGTGCATCTCCACTTCCAACAGGATCGCATCTGCTCACTCTCCACCTCCACCCCCAGCTTTAGCTGACGTCAGTAACATACGGCTCGTGATTGGAGAAAGCCACTTGACAAGCTATGGGCCGCGACGCACCTTCGCGGATGTCTCCCAGGCTGACCAACCGTGTATAAGACGCTGTTCGATTTACAGGCTATTATTTTAGGAAAAAATAGCGTCTTATCCACGGAAAAATACGGTTTATAGAAATATAAAGAGGACCTGTCATGGCTCTATACATGTATGTAGGAGTATAAAGAGGACCTGTCATGGCTCTATACATGTATGTAGGAGTATAAAGAGGACCTGTCATGGCTATATACATGTATATAGAAGTATAAAGAGGACCTGCCATGGCTCTATACATGTATGTAGGAGTATAAAGAGGACCTGTCATGGCTCTATACATGTATATAGGAGTATAAAAGGACCTGTGCGTAGCCGGCGGCCGCGATGTCACCGGCCACACATAGTGGATTGTCACTTGTCACAACGTCACCTGCCACACGTTGCAGATTGTCACTTGCCACAACGTCACCTGCCACACATTGCGGATTGTCACTTGCCACAACGTCACCTGCCACACGTTGCAGATTGTCACTTGCTGTGTCCCAGAGTAAAGGCAGGCAGCAGAGAGCTAATGTAATCTCTCTGCTGCCCGCACAGTGGGGGCGGAACTGCAGTGATGCAGGGCGGGCAGTGAGAGATGATGTCATCTCTCTGCTCCCCCGCCCGCTGTTTGGCCAGCAAGCCCGCTCACTTGCTGACTGTCCCGCCCGCTGACTGTTCCTCTGTTCTGCCCGCATGCTCCATTCACCTTGGCCCAACGCCCAGGTGAATGGAGCGCGCGGGGAGCGGAGCGGGCTGGCTGGCGGGCGGGCGTCAATTTGCCTCACAGCGGAGCGGGCGGAACGGGTTAGCGACAATTTGCCTCACAGTGCAGAGTAGGGTTGCCACCTTTTCATCAAGCCAAACCCGAACACATTAGCAGCACACGCCATTATATATATTTTTTTGTAGTACATTAAATTCATTACCTCTGTACAAAGCAATGCACAGCTATTTTTTTTTTTATTTAGTATACCCTGTACATATATTTTTGTGATTAAATAAAATTTCTAATCATATGGAGTTAATCACAAGAGTCCCCCTTTATATCAGAGTCAACAGAGTTCTCCTTTAGATCTGAATCTGCAGAGTTCCCCTTTACATCTGAATGCACAGGGTTCTGCAGAAGAGGAGTGCAGAGGGTAAGATGGGGGCAGTATGTACAGGAGAGGAGTGCAGAGGGTATAATGGGGGCAGTATGCATAAGAGAGAAGTGTGGAGGGTATGATGGAGCAGTATGTATAGAAGAGGAGTTGAGAGGGTATGAGGGGGGCGGTTTGTACAGGAGAGGAGTGTGGAGGGTATGATGGGGCGGTATGTACAGGAGAGGAGTTTGGAGGGTATGAGGGGGGCAGTATGTACAGGAGAGGAGTGTGAAGGGTATGATAGGTGCAGTTAGTACAGGAGAGGAGTTCGGAGGGTATGATGGGTGCAGTTAGTACAGGGGAGGAGTTCGGAGGGTATGATGGGTGCGGTTAGTACAGGGGAGGGGTTCAGGGGGTATGATGGGTGCAGTTGGTACAGGAGAGGAGTTCGGAGGGTATGATGGGTGCAGTTAGTACAGGGGAGGAGTTCGGAGGGTATGATGGGTGCAGTTGGTACAGGAGAGGACTTCGGAGGGTATGGCGGTGGCAGAATGGGGAGGGATTTCTTGCTGTGTCTATGGGGTGACCAGGGAGTGATGTTGGGAAGATAGGGGAAGGAAAGTGACCATGAAATGATGGGGGGGGTAGGAAGCAGCTCTGAGTGACGTCTGTATGAAGTGGTCTGGGGGGGTGATGCAAGCTGGGGGGAGTTGGGGGCTGAGAAGTGGTCAGATAGCGATGTATATAATAAAAAAAAAACTCATCCACTAAAAACATACAACAATAAATCATACAACAGTACTACAGATCTATGTAATGGAGCTCCCAGCACTCTGTATACCCAGATAATGTAAAGGTAATGTATGACCATTCATGTAACCCTGTGGTATCCAGGCTCTGAGTCTGTACAATCAGAGGTGTGAACTCACCACATATATACAGGTTACATGAATGGTTATAAATGACTTCACATTATCTAGTCTGAACAATTGGATTGGAGGATGTTTGCACAGACTGTTCATGCTTAGAAGTGATCTGTTAAATGTGATCGGGCTGCTGCAGACCCCCCCTCCCCCCCCCCCACACTCACTATCTCCTCCGATTCTTCTGTCAACTTCTGTTAACCCTTCACTGCATCTCCTGAAGAAAAAACCACCTTGAAAGCAACTACTATCCACCCTAGAAAACTTCTCCCAGAAAAAATCAGCTCACCTCCTCCCTTCCTCTGGCCAGCCTGACAGGAGACAGTGAGCTCCGCCCCCCAGTTCTCACAACACTCCGCACTGGTGATTGGGGGGGGGAGGTTGAGTCGGAGATAACAGGGGACCCCGCACGGCACGAGACTGGAGGGAGGGGGAAGAGACAGAAAGGAGTTTTTTAAATCCAGAACACACACCGCAGCCGCAGGCACAGTGTATTCTTTACAATGCCGCTGCTGCTGTTTCACAGTGAAAGGTGGAGTGGGGGAGAGGAACGGGCGGAATGGGATGGCGGGCAGGCGGCAATTTGCCGCCCCCCTAAAAGTGCCGCCTGGTACAATGGTACCATCGGGTCCCATGGTAGGGCCGGCCCTGCCTGCTATCCTGATACACCCGATTTACTCCTAACCTGCTCTGGAGGGATCCCTTCCTCACTCCTGGTCCAGCGGTGTTGCAAAATCTATGATCCGGCGGCGGACATGTCCCGCAAGGGGGAAAATACTCTCTGCCTTCAGCAGAGCATGGTGGGCAAGATGGCGCCCGGACCCAGTGTTCAGCTAAGGAGGCGGCCATGAGGATGTTCGGCGGCTCTCTGGGAAAGGGCACGCTGCCCGAAATGCCTTCCCTCCTCCTGGAATTTACTGACCAGGAACCCCTGCCAGAGGATCCGGAGACTGCATGGCCAGAGTACTCAGAGCCTGCCCTATCATGGGATGCAGTGAGTACACCAGCCCCTGATAACACTGCCAGGGCTCTAGCAGGCAAGGAGATGCATGCCCCTGAACCGACTCTTAGAGATATTTTTGCAGCAGTCACCTCCTGTAACATGTCTATTACTACCCTGACCACTGAGATTAAAGGGGTAAAACTGGAGCTGAATCTAGTTAGAAAGGATATGCAGAAACTGCGGGACCGCACTGCAGCCATGGAGGACAGAGTGAGCAATGTGGAGGATGATGTTGTGCAGAGAGAAGTTCGCCATATGCAATAGATTATCACAGGCCACTCAGCCCATTTGGAAGACATGGAGAACAGACAGAGACGCAATAGTGTCTGTGCGGTGGGCATACCAGGGAAGGCAGAGGGGAAAAATCCTGTGACATTTATGAAAAACTGTCTCCTTCTCCCCCATGTTTGCTGTGGAAAGGGCTCATAGAGTCCCACCCAGGCCACCTAAACCTGGAGAGTCTCCTAGGCCATTCCTATTTAAATTGCTTAATTTCAAGGATCAGGATGCCATACTATATCAGGCCAGAACCAGAGGAGCCCTTATGAAGATAGATAACGTTTGCATATCATTCCACCCTGATTTCTCTGCTGACCTACAGTGCCACAGGGCCAAGTTTACTGCAGTAAAGAAGTGTCTCCACAAATATGATGTCACATATGTTATGTTGTATCCTGTCAAGCTTAGAATTGCAGCAAACGGTGAGACGCAATTTTTTGATACCCCTGCTAATGCGTCAAACTGGCTGGATCGTATGGAGCACACCCTTAAAAAAGCACCAGCACCCATGGCCTAATTGTATTTTACTTTCTACTACTGTTGAGTGAGGATACATTAGGAGTAGATTTGAGCATGCTGATTTCTTTCTCAGTCCTTCCTTTAAGGCAGAGAGGAATACACAAGTCCCTTTGAATCAGAGTTGAACTGAGACGTTGGGGACCCCCCTAACATCGTCCTGCATGGACATGCACTATGTTACCTGGCTCCTTAATTGTTTAGAGGATGCAAAGACCTTTTTTCCTTTTTTTTTTTCTTGGTTACCTACTGTTTTTCTTTTATTTACCACTACTGACCCCTGCTGGTTGCAGGGTGGACGTTCTGCTTTTTTGTGTTTGTCCAACTGGAATTGCCTTTTTGTGGCGGACACTGTCACCTATTCATCTGGACTTTGTCTGGGGAATCCTTTTGCTCACAGCTACTAAGTGGAGATTTGGGGAGTCCTCACGACTTTCTGCACCTGGAACTGTCCCTACAAGTTGCTTACCATTTTTCTCTACGGTGAAGGCCCACAAACCTGCTGTGGTGTGCTAACAGGAAACACACTTACAAGCTAACTCTATATCTACACTTAAGCACCGCAGTTATCCAACCCAGTTCCACTCCACTCACACAGCTTTCTCGAGGGATGTTAGCATACAAATTTTTCATGCCGTCTCCTTTCAGTTACTGCACTCACTGGTTGATGATCAAGGACGGCACATCTTTTTATTATGCAAACTAGCAGGGCTGACGTGTATTATTGGAAATATCTATGTCCCTCCACCCTTCTCCTTTGACAGCCTAAAATATGTCTAGCACAATTTATAACCTCTTACTCCAACATCCCTATTTGGGTAATGGGAGATTATAACAATGTTATGGATAAGCAGATGGATACATTTTCACCCAGAGCTAGCGGCAATCCTCAGCCAGGGTGTCCTACCCCCTTTGCTCGATTCCTTGCAGAAATAGGCCTGCAAGATGTGTGGAGATACCAGAATCATAATGCGCACTGCTTTTCTTTCTACTCAGCGTCCTACAAATGCCTCGCTCGCATAGATATATGGCAGGGCAACAATTTGGCACATCAGCTGACTGACTCCGTGATGTACGCTCCACGCAACATCTCAGACATAGGTGTGCGCAGCCTATTGCATTAGGGTGTGCACTCCAAAGCTCAAACACACAGTACCGATCACTCACTGTGTTCATTCAGAAAGGGAAGGGGCTGGTTAATACATTTACAGGCCTCTTCCCCCACTTATTCTAAAACATTCTTCTGTGTGTGCCTGCAGCAGCAGCCAGTGGAAGAGAGGAGGAGGAAAACCAGCAACGCTGCAGGGGGAGCCTGGCAGTAGAGGGAATCTGCACTGCATGGGGTGATTAGGGTGTGCCCAGGCATACCTGGCACACCCTGTGCGCACACCTATGATCTCAGACCACTCTCTCCTACGTGTCTACGTAGCTGTTTCTCCTAGCCATCAGCATAGGCTGTGGAAGTTCAACCCCTTCTGGTTCACAATTTTTCCAGAATCTGACCCCATTCCCAAACCTGTCACAGAATTCATGCACTTTAAATCGGGGCACAGCTAGATCTACGGTGGTTTGGGATGCCCTGAAGGCTCATCTACGGGGCTTACTTATCACGCAGATTACCGCTATTAAAACTAAAAACCAAAGAGTGGGAGAACCTGGTAGAGTGAGACCGCCAGAGCAGAAGAGTCATATGTTGCTGCCCCCACCTCAGTCTGAGCGTAGATGGCAAGAAGCGCAGGCCCTGTATCAACAGGTTTATACTACTGCAGTGGAGAACAAGTGATTCTTCCTGCAGCAAAAGTACTTTAATTAAGGAGAAAACACAGGACACTTGCTAGCAATGATAGCTAAAGCCCAGCAGGGGACGACCCATATAGAGGCCATCCAAAATGTAGAGGGGGAAACGGTTGTTGACCAGACCTGAATTCCTGAAGTATTCTCACATTTCTTCGGGGATTTGTACAAGTCCAAATTGCATCCCAAACAGGAGGAGCTGGGTCATTTTTTGGACCAGTGCTCACGTCCACGTATATCGAGGCAGGGCCTTGCTGCACTTAATAGCCCGTTAACACTTGAGAAACTTTCTTTAACAGTGGCACAGATGGCCAAAAATAAATCACCGGGAGCTGTCGGCCTGCCCACGGAAACATACGGGAAATACGGGGATACTCTTCTGCCCGCCCTGCTAATAACCCTAAATGATGCCCTTCAGGATGGTGGCTTGACCACCTCTATGAATGAGGCTATTATAGTAGTTATCTCAAAGACTGGCAAGGAACCCGTTACAGCCTGACTTATAGGCCTATCTTGCTGCTCAACGCAGATGTCAAATTACTAGCACGGGTGTTGGCCACTAGACTGTCGGGGATTGTTGCAAACTTGGTCCATCACGAGCAGTCTGGCTTCATTCCTGCCCGATCTACTGCGTTGAATATCCGCAGACTGTTCCTAAACACTCAACTCCCAGTAGATAACCCAGGCAACAGAGCTATATATTCCCTTGATGCTGCCAAAGCTTTTGACATCGTGAAGTGGAATTTTTTTTGGGAAGTTCTCCGTCGATTTGGTCTAGGTGGCAGATTCATATCTTGGGTACAACTTTTATATGCTGCCCCTATGGTGAGGATAAGGATTAACGATACCTTAATGGAGCCTTTTCCTCTGTTTCGGGGGACACGGCAGGGGTGCTCATTGTCGCCCCTGCTGTTTGCCCTTGCATTGGAACCCCTGGCAGCTATGGTGCGGGCCTCCCCCAACATCGAGGGCTTCCGAAGGGGACAGAAAGAGGACAAAATCTCCCTGTACGCAGACGACACTCTGTTGTACCTGGGAGATACTGGGGACTCCTTGAGGGCAGCGATGCGCCTAATCGATTAGTTGGGGCAGTTGTCGGGCTTTGCCATAAATTGGCACAAGTCGGCTCTTCTCCCGTTGGATCCTCTTCGCCGCTGGCTCTAGACAGATTACTAATGGGCTAGATGGTTTCCTGCACTGACTTCAGGTGACCATATAAGACTATAAGTGGCCTGTCAGAAGTGATTTGCCTTATCTCTATAACACAAAGTAACGGTTGTATACTACCAGTTGGACTAACCTTTTATTTTTATTTTTTTTGTGTCTGTTGCTCTGTTTGATTGTTTGCACTTTCCTTTCCAAGAGTGCTTGGAACTCAGGGTATTTTGCAATGCTTCCCAGTCCTTTGTTAGAGAAGTTAGCTATACAGTTACTACCATTCATGTAATGTTATGAGGATTGAAACTCCTGGTATATACTACCTTTCTTTTTGCATTCTTTTTCTTTTCTTTTTTTCTCCTCTTTTTGAACGGTTATGTTTTGTATTTACCTCTCGTAACTGTTTTATTTATGGCTCTGCAAGACCACCAGCACTTAAACCTAGCCCAGCGTGCTGCCACTTCACCTGGACTTACAAGCTGACGACAACCTCCTGCAGATCCCATGCAATAGCCCTTGGACTTCCAAGAGCCTGTTTACATTAGTGTGTCTTGGATTAATCTTCTTGATTTTTGAAGTTTTTATAATCATTTCTCCATGATGTATCTGCCAATGTTTCTGTATTGTTCTTTTGATCTGTAATTTCAATAAAATCCTTTGTACAAGAAACTGTTTTCCATGGATTGTATACCTATGCAACTATACCGTGTAATGTCTTGTGTTCTATTCAATAAAAATCTATTTTGTTGATCAAAAAAAAAAAACGGTGGGAGGAGACAGTGAAGTGTTTCATGTACAGGTCACATACAGTGTCAGGATGAAGATGAAGGGGTTAATGTATAGATGTGCAGGATAATGGAGAAGGGTTAATATACAGTTCACATACAGAGACAGGATTTTCGATGTGCTGGAGAAGTGGAACAGTGAAAGGAGTACAAAACAATCTCACAGTCAGTGAAACTGAACAAATAGATTTGCACCTGCTGCTGTTTATTCATTCATTCTTTCCCAGTTCAGAAATTACTATGATCCATCGCCTTTCTTTGTTGCAAGAGGAAGGGGAATGGTCAACCATGTAAGCGATAGCATGTGATCACTGTGATGACCAATTACAGCTGTCACAAGATATCGAGCCTCTCAGATGGGCTCGGTACAGTGTCTGTTAGCAGATGGAATGGCTGCATGGCACTATTGATCCAGTGGAACTAACAAATGGCACTCGGTAAATGATGAGCTACCAATCTGCTGTTTAAAATGTAACCTGGTAGAAAAAAGTGTTTCAAACAGGGATCCTGATGAAGTAGCCATATCTTATAGTTAAGAAACACATTGAGGGAATTATTACATTTTTATCTGCCAAATAAATACTTACCTTTAATGAAAAGACCTTGAGGCCTTATTTCTTCTACTATGGGCACCTCTGCTGATTCTGGCTGACATTTTTGAAGTCAAAATCTCAAAAACCTAAATGGACCTTAGTAGTTATAATACGGTTTAATTTTCTGTTGAAAGAATCTTTAAAGCATGGATATGCAATTAGCGGACCTCCAGCTGTTGCAAAACTACAAGTCCCATCATGCCTCTGCCTCTGGGTGTCATGCTTGCTGCTGTCAGAGTCTCGCTATGCCTCATGGGACTTGTAGTTTGGCAACAGCTGGAGGTCCGCTAATTGCATATCCCTGCTTTAAAGGATTACTTAATTTTGTCACTCACCTTTACCAAATCAGCTCCAGCTTGAAGCCCCAAGGAACGCTCAAAATTCCCTTCCAATCTCACGTACTGGAAACTGCAGAGAGGAGAGTACAAAGCTTAGAGATGATAAGTTACCATGCTGGAAGTATGAAGTTTGTATCATGCAAAACTGTATGTAACCCTTCTTCCCTGATATACTCTGCATTAAGTCTTCATATTGTAGTTAACCCAGAGTCCCCTTTTGTCACATTTTCAGTGATCTTGCTGGTCAACTCACCTGGGTAGATGGGATTGTTTTAGAGCTGCCTCTACATCCAAGTCAGTGCTGCTGAAGTCCACAATAATAACGCTGAAGTAAGGATCCATTGTGGTGCGATGTATGGCTTCCATGTCATCTATAAACTTCTGGACCCATCGAGCCTGATTCTTTACTAGAAGAAACAGAAAAAATGTACAACCAACCCTTCCATCGAGTACCTACAGCAGCATTTAAAGTGGAACTATACACTTACAAAACAAATCAGTTTGCATAATAAATAGAAATACTGAAAGTGTATGTATAGCCAAAACATTCTTTTTAGTTTAGGATATGTAGCGCCCTGCTCCTATTGAGTAGGCTCTAGATGTAAATTTAGGTTTATCTGAGTTGTAGTTTAGCTCAGAGTATTATGTTAAAATGCTGGTTTCTGTTCCAGTTCAGTCGTGTTGTGCATTTTCCACTTGGCCATGGGTGTCGCTGTCACCCCCGGCCAGTGTTGGAAATAGAGCAGGCTGGATACATTGAGTACCTCTTTACCCAGAAATAGCCCAGGGGGAGTGGTTCACCGCTGTGCATTCTGGGAGAGGGCACTTAAGGGACAGACACCGTTTTCGCGGTCTCTCTGACCTGATGGCCCTCCTGGCCTAATGTGTGCTGTAGCAGTTCTTCTGCCTCGGGGCCTGCTGGCCCGAGACCTCGTTGCTGAAAGTAGGCTCAGGAGTTTCTGGGGCCTACTGGTCCAGGGGTGGTCCTAAGCTGTCTTGCCTGCGGGGAGAAGCCGAGCAATTGGAGACTCAATTGGAGGACGCATCCCGGCCCATCTACCTCACAGTATCGCCGGATGGCTGAAAGATACTGTGAGATTGTATTCTGACTTTGCAAAAGTTCTTGGTTATACAGTCCTGTGGCAGAGGATTGTACAATGATTCAAGTGTATTCAACAAGTCAGAGACTATAACTGAGCACCGCACCGGCTGCTAGGTCAGTGAGAGAGGACTATACGGTGGTTGCTAGATCCAGTTGTGGAGCTATTTGTCCTCTGGATCAAAGAAGTACCCGTGATCCGCAAAACAAGGTACCTGAATCTCCCCTAACCCTCCATCCCTCTATCTGACGTTTGTTAATAAAGCATTGGAAAAAAAGACTATTGCCGTGTACACACGATCGGTTTTACCAATGAAAACAGTCCGATGGACTTTTCTCATCGGACAAACCGATCGTGTATGGGCCCCATCGGTCTTTTTTCCATCGGTGAGAAAAAATAGAACATGTTTTAAATTTATCCGATGGGAAAAAAAACTATAGCAAATTCCGATCGTCTGTGTGGAACTCCATCGGACAAAAAACCCACGCATGCTCAGAATCAAGTAGACGCATGCTCAGAAGCATTGAACTTAATTTTTCTCGGCTTGTCGGAGTGTTTTACGTCACAGCGCTTGGGACGGTCGGATTTTTGACTGATGGTGTGTAGGCAAGACTGATGGAAGTCAGCTTCATCGGATTTCCGATGGAAAAATACATCGGATTAGAATCCATAGGAAATCCGATCGTGTGTACAGGGCTTAAGTTTTTTGGTGCAGACATCTGTGAACAACTCTCCAATGGGACCCCTATGGCGGATACGGTGAACAGTCAGGTAACGGCAGACCCAAAATTAAATCAGCAGCTCCTACGGGGGTAGTGCTACAGATACTTACACAGAAAGGTTTAAGCCTCCTGTTATTGCTTTGTTTGCTTTCTGTGTACCATTGGGGAAATTCCCTTTCACTTCCTGTCCCAAAGATGCAATTGGAAGTTCAAAGAAATCTCCCAATGAGGAAATTTTAATTTTGGACAGTTGTCCCTGCAACTGATGTTCTTCCCATTGAAAGATTTTGCCTAACCTCTTGTACTAAAAGACAACTCTAACATTTTTGATTTCCCCTTACTTTCATTCTTGGTCACGATGGTTACCAGTACACATAGAGGTGTGACACAAGCAGCAATAAAAATTGAAAGAGGGTCTAACCTTTTCCCATTCTTTACAAAACTAAAGAAAATGTTTTGCCTTTAGCTTTAACCTCAAGCAGAACTAAAAATTGTGTCCTCAGTGGAGTTTCCTTATTTCTGGAAAATTCTGCACAGCTAATCCATTTTTTTTTTTTGTGGAGATGTCGTTAAGATGGAGAGTCTACTTCCACTTTAAGCAAGAAGCAAACTGTAACAGACTAGCAACTCCCTTAATGCTGCTCATAGACAAAGAACATGATATGATCTTTGCCAAGGCATACATGTCGACTAATCAGAGCATACCACAAGTATTTATTTATTTTTAGCCATTATTAATGCTCAGTAATAAATTCTGACAGAGGTTCTAACCTTATTGTCCCCTGTCAAAAAAAAAATGTTGTCTGACAAAATGCATTTATGTTGACCACCTCACCTGGTACTATAACGTACACCATAGCTCGAGCGTTCCAGGCCAGGCCTGTCGGCCAGCACAGTTCTGGCAGCTTCTCACTTGCCATCAGTTTCCGACGTGGCCCCCACATCATATTCCTCATGTTTCTTTCTTGTTCCCGCTCTTCTTGGGTCAGCCCAGTCCAATTTGGGGCCAACACATACTGAGAAAATCTTAGGACACGGTCAGATCTATCAGAGAGTTCAAGTTCTAAGAAATAGCGGCTCCCTTTAACGTAGTCTAAACGTTTTTCAATGTTGATAATGCGCTGTAGTTTGTACATTCTGCCAAGAAAAAAGAAAAATGTATTTACAACTAACATGGCAACAAACCTGAGATCCAGATGGCCAGCACTCTTTTTAAAATTAAGTAGGGTTTCTAGAAGTTGACCTTTGCCTGTGCCCTTACATACCATCAGGCATTAAGAAGCATTACAACCACTAAAACCCTGCCATGTCTTTTTTCTTTATTTCCTGTCTTCACCTCGTTGGGGAGATTTGTTTCCCCATTTCCTCTTTTATAAACACAAAATAAATTTAAAATGAATGGAAATCCCCGCTTAGCCAGTTCACACTGGAACAGGTGTGCCCACTGGAATATTTCCCCTCACCTCTTGTTCTGATAACAACTGTAAAAATGTTACAATGGTCACCAGAATCGACAGAGATAGAGCTCTAA
Organism: Rana muscosa; assembly: GCA_029206835.1. Taxonomy (NCBI): domain Eukaryota; kingdom Metazoa; phylum Chordata; class Amphibia; order Anura; family Ranidae; genus Rana; species Rana muscosa. The sequence continues at coordinate 161,386,047 of CM055118.1, forward strand.
TTTTATGATACAGCATTGTCACTTATTTGTAGCTGGCTTAGCTCTACAATTGTATATTTGCTTTATTTACATTTATCAATTTCCTATAGACCCATCTTCTCCCTCTTGTACATTTTTTTTCATAAAACTGATCTTGTACACGCCTCAAGTACTCACCCTCGATGCCACTGGTTCAGCCGTTTCATGAAAGCCCCAACTATGCTTAAAGCTTCATTCTCTTTCAGCTGTAGGTTTCCTGAAGTGTTGCACTGAAGGTCAATGTATTCTGACCTCACCACCTGAAAGTCTGTTTGACCCACATGGAAAGTCTGGTTCCAGAAAACAGGCTGTTCAAACACAAAGGGGTACTCAAGCTCTTGGTCATCGTCTTCATCTTCGTCATTATTTTCCTGGTATTGGGCTTCTCCTTCTTCCTCCTGTGGGTTTTTATTGTTGCTGTCCTGATTTTCTTCAGTTGGTCTCCCCAGATTTGGAACAGGAAGTAACAGTCTATTTGTTTTCCATAAGGGATCTTGCTTTTCACCGTCATTTTGTTTTTGGTCACCATTATTCAATTCCGGACTTTGTTTTCTGTCACCAAGATCTACAGCTATTCTGTGTTCTTTTGGCTTTTTGTACTTTTCTTGATTAAAGCCACCAAGAACTGGCTCGCCGAGCTCTCCATCTTGTTCTCCCCCTTGGTTTTTATCCACAACTGCTTCATTGTTTTGGCTTTTTACGTTTCTATGTTCAAGGCCCAGCTCCTTAGCATTAGCTACCAAAGGAGCTCCTTGTCGCTTTCTGCGACTTTCAATTCCCGGCTTGCTTACTGTGGTTAAAACCTGATGTCTTCTCTTGAATACTTGGAGGTCTTGCCTTCTACTTTTAATATCTTGAAACTCTTGTGTTTTATTTCTATGAAGATGTTCATTTTGAGATTCTTGCTTTAGTTGCCCATTAGAATGGGCCATCTCGGGTCTTCTATGCCATTCCAATTTCTCCTGATCAAATTCAGGTCTTTGCTTTTTACTCACATTCTTTCCAGAGTCATGCAACTTTCCCTGATAGATCTCAGACTCTGGAATCTTATTATTATCAACGTTTACATTAAGCTTGGGTTCAGTGCTCTGGTTCCCAGCAAGTTTAGCTTTGACTTGCTCCTTCCACCTGTTAAGAATTTCTCTTTGTCTCGTCTCTTGAATTAAATTATCTTCCTGCCTAGAACCTTGTTTGTTTGCCATACCCACTTTAAGTCCTTGGTCATCATCATTTGTATACTGCCTACTGTTTTTTCTTTGAGATTCTTTCTTCTTAGGGTTCCCCTTGCTACTGTTTTGTCGAACCCTTTGGTAACCCTCCTTGTTAGCCAAGGTTAATTTGTTTAATAGCGGAGCATCCATCATAGATGTCATCCTTTGTCTTACAGGGTGTGGTATGCTTTTAAGGCCATTATTTAATGACTTTATTGCTTCTTTCTGTGTTTTTTTGTTCCTTTTATTCCAGTTTCTCTCCTGTACATCTGAAATGTTTTCACGCTGGTTGTAGTCATGTTTTACTTTGGCAAGATCTCTGCGTTTATGCTTCCGGGGTTTCGCATCATAAGGTGTCACGATCTTTTCGGTCTGCCTCTCTAGTTTGGGTAGCTGACTGGAATCATGATTTGAGAAAACCGAGCCTGAATAATTTTTTTTAGCTGTGTTTAAGTGGTTGTAGAAAGAAAGTGCTTTGTCCTGTACATTTTCAGATATCAGGGGCTTAAGCCGTCCTTTTTCCTCAGTCTCTGCAAAAAGGAAAAGCTTCCTCTGTTTAATTATTTCATCTTCGCTCGGCTCCTGCCTGTCTTCCTGATCGCCTTTGTCCACCATCTGATAATCTGTGTCCACATACTGGAAATCAGATGGGTTATAATCATCTGACCAACCTATTCAAGAGGATAAAGAAAGTAATTGTATAATTTGTTGTACTACAAACATATTCTTTAATCTTGCCTAATAGGAAAGAAGGAAAGAAGAACAGAAAGAGGAAAGAAACTGCTGGTTTGAAAAAAAAGGGATTTTTAGCCCAAGTTCCCCCTTTTTTGTTGTTGCATAAAATAGATAATGCTGCAACAAAAAAGTCAAAAACACCCATACAAATTTTAATTGGTTGCTAAAAAAGTACATGGTACATACCAGGATGATTTTGGATTGATGATCTGGATTTTGGATGTTCGACCTTCATATATTTGTTATATTTCAATCTGAAGGATAATAAAGACAAGGATTACCATTCTGGTAATTAATTAATATTCCTAAAGAGTATTACAGTGTTAAAAGAAAAGAAGACTGACACATTGGCTTTGCATGTTATCCCCACCTGTTTATAATTTTAGGAACACTACAACCCTTTCTGTGAGAAATAAATTACTTTTATTGTATCCTATAGCGCTAATCGCAATCTACTGTACATACAGTATGCAGGGACCCGAATCTTGGTTGTAAATATGTACACTTCTTCTCTTCCTCCTCAACAAGTCATGGGCTGGTGTAGATTTCCTCAATAGAAAAAGCCCATTTCCAAAAATACAGAGGCCTCTCCAACTCCTTCACTTTAGTTGCCAATCAGTATGTGTAGTGGATGATGGTGGACAAAGACACCAATTTGTGAGTGTCAGATCACATTAGTGGTTTTCCATTCCATCTGTTGCAGTTAGTAAATCCAAACTTTTTTTTTCAATCAGTATTCTTTTTGGACCATCATTCTATTTTATATATACGTTTCTTCACATACAAGCTGATATAGAGTGTAGAAGTAGTTTGTCCTACCTGCTGGTATATCTTGTGTTCTCCTGGTACATGCACTCATTGTCCTTTTCCATGTGACTGAGCCGGGTGTAGTCATTGGGAAAAACATAACTTAGACGGACCTGAATACATGGAGGGATGATGATAGTGTTAAAGGGGAACTTTAGCCCTTTTTAATGTATTTTAGATATGCATGTGAAAGAGAGCTACTTCCACATTCAATTCTTCCATCTTTTAAACCTTTTACCATAGAGCAGTTTCTAAACTTTTTTCTAACGCCCGCCTATACACATTATCACTGGACCCCATTCCCTCACAACTACTACAGTCACCCTTTTGCTCTATCCTACACACTTTAACTCGCACCTTCAATCTCTCTCTCTACTGGCATCTACCCCAGCCCTGTAAAACATGCATGGGTCTTGAGAAGCACTTGCTGGACCCCATAAATCTTAACAATCTGAGATGGGTCAAACTCCTTGAATCTATAAGCTACAACTACATGAGCTACTACCTTATAACAACCTTCTTGACCTCTTTTAGTCAGGATTTTGCCAGGAGCACTCCACAGAAACTCCTCTGCTAACTGCTAAAACCAATGGTCAATACTCTGTACTCTTACTCTTAAGCCTCGTACACACGGGCGGGAATCTCAATGGGAAAAAAAACCTTGGTTTTCCCGACGAGATTCCCGGCAAGCTTGCCTTGCTCGCCGAGTGTACACACGGCCATTCAAAAGAACTGCCGTTCTTTTGAATGGCAAGAATGCGGTGACGTCATCAACTACGACGAGCATGCGCTCGTCACATTCGATGCCGTTGCCGCCATCTTGCTACACGCTACACTACCCTTGTAAGCTACCACGCATGCATCGAAGTCTCATCGAGCATGACCAGGCTTACCTGAGAACAGGTAAGCATACAAGCCTCGATTTCTTGTGAAAAAAAGCATACAAGCCTCGTACACACGCATGGTTTTCTCGTCAGGAAACACTGCAGAGAATCCCGATGAGGAAAATAGAGAGCAGGTTCTCTATTTTTCTCGTCGAGATTCCCAGCAGTTTTCCTGACGAGAAACCATACACACGAGCGGTTTTCTCTGCAACAAGCTCTCCTAGCAGCTTTCTTGCAGAGAAAACCAGCCGTGTGTACGAGGCTTTAGACTGCTGCTTTTGGTACAGTTGACCACCTACTCCTCTTCATAAAACGCTACTCCCTTGGCCTCCATAACTCTGCTTTTTGCTGGTTCTTTTCTTACCTATCTCACTATACCTTCCGTTTCACTTACAACTCTATCTCCTCCTCTTTCTGTAGGAGTCCCCTACAGTTCCATCCTCAGACTTCTTCTATTCCCTATCTACCCCTCTTCCCTGGGTCAGCTGATAGCTTCCCACAGCTTCCAATACCATTTCTCCCTTTTAGATTGTAAGCTGTCATGAGCAGGGCCCTTTGATCCCTTTTCTATTGAATTGTATTTTAACTGTACTGTCTCCCTCCATTTTGTAAAGTGCTGCACAAACTGTTGGCACTATATAAATCCTAAATGCAAGAGAATGTCCAGCACTTCAGGAACAGTTAGTAAAGGTATAATGGTTCTTGAAGTGCTGGACATTCTCTTGAATTTTTGAAGTGAGTACGCCAGTGGGCGTTGGTGGTCTGTTCAGCTTTTTGGGAGACTCAGGGAGGCACTATTTGAACAATATAAATCCTGTATAATAATGATAAACGGAAAGGGAAGGACATTTTTAGTGGGAACATATTTTGACTTCATATTGCACCATGGGCGTCCGCTCCATAGGGCAAGGGGGGTCAATTGCCCCCCCCTGGAATCAGAAGTCAGAGTGAAGACACTTGCCCCCTGTGTTGCAATGGCTGCCTCCGCGGCAGCCGTGGACTTTTTTTCTAAGTCTGCTGCTGGCCTGGGGGCTGGGGCTGCTCTGTCTTTTCCGACTACACATCTGTCCCTCCCTCCTCACCCCCAGCCCGAGCATGGGATTGGCTCTGCCGCTCAGACCTATGCTTAACATCACCGTCCATGACCCTGCTGTTCCGTGATTAGCTGCTGCCTCAGCCTTCCTCTGCCTGTGTAAATGTATGCGCCAGCTCCTCCCACAGGTGCGAGGCGTGCAGTGGCCGAGACAAGAGAATAAGCTGCCAGTGCCTGCCCTGGGCCTATCGCTGAAGAACTACAGGTAACAGCAGTGCCTGTGCCACGACACCACTGTGTACATCTTTTTGTATTGCAATGTATTGCAATTAGTGATGAGCCGAACACCCCCGGGTTCGGTTCGCACCAGAACCCGCGAACGGACCGAAAGTTCGCACGAACATTAGAACCCTATTAAATACAATGGATGCGAACGTTCGGATTCTAAAGTGCTAATTATAACGACTATTATCCCTGTTATTTTCCGAAACAGAGTTTGGGAACCCGGGTTCTGCACCAGGGGACATGTATCAATGCAAAAAGAAGTTTTAAAAACGGACGTTTTCCGGGAGCAGTCATTTTAATGATGCATAAAGTGAAAAAAAAAAAGTCAAATATTCCTTTAAATATTGTACCTGGGGGGTGTCTAAAGTATGCCTGTGAAGTGCCACGTGTTTCCCGTGTTTAGAACTGTCCCTGCACAAAATAACATTTCTAAAGGAAAAAAAGCCATTTAAAAGTGCTTGCGGCTTTAATGCAATGTCTGGTCCCGGTAATATGGATGAAAATCTTTAGGAAAAATGGCATAACTACCCCATCAACCCCCCCCCCCCCTACCCCAGCCCATTACCAGCCCCTTTGGGTCTTGTATGGATATTAAGGGGAACCCCGCACACAAAATAAAAAAGGACCTATATACTCTGAACAGCCGTATACAGGCGGTGCATACAAGACAGGGACTGTAGGTTTGTTCTTATGTAGAATCTGTTTGTAATTTTGAACAGCTGCATTGTTTAAGTGTAGCTCCATGCCAAATTCCTTTTTTTTAGCTTTTTGTAAAACATAGGGAACGGTTATCACCCCTGTCACATTTTTTTTGCTGTCTGTGCCCCTGTTCAGAACATTTCACCTCACTTTGCGTCCCAATGACAACTGTTTTTGAAATGTGGTGTTTTTATTGAAACAAGGATTGGTGATAAAGCATCAGTAGAGAGGAGACACCTTTCTCCCATATTAATTCTTACAGGAGAGAATTTTCCTTCCAAGGGGTAGATTTCCTCTCACTTCCTGTTGTCTTCTTCCGTTTGCAAGTAGTAGTAGTTTGTAAGTTGGATGTTTGAAAGTAGGGACCTGCCGTATATACTCTGCAGAAATTGGCCCCTTAGGTGTTGGTGTTGGCACAACACTGTAAGCCCTCACAGTTACTCTTGGTGGGTGCTGGAACGCCCTGCTGTCAACTATTATATCAGGAATTGTAATAACATATAATTGTTGATCAGTGGTAGTAAAAATTGGGCCTTTGATGGTGGTGCTGGTGCCAGAACACTGTAAGGCCTGACAGTTACTCTTGGTGGGCGCAGCAATGGGCCCTGCTGTGAATTATTCGATCAATAATTATAATTGCATGCCCCTGTTGAATAGGGGCTGAAAAATTGGGCCTTTGGTGGTGGTGGTGGTGGTGATGGTGGTGCTGGTGCCACAACACTGTAAGGCCTGACAGTTACTCTTGGTGGGCGCAGCAATGGGCCCTGCTGTGAATTATTCAATCAATAATTATAATTGCATGCCCCTGTTGAACAGGGGCTGAAAAATTGGGCCTTTGGTGGTGGTGGTGGTGGTGATGGTGGTGCTGGTGCCACAACACTGTAAGGCCTGACAGTTACTCTTGGTGGGCGCAGCAATGGGCCCTGCTGTGAATTATTCGATCAATAATTATAATTGCATGCCCCTGTTGAACAGGGGCTGAAAAATTGGGCCTTTGGTGGTGGTGGTGGTGGTGATGGTGGTGCTGGTGCCACAACACTGTAAGGCCTGACAGTTACTCTTGGTGGGCGCAGCAATGGGCCCTGCTGTGAATTATTCGATCAATAATTATAATTGCATGCCCCTGTTGAACAGGGGCTGAAAAATTGGGCCTTTGGTGGTGGTGGTGGTGGTGATGGTGGTGCTGGTGCCACAACACTGTAAGGCCTGACAGTTACTCTTGGTGGGCGCAGCAATGGGCCCTGCTGTGAATTATTCAATCAATAATTACAATTGCATGGCCCTGTTGAACAGGGGCTGAAAAATTGGGCCTTTGGTGGTGGTGGTGGTGGTGATGGTGGTGCTGGTGCCACAACACTGTAAGGCCTGACAGTTACTCTTGGTGGGCGCAGCAATGGGCCCTGCTGTGAATTATTCGATCAATAATTATAATTGCATGCCCCTGTTGAACAGGGGCTGAAAAATTGGGCCTTTGGTGGTGGTGGTGGTGGTGATGGTGGTGCTGGTGCCACAACACTGTAAGGCCTGACATTTACTCTTGGTGGGCGCAGCAATGGGCCCTGCTGTGAATTATTCGATCAATAATTATAATTGCATGCCCCTGTTGAACAGGGGCTTAAAAATTGGGCCTTAGGCACTGGTGGCACAACACTGCAACCCCTCACAGATACTGTACTTGGAGCACAGCAATGAGGCCTGTTGCAAAGTATTGCATCAAAAATTTTAATTACACGCCCCTTTTAAACAGGGGCTGAAAAATTGGGCCTTAGCCACTGGTGGCGTCACCCATAAACCAAAATGATCTTCCAAGCTATCATCATTAATCGTATCATTGAGGAGGAGGAGGAGGATAGCCAGTCAACATAACAGCACAGGCACTCAGCATCAGCATCAGTCTTGAAGGGATGTGACATTTTAAAATCAATTAGTCTGTTATATCAGCATCAGGTGTGTGGTAGCTGGTGGTGATCCAAGACTGGTTCATCTTGATGAAAGTCAGTCGATCAACCGAGTCGGTGGACAGGCGCACCCTGTGATCCATGACAAATCCTCCAGCAGCACTGAATGTGCGTTCTGAAAGAACGCTGGATGCAGGACAGGCCAGTAGCTCAATTGCATACTGTGCAAGCTCTGGCCAGTGATCCATCCTCAAGACCCAGTAAGCCAGAGGACTTTCGGTGAGGAAGGTGTCCAAGTCTGACCTTGCCCCTAGGTATTCCTGGACCATGTATATCAGACGCTGGCGATGGTTGCTGGAACCGATCATACTTTGGGGCTGCGGACTAAAGAATTGTCTGAACGCATCGGTCAGACGGCCACCTTCCCCACCGCTCCTTCTTTGACTGCCCGAAGCCTCAACAACTCGTTGTCCAGGACCAGGAGTTTGTAACCTCCCAGTCTCTGGGAACGCGTTGCACAGACCTTTCTGCAAGGCCTCCCGGAGTTGTCTCATCCTCTGCTCCCTCTGCGACGGTAAGATAAGGTCCGCAACCTTACCCTTGTACCGTGGATCAAGGAGAGTGGCCAGCCAGTAATGGTCCCTCTCCTTGATCCGAAGAATACGAGGATTCTTCCGCAGACTTTGCAGGATCAGGGAGGCCATGCAGTGTAGGTTAGCTGAGGCATTCAGTCCGGAGTCCTCTGGGTCACTAAGGACAACATGATCCGCAGCCACCTCCTCCAAGCCACGTACAAGTCCACTGGTTTCTTGGGACTGTAAATCATCCCTAAAAGACTGCTGCTGATGATGCTGAGTGCCAGCCTCCACCTCCATGCTGACACAATCCTCCTCCTCCTCCTCCTCCTCCTCCTCTTCCTGTGCGATGGGTGGGACAGAAGGAACACTGTCTGGGTAAAGGGGGCCTTGAGAGGCAAGGAAGTCCTCCTCTTCCTGCCTCTGTTCTGCCTCAAGTGCCCTGTCCATTATTCCACGCAGCGTGTGCTCCAACAGGTGGACAAGAGGTACAGTGTCACTGATGCATGCACTGTCACTGCTCACCATCCTCGTGGCCTCCTCAAATGGTGCCAGGACAGTGCATGCATCCCTGATCATGCCCCACTGGTGTGGTGAAAAAAAAACGAGCTCCCCTGACCCTGTCCTGGTGCCGTAGTCGCACAGGTACTCATTGATGGCCCTCTGCTGCGTGTGCAGCCGCTGCAGCATGGCCAACGTTGAGTTCCACGTGGTGGGCATGTCACATATAATGCGGTTCTTGGGCAGGTTCAACTCCTTTTGCAGCTCAGCCAGGCGAGCACTGGCATTATAAGATCTGCGGAAATGCACACAGACTTTCCTGGCCTGCCTCAGGACATCCTGTAAGCCCGGGTACCTGCCCAAGAACCGCTGCACCACCAGGTTAAGGACGTGAGCCATACAGGGCACATGGGTCAGTTGTCCCTGTCGGAGGGCGGAGAGGAGGTTGGTGCCATTGTCGCAAACCACCATTCCTGGCTTAAGCTGGCGTGGCGTCAACCACCTCTCGGCCTGCCCCTGCAGAGCAGACAGGACCTCTGCCCCAGTGTGGCTTCTGTCCCCCAAACACACCAGCGCAAGCACGGCATGGCATCTTTTTGCCTGCGTACTTGCGTAGCCCCTTGAACGCCTACGGAGCACCGCTGGTTCCAAGGACAAACCACAGGAAGAGGCCATGGAGGAAGAAGAAGAGGAGGGGGTGGAGGAGAGAGGTGTGTCACAACCAGTAGTAGCATTTTGGAGGCGTGGCGGTGGAACAATCTCCAACACTACTGCACCTTGTCCTGCATCCTTCCCAGCTGCCAAAAGAGTGACCCAATGGGCCGTGAAAGAAAGGTAACGTCCCTGTCCATGCCTGCTGGACCATGAGTCAGCGGTAATATGCACCTTACCGCTGACCGCCCTGTCCAGCGAGGCCAAGACATTGCCTTCCACATGCCTGTAGAGAGCCGGAATCGCCTTCCGTGCGAAAAAGTGGCGTTTGGGAACCTGCCACTGAGGAACCGCACATTGCACAAACTCACGGAAGGGGGCCGAGTCTACCAACTGAAAAGGCAGCAGTTGAAGCGCTAGCAATTTAGCCAAGCTAGCATTCAACCGCTGGGCATGTGGATGGCTGGGAGTGAACTTCTTTCGACGGTCCAGCAGCTGGGGCAGGGAAATTTGCCTGCTAGAATCGGACGTTGGTGTACTGCTAGCAGAGTGCCCGCAAGTACTTGCCTGTGACACACCTAATTCTACACCTTCATTCCTCTCAGAGCAGGTTTCAGAGAGGAGTGAAGGTATAGTGGGGTTGGAGATCCCAGCTGATGCGGTGCAAGAAGAGGTCAGCTTTGTTCTTTGGTGTGGGTCTTTAAGGTAGGCTTGCCAACGAGCTGCATGGCAGGTCAACATATGTCTGATCAAGCATGTGGTGCCCAAGCGGCTGATGTTTTGGCCACGTGATATACGCTTGAGACATATGTTGCAAACAGCAGCTGTGCGATCTGATGCACTCGCCTCAAAAAAGGCCCACACCAAAGAACTTTTTGAATGACGGGCAGAGGCAGCGCCCTGCACAGGCGGAGCTCTGCGGTGTGATTCCGTCGGTGTGCTGCCCATACGCTGGCCACTCAAGGGCATCCTGCCTCGTTGGAGATGTGCCTCCTCCTCATCCTCCTCCTCCTCTTCCTCTCTCCTATTAGGCACCCACGTGGAGTCAGTGACCTCATCATCCCCTCCCTCCTCATCACTGGAGCCAATCTGGCAGTATGCTGCAGCTGCTGGAGCATGACTGCCAGATTGGTGTCCTTCTTGAGCATTCCCTCTCTCTGCTCTCACGCTGCTGCCTTCCTCTAGCTGGGTATCATCATCAGATCCTTCCAAACGCTGGGCATCCTCCTGGAGCATGTACCCAACACTGTGCTCAAACAGTTCGGGGGACTCCTCAGGAGGAGGACATGGTGGGTCTAGGGAAGGATTGACTAATGAAGATAATGATACCAGAGAAGAGGACGCTTTGGCAGCTGCTTTGCCAGTACCCTGAGCCTGGGTGAGAGAGGATGAGGAGGATGAGGTGGGCTTGGTCATCCACTCTACCAAGTCTTCGGCATGATGTGGCTCAACATGTCCAGCTGCCGAAAAGAAGGACAAGCGTGTCCCATGGCCATGTGCTGATGACAATGCACCGCGTCCACGACCAGCACTGTTGCCCCCAGACACAGAGCCTGCTTGCCCTCTTTTTTTGCCTCCTGACTGTCTGCCTCTCCTTGTTTGCCTTCCAGACATTTTAATGGATGGCCTGCAGGGAGATGGGAAAAAAAGCAATAAGGGCTACCTTCAGGTGTATACTGTGCAGGAGGCTTAGCAACAATGACACTGACACTGTCCCCTGCCTATCCTTCTCTGTCCCTAAACACAAGGATTGAAAATATGGAACAGCAAAATTGGTTTAGAACAGAATAGCACACTGACACTTTCCCTCACTGTCCTACTCTGTCCCTCCCTACAAACAAGTTTTAGCACAGAATAGCACACTGATAATTTGCACGAGTGTCCTTCTCTGTCCCTAAACTCAAGGATTTGAAATATGGAACAGCAAAATTGGTTTAGAACAGAATAGCACACTGTCAGTTTCACTCACTGTACCTCTCTGTCCCTAAACTCAAGGATTTGAAATATGGAACAGCAAAATTGGTTTAGAACAGAATAGCACACTGTCAGTTTCACTCACTGTCCTACTCTGTCCCTACAAACAAGATTTAGCACAAAATAGCACACTGACACTTTCCCTCACTGTACCTCTCTGTCCCTAAACTCAAGGATTGAAAATATGGTTCAGCAAAATTGGTTTAGAACAGAATAGCACACTGACACTTTCCCTCACTGTCCTACTCTGTCCCTCCCTACAAACAAGTTTTAGCACAGAATAGCACACTGATAATTTGCACGAGTGTCCTTCTCTGTCCCTAAACTCAAGGATTTGAAATATGGAACAGCAAAATTGGTTTAGAACAGAATAGCACACTGTCAGTTTCACTCACTGTACCTCTCTGTCCCTAAACTCAAGGATTTGAAATATGGAGCAGCAAAATTGGTTTAGAACAGAATAGCACACTGTCAGTTTCACTCACTGTACCTCTCTGTCCCTAAACTCAAGGATTTGAAATATGGAACAGCAAAATTGGTTTAGAACAGAATAGCACACTGTCAGTTTCACTCAATGTACCTCTCTGTCCCTAAACTCAAGGATTTGAAATATGGAACAGCAAAATTGGTTTAGAACAGAATAGCACACTGTCAGTTTCACTCACTGTACCTCTCTGTCCCTAAACTCAAGGATTTGAAATATGGAACAGCAAAATTGGTTTAGAACAGAATAGCACACTGTCAGTTTCACTCACTGTCCTACTCTGTCCCTACAAACAAGATTTAGCACAAAATAGCACACTGACACTTTCCCTCACTGTACCTCTCTGTCCCTAAACTCAAGGATTGAAAATATGGTTCAGCAAGATTGGTTTAGAACAGAATAGCACACTGACACTTTCCCTCACTGTCCTACTCTGTCCCTCCCTACAAACAAGATTTAGCACAGAATAGCAGACTGAAAATTGCCACGAGTGTCCTTCTCTGTCCCTAAACTCAAGGATTGAAAATATGGAACAGCAAAATTGGTTTAGATCAGAATAGCACACTGACACTTTCCCTCACTGTCCTGCTCTGTCCCTCCCTACAAACAAGTTTTAGCACAGAATAGCACACTGATAATTTGCACGAGTGTCCTTCTCTGTCCCTAAACTCAAGGATTTGAAATATGGAACAGCAAAATTGGTTTAGAACAGAATAGCACACTGTCAGTTTCACTCACTGTACCTCTCTGTCCCTAAACTCAAGGACTTGAAATATGGAACAGCAAAATTGGTTTAGAACAGAATAGCACACTGTCAGTTTCACTCACTGTACCTCTCTGTCCCTAAACTCAAGGATTTGAAATATGGAACAGCAAAATTGGTTTAGAACAGAATAGCACACTGTCAGTTTCACTCACTGTACCTCTCTGTCCCTAAACTCAAGGATTTGAAATATGGAACAGCAAAATTGGTTTAGAACAGAATAGCACACTGTCAGTTTCACTCACTGTACCTCTCTGTCCCTAAACTCAAGGATTTGAAATATGGAACAGCAAAATTGGTTTAGAACAGAATAGCACACTGTCAGTTTCACTCACTGTACCTCTCTGTCCCTAAACTCAAGGATTTGAAATATGGAACAGCAAAATTGGTTTAGAACAGAATAGCACACTGTCAGTTTCACTCACTGTACCTCTCTGTCCCTAAACTCAAGGATTTGAAATATGGAACAGCAAAATTGGTTTAGAACAGAATAGCACACTGTCAGTTTCACTCACTGTACCTCTCTGTCCCTAAACTCAAGGATTTGAAATATGGAACAGCAAAATTGGTTTAGAACAGAATAGCACACTGTCAGTTTCACTCACTGTCCTACTCTGTCCCTACAAACAAGATTTAGCACAAAATAGCACACTGACACTTTCCCTCACTGTACCTCTCTGTCCCTAAACTCAAGGATTGAAAATATGGTTCAGCAAGATTGGTTTAGAACAGAATAGCACACTGACACTTTCCCTCACTGTCCTACTCTGTCCCTCCCTACAAACAAGATTTAGCACAGAATAGCAGACTGAAAATTGCCACGAATGTCCTTCTCTGTCCCTAAACTCAAGGATTGAAAATATGGAACAGCAAAATTGGTTTAGAACAGAATAGCACACTGACACTTTCCCTCACTGTCCTACTCTGTCCCTCCCTACAAACAAGATTTAGCACAGAATAGCAGACTGAAAATTGCCACGAGTGTCCTTCTCTGTCCCTAAACTCAAGGATTGAAAATATGGAACAGTAAAATTGGTTTAGAACAGAATAGCACACTGACACTTTCCCTCACTGTACCTCTCTGTCCCTACAAACAAGATTTAGCACAAAATAGCACACTGACACTTTCCCTCACTGTACCTCTCTGTCCCTAAACTCAAGGATTGAAAATATGGTTCAGCAAGATTGGTTTAGAACAGAATAGCACACTGACACTTTCCCTCACTGTACCTCTCTGTCCCTACAAACAAGGATTAGCACAGAATAGCACACTGTCACTGACACTCTCCCTACCTATCCTTATCTGTCCCTAAACACAAGGAATCCAGGATTATGTAAAGGAAAAATAATGACACTGTCCCTGCCTATGCTTCTCTTTCCCTGCTCCGGAACACACTACACAAGGCCGCCGCGCTGGCGGCCTTTTATAGTGTGGGGCGTGTACTAAACCCCCTCAGCAATAATTGGCCACAGGCATCCTGCCTGTGGCCAATCATTGCTCTCCTCGCTGCCGGCGCTGTGATTGGCCAAGCATGCGGGGTCACAGTGCATGCTTGGCCAATCACAGCGCCTGGATGACACTGCGATGGCGTAGTGCATTGTGGGCCGTTCGCGTCACTCGAATTTGGCGCGAACGGCCCAAATCGTTTGATCTTCGTCGAACGATCGAACAGCCGATGTTCGAGTCGAACGTATGTTCGACTCGAACACGAAGCTCATCCCTAATTGCAATACATCTGTTGTGGGTGGCCATATTTTGATCTTGATAAAAACAACCTATACAGTATAGGCTGTTTTCGTAAAAATCTAAATATGGCCACAACAGATGTATTGCAATACATTGCAATATAGAAAGATATACATTCTCTAGGCTATATTTATATGGACATGGTGGAGTGAAGCTGAATTATACTCAAGAGCTATTTCACACTGCCAGCTGGCCGCTTTACCATAGTTTTAGTGGCGCTATTAGGCCGCTAGTGGGGCGCTTTTAACCCCAGCTAGCGGTCGAAGACAGGGTTAAATGCAACGGTGTATCGCCGCTGCCGAAGTACTTTGCAGGCGCTTCGGCAGCGGTGCCCATTTATTTCCATGGGCAGGGGCGGTGGAGGAGTGGTGTATACAGTGCTGCTCCACTGCCCCAAAGATGCATGGATGACCTTAAAATGATGCCCCCCCCCCCCCCCCCCCTGAAAAAAGTTCAGCGAACGCCCATGTATTGCACTACTATGATCTTTCTGATACAACTTTTTAAATTTTACTAAGTTGTTAATTCCATATTTTCATTATTGTATTAAATATATAGATCAGTAGATTGGCCACTAAAGGGAGCTCTCAGTGGCTCAGTGCAGATAACTTATCCTTTCTACTAACTGTTGAAATATCAAGGCACAAAAAAAGTGTGTTAACTCACTCAATCAGGTCTAGCTGGCAGCTATGACAGTACTAACACTTGCCCCTTCCTTTTCTCCTCTTTTTGCAGCTACTTACAAATTGCAGACCCTGGTATCGTTGCAGGGGATAACCTTCTACCAGGTAGCTGGGTCTATACACACAGCTAGGCAGAACACTGTGCAGATGTTGCAGAGGCAGAAGTGGAACTGGAAAATACAAAGAGGCAACATTGTATAGAGGCAATATCACTGACATTTATAACATTTAAAAAAAAACCATCATCATCAACTTGATTTACTTTGCTAAAAGTTATTACAAAAATGTTTGCATAATGTATATTACAGAATATTAAAAAGTAAAGAAGAACTAAAGGCAAAACTTTTTTTTACATTTTGGATAGAGTATGGGACAGGTAGCTGTCTTTGTCCCCATTGGGTAGATTTCCCTTCACTTCCTATTCCATGGCCAAAACAGGTGAGTGAGAAAAAACCCTACAAAGTGAGGGAATTCCTGGTTGTAATCAGGGTCACCATAACTATTGGAAGATGTCCTTTCTATTTTGGATTTTCTTTCTTTTTTACTCTTGGTGATAATGGTAAACAGGACAAATGGAGAGGGTGAATCTCACTAATGGGGACACAGACAGCCCAAAAAAAAAAAACAACAAGTATTCTAATCCCTCTCCACTCTATTCAAAACTAAAAAAAAAGGCTTTGCCTTAAAGTGGTTCTAAAGCCTCAATGTTTTTTACCTAACTGCATTCTATGCAGTTAGGTAAAAAAAAACTTCTGTGCTGCAGGAGCCCCCCTCATTATTCTTACCGGAGTCCGATCCGATCCAGCGATGTGCACGAGAGCGGTGTCTCTCCCCGCTGTCTCCCTCCTCATTGGATATATAACAAGTATTTAGCATATACAGGGGGGATACAGATGATACATTATCCTGCCCCATATATAATATATTATATATAGACAGAAAATGATAGATGATTTGATAAAGAAAGTAATTCTGCCGTTTTCTATTCACTTAGTTGAATGGTTAGTAGTGGGAATTTCAATAACATATGTGCCCACAAGATGGTCCTATTGCACGGGAAGCACCATTTAGGTTGATTACTTTCTATACAGTCTTTCTGTCGGACTTTTACATTCCAAAGTAATTACTCCTTGATTGTCTTTTCTAATTTTTCTGTGTTAAGTATTAATCAGGTGGGTAAGGGGTGGTACTTAGATAAAGCCTTTGTTCAAGTCGGATGTGCACACCGTGACTTCCTGCTTCTGCTGACATCACGTATTAATGATGAAACGAGTCAAGCGGAACTTCTGGTGCATCATTTCCGGCTTCCACCTTGCTTTGGAACATTGGACCAATGTTGTAATATTAAACGGTTTTGTACCAGTGTTTTTTTTACCAACGATTTTAATAAACATAAAGTGGTTTCACACTACGAGAGGACTTCTCTCCTTTCTTATTTCTGCCAACCAAACGAACAGGATAAGGACCAGAGCAACATCAAGAAGGGAATAATATCTATAGTTGATGTCGATTAAATCTGGATACGTCCCACAGTGACCTTAAAAGCTTACTTGACTCCTCTTGTTGTATAGCAAGGGGGTCATCGGTATCTGGTGAGTGCGGATGATAGCACATGAGCATGAGGTGAAATAGCACTAAGAGAGTTGGCTTTGGTGTCAAAGCACACACTTTTCTTTACATTTCAATAAATTTTCTTTCAAATGTATGTGTAGACATTTATTTTATTGAACTAGTCATTTGGACAGAGTATTTGAATCGGGAATTGGCAATATAAGTTCACTTATCATTTTTTGAAAGGGAATTAAATCTCAAGTGTTTATTTAAATAAGCACATATATATATCATAATTTTGCATGTATTGATGGTTATAGCAAGCGCTGTTTAGCAATAACATTTCACTGTTTCAAATGCTGTGATGAGGGAGTGGGAGGCGGTGTCGAGTCGCCCGGTCTGTGTTAATAGACGCAGACTGGGTGGCTCTGGAACGAGCATGCACAGGCATTCACTGAAGAGCAGGAGCCTGGAGCGCCGGCGGGGGAACCCAAAAAAGGAGGATCGGGGCTGCTCTGTGCAAACACATTGCACAGAGCAGGTACTGTAAGAATAACATGATTGTCATTTTAGTTTGTAGCACACGGATCCTTTCCCCCCCCTTACCTTCCTTTTATGGGATCAGACACACCATGCCACATGCCCGCGTCCTCTGGATTAGAGGTCGGACAGTGTTATGTATTTGGGTCCCGCAGCGAGTTGCTTCCCTTCACTGGTTCTTCCCTCTAGATAATAGAGGCAAGTCTTTACCTTTCCCAAAGAAGGTCAATGTCCACACAACACTTCAACTCCAACAAGAGTTTATTTTCTCTTATTTGCTTGAGTAACCATAAAGTTGAAGAGAGGAAAGGGGTTAGCAGAATAGAACGGATTCAGGCACACTCTTCGCTTCGTCGCTACTCGGCCCCGAGTGGGTATAGCTCACCCGGATAGTCACTCAATGGCACTAGCAGCCGGCATGAAGCTTGAACAGTGACTTAGTCCCCTCTAAGGACAAAGTCAAGGAGATCCCTCCTTTAGTAACTACACCCCGCAAGGGCAGTCTGCGCAGAAAGAAATCCTTCCCTCCGACAGGTCACCAGGCCTCTCCCGAGACAGCAATCTTGTATTACTCGCCTCCTTAATGGGACTGATCCTCCTCCGGTTTCCTCTATGTCAGAGCGATCGCCCACACCTGGGCTCCCTGGGTTTCCCTTCTGGCTTTTGTAGACCCAGTTGAAGGTACTGGGCCTACCTGGAACTCCACAGCCTCGGGCCGAAGGTGCCCGAGACTCCTCAGTCAAAGTTGGGCGCACCCCCCCCTTAGAGGGGCACACACCTCTGGGTACAGGTCCCCGGGTACTACTCCCCGAACAATGGCGTCTGCCCCTTTTACACCCTCTCCCGGCATGCACAGCAGGCCGGAACCGCCCACTGCAGGAAGCCGAGAGAGGACATCCAATAGCCACTCCATCACCTGTTGTTCAACCCCGTATACAAGTGACAACAACACCTGTACGCCTAAAGGGGAACTGCACACCAGGTGACACAGCAGCAAAGCAGAGTCCAAATAATTAAAAGACCCGAGCCAACTACCGCTCAGGTCACCCCTAAATTTAAGCATAACGATCCCCTAAGTAGGGACCACGCTACAAGTTAAAAAAATATTAAGGTTTAATATCACTCTAAGTTATTGTAGCCATGCCCCCGTAGGGGTTGCTGAACAAAGTGGTTCATGTGTCACCCTGCCCAGCCAGACATCAATCTCCCAGTCACTAAGAGACATAGAACAGTCCATAGCTTTGATTTGTTTGTTTTTTATTGAGGGGATTGAACTTGGATGGGAAAAGGGTAATTATGGGATGCCCAGGAATATTCAGTGAAAACTTGCTTGGGACTTCTATATACACTCCAGTATATACACTTCAGACTTCTCTCCAGCACAAATACTTGCTGCACACCATTTCTCCTCCAGCACTTCCCTTGCTGCAGACTTTTACTCCTGATAGCTCTCTTCAGGCCCTGCCAACCAACCTGGCTGCAAATACCTCTTTCCACTGCCCTTCCCACAGTCCTTTTTTCTGGTTTTGCACCCATCTCAAAATGCAATCTCCCAGTTCTCTCAGGCATGCCTCCCCAGTACTCCCGACCGTGCTCACTCACCAGCCCTCCAGGCTGTGACCAGTTGTCCTCCCTGGAGACTCTTAGAAGTGTTCTCTCCCGCTGTCCTCTTCTCGCTCTCTCAAGTGCCTCTATTTCCAGGATCTCTTCACTCCTCCTTGATGCACCCGAGCCCCAGCCCAGGGTCACCCCCCCCCCCCTAGACTGGGGAGCTCCCAGTGGTTTCTGATAGTCTCCACACTCTCTTACTCCAGCTCTTCCACCCGACAACTCCTCCCCTGCTGGGCTCTGACCCCAGGTATTTAAGGAGGCCTGCCCCATGACAATCCAGGTTGAGGATTGGCCAGGGCTCCCTAAAAAAACACCAGGCAGCTCCACCTCTCCTTTCCTCCTCTCTTTCCAGATCTTAAAGAAGAGGAAGGTCTCAGTGATGCTGCCTGTGAGTCACCAGCTGCTACCCTGAGCCACTCCCAGAATGAAAACAAACAGGCCCCACCAGCTAGGCCTGACTAAATTTACCTGTTCTGCTAGAAAATCCTCACTCTAGCACCTACCTAACTAAAGGGTGCTACACTATATTGCATACCTCCCAACTTTTTGAGATGGGAATGAGGGACACCTATCAGCAAAAGTATACAGGCATAGGAAATACCCCTTGCCACGCCCCCTTAAAGGAGAATTGTACAAAAAAACAAGATTGTTAAACCCACAAGTGCTTTTTTTACCACTACTATTCCTTTATATTGGCTTTTGGAATTTACAAATGCAGCAATTTAGAAATTAGATCAAAGGTTTAGCACTGGGAAACACTTTTTGATAGATAAAAAGTGAATTTTATATACATCTTTATAGATCAGACCAAAATGAGGGACAAATGAGGAGGAATGAGGAACAGAAGGACATTGCTCCAAATCAGGGACAGTTTGGAGGTATGTTATTGTACCTTCTGTGTTTATAATTATTTGTTGTTCCTAGTTTCTTATGTGTTGTTTTTCCTGTCCGATGTCCATTGCTTTCTCTTCACCATTAGCAGATACTTTTTTTTATTATTCAGTTGGGGGACAGGGCTTTTTGTTATTCCACTGAGGAAGAGATGAGAAAACAGAAATGTCTTTGTGTTTAGTCCAGGCAGGTAATAAAAACACACAATTCCTTCTGCACAGCAGGACTCAGACTGGTAGTAGAGAGGAGTAACACTAGGAGCTAAGAATGCACGGAAGTAGTGATGGCAGGGGCAGACTGGGCACTCATCAGTGTGCTGCTACTCTTTCTTTGCCCAATCAGCAAGCTGGCATGTTTTTGATAAAGCTGTGCTGCACTGGAGGTAAAGCCTGTGGCCATGCTGTCTGGCAGTGATGTTTGAATTACAAAACTGTTTACGCAGAATTTCAAATTATTTATTAGGTAAATCTTCATTACATACAAATATATCCACTTGACCACTGGGCACTTAAACCCCCTTAATAACCAGACCAATTTTCAGCTTTCGGTGCTCTCACATTTTGAATGACAATTACTCAGTCATACAACACTGTACCCATATGAATTTTTTGTCCTTTTTTTCACACAAATAGAGCTTTCTTTTGGTGGTATTTAATCACTGTTGGGTTTTTTATTTTTTGCGCTATAAGAGAAAAAAGACTGAAAATTTTGTAAAAAAATGATTTTTTTTTCGTTTCTGTTATAAAATTTTGCAAATTACTATTTTTTCTTCATAAATTTTGGCCAAAATTTATACTGCTACATATCTTTGGTAAAAATAAGTACAAATTGGTGTATATTATTTGGTCTTTGTGAAAGTTATAGAGTCCACAAGCTATGGTGCCAATATCTGAAAATTGATCACACCTGAAGTACTGACGGCCTATCTCAATTCTTGAGACCCTAACATGCCAGAAAAGTACAAATACCCCCCAAATGACCCCTTTTTGGAAAGAAGACATTCCAAGGTATTCAGAAAGAGGCATTGTGAGTTTTTTGAAGTTGTCATTTTTTCCCACAATTCTTTGCAAAATCAAGATTTTTTTTTTCTCTTTTTTTTTTTCACAAAATTGTCATATTAGCAGGTTATTTCTCACACACAGCATATGCATTCCACAAATTACACCCCAAAACACATTCTGCTATTACTCCCGAGTATGGCGATACCACATGTGTGAGACTTTTACACAGCGTGGCCACATACAGAGGCCCAACATGCAGGGAGCACCTTCAGGCGTTCTGGAGCACCCAGGCCAATTCTGACATTTCTCTCCTACATGTAAAAATCATCATTTGTTTGCTAGAAAATTACATAGAACCCCAAAACATTATATATGTTTTTTTAGCAAAGACCTTAGAGAATATAATGGTGGTTGTTGCAACTTTTTATCTCGCACGATATTTGCGCAGCAATTTTTTTAACGCGTTTTTTACGGAAAAAAAATGTAAAGTTAGCCCAATGTTTTTGCATAATGTGAAAGATGAAGTTACGCCGAGTAAATAGATACCTAACATGTCGCCCTTAAAAATTGCACACACTCGTGGAATGGCGCCAAACTTCGCTACTTAAAAAATCCCCATAGGCGACGCTTTAAATATTTTTACTGGTTACATGTTTTGAGTTACAGAGGAGGTCTAGGGCCAAAATGATTGCTCTCGCTCTAACGTTCGCAGAGATACCTCACATGTGTGGTTTGAAAACCGTTTTCATATGTGGGCGGGACTTACGTATGCGTTCGCTTCTGTATGCGAGCTCACGGGGACAGGGGCGCTTTAAAAAAAAAAAAAAATTTATTCTTCATTTTACTTTATTTATTTTAGTTTGACATGTTTTTCCGCCCTAAACATTTTTTTGATCACTTTTATACCTATTACAAGGAACGTAAACATCCCTTGTAATAGGAATATGGCATGACAGGTCCTCTTTACAGTGAGATATGGGGGGGGGGTGTCAATAAGACCCCACATCTCACCTCTAGGCTGGGAAGCCTGAAAAAAATACAAAAAAAAAACAACAATCCTGGCTTTGATCATAGCGGTGAGTCGGTAGAAGCACCGGAGGGCGGCGGGGGGGGGGGGACATCCCCTCTCGCCTCCCGTAAGAATGATCAAGCGGCGGAACAGCCGCTATGATTGTTCTTATGGTGTAGGGAATCGCCGGCTGAAAAAGCTAATATCTGAATGATGCCTGTAGCTGCTCCCATCATTCAGATATCCCCGCACAAAGTCAAGGACGCCATATGACGGCCGGAGGGCGGGAAGTGGTTATTGCAGAGTATTGCCGGGCATTGCGGAGTATTGCTGGGCATTGCGGAGTATTGCCGGGCATTGCGGAGTATTGCAGGGCATTGCGGAGTATTGCGGACTATGGCAGGGTATTGCGGACTATGGCAGGGTATTGCGGACTATGGCAGGGTATTGCACGGGTATTGCACAGGGTATTGTGGAGGGTATTGCAGAGTATTGTGGAGGGTATTGCAGAGTATTGTGGAGGGTATTGCAGAGTATTGTGGAGGGTATTGCAGAGTATTGTGGCGGGTATTGCAGAGTATTGTGGCGGGTATTGCAGAGTATTGTGGCGGGTATTGCAGAGTATTGTGCAGGGTATTGCAGAGTATTGTGCAGGGTATTGCAGAGTATTGTGCAGGGTATTGCAGAGTATTGTGCAGGGTATTGCAGAGTATTTTGCAGGGTATTGCAGAGTATTGTGCAGGGTATTGCAGAGTATTGTGCAGGGTATTGCAGAGTATTGCACCAGGGTATTGCAGAGTATTGCACCAGGGTATTGCAGAGTATTGCACCAGGGTATTGCAGAGTATTGCACCAGGGTATTGCAGAGTATTTCGCAGGGTATTGCAGAGTATTTCGCAGGGTATTGCAGAGTATTTCGCAGGGTATTGCAGAGTATTGCACCAGGGTATTGCAGAGTATTGCACCAGGGTATTGCAGAGTATTGCACCAGAGTATTGGCAGGGTGTATTGCACCAGAGTATTGGCAGGGTGTATTGCACCAGAGTATTGGCAGGGTGTATTGCACCAGAGTATTGGCAGGGTGTATTGCACCAGAGTATTGGCAGGGTGTATTGCAGAGTATTGGGCAGGGTGTATTGCAGAGTATTGGCAGGGTATTGCACAGGGATGGCTGAGCAGGGATGGATGGATGGCTGGATCTGTGACTGCAATTGTCACAGATCCAGCCCACAGTGCTGCTGCTGCCATCCGCTCCCTCCCCCTCCCCTCTCACACTGTACCGATCGGTACAGAGAGGGGAGGGAGGAACCGGCGTCATCAAATGACGCCGGTCTGTTTACAAGTGATTGCTCCGTCATTTGACGGAGCGATCACGTGGTAAACGGCCGCTATCAGCGGCGATTTACCGCGATTCGTGATCCGCCGGGTCCTCTGGACCCGGCGGTCACGGAGTTTCCCGTGTGCGCGCCCCAGGGGGCGCGCGGGAGCGCGATTCTGGGAGGACGTTATATAACGTCCTCCCAGAGTTAAGCAACCACCTTGTCGACGTTATTTGTCGGCAGGTGGTTGCTAAGTGGATATATCTTTACACTGTATTTAGCTGCCTGCCTAGAACTTAGTCTACTTTCAGCCAACACAATATATGCAGAAATACTGGAATACTGGTCAACTTATTCCTCTCCGGTAGAACCGGACGGAGCCTTTGGAGAAAGTCCTAACATAGTCACCTTTGTAGAATGTGTCTCTTGGGTCGGGTTTCAGTACATCCGCTGGGTGTTGGTCAGAGCTCTGGCTGTGGTGACTGGCTTTACTCACTGGGGTCTGGGATGTGTCCCCCAGAGGAAGGTTAGATTCATCTGTGGACAAAAGGTCAGGGGGTGAAATAACTTTGCATTTAAGATGATGGTGAGAAACAAGATTGAGAAAGATTTCATTATATAAAAGATAGATGAGCTAGTTTTACAGAGTTGGCCATAAGTAGAAGGATTGGGTCAAGACAGGGTTGAAAGGGGCGATAGTGAGGAATTGACACCTGTCCCCCCCCCCCCCCTTTATTCAGTTTTTGGACAGGCTGTATGATTATAGATAATATCTGGAATTGTAAAAGCATTTGGGGTATACAAAGTGGAATTATGTCCTTTATGGCTATTGAGGAACATATTTAAATTAATGTTTTAGGACTAAACTTCAGCTTTACCACTGTTGGATCCTGGCATTGGGAACGTGTCTCCCACCTGCCGTTTGGTGGGGGAAACATCTAGCTTTCTAGGGCCAACGTAATGCTAATCTGCTAAAAATATTAAATTTACATACAATATATATGTATCCAATCTACCGCAGGGGCCCTTTAAACTAATCGTGGGACCCTTTCACATGTTTTGCAGCTGTCCCCTTTCCTGCCATCTTGGGGCCTCCCCACGGTGGTGAAATGCCTGGTCACGACCTTAACAACTCTGTTAGTTCTGTCACTGGTGTCAATAGTTATTTATTTTTGTTATTTTGTTTTTGTTTTTTTATTATTTTTTACCATTTTATTTATTTATATTTTTACAATTTTATTTTTTATTATTTTTTAAAAAATTTTAAGGAGCCCCGTAGTGGGGCTTTGGTTAAATATCAGGGATCTAAACAAACCTCTGATATTCCCCCTTTGATTTACAAACGGTTGCATAGTAAACACAGTTTACTATGCTTCAGTTATGAATGGACAGCGTCAGTGATCACTACTGATCATTGACTCGGTCCATTCACGAAAGGAAGGGGCCAGTAAATTACATATTTACTGGCCCCTTCCCTGCTCTCCATGCTGGCAAATCCCCTGCAGCAGCCAACAGAAGAGGACACACCTTATCTCCTGAACTGACCATGCTGGATGACTGCTTCTTCCTCTAACTCTCCTCTCCTGAAATACATACCATACACATGACACATGGCACTTACTTGAGAAAAGGGACAGGAATTTTGATTCTATTAGTGTAAAGTGGGATCCAGGAACTGCTTGACGCCACTGTGTGAGATGAAGAAGAGGAATAAGAAAAAAATATACTACTTCTTAAGGATATAATGTAAAATAATTCTTCCAGTTACACAGATTGATTTCTAAGTCCTATTTCATATCCTAGTAGGGTCAGTGAGCCCTAAAAGCTTACAAGAACCCCTTAAAAGGGGCACTGCAGGTGTCCAGACCCCCAAACCCAGTGAAAAGATGGTGGGAGACCCTCATAATGGGCACAGCAGGTGTGCAGACCTAGAAACATAGTGCAGCTCCCCCATAATGTGCACATTAGGTATGAGGATTGAGGACCCAGGAACCCAGTGCAGTGATGGTGAGAATCCCTCATAATCGAAACAACCAGTGTGCAGACCCAGGAACTCAGTGCAAGGATGTTGGGAACCTTTATATAATAGACATAGCATGAGGGCAGACCACAGATGGTGAGAATCCCTCATAATGGGCACAGCATGAGGGCAGAGCCGGGAACTGAACACACAGATATAACCCTGGACATTAGCTGCAAATTTGGTAAGTGCTGTTTTTGGTCCTTAAACCTATTGCCTTTTGTCAAGTACTGGACTTCACCAAGCAGAATATCACAAAGACATAGACCTCTCACCGCCAGTTCCACGTGGTCTGTGCCAGAGTCATCTTGCTTGTGTAAAAGTTCAAAGTAATACCGCCTAGAAGATGACAGCCTGTAAAGGAGGCACAATATATAAATGAATGTAGGCTCTTTAAAGGCTCCGGATTTAAGATAGCTAAATGTACTGATATGAATTAGCATTTATCCTCCACCCTGAAATATTCCTCCTTAAAGTTTAGTCTCGGGGCGCAATGGTCCCCTTGGCATCTAAAGAACAGAACGTAGAAGGTACACATGTACTAGCATCTAGAATTTACAGTAGATCTTTAGACAAAGAGCAAGAGGTAACTGCAATTCACATTAGTATATTTGCCAATTTCCTGATCCAAAGAACAGGATTTATTGACTTTGTTGAATATAATTTAAAAAAATACAATATTATATAAAAGTGGACAAAAATTGCTGCTTTCACAATGGTGACATTTCAACCTAGTGCTTTGGGTCAAATGGTAAGATTTCCTGGCAGTGCCGGCCGAAGACATTGTGCTGCCTGGTACCAAGAATGAAATGCTGCCCCCCCCAAAAAAAAAAAAATAATCACGCCCACCAAAATGCCCCCACATCCATCATTTTATATCATGATAACTAAAGTGGACCTGTCATGGCTCTATAAAAAGGACCTGTTATGGCTCTATTCATGTATATAGGAGTATAAAGAGGACCTTCCATGGCTCTATACATGTATATAGAAGTATAATGAGGACCTGTCATGGCTCTATACATGTACCGTATTTTCCCCGTCTATAAGACGCCCCCATGTACAAGACGCCCCCCACTTTTCCAACCCAAAATTAAGAAATCAATATTTTACACATAGGTAAAACAGAACACATTTTTATTTAGTAATTACCGCAGGTAACGTTTAAATACTAGTATATTATGCAGGGGTTGTTCTTCCTGTTTTCTCCACTGTCTATCATACACTCTGCGGAGGCAAGTCCAAACTGTTTCTCTGCAGCTCTATTCCCACGCTCTTTTTTGCATAGCTGGCTACATTTGGTTTGATTTGGCAGAGTAAGACAATCACTTACTTTTATTATTTTCTGACATCTTGGTCCCAGAACACTCCGGTCCCTGTTGCATCTGTGCATCTCCACTTCCAACAGGATCGCATCTGCTCACTCTCCACCTCCACCCCCAGCTTTAGCTGACGTCAGTAACATACGGCTGGCTCGTGATTGGAGAAAGCCACTTGACAAGCTATGGGCCGCGACGCACCTTCGCGGATGTCTCCCAGGCTGACCAACCGTGTATAAGACGCTGTTCGATTTACAGGCTATTATTTTAGGAAAAAATAGCGTCTTATCCATGGAAAAATACGGTTTATAGAAATATAAAGAGGACCTGTCATGGCTCTATACATGTATGTAGGAGTATAAAGAGGACCTGTCATGGCTCTATACATGTATGTAGGAGTATAAAGAGGACCTGTCATGGCTATATACATGTATATAGAAGTATAAAGAGGACCTGCCATGGCTCTATACATGTATGTAGGAGTATAAAGAGGACCTGTCATGGCTCTATACATGTATATAGGAGTATAAAAGGACCTGTGCGTAGCCGGCGGCCGCGATGTCACCGGCCACACATAGTGGATTGTCACTTGTCACAACGTCACCTGCCACACGTTGCAGATTGTCACTTGCCACAACGTCACCTGCCACACATTGCGGATTGTCACTTGCCACAACGTCACCTGCCACACGTTGCAGATTGTCACTTGCTGTGTCCCAGAGTAAAGGCAGGCAGCAGAGAGCTAATGTAATCTCTCTGCTGCCCGCACAGTGGGGGCGGAACTGCAGTGATGCAGGGCGGGCAGTGAGAGATGATGTCATCTCTCTGCTCCCCCGCCCGCTGTTTGGCCAGCAAGCCCGCTCACTTGCTGACTGTCCCGCCCGCTGACTGTTCCTCTGTTCTGCCCGCATGCTCCATTCACCTTGGCCCAACGCCCAGGTGAATGGAGCGCGCGGGGAGCGGAGCGGGCTGGCTGGCGGGCGGGCGTCAATTTGCCTCACAGCGGAGCGGGCGGAACGGGTTAGCGACAATTTGCCTCACAGTGCAGAGTAGGGTTGCCACCTTTTCGTCAAGCCAAACCCGAACACATTAGCAGCACACGCCAATATATATATTTTTTTGTAGTACATTAAATTCATTACCTCTGTACAAAGCAATGCACAGCTATTTTTTATTTTATTTAGTATACCCTGTACATATATTTTTGTGATTAAATAAAATTTCTAATCATATGGAGTTAATCACAAGAGTCCCCCTTTATATCAGAGTCAACAGAGTTCTCCTTTAGATCTGAATCTGCAGAGTTCCCCTTTACATCTAAATGCACAGGGTTCTGCAGAAGAGGAGTGCAGAGGGTAAGATGGGGGCAGTATGTACAGGAGAGGAGTGCAGAGGGTATAATGGGGGCAGTATGCATAAGAGAGAAGTGTGGAGGGTATGATGGAGCAGTATGTATAGAAGAGGAGTTGAGAGGGTATGAGGGGGGCAGTTTGTACAGGAGAGGAGTGTGGAGGGTATGATGGGGCGGTATGTACAGGAGAGGAGTTTGGAGGGTATGAGGGGGGCAGTATGTACAGGAGAGGAGTGTGAAGGGTATGATAGGTGCAGTTAGTACAGGAGAGGAGTTCGGAGGGTATGATGGGTGCAGTTAGTACAGGGGAGGAGTTTGGAGGGTATGATGGGTGCGGTTAGTACAGGGGAGGGGTTCAGGGGGTACGATGGGTGCAGTTGGTACAGGAGAGGAGTTCGGAGGGTATGATGGGTGCAGTTAGTACAGGGGAGGAGTTCGGAGGGTATGATGGGTGCAGTTGGTACAGGAGAGGACTTCGGAGGGTATGGCGGTGGCAGAATGGGGAGGGATTTCTTGCTGTGTCTATGGGGTGACCAGGGAGTGATGTTGGGAAGATAGGGGAAGGAAAGTGACCATGAAATGATGGGGGGGGGGGGGTAGGAAGCAGCTCTGAGTGACGTCTGTATGAAGTGGTCTGGGGGGGTGATGCAAGCTGGGGGGAGTTGGGGGCTGAGAAGTGGTCAGATAGCGATGTATATAATAAAAAAAAAACTCATCCACTAAAAACATACAACAATAAATCATACAACAGTACTACAGATCTATGTAATGGAGCTCCCAGCACTCTGTATACCCAGATAATGTGAAGGTAATGTATGACCATTCATGTAACCCTGTGGTATCCAGGCTCTGAGTCTGTACAATCAGAGGTGTGAACTCACCACATATATACAGGTTACATGAATGGTTATAAATGACTTCACATTATCTAGTCTGAACAATTGGATTGGAGGATGTTTGCACAGACTGTTCATGCTTAGAAGTGATCTGTTAAATGTGATCGGGCTGCTGCAGACCCCCCCCCCCCCCACACTCACTATCTCCTCCGATTCTTCTGTCAACTTCTGTTAACCCTTCACTGCATCTCCTGAAGAAAAAACCACCTTGAAAGCAACTACTATCCACCCTAGAAAACTTCTCCCAGAAAAAATCAGCTCACCTCCTCCCTTCCTCTGGCCAGCCTGACAGGAGACAGTGAGCTCCGCCCCCCAGTTCTCACAACACTCCGCACTGGTGATTGGGGGGGGGAGGTTGAGTCGGAGATAACAGGGGACCCCGCACGGCACGAGACTGGAGGGAGGGGGAAGAGACAGAAAGGAGTTTTCTTTTTCGTACATCAAGGGACACAGAGCGACTTAGTCATTACTAATGGGTTATATAGATTACCTTCAGGTGTTGGCACTGGCCAATTCCAAACCGGAAGTACCCTCCCCTATATAAGCCCCTCCCACCCGGGAGCACCTCAGTTTTTTGCCAGTGTCTAAGGTGTTGGCCAAAGAGTAACATGTGTTTTCACTGGGCTTGCGTACAGGTTCTTTTGGGCCTTAGTAAGCTGTTCCGGATCCCACCAAAAAAGCTTCATAGCTAAACGGTCGGTACCCGGGCCTTGCAGCAGAAGAGCAAGGTTTTGCCTGTAATGCTTCTCTTAGGAGGGCTGGACCCTGGGATCCAGAGCTCTGGTCATACCCACGACCAAGATGTTGTCTGTGCAGGGTGCTATACAGGTCCAGGGGAGTGGAATCCTTGGGAACCCGGTCCCTGAAGGTTTAATTACAATGCCTGCCGTGATAGGTGAAGTTTGGACTTCTGTGGACCAAACAAAGTCCTGCGGCGGGGATCAGGTAAGTGGGGGCCCCCAGGAACTTGGTTCTATTGGGGGACCCCCAAGCCTAATTTGTCTTTCTGTCTGTTACCTAACGGTATTCCCGCTAAATATCTGTGTTTGCCTGTAACTACTGAAAATGTAAAATTTTAATAGTAGTCAAGAAAAAAAAAAAAAAAAAAGGGACCGCGGTACCTGTGTTAAACCACTAGAGGCCGCTGTAGTCCATTTTTCTTGTCATGTGGATCTTTGGTTTTCTCAAGTCAAAAGATCCAGGCAGCTGGTAAGTTTCTCTGTGGGAATCCACTTCCTCTGCCCTGTTGCTGCGCTCATCCACCGCACAGGCCCTCCGGCAAAAAGGGCCCTGGCTCCTAGTCCCCTGTTTGATTTCGAAAAGGGCGCCAATGGCGCACGGGCGCGCGCGCGGGCGCGTGCACGCGCCTCCTATGAAAAAAAGGGGCGGGGCGGGTGGATGACGCTCGATGCGCGCCGCGGCGCTTCTGCGCATGTGCGGGCGTCCCAGCATAGTTAAAAGACACAGTACAAGTGTCAGCTGGATGCAAACAGAGCTAGCAACAAACAGTGGCACACAGAGGCGGTTGATGCAGGCATCCCCATAGAAAGGCACTTTAGTGGACACCAGCTGGTATATAGCAGCACCTGTGTTAGATTATTACCAGCAAAATTGGTGTATGACGACGGGAATACCTCAGCTTTGTGCTTAAAGGATATGTCGTCCAGACGCTCCGGAAATAGATCTTCCAGGAAGCCAAAGGGGTCTCCATCGGGCTCTGAGGATATTGGGCATGCTTGTACTGCACCAATCTCCCCTGAGAATTCAGAGGTCAGTAGCCGTAGAAACCCCGCAGGAATGCCTGGTGCTGCGGCTGTCCCCAGTCCACCTGCTCCTGTATATATAACAGAGGAGGTTTTATCCTCAACTCTGGGAGGATTGGAAGAGAGATTAACAGCATTGATCGCTGCTTCCCTGTCTCAGGAAAAGCGCGTCCGATCTCCGTCTCCTCCTTCAGAGTGCCTGTTAGTGGAGGAACAGTCCCAGAGATCGACCTACCTGAAGGGGATCAGGATGAGGTTGATTCAGTTATGGAGGAATCAACAGTGGAAGAACCTTTCTCAGCATCTCAGGCTGAAAGATTATGGGTTCAGTCTCTGACTAATATGGTCCGATCAGCATTTAAAATGCCTCTGGCGGAACCACCATCCACTACGGTTTCCTCGCTGGGGTCGCTAAAAGCTCCCCAGGCTGTCTGTTCCTTCCCAATCCACCCTTTATTAGAAGGGCTTATTTACCAGGATTGGGAGCATCCTGATAAAATATTTGCTCCCCCCAAGAGATTTCCGGTGATCTATCCCATGGAGGATAAGTTCATAAAAAAATGGAGGGTCCCTACAGTGGACGCAGCCATCTCTTCTGTTAACAAATCACTGACATGTCCAGTAGATAATGTTCCAATGTCAAAGACCCAATAGATAAAAAATTGGAGTCTTTACTAAAATCTGCTTTCTCTACAGCAAGCATGGTGACACAACCTGCGGTAGCAGCGATTGGAGTCTGCCAAGCAGTGAAAGATCAGTTGAAACAAGTCTTAAGGGACTTACCAGATCAGCAGGCTCTTGCCCTAGCTGACCTGCCTAGAGCCTTGTGTTTTGCGGTGGACGCCATAAAGGATACAATCCAACAGGCCTCCCGCTTTACGCTGTCTATAGTACAGGCTTCTGTGGCTCAAAAACTGGTCTGCTGAAGCTCCCTGTAAAAAACTGCTGGTTAGCTTCCCATTTCATGGAGAACGCTTATTTGGAGAAGATCTGGACAAATATATCCAGAAAATTTCTGCCGGTAAAAGTTCACTCTTACCGGTTAAGAACAAGGGTAGAAGTCCTTCTTTTAAGAGGCCTACTTCTCCAGTCCCTGGCACATCGGCTGTGAAACAGTTCCGACGGCCTCCGCGGTCAAATCCAGGGGGCAGAAATCAGGGACAATCACAGGGTATCAAGAAACCCTGGGTCAAGAGAGGTACAAAACCTCCCCCTAAGTCATGAAGGGTTGCCCCCACTCAGTCGGGTGAGGGGAAGACTTCAGTTGTTCACAGAGACCTGGCGGGACACCATCAGAGATGGGTGATCCCCGCAGTAAGTCTGGGATACAGGCTGGAGTTAAAAGACATTCCTCCTGCCCATTTTATAAGGTCAAACGTGCCAAGCGATCCCCAGAAGAGTGGATCCCTCCTTCTGGCACTAGAGCAACTATTGCCCCAAGGGTAATCATGAAGGTTCCCTTGAAAGAAAACGGGTTCGGGTTTTACTCGAACCTTGTCACAGTCCCCAAACCAAATGGGGACATGAGGCCCATATTGAATATAAAAGGGCTAAACAAGTTCCTACATATCAGGACTTTTTTCGGATGGAGTCGATCCGATCGGTGGCCACCGCCCTACAAGGGCAGGAATGGTTAGCCTCGATCGACATAAGGGATGCTTATTTGCATATTCCCATCTGTCCGGCCCACCAGAAATTTCTACGCCTTGCAGTAGAAGGGCTCCATTTTCAGTTCAGAGCCTTACCTTTCGGTCTGGCCACGGCACCACGAGTGTTCACAAAAATTCTGGCCCTACGATTGGCCAAACTAGGAACACAAGGTGTAACGATAATGGCAGATCTAGACGACTTGTTGCTGATAGACCACTCAGTGAAAAAAACTAGAAGTGGTCGTTCACAAGATAATCAAGTATCTGGAATCTCACGGTTGCATTATCAACCGAGACAAGTCAGCCCTAAAACCAGTCAAAAGCCTGGAATACTTGGGGGCTAAGACTGGATTCAAATCAGAGAAAGATTTTCTTACCTCCAGAGAAGGTGTCGTCTTTGAAAGATTTGACCCACTTAGTGGGTACAAAAAAGAAAAACCATCCATACGCCTGTGTATAAGGCTGCTGGGAAAAATGGTGGCTTCATTCGAAGCGGTACCCTACGGTCAATTCCATTCAAGGAACTTGCAGAGGGCCATACTGTCAGCCTGGAACAAAAAAGTTCAGGCTTTAGACTTACCAATGTCCCTGTCCCCTTCCGTTCGCAAGAGCCTCCATTGGTGGTTGGTGCCCCAGAATCTGGGAAGGGAAACCCTTCAGTCCGGTTTCTTGGAAGGTGGTCACTACAGTTGCCAGCCTCATAGGCTGGGGGGCAGTACTGGAGCAATGGTCTCTCCAGGGCAAGTGGTCAGAAGCAGAGAAGGCCCTGCCCACCAATCTCTTAGAGATACGAGCAGCCCGGTATGCCCTAGTAGCATGGACATCCAAACTCCAAGGGTCACCTGTCAGAATTCAATCAGACAATGCCACAGCAGTGGCATATATCAACCTCCAGGGTGGCACCAGGAGTCGTGCAGCCCAGAGGGAAGCGAAATGCATCCTGGAATGGGCAGAAAGGTATGTCACAGCCATATCCGCGGTTTTCATCCCAGGAGTGGAAAATTGGAGAGCGGACTTTTTTAAGTCGCCAGCAATTATGCCCGGGGGAATGGTCTCTTCACCCCGAGGTTTTCCAGGCAATATGCCAGCGGTGGGGAACACCGGATGTAGATCTGCTAGCATCCAGATTCAACGCAAAGGTGGACAGATTTGTGTCTCGCACAAAGGATCCCCTAGCTTGCGGCTCGGATGCCCTAGTGTTCCCTTGGGATCAGTTCAAGCTGATATATGCATTCCCACCGCGATTAATCCGCAGAATCAGGGTAGAAAAGAGACCAGTGATTCTGGTGGCTCCAGCGTGGCCCCGAAGGGCATGGTACGCGGAGATTGTAAAAATGTCAGTGGGAAGTCCTTGGACCCTCCCACATCGTCCGGACCTGCTTTCGCAAGGACCGATATACTACCCTTCCTTACCAGCCCTAGGTTGACGGCCTGGCTATAGAAGCCCACATTCTAAAAAAGAGAGGGCTCTCTAATCCTGTGGTATCTACCATGATCAATGCCAGGAAGCCGGTATCCAGGCAGATCTATTATAGGATCTAGAAGGCGTACATCACGTGGGGTGAGGCCAGGAAATGGCATCCACGTAAGTACGTAATAGGTAGGATTCTGGACTTCCTACAGTGGGCTGTACATAGGAAGCTTGCCTTGAGTACTATCAAGGGTCAGACGGCCTTGTCAATATTTTTTTTTCAAAGGCCCTTGGCTTTGCATTCATTAATCAAAGCTTTCATACAAGGAGTGATGCGTATTAGCCCTCCGGTTAGTATTCCCATATGTCCATGGGACTTAAACCTGGTTCTGTCGGTTCTACAGAAACAACCATTTGAACCATTGCGGCACATTTTCTTGGTTCTTTTCACCAGGAAATTGATTTTCTTAGTAGCCATTGGTTCGGCTAAAAGAGTATCGGAATTAGCCGCCTTGTCCTGTAAGGAGCCATATCTGGTTATCCATAAGGACAGAGTAGTATTACGTCCTCATCCAGCCTTCTTCCTAAGGTGGTATCGAGGTTCCATTTGAACCAAGATGTGGTTCTTCCTTCCTTTTTCCCCAAACCTAGTTCGGTAGAGGAAAAGTTATTGCATTCTTTGGATGTAGTAAGAGCAGTTAAAGCTTATCTAAAGGCCACGGCTCAGATTCGCAGAACGGATACTTTGTTTATCCTGCCGGAAGGCCCCAGAAAGGGTCAGGCAGCGTCAAAATCTACTTTAGCCAAGTGGATTCGACAGGTCATAATACAAGCCTATGGCTTGAGAAAGAGACCGCCTCCGTTCAAAGTTAGGGCGCACTCCACAAGAGCAGTTGGAACTTCATGGGCAGTGCATCACCAGGCCTCCCTGGCTCAAGTACTGTAAGGCCACAACATGGTCCTTAGTACACACGTTTACTAGATTCTACCAGGTAGACGTCAGAAGTCAGGAGGATGTCGCCTTTGGGCGCAGTGTGTTGCAGGCCGCAAAAGAGCCTCATGCCTGATGGCGCCCAGCTTATGTATCCCTCCCCTCATTTGGCATTGCTTTGGGACGTCCCATTAGTAATGACTAAGTCGCTCTGTGTCCCGTGATGTACGAAAAAGAAAAAGGGATTTTTATAACAGCTTACCTGTAAAATCCTTTTCTTGGAGTACATCACGGGACACAGAGCTCCCACCCCTCTTTTTGGGACACTTATTGCTTGGCTACAAAACTGAGGTGCTCCCGGGTGGGAGGGGCTTATATAGGGGAGGGTACTTCCGGTTTGGAATTGGCCAGTGCCAACACCTGAAGGTAATCTATATAACCCATTAGTAATGACTAAGTCGCTCTGTGTCCCGTGATGTACTCCAAGAAAAGGATTTTACAGGTAAGCTGTTATAAAAATCCCTTTTTTTAAATCCAGAACACACACCGCAGCCGCAGGCACAGTGTATTCTTTACAATGCCGCTGCTGCTGTTTCACAGTGAAAGGTGGAGTGGGGGAGAGGAACGGGCGGAATGGGATGGCGGGCAGGCGGCAATTTGCCGCCCCCCTAAAAGTGCCGCCTGGTACAATGGTACCATCGGGTCCCATGGTAGGGCCGGCCCTGTTTCCTGGAAATATTTTGCTTCTCTGCCTCTCCCATAATGGTAAGATTTCCTGGAAATATTTTGCTTCTCTGCCTCTCCCATAATGGTAAGATTTCCTTGCAGTAGTTTGTGCCTCTGCTTTCCCACAATGGTGAGATTTCCGCCCAGTAGTTTGTGTCTCTGCCGCTCCCACAATGGTGCGATTTTCCTGAAATAGTTTGTGCCCCCTCCTCCCGCAATGGTAATATTTTCCCCAGTAATTTGAGGCCTGTGGGTAACCAGGACAGGCAATGATGCCTTGGGACTGTTCATGTAGAGCACCAGTAGGCTACTAGTGTTTAAATTCGTTTTTTTTGGACTCTCTGTAGTCAGGAAGAGTATTTGTTGTTTGTTTAAGTCTGTTTCGGGATCTGTTGGTTCAGGCTCAATTTCTTTCCCCTGTATACCAGGAAGTATTGTGACATAGTGGGTGGAAGAATACAGACCCTGGCATGCATAATAATGCCTTTTCAGCCAATCCCTGGTCTGTGGAGTGAGTGACCAGCAGGGAGTGAAAGGGGTATATATAGACTGAAACCCAGAGCAGAGGTCTTTTGTTCCTGGGTAAGGTTGCCACTTATCAGGGATTCACCTGAACAGTCCAGGACACATAAAAACCAGACACATTGTTCAGACTAGACCGTGGCTCATAGCTGGAGAGAGAATTAGGTGTTCTCCTCCCTCCAGCCTGCAGGGGGCGATAGAGAGCTGACAACCTCACTCTCAGCAGCACTGGCAGGGAATGAAGAGAGAGAAATGAGGATCTTCTTTGCAGTCTGTAATCTGTGAGTACAGGGGAAAGTGGGGGACAACTCTGATGTGTGGAGGGACACCTGATGTAAGGGGGACTGTGATGTGCGGAGGGACTGTGATGGGGACACCTGATGTAAGGGGGGGACTCTGATGGGAACACCTGATGTAAGGGGGGGCTCTGATGGGAACACCTGATGTAAGGGGGGGACTCTGATGGGAACACCTGATGTAAGGGGGGGACTCTGATGGGAACACCTGATGTAAGGGGGGACTCTGATGGGAACACCTGATGTAAGGGGACTCTGATAGGGACACCTGATGTAAAGGGACTGATGGGGACACCTGATGTAAAGGGACTGATGGGGACACCTGATGTAAGGGGGGGAATATGATGGGGACACCTGATGGGGGGAACTCTGACGGGGACACCTGATGTAAGGGGGACGGGGACACCTGATGTAAGGGGGACGGGGACACCTGATGTAAGGGGACTCTGATGGGGACACCTGATGTAAGGGGGGGACTCTGATGGGAACACCTGAGGTAAGGGGCCGTACTCGGACAGGGACACCTGATGCAAGGGGCGGTACTCGGACAGGGACACCTGATGTAAGGGGCGGTACTCGGACGGGGACACCTGATGTAAGGGGCGGTACTCGGACGGGAACACCTGATGTAAGGCGCGGTACTCGGACGGGAACACCTGATGTAAGGGGCGGTACTCAGACGGGGACACCTGATGTAAGGGGCGGTACTCGGACGGGAACACCTGATGTAAGGGGCGGTACTCTGATGGGGGGGCTCTGATGGGAACACCTGATGTAAGCGGGGGGACTCCGATGGTGACACCTGATGTAAGGGGGGTACTCTGATGGGGACACCTGATGTAAGGGGGGGGACTGATTGGGACACCTGATGTAAGGGGACACCTGATGTAAGGTGATTCTATTTTCTTTTACTTGAAATATGGATGTGATTGACCTACTTTTATGTTATTATAGAGAGCAATTCAGACCTCCTTGAATTTCAATTCATTACTGCTGCCCTAGGTGAACATTTTTGTGTTACAGGAATGTGTGCAAAGTTGTATGCATTCCTACAATGCACCTGTAGCACCCTGGTGTTTAGGCAGGGTTGCTAACAAATTTAGTTTGCCATGTAGTAATTGTCCTGGCTAATTGTTAGAAGATCCACTGATTCCTCTCTAATTCTGGAATTGCTGCACCTTTTCTCTTCTGTCACTAGGTGGCACTATGGCTGGTGACATTAGATAGACAAGGTCATAGCAAGGTCAGATCATGAATGGATGGGGTGTCTCAGACAATTGGCAGGTGTTTCTTTAGTCCCTTGGCCTGCGGGAAGAGCCTATTTATTTGGGTGGACTCAGGTGATCAGGGTTCTGTGCCACTTGGACGGCTGTCTAGGTGTATGTGTGTTATGTCTCCCCGGGCTGCTAGGCCGGAAGCCAGAGGCCTATCCCGGGGACACCTGGCTGCTAGGCCGTCTGAGGCCTATCCAGGAGCCGGAGAAGCAGCGTGGGGTTGGGACTGCAGGATTGGATTTCAACCAAGTTGCGAAGGTTCAGCCGGACGGGGAACCAATTGTGGTCGGAGGTAATTGGGAAGTAGTCGCCACTAAGGGACCATCCACCTTATTACACGAGACTACCGTGAGTAAGCTCGAGCAAGTACCAGAGCAGTCTTCTCACCAGCCGGGGACGGTGAAGGAAGTGGGAAAGCTTCAGCCAGTGCCAAGCCAGGGACCCAGCGGGTTAGTGGGGGTGACGCTTGAGGAGTATACAGCAGGTTAGCTGTGGAAGAGCTCAGGAGATATGGTGATCCGGTGATTACTGGAATCTGGAAGTCTAGTGAGAGACTGGGAGCTCAGTGAGTGAGTTGCCATAGGAGACAGCGGCCCTACCTATACAGACGTGGCATCCGGCTGGAGGCCTTTCCCTGTATAGCTGTCTACCTATAGTGTCTCGGAGTCTGCCAATTACCATTGCATCTACCTAAGGGTGTCCTGGCCCTAACCTGCTCTCCCACAGTTCTTGTTAGGAGACAATAAATCTCTTGTCCGCATTCAAAAAGAGACTGGCGCCCATCATTACATTTTGCATTACACCCTCCATGCCTGTTAACCCACTCTACAAGGAAGGGTGTCAGCTCTCCCTGACTCTGGAGGTCACCATCAGGCCTCTAGAAGTCCAGGTTGTCGCTACACACAAAAACACACACACAGCCCTTTTGCAGGTGTGCAGTAGTGCCATTAAGACCACTTTTGTGCTCATTCACATGTGGCAAAATGTATGGTAACAAAATACCATGCGTTTTGGTGCAGCACAATTTTTAAAAAAGGTTATACAGGTTTTACATCTATTTGTACTACATTTTTTTTTCTTTTTTTTGTATACTACAAAAAAAATGCCATGTGCAACTAAAGTGTCCAGGTTTGGCTTGAAGAAACGGTGGCAACCCTATTCCTGGGGGAGTAAGACCCAGTCTGAGGGCTGTGGCGCCCCTGGGAGCTCAGCTGCAGCTAAAATAATCCTTTTTGGGGTCCCAGCTTCTGCCTTTGCTGGGGGATCTCTGGCCTAGTCTCCTGAAGCTTGCAGAGAGCTCTTCTATGGATCCAGGACACAAGCAATCCAAGTACAGAAACTGACTGATTCTGCAGGCACAGTATTCAGGACAAAGCAAGTACCAGCCTTCTGGACCTAGAGACTTTCTCTGGCCTCTTTTGGGAGAGCTTTTCATTTGTAAACTGGGGACTATATTTCTGCTAAGGAGTCCCTGTTTAGTATCAGTTTACCTTCACTTTAAAAGGGGTGCCTTCACCCTGAGGGAGTAGTAAACTCCCATCTCTGACTTTTATGCCGCGTACACACGACCGTTTTTCATGACGAGAAAAATGCCATTTTTTAATTTGGTCATTAAAAACGATTGTGTGTAGGCTCCAGAGCATTTTTTGGCGACGTGAAAAATGGGCATTAAAAATTTGGAACATGCTCTATTTTTTCTCGTTGTTTTTCTTGTCGTGAAAAACGGTCGTGTGTAGGCTTTAACGACGTGAAAAAAAAATGCGCATGCTCAGAAGAAAGTTATGAGATGGGAGCGCTCGTTCTGGTAAAACTAGCGTTCGTAATGAAGATATCACATTCGTCACGCTGTAACAGACTGAAGAGCACGAGGCTGAAAATCGCGAATCGTCTCTCATCAATCTTTACTAACGCGAGGATCAGCAAAAGCAGCCCAAAGGATGGCGCCATCCGAATGGAACTTCCCCTTTATAGTGCCGTCGTACGTTTCGTACGTCACTGCGCTTTGTTCAAGCATTTTTTTTCACGATAGTGTGTAGGCAAGGCAGGCTTGAGAAGAATCACGTTGAGAAAAACGTTGTTTTTTCAATGACATTAAAAACGGTCGTGTGTACGCGGCATCAGGCTACTTTCAAACTGAAGCTGGGTGCGCTGGCGGTAAAACGCCGTTAAAAATATTTTTAGCGGCGTTTTACCGTCGTGTTTGCCGTAATTTGCGGGCGCTAGCAGGGTCATTTTAACCCCCCGCTAGCGGCCGAAAAAGGGTTAAACCCGCCTGCAAAAACGCAGCTTTGCAGCGTTTTGCAGGCGTTTTGGAGGCGCTACCCCATTGATTTCAATGGGCAGGGGCGCTATAGGAGCGGTATTTTTACTGCTCCTACCGCACCTCAAAGATGCGGCTTGCAGGAGTTTTTTTACCCTCCTGCCAGCTCACTGCTCCAGTGTGAAAGCCCTCAGGCTTTCACACTGGATACAAGTGTATCCAGTGTGCATCCAGTGTATCCAGGGCGCATTGTAGGCGCTATTTTTAGCGCAATAGCACCTGCAAAGCGCCTCAGCGTGAAAGCAGCCTTACCTATAGGTAAACACATAAGGCTTACCTATAGGCAGGGCCGCTGATAGGCCAGTACAACTGGCCCTGTTGTACCGGGCCCGGGCAGCAGCGGGGCCAGGCAACCTGATTAGATAAGTAATTTAACGGAAAAAAAAATCCTCCAGCCATGTCCCTTAACGCCGATCTGCAATTTTTTTCCCTGATCACTAAGGGCATGATTAGGTGGCGGCTGGGGAGGGACTATTTCTTGTATTTCGGGCGCAGAAGAATACCTCTCCCACACCCGCTCCTCGTGCTGGATCAAGTCCCGGCCAGCGTGTCGTCTATGTAGTGCCGTCCTCCTGGCGCTGCGGAGTTATTCCTTCCTGTCTCTCAGCGCGAGAAGCAGCAGTAACAGTAAGGCGACTCAGGCGAGCAGCAGCAGCAGAGGATATCGGCAGAGGCAGAGGCATTCCATCTAACTGCAATAGTTTGTGGACCCTCAAGTCCAGGCAGCAGCAGCTATCAGGCAGGAAGTGACTCCTTGGGCCCAGGCAGCTAACAATTACACAGGTGTGTGCTTGGGGGGGGGGGGGGAGAGGCTTCAAGTCTACTACTATTACTGCAGCAGCAGCATCGATACATTATGGCATGATTGGCAGCATCGGCATGGGTGGCTCTGTCTGCCCATAACGCATGAGCTGCCTGCAGAGACAGTGCCACCCATGCCGCCAATGCCATAACGCATGTGCTGCATGCAGAGACATTGAGTGCCACCCATGCTGCCAATGGCATTATGCCATTGGCGGCATGGGTGGCAGTGTCTGCAGCACAATATGGCATTGGCGGCATGGGTGGCACTGTCAGCAGGTAGCACATGCGTTATGGCATTAGCGTCATGGATGGCACTGTCTGAGCACATTGCGGCATGGATGGCACTGTCTGCAGCACAATATGGCATTGGTGGCACTGTCTGCAGGTAGCACATGCATTAT
The DNA here is from genome assembly GCA_029206835.1 of Rana muscosa. NCBI lineage: Eukaryota > Metazoa > Chordata > Amphibia > Anura > Ranidae > Rana > Rana muscosa. Next base: position 161,426,600 of record CM055118.1, read on the forward strand.
GGCCCATAACGCATGTGCTGCCTGCAGAGACAGTGCCACCCATGCCGCCAATGCCGTAATGTGCTGCAGACAGTGCCACCTATGCCACCAATGCCATAACGCATGTGCTGCCTTGTTTCATTAAAGGCGGGGTCTGGGGAGGGGCCAGGGTTGGGGCTGAAGGAGGGACCAGGGGTGGAGCTGAAGGGGCCCCGTCAGGTAGGCTGTATGGGGCCCCATGATTTCTATCAGCGGCCCTGCCTATAGGTAGTGTAAATATATCCTAAACATTTACCTACCGTTTAAGAGATATTTACTGTACATGCAGCCAGTGACATCACTGGCGCACAGAGGCGTACTAAGTGGGGGGCGGGGCGCCCCGGGTACCACACACTGGGGGGGTGTCAGGCCGGCACCCCCCTCTGCGATTGAAATGGTCGCAGTGCTGGAGCCGCGGCAGTGACAGGCACAGGCAGGGGAGAGGCGAGCAGCAAATCGGCGCGGGGGGGGGTGCAGGGGGACACCGCTGCACCTACCATCCCATCCTCTCCGCGGCTGCGGGCTGTCTGCCTGTGTGATGTCACACAGGCACAGCCGAGCAGCGGTGAAGCCACCTCCCCCTCCTCTCTGTTTATGTGTAAACAGGGGGAGGGGAGGACCTGCTGTGTATGTGACGGGCACTATTCGACGGGGGACCCATATTGACAGGACACCCGCCACGCTGATCAGAGGTACTGAATGGGGGGTCTGCACTGAACGGGGCTACACTGAAGGGGGGGCACTGAATGGGGGCTACACTGAAGGCGGGCTGCACTGAATGGGGGCTACACTTAATGGGGGTCTGCACTGAAGGGGGGGCTACACTGAAAGGGGGGCTGCACTGAACGGGGGGCTGCACTGAACAGGGGGGCTACACTGAAGGGGGGCTGCACTGAATGGGGGCTACACTGAATGGCGGCTACACTGAAGGGGGGGTGCACTGAAGGGGGGTGCACTGAACGGGGGCTACACTGAAGGGGGGGCTGCAGTGAATGGGGGCTACACTGAATGGGGTCTGCACTGAATGGGGTCTGCACTGAATGGGGGTCTGCACTGAAGGGGGGGCTGCACTGAAAGGGGGGCTGCACTGAAAGGGGGGCTGCACTGAATGGGGGTCTACACTGAACGGGGGTCTACACTGAATGGGGGCTGCACTGAAGGGGGGCTACACTGAAGGGGGGTCTGCACTGAAGGGGGGCTACACTGAACGGGGGCTACACTGAACGGGGGCTACACTGAACGGGGGCTACACTGAAGGGGGGTCTGCACTGAAGGGGGGTCTGCACTGAAGGGGGGGCTGCACTGAATGGGGGTCTGCACTGAATGGGGGTCTGCACTGAACGGGGGGCTGCACTGAACGGGGGGCTGCACTGAACGGGGGGCTGCACTGAATGGGGGCTACACTGAAGGGGGGTCTGTGTAACATGCAGGAGGTCCAGAGCTGCAGGGTGCTGTGTAATGTAAAGGGGCCCAGAGGTGCAGGGGGCTGTGTTATGTAAAGGGGCCCAGAGGTGCAGGGGGCTGTGTTATGTAAAGGGACCCAGAGGTGCAGGGTGCTGTGTAATGTCAAGGGGTCCAGAAGGGCAGGGTGCTGTGTAATGTCAAGGGGTCCACAAGGGCAGGGTGCTGTGTAATGTAAAGGGGTGCAGGGGGCTGTGTAATGTAAAGGGGTCCAGAGCTGCAGGGTGCTGTGTAATGCTAAGGGGTCCAGAGGTGCAGGGAGCTGTGTAACGTCAAGGGGTCCACAAGGGCTGGGTGCTGTGTAATGTAAAGGGGTGCAGGGGGCTGTGTAATGTAAAGGGGTCCAGAGCTGCAGGGTGCTGTGTAATGCAAAGGGGTCCAGAGATGCAGGGAGCTGTGTAATGTAAAGGGACCCAGAGGTGCAGGGTGCTGTGTAATGTAAAGGGGTCTAGAAGGGCAGGGTGCTGTGTAATGTAAAAGGGGCCCAAAGGTGCAGGGGGCTGTGTAATGTAAAGGGACCCAGAGGTGCAGGGGGCTGTGTAATGCCAAGGGGTCCAGAGATGAAGGGTGCTGTGTAATGTAAAGGGGTGCAGGGGGCTGTGTAATGCAAAGGGTCCCAAAGGTGCAGGGGGCTGTTTAATGTAAAGGGACCCAGAGGTGCAGGGTGCTGTGTAATGTCAAGGGGTCCACAAGGCAGGGTGCTGTGTAATGTTAAGGGGTCCAGAGCTGCAGGGTGCTGTGTAATGCAAAGGGGTCCAGAGATGCAGGGTGCTGTGTAATGCAAAGGGGTCCAGAGATGAAGGGTGCTGTGTAATGTAAAGGGACCCAGAGGTGCAGGGTGCTGTATAATGTCAAGGGGTCCACAAGGGCAGGGTGCTGTGTAATGTAAAGGGGTGCAGGGGGCTGTGTAATGTAAAGGAGCCCAGAGGTGCAGGGTGCTGTGTAATGTAAATGGGTCCAGAGATGCAGGGTGCTGTGTAATGTAAAGGGGTCCAGTGATGCAGGGTGCTGTGTAATGTAAAGGGGTCCAGAGCTGCAGAGTGCTGTGTAATGTAAAGGGGTCCAGAGATGCAGGGTGCTGTGTAATGTAAAGGGGTCCAGTGGTGCAGTTGTGGAGAGGGGGTACACAGTAGTGACAAATAGATATTGAAGTATGCAGAGGTATGCAGGGGGCACAGTGGGGTGTTTTTACATTTTAATGTGGGGGGGGTGCCAGATATAGGATCTGCCCCGGGTGCCAAATGCTCTAGGTACGCCCCTGCTGGCGCATGTGCTCTGAAGGAACGACCACCCAGGCCAAAACCCTGTGCTGTAAACTGCGGCTCCCACACGCATACGCGTGAGTTATGTCATCGCGGCTCTGACCAGTCACAGAACCTGGAGTTCGTGAACCCAGAAGGAAGGCCAGGTAAAAAAAGGGTGCGCCTGTAGCTCTGAAATCTCAGCACTGGAAGGGCTTTGTTTTAAGGTAAGTTGCATGCATACTAGTACATTATGACATTACCTTGCATGGTACAAAAAAGAAAAAAGAAAAAGGCATCTACTGCAAGTTGTTAAAGTTTATTGGAGTATCCCGAGGCTCACCCTGAGGCCTCGTACACACGACCGAGTTTCTCGGCAAGAACCAGCAAGAAACTTGCTGGTAGAGATGTCTTGCCGAGAAATTCGTTTGTGTGTATGGTTTCTCGTCGAGAAAACCGACAAGTAACCTCGACGAGAAAATAGAGAACCTGCTCTCTATTTTCTCGTCGAGATTCTCGTCAGCCTGTTTCTCGACGAGAAAAGTGAGTGTGTGTACACTTACCTGTCCGCCGGGAAGCCCGCGCATGTTCGAAATGAATTTGACGCATGCGCGGTAGCTTCCTAGGCATAGCTAGGGTATACGAAGATGGCGGCGACGGCATCGAATGTGACGAGCGCATGCTCGTCGTAGTCGATGACGTCACCGCGTACGCTCCATTCAAAGAACCGCGGGTTCTTTGAATCGAGCGTGTGTACACTCGGCCGGGACAAGTTTCTTGTCCAAGAATCTCGTCGAAAAAAACGACATGTTTTTTTCGACGAGAATCTCGGCCGTGTGTACGAGGCCTGACCCTCACCCTATCCCAGTTCTCTCAAAAAAAAAAAAAAAAACACAAATAAATACATGCACAGCCTGTTCTTTGACTCAAGTGATTGGGAAATATGGTGTGCCTGGCTGCTGTGTGCCTATCAGGGATATGGAACCTGGGACCAAACAGCCAGACCAGTCCTAACTCTGCCCTACATTCACATTTTGCATTCACTACTGACATAGTGTAATAATAACCCTTCAACTATACAAATGTTAGCAAAGCATGAAGAGGACCTGTCTAATTCTCACCTGACAGGCTTGGAGACCTGATCCTGTAATTTTCCAAACTCTCCCGGAGCTGTCCACTGTTTTCCTGCCTGGAGAAAGAGCACTTTCAGAGTCATGCATAAAACAAGGGAATTCCGATTTTACAACTGCTGATCAAACAAAAAAACGTAGAAATGTTGGTTTCTGATCTAACAGTAAAAATCAAGGTGACTTATGTAGCTTTTATATATTTCATGCTGCTGTACAAAGAATACAATGTGAGCAGAGTGGGACAATGTAGCCAGGCACAGTTCTAAGCCTGCAGACAACAATACAAATAGGCCCCTGGTCTGTACAGAAAAGTCACCTCAAACATAGTTTCTTTTATTTAACCACTTAAGGACTGGAAGGATTTGCCCCCTTAATGAGCAGGCCACTTGTTGCGATACGGCACTGCGTCGCTTTAACTGACAATTGCGACGTTATACCCAAACAAAATATATGTCCTTTTTATCCCACAAATAGAGATTTCTTTTGGTGGTATTTGATCACCTCTACAGTTTTTATTTTTTGCGCTATAAACAAAGACTGACAATTTTGAGGGAAAAAAACAAACAATATTTTTTACTTATTACTATAATAAATATCCCCCCAAAAAATGTAAAAAAAAACGAATTTCTTCATCAGTTTAGGCCAATATGTATTCTTCTGCATATTTTTGGTAAAAAATAAAAAATAAAAAATTTCAATAAGTCTATATAGACTGGTCTGCGCAAAAGTTATAGCGTCTACAAAATAGGGAATAGATTTATGGCGTTTTTATTATTATTTTTTTTTTTTTACTAGTAATGGCGGTGATCAGCGATTTTTAGCAGGACTACGACATTGCGGAGGACAAATCGGACACTTTTGACATTTTTTGGGACCATTGACATTTATACAGCGATCAGGGCTATAAAAATGCACTCATTACTGTATAAATGACACTGGCAGGGAAGGGGTTAAATGTGTTCCCTAGGGAGGTATTTCTAACTGTGGAGGGAGTTTACTGACTGAGAGTACAGAGAGATCACTGTTCCTAATCACTATACTCCCCTGAGAGAACTGGGATCTGTTTGTTTACATTGACTCTCTGTGGAGCCATAGCAGGTGGCTGGCGGACATTGCGGCCGCCGGCCACGCGAATTGGCTCCGGCGTCGTGCGCACGCTCAATGTATCTATTGCACGAAGCGACGTACACCTACGGCGATTTGTGCAATAGAGCCAACCTGCCGCAGTATAATGACGGCGGCTGGTCGGGAAGTGGTTAAAGTGTTACTAAACCCACAACAGTAAACCAGTCTTTATATGCAGTAAAGCATGCTTGTTATACTCACTGTGGAACCCAAGGGGTTAATCCTGCACATTGTGTAAAAAGGCTGTTTGAACCTGTCTTCTCTGATCCTCCCCTTCTTTTACTGTCCACAATCCACCTGCTGATAGAACAGAGCCTTGGGGGAACTCTGCACATGCTCAGTTTGGTGTGTATTCCTAGAGACTTTTTTTTCCTGGGAGGGTGCATGTGATCGGCAGAGGGCCAATCAGTACTGTCCAGACAGAGGGTCAGGGGTTGTGCAGCCTCATAGGACAGTCAGAGTAGAATGAAAAATTCTCCTACAAGCTTTAACCAGACACTGAGAGAAGTCACAAGACTGCTATATACTGCTGATGAGAAAAGGTATTTAGCAGTTTATATTTACTAAATTATTTGCATTTCCATGTTCTGTGTACTGTGGGAGACCAGATATAGTGACTGCAGGGTCCTAGGTTTAGTAACACTTTAACAACCTGTATATTATAAACATGGTAGATCTGACATTTTGTAGTGTTTAAATGCAACATGGTATAACCTCTAACACAATAAATGCTAGCGATCACCAAATTTGCTGTTCTTGGTGGAGCTACCCTTTAATGCCATCATTCCGTACCGGGCCCACTCTACACATCAGCTGCAGGTTTCCCACCGAATGGTCCTCACTCAGCCAGAACTCTGAGTTGTCATCTGATGACACGGCAAATTGGAAATTTCCTGCAACAAGGAACAGGAAACAAGTATCATTCTGAGCAATATAAAAAAGTGATGGAGCAAACAGCAGCTCTGAGCTTGCAGAGTTACATAAAATTACAAATCTTATAGAAATTTATTTTCCCTGTTTCAGAATAAGTTTGTTAAGGGTTTCACTTTTTTTCACATCACTCAATTATTGATAAAACACAGATTATTAATAGTTAAACAGAATAATTTATACAAACATACAGACAATATCCTTTATATCACAAAAAAAAATGTCATGAATTATTTAGTCCTATGGGATCAGGCTAGAAGGGGTCTCCAAACTATGGCCCTCCAGTTCAGAAACTACAATTCCCATCATGCCTAGTTATGTGTGTGAATATAAAAGTTTCATAATGCCTCATGGGACATATAGTTCCGCAACAGATGGAGGGCCGTAGTTTGGAGATCCTTAAACTAGACCACTTTTGTGCGAAACAAACCAGCAATAAAAGTCAGATATTGGGCATCCCCTGCAACAAAAACTTAATTTCATTTTTAAAACTTCTAAAGAGATGCAGACGCTGCAATTTTGGTCATTAGAATTCTGAAAGTACATTAGCTGATTAGAATCTACATAGACACTACCATTCAGGAATCAGCCTTTCAAGGACATAGTGGGAGCAAATAGGTAGGGATCTTCTACAACGGTTGTTAAAATCCTTGCAATGTACATAGATCACTCAGAGGGGAATGTTTTTTTTTTCCTCAACAAAACTCTTTAGGTATACTAAGTAGTGCTTAAAATGGTTGTAAACCCTTACATATACTAAGTGAAGTGACTGGCCTCAGGTGATACACAGAGATAAAATAAGTTCTCCTACATAAGTTGTACCTTTTTATCTGCAGTATTCTCTTCTCTACATACATTCAATACATCCAGAATTAATAAAGCTTGTCTGAGCTGTCAGAAAACAGCTGAAATTACACACTGTAAGGCTCAGTGAGGAGAGATCTCAGAGCTGATTGGGTGGATTGGTCACACCCCCCTTCACACAGCACACATGAACAGAGATGAGGCTGTCAACCACAGGATGTGTGCTAGAGCTTCCTCCATTGTCACCATTTTTCTCTTGGTGTCAGGAAAACTTATCAGAAGTGACTACAGTAATGCAGATAGCAGAGGAATGGGGCAACAGACAGAAATGACACTTCAGTGCTCTGAATTGAGAAAAGTATACACATCATAGAGGGATATGCTTTGCTCATATTTCATGTCTGAGGTTTACAACCACTTTAATCACTTGCCAACCATCCGCCGTCATTATACTGTGGCAGGTCAGCTCGTTCCCGCAAATCGTCGTAGCTGTACATTGGCCCTTTAAACAGATCTAACAGGCTGTGAGCATGCTGCACGGCGAGAGACCCGATGCTGTCCACTGGCCACGCGTGTTAGCGGGCACGAGAGCCAGAACGTGGATGTGTGTGTGTGTGTAAACACACACAAATCCCCATTCTGTCAGGAGAGGAGAGACAGATTGTCTTTTTCTACTAATCAGAAACAGTGATATGTCTCGTCCTCTAGTCAGTCCCATCCCCATACAGTTAAAAACACACATGAGGGAACACACTTAATCCCTTGATTGCCCCTTAGTGTTAACCCCTTCTTTACCAGTGACATTTACACAGTAATCAGTGCATTTTTATAGCACTGATTGCTGTATAAATGTCAATGGTCTTATAAATATGTCAAAAGTGTCCCATCTGTTTGCCGCAATGTCGCAGTCCCACTAAAATTTGCAGATAGTAAAACAAATTACTAGTAAAAAAAATTAAAATGCCATAAATCTATTCCCTATTTTGTAGACGCTATAACTTTTGCGCAAATCAATCAATATATGTGTAGCGGGGACATCCTTACATGTTGATGTGTGTTTGCATATTTTAATACCATCCTTGCATATTGATGTGTATCTGCATACTTTAATACAAAGTCTATGGACATTGCTATGGTTCAGTATTTGGAGCCATCTAGTGACCAAATACTGGTAATGCACATATATGATTTTTACACCAGAAGCACTAAACAGGAAATTACTGTTTGTTTTGATTGGAAGGCTGACCCTTGTTACCCAGGAGACTTGGTGACCTACCCATGAACACTTTCTTTAGCAGTGCATGCTGGGTAAGATATAAAAGGAACCCGAGTGGCCATTTTAGGTCCCTTCTGGACGCATGGCCTGCCTGTGAGGACCTGTGAAGAGGTTTTCCAGAAGGAGCGGCCTTCAGCCATTGCGGAGCGTAACTCTAACAGACTGTGTGAGTGATCTGACGGGATAAGAGACACAGAGACCCGATAGGGAAGATCCAGAGACACTCGTCTGAGCATCGGAGGACCCGATTCACCCAGCGGAGCCGGTAGGCATTGAAGCAAGCCACAAACACCGGACCAGAGCTACTATACAGAGCTTCCGATTCAGTTGGTGAGCGGGTTACGGCCCACAGTTTTATTATACATTTGCATCCAGTCAGACTCATATACAGATTTCGCTGGGACCTGTAGTCCCACGGAGGAAGATTACAGTAACTGACACCAGGCAGACATAAGGCCCAATTCTTATTGCATCTTAAGCATTGTACTATACTTAAGGAAACACTTTCTGGAACATTTATAGAAACAGGATCACCTTTAAGTCATTCCTAATTTCTTTACCTTTTTGGATTACAATTTATAAGAAACCATCATAGTTAGCAGAAGACAAGAAGATTAAAGACTGTACTTTTAATGAGATCTCGCAACTAGCTATAGAAGTAGGGGGAGCTCCCTTGTAGTTTCACCGTGTAAAATTGTTGTTCATATTCATTGTCCTGTCATTCTATGTTAAGGTGACAGTACAAGAATTGTATTCATCTGTTTATTACAATTTACAGTAAAGTATACTTCTGGTTAAGTACCCCAATTGTGTGGAGTATTGTTTTTCTCCCACCAGGTGGAGCCAGTGGATCCTGGGGTTACAATACAGGTACTTTGCATTGTCTTATATTGTATTGTATTGCATTGCACCACAGCTGTGCCAAGGGGATTGAGCCAAGTTAGTGGGGTTTTTGGTAGAGTGCAGGCCCAAATCAAACCAGCAGCTCCTTCGGGGGTCAGTGCTACATGTGGGGGCTCTGTCCGGGATCCTGTCCTTCTACGAGCAAGCCCGCCCCTTGGTGCTACCATGGACCCCATCAAAGTAGTCCAATGGTGCGAAGCAGAAGGGACACGCTCAGAAGCGAGCATGGTGATTGAACTTCCAGGGAGTGACTGGGGAGAGAAACAAATTAAAGAGGTGGTACAAACATTGTCCCCGGATAGAAAGGCTTACGTGGTCGCAGTGAGACCAGACCCAAGGACCAACTGCACCTATGCACTGATAGAGTGGGGACAGGATGTCCCTGAAAACTTCCACGGTGCCAGTATAAAATTGTCCGAAAAGACTGAATTCCACCTGACACATCCTAGTCAGAAGCAGTTAGAACCCTTGGACAGGAAAGCAGGGGCTGCTGTTAAATCGCAGGCAGAACAACAGCTGGCTGATCTGAAACGACAGTACCGTAACATACAAGAGAGGTTTCAGGAGACTTCCAGTATGATAGCTGAACGCATTAATGGGTTACGTGTCGCTTTTGAAGATCAAAAAGATGGTCAGATAATGCCCAAACCTGGGAAGGTACTGAAGAAACGAGCTCAGGGCCACCTGTAGAAAGTAGCCATCCGGAAGGATTTCCGCATTGACGGCCAGATAGGAGAAAGAGGGCAGAAGGACAAACTGTCCTACACCAGCCTCCTACACCAAATAGAGTTGGGGCTACAGAAAGGATAACAGGAATCTGACATTAGAGAGGCTGTAATCCATGCCATCAGCCCAGGTTCAAGTGTCAGGGGCATGTTGGAGAGTAAGAGTGGATTGACCCTGAACCAGCTAAAGAGGATACTGAAAAGCTATTATGAGGAGGAAGATGCCTGAGTTATTTCATTGACTGATAAATATGACCCAGGATAGTAGAGAGACTCCTCAGAACTTCCTATTCCGGGCCATTGAGCTCAAGGACCGCCTGTTGTCCACATCAAAGGAAGAAGGAACTGGAGAGTATTTTGGAGCCAAGCTAGTTCAAAGGAAATTCCGGAGATCTGTGACTGCGGGATTGAGGAGTGACTATATCAAGCTACAACTGAAGCAGCATTTGGAAGACCCCTCAACTCCGGATGAGGTCCTCATTGAGAAAGTGAATGAAGCAGATAAGATGGAGATTGAGAGGGACCAAAAACAGAGGAAACTTCAACCTCCTAGCACCACAAGTGCCAAAGTACAGCAGATAGATGTCCCCTAAGACACTCGGGAACTCAGTCAGGGCCGGACTTGGAATAAAATCCAGCCCTGGAAAAAATTTCATACCAGCCCCACAGCATTATTATACCAGCATAACGTCATTATTTTCTTGTTCATGAAAGGGAAAACCATACATTTTAAAGCACATTTGAAGAGTGTATTATATATAGATAAGACAGATATGAAAGCACATAGGGCTTTATATATATAAAACACAAATTCCAGTTAAAAGTGGTAAAAGTGGTCAATCATCAAGGGGGACCCCAGGAACTCAGAACGTGGGGGGGGGGGGGGCACCTTCCATAGAAAGAATACACTAAGGTAAGGGGGGGTGGGTTACTGATATAGGGGGGAAATCTTTATATCAATGCCCCCTTAAATTATCGTATTCACTCCCCCCTTACATCAGTGACTCCCCCTCAGACTGGCCTAGCGGTGCTGTCACTGACCTCCTCTCAGGTACACCGTGCAGGGCTCAGTCAGTCGGCTCCAGTTTGGTGGCTCTGGTTTTATCCAATAGTCTCCTCTCCACAGTCCCCACACATCTGACTTCTCCCATGACCCCCATCCCGGCGGTGCTCCCACTCTTGACTCCTCTCCAGACTCCCTCAGAGACTGCAGACATGATACAGGAGATGGTCAGAGGCTGCAGACATGATACAAGAGCTCAATGCAGCCCCACCAATACCCATCAAATGCATCCTCATCAGTGCCCATCAAATGCAGCCTCACTGTGCCCACCATTGCAGCCTCACTGTGCCCACTAATGCAGCCTCACTGTGCCCATCAATGCAGCCTCACTGTGCCCATCAATGCAGCCTCACTGTGCCCATCAAATGCAGCCTCACTGTGCCCATCAAATGCAGCCTCACTGTGCCCATCAAATGCAGCCACACTGTGCCCACCACCATTGCAGCCACACTGTGCCCACCATTGCAGCCACACTGTGCCCACCATTGCAGCCTCACTGTGCCCACCATTGCAGCCTCACTGTGCCCACCATTGCAGCCTCACTGTGCCCACCAATGCAGCCTCACTGTGCCCATCAAATGCAGCCTCACTGTGCCCATCAAATGCAGCCTCACTGTGCCCATCAAATGCAGCCTCACTGTGCCCATCAAATGCAGCTTTACTGTGCTCATCAAATGCAGCTTTACTGTGCCCATCAAATGCAGCTTTACTGTGCCCATCAAATGCAGCTTTACTGTGCCCGTCATTGCAGCCTCACTGTGCCCGTCATTGCAGCCTCACTATGCTCATCAAATGCAGCTTTACTGTGCCCGTGAATGCAGTCTCTTCTATGCCACATGTCCCAGTCTGCAGTCCCTGTCTGTGGGAAGGTGTGTTGTTGATGCTCGGTACGGTACCTTCCATGCCAGCAGGATATCCATGATCGCCATCAGCAGGCAGGGTCTGTTCTCGTTTTGGATGGGGACAGTGCTCCTTCCAGAGGATCTGTTTGCTGTGAGATGGAGTGGTCCCTGGCCACCTGCACCTTCAGCCGTCCTCATTTTCCGGCCCCAGTCAGCCTGTCCTCTGGTCCTGGGGAAGCGAGAGCACTAGGGGGGGAGCTGGAGAGAAGGGGGAGCGGAGAGCACTGGCGGGGTTGGAGAGCACATGGGTGGGGGCAAAGAGCAGGGGGGAGTGGAGATCACAGGGGTGGGGAGCGGAGAGCGCTGGGGGGGGCTTAAGAGCACTGGGGGGGAGCCAAAAAGAACAGGGGTGGAGAGCATGGGAGGCTGAGAGGGGGGGTTGGAGAGCACCGAGGGGGCTAACAGTGTGGGAGGTAAAGAGCACTGGGGGGGGATCTTGAGAGCACTGGGGGGGGAGAAAGAACAGGGGTGGAGAGCACTGGGCGGTACAAAGAGCAGGGGGGAGTGGAAAGCACTGGGGGGTGGAGAGCAATGAGGGGAGCTTGAGAGCACCAGTGGGGGCCAGAAAAAACACGGGTGGAAAGTACGGGGGGCTGGAGAGCACTATGGGGGGCAGAGAGCACGGGCGGGGTTGGAGAGCACATGGGTGGGGGCAAAAAGAACAGGGGTGGGGAGCACGGGGGGCTGGAGAGCACTGTGGTGGGGGCTGGAGAGTGATGGGGAGAGCTGGAGAGCACTGGGGTGGGGGGAGAAAGAACAGGGGTGGGGAGCACGGGGTGCTGGAGAGCACTATGGGGGGCGGAGAGCACTGGCGTTGGAGAGCACATGGGTGGGGGCAAAATGCAGGGGGAGCGAAGAGTACTGGGGGGGGAGCTTGAAAGCACTGGAGGGGGAGGCAAAAAGAACAGGGGTGGAGAGCACAGGGGGCTGGAGAGCGATGGGTGGAGCTTGAGAGCACTGGGGGGGCCAGAAAGAACAGGGGTGGGGGGGCCAGAAAGAACAGGGGTGGGGGGGCTGGGGAGCACTGTGGGGGGCGGAGAGCACTGGGGTGGGGGCTGGGGAGTGATGTGGAGAGCACTGGGGGGGAGAAAGAACAGGGGTGGAGAGCACTGGGGGGGAGAACAGGGGTGGAGAGCACTGGAATGGTGGCTGGAGAGCAGGGGGGCGGAGAGAACTGTGGGGGGGCTGGAGAGTGTGTTGGGGGAGGAGAGCACTGGGGGGGAGCCACAAGGAGAACTGGGAGGGGCCAGCAAAATAAGTTGGATAGGAGGAGAAGCAGGGGGCCGCATATAGAGGAAATTAGCTTTCTATATTCCTCCATACAGCCCCGGAATGCTTGATTCTCCTCCTCCTCCTCCCCCTCCTGCAAGCATTCAGCGACTGTATGGAGGAATATAGAAAGCTAATTTCCTCTATATGCGGCCCCCTGCTTCTCCTCCTAGGCACACTGCGGGCTGTACGGCGGGCATCTCCTGCATTGCTCCCCTCTCCTCTCTCCTGCTCCTGTTTATCACGGAGCTGCCTGGCTCGATCTGTGTTCGGCGGTGACGCTGAAACACGGTCCCGCCCCCCTAGACCGGCTCCTGTGATAGGCTGAACGCTGACTCTATCTACTATCACACGAGCCGGTCTAGGGGGGAGGGACCGCGTTACAGCGTCACCGTCGAACACAGATCCAGCCAGGGACAGGGAGCACTGCTGCAGCCGCAAATGAAACCGGCCCCAGGACAGGCAGCCTACCGGGAAATCTCCCGTTATCCCGGTAGGCCAGTCCGGCCCTGAACTCAGTGTACTGGCAGCAAGCACTGAACAGGGATCATGGTTTTCACCTATTCACCACCTCCCCGCAAGTCAGACTGGACTGGAGAAGCTATTCCAGACCCAGAAAGAAATACTGGAGATGATGACAATGTTGATGACTCGTCTGGTGAAACCCCAGACAGAAGAAGTCTCACCACTCAAGGCCCCGGAGACTCCTACCACTAACCGCCCCATCTCAGGCGTGTGTGCCCAAGCCTAGTAGCTGAGAAAAAGTCCAAACAGCCGGCAGAAAACTTCAGAGGGCCCCAGTGAAGAAGTTAACTGGGCGCCCGGTTGCCATAGCTAACTCCACACCGACTCATATGCCTCAAACCACTGGGGTCGCCAACAAGCCCAGACGGAAGAGAGAGAGGCCCCCAAAACCAAAGGCGAAGGTACAAGCCATCAAGCAGGCCAAAGGTACCGCATTCAGTGGATTTCCCCGCAAGCTAGTGGGACCCTCCCCAATTGTCCCCATCCAAGTAGAGGGGATTTATACAAAAGCCCTGCTGGTCACTGGAGCCCAAGTTACCTTGCTCTACAGGGATTTCTACGACAGGCATCTCAAGCACCTGCCATTACAGAAATTGGAGGAGCTAGAGATATGGGGGTTAGGCACTCAAAACTTCCCATATGATGGTTACCTGCCGGTCAGACTCACCTTCGACCCAAGTACAGCAGGACAGGCTGAGACTTTCGACACCTTGGTCGTGGTGTGCCCTCGTCCCCCAGGGGCTGACAAAAGTTCCCTCATCATTGGGACGAACACTGACTTAGTGAGGAGGCTACTTGCACCGCTTGTGCTGCAGAAGGGGACCCTTCCCACTAAAATACATCCAATGTTGGGCCAGACATACCGAGACCTTAGACAGGAGGAAGAGGCTCCTGAAGAGGGAGTGGGAAAAATCTGGCTCCTGGATAGTGAAAAGAGGTTAGTCCAGCCCGGTGAAGTAGTCTGCCTGAGAGTCTCCATCAAGTTAAGCTGGAAAAAAACAGGTCCCTTCATTGTCCTTGAGGATATAAGACAGGAAGAAAACAAGGAGTTAGAGCTTATCCCTGAAGTATTGCCCACCAGGGTATTGAAGAGGACTCACGGCAAAGTTCCAGTCAGTGTCCGCAACACAGCAGCTGTGCCAGTGGGGGTGCCAGCCAGACTACTGTTAGGACAGGTCAGCCCAGCAACTCCAGTCTCAGCATGTGGCTTGACGGAAGGACCAGCAGCAGAAATCCCTCAGGAAGAATTCTGCCCAAAAAACACGCCTCTTACTCCTGCATGGAGAGAAAGAGCTAAAGCCCAACTTCTGAGATGGAGGGCAACTTTCTCAAAAAGTGAATTTGATGTGGGGTTGGCGAAGAGTGCCACCCACCGAATTCGACTGGAGGAAGACAAGCTGTTTCGAGAAAGGGTTAGGCGAATCCCCTTGGGAAATCTGGAAGATTTGAGGGAACAACTGTCTGAACTCAAAAGTATGGGCACTATCCAGGAGTCCTTATGCCTCCCAAATAGTGGTGGTCAGGAAGAACGGGTCCCTACGTCTATGTATCGATTATAGGACCCTGAACCAGAGGACCATTCCTGACCAGTACACCACGCCTCGGATAGAAGATGCTTTACAGAGCCTGTCGGGAGCGAAGTGGTTCAGTGTGCTGGACTTAAAGAGTGGGTGTTATCAGATCCCCATGTGCCCCGAAGACAGAGAGAAGACTGCTTTTATCACCCCCAGTGGGTTTCTTTGAGTTCAACCGGATGCCGCAGGGACTGTCTGGGGCCCCAGCAACTTTCCAGAGGTTGATGGAAAAGACAGTGGGTGACATGAACCTAATTGAAGTACTACTCTACCTGGATGACGTCATAGTGTTTGGAAGAACGTTGGAAGAGCACGAAGAACGATTGGAGAAGGTCCTGAAGAGACTTCATGATGAAGGCCTGAAGCTCTCAATGGAAAAATGCCAGTTCTACCAGCCCTCACTGAATTACCTGGGACACATTGTGTCTGAAGAGGGAGTGGCAACCGATCCCAAGAAGTTAGAAGCTGTCACTTCTTGGCCCAGGCCCACCAACGTGACTGAACTCAGGTCATTCTTAGGCTTCTGCTCGTACTACAGAAGGTTTGTGGAAGGGTTCGCTAAAATAGCCCACCCACTCACTGAGCCAAAAGAAGGGCCCAGAAGAAAAAAAGAGTCCATCCAGGACCAGTGGACTCCAGAAAGCGAGGAAGCCTTCAGACAATTGAAGTGGAGCCTTACCACTGCTCCAGTTTTAACCTATGCAGACCCTGCCAAACCATACGAGTTGCATGTGGATGTCAGCCGTGAAGGGCTGGGAGGAGTGCTCTATCAAGAGCATGAGGGGCATCTGCGGCCCGTCGCCTATGTGAGCAGAAGTTTGATTCCGGCCGAAAGAAACTGCGGAGGAACCTGAAGATAGCTTACGAGCAGGCTCAAGCCACTTCGAACTCCAGAGAGAACCGGAACACGAGGAACTTTGACCAGAAAGTAAGAGTTCAGGATCTTCAACCAGGTGACCGGGTTTTGCTGAGGAATCTAGGCATCCCAGGCAAGCATAAGTTGGCTGAGCACTGGAGATCACAGCCTTATGTCGTGTGTAGGAAGCTTCCAGGGCTCCCAGTGTATGAAATCAAGCCAGAAGGACACACTGGGCCAGTAAAAACCTGGCATCGGAATCACCTTTTACCTCTCACAGAGGCAGTCAGGATAAGCACAGAGGAGAAACTCCCATCCACATCCACCAATGAGTGTAGGCCAATACCTAGATCTCAGCTTGCACCCTCTTCAGATGGAGATGAGGAAGTGGGGATGAGTTGGCTGTGGCCTCTGGAAACTTCAGAAACAGATGCTGATATCTCTTCAGAAGTAGAGGAGGATAATGACGGAACTCTCAGGGCAGAGGCCCCAAAATTTGTGCCGGCAACTCATAATGCAGAAGAGCCCAGTACTCTTATTTACTCTCCATCTTTAGTCACTGAAAGGGGGGATGAAGACATTTGTCAAAAAGGAATGGATACCCCGAAAGTGCAAAGAGCAAAAAGAGACATTCGCCCACCACGCAGACTGACTTACGATGCATTGGGCGAATGCTCTGAAGCATCTCAGTTTGTCAGCAAAAGAAACCCTGAACTGCCTGGTTCCTCTACTTTTGATTCAGTAAGGGACAACCCCACCTCACCCCTTGGCACATCTGTACCAGACACGGTAGTAACAGCTGTGAGTGCACAGGATAGCTCCCCATCATATGACAATTGGTGGGAAGCTCCTCTGTCTGTATTGTATGATCATATAGAGGCTAAAATACAGGATAGAGTTAGCAATTTGAACCTCTTTGGGGACCAAAGAGATAAAGTAGGGGGAGTGTGTAGCAGGGACATCCTTATGTGTGTGTTTGCATATTTTAATACCATCCTTGCATATTGATGTGTATCTGCATACTTTAATACAAAGTCTATGGACATTGCTATGGTTCAGTATTTGGAGCCATCTAGTGACCAAATACTGGTAATGGTACACCAGAAGCACAAAGGACTAAACAGGAAATGACTGTTTGTTTTGATTGCAAGGCTGACCCTTGTTACCCAGGAGACTTGGTGACCTACCCATGAACACTTTCTTTAGCAGTGCATGCTGGGTAGGATATAAAAGGAACCTGAGCGGCCATTTTAGGTCTCTTCTGGATGCATGGCCTGCCTGTGAGGACCTGTGAGGAGGTTTTCCAGAAGGAGTGGCCTACAGCCATTGCGGAGCGTAACTCTAACAGACTGTGTGAGCGATCTGACAGGATAAGAGACACAGAGACCGGATAGGGAAGATCCAGAGACACTCGTCTGAGCATCAGAGGACCCGATTCCCCCAGCGGAGCTGGTCGGCATTGAAGCAAGCCACAAACACCGGACCAGAGCTACTATACAGAGATTCCGATTCAGTTGGTGAGCGGGTTACGGCCCACAGTTTTATTATACATTTGCATCCAGTCAGACTCATATACAGATTTCGCTGGGACCTGTAGTCCCACGGAGGAAGATTACAGTAACTGACACCAGGCAGACATAAGGCCCAATTCTTATTGCATCTTAAGCATTGTACTATACTTAAGGAAACACTTTCTGGAACATTTATAGAAACAGTAACAGGATCACCTTTAAGTCAATCCTAATTTCTTTACCTTTTTGGATTACAATTTATAAGAAACCATCATAGCTAGCAGAAGACAAGAAGATTATAGACTGTACTTTTAATGAGATCTCGCAATTAGCTATAAAAGTAGGGGGAGCTCCCTTGTAGTTTCACCGTGTAAAATTGTTGTTCATATTCATTGTCCTGTCGTTCTATGTTAAGGTGACAGTACAAGAATTGTATTCATCTGTTTATCACAATTTACAGTAAAGTATACTTCTGGTTATGTACCCCAATTGTGTGGAGTATTGTTTTTCTCCCACCAGGTGGAGCCAGTGGATCCTGGGGTTACAATACAGGTACTTTGCATTGTCTTATATTGTATTGTATTGCATTGCACCACAGCTGTGCCAAGGGGATTGAGCCAAGTTAGTGGGGTTTTTGGTAGAGTGCAGGCCCAAATCAAACCAGCAGCTCCTTCGGGGGTCAGTGCTACATATGCTTATTGCGATTTTTTACCAAAAATATGTAGAAGACTATATATTGGCCTAAACTGATAAAGAAATGTATTTTTTTTTAAAGTGGTTGTAAACCCTTTTATCTTTTTTTTTTTTTTTTTACTAACCTGCAAGACAAAGCTATAATGAGCTAGTATGACTAGCATACTAGCTCATTATGTACCACTTACCTTCGATCGGGGCCCCCGAAGTCGTCCGTGTCCCTCCTCTAGCCGCATCCATTGCTGCGGCGATAGCCGGAATGTTACTTCCGGGTATCGCCGCTGCAGCCAATCACAGCGCCGCTCCGGCGCTGTGATTGGCCGGAGCGGCGAAGACGTGACTCCGCAATGCGCGTGTGAGCTGTCGAATTCGGCTACGTCGTCGAATGTTGCGACCTAGCCGAATTTGTGAATGGGGTGACGTCAGCATCGCCGCATTTACATACAAATATCTCCTTAACCGTGTAGGTTAAGGAGATATTTCATGCACCTACAGGTAAGCCTTAATCTAGGCTTACCTGTAGGTCTTTGTTTAAAAAGTGGGTTTACAACCACTTTAAATTGGGATATTTATTAGAGCAAAAATTATAAAATATATTTTTTTCAAAATTGTTGCTCTTTTTTTATGTGTAGCGCAAAAAAAAACCAAAAAAGAAATGCAGAGGTCATCAAATACCACCAAAACAAAAACGCTATTTGTGGGGGAAAAATGAAGTCAATATTGTTTGGGTACAGCGTTGCACGACTGCGCAATTGTCAGTTATTATTATTTTTACCCACAAGGCTTTTTTGACTCAACGTATCTGAATTAAAAGTCCCAAGTTGAGCAAGCAGCTGGATCTTGTAGAAATCTTCACTCCAGTTCCCGATGGGAACCCACGCTCTCTTCTACCCCATTATAGTAAGTTCTTTTGTTGCTTTTTAATACCTATAGCACAATCTGTGAATGGGATGTCTGATAAGTCACAGGATTCTTTCCCCTAGCCAGGAGACCCGAGGCTATAAACCCCTTGCATGACAGAATTTCAGAAGCAGGAAGAGGACAGAGCATCCCTGCAGTGAAGATTTCTACAGGATCCAGCTGTCTGCACAACGTGAGATGTACTTCATTACAGGTAAGTTAGGTCAATAAAACTGTGGGGCTAAAAATAAATTTTTAGCTAAACATGAGCTATAAGGCATGCCAAATAGGCATATCCCACGAAAGAGACCATTTAGTTTTATTTAATCCATATTTAGGATGTTCTAAGTTCAGCATATCATAAACACTTACCATTTTGTTTTTCAGTAAATATTTGTTTTCATATTTTGTTAATCCTTGTTGGATCTCAGAGCTGCAGCTTCCTGTGTACATGCAATCCAGCGATGGCTGCTCAGCTTTTCTCAAAACAGGTTCCCTGATGGTGACAACAGTGGACCATGCCTACATAATGTTTATTGAAACAGTCACTGGTAGCTTCCATCAGAAGCCCATGTGACAGGGTGGCAACACAGAGGTATAGCTGGTAGACAGGGACAGAGCGTTGTCACCCTGTAAGAGGAAGTGCCTGAACAAGGACCTTGATGGGAGAATTGCAATTATTTTAATGAACCTTGCATATTTAAAAATATTGGAAATTACATTTGAAATGGCATTACCTTGTTAAAGTTTTATAAGATTTTAGTGATTGAATTTATATACATTTTAAAGGACTTATAAACCCATACATAGTAGTAATACAAACATGGATAGTCCTACCTTTCAAAATATCTATCAACCAGTCTTGAGATTCTTTCAAGACAGCATGAGCATACCAAGGTCCTTAACTTTACTTTTCTCCTCCGATATTAATGCTATACAGATGTGTAACCCCACCCTGTGACTGGATAATAAAGGAGCAGCTTTTTCCTGATGAGGTCAATCCTCTCTCCTCCTAACCAGCAAGCTGACAACACTATGCAATGCCAGATTGTCTCAAAGTGGATGTAAACCCACTCTTATCCTTTCTAAACTACTGCCATAATGGTTATCTATAAGGATATACATGTCTCCTGCATGTATCCTTATCTGTCAAATTTCTCCCCTCTGTCTGTTATGAGACCCGAAAAACTGCAGATTCTGTGGGTGGGTCTGTTGTCCGGAGCTCGGTGGGTGGAGTCGTGATGTCAGTAGACTCCCCACCCACCTCTACACTCCCATTGTCAACATGTATTTTCTCCTGTGTATTTCTTACACTGAACTTCTACTACGATCACTAGCATCCAGTTAAAACCCAGAAAAGTCACCACATGACTTCAGCATGCCCAATCATGCTGAGGTGTGGAGCAGCCAATCCTGGGAGAACTGGAGAAGAAAGGAGGAGGGGATCTGAAGTACACAGAATGTCTCTCAGGCTGCTGCATGAGATATGTAAATCACCTGTCACTCGCAGCAAGGGGGAGAAACAGACTCCTATTTCTCTGTCTGACCATTTTTATCTGACTGAAAAAAGATTGACTGAGAGCGATGAACAGGGGCCGGTTGGCAGACCTTTTCCTGGCCATATGGCTGGCTTCTGTTGGATCGGCTGCCATACACATGTGCCGTATTCGGCCCCTGTGTACTAGTTTTTAGAGTGCTGTTGTACTGGGTGTAATGTTAAAACACCAGATAAAGCTATAGATTGCCATTGTTAGCGGTTTATTGTCCTTACCGGCTATAGCAGGGTGCAGGTATCCGAACATGCGCAACCCGTAGTTGGTCCATTGCGGAGTGACAGCAAGCTTGTTGATTGTAGTACGAATCTGACGCAGTAAAAACAAAAGCTTAATCATTTTATTAAAGCGGACCTGTCATCGGATATATTCTGCATGTGCAGCATGATTAGTACTCTGTTAGTGTGACACTTTCAGGTGTTTATTACTTTTAAAAAAGACCACAGTACTCTCCCTAACAATGGTTTAATCTGTTTTTCCCTCCAGAAGGACAGTGCCATCTTTGTTCAGTCATTATCCGGGGTTAGCATCTTCTTCCTGGATTAAAACGCCAGTTCGCAATCATGTAAAATCCTGATCCTGTGTGGATTTTGTTCTCAAATTTTTGACACAGATCAGCCCCTGCTACAGCCTCTCTTACTACAAAGTTCAAATATTGTAGTATGATCACTAGGGGATGGAGACTGAGAAAATGCTGCCTTCTGCCTGTAGCAGACTGATGACATCATGTCAACAGCTGGCCTTTCCTCAGCTTGTCAAGAGCCAACACTCAGCTGCCATTGTAATAAAATCCCCCAAATTCTGTGCAGGTGCAACAAAGGCAGAAAAATCCCAGATCGATTTGTCCAATAGAGATAGCAATCTCATACTTCTTATCTTGGATTTGTTTGAACAGTACTGATTCTATTGGCACCTAAATAAAAACCAGCTCACATTATAGGTTGGTTTAAAAATAATAAAGTGTTAATCATTAATAGTGAAGATAGATTTATTGCTGATAAACAAGTGCACATTCTCTTTGTTCTAGAATGGCAGCACACACAGCACTGGGTGGAAGAATGATGACCAAGCGCATTCTGTGTTCCGACTGGTTGTGGAAAGTTACACCCTGCACTCAACAAAGATCTGCAGGAGAAGGTTACCACCACTGTGCTCCAAAAATTTTCACGCAAGTTTTTAGTGTTGTTTTATACTTATATACTGAACAGTGGCGGTGCGTCCACACTGGCTGTATTTGGGGGACAAACTGGCTGTATATGGGGACAAACTGGCTGTATATTGGGGACAAACTGGCTGTATATGGGAACACACTGGCTGTATATGGGGACACACTGGCTGTATATGGGGACACACTGGCTGTATATGGGGACACACTGGCTGTATTTGGGGGACAAACTGGCTGTATATGGGGACAAACTGGCTGTATATTGGGGACACACTGGCTGTATATTGGGGACACACTGGCTGTATATTGGGGACACACTGGCTGTATATGGGGACACACTGGCTGTATATGGGGGACACACTGGCTGTATATGGGGGACACACTGGCTGTATATGGGGACACACTGGCTGTATATGGGGACACACTGGCTGTATATGGGGGACACACTGGCTGTATATGGGGGACACACTGGCTGTATATGGGGGACACACTGGCTGTATATGGGGGACACACTGGCTGTATATGGGGGACACACTGGCTGTATATGGGGACAAACTGGCTGTATATGGGAACAAACTTGCTGTATATGGGGACACATTGGCTGTATATGGGGGACAAACTGGCTGTATATTGGGGACAAACTGGCTGTATATTGGGGACAAACTGGGTGTATATTGGGGACACACTGGCTGTATATGGGGGACACACTGGCTGTATATGGGGGACAAACTGGCTGTATATGGGGGACACACTGGCTGTATATTGGGGACACACTGCTTGTATTTGGGGACAAACTGGCTGTATATGGGAACAAACTGGCTGTATATGGGGACAAACTGGCTGTATATGGGGACAAACTGGCTGTATTTGGGGACAAACTGGCTGCATTTGAGGGGACAAACTGGTGGCGTTTGGGCACAGTGTCTGCGTTTAATGGGCACAGTGGCGGCAATTGATGTTTTTTTTTCAGTTTGTTTGCGCCCCCCAAAAAATTTTGAGCACCAGCCGCCACTGATACTGAATAAATTCCTAAGCTGTTTAAAGGATTGGCTTGGCGCTTCTATCACCTCCTTTAACTACTACTGTGTAACCTGTCAAATAATAACAACTGCAGCAGATGCTTAACTGGACACTGGTGAATTAAAACTATATGCAAAATTAGAAATGATAAATAGGATGCAGTCTGTCACTGTTTTTAACATAAGACTTTTTGTATCCTGTAATCCCCACAGTATCATAGTTTTATGATCTGGTGATCCTACCAGTAGTTTTTTTTTTTTTACACTTGCAATAGGATGACAGCAGTGTTGGTTCTCCAGTTAATTTGCACAGTAGTGTTGTCAACCTGTAGACAGGGTAGTCTTGGATGGACATGTAGCTTTAAGCCCTGGTTCACACTGGTGCGTTTTGACATGCGATTTGACATGTCAAATCGCATGTCAAAACGGTGGCAAAGGCACCGTCCTAATCAGTGCGTCGCTGCACCACTTTCAAAAAGTCGTTTCTGTACTACTTTTTGCGATTTCGGCCCGTGATTTACATTGACATCTGTGCAGAAACCTGCACAGATGTCTCTGTAATCGCGGCCGAAATCGGGACTGACAGGCGGGAGTGAAATCGTGCGAGTTCAGCTGAACTCGCACGGCTTTACTCCCGCAGCTCAGTATGAACCTGGGCTAAATGGACTTTTAGTGGGAGACAAATTAAAGCCCAGTTCCAGCTAAGGCTGGGTTCACATATTTGCGGCTGCGGTTTTAGTGCGGCTGTCCAGTGCGTCTCTGTTCACCGGTTCAGGTGCAAATTTTTACCTAAAATCGCACATAAACTAGACCCGAAAATGCACAGGACCCTTTTTAAAATCGCCCCACGCATGTGTAAATTGGCTCTATTGAAAAGCGGTCATATTCACGTGTTATGCAAATTGATTGCGGTTAAAAACGCATCCAATTCCATATATGTGAACCCAGCCTAAGGCCGGGTTCACACCTATGCGAATTGGTTGCGGCTTACACCGCATCCAATTCACATAACATTTTAAAATACATCGATTTCAGTGAGGCTGGTTCACGTATGTGCGATGCATTCGCACTGCGCATTGCCAAAAAAAGTGTGCGTTTTCTAGGCATTGCAGTGCGGCTCAGGTGCGAATTCCGGCCCATTATCTTCTATGGGCATCTGATTCGCAGATGGGTTCAGTTCTCATCAGGATTTCTCTCCTTCACCTCACTACACTTTCCCCCTCCTCTCTCCCAGGTCACCAAATTCGCAGCTAAAATGGAGATGATCTGCTGAACAGCTCTCTTATCTTTTTGCAGAGATAAGAGAGCTGGAATTCACACTGCACTAGTGTGAACCCAGCCTTACACTTTTTTAGGCTGTTGCAGCAACAGGTTGTTTTTTTGGGGGGAAAAGAAGCTTAAAGAACAACTAAAGTCAGGATTACTCAAATGGCCTAAGGCCTGCCAGATCTCTCGCATCTTCTCCCTGGCTTCTTCCGGGTGCCAGTTTTCAGCTATTTTGATTGTCTGGCATGGGATAATGCCACCATTTCGAAAATTTAAACTGAGCTGTGCATGCATAGTTCAGTAAGACCCCTCTCACACTGGGGCGCTTTTCAGGCATTTTTGCACTAAAAATAGCACCTGTAAAAGCGCCTAAAAATCACCTCTCAATCCACCCCAGTGAAAAGCCGGAGTGCTTTCACACTGGGGCGGTCCGCTTGCAGGACAGGAAAAAATGCATAGGTGTGATCCAAGCCTTATTCTCTCAAGTAACAGCTTCAGTGTTCTGTCGAGAAGTGCCCCCCATCGAATAGTGCCCGCGCATGCGCAGGACAAAGCTGCACTCCAGCTCAGTTGCCGATCAGCTGGAGTGACGTGCCAGGGCGCAAGCGCACATCGTAGGAGGTATCTCTTGATGGGAGATACCATTTCACGGGCACAATTAAAACCTATACAAACAGCGGGAGGGGGGGGGGACCGTAGTTCTTACGTTGTGCCTCGCTGTTAGCCACCCTCCAGCAGCAGCGATGCACAATCTGAGAACTACGGTCTCCCCCTGCTGTTTGTATAAGTTTAAATTGTGCCTTTGAAATGGTATCTCCTATCGAGAGATACCTCCTACGATGTGCGCATGCGCCATGGTTACGTCAGCCCAGCTGATCGGCAAATAAGCTATTGTGCTATGACGTACGCCGTTCGTCCCAGGCACTATTCGATGGGGGGGGCACTTCTCGACAGAACACCGGATCACTTCTAGCAATCAGTGTGGTTCCCGACCATGTGATCTCCACAACAAATATGACATGATGATCTTGTGAGTTTGTTTACAAACAAACCCCAAGTCTTGTGCTGCACAGAGAGAGAAAGACTGGAAAAGAAAAAGAATCCCAAAGCAGAAATCATCATATCTCAAAAGATAAAGTCTGCTTACATTCACAAGACAGGTTGCCCCAAAAGGTAAAGAATCATGCGCCCCCTTTTTTTTCCGTAGAGGGCAAGTCCCTTATTGCTTACCATTTGCTGTATCACTTTACGTAGCACAGAAAGGCTGTGTGACAGCTGAGGCTGGCAGGCTTCAGCTGTGTAAAGGCAAATACGGTACCCAAAATAAAAATAAAATGTTTAAAAAATGTTTTCTATTTTTTATTTTTTTTTATTTCAGTTTATGACACAAAAAGCTAAACATGGTATTTATTAAAACAGTGTACCAAATAAAAGCCTTATACAGTCTAAAAAAAAAAAAAGCAATGCAAAATGATCTAGATTGGCATATTAGACAGAGTTGTTGTCACATTAGCTGATGCATCTTGATACAGCTAAATTTTGTCTCAGAATCTAGGTTTCAATGGCCTCTGGTCTGAAAGTGGGTAAATGTATGCTTTTTATTCTTTTTGGCAAACAAAATTGTTACTTTTTCAAGAACAGTTTTTTTAAATATTTTCCGGTGAGCTCTTTCTTATGTCTTATGTGCGTATCTGCAGTGCAATAGTACTCACGTGGGGGTACAGGGGGAAGTGTACGTTGCGGCGTAGTTGACTGATGCTGCTTCCACACCAATCCTCGAAGACATGGAGATTCACCTGACCATAAAACTGCAGAACAATCATGCGTTAGTGATTCTATTCTATTCTATTATATATTATATATATTATATTATATTCATGTGCACTCCAATTCATCCTGCAGGGGGCAGTGTCGGAGAACACTCTGCCAATATCGCCCCTGGGTTTTTGCAGTATTTAGTTTTACAACTTGTCTTCTGAGTGTACAAAAAAAATACATTTTTTTTTTTTTTTTTAGAATAGGGTAGGAAATGGCTAAAAATGTGTCAAGTGTTTTGTTTTTTTTTGTTTGTTTTTGTTTCTGTGTAATTTCCATTCATTTTTTGTCTTCAGGCACAACAAGAAGTGAGACATCTCACATTTATAATACAAAAGCTGAATTTTTTTGGAAACATGTAACCATAAACATATAATAAGAAATCTTAAAGGTATAACATAAATACAAATCCAGCAGGGATGGTGGGATCCCCTGATAATGGGCACAGCAGGTTTTCAGAACTCGGCGTAGGGATGGCGGGAGCCCCTTAAATTAGTCGCAGCAGGTTACAAACCTAGGAACTCAACACAGGGATGGTGAGAACCCCTCATAAAGGGCCCAACAGGTGTGTAGACCTGGGAACATAGCGCAGGGATGGTGAGAATACCTCATGAAGGGCACAACAGGTGTGCAGACCTGGGAACGTAGCGCAGGGATGGTGGGAACCCCTCATAAAGGGCACAACAGGTGTGCAGACCTGGGAACGTAGCGCAGGGATGGTGGGAACCCCTCATAAAGGGCACAACAGGTGTGCAGACCTGGGGACGTAGTGCAGGGATGATTAGTACCCCTCATAAAGGGCACAACAGGTGTGCAGACCTGGGGACGTAGCGCAGGGATGGTGGGAACCCCTCATAAAGGGCACAACAGGTGTGCAGACCTGGGGACGTAGCGCAGGGATGGTGAGTACCCCTCATAAAGGGCACAACAGGTGTGCAGACCTGGGGACGTGGCGCAAGGATGGTGGGAACCCCTCATAATGGGCACAACAGGTGTGCAGACCTGGGGACATAGCGCAGGGATGGTGGGTACCCCTCATAAAGGGCACAACAGGTGTGCAGACCTGGGAATGTAGCACAGGGATGGTGGGAACCCCTCATAATGGGCACAACAGGTGTGCAGACCTGAGAACGTAGCGCAGGGATGGTGAGAATCCCTCATAATGGGCACAGTAGGTATTGATTTGGGAACTCAAAGCATAGGTAGAAGACACTGTCAGGGGGTTTAAAGAGAATTCAAACCTAATCATAAAAATGGAATCGAATGCAGTTTACTAGCCCCTAAATATGGTGGCTGCATGTTTTCTTTTTTCTTTCCCTTTAATTTACACTTCCTGTCTTGGACAATGTGACAATGTTCACTTTCATGGATGTATCTATGGAGAAGAAGCATTGTCACCCAAGGACAGGATTACAGAAGAAATGTAGTTCACAGTTTTCTTTTTTCCGTTTTTGCTGGAGTAGGGAAAGGTTAGACCCTCTGTCAAGTTTTTACTGTTGTCTGCTTTGCAGTGGCATCTCCAGCTTTCATATTTAGGGGGGGCACATGGGGGGACAGGGACAAAAGTAGGGGGCCAACTATAAAATGCAATTTTATATATATATATATATATATATATATATATATATATATATATCCTGGGGCCCTTTACTACGATCCCACAACGGGCCCTTTCACATGTTCTGCAGTGAGCTACCTACCTACTATACTGGGGCCCCCCAGGGTGGCAGAAAACAAGAGATATATGTCACCAGCACACCAAGAAAATATAAGGGTCCAAAGCAGTGGGAGAACTATCTGGGTTGCAAAGGTTGTCTTGCCACCGGGCCCTGGTGTTCTGCCACTGTGGGGTTCCCCAGCTGTCCTGTCCCTGTTATTGACAGCACTGGTCTGGCATCTGTTTCCTTGGCAGTGGCGGCAGTCTATTAGGACCTAGTGCTGGTGATATTATGGGTGCATGCAGGGGAAGGCTGGCACTATTGGTTATAGAGAGCCGAGCCCCCAGCTGGTCACCTAGCAGCAGTAATGCTGTATAACCTTCTCTGTTGACATGCTGATCGGGATGTGATCCTAGTGATGCTCCCAGTCAGTCAGATCTAATAAACACAGTATTTATTAGTGTAGCGCACAGACCCCTTTCTTTACCTGCATTAACTTTGGCTCCTCGCAGGAAGAGAGAGGCACACCGCACTAACAGCCCGTATCCTCCTGTGCAAAGAGGTTGAGCGGTGTTGTTGTTGGGTCTTCCACGGTCAGAACATGAAAACCTCCAGAGTCTGATGCTCACCTCTATGTTAAGTAGAGACAAGTCCCTGACTTCCCATTAAAGTGAATGTCCACACAAGCTGAAACTCCAACTCAGAGTTTATTTTCTCTTAGCAATAACACAGTCTCTGATAGAAGAAAGGTTGGAGCAAGAAACAGAACAGCACAAGGTGTGGATGAGGTCCAGGCACAAACGTTACGGATGTTCGCTCAGCTTATCGAGCAAAGTTAACTAGGCGCACAGTCTCTGCCAGACTGTGAGGTTGGTCTCTGCCACAGACCTGGTGAAAACTAGGCGCACAGTCTCTGCCACAGACTGTGAGGTTGGTCTCTGCCACAGACCTGGTGAAAACCAGGCGCACAGTCTCTGCCACAGACTGTGAGGTTGGTCTCTGCCACAGACCTGGTGAAAACTAGGCGCACAGTCTCTGCCACAGACTGTGAGGTTGGTCTCTGCCACAGACCTGGTAAAAACTGATTCCCTTCTTTAGCTATGGCCCTTGTTTAGGAGAAGACATCCCTCCGGAGAGTTACCGGGCCCCTACCTTCACCATGACTTTGCACTGGGTCTTCGGAGAGTTCCTTCCCGGCCTCCTCATCTATGATACGGGTCCCCTCGCAAGGCGGCACCCTGAGATTCCTCGATCCCTGGCAGACCCCAGCCGAAGGTGCTGGGCCCCAGGCCTCCACTGTTTTTCCTGGACTTACATGCCCAGGGCGGACAGGAACATCATGATAGTACCTCACCCTGGGCTAAAGGTGCCCAGGATGGAACCGGAACACTCCCTGGGAGTAGGACTCCCGGCAACTGAACCAACGACAACCCGCCCCCGGGCCAAAGGTGCCCGGGGCGGACAGGAACAACACCTGGGGTAGGACCCCGCTGACAGAAGAGAACCAAACAGGCAGCGTCTGCCCCTTTTATATCCTCTCCCAGCATGCCCAGCAGGTAGAACACACCCACCGTATGTCTGCCGAGAGGGGACACACAAGGCACAGCACTGTATCAGTGGTTCAACTCTAGCCTACTTTGGCAGCGCCACCTGTAGGCCACAGGGAACTACACACCGACACTCTCCCTGTGGATAGAAATGGTTGTAAAAACCCTGACAAATTAGGGTGTTTGAGCAAACTACCTCTCAAACACTTCCCTTAAATTGAGGACCCCGCTACATTAGCATCAAGAGTACAACCACATATATATAATCAACCGTATGTTCAGCAGCCATGTGGGCTCTATGCCTGTAAAGTGTGGGCTTTGATCAATAAAATCACTGATATTTAACACTAGGATTTGACTAGGAGCATCACCTGGATTGCATCACGATCAGCATGTCAGAGAAGGCTCCACTGCTGCTAAGCAACCTGCAGGGAGCTCAACTGTCTACAACCAAAAGAGATGTGTTTCAAATCCCACATGCCCGATCTCCTGCCAGGAAGCCGAAACTCCACAGTGCTAATCACAGCCAGTGAGACATTTCCTGATCTGTGCAGCTGCGGACCTGGAAATCTCACTGCCTGTGATTAGCGCTGTGCAGTGTGGGCTTCCTGGCAGGCTCTGGCATGTGGAATTTTGAACATGCCCAGCCCATCTCTAACAACAAATTGTGCTGGCCCTCCTGTACATCAGCCCCATAAAGTAACCAGCACTGGGTTCCAATGTGCTGCCGTCGCTGCCATGAAGACAGAGACCAGCGCTGTGAATAGCCGGGACAGGACAGCAAACTCTGGTTGTTCCAGCACTGGTCCACACTGGGAGGATTCCCCCATCCACCTATAATGTGTAGATGGGGAATTGGATCATTTCTTTTTTTTTTCATTCAACCTAATAGTTGAATGAAAAAAATGTGATCAATGTATGTTCTGCCTAAGAGCTAAGACCAGCCATAGACAGTTTAAATCTCAGTTGGTTCAGCAGGAACTGGCTGAGATTTGAACCATTAATGAACAGATTCTCTTATGATTATCACTAGTGGTTGCTATAGCCACTAGTGATAATCACTGTTTGTCGGGAGAATACAATTGCTGGGCAGGGGGGATATTCCCCCGTCAGCACTGTCTGTGTTGATGGGAGAATTATGCAAGTTTCTTTCCTGCAATCTGTGGATGCAGGAAAGAAATTTGCACCATATATTACCAGCCTAACTGAAAGTGAAAGTAAATTGTGAATGTCTTGAAAGAACAGGAGAGGGGGAGGGAGACAGATGGGGGAGAAAAGGGATGGAGATAATGCAGTTCAGTGATTACAGTGTACTGCAGTCTGCAATGCACACACCCACAGGTCCAGGCTAGAATCTCAGGCATCATTCACACACAGCCAGCAATGCTGCTGATTTTCAAAATTTCCCGTCCACACATCCCCTCTCTTCAGATACAGCACGCCGGGATAGTGTGGGCGGGACTGGAAGGAGGAGGAGGAGCTGTATTCCTCCCTGCTCGTATGTGAGGAGAGTGAGGGGGGTGGCTGGACTCGCTGGGCTGTGAAAGAGTGTCATAGACTGACACTCGGCTCAGCTTGCAGTCACCACTCTCGGAATTTACAGGCTGGTTCTCCTGTCCTAAGGACGGGAGAAATCAGTCTGGTTTTTCAGTAACTGAGATGAAGGCTTGGGCCCCCCCCCCCCCACAGTTCTCGTGGAGTCCTTCCTGCGGGCGGCTGTGGTTGTGTGAGTGCTTGCATTATGCAGTGTCAGCGAGCAGAGGGATTGGGGAGGAATCCCCCGCAGGAGCTGACTGGGGACACTCTCCCTCTCAGGAGAGACTATGTTACCCCAGCGGCAGCCCGAGTAAAATACAAAAATGCTAAAAAAAATTAAAAAAAATCCTTGGGGGGGGGGCACAGCATAATGTTGGGGGGGCAGGGCCCCCTCTGGCCCCCCCTAGGGACGCCATTTCTGCTTTGGGGAGATTCATCCCTTTAGTTGTACTGGTGACCATTATCAACAAGAAAGGCTTTATTGTGTGTCAATATACAGGAGACACTATAAAGGGGAAAATGTAGAAAAAAATCCTAATATATAAGCACCATATGGGTGTGGGTCAGCGTACCCCAAAGTGCTGCAAAACACAAGGCAAGGGGAAAGTGTGTCTTCACTATTAACGTTGTTGCAACTTGAACTTTTGATAAAGAGTGTTTAGCCGACTGTCTCTACTAAAAAACTGCAGTGGAACAAAAGTGACTTTCACTTGCTTTTTGAGATGAAGGATCGTTTTTCCCATTGATGTGGATTCATTATGGGCAGTGCACATTATCAGCCCATCTATATTCTCAAGTGAGGCAGACTGTATAGCTATTTATTCCCCATCCAGCAGCCCAAGCACCCTTGTTCTTCCACTATATATCATTACCGATTGGATACTTTGATGGCTTTGTGCATTTTGGAGTATTAAGCCAGTGGATGCAGTCACTCAAAGCCTTCTCACCTAACAGCACTCTTATTAGTAACTATTTCAGTTTGCTCCATTTAAAGCGGAGTTCCACCCAAAAGTGGAATCTACGCTTATCTGCTCCCCCAAATCCCCCCGCCACTTGTCCGGTGCCAAATTTGGCACCTTTTTTTTTTGGGGGGGGGAGAGCAGGTACCTGTTTTTGACAGGTATCCATTCCCACTTCCGAGAGATCTCGCTGTCGCGAGATCACTCGGAATTTCGGTCCCCCTCCTCCTTCTCCCGTCGCCAGGCCATCCAGAAAGCGCAGCGTGCTTCGCGCATGAGCAGTAGGGAACTGGCTGTGAAGGACAGGTAGGTGTCCTAATATTGAAAGTCAGCAGCTGCTACAGTATGTGTAGCTACTGACTTTTAATTGTTTGCTGGGTGGGGCGGAACTTTGCATTACTATGCTCCTTGCTGCAGGAGATTAGATTAGAAGTGAGAGACTTTCATACTGCCTGAGTCCGGACTCTATTTACACTTTTAACTGACAATGATGTCATTTTTAAGTGGTGGGTGGAGGTGTCAATTTAGTTTTTTCGCTAATGAAGTTTGAATGTTTTGTAGTCCCCAATAAAGATTATTTTCTACTATATATAAATCTTGAGGTCGCATTCAGTACCCACTTTTTATTTTGTGGGGTCTCTTTCCCCTTGTCTTGGGTTTTATCAACAATAAGATTAGCAAACAGAAATCTAAAATGTAATGCCCCATACACACGATCATTTTTCATGCCGTTAAAAATGCAATTTTTAAAAATGGCCATTAAAAATGATCGTGTGTATGCTCCAGAGCATTTTTAACGACGTGAAAAACGGCCATTAAAAATTTCGAACATGCTCTATTTTTTCACGTCGTTTTTCATGTCATTTTTTTTAACGACGTGAAAAACGATAGTGTGTAGGCTTTAACGACGTGTAAAAAAAACGCGCATGCTCAGAATCAAGTATGAGACGGGAGCGCTCGTTCTGGTAAAACTAGCGTTCGTAATGGAGATAGCACATTCGTCACGCAGTAACGGACTGAAAAGCACGAGACTGAAAAGAGCGAATCGTCTCTCAACAAACTTTACTAACATGAAGGGTGGCGCCATTCGAACGGAACTTCCCCTTTATAGTGCCGTCGTACGTGCTGTACGTCACTGCGCTTTGCTCGAGCGGTTTTTTTAATGATCGTGTGTACGCAAGGCAGGCTTGAGAGGAAACAAGAAAAAAAATGACGAGAAAAACGTCAGTTTTAAAAATGACATTAAAAATGATCGTGTGTATGGGGCATTAGAGTTGTCCCCAAAACAGGAGGTGAATGTAAATCTTCCAATTGGGGCACCTCTTCTTGGGATACCTATCTAAAAGGGGAATTGTCCCTACGTTTGGAGATTTTCTCTAACTTCTTGTTGTGTCTCTGGGACAGGAAGTGAAGGAAAATTTCCCCAACAGTACACAGACAGCAGAAAAAACAAATACCTGCCAGGGGATTAAAGAGGAACTGCAGTCTGCTCACATAATTTGTAATAAAAACATCTTTGTCATTCTGAAGCTTCCCTCCAACCACTTTGCATATTATTTTATATATACAGTGATTCTGTACTTGCCAAATATGCTGCAGAAATCTCCCTCTACTGAGTCTGGCTGCAATCATTTAAACTTTGGGCAGCCAAAACTGCTGCCTGTTCACTTCCTGGATTTACACAGGCACACACCTCCAGCAATGTAAGCTCTCATTGGCCCTCTTATGACTCATCCCCCTCCCTTCCTGGAAAACTCTCACAAGAGTGAGAGAGAGAGAGCTGTGCATGATGTCATAAGCCTAGGCTTTTTTTTCCAGATAAGAAACAGGACGTGGGCTGTAAGAGGTACTTACTGGCAGAAAAAAAATGTTTTACTATCCAGTTAAAGTTAAAACAGCAAAGGCAGAAGATGTAATAGATGGAAAGTTGAAAAAAATGACTTAGGCTGGGTTCACACTAGTGCGACACGACATCTGTCCTACTTTGGATCCGACTTTGCCCTGCGACATGAAGCCGACATATGTCCGACTTTCAATGAACGGGGATCCGACTTGGATCCCCGCCAATACCAGGCACTGTGTTTGGTATGAATCTTGAGGGGGAACTCCAGGCCAAATTTTAAATAAAAAACCGGCATGGGTTCCCCCTCCAGAGGCATACCAGGCCCTTGGGTCTGGTCTGGATTTGAAGGGCCGCCCCTACGCCGAAAAAACGGCGTGGGGGTCCCCCCCAGAATCCAAACCAGACCCTTATCCGAGCACGCAACCTGGCAGGCCGCAGGGGAAGAGGGGGGACGAGAGAGCGGCCCCCCCTCTCTCCTGAACCGTACCATGCCCTCAACATGGGGGGGTTTGGTGCTCTGGGGCAGGGGGGCGACCTGCGGCCCCCCCACCCCAGAGCACCCTGCCCCCATGTTGATGAGGACAGGGCCTCTTCCCGACAACCCTGGCCGTTGGTTGTCGGGGTCTGCGGGCGGGGGGCTTATCGGAATCCGGGAGCCCCCTTTAATAAAGGGGCCCCCGGATCCCGGCCCCCCCACCCTATGTGAATGAGTATGGGGTACATCGTACCCCTACCCATTCACCTGGTGGAAAAAAATTGCAATAAAAAAACCACACAGCTTTTTAAAGTATTTTATTGCACAGCTCCGGGGGTCTTCTTCCGACTTCGGGGGTCTCCGGTGTCGTCGCCGCGCTCTCCGGTTCTTTCTTCTGCCGGGCCTCCGCTAACTTCTTTTTAGCTCTTTTGCTAACGGAGGCCCGGTCTTCTCCGTCGTCTCGTCCGGCTCTCCGTTGTCCTTCTGCCGGCCCCTCCACTAACTTCTTTAGCTCTTTTGCTAGTGGAGGAGCCGGTCTTCCCGTCGTCGCCGTCGGCGTCTTCTTCCCTCTTCTCCTCCTCGATGTTGACGCGTCGCTTCCTCCCGCTGCAATACTGGCTGTCCGCTCCGCATTAATATAGGCTTCTCATGACGTCACAGTCACATGTTCCGGGGCACATGGCCCCGGAGCATGTGACTGTGACATCATGGGAACATGTGACTGTGATGTCATGAGAAGCCTATATTAATGCGAAGCGGAGAGCCAGTATTACAGCGGGAGGAAGCGACGCGTCAACATCGAGGAGGAGAAGAGGGAAGAAGACGCCGACGGCGACGACGGGAAGACCGGCCCCTCCACTAGCAAAAGAGCTAAAGAAGTTAGTGGAGGGGCTGGCAGAAGGACAACGGAGAGCCGGACGAGACGACGGAGAAGACCGGGCCTCCGTTAGCAAAAGAGCTAAAAAGAAGTTAGCGGAGGCCCGGCGGAAGAAAGAACCGGAGAGCGGGAGAAGAAGAAGGCGACGGAGAAGACTGGGCCTCCGCTAGCAAAAGAGCTAAAAAGAAGTTAGCGGAGGCCCGGCAGAAGAAAGAACCGGAGAGCGCGGCGACGACACCGGAGACCCCCGAAGTCGGAAGAAGACCCCCGGAGCTGTGCAATAAAATACTTTAAAAAACTGTGTGGTTTTTTTATTGCAATTTTTTTCCACCAGGTGAATGGGTAGGGGTACGATGTACCCCATACTCATTCACATAGGGTGGGGGGGCCGGGATCCGGGGGCCCCTTTATTAAAGGGGGCTCCCGGATTCCGATAAGCCCCCCGCCCGCAGACCCCGACAACCAACAGCCAGGGTTGTCGGGAAGAGGCCCTGTCCTCATCAACATGGGGGCAGGGTGCTCTGGGGTGGGGGGACCGCAGGTCGCCCCAGAGCACCAAACCCCCCCATGTTGAGGGCATGTGGCCTGGTACGGTTCAGGAGGGAGGGGGGCCGCTCTTTCGTCCCCCCTCTTCCCCTGCGGCCTGCCAGGTTGCGTGCTCGGATAAGGGTCTGGTTTGGATTCTGAGGGGACCCCCACGCCGTTTTTTCGGTGTAGGGGCGCCCCTTCAAATCCAGACCAGACCTAAGGGCCTGGTATGCTCCTGGAGGGGGAACCCATGCCGGTTTTTTATTTAAAATTTGGCCTGGAGTTCCCCCTCAAGAGCAGTACAGAACAAGTCGCATGCCAAAGTCGGATCATGCAAGACTGCGGTCCGACTTTGATCCGACTTCAATGATAGTCAATGGGCTGAAGTCGGATCAAAGTCGGACCAAAGTAGTACAGGGAGCATTCTCAAAGTCGGACCGACATGTGTCAGACCAGTTAAGACGGCTCCCATAGGGAAACATTGATTTCCACACGTCATGCGACATGAGCTCCCAATGTCGGAGCGTTTGTCGCCCCAGTGTGAACCAGGCCTCAAGGTCTGCTTTAATTAAACCCTTCCCTACTCTATCAAAAACAAAACAAAACAAACAAAAAACGTTTGAGCTATACATACACTTTAAAGGGGGTGTAAAGGTTCGTTTTTTTTTTTCTAAATAGGTTCCTTTAAGCTAGTGCATTGTTGGTTCACTTACCTTTTCCTTCAATTTCCCTTCAAAATGTTTTTTTTCTTTGTCTGAATTTCTCACTTCCTGTTTCTCCTCACTAAACTTCACACCATCATCCGAGCGGTGTTAAGTCAGCCAGAACAGCTTACTGAACAGCTTACTGAGGAGGAACAGGAAGTGAGAAATTCAGACAAAGAAAACAAAGAAAAAAAACATTTAGAAGGGAAATCGAAGGAAAAGGTAAGTGAACCAACAATGCACTAGCTTAAAGGAACCTATTTAGAAAATAAAAAACGAACCTTTACAACCCCTTTAAGATCGGCAGGGCTAAAAACACTGCACAGCAGACAGAACAGCACTAGATTTCTGGTAGGATCAACAGCTAATGTTTTTGCAATTATGGAACACATATAAAATGCTTGTAATGGTATATTTAAAAAATGAAATAATAGTAATAAACTTCTACAACTATTGTATTAAAAGAAATAATGACTGCAGACCTATACAGGTATGTGAATGGAATGTACAAAGCAAAAATGACCAATCATTAAAGCGGAGGTCCGCTCAATTTTTTTTTTTTAAAGCCAGCAGATACAAATACTGCAGCTGCTGACTTTTAAAATAGGGACAGTTACCTGTCCAGGGCGCCCGCGATGTCGGCACCCGAAGCCGATCTATCGCTCGTTCCCTACTGCGCATGTGCGACTCGCTCTGCAATATATCCCACTGGTCCCTGCTGTCCTCTGGGACCTGTATGTCTCCCAGAAGACAGCGGGGGGGGGGGAGAAGGCGCCAGAAGTGGCATAGATACCCGCGGATGGCTCGGGTATCTATGCCCGGAAGTGAGAGCAAAATACCTGTATTACACAGGTATCTGCTCCCCCCTCCCCTTTGAAAGGTGCCAAATGTGACACCGGAGGGGGGGAAGGTTCCGAAAAGCAGAAATTCAATTTTTGGGTGGAACTCCGCTTTAAATAACATATTGAAGGGATACTTTGGAAAAAAAATATTATAATTGAAATACGTGGGCTGTCATTGCTGATCTCCTTTTGAAGATACAAATTGCGTGTCTCTGAATAAAGCTGGACATGCACGGATAAATTTTTTTTGTGGTTGTAAAACCTTAAGCTACATTCACACTGGTGATTAAAGCCTGGTACACACTATTATTTTACTTCCATTCAACCCAGCGGGCTAAATCATAGAAAACTGTCAGCTCTGGTCAGAACAGATGTACTAACAATCTGAAGTTAGTACAGTGATCTCCCCCGCTGAATATATTTATATGAATATATTTGCCAGCACAAAATGGATCTTCAGTCCAAACAGTTTTTATTTTAGCACGATCACATCACCAGCAAGAGAGTGCAACATTTCGGAGTCACGCAGACCCCATTCGTCAGGCATGCGATGCCCCCCCCATCAGAACACTCCGATCAACACTCTCAGCCATTGGTCTGTTGCTAGTTTTCCAGCATGCTCATCTGACCGGCTGGCATACATCAGACCGGCTGGCATACACGCGGGCCGAATGCCGGTGCGAACTGTAGCAGCAGAAATCTTTTGTTTACTTTCTTGTTAAAAAAAATAAATCTTTTTGTAGCTGCAGATGAGAGTGGTTAGGTGCAGTCATCAGCCTTATTCACTATAATGACCGGTCGCTGGCAGCCGCAGATATTTACGACTCTCTGCACAGGCAGCAATTAGCTGCGGTGATCGCTGATGGACGCACACAGAGTGCAGAGATACAGAAAGCATTAAAAACCTGACAGAGGTTAAAACCCTTCATCTAAAACTAGAAAAAAAGTTTGGACTTTAATGCTCCTTTTAAGGCTCCATGCACACTAGCGTTTTTTTAAGCTCCAAGAAGCTGTTATTAGCATTTTTATCTACTCCTAGAATCTAATAGCGTTATCCTATGCGTCCATGCACACTACTTTAGGCTATTAGCGTTTTTTGAGCTTCAGAAAAATAATTGTTTTTGTCAGGTTTTTTGGAATCCTTTTCTAGGAGAAAACAAAACGCTGAACGCTCCGAAGACCCCTTTCACACTGGGGCACTTTGCAGGCGCTATAATGCAAAAAATAGCGCCTGCAAAGCGCCCTGAATCAGCCGCTGCTGTCTCTCCAATGTGAAAGCCCAGAGGGCTTTCACACTTGAGCGGTGCACTAGCAGGACGATAAAAAAAGTCGGTGTATACAGCTCCTTCACCGCTCCTGCCCATTGAAATCAATGGGCACCGCAGCTATACCGCTGGCAAAGCACCTCTGCAGAGGCGCTTTGCGATGGTTTTAACCCTTTATCGGCCGCTAGCGGGGGTAAAAGCGCCCCGCTAGCAGCCGAATAACGGCCAAATAGCGCCGCAAAATTGACGGTAATGCGCTGCTTGTGACATCCATCCCATTCTGCCTCGGATCAGCAGGTGATCTGTTCACGGATCCCATGCAGAACGGAGTGGAGCATGCTTGTGAAAGGAACCTTACAACTCAATTTGATGAGAAAAATATACATAACAAAGAGGTAACATGGGCCACTTTGTATTGTGTAGTGTAAATGCATTTCCTTTTAAAGGATAGGTGGAGATTTTGCGGCGATAAGAAAAAATGGCATGCTGGGAAAGGGCTGTAATTGGAGACCAAATTGGGGCCCCATAGTAGCCAATCCTGAGATCTGTTCCCATAAAGGGGATTAATGCGGCCTCATAGAGAAAGTATTGTGTAGAAGAGATAATGCTTCCCCTCCTATCTATATCCACCTGATAGACTGCAAATAATACCTTCTCCTCTGCCCCCTCCCCACCCCACTCCTAGGACAGCTCAATGTGACAATACATAGCATAGATGGTAGAGGACGGGCCTGACACAAGTGATGAGAGAAGGTCTGCCTGCAACTCAGCCCAGATCCAAAGCTATTTATTAAAATCCAAAATGCACTTTAACATTTAATCCAGAAAAAAAAGGTGACAATTCAATGCAAATGTAACTTTATTGTTCCAGACAAGCTCCCTATGATTAAACCCAGTTTTATTGGTGAAATGCATCAGTGCAGGAGGTCCCAGGTGTTCGCTTGTCCAGAAGAGTAAAGTTACATCTAATGAGTGCCATCTGCATTTTCTTCCTGAATTTACTGGCAGTTCAGGGTATAGAACAAGCCCCTGCCTGGGTTTTGGCACCCTTACTGCACGGAGGGTGACCTGATATTATGGACTGCAAATACATTTTATCATCGAGAAGCTTTAACATGTTCATGTCATTTCAAAGGCGGTTGTTTTTGTTTTGCAGCTTTCATTTAAAAAAAACATAAATTATATAGGCATTACATGTACTTTATATTTGAATATATTATACATTTTTTAAACCATACAGCCAAAAGTTTGTGGACACCTGACCATCACACCCAGGGCCGGCCCTACTATGGGTCCCAGTGGGTCTATTGGACCCAGGCAGCACTTTGAGAGGGGCAGCAAAATAAACCACAACCACATTTCCTTCTCTTCTATTTACCCAGCAAATTGACGATAGCCTGCTCTAAGCCTGTCTATATACTACCCCAGCCTGCCCCTATACTGCCCTAGCCTGTCTATATACTACCCCAGCCTGCCCCTATACTGCCCTAGCCTGTCTATATACTACCCCAGCATGCCCCTATACTGCCCTAGCCTGTCTATATACTACCCCAGCCTGCCCCTATACTGCCCTAGCCTGTCTATATACTACCCCAGCATGCCCCTATACTGCCCTAGCCTGTCTATATACTACCCCAGCCTGCCCCTATACTGCCCTAGCCTGTCTATATACTACCCCAGCCTGCCCCTATACTGCCCTAGCCTGTCCATATACTACCCTAGCCTGTCTATATACTACCCCAGCCTGCCTCTATACTGCCCTAGCTTGTCCATATACTACCCTAGCCTGTCTATATACTACCCCAGCCTGCCCCTATACTGCCCTAGCCTGTCTATATACTACCCTAGCCTGTCTATATACTACCCCAGCCTGCCCCTATACTGCCCTAGCCTGTCTATAGACTACCCTAGACAAAAAATACAGATAAAAGAAAAAACTAGCAGGTGCACTGATCAACAGTTTGGTATAGCCCTCCAGCTGGCTATTGGCGATAATCAGACAAGTCAAAGGGTGCTGCTTACCCTAGCCTGCCCGTATACTGCCCTAGCCCACCCCTTGGAATTGAACATATTGGTATGTCATATAATTTTGCATACAGACAAGGTCCTGTTTGTAAATCTGACTTCCTGATAATTAAAACTAAAATTTAATTTATCATGATATAAAATAATGGATGTGGGGCCTTTTAGTGGGTGTGATTTTTTTTGTTTTTTTGGGGGGGGCAGCATTTCATTCTTGGACCCAGGCCAGCCCTGATCACACCTATATGAGCTTGTTGGACATTGGCATTATTATGAAGTCCCACCCCCTCTCCCTCCCCCTCCCTTTCCTCTGCAGCTATAATGTCCTCTCTTTTCTTTTTCTTTTTATCATTTTTTTATCTATTTAGAGCGGAACTTCACTCTCTTGATCAACATTGACTATTTTTAATCCTTATGCTGCTAGCATTAGTAAATAGGTAGGAAAGTATATCATAATTACTTGTTTTCAACTCTTTTTTTTTTTACATTCCTTCAGTTACTTTCTAGTTTTCATGCATAGGCAAATGATATCATACATCCCAGGAGTCTCCAGGAGAGGAGGGGTTTTCTCAGCTAAGCACACTCTTCTTCCTGTCTTTCATCAGAATCGATGACCTGTCAGATTAGGTAACAGAAGTAACGTTCCGTCAGCTGCACATGCGTTTCACCGCTACCAGGTTTGCTAATCTGACAGAACACCTGCAGTCTGAAGAAGGCGGCAGCGGACATTTTACTACACCCAGCTACGTCTTAAATTTCACAGTAATTTTAGCAATAAAGTGAGCGTATATAAAAAAATATAGTATATTGACATCTGTGATGGTGTTTTCATGTTACATTTTGAAAGAAGCTGGACGCCAGCAGTAGGAAGGTGGCGGAGGCCATGTTAGTACACCCCACACTGCTCAGTGCTAAACCTTAGGCTTTCAAAATTAAACATGCAAACAGCATCACAGATGTCAATATACTATATTTATTTATATACGCTCACTTTATTGCTAAAATTACTGTGAAATTCAAGATGTAGCTGGGTGTAGTAAAATGTCCGCTGTCTTCTTTTGCCTGCAGGTGTTCTGTCAGATTAGCAAACCTGGCAACTTCCCATTACCTAATCTGACGGGTCACCGATTCTGACGAAACACCTGGATGCCTGAGCAAAGGGCAGATGTATTCCTATATGAATCATCAGCTCTTACTAAAGATGGCCACAACCAGAAAAGAGAGTCCTGGAGCAATGACAAAGAGAGAAATGAGCGGAGGGACGGCATGACAGGTGGGACAGGAAGTAGCCTAGCAGGGGCTGTGGTTCCCTTTAAGAAAAGGGGGGTGGCCGTGGGGGAAAAAGGGGAGGGGGAGCGCAGTCAGTTAGGGAGGAAGTGACGTTTTCTCACTTCCTCCATTTCACTCACGAGGTAGAAAGCTTCACAGCCGGTGCTATGGCTGATGTGGCTG
Organism: Rana muscosa; assembly: GCA_029206835.1. Lineage (NCBI taxonomy): Eukaryota > Metazoa > Chordata > Amphibia > Anura > Ranidae > Rana > Rana muscosa. The sequence goes on from CM055118.1 coordinate 161,468,032, forward strand.
AGCTATTGGCGCAATTGCGGGCCGCGGTGGCCGCGCAGGGGGCAGAGTGGCTGCAGGAACAGGTGTCTGCAGTGTTAGATGAGCGGGCGGCGGCGCCCGCCTAGGGGGGGGGTCACTCCGGGGCGCGCTAGGCGGTCCAGGCCGCCTGAGCGGTACAGTCCGGAGGCATCCCCGAGTGGATCGACTTCCGTCCGGAGACCCGTTGGGGGCCCTCCGGCCGCATCCCCTGACCGCACGCAGCCGGTGTCGGCGGGGGGGGCCGGGAGGAATCCGCGCCGTGGACGGAGTTCGGCGGTGGGGGAGACGAGTGGCCCTCTTGCCCCTCCCCCTGCCGCGCGTCGGAGATGCGGTGACATCGCGGTCGAGGCTGCGGGTGATGCCCGGAACAGCCGTGCGGCCCAGCGTGGAGGATCCAGTTCACGGGCCAGTGGCCGGGAGGCGGTGGCGGTCAGGGGTCCGGCGGAGCCAGCAGGACGAGCGGTGAGGGGTTTGGCGCCAAGACTGACGGATGGGAGTAGAGCGGATGACACCCGTGCCAGGGGGCGGACCCGGAGTCCGTCGGTGGAGGTGGCGAGTGGGTCGGTTGTGCCAGGATCGAGAGGGCGTGATGCTCAGCCACGACAGCCCTTGCCACGTGGGTCGCGTCTGCACGGTGTGCAGCCAGCGCTTGTGTCGGCGGAATCGGATGACAACAGGTCTGAGGGGGAGCTGTCCGGGTCAGACGGTGGCGAGGACTCGGGACAACTGGCTTCGATGGAGAACAGTTCGGCGGCTGGTGGACCCTGTCTCAGGCAGCCCGGTAAGTCCCCATCTTCTGTGGTTATTTGTTCCTTATTACAAGATTTATTGGGTCAAGGGGGTGTTGGGGGGGGCTTAGGCGCGACACCTGGGTCGCGTTCTTCCCCACCGGGGAAGAAGGTGGCAGGGGAGACGCAGGACTTGTGGTCTGGGTTGGAGGATTTGGTCAGGCGTTTTAAGCCGGGCGGGGGCGACATGGTGTCGCCCGCGGCGGCTTGGGGGAAAACAGGGGGTTCCTTGCAGGTGGCGGGGCCTTCGGATGCACCCGTGGCCCCAAGCGTGCAAGCGGTAGAGGTGTCAGAGGAGGGGCAGGCACCATTGGAAGGGGGGGCGGCCACGGCAGGTGGGCAAGTTGCTGCGGGAGAAAAAAAACACGGAGATGATCAGGCTGGCGGATGCCGCTAAGAATGAGATGTACATTTGTTTTGAGGCACCGTTAGGAACTCACCTCAAGCCGGAGGTCAGAGAAAAACTGTGGAAAGGTGAGTATGTGGAGATCTTCACGTTGCTCCCCTTGGACAAATTCAACCTGGATAGGGTGAAGCCGGAAGAGAGCAAGAAGGAGGATGAGGAAAAGAGGCGTTATCGTCTTATACCACGTACTTTCACAAATTGGTTGCAAGCGTTTGCAATCATGGCTTGCGTGATAGGGGAGAAAGCCCCGGAACATTGTTCTGGGCTGTTCATTTATTTGGAGGCGGTTAGCGAAGCGTACAGGACGTATGGTGGCATAGCCTGGTTGAGGTATGACGAACAGTTCCGGCAGAGGATGGCCATGAGACCAGGACTGCGATGGGATCACAAGGACATCAACTTGTGGATGCGGCTGATGACAGCGTCACGGGCCTCCAATCAGTTTTTTCAGGGGGGGGGTCGGAGGTGCTGCGGCCTCAGGACAACCGACCGAGAAAAGGTGGGGCTACTGCTGGCAGTTCAACGAGGGCACGTGCAAGTACGGAGCAAGCTGTCGCTTCAAGCATGTGTGTTCCGGATGTGGGGGCAGTCATGCCTTTTCCAAATGCTTTAAGCGAGGCAGGGGTCGCCCCGGGGATTTTGGGGGAAAAGGGAACGACGCCAATCCGGGTGGAAAGGATGCTTCCCTTTCTCAATAGGTATCCCGACAGGCGTGCAGCCAAGTTGTTAGAGGAGGGTTTCGCCGGTGGTTTCAGAATTCCTTGCGCGCCTTTTGCAGTCCCCCCGGCAGCCAAGAACCTCCGGTCTGCCTTGCTCCATCCCTTGGTGGTTTCAGAGAAGCTAGATAAGGAGGTACAGTTGGGGCGTATGGCAGGACCGTTCACGGATGCGCCCATACCTGAGTTAGTGGTTTCTCCCCTTGGGGTGGTCCCCAAGAGGGAACCTCAAAAATTTCGATTGATTCATCACCTGTCCTTTCCCAGGGGTGGGTCGGTGAATGATGCTCTTGCGCCGGAGGACTGCACGGTATCGTACACCTCCTTCGATGCGGCTGTGGCATGGGTGCGCAGGTGTGGACGGGGAGCGTTGTTGGCAAAAGCTGATGTTCAATCGGCTTTTCGGTTGCTACCAGTACACCCGGACAGCTTTCGTTTCTTGGGCTGCATGTGGGGGGGGGGGGGGGCTTACTACGTGGACCGTTGTTTGCCCATGGGTTGCTCCATCTCTTGCGCGCTCTTTGAGACTTTTAGTTCGTTCTTAGAATGGGTGGTCCGGGACGTGTCGGGGATCAGTTCGATCATCCATTATCTGGATGACTTTCTGTGCGTGGGCCCTCCGGGGTCTAACGTTTGCAGGGTCCTGCTGGGGACGCTGCAATACGTGGCCGATCGTTTTGGGGTCCCTTTGGCCCCCGAGAAGACGGAGGGCCCCGCGTCGTCCTTAGTTTTTCTGGGCATAGAGCTGGATTCTGAGCAGATGGAATGCCGACTGCCAGAGGATAAGCTGGAAGCGTTGAAGGAGGAAGTGCGCGGTGTTATCGGCCATCGTAAGATTCAGCTGCGGCAATTGCAGTCACTATTGGGTAAGTTGTGTTTCGCTTGCAGGATAATGCCCATGGGCAGGGTATTTAGCCGCAGGTTGTCGGCTGCGACAGCCGGGGTGCGGGTTCCTACTCATTTTGTAAGCCTAACCAGAGAGCTTCGGGAGGATTTGGAAGTGTGGCACGGATTTCTGGAATCTTTCAACGGGCGGGCGTTGTGGATGGCCGGGCCCGTTAGCAATTTCGATCTGGACTTGTTTACGGATGCGGCTGGCTCCACGGGGTATGGAGCGTTCTGTCGGGGAAAGTGGAGTGCGGCTCCATGGCCAAAGGAGTGGGAGGAAGCGGGGTTCTTGAAGAACCTGGTACTATTGGAACTTTTCCCAATTGTGGTGGCGTTTGAACTATGGGGGGATTCATTCCGGAATAGCAAGGTGCGCCTAAACTGTGATAACATGGGAGTGGTTCAGGTAGTGAATAGGTTGTCAGCCACGTCACAGCCAGTGGTGCGTTTGTTGAGACATTTGGTTTTGCGCTGCTTGCAGTTCAATGTATTTGTGTACGCAGTACATCTTCCTGGGGTGGATAACACCCTGGCTGACGCTTTGTCTCGTTTTCAGTGGGACAGGTTCCGGGAGTTGGCACCTGCAGCGGAGCAACGCGGGGTTACCTGTCCCGACTGGATGTGGGACATTGCCTTGACAGCGCAGCACAGTGGATAAAACGGTCGGTGAGTGGGGCCACGTGGACTGCCTATGCCAAGGTGTGGCAGGAGTGGGGATCGTTTGTTCGGGGGCTGGGAGTTTCCCCAGTGGGTGGAGAAGAGGGAGTGGCTCTGATTTATTTTCTCACATTGAAAATGGAGCAAGGCGTTTCTGTGTCCGCGGTGGACCGTACACTAGCGGGTTTGGCTTTTCTGTTCAAATGGCAGGGTTCCAAGGACCATACAAAAGAATTTTGGGTGAAGCAGGCAGTGAAGGGGTACAGAAAAGGCCGGAAGGCGGCTGATAGCCGCAGGCCGGTCTCGTTCGGAATGTTGCAGAAATTGTTTCTGCATTTACATTCCGTGTGCAGTTCGGAATATGAGTGTCAGTTATTCCGGGCAGCATTTGCGCTTGCCTTTTTTGGGGCCCTGAGGGTAGGAGAGCTGGTCAGTTCTTCCAGAAGGGCTCCGGGGGGTTTGTTGGCGCAGGATGTGGAGTGTTCGGGAGATTCGGTGGGCATATGGGTAAGCAGGTTTAAAACGGATCAAGTTGGAAAAGGTATGCGGCTTCAGTTGTTTCGCATCCCAGAGGCGTCAATCTGTCCTGTACGGGCGGTGGAATCCTTTTGTTCCATGCGTCCGGGACTTGAAGGTTCTTTTCTTATGCATCGGGATGGGGCAGCGTTGTCGAGGTTTCAATTCATAGCGGTGTTCAAAAAATGTTTAGTGGCGGCAGGGTATGACCCGAAGGGTTATGCCTCTCACTCCTTCCGCATTGGGGCAGCTACAGAGGCGGCTAGGGAAGGACTGAAGGCGGACGCGGTGAGGAAGATTGGGAGGTGGGAGTCTGATAGGTTTCGCCTTTATGTTCGCCCTCAGCTGTTACAGGAGTAAGGTGATTGGGGAAGGGGTTGTCTGGGGTCGGTGTGATGGCAGGTCAGAACGGGCCAATAATTCGTTGTTTTATTTTTGTTTCCATGTTTTTCAGGTGGTGAACCCAGACTAGCTTGGATTTTGGGTCACTCGTACGTGTTCTGGGGGGCAAGACGGGCCGATGTTCGGCCCAATGGAAGGCAGTTAGGAATTCCCTTACAAGAAGCCCGGGTCCGTTGGATCGGGGTGCCGGGTATGACGTGGAGTGGGGTTATGCCGGAGATACAGAGGTTCGCAGGTCGGGAGAGGGCACCGGATGTATTGGTGCTGCATGCGGGAGGTAACGACATGGGGGCCAGATCAATGCACCAACTGATACGGGACATTAAATGTGATTTTTTAAGGTTGCGCACTACATTCCCGGGTATGGTGGTTATTTGGTCGGACATGGTAGGCAGGACATCCTGGCGGTGGGCATGGTCGGTGGAAAAAGTTAATAAGGCCCGGATAAAAGTCAAAAAGGAAGTGGGGAGATTTTTTGTGAGGAATGGTGGCCTGGTGGTGCGCCACCGTGAGTTGGAAGTCGATACGTGGAGGTACCTAAGGGGAGATGGGGTCCACCTGAATGCAGTGGGCATTGACCTGTGGAACCTGGGTTTGCAGGAGGGAATTCAGCAGGCCCTGAGGGTGTGGGGTTGCTCGCAAGGGTAAGGCTTTACCCCTTGCGAGCTGTGGCGGGGTTTGGTTCCTGGAAGAGGAGGTAAAAGGGGAAGTCTGGAGAAAAGGTGGTACCCATAGGTGGTATGGGGTTATTGAGTACCTTCTGGTCAACAAGGGTTAACCAGGAAGGGGGGTAAATGGTAGGGCACTGCGGCCAGGTGTACCGCCTCCGAGTCGGTGTCTTGCGACTGGAGGCCTAAGGGATATGTTAGTCCCAGTGCCCAAGTTGGGAGTTGGTGGTCTATAAGACCACCAGGGGTATTTTAAGTGTTAAGAAAAATGTTATTTAAACGGTTATTTAAGTGGTTATTTATTTCATATAAAAGTTGTTAAAATAAATAGGCCGGAAGGCCAATTTTACTCCACAACCTTGTCAGTCGTTACTTATTAGAATTGTACAAGGGGGTGGGTAAGTTGGATAGAGGGTAAGTAAAAGCGAAGGATCGGTCCTTAACATGTCAAGAGAGTCCTGGAGCAATGACAAAGAGAGAAATGAGCGGAGGGACGGCATGACAGGTGGGACAGGAAGTAGCCTAGCAGGGGCTGTGGTTCCCTTTAAGAAAAGGGGGGTGGCCGTGGGGGAAAAAGGGGAGGGGGAGCGCAGTCAGTTAGGGAGGAAGTGACGTTTTCTCACTTCCTCCATTTCACTCACGAGGTAGAAAGCTTCCCACCCACCCTCCCTGTGTGAGGGGTAAGACAAGGGCGAGGGTTATGGGCGGTGTTTAGTTGGAAGTGGCAGGGTTTGGTTCCTGGAAGAGGAGGTAAAAGGGGAAGTCTGGAGAAAAAGGTGGTACCCATAGGTGGTATGGGGTTATTGAGTACCTTCTGGTCAACAAGGGTTAACCAGGAAGGGGGGTGAATGGTAGGGCACTGCGGCCAGGTGTACCGCCTCCGAGTCGGTGTCTTGCGACTGGAGGCCTAAGGGATATGTTAGTCCCAGTACCCAAGTTGGGAGTTGGTGGTCTATAAGATCACCAGGGGTATTTTAAGTGTTAAGAAAAATGTTATTTAAACGGTTATTTAAGTGGTTATTTATTTCATATAAAAGTTGTTAAAAGGCGGGGTTTGGTTCCTGGAAGAGGAGGTAAAAGGGGAAGTCTGGAGAAAAGGTGGTACCCATAGGTGGTATGGGGTTATTGAGTACCTTCTGGTCAACAAGGGTTAACCAGGAAGGGGGGTAAATGGTAGGGCACTGCGGCCAGGTGTACCGCCTCCGAGTCGGTGTCTTGCGACTGGAGGCCTAAGGGATATGTTAGTCCCAGTGCCCAAGTTGGGAGTTGGTGGTCTATAAGACCACCAGGGGTATTTTAAGTGTTAAGAAAAATGTTATTTAAACGGTTATTTAAGTGGTTATTTATTTCATATAAAAGTTGTTAAAATAAATAGGCCGGAAGGCCAATTTTACTCCACAACCTTGACAGTCGTTATTTATTAGAATTGTACAAGGGGGTGGGTAAGTTGGATAGAGGGTAAGTAAAAGCGAAGGATCGGTCCTTAACATGTCATGCTAGGGGGTGTTTTTCAAAGTGATTTCTTAGCAAAATAAAGCAAGGCAACATGGGTGGATGGGAAAGTTTGTTTTGAATATTAAAGATGAATTAGATTGTGTTTTTAGTTTGTGGTGGTCAGATGCAGTGTTGTTCCACATTAGGAGTTCCACCAGAGCAAGAAAAAGCAGTCCTCAATCACGCAACATACAGAAAGAATCATTACAGATGAGATTCCCAGCAGTACAGGAAAATACAAGTGAGCAGCTAACAGGGTAGCATGATCTGGTCATAATTGACTAAGGCTGGCCATACACGATTTGAATCTCAGCCAGCTCAGCAGGAACCGGCCTAGATTACTGCTGAGCTGCCTGATTTTCTTACGATTATCGCTAGCGGCTGCTATAGCTGCTAGCGATAATCATTGTCTTCTCCCGGTGGGGACAGCTTCCCCTGCCTGCCCCCCACCGGGCGAAGACAATTGCTGAGTCCCCTGTCAGCACTGTCTGCGTTGACGGGGAATCATGCAAATTTCTTTCCTGCAACCCATGGTTGCAGGGAAAAAAATTCTCACGGTGTATGGTCGGACTTAGTGGTATGCGAAACGTGAAGAAACAGCTGCATACAGTAACACACGATGGTGAAACTACTCACTTTTTAAAATTATATAAGGGTTAGAAAACCCCATGGGCATAAAACCGGGACATAGGACCTAGAGTAAGTAAAATGAGACTAGCACTACTCTAAGGGATCATGGGAGACTCCTCCAATCTTCTTGGAAGTCATTCTGCAAGATTTTGGAGGGGGGGCTTTGGGAATTGATGTTGGATGAGAAGACCTGGCTAACAATTGGTGTTCCAGTTCATCCCAGAGATGTTCAGTAGGGTTGGGATCAGGGCTCTGTGCAAGCTACTTGAGTTCCTCCACACCATACTGGTCAAGTTATGTCTATAGCGAGCCGAATTTGCACACGGAAGCATAGTGATAGAAAAGGGCCTTCCCCGAACTGTTACGACAAAGCTGAAAGCACACAATTGTGTAAAATGTCTTTGTATGTTGAAGAATTAACAGAACCCTTCAATGGAAACTCATGAACTCTCAACGGGTGTCCAAATACAAACACTCAACAACATTTAGCAACATTTGTCAATGTATAATGCCTTTGTTACCCAATACAGCTACAGCAATACGTTACAGTTTATCCATCTGTCATCATGTTATAGCAAATAATATCACATCACGTACTATAATCTTTCAATGTATAATTGTACAGTGAAACGGTCAGATTTGCCAGTACCTCTGCTCTCCAGGGAACAGACAGGTTCCAGGAAGCCTTTTCACGCATCTGTGGGGATAAAGAGGAAACATTACAAACTTCTGTACTAATCAGCAATTAAAAAAAAAATTTTACACTTCTTCAGCCCTATCATGCCAAAAATACAAAAGCAAACATTGTATGTAACGCACTATAGAATAACAGTAACATAACATACTGATCAGCTTTCACCTTTATCAGTGCAGAGAAATCAAAACAATGGTCAATGATTGTTGATGAGGCCCCTTTCACACTGAGGCGCTTTTCAGGCGCTATTGCGCTAAAAATAGCGCCTGCAAAGCGCCCTAAAAAAGCTGCTACTTTGTATCCAGTGTGAAAGCTCGAGGGCTTTCACACTGGAGCGTTGCACTGGCAGGAGGGTAAAAAAACTCCTGCAAGCCGCATCTTTGAGGTGCGATATGAGCGGTAAAAATACCACTCCTATAGCGCCCCTGCCCATTGAAATCAATGGGGTAGCGCCTCCAAAACACCCGCAAAACGCCGCAAAGAGGCGTTATTGTGGGCATTTTTAACCCTTTTTCGTCCGCTAGCGGGGGGCTAAAATCACCCCGCTAGCGCCCGCAAACCTCTGCAAAAACTACGGTATAGCGGCGCTAAAAATAGCCGCCATCCGCCTCACAGCCAGTCAAGTCTTACTCTCCAGGCCCCGGCTACTACTGGGTGGGGAGTGGAGGAAGATCACTCCGCCAGGGAAGGCAAGGAGATAAGCAGGCAGGCGGCTGGCCAGGACTTGAGCCAAGGCAGAAGAACATGCGAGCGGAGCTGAATGGGCATGCACCCGAAACTAAAGAAATATTCCCTCCGCTCCGACCAGCACATGATCATCAGAAAGGAGCACAGATAATGGAAAAAAATACACCCCTCTAAGCTAGTAGGTGCGGCGGAGCAGTTGTAGTTCAAATATATATTTTTTTTATTCTGCACTGACTGTCTTTGAAATTGCCAGGGCCCCTGTTCAAATCCAATCCGGGGACAAAACCGGGGACAGACTTGGTCCGGGGACAGTGTCCTCAATCCGGGAACTGTCCCCAGAAACCGGGGATGTCTGGTCACCCTAGCATAAATGTCACAGATCAGCTGCGGATCTGATCTGTGTCTTACCTTTACTGCTGTAGGTCGGCTGGCATCTGTTGTTCCACAAGCTTGTGTTCAGCTCTGGCTGCACTCTGCAGCTATGGGTGTCGCCGGCTTCACCTGTTGCTTAATATATCCTTCCTTCCTGCTATGTCCTGTCCAGCCCCCCATGTACCACACTATTTAAATTCCACTCAGACCAGTTTAGGTTGCTTGAGCAACACTTGTTTCTGAGAACCCTTCCTGTAACCTGCTTACCTGACTTCTCGTGAACTGATCTCTTGTGTACCGAATCCGCTAGTTCTCCTGATTACGTTGTCTGCAGCCCACCCTGACCTTGGCTTGCTATACGGCTTTTCTTTGCTTCATCCATCCAGGTATGACCATGTCTTCTGGTACTCTCCTCGTGAGCAGGGTGAACCTGGGGTCAGCATGCAGCTAAGCCCAAACCCTCGTGAGAGGGTCCCTGGCAGAATACCGGCTGGCCCTTAGATTCCATGCCCTGGGGGATCCCGTGTCACCTGCTTGCCTGTGGGCTCACATCAGTACCATTGTGACAATAAATTGCATATATTAAGAGCCTTAAAGTGCTGGTGTCAGTGCACTCTTTCTCAGCACAGGCGTCAGTGTGTTCTCAGTGCTGGTGTCGGGGGACTTTTTCTCAGTGCACTCTGTCTTGGTGCTGGTGTCAGCGCTCTCTAGCTCGGTGCTGGTGTCAGCGCTCTCAAGCTCGGTGCTGGTGTCAGCGCTCTCAAGCTCGGTGCTGGCGTCAGCGCTCTCTAGCTGGGTGCTGGCGTCAGCGCTCTCTAGCTCGGTGCTGGTGTCAGCGCTCTCTAGCTCGGTGCTGGTGTCAGCGCTCTCTAGCTCGGTGCTGGTGTCAGCGCTCTCTAGCTCGGTGCTGGTGTCAGCGCTCTCTAGCTCGGTGCTGGTGTCAGCGCTCTCTAGCTCGGTGCTGGTGTCAGCGCTCTCTAGCTCGGTGCTGGTGTCAGCGCTCTCTAGCTCGGTGCTGGTGTCAGCGCTCTCTAGCTCGGTGCTGGTGTCAGCGCTCTCTAGCTCGGTGCTGGTGTCAGCGCTCTGTCTCTATCAGTGATGTACTCACATAGAGCTACTTGAACTCTGCCTCATAGAAGAGAAGGGGCTGTGCAAGTTTCACCACCTCGGAGGACCCATCATCCCCGTCGGGCAGCAGCAGGTCCTCCGGGACTCCTCGTAGGGGAACAGCTAGTGCAGAATGAAGAACACCTTGCCCACCATGGCTGAGGATCACCACTGGACTAAACTGGGACCTCCCGACCACCGCAGCGGATCGCTGAGTGGCCGGGGATGAGAGTGGGGTGGATGGAGGGGTCAGGGGGACCCGCGCTGTCAATCACAGGCGTGCACACTGGGACACTGGAAAAGGACTGAGCAGATCTGACTGTTAAGGATCTCCATATAAGCAGGAAGTGATCACTCTGAGATCATTTTACAGAGAACTGATATACACAGAGCATGGTGATGATTGCGCTGTGAGCCCTGTAATTCCGTCACTGGTATAAGTAGTTTTTTTATTGATTTTTTACTATTCTTTTTGGAGCCCTATTGGGGGGCTTTGGTGAGATATCAGGGGTCTAAACAGACCTCTGATGTTCCACCTTTGAGACAGAGAAGCAGACAGATGACACACCCCTCAATCTCCTTCTCTGCAACCTCAGCTACACAGAATGAATGGACAGGAATAGCTCTGTACAAAACTTCTGGTCCATTGCTAAACTTAAGCATAGAAAACACAGTTTATGAATGGACAGAGTCAGTGATCGGTACAGATCACTCACTCCATTCAGAAAAAGAAGGGGAGAGTAAATGTCACATTTACCGACACATTTCCCATTCTCCGTCTTGACAGATCCCCCAGGGGGGTTCAGGAAAGAGCACACGAGCTGGAGAGCACATGAGGGAGAGTGGAAGAAAGCTGGATAGAAAGAGCGGCTGCATATAGAGTAGTGGATTTCTCCATTTTCCTTCCTCCTGCAGCTGCTGAATCAGCCTTCTCCTCCCTCTCTTCCTCCTGCAGGCATGGAAAGGCAGGCAGGGGGAAAATTGAGAGATTGATTGCTCTATATACAGCTGCCCCCACTGCTCCTCTTATGCAGGCATACAGGCAGTACCAATGCAGGGATTTTTGCCTACACAGGCGAAAGTGCATTTTGCCCCCCCCACATCCTTCAGCCCCCCAGTGCTGATACTACTGTACTCCCCCATCCTCCAGCCACCCTGCACTGGTACTGCTAGACCCCCATCCTCCAGCCACCCTGCACTGGAACTGCTAGACCCCCCTCTGTCCGCCACCCTGCTGTATCCCCTCCCTCATGGCCTCCAGAAACCCTGTGCTGGTACTACTGTACCCACCCCCATCTCCAGTGACCCCGCACTAGTACTGCTGGATTTTTCTACCCCTTCCCCCATCCTGGCATCCTAGGGTGGCTGATGCCAGCCCTGCCAACCAGCATGGTCTGGAGATGGGGTTCCTGTCCTTAGGGGAGATGGGGTCCCTAGATAAGATGGGGTTCCTGTCCCCAGGGGAGATGATGGGGGGGGTCCCTGTCCCCAGGTGAGAGGATTGGTGTCCCTGTCCCCAGGGGAGATGATGTGTGGAGGATATGGGGTCGTCTCACTCACCATGACCAAGTCTGCAGGGCACTCTTCCATGGCCACCTGGGCTTCCTCCAGCAGCAGCACAGACAGGGCAATCAGCATATCTCAGAGGCTAGGGAGATCTGTTTATGACAGGGGGAGAAGGGGGAGGCTGGCAAACAGGCCTGCGGTGTCCTCCGGCTCTCATACGGCTGCACCTGTGTTGTGTGGGAGACGTGTGCAGTGCTTGTGAATGGATGCAGCCGACTAGGGGGGCGGAGCTCTGGCTGGGGAGGACTCTGGGCTGAGCGGCGCTGCATGGGGAAGGAGTGAGGGACACGGAGGAGCCGGTGACCGGCCGAACACACAAGTAGGGAATGTGACACAGAGCAGCCAGTGCAGTAGAGGTGGGCGCTTTGCTACTCATCCCATCCTCCAGCCACCCGGACGCTGCTATTCCTACCCACCTCCAGGTCTTTAATTCAGCAAATTAGGTGGTCGCGAGGCCCCTGTGAGTGCGAGGCCTTAGGCGGCCGCCTAATTTTCCTACTTAGAGAGTCACCTCTGTTTCATGTTCCCTTCTGATTGGAGCACTTTACCTGACTTATGCTGGCCATACACTATACGAAAAATCGTTTGAACCCATTTTCGAAAAAGAACATTCGCCCGTGAGAGCAAACGATAGTGCCATCATGTAATGACCGATAAATCGTTCAATGGACATAAATTTATACATTTTTTGTTTTTGTTTTTTTCACATATACCTAGTGCAAACAGTTTGGACAGGAAACATATTAACCTTTCAATTTATCGTTCGTTTGGCAGAAAATTTCCAAACTTGTCCTTCAATTTTTCGGCTCAAAAACATCACAACCGATTACCGACTTGTGCCCGATAACTGGCCGAAAAACAAACTGTCTAAATGACCGAATTTCAGCCGATTTTTCGTATAGTGTATGGCCAGCATTAGCAAGGTGCATGTCGACTTCTGAAGAGACACCATTGCACCGAAACAGAGATCAAGGGTACTTCTCTGTGGCACAGTGTCAGAGGACAGGCTTTTCTACTCAGGCTGTAGCTACTTTCTAAATCAGATGAACTGTAAAAACTTTGCACATATTTTGTTTTAATGTAACTGAAATTTGTTTAACTGACCTAAACTGAAGGCTCAAGGGACCGTCATATCTGCCCATTACTCTTGAAGAATCTGTTATATGTTGATTGTGATGTAGTGTTTGTCTTCCAGCAGGACTTTTTTAAGCTGGGCATGCATGGATTTCAGCCAAAAATTGCCTCCCATCCGACATCCCTCAATTAAAAGGTTGAAGGAACCAGGTGGAAAATTGTTGGCCGAACAGCATCCAATCAGATGTAAGCACTGTTTGGGTATTTTCATAGCTGGAGGGGCCTGCTTTCAATTTACTGTAGCCGCAGTGGGAGATGTGGTATTCAGGAAAAATCTATATGTGTATTGCCAGTATTAGTCTCGTCAGAATAAGGCCTCTTTCACACAGGCTGGAAGCCTCTGCACTGTTTTCTTTTACCCTCCCCATCTTACACTGTCCCCAATCTATCTGCTGACAGATCCTTGGGGGCAAGCTGCACATGCTCAGTTTGGTGTGTATTGCTAGAGAGTTTTTTTTTCTTGGGAGAGTGCATGTGATCAGAACAGGGCCAATCAGAACTGTCCAGACAGAGGAGAATCGGAGGAAAATGAAAACTCCTCCTTCAAACTTTAACCAGACACTGATAGAAGTCACAAGACTGCTATAACTGCTGATGAGAAAAGGTATTTAGCAGTTTATATTTACTAAAACTATTAAATTTCCATGTTCTGTGTACTTTGGGAAACCAGATATAGTCAATGCAGGGTCCTGTGTTTAGTAACACTTTAACTCAGCAGGGGATCAGCGGACAGATCCCCCTGCTGAGCAGAGTGGGCGGATGACAGGTCCGTGTCCACTCAGTTCATGCAGAACAGACAGACACAACCTGCTCTGCTCTATGAGCAGTTGGATGTAAATGGACCGGCTGTCCGTTTTCACCAGACTGCCATCTACTCCAACCTGGGAAGACAGATGGGAACGGATCCCCTTCTGCTTGTTTTTGCCAGATCAGATTGAGGTAGCCGGGTGTAAATGGACACAAGTCTGTTTACATCCAGATATAGAGGAGAATGGAGGGTTTGATCAGGTCCACCTGAAAAATGGACAGGCGGACCCGACTGGACCTCTCGTATGAAAGGGACATTACTGAAAAGACTGAATGTTGCATGCAGCTAGATGATCTTATCTCTGCAGTCCCTCAGCAGGGATGGTAATCACCATCCATGAGATACAAATGACAGTAGTGTATTTGGGTTTTGTGCTGCCCTAGGCCTGACTAAACTCGTGCACCCCCTATTTAAATATGACCCACCCCTTCCTGTCAAGGCCACACCCCTTGCTGTTTAAGACCCATCCTGAAATTTTAGAGTGTAGGCACTAGTTCTTAGGGGCCTGGGGGGGGGGGGTGGATTCCCTTAATTTGCATAGATTTCCTCTCACTTCCTGTTTGGCTATGGGGCAGGAAGTGAAGGGAAATCTCTGCAATGGGACAGGGATGGTAAAAATAAACTGACAGGGGCTATAACCCTCCCTTACTCTATCCAAAATGAAAGAAAAAGTGTTGCCTATAGCTCTAATTTAAGCACAACTTTCTGATAATTTTATGGAGAGGACTAAGAAGATATAACTATGCCAATGGTGCAGCAGAATCATATAGCACAGTGAGGAAGGTTTGTGGTCCAGGATGATAGGACAGTCAAAATTAGAAGCGGTCGCCCGCATACCGGAAGCAGTGCGGTGGCTTTATGGGGGCGCTAAACTAATTTGCCCAACAGTGTAGCGCAAGCCGGCGGGGACTCTTTTCGTGCTGCCCCCCTGCAAAGTGCTGCCCTAGGCCTGGGCCCCTTTGGCCTAGGCCAGGATACAGCGTTGACAAATGATTCTCGTATTTTGAGGGTCATCAAAATATGAAACAGGAAGCATTTAAAGATGTGAAAGTCACATAAAAAAAAGTTACATATCATGGAAATAACTCAAAATGTGTGGGAGATCAACAGAACTAAGATGCAGAAAAGATGAAAAAAAGTTGAAAACAAAGATTTGATTTATGATAATTATTTATGATATGCAGTGCAGACAGAAAACTTATGTCCTATTATTATTATTATTATTATTATTATTATTATTATTATTATTATTCAGGATTCAGGACTTGTATAGCATCAACAGTGTGCACAGTGCTTTACAAAATCAAAATAGCAATACATCTAATCTTCATTAAACAATCACTGCAGGTGAAGCTTACTGGTTCATGTGTTTTAAAGCTGCGCTTCCTTGCTCTGTGAAATTACTGCCCTACTGTCCTCTGTCCTGCTGAACTACCTGGCCTCCACCCTGCTGACCCCTGTCCTCCGCTGACCCACTTGACCCCTGCTTTGCTGAACCCTTTACACTGCCCTGCTGTTTTCCACCCTGTTGACCCTTGTGCACTACCCTGCTGACCCCTGTGCACTACCCCTGCTGACGTCCACCCTGTTGACCCCTGTAGACTGCCCTGCTGACCCCTGTACACTGCCTTACTAACCTCCACCCTGCTGACCCCTGTACAATGCCCTACCGACCTCCACCCTGCTAACCCCTGTACACTGCCCAACTAACCTCCACCCTGCTACTCTGCCCTACAGACCTCCACCCTGCTGTCCCCTGTACACTGCCCTACCATCCTCCACCCTGCTGACCCTTGTTTACTGTCCTGCTGACCCCTTTGCACTGCTCTGCTAACCTCTGCCCTGCTGACCCCTGTACACTGCCCTACATACTAATAAACACTGCACACAGCTCCACATAATAATGACCTCTGTACACTGCCCTACATACTAATGACCTCTGTACACTCCCCTACAATCTACTGACATCTGCACACTGCCCTACATCCTACTGACCTCTGCACACTGCCCTACATCCTACTAACATCTGTAAATTGCCCTACATGCTAATGACCTCTGTACACTGCCCTACATACTACTGACCTCCGTAAACTGTAATACATACTACTGACCTCTGTACACTCCCCAACAAACTATTGATCCTCTGTACACTGCCCTACATACTACCAACCTCTGTAAACTGCCCTACATACTTCTGACCTCTGTACACTGCCCTATTTACTACTCACCTCTCTACACTGCGCTACATATTACTTAGACCCTTTCAGACTGAGGCGCTTGAAAACTGGCCATAAAATGCTGGATGCTTTTGAGGCGTTAGCGGTGCACTTTTTTGAAGGTCACGTGACTCGAAAGAACCATTTGGTGGCACTTTTGAATCGCTTTTCCTGTGCTTTTAAGGCGCTTCCCATTTAATTCAATAGAGAGGGGCGCATTTGAGGTGCTTTTTTTTAGCGCTCCAAACATGCTCCAAAGATGCTGCTTGCAGGAGTTTTTTCACCGCCCCCCCCCCCCCCCCCCCCAGCGCACCGCCCGTGTGAAAGCATTCATTGATTTTAATGGAAATAGGTTTTTGTGAGGTTTTTTTTTTTTTTTGGCGCAAAAGCGTCTGAAAATCTCCTTAGTGTGAAAGGGGTCTTACACTGGCCAGAACTCAACTCAACCAGTCAGGCCAGAACTCTGATCAGACAGCCAAGCCTGAAATTAGCTGAGCAAGTCAGCCTGCAGAACCAGTTGTCTTTCCTTCATGATGGACTGCTTTTAAGGTAGGCCCAAGCCGGCAATACATGAAGCGAAATTCGGCAAATTTCGATCCATGTATGGGCTAGCTGATTAAACACAAGTCAATCAATCTGTGTACAACCAGCTTGTCAGGTTTTTCCTGAACAATCAGTGCCATCAGATATAGCCGGCAACACTGATCATTGTATTCTGCCGGCGGGGAAGGCTCCATGCCATCAGAATAGAAAAGCTCAGTGGAAGTGATTCCCCAACCCACATTCACTTTTTTTCATTCAACCCACTGTCTGAATGAAAAAAAAAAAAAAAAAGAATCATGCATGGCCTGCCTATGTTTATATTTTTACAATGACATTTGTTTTATTACAATTTTCTACGTTTTCTCCATGCTATCCTTAGGCCCCTTTCACATCCGCCCTGTGAACCTCTGCTTGCTCAGAGGGGATCGCTCCGCTGATCCCCGCTGTGCCGGTGGATGACAGGGCAGTCCCCGCACACTGTGCAGGGACCGCCCTGTCAGATCTCCGCTCTCCCCTATGGGGGGATCGGATGAACATGGACCGTCTGTCCGTGTTCATCCGATCCTCTCTGCAGATGAATAGAAAAATAGGATTTTCCTCCGTCTGCAGAATCGGAGGATTGCGGACCCGGATGAGATCGGGTGTCAGCGGATGTTCATCCGCTGACACCCGCTATCTCATAGGGACCAATGTATGTCCCTTTTTCATCCGTAAATGGATGGATGAAAAAGCAGACATACGGTCCACTGGTGTGAAAGGAGCCTTGCTCTTTATTGGGGCCATTCTAGTTCATTTATTTTTTAAACAAAGGGTGCCCACATCCCAGGGACCTTTGATCTCCTATGTTCAGGTAGATTGTCACCTCTTATGTTGCCTACCCCTACTCCTGCTCTGTATTATTACTCTCCACTCCTCCCTGGAAGCTACAAAAAAAATTAAAATATTATGTAGGGAGGTGACCTAGGAGATCTAAGGATCTAATAAATTATTTACAATTTTAGCCAGCATCCACCAGAAACAGAAATGTCGGTTTTAGGAGGAGTGGTCTTTATATCTGGCAAGTAATGTGGAATATGAGCGGATTAGGAAATAGTGGGTGTAGAGATAACCTTGGAACTAAGAACATTGTGACATGACTGGATTATCTGAGAGGTGAGACATCCGGTTTTCTTACACCTGCAGCACAAACATTGGTTTAATTAAAGGCAAAAATCATATTTTTTCTTTTCCTGAACCTGTTACAGAGAGAATATTATTAAAGGTTTGTCCACGCTGTATTCATTTTTAACATGGGCCTTCTGACAGTGGACAAAGCTCTCTAAAGTATTTGAACAAAAAATAGTTTTATCCCTTTAAAATGCTTCATAAAATGCTTGTTGTGAGTTGACAACTCAACACTGCTTGGCATGTAGAGGCAGTCAGTCCTGCCCAGTTCTCCCCCGGTGGACAACAGAACACATCCCTCTTATGTAGGAGAGGAGAGGTGTTCTGTAGTTCAGCAGGGGAGAACTGGGTGGGGCTGACAACATTGGACTAGTACCTTTAAAAATAAATTTTTATCTCAGAGACTGTAATAGCAATGTTTCCTTATAGACATGCCTTCACACTACATCCATTACAAAACCAGGTGAAGGAGTCTCACTCTTCCAGCTGCATCCTCCATAATGTAAATAAACCTGATACATCCAGCAGGGACTGTAATGCCCACCGCAGATAGGCTGTGCTGGGAACTCAGAAATCTTAGCACCAGAGCATGTCCGAGACCTAAAAAAATAAAATTACTTTTAGGTGGACATACCTTTTCAAAGGACTGTTTACAGGGTTTACCTCAAAGCTATTATTTTTGGTCTGCAGGGCAACTACAACATTTCAGAATGGTCCTAACATCCAGTGCCAATAAAATGCATACTCACCGAGCGCTGCCGCTGTTCAGGTTTGTAGAACTTCAAATTTGGGTCCACCGCTGGGATATTATTGTGCGCCAATGCTTTGCCCAATTCGCTCCAACTGTTGTATCCTGACCAGTAGAGAAGAGAAAAGGATGACAGTTAGGGTTTGTACCAGGAGAATAAGGTTTTTAACGTTTTTAGGGCTCCATTCACGAAGTGGTGTTTTCCTCTTTAAAATTTGTCATAAAATAGCTCATAGCATTCTTTTTTTTTTAAATTTACACACAAAAAAAAAACACTACTAAAGCACTGCATGCGGTATTTCATCGAACTATGCAGTATTTATCTCATGAAACCATGCAATATTCTTTTTCAGGATGGATACAGTGGAGAAGAATTAAGCCCTGTACACACGATTGAATTTCCTATGGTTTTTTAACCGATGGATTTTTCCATCGGAAAACCGATGAAGCTGACTTTCATCAGTCTTGCCTACACACCATCAGTCAAAAAACCAACCGTTCCAAACGCAGTGACGTAAAACACTCAGATGAGCCGAGAAAAATTAAGTTCAATGCTTCTGAGCATGTGTCGACTTGATTCTGAACATGCGTGGGTTTTTTATCCGATGGAGTTCCCCACAGACCATAGTAATTTGCTATTGTTTTTTTAACCATCGGATAACTATTTTTAAACACTGATGGAAAAAAAAAAACGATGGGGCCCATACACAATCGATTTGTCCGATGAAAAAAGTCCATCGGACTGTTTTCATCGGTAAAACCTATCATGTGTACAGGGCTTTAGAAACCCTGTCAGTTTTTATTGCTACTAAAGAGGTAAAATGGTTTAAACCATAGAAATATGCCAACTCACTAAGTCTGTGCAGTCCCTGCAGCATATGTGTTAACCACTTAAGGATCAGCCGCCACAGTTATACTGTGGCATGTTGGCTCCCCTGGGCGAATCACCGTAACTGTACGTCGGCCGCTTTAAGAGCTCTAGGGGGCGTGGGCGCACCCTCGGTGCGATGCCGGAGCCGATGCACGTGGCCAGCAGGCGTGATCACTCCTGATAGAGACAGAATGGAGATCAGTGGCTATTTTTAGCTCTGGTCGCTGTATAAATGTCAATGGTCCCAAAAAAGTGACAAAAGTGTTAGAGCTGTCTGCCGCAATGTCGCAGTCCCACTAAAAATCGTTCATCGCCGCTATTACTAGTAATACTTTAAAAAAAAAAATTATTAAAAAAATGGCACAATCCCCTATTTTGTAGACGCGATTACTTTTGTGCAAACCAATCAATATACACTTATTGCGATTTTTTTTATTTTTTTTTCAAAAATATGTAGAAGAATACATATTGGCCTAAACTGATAAAAAAAATCGTTTAAAGAAAAAAAAAATTGGATATCTATTATAGCAAAGAGTAAAAATTTTTTATTTTTTTTTCAAAATTGTCGCTCTTTTTTTGTTTATAGCGCAAACAATGAAAAACGCGGAGGTGATCAAATACTGCCAAAAGAAATCTCTATTTGTGTGAAAAAAGGAAATACATTTTGTTTGGGTACAGCGTTGCACGACCGTGCCATTGTCAGTTAAAGCGACGCAGTGTCGTATCGCAAAAAATAGCCTGGTCATTAAGGGGGCAAATCCTTCCGATTTTTTAAGTGGTTAATACAAAAGAAAAATGATGACTAGAATACCAGTCAAAAAAGGGAAGTTGCTTTCACAAGACACACCTGGTGTATCAAAAACAACTAAGTTCAATTTAGTAAATACAAAATATCTTTAAAAATGTCTTATATTGAATGAAACTAGTATAAAAAATTACACAGATATATAAATACAACGTTGTCTTTTTTTATTGGTGGAAGAAGGGGATTTATATACAGGTGCATCTCATAAAAATAGAATATAATCAAATTTGTATTTTATTTCACTAATTAAATTTAAAAAGTGGAACTCATATATTTAATATACTGTAGATGCATTACACACAGAGTGATATATTTCAAGCATTTCTTTCTTTACATTTTGATGATTATGGCTTGCAGCTAGTGAAAACCCAAAATTCAGTCTCTCAGAAAATTCGAATATTATATAAGACCAGTATAAAAAAAACAAATAAACAATTGTAATACAGAAATGTTGGCATACTGAAAAGTATGTCCGTGTACAGTATAGTATGCACTCAATACTTGGTCAGGGCTCCATTTGCATGAATTACTGCATCAATGTAGCGTGGCATGGGGGTGATGATCAGCCTGTGGCACTGCTGAGGTGTTATGGAAGTCCAGGTTGCTTTGATAGTGGCTTTCAGCTCATCTGCATTGTTGGGTCCGGTGTCTCTCTTCTTCCTCTTGACAATACTCCAGAGATTCTCTCTGGGGTTTAGGTCAGGCGAGTTTGCTGGCCAATCAAGCACAGTGATACCATGATCATTAAACCAGGTGTTGGTACTTTTGGCAGTGTGGGCAGGTGCCAAGTCCTGCTGGAAAATGAAATCAGCATCTCCATGAAGCTGGTCAGCAGAGGGAAGCATGAAGTGCTGTAGAATTTCCTGGTAGAGGGCTGTGCTGACTTTAGACTTAATAAAACACAGTGGACCAACACCAGCAGATGACATGGCTCCCTAAATCACGTAAGCATGGGAAGAACATGCAAACTTTGTGCAGATGGTTTCATTAGTGGGAATTGGACTTAGAACCCTAGGGCTGCAATGCAAATATGTTTAGTGCTCTTCTTAGGAACTGCATTCAATGTATATCAGGCTAACAGGTATTTATGTTATGTAGGAAGCATTACATCACATAATATATATCATTTGCACTTGACTAGCCACGACACGTATTGCACTGATGTGAATTTGTTTACCAAAGATCTTGTTAGGTTACTTCATTCAACTGTAAGATGAAACGCAACATTTCAGATCTAACTGTATTTCTACTCTACACAAAACATAAACCTCATCAAAATATAATTATAGACCTTTGAAATAAATCTATTGCTCCTGTTAATAAAAAAAATCCCAAATTATTATGTATAATTAAACCCTATTGTGGGGTGGGGCGTGGCTTGCGGTGCATGGGGTAGGATGCACTGAGGGCTCTCGGCGCAGAGACTCCTGCATTTTATCCTGAATTCTCCCTTCTCTCACTGTGCATCCACTGCTGCTGACCTGCCCTGTCCATAGCACTGCTCGGGCTATCTACTGATGCCTTTCCTGGCTCCCGGCGACGTGTCTAGACATGGTATAGACTATAGATCCCAACTGTCCCTGATTTCGAGGAACAGTCCCTGATTTGGAACAAAGTCCCTGTGTCCCTCTTTCCTCCTCATTTGTCCCTCATTTTGGTCTGGTCTATATAGTTGTATATAAAACAAAATTTTAAATTGCTGCATTTGTAAATCTTAAAAGCCAATATAAAGGAATACTAGTGGTACCCGCTTGTCCCAGGCAGCAAAAGAGGCAGCTCAAAAGCTCTTTGCTAAGACACTGGACAAAGATACTCCTGCTAAATCAACCACTACACACGTGGAGGCTGCCCCGAACCCCCCTGCTGAGGAAGAGACCGATCTTGCCTGGCTAGAGGACCCTGCAGAACTTCCATGGGACACAGTGTGTACCCCTTGCTATCCTAGCCTCAGGCAGTGATCTCAGCGTCCTTGCCACATATGGTAAATATCTCCTAAACCATGCAGGTTTAGGAAATATTTACAGTACCCACAGGTCAGGTAAGCCTTATTATAGGCTTACCTGTAGGTACAAGTGGTGTAACTAAGTTTACAACCACTTTAAGGTAGTGAAAATAGAAGTTACACTGATCAGACAGGACATGCAAAAATTGAGAGGCTGCATTGGAGGGCCGTATAAGTACTGTTGAGGATGATGTGGCTCCATTGCAACATGAAGTACGGCAAGTACAGTCCCTGACCTCCAGCCATCCTGCACACCTGAAAGATATGGAGAACAGGCTTAGGAGATATAATGTGCAGGCGATGGGCATCCCTGAAAAAGCCGAAGGAAAGAATCCTGTTGCTTCTCTCCTATATTGCGGGCGCATCGCTTGCTCCCCGAACACTCCCTAAACACGGGCAAATCAGCCTCCCAGCTTGCAATCAACTGATTGCAAGCTGGGAAGCTTCCCATAGACCGCTGTGTGTCTGGCGCCCAAACACTCTTAAAGTGACCCTTTTTTTGTATGATTAGCTTGGGGGGAGGCGCCCGTGCGCCCCCTATGGACGAGCCACCACTGCTGAATTCCGAGATTGGTCTGGGGGATGTGTGGAGAGACAGGTACCCAGACAGGAATTCATTGGCCATGCCCAAAGTTACTTTGGTTGAATATGTCCCTCGGAGCATTTCGGACCACTCACTCCTTAGGGCACTAATTTTTGTTCCAGGTATACCTGGGGAGAGAATCTGGAAAATTAACCCTTTCTGGCTTCAGCTATTCCCTACTGATGATACCATAACTAGGGCACTCACCACTTTTATTCGTCAAAACAGGGGCACGGCGACCATGTCTGGGACGCTCTTAAGGCGCACCTTGGAGGCCTTCTTATTAAACAAAACTCTGCTATTAAAACTGCCACTAGGGACTGGGAAACCCTGGTTTATAATGAGGCTAGAAAAGCTGAGGAACTTTATATTGCCAATGTCTCGTAGGCTTCTAAACAGAGTTGGTTGGAAGCCCAGACCCTTTATCAACAGGCTGTTTCTACCACTGCTGGAAAAAAAATGTTTCTTGCAACAACACTACTTTCAAGAAGGGGAAAATACAGGGCATTTACTGGCAGTGATCTCTTGGGCAAAACAGGGAAAGTCGCATATAGTCATTATTCAAAGCCCCACTGGGGAACTTATCCATGATTTGGATCGATTGTCATCTGTATTTAGCGAGTATTTTAGGGATGTGTACTCCTCTAAGGTTAACCCCACAAATGAGGAGCTGGTACAGTTTTTGGACCAGTGTGTCCCCTGCCGACTCTGTCTTCCAGTAGCCGCAAGGTGCTCCTATTACACTGGAGGAACTTACTGAAGCAGCGGCAACTATGGCCAACAGTAAATCCCCAGGCACAGAGAGCCTCCCAGCTGAGATTTATAAAAGATATAGCGAGCCTCTACTCCCATATACTCCTAGATACCCTGAATGCTGCTGTGCATTCTGGGGGTCTTCCCCAATCTTTGAACGAGGCGGTCATAGTAGTAATTCCCAAACCTAGCAAGGATCCGTTACTGCCCGATTCCTATAGACCTATTTCATTACTAAACACGGACATTAGACTGCTGGCCAGGGTCCTTGCTACAAGATTGGTGAGAGTAGTCTCAGGTCTGGTACACCTAGACCAGTCGGGTTTCATACTGGCTAGGTCTACGCTACATATACGACGGTTATTTTTGAATATCCAACTACCAGTGGACAATCCCTGAAATAGAGCAGTGTTCTCCCTCAACGCTGCCAAAGCTTTTGACAGCGTCAAGCAGAAATACCTTTGGGCATTTTAAGGAAGTTCTGGGTGGGAAAATCCTTTCTCTCCTGGACGCAGCTACTGTATGCAGCCCCTAAGGCAAGAGTTTGAATTAATGGCGCCTTATCTGAGGCTTTCCCTTTATACAGAGGTACTAGGCAGGGGTGTCCCCTCTCACCCCTGCTCTTTGTCCCAACATTGGAACCACTGGCGGCCATGGTCAGGTCCTCCTCAGATATTGTGGGGTTTTGTTGTGGCAAGAGTGGGGATAAACTCTCCCTCTATGCAGACGACACCTTGATATACTTGGGGGACACTGCTGGATCACTGGAGGCTGTTATAAAACTTATAGAACAGTTTGGGCAATACTCGGGGCTCGCCATTAATTGGCATAAGTCGCCTCTCCTCTTGCTAGACCCCCTAGTATCTGCTCTCCCAGAATCGGCATCTCAGGTAGAAGTTACATAGTTTCATAGTAGGTGAGGTTGAAAAAAAAGACACAAGTCCATCAAATCCAACCTATGCGTGTGTTTATATGTCAGTGTTACATTGTATATCCCTGTATGCTGTGGTCGTTCAGGTGCTTATCTAATAGTTTCTTGAAACTATCGATGCCCCCCGCTGAGACCACCGCCTGTGGAAGGGAATTCCACATCCTTGCCGCTCTTACAGAAGTGGTCTGGTCCTTTAAATATCTGGGAGTTGTAGTAACAGGAGATGCTAGAGACTATATAATCTTAAATCTGAAGCCCACCCTGCAAAAGTTCAAGCTTAAATGTGCCAGTTGGTGTAAACTGCCTTTATCTGTCACAGGCAGGGCTAACCTCATAAAAATGGTGTGAGCTTCCCAGCTGCTATATGTCCTTCACAATGCCCCGTTTGGATACCTTACTATTGGTTTGATTGCAAGATTCTCAATATAGAGCACTATTATGGAAGAATGAAGTGGCACATATTAAATTAACTACACTGCAATAACCTAAAGACCAGGGTGGGATGGCTGTTCCCACTCCTTTACTTATTGTATGGCTGCACAGCTGCAACATCGCACAGGGTGGGATTTGCCAGTGGTGGCTGACCCTTCTAGGACCTTGCCGGTGCACTCCATTTCGGAGTACTCTGCAATGTCCCAAATGGAAATGGGACTTCCGGAGGTCTCGCTGGACTGCTCAACTGTACACCTGCTTTGTAGACTCTGGACGGAGTTGGGGAAGCAACTGGGCATTGTGGGCTTTCTGGAATGCACCCGTCTGGTGTAATAAATCATATTCTGAATTAAGGAAACTACTAAACCACTCTACTGTATATGGAGAGCGGCTGGAGATAAATACTTTATCGTAACTGTTTGATGGACCAGCGATGAAGTCTTTCAGTCAGTTGCGAGCAGTTCCCCTTGCTACATAACCGTTATTACATGCTGCGGAATGCCATGAGAATGCAGGGTAGACGTTCTGTCCTGCGTTTTAGATGACTCGGATTTTCTCACCTCTATAGTCACTACTTAAAAAAGAGAATTGTTTCCAATATATATGCTTGCCTGTTGACCCACATACAAGCCCCAGACCTGTTACCCTGTAGTGAGAAATAGGAATCGGATATCGGCCCTATAGATGGGGACAGCTGGGAACAAATACTGGCGGCTGGTCCGCTGGTGTCAGTTTCAGTGACCCAGAAACTGTTGCACCTGTTCATAAGGCTATTAAGCCCCGTACACACGACCGTTTTTCTAGGCAAGAACCAGCAAGAAACTTGCTGGCAGAGCTTTCTTGCCGAGTAAACCGTGCGTGTGTACGAGGCTTTCAGGTTTCTCGTCAAGAAAACTGGCCAGAATCTCGACGAGAAAAATAGAGAACCTGCTCTCTATTTTCTCGTTGGGATTCTCGTCGGCCTGTTTCCCGATGAGAAACCAGAGAGTGTGTACACTTACCAGTCGCCGTGGAAACCCGCGCATGCTCGAAATGACTTTGACGCATGCGCGGTAGCTTCCTAGGCATAGGTAGGGTGTAGCAAGATGGCGGCGACGGCATTGAATGTGACGAGCGCACGTTTGTCGTAGTCGATGACGTCACCGCGTCCGTGCCATTCAAAAGAACGGCGGTTCTTTTGAATCGTCCGTGTGTACACTTGACCTGGACAAGATTCTTGTCAAGAATCTCGTCAGGAAAAACAACGTTTTTTTCCTGACGAGATTCTCGGTCATGTGTACTAGGCTTAAGACTTGAAAATGATTTTTGTTCCCAAACTTGGGCACTCCTTTTTAAATGCATTTTTGCATAGACAACACCCCTATCTATGGACTTTATGTTAAAAGTTTCCACATAATATCCTGCAGTATTTTTGTCACGATCCATAAATGTATGTAATTGTGAACCAAAAAAAACGAAAATCTTATGGTGATGGTTTTGCTTTATTTAACTTTATTTCTTTTCATTTTAGCAACACAAAATATCTCTTAGCCCTGGTTCACACTGGTGCGTTTTGACATGCGATTTGGCATGTCAAATTGCATGTCAAAACGGCGATATTTGCCGCAAATTGCCAGCAATGGCACCGTCCTAATCAATGCGACGTCGCGTCTGCGGCGCTGCACTGATTTCAAAAAGTAGTTTCTGTACTACTTTTTGCGATTTCGGCCCGCGATTTACATTGACATCTGTGCAGAAACCTGCACAGATGTCTTTGTTATCGCGGCTGAAATCAGGACTGTCAGCGAGAGTGAAATCGTACGAGTTCAGCTGAACTCGCACGGCTTCACTCCCGCAGCCAGAGTGTGAACCTGGGCTTAAACTGACATTTACACATGTGCGTAACATTTGAGACAGGTATTGGTGCATTAGTATATTCAAGAGTGAATGTAGACCATAAAATATGGCAAAGTTTGCAGATTGGCACCAAGCAAAATTAAGCATACACATTGTAAATGCAACAAAACTGAGATGTTATATTCATCAGAATTTTCAGTAGGCACTGTGTAATCAAAGAAAGTTAAAAAAGCAGCACACTTTGCTACAAGTTGGCTGAAATTACTCAAAATGCAACCCCATCCCCCTCAATGCCAAATAATGCCAAAACTGGACAATTCTACAATAGATTCATTACAGCTCAAAAATCACCCTAAAATACGAAACCGTGTCTTCACTCATCAGTCTCATCCCTATCACTGTCATCAGAGCTATCGTCCAATGTAGCTTGTTCCTCTTTTTCTTGGGAAACATTTGCACAGTTTTTGCACCGACATAAATCAGTACAAGACAGTCTTGCAGGAACATATTCCAGTCTCACGTTTGCCTTGCTTGCCACTGCAGTGGACTACCTGCAACACACTTTAAGGGGCAGGATTTCTAGTCATTCAGGTCACCGTTAACTTCCCATCCTTGTGGTGCCATCCATTGCCAATGGGTGATGGGGCACATATTATACCTTTCAGAGAATGTCCCATTATGGCTGCTTGGTAGTTTTCCCTTTTACAGTGTTAGTAAAGGGCATCACTTGTCGGAGGCATGGGTAGTTCTGGCAAAGCTGACAATACCATGCAGAATGCTTTGTATCTTACATCGTTCACATTTTTTGCAGATGACTGGCCATACAGGTGGCACACATATTTGTAAAGTAGTTCAAAGGTAGACTGGCCCAGGTTAAAACTGCTACCCAGATTTGTAAATGCAGTCAGGTATTCCTCTTTCTCGCAAATGCCTTTCTTTTGTCTTTGCCATAAAAGGCGATTGTAGAGCCACAACCTGAGAAGGTATGGGTCCAAATAAGTGCCAAACACACACTGGTGCCAAGAGCTGAGGACACATTAGTTAAGTCAATGATCCTTGTTTTGTTGCCAACCCCTGTGAAAAAATACAACCTACATGGTAAATCTTGCTTATAACTTAAAGAGGAGCTCCAGCCCCCCCCCCTGAAAAATTTAAAGCCAGTAGCTACAAATACTGAAGTTGCTAACTTCTAATATTAGGACATCTACCTGTCTAGGGTTCCATACATTTATGGATTGTGACAAAAATACTGCGGGATATTTTGTGTAGAGCTTTTAACATAAAGTCAATAGGGGTGTTGTCTATGCAAAAATGCATTTAAAAAGTAGTGTCCAAGTGTGGGAACAAATTTTTATTTTTTCCTAGTTCACCTTATGGCTTATTAGGCCCCTTTCACACGGGCGGCTGTTCTGCCG
Organism: Rana muscosa; assembly: GCA_029206835.1. Lineage (NCBI taxonomy): Eukaryota > Metazoa > Chordata > Amphibia > Anura > Ranidae > Rana > Rana muscosa. The sequence goes on from CM055118.1 coordinate 161,495,882, forward strand.
CAGTTAAAAGCATGTTTCTTTCTTTTGAAATTCAAGACCTCAGGCACAGCGATCAGCTGCATTTGTACACTGCGTTTACGTGCGGCTGCGGTTGGCCATTATTGTCATCCCCATAGCAACCATTTTTAATTTGATGTGCTTCCTGTTGTTTTTTCTTTTGTTCACGCTACTATCCGCAGCTGACACAGTGCACTGCGATTACCTGAAGTTATGTGCAGATAGCTGCGCTACATCGCACCTGGACGCATTCAATTCTATTTTTTCTATTCACACCGAACCGCATGTAACGAAATCGCAGCTAAACGCTGTGTGTGAATGGGGCCATAGGAATGCATTGTGTGCTTTTAGCTGCGGTAGAAAACTAGAAAATCCGCAGCTAAAAGCACCATTCTATCCATCCGTGTGAAAGGGGCCTTATCCTCCATCATGTGTACAGAACTCCTCTACAGTTATATAAATGGGGTAGGAGAGACTCCCCCTTGTGCCCGAAATGTCAATTGCACCAGGGTACTTTGATCCACATGCTATGGAAGTGCCCCAAATTGGTACGATATTGGCAGGAGGTGGTCAGGATCATTAATAGTATCTATCAACTACGATTACCATTAAACCTAGTTGCTTGCTTGGCGGCCCCAGAGGAAGAGCTATATTCCCCTTCTACAGTGCCTTGCAAAAGTATTCACCCCCTTGGCTTTTTACCAATTTTGATACATTACAGCAGAGATATGCAATTAGCGGACCTCCAGCTGTTGCCAAACTACAAGTCCCATGAGGCATAGCGAGACTCTGACAGCAGCAAGCATGACACGCAGAGGCATGATGGGACTTGTAGTTTTGCAACAGCTGGAGGTCCGCTAATTGCATATCCCTGCATTACAGCCTTTAGTTCAATATTTTTTTTAATCTGAATTATATGTGATGGATCAGAACACAATAGTCTAAATTGGTGAAGTAAAATTAGAAAAATACATACATAAAACTATTTTTCAGACATAAAAAAATGATAATTGGCATGTGCGTATGTATTCACCCCCTTCGTTATGAAGCCCATAAAAAGCTCTGGTGCAACCAATTACTTTCAGATGTCACATAATTAGTGAAATGATGTCCACCTGTGTGCAATCTAAGTGTCACGTGATCTGTCATTACATATACACACGTTTTTGAAAGGCCTCAGAGGCTGCAACACCTAAGCAAGAGGCACCACTAACCAAACACTGCCATGAAGACCAAGGAACTCTCCAAACAAGTAAGGGACAATGTTGTTGAGAAGTACAAGTCAGGGTTAGGTTATAAAAAAATATCCAAATCTTTAATGATCCCTAGGAGCACCATCAAATCTATCATAACCAAATGGAAAGAACACAGCACAATAGCAAACCTGCCAAGAGATGGCCGCACACCAAAACTCATGGACCTGGCAAGAAGGGCATTAATCAGAGATGCAGCACAGAGACCTAATGTAACCCTGGAGGACCTGCAGCAGAGACTGGAGTATCTGTACATAGGACGACAATAAGCCGTACGCTCCATAGAGTTGGGCTTTATGGCAGAGTGGCCAGAAGAAAGCCATTACTTTTAGCAAAAAATAAAATGGCACGTTTTGAGTTTGCAAAAAGGCATGTGGGAGACTCCCAAAATGTATGAAGGAAGGTGCTCTGGTCTTATGAGACTAAAATTTAACTTTTTGGCCATCAAAAAAAACGCTATGTCTGGCGCAAACCCAACACATCACATCACCCAAAGAACACCATCCCCACAGTGAAACATGATGGTGGCAGCATCATGCTGTAGGGATGTTTTTCAGCAGTCGGGACTGGGAAACTGGTCAGAGTTGAGGGAAAGATGGATGGTGCTAAATACAGGGATATTCTTGAGCAAAACCTGTACCACTCTGTGTGTGATTTGAGGCAAGGATGGAGGTTCACCTTCTAGCAGGACAATGACCCCAAACACACTGCTAAAGCAATACTTGAGTGGTTTAAGGGGAAACAGACCTCAATCCAATAGAAAATCTGTGGTCAGACTTAAAGATTGCTGTTTACAAGCGCAAACCATCCAACTTGAAGGAGCTGGAGCAGTTTTGCAAGGAGGAATGGGCAAAAATCCCAGTGGTAAGATGTGGCAAGCTCATAGAGACTAATCCAAAGCGACTTGGAGCTGTGATAGCCGCAAAAGGTGGCTCTACAAAGACCTGACTTTAGAGGGGTGAATAGTTATGCACATTGACTTTTTCTGTTATTTTGTCCTATTTGTTGTATGCTTCACAATAAAAAAAAAAAAAAACATCTTCAAAGTTGTGGGCATGTTCTGTAAATTAAATTATGCAAATCCTCAAACAATCCATGGTAATTCCAGGTTGTGAGGCAACAAAACACGAAACATGCCAAGGGGGATGAACACTTTTGCAAGGCACTGTATATATACGGCTTTAAGTAGACTATTTTATCTAGCCAGAAAATTGATTGCACGATATTGGCTCTTTGCCCAGGCCCTCACAATGGATACAACAAGTGAATACTATACTTGTTCGGGAAAAAAATACATATCAACACAGGAATGTGTCAGGTAAATTCACCAAAATCTGGCAAGAGTGGTTAGATAACAATGGGGTAGCCCCCCCCTCAACTGGTTCTTAGCAGACTGCTCCAAGCATTGGAGAGGGGACAGCTGTGATCCCAGATACAGCTCTAAGGGCCTGAGTGGGACACAGGATGTCTGTGATAGATGGCTACTGCATTGGGATAGGTGTCTATATTGCCTGTTTGAGATGCTCTGGACAGTACACACTTCGCAAGTTGATTTTCCTATTTTGTGCTTTCCCTTGTTTGTTGTTTGGCACTGTGTTCCTTACCATGCTTACTGTGCAGAATATTTACCCTAATATAATGTATAGACTCTGAATAATGGTATTTTCTGTGATGTGAATACAGTACTCCTATGTTTTCTATATCTATAACTCTAATGCCGCGTACACACGACCGTTTTTAATGTCATTGAAAAAAACTGCTTTTTTCTCGACGTGATTCTTCTCAAGCCTGCCTTGCCTACACACTATCGTGGAAAAAAATTAGTAAAGCGCGGTGACGTACAACACGTACGACGGCACTATAAAGGGGAAGTTCCATTCGGATGGCGCCACCCTTCATGTTAGTAAAGTTTGTTGAGCGACGATTCGCACTTTTCAGCCTCGTGCTTTTCAGTCCGTTACAGCGTGATGAATGTGCTATCTCCATTACGAAAGCTAGTTTTACCAGAACGAGCGCTCCCGTCTCATACTTGATTCTGAGCATGCGCATTTTTTTTCACGTCGTTAAAGCCCACACACGGCCGTTTTTCATGACTTTCATGAAAAATTAGAGCATGTTCCAATTTTTTCATGGCCATTTTACACGTCGTGAAAAATGCTCTGAAGCCCACACATGATCATTTTTAATGACCATTTTAAAAAATGGCATTTTTCTCGTCATTAAAAACGGTCGTGTGTACGCGGCATGACTGTTTGTACCTTTTGCAAAGGCTGTGTGGCTCAGATCGGAAATGCGAAGTAAAGATCACTGGACCAACAAAAGCAGAGGACCTTTAATAAGTAATGAGAACTCTTAATTTCCCCAGGGAATAAACAAATTAAATCTGATTGGTTAAAATAGGGTTCAAATGGTTGTAAACCTCTGAAATGAAAAATTAACAAAGCACATCCTTCTATAAAGTGTACTTGCCTGAATCCAAAGCATGACTGTGATTTCTGTCTGCTCTCTCCTTCCTCTGCTATCTGCATGAGTCACTTCTGGTGGTTTAATTGAACACTTTGGGAGATGGCCCAACGCAATCCCCCTGCAGCACACAGCAGTTGATTGGCTCTGCATGTATCTTTATGAGACTGTCCTTTCCCTACACTCGGGTCTCAGATTACACTTAGCTCTCTGCTGTGTAGCGTATGACATCAGATCTCTGCCCCCCTTCCCTCTGGAAGCCCAGAAATACTCCTTGATGTATATGCCATAACAGGCTGTAAAGAAGAAAAGGCTGCAGATAAACATAAACAGCGTATGTATAAGGATTTGCTTAATCTGTGTATCACCTGAGGACAGTCACTTCAGTGGGTATATGTAAAGGTTTACAACCACTTTTAAGCTCTCTACATTTATAAGGATTTTTTTTTCTTGTTTTTAAACTTTCAAGTTTTAAAATTCTAGACTGAACTGTACCCTAAAAACTGTTAGATAAACAGACAGCTCGTTGACCTGAACTACAATAGCTACTTGGAGTGAATTACAGTGTGAAAATAGTAGGGGCTCATTTACGTTAGTGAGCTGTGTCTGCGTGCTAAAACGCACGTTAACACGTGTAGCTACATTGCATGGCAATGTACCTGCTTTATGTGCGGTGCATTGTGGTGTTGCACAGTTGAGCACAACACACTGAAACACACCACAACACATATACCACGTGTTGTTGTGTGCTGTGTTTGTTTTTTTTTTTTGTTTTTTTTTAAAGGTCATACATGTTTTTTTTATCTGTTGTGAACTGACAGCCCATTCATAATTAGGGGCTGCCTTACATCAATGCATGTTAAAGTGTGCATTAACGTACCGCAACAGGACACTTTAGTGTGAAAGGCACCTTTAAAAATCTTTTTTTTTTTTTAAGATCATATGATGGCTTTGATGCCGTTTGCCATGAGGTACAAACAGGAGGGGTTAAAGGGACAGATGGCAGCCCCCTCGTGGAGCTCCACAGGTAAGAACTTTCATGTAAGAATCCAGGATCTCTCCTTTTTTCTCTCTCTCCTTTATCTTCTGACCTTATCCTGCAGTGACAGCTTATCCCCAATACCGCAAAACAGAGGGTGCGTCCACAAACAATTAGAGCTCCCTTCCTTTGCAATACAGGGGCTTCAAGCGTAAGTCAAGGCATAATAAAAATACACGCACAAATGTATTATGTTAGGATGTAGTACTGAGATGATAAAGTAAAGCCCAACTCCAACCAAAACATTTTTAGCCCAGGAGTCAGGATAGAATAGAGAAGGATTAGAATTTCTGTGACATTTCAATGGCGTTTGTGTCCCCACTGGAGAGATCTTCCCTCAGTTCCCATTGATATGCTATCACAACCTGACAAACTGGGTGTCACCATGACAGGAACTGAGGGTTAATACCCACAATGGGGACAGCAAAAAAACCTATAAGAGATTATAAAAAAAAAAGGAAAAAAAACAAAAAAACTCTTAGGTTAGAGTTGAGTAATATCACCAATCAACAAGCAGTATTTCTGGAGATGCATGCCAAATCAAAACAATAGACAGAAATAAATGAGACCCCATACACACTATTAGATTTTTTGCAGATTTTTCTCTTCAGATTTACCAAAACCATATAATATGAGGTCAAACCTTAAGAGTTAAAATTTGTATGCAATCAGGCAGGCCCTTGCACTACATGGTTTTGGTAAATCTGAAGACAAAAATCTGCAGAAAATCTAATGCCACGTACACACGACCCGTTTTCCCGTCGGAAAAAAAAAACAATGGTTTTCCCGATCGGATTCCTCTCAAGCCTGCCTTGCATACACACGGTTACACAAAAGTCCGGTGAACTTTTGACTGCCAAGAACACGGTGACGTAAAAGACTACGACGAGCCGACAAAATGAAGTTCTATGCTTCTGAGCATGCGTTGAATTGTTTCTGAGCATGCGTGGTTTTCTTCCCGTTGGAAAAGCATACAGACGAACGGTTTTCCCGCTAGGATTTTTTCCTGACGGGAAAAAAAGAGATCCTGCTCTCTTTTTTCCCAGGCAGTTTTCCTGTGAGAAAAAGTCCAGATGGAGCATACACACGGCCGGGATTCCCGTCCAAAAGCTCTCATCTGAGTTTTTCAGACGGGAAAACCGGTTGTGTGTACGGGGCATAATAGTGTGTACTTAATGGCACCCCACGCACTGAAAACACAGAGCTGTTTCGCACACGTAGAAATGCATGGTGCGTTTTAAAAAAGGTGCATTTTTTTGGATTCAAGTTTTATTAATGTCTTTTTTTTTCTTACTGGCCAGTAAACCATAACAATGACATTTAGTTTGCTGTGTGCACAGTGTATCATAATCAATTGCCAAGTTTTGTTTTACGAAAATCCTGTTATCACAGTTTTTCATCCCACTTCCCATCCCAGTGCTGCCTCCTTTCTCTTTTAGCCCCTTCCTCTCTACACACACACACACGTGTCAATGGCAGATGCACATTATTGCCCTGGCCTGGCTTCCTGATATTCAAACCAGTGGACCTTGCAGAAGCACAACTGCGTGACAGTTGGCACTCTTCGGAAAGCAATGCCTGAACAAAGACCTGCATGACAGGATCACTAGGCATTATTTATGGGGCAATTCATTCTTGTGCATTATGGAAACTCCTGTGTTAACACGTTACTACAATGCATCTGTTCTATCGCACGGTATGCGCTGCACTGTTAAAAAAGGGTCATGCATGTTTTTTCATCCATTAAGGTGTGTTGACAGTAGGGTTGCCACCTGTCCAGGATTCACCCGGTCAGTCTGGGTTTTGAATCATGTGTCTGGGTTTCAGGCGGACTGAAACCCGGACACATTATTTAGACCGGGCTGTGGCTCCTCAAGAAACCAAGATAGTTACACACAAATCTGTTGCCATCCGGGAGCTGTGGGCGGCTGTCTGGGGGCAGGTTCGGCATCACTGAGAGCAGGGTGATGATGTCAATAGCAAATTGGCCACAATTGCTGTTCGCTGCGGCACGCTATGCGCACTGCATTGCTACTCTCCTTAGGGCACCCAAAGGTGTCCCAGGCTGCTAAAGTGTTTGGGTTTGGCTTGAAGAAAAGGTGACAACCCTAGTTCACAGCCCATTGATATTGAAAGGCTGCCTTAACGCAATTCACGTTAACGCGTGCCACAACGCGCATGTGCATTAACGCACTTCGAAAGAACGCATCTGTGGCCCTTAATAAAAGCTGCGAATTTAAAAAGATGGAAAAATAACCTTTTAAATGCACATGTCAAAGTTCATATGCAATTGAGTTTACAAGAAGGGGGTTTTGTTTCTGCTGCACTCAAAGAATTTTGTCACCTGTGAATTTCTCGCCATCATTTACACATGAATAGTTTTGTATCTAGTTACTTTTGAACTTGAACAGCGACAAAGTGCTGTGTTTGCCATCAGACACACTGAAGTCTCAATGAGAAGTTCGCTTTTTTTGATGTCCGGAGGTAAATTGAGGCCTTTGTCTCTATCTGATGTACAGAATCACAGAGAAATTCTGCATAGCTCCCCAGGGACATGGCGGCCTGACAATGGCGGTCTGTAAAGCAGATACACAAATACATTCTGCTAAGTAGATGGGGGTATTGGGTTCCCCTTGATTTCAGTATAGGGATCTCCATCAGTAGACTCATGTAACATACATGAAAACAGCACTCTGTGCTCATAGAATGACCTTGGCGTGATAAGACGTAGATTCCGAGATAAAGGCCGATCTGTTTCACCGTTAAGCGTGGAGCCCTTTAAATGGTCACAAACGGCACATTTGTTCATCAAGTTAAAAAAAATAAGTTTTTGATGATATTTCAATCTCACTTCAATGATGGGACTCAATATTTCTAGAAATCCCAACTTTATTAAAGCGGTGGTAAACCGCAGAAAATAAAATTATAAATCTTCTCCCTGCAAGTAAAGAGCATAATGTGCTAGTATGCATTGCATACTAGCACATTATGAAAGACTTACCTGAAAATATAGACCTCCAGTTGAGCGGTGTCACGGCTCCCCTGGGGCTTCCATCCTCAACCGGTCTTCCTTCTGGGTTCCCGGGCTGTGGCCGTGTGACTGGCCGAGCCACGATGGCATCACTCTTGCGCCTGCGTGCGGGAGTCACGACTGCGACGCGGCATGGCTCTCTATGGACGGCACGTTGTCCATTAGGAGCGCAGTGTGCGTGCTCCAGTGACATCACTGGCACTGCTAAAGTAAATATTATTATATGCTTACCTGTAGGAATGAATTATGAAAAGGCCTTTACTTTCACTTTAAAGCTGATATTTAATCTATCAATTTGCCTTTCCTAGGGTTTTTTTACACGGGCGGACTCCACCATCGGATATTCGCTATTGTCCTGAGACCCGTTTCCCGATTGGCCCCCCCCCCCAAAAAAAAAATATATACCACCAGCAGCCACTGATCTGATCAGATGTCGGCGGTTATAAACTGACCACCCATGTTTGTTTACAGTACACCCACAGCTCCATAGAGGGCAATGGATAGTCCGATCAGGTTCGCATAAAAAAAACAGTCAGGTGGACCTGATCAGTCCACCCTGGTGAAAGAGCCCTAAGGCAGTATGTTTTCAACATGGATCTTCAAATATATGCCACTAGCATCTCTGATTTTAATATTTAATTTATGGTGTAAAAGGAGTGCTGGCTATTTATTTTAGCAATAAAATCTTGACAGTACTTCTAATCTAAAAAAAAAATCCTAGTCTATGAGGCATACTTGGTCAATTTGCCTCCCTTGTCTGGGGTTGATGTGATGTTTGTTTTCTTTGTGGTTTTGGTCTCTGTGTTTGCGGAGTTAGGTGTATAAGAGTAAGCCGGGACAGACAGCACAAAGACAGGTAACTGACAGCCAGCCCTGGGCAACTAGTGCCAGTATAAACTCATAAATGACATAAATTATAAGGCAGGCTTTGTTGTTGAACACAAATAAGAGGAAAGCCGTTCTGTAAACCAAAAAGAAATAAATCACTTTCCTGGCAACACACTCAATAGCTTAAAGGTAAACTCTGGCATAAGAAAATATTGTCTAATTACAAGAGTCATGTGTATTCTTATTTGAACCTTGGTGTGCTCTGTGTATGTCCTCCAGATCTGTGCAGTAATCCAATGTGAAACATTGCCTCTGTGTAGGAGCTTCCTGTAATAAAGACCGGTCACTGCTGCTCTCTCTCCTTGTGCAGGGAGACTGGTCTTGTCTCCGCCCCCTCCTGTAGTTTTCTGCAGGCAGCCTGTAGTGGGTGGAGCCTGCTAGGTCCCTCCCACAGCTTTGCTCTCTGCACAGTCTATGTACAGCACAGTAAAGTTAGAAGTTGATTTCTATTTTTTGGGGGGTTTGGAGAGGTATTTGGTGCACGCAAAATAGATTTATATCCTTTGTAACTATTGAAAAATATATTATATTGCAAAAAGTATTTGGACGCCTGCCTTTACACGCACATGAACTTTAATGGCATCCCAGTCTTAGTCCTTATGGTTCAATATTGAGTTGATCCCCTCTTTGTAGCTAGAACAGCTTCAATTCTTCTGGGAAGGCTGTCCACAAGGTTTAGGAGTGTGTCTATGGGAATGTTTGACTATTCTTCCTGAAGCGCATTTGTGAGGTCAGGCACTGATGTGGATGAGAAGGCCTGGCTCACAGTCCCCTCTCTTATTCATCCCAAAGGTGTTCTATTGGGTTGAGGTCAGGACTCTGTAGAGGCCAGTCAAGTTCCTCCACCCCAAACTCGCTCATCTTTATGAAACTTGTTTTGTGCACTGGTCCAAATTATTTGGTGGAGGAGGGATTATGGTGTGGGGTTGTTTTTCAGGGCTTGGGCTTGGCCCCTTAGTTCCAGTGAAGGGAACTCTTAAGGCGTCAGAATACCAAGACATTTTGGACAATTTCATGATCCCAACTTTGTGGGGACAGTTTGGGGGTGGGCCCCTTCTTGTTCCAACATAACTGTGCACCAGTGCACAAAGCAAGGTCCATAAAGACCTGGATGAGCGAGTTTGGGGTGGAGGAACTTGACTGGCCTGCACAGAGTCCTGACAGGATAAAGTGGTTGTAAACCTCAGACATGAAATATAAATAAAACCTATCCCTCTATAGTGTCTAATTTTCTTAAACCAGGGCACCAAGGGGGAAATTTACTAAAACTGGTGCACACAGAATCTGGTGCAGCTGTGTATAGTAACCAATCAGCTTCTAACGTCAGCTTGTTCAATTATCCTTTGACAAGAAGCCTAGGTTCACACTGATGCAGGTTTGAAATTCCAAACCCGCATGTCAGTCCGACTTCGGGAACGATTTCAGAGACATCTGTGCGGGTTCCTTCACAGATGTCTATTGAAATCACCCTCAAAGTTTTCCATACAAACGGGCCAAATGCCGTCCGCTACGGCTGGTTCAATAAACACCGGTCAACATTCGGCCCGTATGTATGCCAGCCGGAATATGTATGAAAGCCATGTGAAGAAATACTAGGGACAGCTGTCAGTTCCAGCAGTGGATCTTCAGTTCTCCAGCTCCAGAGTATGTCTAATAAATAAATGACAAGTATGTTCCCTGAAGCCTCGTACACACGATTGGTTTTCTCTGCAAGAAAGCTGCTGGGAGAGCTTTTTGCCGAGAAAACCGTTCGTGTGTATGGTTTCTCGTCTGGAAAACTGCTGGGAATCTCGACGAGAAAAATAGAGATCCTGCTCTCTATTTTCTCGTCGGGATTCTCGTCGGCCTGTTTCCCAACAAGAAAACCGTGAGTTTGTATGCTTACCTGTCCATGGTAAACCCGCGCATGCTCGAAAAGACTTTGACGCACGCGCGGTAGCATACAAGGGTAGTGTAGGGTGTAGCAAGATGGCGGCGACGGCTTCGAATGTAAAAAACGCAGGCTCGTCGTAGTCGATGACCTCACCGCGTTCTTGCAATTCAAAAGAACCGCAATTCTTTTGAATGGCCGTGTGTACACTCGGCGAGCAAGGCAAGCTTGCCGGGAATCCCGTTGGGAAAACCAACGTTTTTTTTCCCGACGGGATTCCCGCCCGTGTGTACGAGGCTTTACTCTAGGCCAGGGATATGCAATTAGTGGACCTCCAGCTGTTGCAAAACTACAAGTCCCATCATGCCTCTGCCTCTGGGTGTAATGCTTGTAGCTGTCAGTCTTGCTATGCCTCATGGGATTTGTAGTTCTGCAACAGCTGGAGGTCCGCTAATTGCATATCCCTGCTCTAGGCTATCCCCAAGCTGGACCTATGCACTGCCCTTTGTACATAACTCCTTACCTGTCATTCCCTGGCTTTTATTCAGAAAATGCTGTGCAAAGTGCACTTTTGTATCACAATGGAAAGTCTTCATGAAACTATTATCTGATTGGTAGCTCCAGATTGTCACTTTTCCAGTTTGCTTAATTGTGGGTGCTTTTTCAGAATTGTCACTGACTGCTCCGGCGCTCCTTTTTTATAGCAATATTGCAATGATTTGGAAGTATTAAAAAACACGGGGCCCCGGAGGGACCAATTACCGGGAGCAGCTGTACATAGGAGGCAAGGACAGGATGTGGCATTAGTGTGTACACCTTTCACAGCTGCTGCCAGCAAACCAAACCTCACCCGTAAACAACCACCAAACCGACCATCTACTTACCACTCGAACGTTTCACAACAAAGCATTTTTTTTTTTTTAGGGCTCGTTTACACTATGTGTAATGACTGGCATTTTTCCACACTGTGCCCTGTTCATACCACAAGGCTGGTGTGATGTGCAGTGCGTTGTAGTGCTGAAAAATGCACACTGGATTGCACCACAGTTCACTGCACTGCTGTGCGGAGACATGAATGAAGTGCCACTAAAGTAAAGTTTAAGAAAAGAAAAACAGCGTGACGCACTGAAATACACATCACACTGCTCCCTCTCAGGTTTCCCACTGACAGCTGCCTGCATTGTAAAAAAACGTAATTTACCTGGGTGGGCTGGTTTGACCCAGTCCTTGATAGATTTTAAGTCTTCGGTCTCACTAAATCCCACTTTGAAATCGTGTGACTTCACTTGAAGCCGCACAATTTCAAAGTCGCCTGTCAGTGCAACTTGGAAGACATCTGTGCAACATCAACTTGCAAAAAGTAGTGCAGGAACTACTTTCAAAATCGGTGCGACTCTGATGGAGTCAGAGTTGCACCTATTTGACCGCTTCCATTGTGAACAATAGGGTGCGACTTGTCATGCGATTTTATCAAATCGCATGGCAAGTCACACATGTGTAACCAGCGACTTAAAGGAGAAGTACAGCCAAAGATCGTTTAGTTGTACTTCTGTGGATCACAGGAGTGCAGTTCGTCTTGCACTCCTGTGACCTGTTTTCAGCAGACAGGGGGCTAAGGTCCGTCCGCTGTCTACTGATGTCACACAGCTGGTCCAGGCTCGGGCTAGATCATGACACTGGGGTTGGGATCCACCCACATATCTGAACTGGTACCCAGCTCAGACTCTCAGAAAGCCACTGAGAGCCTGAGCCGGATGCTCTTGCCCTCTCCACAGTCCAGCCCTCCAGTGAGTGAGGAGGGGGCAGAGCAGAGAGCGATGACTGACAGTCACCAGCTCTCTGCTTGGGAAGCTGTGAGAACCGAGTGATTGGTGGTGTTTGATCGCTCGGTTCTCAGTGTTAGAGCCAGCGGGGGGACAGATGAAGCATCGGACCGATGCTGCATCCACCTAGGTAAGTATAAATGTGCAATAACTCCGATTCCTATACTTCTCTTTAAAAGGGCTTGTAAAGGTTCGGTTTTTTTCACCTTAATGCTTCCTATGCATTAAGGTGAAAAAAAACTGGCAATGACAGCCCCCCAGCCCCCCCGTTTTCTTACCTAAGCCCCGAAACTCCGTGGGCTCGTTCCCGCGATGGTTTTCCCCAGCTAGAGTCGGCTCGTGATTGGATATTGATAGCAGCACAGCCATTGGCTCGCGCTGCTGTCAATCACATCCAATGATGCGGCACCCCGGGAAGCGGGGCCGAGTGATACAGTCGGTGGCTATAGCTGCCGGCTGTATCACGGGAGCGCGCCCGCAACCTGACCCCTTGGGAGAGAGCTTCCCATTAAGGGGGTTAGCTCTTGCGGGGAGGAGCCAAAACAGCCACCGAGGGACCCCAGAAGACCAGGATTGGGGCCACTGTGTGCAAAACGAGCTGCACAGTGGAGGTAAGTATGACATGTTTGTTATTTTTTATTTTTTTTAAAAAGGGAACCTTTTAGTGTCCCTTTAAGGTCTTCTAGGCAAATGTTCTGGAATTCAGATGCAAGATTGATGGAGGATGCAAATGGATTAAAGCAGAACTCTAGCAAAAACACTATATAAAAACAAATAGTCCATTAGGGCTCGGTTCATGCCTAAGACGGATCCTTCTCACAGCAGGGGTCCGGAGCGTGCTGGTTCACCGTTTCAGGTCTGATTTCAGCCCGCATTCGCACCTGAAATGGACCAAAACACATCGGACCTGCTGTGGAGATATGTGAACCGGCGGTTTTGGAGCAAGAAACGAACACGCCTGAGCTCATTCCAAAGGTGTTCAGTAGTGTTGAGGTCAGGGCTCTGTGCGGAACATTCCTCCACACCAAGCTGTTATGTCTTTATGGAGCTGGCTTTTTACTATAGGAGTACATTCATCCTGAAACAGAAGAGGACCTTCCTCAAACTGTGCACAATTCTATAAAAATACATTGTATTCTGTAGAATTGACAGTACCCTTTACTGGAAACTCCCGAACTCAATGGGTGTCCACATACATACACTCAACAACATTTAGCAATTGTTAATATGTAATGACTTTGTTACCCAATACATTTACAGTGATACTTTGTATAAGTACAGTTCATCCATTTGTCATGCAAATGCCACCAGAACTCAATAATTGGAAAGAAGCCCACATTCTTTTGACTAAGTATGTTCATTTTGCAAAATATAAATTTCAGTGTTGGTTTATCAAAGAATGTTTTTGTCAAATTGCTGTTCCCCTAATCTAGGCATTGCATACTATCCCGTTATGTGGCACTTACCTGCAAACAAAGCCTGCACTGTCCCTGCTGTTCCTTTTGGGGCCGTGGACTCGGGATCTGTGACTGGCCGGAGTCACGTAAGGCATGCACGCGGGAGCCACCAGTCACGGCACTCGCTAGTGAAGAAATGGCTCGGAGGGCCGTTTCTTCACAGCGCATGCGCCGATGACATCATCGGCACAGTACAAAGTAAACATCTAGTAAACAGCGCAGGTTTAGGAGATATTTACTGTACCTATAGGTAAGCCTTATTATAGGCTTACCTATAGATACAAATTGAAAATGGAGGTTTACAACCTCTTTAACTCTCCTAAAAGCCAGCAGCGTTTTTACAGAAAAGAATGTCTGACGATTGCTGCAATCTTGTGATGGTATGTGTTAGTTTCGAGCCCTTTGATATTCAGATTATGCCACACATGTTGTAAAAGAGGCTCCAAGATAAGTATGAATAGTAGAGGTGATAATGGGCACCCTTGTCTTGTGCCGTTGCTGATAGAAAAGGTACTTTGGATGACCGTAGCAGTTGGGGAGAAGTAGAGGGCAGTCTCAAGCTAATAAACTTTAAAGTGGTTGTAAACCCCCCCTGGCCTTTTTTTTTGTTTTATACAACCTGCAAAATAAAGACATAATGAGTTAGTATGCATAGCATACTAACTCATTATGAATCACTTACCTGAGATCGAAGCCCCCGAAGGGGTGCTCGGACACCTCCGTCGCCGCCGCGATCTCGCTCCACTCTGCCTTCCGTGTATCGCCGCTCCGGCGCTGTGATTGACCCCGGAGCGGCGATGACGTCACACGCATGCGCGCTCGGGCCGGCTAACTCCATTCAGAAATCCGGCTACTAAGCCGGCCCGCTAGTGCGCATGCGCGTGACATCAGCGGCGCCGGTTTTAAATGCAAATATCTCCTTAACCGTGTAGGTTAAGGAGATATTTCATGCACCTACAGGTAAGCCTTAATCTAGGCTTACCTGTAGGTGTTTGTTTACAAAGTGGGTTTACAACCACTTTAACCCCTGATCTAAAGATCTGTGTTTCCTGACTTGTCCTTTGGGCCCTTCTCACATGAGGCCTTCTACCTGCAATGTTCAGCCCCTCCCCCCGACATTTTAGTGCACCTTCAAGGGACAGGTGCCACGTCCAGCCCTGCACTGCTGCTCGCAGCCTGTAAAAGTCTATGGCAGGCTGTGGGTGGCTGGACAGGTTGGAAACCTGCACTTAGGGCCACATTTAGGGTCCTATATGTTCAGGGATGAATGCTAGTGTAGCGGGTACTCCAAATTTAGGGGGTCTCTATGTCTAAATTTAGGGGGATGACCCGAGCACTAGTATGGTTCGGGCCTTCTAATTGTGCTGGACTCTGCTTTGTTGCTGTGTGCCTATGTAGAGTTCCCTGTGGCCTGCAGGTGGCGCTGCCGTGTTGGGTCAGGGTTGAACCATAGGTTGCATTGGCGCGATTGGATGTCCTCTCTCGGCTACCATGCAGTGGGCTGGTTCTGCCTGCTGTGCATGCCGGGGAGGATATAAAAGAGGCAGACGCCATTTTATTAGGACGAGAGACCCGGGGACAAGTACCCGGAGGAGTGTGCCCCCTAAGGAGGGGGGTGCATACCCCGACCGAAGAGTCTCGGGCACCTTCGGCCCGAGACCGCAACATTCCGGGTAGGCCCAGTACCTTCAACTGGGTCTACAGGCAGAACTTTGGAGTCCTAGGATGCCCGAGTGAGGGTATCCGCTCCGACCAAGAGGAAGCCAGGGGAGGATCGATCCCATAACAGGAGATGAGTGATAGTTAGATTGCTGTCTCAGGAAAGGCCTGGTGACCTGTCAGAGGGAAGGATCCTATGCTCCACAGAACTGATCCTGAGGACTGCTGCTCTTCGAGGACATACTGAACTTGTCCTTGGAGGATTTAAATTGCTTGTTCGAGCTCCACATCGGCTGCTAGGACCATTGAGGGACTATCCGGGTGAGCTGTACCCACTCGGGACGAGTGGTGATAAATCTGGGAGTTCTGTGCCTGAATCTGCTTTAGTTCAACTATTATCTCTCTCATCTACTCTCTCTTACCTATCAAGCAAAGATACAAAATAAACTCAACGTTGGAGTTTAAGTGGTTTGGATATTGACTTTATTAAAGAGGGAAAAGTACAGACTCGTCTCTACATTCTGGAGATGGGAACCGGTGGAAGGAGGTAACTTGCTGCGGGACCCAAATACATATACACCGCCTGACCTCTAAACTAGAGGAGACGGGCTGGTGGCATGGGTGCCTCTCCTTTACCCTAAGAGGAGAGGGTAGTGCTACACTAGGAATGCAGAAAACCCAGGTCTGCAAGTGTGGTTGAAGGGGGGGGGTCCCTAATAATAGGCACAGCAGGTATTTAGACCCAGAATCCTAGCACAAAGATCATAGACCAGCCTCATAATGGGCACTGCACGTGTGCAGACCTAGGAAATCAGTGCTGGGATGGTGGAAACCCTGCATAATGGGCACAGCAGGTGTGCAGACCCAGGAACTCAGTGCAGTAATGGTGCAAACCCCTCATAATAGGCACAGCAGGCGTGCAGACCTAGGAAATGAGTGCAGGGATGGTGGGAACCCCTCGTAACGAGCACAGGAGGTGTGCAGACCTAGGAACACAGCACAGGGATAGTGAGCGCCCCTCATAATGGAGACCTGGAAAATCAATGTAGGGGTGGTATGAACCCCACATAGTGGGCACAATAGATGTGTAGACCTAGAAAACCAGCACAGGGATGGCGAGAACCCCTCATAATGGGCATAGCAGGTGTTCAGACCTGGTGGTGGCAACCCCTCATAATGGGAACATTAGGTGTGCTGATCCAGGAACTCAGTGCAGAAATGGTTGGAGCCCCTCATAATGGGCATAGCAGGTGTGCAGACCTAGAAACTTGGCACAGGGATGGTGAGCGCCCCTCATAATGGACACAACAGGTGTGCAGACCTGGAAAATCAATGTAGGGATGGTATGGGGTGTAGGGATGCAGACCCAGGAACTCATCACCGAGCCCTCACCAACAAAGTCGCAAAAAAAAAAAGCAGAGACTGTCAGGGGACTGACTCTCCCACATCTAACATTGTCATATGTTTATATTTGGGTGGTCTGACCCTTTGAATGCCAAATATTCATGTTTACCTTTAAGGATCCTATGCCACCTTTCTAATGTTTGACCACTTAGGTACTTCAGTCTTTCCAGACCTATGGAAATGTGTCTTGTTCACTCAGAGAACCGTGGGCACCTGGCCTACGGTATTTTTCAGGGAATTTGAACACAATGACCAAATGAATATCTCATTACAGAAGTGTGGTCGTTTTTACACTAGGAGTGTAGATTTTGGTTCCTGTATACAGGGTAGGTCCGAGGGGTGGGCAGAAGAAGTCTATCTTGGGAACTTCAGCAGGAGGGAGGCAAAATAGGAGAGACCTGCAACAAAAAATGTCCGATGCAGTTCACAGGTGCAGCTTCCAATAGTTATATCCCCTGGGCAAGCGCTCTTTATAATATTTGATATATAGATTTTTGCATGCATTTACCATTCTCCCCCTGATAATGCATGGATATGTGACTTTATATTTGGTAATCTTTCTCACTCATTCTTTTCTTTTGGGGCATATATAGATCTTGGAAGTGTCCCATGGGCAGGCAGGCGTATCTACACCAGGAGATTTTGTCTTCGCTAATGCCCCGTACTCACGGTCGGAATTCCAGACAGAAAAAGTTTGATGTGAGCTTTTGAACAGGAATTCCGACCGTGTGTATGCTCCATCGGACTTTTGCTGCCGGGATTCCCACCAGCAAAAGATTGAGAGCAGGTTCTCTATTTTCCAGACGGAAAAAATTAATATAGGGAAATCCGATCATCTGTATGCTTTTCCGACGCGCAAAAAAATTACGCATGCTCAAACAATTTGACGCATGCTCGGAAGCATTGAACTTCTTTTTCTCTCCTCGTCATAGTGTTGTACATCACCTTCTTAACGCTCGAAAGTTCAGAGAACTTTTGTGTAAACCGTGTGTATGCAAGCCAAGCTTGAGCGGAATTCCGTCGGAAAAACCATCCAACTTTTTTCCGACGGAAATTCCGCTTGTGTGTACAGGGTATTACTCTCTTTTTTCTTTGTATATTTCTTGTAGTGGATACCTTTTACCACTGCAGGTAAGATCTACATCTATTTAAAAATTTGATTAAACATATGGCGCCTATTTTTGGTATAACAAAAAATTAAATACTGCGCCATCTGTGAAACAATGGGTGATTTATATCTTAGGTAAATAAATCAAATAAAATTCCACTGCAAAATTCATGTGAGACACACACAATACCAAACAAAAATAAACTTAAGTTGCGCTGGTGAATGATTAATCGTCAACACTAATGACTTAGATATATGACATAAATAGATCCATGTGAAACATATGAAAAAAACGGAAAAACACTAGGTGATTGCAAAAAATACAATTGATAAATTGTGGCTGATTAGTCCTTGGCGGATAAAGACCCAAATCAATAGTCCATGTATGGTGTATCGATAAATTCATCCACGGTGACACAAGATCAAAACACCCAAGAAGAAGTGAGAAGGTAAGATAGGAAAGTGCCTCCACCTCTGCACGCACTGCCGCTTACCAGCTTTAAATGATCCCTTGTTATAGGAGATCAAATGTGCCTGTGGCTATTTACCTAGCCTCGGGTCTCTGTGCTGTGCACCAAATCTCTCGGCCTCTTCACCAATAGCTGTCCTCATATGAGTGTACGATCAATAGGTCCCCATGTAAGAACAAACGCTTGCATAGTGTAAATCCTTATATTTTATTAACGTTAAAAAGCGAAAATGCACTTACAATTCTGCTGAATAAAAAGAGGTGGAGGCACTTTCCTATTTTTGCCTATTTTTGGTATGCCACTACTTGATGGATGCAAACAGAAAACCTCTTTGGTCTGTTGTGTACTGATATTTGGAATATTGTTGTGCATTCACATTTATTAACTTATGGTCATTGTGTTTTTTTTTTTCTTATGTAGGGTTAGAACCCCTGTCATATTATTTTGTTTAATGGAGGGTTAGAGCCCCTGTCATATTCCCCCCCCCCCCCCCCGCCTTTTTTCAGGCTAGACCATTCATAATAATGAGATGTTTCAATTGTATAGATATTTGTTAACTATAAATTCCTCGATTAATTGATACATTTTTTTGATCGATCAAAATTATTTTGATCGGTACTCACCTCTCCTCCGCCGTTTCCTGGTCTTCAGGGAGTTCTGTCGGATTTCCGGTGACGTCACGGACACCGGCGGGGCTTGCCGTGTCCATCTGAAGGGCTCCTTTGCTGTGCCTTCATATCTGCATGCCGGCGGGACCTTACTATCTGCCACCCACAAGGGCTGTTACACTTCCCTCTATCACTTCCCTCTATCAACCTGGAATTCTACAGCCATCCACTGGGAGTTATGATAGTTACCTTCACGGGACATCTACATGCCGACGGACTGATGTTAACCCCTCCTCATCTGGATTCAGCAGTGGTATCGTTGTACACATTTTTATACCAGTATCATACTTAGCTACATGTTTTTATGACTGCTTTTGCTACCGTTTGGTATTACTCGCACCATTTTTACAGTTTATGTAGCTACATCGATTTTATCTCCAGTGCAATATTTATTTTGTTACCTACTTGAAGACTATAAAAGTTTTATTGCTATTCTCATTGAGCGCTGCCTTTGTGTGTTTTTTGTATCCTGCTATCCATTTTTCCAGTGGTTGGTAGCTGCACTGGGAATCAGCCTGCAAGGAGATCAGGTAAAAGTAGTTGGATCTGTATGTGCGTTTATAATTAATCATAATTAGTCGATTAATCGATTAAAAAAAAAAAAAAGATTAATCGAACACGAAAATTTTAATCAGTAACGGCCCTAATACATTTTCTGTGATATAGTTGTGTTTTGTTTTTCTTATTAGATATATTTAATCAGAGCTTTCTGTGATATTCAAGCTTCTCGGTCTTGAAGAAGCGGGCACTGCCCCGCGAAACGAGTAGACCAGCCTACTATTGATCGCATATATCTAAGCTCTATATTATGTGTATATTTTAATCGTGTGGTGTATGGTACATGTTATGATACCTTTTTAATATATATTTTGAAATAAAAATAAAAAAATGTTTACAAAACAATTTAGTGCTTACTGGGCTCTCATGGGCATATTTAAAGTCTGGTTACCCTTCTGTTTGTTTTTCTTTATGTAGTTTACAGGTTATTTGAAGGAGGATGAGGTGTGCTTTGGCCTTTTTGCCTTGGTGGCAATTTGGCCATTTATGTTACTTAAGTGGAGGAGACTTTGATCAAATTTATAGGAGTAATTGAAGATCATTTTTGACTATTGGCTCATTAGGCTTTCCTTTCTAAAACAGATGCGTGGCTATTGGATGATATATATAATTTTTTGTTTAAGCTAACATTTTTTGCACTGCTGGATATATTATGTATGGATGACTTGTGTAGCGGGGTCCTCAAATTGATGGGATACACCTGGGCAATAGTGTGACCCAGGTGTATAATTGTGTTAGGATTCAGACCCCTTTTTGTTTCGTGGAGGATTGGAGGATGTAATATTCTCCTTTGCCTGTGGGTGGCGAGGTACCCACAGGCTTCAGGTGGAATCATCTTCGCAGTGCTCCCTGGTTTGTCCCTTCCTGGAGATGGTATGGCTGGGGCGGGGAACCCGCCGGGCCGTTGATGGGAGGAGATAAAAGGGGGAGACGCCCTTGCCACGAGGTCTTTGCGGAGAAGGAGGTCCTCGGAGGAGGAGGGTTGCGGTCTGCACCCAGGGCCCTTAGGCCTGGGTGCTGAAGATCCAGGAGTCTGGTCCAGGTGCCCATGGCCTGGTCCGGAGTCACGTTGGCGTCCATCCCAGGCACCTTCAGCCTGGGGTGAGGTACTATCGAGGAGGCCTGGGGCCCAGTACCTTCGACTGGGTCCCGCTAGGGTGGACTGTCCGAGGGTCCCTGAGCGGAGGGACTCGTACCTGAGGTGAGGAGGCCAGAGAGGTTACCCACTGGAGACCCGGAGCAGCACCAACCCGGTGACAGTGGGCCTCTGGGAACTCTCTTGGGGGGACACATCCCCCTGATAGGGGCCACAGCGCATCGAAGAGGGCTCCATCGCTGTTCATAGGGGTTGCTGGAAGAGACCCCATCTTTCCTGTTCTGTAACAGCCGGATTGGCTTAGGCGCCGCTGGTCATAGTACAGTGGCATAGAACTGAAACTTTAGGAAGTGCCTTGATCTGCTCGGCCCACCGTTGGCAAAGTTATAGGTCCCAACCAGTTTGCTGCAAAAGAACTGTTTATTGTGAGTGTCAAATAAACAAGTGTTGGACCTTTCTCCGGTGTGTGAACTCCAGTTACTGGAAGCAAAGGGGAGGCTGGTGAGCTTGCAATTACAGACTCAGTGCATTCACAGAACACACCGGCCCGAGGAAACATCAGGAAGTGGCCTTCACCTCCCTACTACAATGGGGAGGACATGGGCCGTGGCGCATCTCACTCTCACAACCCAGGAACCCCTAGACATGAGTTGGCGTGTAACCGATAAAGATGGAGAGAGAGTGAGGCCGCTACACTTGGATACAACATACAAGGTTAAAGCAGACCTTCCCACCCCCCACTTCCCTTTAAAAACTGCCAACACTGTAGCTAAACTAGTGGACAAGTGTGCAACTTCCTGTTTATATGTAAGCAATTTTTTACTGCTTCAGATCTGCCTGTGCTACCATGCTGCCACATAATTGGTGGTTGATAGTGCATGTGTTATGAAGTGCATGACGTCATGGGTCCCATTTCACGCATTTGCTATATATTACATTCATCTGCTGAAGAAAAAAACAATCTCTCATTAATTTTATGTTGTATGGAGTATGCGTGACTTTATGCACTTTGACTCTGTATGTGTAGATTGATAATACTGCAAGATTCTCAGTTTAGGAACAAGTTGTCCCTGAAGGCAGTGGTGATGTTGCCTTATGCCCCGTACACACGGTCGGATTTTCCGACAAGAAAAGTCCGATGTGAGCTTTTGGTCGGAAATTCTGACCGTGTGTAGGCTCCATCAGACTTTTCCTGTCAGAATTTCCGCCAACAAAAATTTTCAGACGGTAAAAATTCCGATCGGAAATTCCGATCGTCTGTAGCAATTCCTGATGCGCAAAATTCCGACGCATCGGAAACAAATCGACGCATGCTCGGAAGCATTGAACTTAATTTTTTCGGCTCGTCGTAGTGTTGTACGTCACCGCGTTCTTGACAGTCGAAAGTTCAGAGAACTTTTGTGTGACCGTGTTTATGCAAGCCAAGCTTGAGCGGAATTCCGTCTGAAAAAACATCCAAGTGTAGCGGGTGTTTGAATTTAGGGGAGGCATCTGGGTGGTAGTGTAACCCAGATGCATTGATTGTCAGGGAATCTGAGACCCTTTTGTGGTTCTTGGAGGACTCTGGTGGTGTGAGGTTCCCTGCGGCCTGCAGGTGGCGCTGTCGCCTTGGCCGGAGTTGAACACTCACCGCAAGACTGCTTCCCTTTTTGTCCTTTCCTGGCGCTGGTACAGCGGGGTGGGGAACCCGCTGTGACGCAAATGGGGAGGAGATAAAAGGGGCGGACGCCCTGACCTCGGGGTTCAGAGTCGGAGGACGCAGCCGCGCCCAGGCACCTTCAGCCTGGGTGTTGGCGTTCCGGAGTTCCGGGCCTAGGTGCCCTTGACCTGGCCGAAGCGGGAGATGGAGTCCACCTCAGGCACCTTTAGCCTGGGGTGAGGTACTATGGCGGAGGCCTGGAGCTCAGTACCTTCGACTGAGTTCCGCGAGGGTGGAGGAATCCGAGGGGGCCCTAACTCCCTGGGTGCCCGTGTCTGAGACGAGGAGGCCGGTGAGCGGAACTTCTCCGGAGAGTCCAGCGCAGCATTGCTGGTGACGGAGAGGCCTCCGGTAACTGTCTTGGACGGATGTCCTTCCCCTGATAGGGGCTACGTTAGCGAAGGTAATCCATGTTCTTGTTCTATATAGTCAGTGGCAGTGACTATTCGCCACTGGTGACACCACAGTGGTTAGCTCTATCTAAAAGAATTGTGCCTTGGCCTGAAGTGTTATATGGGTCTCAACCTGTCTGTGCTGTATGACTATTTGTTGAGAGGAATAAATACGAGTTGGACCCTTTCAGTGTGTGGAATTCTGGTTATTAGGAGCAAAGGGGAGTCAATCCGAGGAGAGGATTTGACTCTGGGACACATACACAAAGCCCGATAGTTCTGGCCTTTACCTCTACGCATTGAAGGAGATGGGCCGTGGTGTATCTCATCCCTTCCCCCGGTGTTAACCCCTAGACGAGACAGACAAGCCGTGAATGAGAAGGGGTGAGAGGGGTGAGGTCGCTACACAAGGTTTTTCCAACGGAAAATCCGATCGTGTGTACGAGGCATTAGAAGAACAAGGAAGTGAGAAAAAAATAAAGGTAAGTAAAAACAAAAAATATTTTTTTTAAAGGAAAGGTCTGTTCGATTATTTCACAACCTGTATGCAAAAGCAGTATGCTGATGTGAACTTTTGTTAAAGTAAGAGTTAGGATTATGCTTGATTATCCCCCCTTCCTGACCAGGCAATTTTTTGCGATACGGCACTTTATTACTTTAACAATTGCACAGTTGACAATTGCACAGTTGGACCCATCAGGACCATCGGCGAAGCGACCACCAGCTTACTTTCATATGGAGTGCAGATACGCCTCGTCTGGATCTTGGGCCACTCTTACGTTTTTTTGGGGGGGCCAGGCGAGCGGATGTTAGGCCGGATGGCAGGCAGCTAGGTATTTCCAGGAGGGAGGCGTGTGTCCGCTGGTTGGGGGTACCGGGGATGATGTGGAGCAGGGTCGTGCCTGAGATGCATTACTTTGCACGCCTTGACAGGCCACCGGACATTCTGGTACTCCATGTTGGTGGGAACGATCTGGGGGTTTGTTCCAGTAGTGAGCTCATTTGGGAGGTAAAATTTGATTTCCTGCGGCTCCGTACAGCCTTCCCGGATATGCTGGTCTTGTGGTCCGACATGGTGGCTCGGACGACTTGGTGTATTGCACGGTCGGTAGCTAGAATTTAGAATTGGAATTGGATACCGGGCTGTACCTAAGTGGGAATGGGGTCCATTTATCTGCGGTGGGTATTGATTTGTGGTCCCTGGGGTTACAGAATGGAATTCAACGTGCATTGGGGGTGTGGAGGGGCCCTCAAGGGTAAGGTGTCACCCTGGTGGGCGGTGGCGGTGGTTGGTCTTTTGACGGTGGAAGAAAATATGGTAGTGATGGAAGTGTGGGGGACTCATCGGTGGTATGTACCCCTTTGGTGTATTCCAGTTAACTAAGTTTAGCTGGAATATGGTAATGGTTGCACTGCGGGTGTGGGTTGTCTCTGAGCTGGTGTGGGTTGTCTCTGAGCTGGTGTGTCACAGCTAGAGGCCTAGCATGGTAAATGGTCCCGCAGTGTTACAAGTGGAACAATTTTGAATTCTGGGTGCTGTCAAAGACCAACAGGCTGAGGACTGTTAGTTGTGTTTCAGACGTTGATGGAAAAATAATGTGAATTGTTAATAAGTTGTTTTTGTTAATAAAAAGGCTGCTATGGCCATTTGTACTCCAGTTCATGTGTGATCTCATTAATTTAGGTAATATCAAGGGGTATGGTGAGAACTTATGGTTGGGCAGACACCAAAGAAGGTGGGACATCTGATCTACACTGGTCAAAGAGGGATGTCACTAGGAAAGCCAGCCCCAGGAGCTGAAGGGGGACCCAGAACCTCAACAAACTGAGAAGTCAGAGATAGTGAAAGAAGGTCATGGTTACATGGGTACAGGAATCAACGGTGTACCCATAGATACTACCGGGATCTCATGACAGATTATCCTCCAAAGAAAACAGAGCAAAAACCTGTGGTTAAGAAGCAGCAAAAGCTGTGCATCCCAATCCTGACTAGCCACTAAAAGTGAAATAAAATACCAAACTTTGGGTTGTCCGCAGAACAGAAATAGAGGGGAAATCTTCCAATGGGGGCACTAGTTCTGGTGACACCCTCGTGAAAGGGATTTCGTCTTCCTTTCTGTTTTGGCTTTGGACAAGAAGTGAGGGTAAATTTCCCCAGTGGGACAGTTGTTAGCGGGGCTTACTTGCCCTACACGTGGGGGTACCTTTCACACAGAGGATCTCCGTAACGTGGGTTCGGGCTATAGAAAACCGACCACTAGGGAGGGAGCCAGACAACGACCCCCTCGCTACCTGAGGACCTGCCACCTTAAAAGGTACAATGCCTGACGACTGGTCGCTTGGTGTCTTGAAACTGCCTGGTTACTCTTAGTAACTACATTCCTTCTCCTTGTCTTGCCAAGTTATCCCTTTGGTAACAGTTTTACTTTAAAGCCCTTTATGCATTACAGACCCTGGTTCTTTAGATACGCCAAAACCAAAATGTACTTCTTTAAAAAACTTCAGACCAGGCTCAAAACAGTGTAACTTTACTGGTGAAACTTCAACATTACAGCCTAATATGAACAAGTCCCTAACTCTAACTACAGTTGTGTGGCTGCCCAGGCATACCTCCATGAGGTGATAGTCCATGCTGGTATTCTCCATTGCTTGGATGTTCTCCCAGTTCCTTCAGCAGACTGCAAAGAGCAGCAGTCCCATTACCCTGAGCCGATAGCAGGAAAAGAATCGACCAAGAGCCCTACACCTCAGCCTTCCCCCTTTTTATTCTATAGGTGGACTGGCTGGGACCAGAAAGCCTGGGAAATGAGCACACACAATTTTAACCTTTTGCCCTAGCCTGGGCCAGCTGCTAACTCACTGAACCAGCATTACCACAACCTACTTACGCACAGATGGCATAAAAGAAACTGTCAGGGGTTATAACCCTCTTGTCAGCGGGATACGCACCTGATCAGCGAGTCCGTTGGAGCAGAGAGAGGTCACCCGTACGGATCCGACTCACGGGCCCCTGGTAGTGCAGACAGGAGGCACGGGAGTGCGGAAGGGTAAGAGGGCCTGAGATCGGTTCCAAGAGAGCGGCTCCGGATCCTGGGTTCAGGAGGGTAGCTGTCATGGAAACCCTGTCAGGAACAGACGCCCTGGACTTCCTGGTTCCTGCCCCCGCAGGTGACGCCCGAAGGGCTATTTAAACTCCTCACTTGCAGACAGTCCCTGCTGTCTGCTCTACAGCGTTTATCCCAAGTGACCTGATCTGCCTTGTTTACCTGTATCTGACCCGGCTTCCTGTGACCCTCCTGCTATCTGCCTGTACCTGACCATCGGCCTGTTTTCTGACTTCGGTATTGCCTGATCCTTTTGTGCCTCGCTGCCTGCCAGTTTACCCGACCCCGGCTTGTCTGACGATCCTGCCTGACCTTGGCTCTTGTTCACCTGCTGCTGCCTAGTGGTTCCAGTTTACCTGCTGTGCCTCCTGGTCCGGGTCATCTGCTGAGTTCCTGGTTCCTGTCTGCTCATCTGCTGGTTCCTGTCTGCTCATCTGCTGGTTCCTGTCTGCTCATCTGCTGGTTCCTGTTCACCTGCTGCTGCCTAGTGGTTCCAGTTTACCTGCTGTGCCTCCCGGTCCGGGTCATCTGCTGAGTTCCTGGTTCCTGTCTGCTCATCTGCTGGTTCCTGTCTGCTCATCTGCTGGTTCCTGTTCACCTGCTGCTGCCCAGTGGTTCCAGTCTACCTGCTGTGCCTCCCGGTCCGGGTCATCTGCTGAGTTCCTGGTTCCTGCCTCCTCACCTGCTGGTTCCTGATCACCTGCGGTAGTTCTTGATCCTGCCAGGCACTCGTACCCCTTCCACCTCCGTGCTTCCTGTTATATCACCAGGGGCCGCCGGTGGGAGCCGTAAGGGAGGCCTCCCTCTGCTAACCGGGCTCGTCACCGTCAGGTACGTGACAGTAGCTAGCCAGGCAGGCTGCAGGTAGGTAGGCAGGCAGGTATATAGAGCAGCATAGCGGGGCAGAAGCAGAAGGGGCGGTCAGACAGGCAGGGTTCGGCAACGTTCAGGCAATGAGGCACAGCGGGGTAGGCAGGTTCAGGGTCAAAGACAGGCCGCGGTCGGGTGCAGGCGGATAGCAAGGAAAGTCCAGTAACAAGCCGGGTGGTCAGAAGGTCGGATTTCAGGCGAACAACAGGAGCAGGATACACAGGGGACTGCAGATCAGACAGCACCGGTCTGAAGTGTTCCAGGGGTTTAAATAAGCAAACCGGCGTGCGCCCGCGATCCAGGAAGTGTACCAGCGCGGACGGAAACATGCCAAACCACAGCGCGCATCGGCGCACGCGAACGCACACCGAAGCGACCACCGACGCGCCCGGCAAGGTATGTACACTGACAGTGCCCCCCCCTTTAGGGCAGCCTCCGGATGCCCAATTGAGCGATCTTCGTGGCGTGAGACCTCCTGAAAGCTTGCATGAGTTCCTCCGCATGTATGCCGTTTTCGGGTTCCCAAGAGTTATCTTCTGGGCCGTAACCCCTCCACTTAATCAGATATTGTACCTGGTTGTGTCTCTTCCTACAGTCCAGGATTGCCTCTACCTCAAACTCCTCCTCGCCGTCAATCAGAACAGGTTCCGGTGGGCCAATGTTACGGCCAGCGAAGGGGTTAGGGACAACCGGCTTTAACAGGGTCACATGAAAGACTGGATGGACCTTCAGGGAATTAGGTAGGTCAAGCTCATATGCTACATTGTTGATCCTCCTTTTTACCGAGAAAGGTCCCATGAACTTAGGGCCCAATTTCCTGGACGGGCAGGCCATCTTTAGGTTAATTGTGGATAACCACACCTGGTTGCCAGGCTCCAGAATGAGTTCCCCTCTCCTTTTCCTATCAAACATCCTCTTGTTGTACTCCTGGGTCTTGGACATGGTCTCCTGTAGAAGTTTGTTATTGGAGAAGAAGAAATCCATTGTTTCGGACACCGCAGGGACAGTGCATTCGGGTATGGTACTTGGCAAGAAAGAGGGATGGAATCCATAGTTGGCAAAGAATGGGGTTTGCTTAGTGGCAGAGTGCAGGGAGTTGTTGTAAGCAAATTCAGCAATGGGGAGTAGGGAGGCCCAATCATCCTGGGAAAAGGAGGAAAAACAACGGAGGTACTGCTCTAATGTTTGGTTTGTCCTCTCAGTTTGGCCATTCGTCTGGGGGTGGTATGCCGAAGAGAATGCCAACTTGATTTCCAGGGAATCACAAAGAGCCTTCCAAAATCTGGAGGTGAACTGGGCGCCTCGGTCTGAGACAATACTTGCCGGAACTCCATGGAGCCTCACTATTTCCCTGACAAAAACCCTCGCCGTTTCCATGGCGGAAGGTGTACCTTTCATGGGCAAAAAATGAGCCATCTTGGACAGCCTGTCAACGACAACGAAGACCGTGGAGAACCCTTCGGACAGAGGGAGCTCCACTATGAAGTCCATCGACACCATCTTCCAGGGTCTTTCAGGGACAGGTAGAGGTTTTAATAGACCCCAGGCCCTCATCCGGCTATTCTTGTTCCGGGAGCAGGTGTTGCATGAGTCCACGTATCTCTTGCAGTCACTACCCAGCTGCGGCCACCAGAACGTGCGCTTGATGAGCTCGGCCATTTTCAAGGTACCGAAATGTCCGGCCAACTTGTGGTCATGGCAAAGCTCCAGAACAGCTATCCGAAGACCCTCAGGGACCAGAATTTTGCCCTCGTGCCTGATCAGACCATCTTGTGCCCTGACACAGTCCTCCGGAAGAGAGGTCAAGCCAGCAGACGCCCGCTTAATACGGGGCATGAGGTCTTCTTGAAGCAGCAGGAAGTTCCCGGCAGGGAGGATGGTGTCAACAGGTAAGTTCTCTTCAGGAGCGCTGAACATTCGGGAAAGTGCGTCCGGTTTAATGTTTTTTGAGCCAGGCCTGTAGGTGATGTGGAACAAAAACCTTGAGAAAAAAAGTGCCCACCTTGCCTGCCTTGGCTTCAACCTCTTGGCTGTTCTCAGGTACTCGAGGTTCTTGCGGTCCGTGTAGACCAAAATGGGGTGTGCCGCCCCCTCGAGCAGGTAACGCCATTCTTCTAATGCGGCCTTGATAGCCAGGAGTTCCCGGTCAGTGCGGTCACCCACGTCATAGTTACGTTCCGCCGTGGAAAGCTTGCGCGAGAAGGCCACTGGAAAAAGTAAGGCTTTAGCCCCCTGACGCTGGGATAGCACAGCCCCCACTGCATTTTCGGACGCGTCCACTTCCAGGATGAAAGGTAATGCGGGGTCAGGGTGCTTCAAGATGGAGGCAGAGACAAATATTTCCTTCAGTTTGTCAAAGGCAGCTTGGGCTCTAGGGGACCAGTAGAAGCGGTTTCCTTGTTTGGTCAGTTCGGTAAGGGGGGCGACAATTGCAGAGAAACTTCTGATGAACTTCCGGTAGAAGTTGGAAAATCCGATGAAGCGCTGGACCCCTTTTTTATCTGTGGGGGCAGGCCAGTCCAGGATAGCCGACACCTTCTGAGGGTCCATTTTAATGCCCTCAATTGAAATGATCAGACCGAGAAACTGGATGCTTTGCCGCTCGAACTCACATTTCTCTGGCTTGGCGTAAAGCCCATGTCGTCTGAGCCGAACAAGGACATTCCGGACATGCCTGCGATGGTCGTCTACAGAGGAGGAGAATATTAAGATATCGTCCAGGTATACTATGACGTACAAGTCCAGGTAATCACGGAAGATGTCATTGACAAAATGTTGAAAGGTAGCCGGCGCGTTACACAGTCCGAACGACATAACTAGGTACTCGTAGTGCCCGAACCGTGTGCGGAAGGCTGTCTTCCACTCATCCCCCTCTCGAATGCGGATCAGGTTGTACGCTCCTCGGAGGTCAAGCTTGGTGAATATGACCGCCGTTCCCAGCCTCTGGAACAGTTCCGGCACGAGAGGTAAGGGATAACGGTTTTTAATGGTGATCTTGTTCAACTGCCGATAATCAATACAGGGGCGTAGGGAATGGTCCTTTTTTTCAACGAAAAAGATGCCCGCACCTGCAGGTGAGGTGGACGGGCGGATGAACCCTTTCTTTAGGTTGTCGTCAATGTAGACTTTCAGGGTGCCCAATTCCTGCTCAGTCAACGGGAAGATCCTCCCAAAAGGTACTTCGGTCCCAGGCAAAAGTTCTATAGGGCAATCATATGGTCTGTGAGGAGGAAGGGTTTCTGCTCCCTTCTTACTGAACACGTCCAGAAAATCATGGTAGGGCTCAGGGATGGTTTTCTGAAGGTCAGGGTCTGTGCCCAGACAGAGCAGGTGAGGGTGGTCGGTAGAGGCTTGTTGCAGGCAGTGTTGCAGGCAATAATATGAGAGGAATTTAACTCTCCCTGTAGCCCAGTCAATGTTGGGGTTATGGGCTTGCAGCCAGGGCATCCCCAGAATGACGGGGAATAGCGGAGAGGAGATGGCATCCAGACTTAGGAACTCCTGATGGTGGGTTGCCACCGAGGCCATCAAAGGGACGGTTTCCTGAGTGACGGGGCCGGATTTGATAATAGAGCCGTCAGCGGGATGTACTGCAAGTCCCCGGGATTTCGGCCGCAGGGGAATGTGATGACTGGCAGCAAATGTCAAATCGATAAAGCAGCTGCATGCCCCCGAATCAATTATGGCGGGTACTAGGATTGCGGAAGTCCTTCCGAGGGGCTGTAAAGAAATGGAGAGAGCCAAGTGAGAAGTTGGGTTAGGCAACAAAGAGGCACAAGTAGAAGAGACAGGCAGGCACTTACGCATCTTAGCCGGACAGGATCTCACGTAGTGTCCCGGTTCGCCACAGTACATGCACAGATTGTTACTACGCCTATGCTGTCGTTCTTCGGGAGAGAGCGATGGGCGCAGTAAGCCCAGTTGCATGGGTTCTGGGTCATCTAACGCCGGAGACGGGGGTGCCGGAGGTGCAAGACGGGCCGGGTTTGAGACCTTGGGGAGCAACCAGGTGGGTTGGAACTGACTGGAGGTCCTCTCGGAGCGACGCTCTCTCAGGCGCCGGTCGATCTGAATTGCCAGATCTATTAACTTGTCCAGGGTTTGAGGAACTCTGACACGTGCTAGCTCGTCCTTGAGCTGATCCGACAGGCCCATCCGGAATTGGTAGCGCAAAGCAGCGTCATTCCACTCTGTGTCAGAGCTCCAACGTTTGAATTCTGCCGCATAGTCCTCGGCCGCTCTGCGACCTTGCAGGAGAGAGTGAAGAACAGATTCTGCAGTAGCCGCTTGTTGCGGATCCTCATAGAGTTGAGACATCGCGGCAAAGAACGTGGCAAGGGTCTCCAAGGAGGCATCTTTCTGCTCTAGAAGGCGGTGAGCCCAGGCCTGCGGCTCGTCGGTCAGTAGGGAGATGACGAAGCCCACTTTGGTTGCTTCCAGGGAAAAGGTGCGGGGTTGTAGGGCGAAGAAAAGCTCGCAAGCGTTGCGGAACGCTCGGTATTTGCTGCGATTGCCCGCAAACTTCTCAGGTGTAGGGACCCTGGGTTCCGGAGGAAGCATGACGACAGAGGGTGTAGCCGGATATCCCGTGGATGTGGTGCCTTGCGAGCTGGCAGGCGAGGACAGGACTTGAACTCTTTCCTCCAACCTGGTATAGCCGGCTTGGAGGTCTTTCACGGCTTGTGTCAGCCCGTTCAGGTGTCGGCATAATTCCTCCATGGGATCCCTCCCCTGCTCGGACTCGGACATGGCTGTCTGATACTGTCAGCGGGATACGCACCTGATCAGCGAGTCCGTTGGAGCAGAGAGAGGTCACCCGTACGGATCCGACTCACGGGCCCCTGGTAGTGCAGACAGGAGGCACGGGAGTGCGGAAGGGTAAGAGGGCCTGAGATCGGTTCCAAGAGAGCGGCTCCGGATCCTGGGTTCAGGAGGATAGCTAGCCAGGCAGGCTGCAGGCAGGTAGGTAGGCAGGCAGGTATATAGAGCAGCGTAGCGGGGCAGAAGCAGAAGGGGCGGTCAGACAGGCAGGGTTCGGCAACGTTCAGGCAATGAGGCACAGCGGGGTAGGCAGGTTCAGGGTCAAAGACAGGCCGAGGTCGGGTGCAGGCGGATAGCAAGGAAAGTCCAGTAACAAGCCGGGTGGTCAGAAGGTCGGATTTCAGGCGAACAACAGGAGCAGGATACACAGGGGACTGCAGATCAGACAGCACCGGTCTGAAGTGTTCCAGGGGTTTAAATAAGCAAACCGGCGTGCGCTGGCGCGCGCACGGCGCACGCCCGCAATGCGCGCACATGCACCCGCACGCAGCGGCGCGCACAGGCACGCGCGCCCGCGATCCAGGAAGTGTACCAGCGCGGACGGAAACATGCCAAACCACAGCGCGCATCGGCGCACGCGAACGCACACCGAAGCGACCACCGACGCGCCCGGCAAGGTATGTACACTGACACCTCTGTTACTTTATTCATAATGCAAAAAGCTTTGCTTTTAGTTTTACTTTAAAAGATAAGTTCACTTTTTTTTCTAAATTTCAGCTCCCCTGTGTACCAATATAGGATTATAGTACTTCTTTTGCAGAAAAGAAAAAGCTTTATATTTATACTACACAGCCCTCAAGGCAGTATCAGTGCTTGTTGTATATAAAAAAAAAAATCTTCATTACTTCCTGGACAGACCTTGGGACGCGAAAACTGTTAAGACACAGGAAGGACTTCACCAGCTGACCTCATTAGCACACACCCTGCACCTGCCCTCCCCTTCCAGGAGATGGCTTCTACCCACCTCCCCATGTGCATGGTTTTTCCAATGCAATCAGTGATCACCATTCTCATTAGATACACAGACATCATTTTTTTTTCTACCTTACATTCATCTTGCATAGATCACTCATTTGGCAGAGTGTGCAGGAGCTGAACAATCAGATAACAGACCATGTGGATCAGAGCTATAGAATTGAAAATAGGAGAAGAGTGTCCTGAGTTCTATAAAGCTCACCATACACTGTACAATCTGATGATACAGAGTGATTGGATAGATAGGTGTGTCCTCCTATAATGTAGTTTTGGTAAATCTATAGGAGATTGTACCGAGACTGTACAATCAATCAGATTGTATAGTGTATGGCCACCTTTATACATCTAAAATGAACTAGTTGCACTTTAGGTGTCATTAATTGTTAACGACACCAAACGCATAAGCAAACACACATTTTGACATGTGAAAAAAAACAAGTGACAAACGCAGCAAAATGCACAGTAAAAAATGTGCAACCTGCATCACGCCAAAATGTCCCATTAGCTACTTTGCCACATGTAGCACAGCCCATTGAAATCAAATGCCTGCCCAATGCGTGTCCCTGGAAAAACGAGCTGTGCGCTCCCACTATGCTAGGTGTGAATGAGGCCTGATACTGAAAATGGTTTGTTTACCAGAACAAGAACGCTCCATTCACATCTGTGCATTTCCAAACACAAGGCAAACCACACAGAAAATGTGTGCTTTGCCTTGTGTGTCTGAAACACGCTGCAAACACACAAAAAAACACGGTAAAAAATGCACAACACTCCAATCTAAAAAAAGTTCTGGCGTTTCTTTGGGGTAATTGTGTGTAGGGCAGCCCATTCAAGTGAATGGGCTGCCCTTTGTGTGATGAGGAAAAACGCTCCAAAATGCCCCCCAAAAAAACGCATTCAGGAATGTGAGTTCCTGCTATGCAGAGATGAGAATGGGGCCTGACAGCTGAATGTCCCCACCCACTTCTCATATGTATTTGTATAAAGCTGTCCATACACTATGAAATCCGATTGTACAATCTCTGCACAATTTCCTTTGGAATCGGAGGACGCACCTGAACAATCTATTAAATTTGTATCAAATCAGACAGGTCCTTGCACTACATAGCTGATGTATATCTAAAGGGGATTGTACAATCAAATTGTACAGAAAATGGGTGGAAGGTGATATAGTAATGAGAGAGGTGTGGTCCAAAGTGGTGAACACACCCTATCATGCCCTTTTCTGTGATGCAGCAAGATTATGCATTCTGGGATTCAAAGCTTCCTGGATGTCTCATGATTTACAATTGATGTGAGCAAAAAAAAAAAATTCCAAAACATATGAAATTTCAAAGCTTCCGTGAATGAGGTAAGTGAGATAAGCACATTACGATAATTGGGCCAGAAATAACAATAGAAAACGCTTCTATTTATTATGGAAAAATATTAAATTAGCCTTTAAAGTGGATGTAAACCTGGAATGTTTTTTTAAATTAAGGCTTGCACCTTGTACAGTATAGGATTTCATGTCATCTGTGCCCAGTCTTGCCAGGAAGAGTTAATCCAGCTCTGAGCAGTCCTCTTATCTTTTAACAGTAAGATAATAACTGACACACAGAGAAATAGTAGTCAGTTCTTCCCCCTTGCTGTGAGTGACAGGTGATTTTCATATCTCATGTACAAGCCTGAGAGACATTGTACTTCAGATCCCCTCCTCCTTTCTTCTCCAGCTCTCCCAGGATTGACTGCTCCACACGTCAACATGATTGGGCATGCTAAAGTCATGTGGTGACTTTTATGAGTTTTGACTGGATGTTAGTGATCATAGCAGAAGTTCAGTGTAAGAAATACACAGGAGAAAATTCATGTTGACAAGGGGAGTGTAGAGGTGGGCGGGAAGTCTACTGACATCACAACTCCACCCACCAAGCTACGGACAACAGACCCACCCACAGAATCTGCAGTTTTTCGGGTCTCATAACAGACAGGGGGGAGACATTTGACAGGTAAGGATACATGCAGGAGGCATGTATATCCTTATAGATAACCATTATGGCAGTAGTTTGGAAAGGATGAGAGTGGGTTTACATCCACTGTAAAGGAGTTGTAAAGGCAAAAGGTTTTTTATCTTAATGCATTCTATACAGCCGCCCCAGCAACCCCTAATTGTAAGTACCTGAGCCTCATCTCTAGCCAGCGATGTCCACGGAGGCCTCGGCCGTCCATGACTCTGCTTCCTGATTGGCTGAGACATAGCAGTGGCGTCATTGGCTCCTGCTGCTGTCAATCAAAGTCAGTTAACCAATCAGGAGAGAGAGGGGGTGGGGCAGAACCGGGGCTCTGTCTGAATTGAAACACAGAGCTGCAGCTCGGCTCAGGTGCCCCAATAGCAAGCTGCTTACTGTGGGGGCACTCGACAGGAGGGAGGAGCCAGGAGAGCTAAAGAGGGAACCGAGTAGAGGAAGATCTGGGCTGCTCTGTGCAAAACCATTTCACAGAGCAGGTAAGTATAACATGTTTGTTATTTTTATAGAAAAAAAAAACTAGACTTTACAGGCTGGTTTCTAGGAGTCGATCCAGATAGCGGGAGTGCCATTTATACATTGTTCAAGATAAGTGAACTTTGCAGAATTTTTTGATAACCATCTGAAATTGGTACATGGATAATAAGCAATTAAAAATGATGGCGGTCCTTATTGTTTAACCTTCAAAACTACCTGAAGTGGCTTTCCCATGGATCTCCAAGGTCCTGTAGTCAGACATTGCGTGACACAGGTATTTTTTCTAATACGCTGTAGAACAGGGATATGCAATTAGCGGACCTCCAGCTGTTGCAGAACTACAAGTCCCATCAGGCATAGCAAGACTCTGACAACCACAAGCATGACACCCAGGGGCAGAGGCATGATGGGACTTGTAGTTTTGCAACAGCTGGAGGTCCGCTATTTGCATATCCCTGCTGTAGGATCTGTACATATTGTAAAAAAAAAAAAAACGAATGCAGCCCCACATCTAAAGCCTCATACAAACTAGTATTTATTTTTTTTGTTCAACCCAGCAGGACTGAATGAAAAAAAATCTGACAGCTCAGGAGAAGTCGCTGTACCAACTATGCGATGTTAGTACAGCGATCTTCCCTGCTGTGCTATTGTGTTCTGACAGGGAGGTGACCCCCCCGCCAGAATATTCTGGTCAGCCCTCTCAGCCATTGGCTAAGAGCACTGATCGGGCGTCAGACCTTTTTCGGTCATGCCCCAACAGACGGCGTCTGTTGGACCGGCTGCAGTACACACGGGCTGAATGCCGTCCAACATTTGGCCTTTGTGTAATAGGCTTAAGGATCGGTAAGCTGCAATATATTCAATTTTTGTTCTTAAATTTAGATATCCTTTAAGGTCCCTTTTACACAGGGGGTCCGATCGAGTCTACTTGTCTGTTTTTCAAGCGGACCCTGCATTCTCTATGGATCTATAGATGTAAACAGACTTGTGTCCGTTTAAGCCTGCCTACCTTCAAACCGACCTAATCCGGCAAAAACAAATGAAAGGGGATCTGAGGGTAGTTGGTTGTAAATGGACAGCCGGTCTGTTTGCATCCGACTGCCCAAAAATCAGAGTGGGCTGTGTCCGTGCCGGCTCTACATAAGGGGAGCAGACACGGACCTGTAATCCACCTGCTCTGCTCAGCTTAGTAGGGGATCAGGTCCCCTGCTGAGAAAAACAGATCTGGCACGTGTGAAAGGGGCCAAAGTGTGATTCCCAGGATTTCCATGTTAAAACTGACATTCCATGGCAAGAGAAAGACCCCTATCCCCCCCCCAACACAAATAGCTTTATAAACATATAATAGCTTTGTAAACAAATCATTCACCCAAAAAAAAAAAAAAAAGCTTTGGCCCTGGTCTCAAATGCTTTCAGGGGGGACAGGTGACCTATCCATGCTTCTGGTAGAGCTGGAGGCTGAAGGTCTCAAGAGAACTACCGTATTTATCGGGGTGTAACACGCACAGGCATATAACACGCACCCTAACTTTAGGAGGGAAGTTTAAGAAAAAAAACTTTCCACAGCCCCCTGTGTATAACACGCAGGCACAGTTTACCCTCTATTTTCAGGGTAAACAAGTGAGTGTTATACGCGAATAAATACAGTAATTGCACAATGGCTGGAGAACATTCTTCTGGGATTTCAAGCACCTCGCTGTGCTGGGAGACACAGTGACATCAGGCGGTGCCTTCCATATATGTCAGATGCCAGGGCGGAGATAAGTTTTTTTTTTTTAAGGAAGCTCTGTTGTATTTGGTACAGTGCATGCCATTAAGTGCCTATGTGAATGAACTTTTGTTTGCTTCAAGCAGGTTTTACATTCCCGTAGGCTTGACGCAGGTCAAAAATGTGGTCAACTGCAGCTAAATGTTAACACATTTTAAGGCTACATTTAAACTTTTCCACTGGGCTGCGTTGTGGTAACACACACATTATACGAACACATGTTACACGCATTAGTACATTGGGGTGCCATTCATTTTGAATGGCACCCCAATGCACTAAGGAAATGCAGTTTCAACACAATGCATTGCAGTGCATTAAAATGCGGGGTAACAACTGAACAGTATAATAGTGCTAAAATCCTTATATACTGTTCTATCAGAAAGTTCTGATCGCATCAAGTAACAGCACACCAAATGTGGTGAGACGTAGGTAAATCCAAACCGTAATTGGATGGCATTTAGTTTGCTAAAGCATTGTGTATCATAACCAATTGCCCTTTTCTCATAAAACTTTTTGTAGCAATATGGACTATAATTGCCATAAACATCTATTCCTTGCTCTATTTTATACCATGTTATCCCTCTAGTGCCCAGCGTTATCAGACTGACCTCATATTTGTAAGCCCAACCAAAGGCATTGTGGGATTGGTAGTTCCAAGAGACGGCTGTTCCCCTGCATGACTATGCATCTGGACTTCATATCCCAGGGATCTTGGCTACCACCAGCTGGGAAGAACTATAAAAGAAACCAGAGATTCACCTTGCGCTCTCTTCCTTCAGGGCCTCGTGTGTAAAGAACTTCTCCACGCATGGAGAGTGAGGTTGCGGCCTACCACGCGGTCCACAGCATTCCTACCTGACCGAGAAGGGATCCAGCGATGCCTGCTGTTTATCGGATTTCTGATTAGCACCGTCTCTACAGTGCAGCTACCCACAATTCATGCTCCGTAACCGGGGATCATTACAAGCAGATCTGCAGCCAGAACGTCTATTTGGGAGTCGCTAGCTGGAAGGCGTTGAATCGGGCTGGTCATGGGTGAGAGGGCCATTGCCCATCTTTGAAAACCTTTCCTTTATTTCATTGGGACACTGTGCACAGACAGCTTTACCTTGGGAACACTTCACTGCACCTTCATTTGAACACTGTACATAATTCTCATCACAAGATATACTACCACTCTGTTACTACACCCTATTGGATACAATTAATGAGCTCCGACTGCTGGGGAAGACTATCAGATCTGCAACAGGGACATTCTGTCATTGCTACTTAAAGTGGTTGTAAACCCATTACAACCACTTTTACCTACAGGTAAGCCTAGATTGAGGCTTACCTGTAGGTGCTCGAAATATCTCGGTTTAGGAGATATTTACAAAAGAGATGGGCGCCGATGTCTACGGCGATGCATAGTAGCCCATTATGCTTTACCTTCGCAGGGAAACAAAGAGGAAGTAAAACCCATCAGGGTTTACTTCCTCTTTAAAGGGCCCTTACACCATCCATGTTTAGCTGCATCTCTCATTAGGATCAGAGGTTAAACAGGCCGGCCTGGGTTTCTCTTTCTAGAAGTACTGTCAGTATTGCTGCTTAACTTGTTTATCCTTTCAGGTTATGTCCAAGTGGTATTCTACTGTACATAGGTGTATATAATATTCTGTTGTTGCCTTTTATTTCAACTGACATTTCTAAAGTGGTCATTAGGCTGAGTTTTAGCTGCTATTCCAAACTCAGTTGAACCATTACCTCTTTGTACAACCACACCTTAACTGAAGTATTCCAGTAAATGTTAATAGAATATAAACACATTGAGTGTTGTCTTATTAATCAAAGGTATTGCAACGATGTCTGAACCCAGAGTGTCAGGTGGGTTGGAAGCTTCACAGGGTCATGGCGATGCAGATGAGTAGGTAAATCCAAGAAGTCCCTAGGGGGCCATGCTACATTTTTTTGTCCTTTTTTGATATGGATGGAGAAATCCTCCCTGCTGAGCTATTGTATTCTGACAGCGGGGAGACTTCTCCGCTAACAGAATACACTTATCAGCATTGCAGGCTACAACCTGCAGCGCTGATCAAGCGGCGAAAATTCAATAGGGTGGTTGATTGGTAGATCAACTTCTGTACAACCACAGGGGCCATACATGGATGGAAATTAGGCCAGTCCCTGCTGAACTAGCTGTGTTTCTATCCATGTATGGCTGACTTTAGTGCATCTGATCGCCTCCTGTCTCTTTCTGCAACTTCCTGTCTACATGCACTCACTCTAGCAACAGCTGCTCATCCTTGCACTGGCTTTGCTTCCTAAAAGTGACAACAGTGGGCTGTGTCAGTGCAATGTGTGTGTAGTCAGGGCCCACAGTAGCCTCCTTTGTGAGAGGGTGACAACGCAAAAGAGCATTTGGTAGACAGTTGTCACACTATAAAAGGAAATGCCTGAACCAGGACCTTCATGGCAGGATTACTGAGTATTATTTTAATAAAGACAGCAAATTTAAAAATGACTGACACAAATTTCAAAATTTCATTAACAAGTTTAAAATTTTATAGGATATTTTAATGATTGGATTTAGATCTAATAAATAAAAAAAATAAAAAAAGAGAAAAGCTACAAAAATCCTTGCTTTTACTATCAAATTGTAACCTGCCCGATGAAGCCACAGGGATAGAAAATGCAAACTTACTGCGATTTACTGGGTTCCCATCCGGGTAGGTTGCCAGCTGCAGGTAAACGGTCCATAGTCCCAGGAGGAGGATAGAAAGCAGCAGCAGCAGCCAAAAATGCTTCTGTAGCATCCTTACTGGGAGCGGGCGCACCCACACATTGGGCGCCCGCTTGCCTTGCGCCCGTCTGTACAGCATGGTGCTCCTTTTCTGGCCCACCATCGCCTCAAAGCAGAGGTCATCGCCTGCGTCCCATCATGGCCAACGCGGATCTCAAACCGGCCTCTCTGGAATGTTTGCGACAGGTAATGCTGTGGTGAAAGTGGCCGTGTCGCCACAGGCAGGTGTCCTGTTACCTTGCAGGAAAGGCGGAGGGCGCTCGGTGAGTGTCAGTTTTCAGGATGCTTTGCTGAGAGGTTATGAAATGCTGGTTAATTTTAAATGCAAGTTTAGGCTGAAAGGTAAAAGAGACAGACAGCTTTGTGTTCTTCTGCACGATTTCTTCCTGGTGTCACCTGTACGCCCCCACCTGTGAGACTCAGCCCTTGTTTATAGCGCCCGTCCTCTGTCACTCTCGTCTTGCTGTCACTCGCCTGTCCTTTTCTCCTCCTTCTCCCATTCTCTTCTCGCCTCTTCAACCCCCTGGTGCTTAGGCACTTTGCTCTTAGGGAGGGGTGACTCCCCTAGTTGTGGCCCCTCCCTGGCTCTTTCCGTCATTCTCCTGCTTAATGACACCGCTGTAACAGGCTTTGTAAGACATTCATACCTGGTGATGGCTGACGGCTAAGATACCTGGAGAGGAGGTCAAACATAACCACAAGGAGTCCCCTGCGCCTCGGGGTTGGCTATTCGGGTCTGCCACCTGCTATAAGTCGTCGCAATGTTTCAGTTTTCAACAATTAAAGTAACACTAAAAACTCTGCTTTTTTTTATCAATTAGCCACAGGAGAATAAGGCTGCATTCACACCTGAGCGTAATGTCTTTGAGTGTTTTTTTTTCTATTACGTTATGTGCGACTTTGGCAGGTTTTTATGTGCAATTTGCGTGTTTTTATACAGCATTTTTGAGCATTGGCATTTTTTTTATTAGCCAATAGAGAAAATTATCATCTGTTGTATCATTTGTTGCCAGGCTTTTCAGCTTTTCCATCAGCTTTTATTTTCTTTTTTTATTATTATTCATTCATCATTAATATTATTTTTTTGTTACGGTAAGGGGTTAGAGTTAATGTTAGGTTAGGGTCAGGATTAAGGTTTAGGGTTATTTATTATTAATTTTTGTTATTATTTATTCTGTTAAAACTGCTACTACTACTACTAATAATAAGAATGAATTAATAAATACATGTAAAATAAATACACAAATAAATAAAAATAATCCTAGATAAATAAATACAAAAAATTAATAGTATGCAATAATAAACAAATAACCCCTAACTCTTAAAATAATTAATAAAATAAAAATAATAAATAACTACAACACAAAATAATAAAAAAAATAATACCAATAATAATACATTGTTAATAATAATAATAATTTACATTCTTTATTATTTATTTATGATAATTTTTAGTTATTTGTGTTTTTATTTGACATTTATTTATTTGTATAGTATCACATTTTTTTTTACATTTGCGAATGAGCACAAAACCGCGCAAATGGCGCGTTTTCATTATTTCCATGCGAATAAAAATGCGCCAAAAATGTGCATATCTGCCCAATTTGAGCTACAAAAAAAGCTCCAGAACTTTTTTGAGCTTCAGGCATTTGGCTTTAGGTGACTTGGAGTTGAGATGTGAACCAACTCCATAGAGAGTAATTGATTTTTTGAGGCCTAAATTATTATTTCCAAAAGTATCCTAAAACAATTACCTGGTGTGAACCAGGGCTCAATGTCAACCACTTAAGCCTCGCACACACGGCCGAGAATCCCGTCGTAAAAAAAAACGTTGGTTTTCTCGACGAGATTCTTGTCAAGCTTGATGGGATTCTTGTCAAGCTTTCCTTGCATACACACTGTCAATTAAAAATCTCACCGTTGTAAAGCGCGGTGACGTACAACCCGTACGACGGCAGTATAAAGGGGAAGTTCGATTCCAATGGCGCCACCCCTTGGGCTGCTTTTGCTGATCTCGTGTTACCGCGTGTTAGTAAAAGTTTGGGGAGAGACAATTCACGTTTTTCAGTCTTTGTGCTTTCAGTTCGTTACAGCGTGACGAATGTGCTATCTCCATTACGAACGCTAGTTTTACCAGAAGGAGCGCTCCCGTCTCATACTTGATTCTGAGCATGCGAAGACTCGGAAAAGCATACACACACGACCGGTTTTCTCGCCGGGAAACAGGCCGACGAGAATTCCGACGAGAAAAACGAGAATCCTGACGAGAAAATAGAGAGCAGGTTCTCTATTTTTCTCGTCGAGATTCCCGGCAGTTTTTTTGACAAACCATACACGCGAACAGTCGTGTGTACGAGGCTTTAGACTTGTATCTACTGTAACACCCTTCTAAATTGCTAGGTAAATTTTAGTTTTTGGCTTTTTCTGTAATAAAAGAAGCAGTGATCGTTTGTCCTGGTCTGTTCAGGGTTTCACAGGCCGGGAGTTTGATTACTTCCCCCTGCCTCAGCGGTATCAGGGTCTGGATGGATTTTCCTAGAAGCTGATTGAAGGACCTCTCCCCACAAGGAATCTGGTCTGGAGAAGGACTGTTTTTAACTGGACAATGAAAGGAGAAGCAGCACAATGATGAGCTCATCTCTCTGTCACTCTGCTCTTTCCTCCTATCAGCATGCTCCTTGTCGGCACACAAACTAATTGGTTTCTTGTACTGTTTCTTCCTCTTATATTACAGCCCTGCTGTACACAGGACTGCAGAACGGTGATACAAGGTTTAATTCAGGTACCTTCACTGCTTGCCTTAAAAAAATACATTTAATGATGTATTAATGATTTCAGAGCCATAAAAATTTGTGTTCATTATATCTCCCCAGAGGGCAGCTAGTAGTAGTAGGGGAAGGTTAGAACATCTGTCAGCTGTTTCCCTATTGCAGATTTTCCAATCTTGTTAAATATTAATGCT
This sequence comes from Rana muscosa, assembly GCA_029206835.1. Taxonomy (NCBI): domain Eukaryota; kingdom Metazoa; phylum Chordata; class Amphibia; order Anura; family Ranidae; genus Rana; species Rana muscosa. The sequence continues at coordinate 161,538,519 of CM055118.1, forward strand.
AGAACAGGAACTGCGAACAAATCTTTCTGCTGGGTAGCAGTAAAATCTGACAGGGGTTCTAACCCTCCCCCCATTCTATCCAACGAAAAAAAAGTTTGGACATAGATAAACTTTAAAGTGATTGTAAAGGTTTGTTAATAAAAATAAAATAAAATAAACAAACATGTTATACTTACCTGCTCTGTGAGATGGTTTTGCACAGAACAGCCATAAACCTCCTCTTCTGGGGTCCCCTGCTAGCACTCTCAGCTCCTCCTCCTTTTGGAGTGCCCCCATTCCAAGCCGCATGCTACGGGGGGGGGGGGGATTCGTTTGGGTTCAATCCCGAGCCGGACTGTGTGTGTCTACAGACACACGTAGTCAGGCTCAGCCCCAACCCCCTGCTCCCTCCTCCCTCCTCTCATGATTTGACTGACCACAGCAGAAGCTAATGGCTCCCGTTGCTCTCAGCCAAGCTTTTGAGAGCAGGGAGAGGGGAGGAGAAGAACTGAAGATGGGCACAGGGCTGGATCGATAGAGTACTCAGAGAATGCATTAAAGGGGTTGTAAACCTTCGTGTTTTTTCACCTTAATGCATCCTATGCATTAGGGCGGAAAAACACCTTGCACTGTCCAGCCCCCCAGCCCCCCCCCCCCCGTTTTACTTACCTGAGCCCCGAATTTCAGTGGGCACGATCCTGCGTCGCTCTCTCCACTGCTTCTCGGCTCTTCATTGGATAGATTGATAGCAGCGCAGCCATTGGCTCCCGCTGCTGTCAATCATATCCAATGACTCGGGCGCCAGGGGGCGGGGCCGAGTCATACACTCGGCGGCTATGGATGCCGAATGTATGACACAGGATCGCGACCGCAAGGTAACCCCCCTCGTGAGAGAGCTTCCCAGAGGGGGTTAGCTATTGCGGGGAAAAGCTGCAAGAGCCGCCGTGGGACCCCAGAATAGGTGGATCGGGGCCACTCTGTGCAAAACAAACACAGTGGTGGATTACACAGCCACTAACAGAAGCCTGTGTGACAATGCAGAAGCACAATTGGAACACAGGAACAGAGCGTTGTCACCACCTATCAGGATGCCCCTGAACGAGGACATTTATGGCAGGATCACCAGGTATTATTTTTAAATAAAGTTGTAGATTTAAAAATATTGAAAATGACAATAACATATTAAAGCTATTATGGGATTTAATGGTTAGGTTTACATCTAAGCCTATCTTTCCACTCCTTCCAGAACTTAGTGGTGATGTGGATTAACCCTCACTTATAAATCTGCTGTATGACCTCCCACTATCCTCTGTGTACTGTGGTGTTCGGTCTTTCCCAGCACTGTGTATACAAGGTGTGACAATTTTTTTTCCGTACACATAGGGGAAAAACTGGTTTTTAGACGTTGAACACCTGCACACCTATTGATCTGCATCTCTCCCAGGAGGCACTGCTCTGACACGCCCAGGACCCATGTGTAGCTATATAAACAGTTATTAATCTTATGTGCGAAGCCAAGAGATGAGATCATAAAACAATCATACACTGGTACAATTAGACTAGCAACACCTATATCTATTATTGGAATAAAAAGTTGGTGCTGCGCTGATCCCAATAAATAGATAAATGCTACTCAGCTACAAATATATAAAATCTGCTGGAAAAAGACTGTGCTAAACCCAATAAGTAGTGCCAATGGGCTAAAAGAGGTTCGCTAAAAATTATTACACTCTATGCATAAAAATACAGTGTGCAAATAAGCAAAATAAATAAATAGATAAATATCCTGTGCAGCGTGCAAAGCTCTCCGTGTAAACAAAAAATAGGTGCCAACAGTCCAAACAAAACAAGGTGCAATAAACAGTCCAAGTGTGCGATCAATCCAATATGTAATCAATCCAAGTGGTGCAGTAAATAATCAGGCTGTGAGCAAACAGCAATGAATTGTTCCACTCTCTTTGCGATTAAAGGGGTCACTCTCCTTTTCGTGCAATATCACACTAAAGTGTGGGTGGCCTCTTACCTTGCGGTAAAGAGACATCCGCATATAAAATAGCCTGGAATGGCAGTACTTCCCCTGGGTTCCTAAGGATAGATCCTGTCATTGTTTCTCAGCGGCAGGGAGATTACAAGAGAAATACATTTAAAAGATTCCTTCTCTCCTACGAGCGGCGAGTTCGTCTGCTAGCGTGAGAATGTGTGCACACATTATTTATTGGGTTTAGCCTCCTTTTTCCAGCAGATTTTATATATTTGTAGCTGAGTAGCATTTATCTATTTATTGGGATCAGTGCAGCACCAACTTTTTATTCCATTTCATTGCCCATGGGCAGGGCCGCCATCAGGGGGGTACAGGCAGTACACCTGTAAGGGGCCCGGGTGGCAACCCCCCCTTTTTTTTGTAATTTTTTTTTGTAAGGGGCCCAGAGGTCCCCAGGGCCCGGATGGCAACCCCCCCCCTTTTTTTTTATAAAAAAATTGTTTATTTTTTTATTTTATTTTTATTAAAAAATATATATATTTTTATTTTTTTTTGTAAGGTGCCCAGAGGTCCCCAGGGCCCCGGATGGCAACCCCCCTTTATTTTTATAGAACATTATGTTTTATTTTTTTGTAAGGAGCCCAGAGGTCCCCAGAGGCTCGGAGGTCCCCAGGGCCCCGGGTGGCAACCCCCCTTTTTTATAGAACATTATTTTATTTTTTTTGTAAGGGTCCCAGAGGCCCGGAGGTCCCTAGGGCCCTGGATGGCAACCCCCCTTTTTTTTTTTTGTTCTTTTGTTTTGTTTTTTTGTTCGTCAGCACCCAAAGCCCCCCCGACCCCAACAATTCGCGGCGACAGCACCCCCCGGTTCTCCTCTGCTCCAGGGGGCCCATGCCTGAAGCTGTGTAAGGGACCCTAAAATTCCTGATGGCGGCCTATTTTTGGGGGAAACGGAGGAAAACTGGAGGGGGACAGTAGCATAATGGAGAGGGACAGCAGAACGGAGGGGGACAGCAGAATGGAGGGGGACACGGAGGAAAACTGGAGGGGGACAGCAGCAGAACTGCGGGGGACAGACAGCAGCAGAACGGAGGGGGAGCATGCTCACTGTAACAAAGTGTAACACTAACCTGGAAGTTTGTCAATGTCTGGCGGGCGGCAAACTCGCGGATCTCGTGGGCGGGAGGACTCGGACGAGGCTCAGTTCAGGAGAGAAGTTGAACTGTTACTGGAGAAGTCGGGCAGCTCAGAGTCGGGCTGTGCTGCTGGCAATGTACTGCAGCGGCTGCAGGAGTAGTCGGTGGTGGGGATTAAAAACATATTTTATTTATGTTATAAAGAGGTTTTTTGTAAGAATTTTTAAATATGGACAAAATAAAGTATGAGGGGGACAGCAGAACAGAGGGGGACACAGAGGAAGAATGGAGGGGGACAGCAGAACAGCGGGGGACACGGAGGAAGAACGGGGGGGGACAGCAGAACAGAGGGGGACACGGAGGAAGACAGCAGAACAGAGGGGGACACGGAGGAAGAACGAGGGGGACAGCAGAAACGGAGGGGGACACGGAGGAAGAACGGAGGGGGACAGCAGCAGAACAGAGGGGGACACGGAGGAAGAACTAAGGGGGACAGCAGAACGGAGGGGGACAGGAAGGAAGAACGGAAGGGGGACAGCAGAACAGAGGGGGACACGGAGGAAGAACGGAGGGGGACAGCAGAACAGAGGGGGACAGCAGAACGGAGGGGGACACGGAGGAAGAACGGAGGGGGACAGCAGAACTGAGGGGGACACGGAGGAAGAACGGAGGGGGACAGCAGCAGAACAGAGGGGGACAGCAGAACGGAGGGGGACACGGAGGAAGAATGGAGGGGGACAGCAGCAGAACAGAGGGGGACATGGAGGAAGATCGGAGGGGGACAGCAGAACGGAGGGGGACAGCAGAACGGAGGGGGACACGGAGGAAGAATGGAGGGGGACAGCAGCAGAACAGAGGGGGACATGGAGGAAGAACGGAGGGGGACAGCAGAACAGAGGGGGACAGCAGAACGGAGGGGGACAAGGAGGAAGAACGGAGGGGGACAGCAGAACAGAGGGGGACACGGAGGAAGAACAGAGGGGGACAGCAGCAGAACAGAGGGGGACACGGAGGAAGAACAGAGGGGGACAGCAGAACGGAGGGGGACACAGAGGAAGAACGGAGGGGGAAAGCAGCAGAACAGAGGGGGACACGGAGGAAAAACGGAGGGGGACAGCAGAACGGAGGGGGACACGGAGGAAGAACAGAGGGGGACAGCAGAACAGAGGGGGACACGTAGGAAAACTGGAGGGGAACAGCAGCAGAATGGAGGGGGACAGCAGCAGAATGGAAGGGGACAGCAGCAGAATGGAGGGGGACAAAGTGTGAGTGTAACACAGACAGTACATTGTTAACCTGTTAACCTGTCCTGGTCCTGGAAGTTTGTCAATGTCTGGCACTGACTGCAGGCAGAAAACTTGCGGACCTCGTGGGCCGGAGAAGCCTGGAGGAGAACTCGGGCGAGGCTCAGGCTGGCTGGCTGCTCAGGAGAGAAGTTAAACTGTGGCTCTGTCACTGGCGTCACTCACTCTGTGCTGGCTGGCTGGTGGCTGCTCTCTCTCGGAGGCGCACGCTGCTCTCAGCCATAGGGTGCGGGCACCGGGCAGGTGCACTGCCCACACTGACTGACTGCCGCAAGTCAGGCCTCAGCTGACATCACTGGTTGCTAGACGCGAGGCGGCCCCTAGCCTAGCAACCAGACTGGCAACCTATGTTTCATCATGTGTGAGAGTCTGAGAGATGTGTTAAACTAAAAAAGGGTGGCGGCGGACGGGCGGAGTCGGCGGAGCGGACTGGTCTGGTCACTGTTTTTTTTTTTTATTCCGGGACGTCCCGGAATGAAGCTGCCCGGGACACGGGACAAAAATCTCAAATCAGGGACAATCCCGGGCAATCCAGGACACGTGGGCACCCTAGATCCTGCCCATGGGTATGGTTTGACCCTCTCGGTGCCTGCAGTAGTTCCACTGTCCACCCCTTATTCACATTTGGTAGCGCAGGAATAATATTACTACTATATCTATTATCACCATCATTTTGAATATTTGCTTAATACAATACCACTTGTCGTTTTATGTGGATGTAATGTGTAATGGTACACCATAATACACATCCATCTGCAAGGTATGATGTGATGTTATTTAGAATTTAGGCATCACGTCGCAGCAATGCATATAATTTGTTACTGTAATGTAAAATTGTAAACGGGCCCTAATACATTCGTGCCTTAAAAAAAGTATTCGTACCCATTGAAATTTTCCACATTTTGTCATGTTACAACCAAAAACGTAAATTTATTTTATTGGGATTTTATGTGATAGACCAACACAAAGTGGCACATAATTGTGAAGAGAAAGAAAAATGATAAATGATTTTCCAAAATTTTTACAAATAAATATGTGGTGTACTTTTGTATTATGCACTTTGTAGAACCACCTTTCACTGTAATTACAGCTGCAAGTCTTTTTGGGGATGTCTCTACCAGCTTTGCACATCTAGAGTGACATTTTTGCCCATTCTTCTTTGCAAAATAGCTCAAGCTCTGTCAGATTGGATGGAGAGCGTCTGTAAACAGCAATTTTCAAGTCTTGCCACAGATTCTTAATTGGATTTAGGTCTGGACTTTGACTGGGCCATTCTAACATATGAATATGCTTTGATCCAAACTGGTCCATTGTAGCTCTGGCTCTATGTTTAGGGTCATTGTCTTGCTGGAAGGTGAACCTCCACCCCAATCTCAAGTCTTTTGCAGACCCTAATTGCCCTGTATTTGGCTCCATCCATCTTGCCATCAACTCTCACCAGCTCTATCAGGAACCTCCATGTCTAAGGTCTGGTAAGCTGCAATATATTTATGGAAAACTGAACTTTCAGTTTAAATCAGTTACATACATTAAGGCTGGGTTCACACTTGTGCGGTGCGAATTCCAGCTCTGTTTTCTCTGCAAAGAGAAAACAGAGCTGTTCAGCGGTTCGTCTGCGTTGTAGCTGCGGATTTGCTGACCTGGGAGAGGGGAGGGGGGAAGTGTAGTGAGCAGGGAGAGAATTCCTGTTCAGAACGGAACACATCTGCAAATCAGATGCGTTCCCATAGAAGATAATGTGCAGACAATTCGCACCGCAATGCCTAGAAAATGCACAAGTTTTTTGGGCAATGCGCAGTGCGAATGCATCTCACATATGTGAACCCGCCTCATTAAAATAAATGTATTTTAAAATGTTATGCGAATTGGATGCGGTGTAAGCCGCAACCAATTCGCATAGGTGTGAACCGAGCCTAAAGGTTATTTTTTTTTAGAAAGCATGTCCTGTCAGCATACTGCAGAGAAGGTCCAGAGAATGGGTAGCCTAAACAACATAAATGTAACTGTAGCGGGTGTTTGAATTTAAGGGAGGCATCTGGGTGGTAGTGTAACCTAGATGCACAAATTGCTATGGGATCCGAGACCTTTTTCTGGTTCTTGGAGGACTCTGGTGGTGTGAGGTTCCTTGCGGTCCACAGGTGGCGCTGTTGCCCTGGGCCAAAGCTGAATTCACACCACAAGACTGTACCTTTTTTGTCCTCCCCTGGAGCTGGTACAGCGGGGCGGGGAAACCCGCTGTGATGCAAAGGGAGAGGGGATAAAAGGGGCGGACGCCCTTACCACGGGGTTCAGAGTTCAGAGCGGAGAGTTCGGAGTGGGAGTCGGAGGACTCGGCCGCACCCAGGCACCTTCAGCTTGGGTGCTGGCGTTCCAGGCCTAGGTGCCCTTGACCTAGCCTGAGCGGAGATGGAGTCCATCTCAGGCACCTTTAGCCTGGGGTGAGGTACTATGATGGATGCCTGGGGCTCAGTACCTTCGACTGAGTTCTGCGAGGGTGGAGGAATCCGAGGGGGCCCTAACTCCTTGGGTGCCCATGTCTGAGTTTGTGAGATCTGGTGTGCGGAACTTCTCTGAAGAGTCCGGCGCAGCATTGCTGGTGACAGAGAGGCCTCCGGTTTCTCCCTTGGACGGATTTCCTTCCCCTGACAGGGGCAGTGCTAGCGAAGGTAATTCATGTTCTACCTCACATAGTCAGTGACTGTGACTACTCGCCACTGGTGATACCACAGTGGTTAGCAGGAGAAGGGAAAGTATTGTGCCTCGATCTATTCCTCATTACTACTCAGTAGAAGAAACTGTATGTTTGTTTGCCAAGAAGAATAAAACTGAGTTGGACCTATTCACTGTGTGGAACTCTGGTTACTAGGAGCAAAGGAGTCAGGGACGAAGTACTGGACTTGACTCTAGGACACCTACACAAAACCCAATCTTCTGGCTTTCACCTCTCAGCTATGGAGGACATGGGCCATGGTGTATCTCATCCCTCTCCCCAGCACTGAGACCCCTAGACGAAGAAAGACAAGCCGAGCATGAGAAAGGGAGAGAGGGGTGAGGCCGCTACACGTGGGGGCTCGTCCGGGATGTGTGTGGTGTCTGAATTTGAACTTTGCTGCCCGGAGGAGTTCCGAGTAGGTCTGCCATATTGGCCAACGCGCCACGAGGCAACCCATAGCTGCGTAGTTCGTGGGCAGGGAGAAGAGAAAGCCTGCGAACAAGTGCAGAATTTGGGAGGAGTCTGGCCACGTGGACAAACGCACGTGGAGATTCCGGCGCGTGTGGGTCAGTGCGCAATGGAGCAGCGAAGAGAGAAGATGACTTCAACCACTCCATGGATTTCAGCTTCTCCTTTCATGGACATGTCTTCTCTGGCTGCTCCGATCATGGATACGGGGATAAGACTAAGGCCCCGGGGGCGATTGGCTCTGTACACCTGCAGAGACATGGAGGCCCTCGGTGTGATCTGTCCCGGCTGTTCGGGACTGGTGGTCCAGCTGAAGCCATTCGGGCGATGTGAGGTCTGCAAGGAGTTTTTCTTTGAGGTGGAACCATCCACAGAAAAGCCTCGGGCTTTTCACCTCAACTACCTCACTGGGACTGCCACTCTGGAAGGAGAGATCGATGCTGGTGCGTTTCCCGTGCGCACTGATCCGGGCGAAGTGACTGCCCAAGCGGAGATGAAAAGAGAAAAATCTGTGGATGCTGCCTCAGTCACCAGCAGCTCCCTGCTCCGACCACCGAAGAGAAAAGTCAGCCTAGTGATGGCCTCGTGTGGTCGTGGAAGAGCTTCGCCCCGCTGCTTGCCTGGCCTGGATGGATGCGGAGAGAAGAGTCCTGGATATCCCTATTCTTCTGAAGGCCCAGGTGAGCCAGGGGTTGGGACTGTCTGTGTGGTTAAAAGTGGCGGAAGCCCACAGTCGGTAGAGGCCGTCAAGGGAGATAGTTCCGTGACTGGGAATTATCTGCCCGCCGAATGCTACGACACCTCTGACCTGGATTCATTGTCTGACAATGGCGATGATGAGGAGATAGATGAAATCTTCCACCAGAAGGGATGGGACAAGATGAAGCTACCTTCGTCCCGTGTCACAAGGGACCTGCCCATGTCTACTGGAGATAGTACACCCCGGGTGGAGGCCTCGGCGCCTAGGGAGGAATCTGGTCCACTGTCTGAAATTCCTCTTCTGGACTCAACATCCATTTCACCTGCCCCTGTTGCGGGAGTGCAACGCAAGTCACTGCAGGCTCCTAGGCCCAGATCTGTCGAGGTGGTGAACGCACCTCGCCACCCAGAAGCGATTGTTCCATCTGGAGAAGGAGACCGGACCACCATGCCACCTTTGTCAAGGCTGCAGCGTCTCTTCGGCCAGAAGGTTGCTCAAGAGTATGGGTGGGAATACCCGTACCTGCCTCGAGAACTGCTTTATGAGGTGGAAGTTTTTCGCCAAAGATGGTATGATACCTTTGTGTGGGACAAACTCAAAGTACCGCAAGCACGGCGATACCTTTCTTGTTCACCAACGGTCACCAAGAAGTTCCAGGACTGTAAAGCTAGGTGGATGCTGGGAAGGCATATCCATGCGGACAGAGTGGTGATTTGCTGCAAAGAAGGAGGAAATGCTGAGTACCATGTGGAGGCTTTGGGCAGACATTTGAAGCCTGTGTTCCTGCCGCATCCAAGCTTTTATCTTTAGGAGAAAAGACTCCTGTGTGTTCTTTCTTGCTGTTCATTGCTGAACTTTCCGGAGTGCCTTTGCCGGAACACGGGGACTGTGCCCTAGTTTTTTTTGGTATTTGGACAGTTTTACTCTTTGGAGAAAATGGGAGCTGTTCTTGTTTTGTTCTTCCTCCTTTTCCTTGTACTTCAGAGAAATCAGTGACTTTGGGGTTTAGTCAGTGTAGAGTCACAGAGAAATGATCAAGAAGAAAAAAAATTCATCTGGAAGTGAAAAGTGTCTTGACCGTGTCATTGTCACCAGGTGGCAGTGTTGCGCAACGATTGTTTTTTTTTTTTGACATTATGCAACACTCATTGGAGCGAATGGGTTTCTTCTCGGATAGACCCATTCATTCCAAGCAGACACACATATATTGTTAGGATGTATGTTTCTTTTCTTTCCCTCTGCAGGAGATTCGTCTATCAAGGCTGCTGAGAATGGGTGGTCCTTAGATAGCCAGGGGGAGGGAAGAATGTAAATGTGTGAGATATTTAAAGTGTTTTATTGAAAAGTTTTATAGTTGTACTGTTTTAAGTTTTCCCTTTCCCATTCAGGTCTTGGCACAATTCAGGGTTAAATTGTGTAGTTTGGTCTCTGGGCTGAACTTATGTCACCACCCTTGTGGGATGTGAGTTTGTACCAGACACTTGGGACCAGTGTCAAATCACCAGGGGGAGAGTGTAGCGGGTGTTTGAATTTAAGGGAGGCATCTGGGTGGTAGTGTAACCTAGATGCACAAATTGCTATGGGATCCGAGACCTTTTTCTGGTTCTTGGAGGACTCTGGTGGTGTGAGGTTCCTTGCGGTCCACAGGTGGGGCTGTTGCCCTGGGCCAAAGCTGAATTCACACCACAAGAATGTACCTTTTTTGTCCTCCCCTGGAGCTGGTACAGCGGGGCTAGGAACCCGCTGTGACGCAAAGGGAGAGGGGATAAAAGGGGCGGACGCCCTTACCACGGGGTTCAGAGTTCAGAGCGGAGAGTCCGGAGTGGGAGTCGGAGGACTCGGCCGCACCCAGGCACCTTCAGCTTGGGTGCTGGCGTTCCAGTGTTCCAGGCCTAGGTGCCCTTGACCTAGCCTGAGCGGAGATGGAGTCCATCTCAGGCACCTTTAGCCTGGGGTGAGGTACTATGATGGATGCCTGGGGCTCAGTACCTTCGACTGAGTTCTGCAAGGGTGGAGGAATCCGAGGGGGCCCTAACTCCTTGGGTGCCCATGTCTGAGTTTGTGAGATCTGGTGTGCGGAACTTCTCTGAAGAGTCCGGCGCAGCACTGCTGGTGACAGAGAGGCCTCCGGTTTCTCCCTTGGACGGATTTCCTTCCCCTGACAGGGGCAGTGCTAGCGAAGGTAATTCATGTTCTACCTCACATAGTCAGTGACTGTGACTACTCGCCACTGGTGATACCACAGTGGTTAGCAGGAGAAGGGAAAGGATTGTACCTCGATCTATTCCTCATTACTACTCAGTAGAAGAAACTGTATGTTTGTTTGCCAAGAAGAATAAAACTGAGTTGGACCTATTCACTGTGTGGAACTGTGGTTACTAGGAGCAAAGGAGTCAGGGACGAAGTACTGGACTTGACTCTAGGACACCTACACAAAACCCAATCTTCTGGCCTTCACCTCTCAGCTATGGAGGACATGGGCCGTGGTGTATCTCATCCCTCTACCCAGCACTGAGACCCCTAGACGAAGAAAGACAAGCCGAGCATGAGAAAGGGAGAGAGGGGTGAGGCCGCTACATAACATTTCGAATTTGCTTTCTAAGTGCATAAAAATAATAAGCGTGCTAAGTCTTACATGTGTTCCATTTAGAAAGCAGCCATGTCCTTAGCAGAAAAGGACCCTTGCTCTCTGTGTGAAAGCAGTGGGCTCTCTACAGAGAACGGACACGCCTCCAGCTGAGTCAAAGCTAAAGCTTTCCAATCAGAATTAAAAAAATTAACTTTACTGATTGCAGAGTTAGGGTCAGGGACAAGGTTCCTTCTCTTTTCCATCAATTAAGTCAAAAATAAACTGTGTATGTCTAGCTTTAGACTTAGACTGGCCATACGCAGTTCGAATCTTGGCTGGTTAAGCAGGAACCGGCTGAGATTCAAACCATTAATGGGCAGGCTGAATGTATTGATCAACTTGGGTAAAACCAGCCTGGCAGATTCTCATGCGATTATAGCTAGCGGCTATAGCAGCATAATCAGGGTGTTCTCCTGGCCTGCCCCGCCCGGAGAAAAAAATGGCCCAGTAGGAGGGATTCCCGCATCAACACTGGTAGCAGGAAACCACACCTGTGGTTGCAGGAAAAAAAATTTGCTCAGTGTTTGGCCGGCCTTAAGCACATGGGCCGAATGTCGGGAGATTCAATAAAAGCTGTCCGACATTCGACCCCTGTGTATGTCAGCCATCTTCTGTCGGACAAGCATGCTGGAAAACCAGCAGCTGACTGGCTCCCGATCAGCGCTTTCAACCAATAGCTGAGAGTGTTGACTGGAGTGTTCTGGGGGGGCATCCCCCTGTCAGAACACAACAGCTCAGCGAGGGGGGACCTCTGTACTAAAGTTGGATAGTTAGTACAGCAGCTCCGACCGCTGGGTTGAATAAAAAAAAACTGTTAGTGTGTACCAGGCATTAGTTTGATGAGACAGATGACTGCATCAGAGATCAGATTCTACTGCCTTAAGAAGTCACCAGCAGAAAACCATAAACAGTAGCTTATCTAAGGAACTTCCTTTGTCCCATGTCCTAGTGCCATCTTTCCCTGACCCAACTCACGGCAGACAACGGCTCACCTGGTGGACAGCAGAGAAAGTATGCACGGCTGACAGGAAGAATTGTGTTCATATACAGTAGGAGTCCCTGATCCGTTTATGTTAGCCAGGGCTGGAAGAAGAGACATTAATGATTTAAAACAATGCACATGGGATTCCCCAGGAGTGACAGCGTGAAGTGGCCAATAAAGGAGAAGTACAGCCAAAGCTCATTTGGCTGTACTTTTCCTGTGGATCACAGGAGGGCAGTTTGTTTAGCACTCCTGTGACCCATTTTTAGCAGACAGCGGGCTGAAGTCCGCTGTCTGCTGACGTCACAAAGCCAATCCAGGCTTGGGCAAGTCGGCGACACTGGAGTCGGGATCCGTCCACATGCCTGGACCGGCACCCGGCTCAGCCTCTCATTGAGCTGCTGAGAGCCTAAGCCGCCTGCTCTTGCCCCCTCCACAGCCCAGCGCTCCAGTGAGCGAGGAGGGGGAAGAGCAGAGAGCTGGTGACTGATGGACTACTGTGTTAGATTACTCGGTTCTCAGCGTTAGAGCAGGCAGGGGACAGATGCTGCATCCACCTAAGCAAGTATAAATTTGCAAAAACCCCATACTTCTCTTTTAAGTATAAAACATTTGGGTGTAGTTGAGGGTACTACAATGGTCCAATGATATATCCTGCTGCTGCCACACCACTATGTTAATTTAAAGCTGAATTTAGGCCAAAAATATAAATCCTTTATAGCCCAGTTATACGTGTAATTAAAATATCTAACTACTGCTAGTTTAGCTGAGCATGAGAGGTTCTGCACTGTGAGCCAAGCACAATCTCAGAACAAAACAATGCTGCCAATATAACATGTTTCAAGCACCAAGGAAAGAGAGAGTGCAGCATACAGAGAGAGATGGGCACAGCAGTGTGATAATGCTAATACCTTATTGGTGGCAGAAGCAGCAAATGTGTCAAGCTCTAATACTACAGCATGGCAGGAATGTCTGGACGGCCAGCGAAAAAGAATGACAAATATTTTATCAGCTAAAACTGTTATATATTGCAAGTGTGAGTTTAGCTGCTTAGTCGGAGTTCTGCCTTAAAGTAGAAGTCCAACCTAACACTAAAATCCCTGCCTCTACAGACATCCACGATCTAACACTAACCTATCTAACCCTGTAAAGAAGAAATCAGTATAAATACTTATTCTGAATCCAATTCCTACACTGAGCCGTCAGCCGCGGCTTCGCTGTGTAGGCCGGTGCAGAGGAGGCAGCCGACAACGGAAGCCCCATAGTAACTCTATGGGTGACGTCACTCCCCATTTATTTCACAGCCATTGTCGGCTGTTTCCTCTGCAGAGCTTCCGCTACTGGAGACCAGATCAGATCGGTTTAAAAAAAAGGTATGTATACCAATTTTTTCTTTACAGGGCTAGATAGGTTAGTGTTAGATCGTAGATAGCAGTAAATGCAGGGATTTTAGTGCTGGGGTGGACTTACACTTTAAAGTACTGTAGTTGTAAACCTCTGAAATAAAAAATGATCCATATCCTTAGTGTGTACCTGCCTCTATATCCAATTCTTAAGCCGGCCATATATGGATCATGGACACATTGGCTATGGATACAGCAGGGACTGGGCCAATTTCGATCCATGTTTAGGCACTGTGATTGTACAGAAGTCAATCTACTGGTCGACTTTTGTACAACCGCCCTGTCGGATTTTCCCTGCTCAGTCAGCGCTACAGGCTATGGCCTGCAACACTGATCTATGTATTCTGACAGGGGAAGTCTCCCCACTGTCACAATACAATGACACAGCAGCGGGGATTCCCCGATCTATCTCAAATGTGTGTATGAGGGAATCTGGTTAGTTTTTTCCGTTCAACCCGCTGGTTGAATGAAAAACGGACCCATCTATGGGCTGCCTTATCTCCTGCAGGATTGATATTATTTTTCCCTTTACCTGGTCTGTTATACTCTAATGTAGATGCAGCTGAGATTATGTGCAGGGCAAATGTCAAAATGAAAGCACATATATTAACCAGCTGTTCCTACCATTGATCCAGTTCTTTGTGTTTATTTTATACAATACCTCATGTCCCTGCTATTCAGCCCTGTGACATCTGTTGGCAATTCCTGCCAATATCAGATAACCCAGACCAGCTGATGTATAGCGCCCCCTGTCTACAAATCTGCACAGAGAGTACAAGACAGGTCAGAAACATATCATTGTCTGGGCATAAGGCCTTGGCATTACAAGGGAAAGTTGAACTGTTGAACAGCTAAATACACAGATGAAGGAACCATTTTAACTCCTAAAGATTTATATTTCTGTCTATCCAGTCATTAGGTTTACACAGCTTTGCCACACAGCATAACCTTGTCTGGCTGGGCAGGAGACCTGATTTTTCTCTGCTGCAGTTAAGTAGGACTAATGCCCTGTATGCACGAGCGGAATTTCCATTGGAAAAAAGTTGGATGGTTTTTCCAAAGGAATTCCGCTCAAGCTTGGCTTGCATACACACGGTCACACAAAAGTTCTCTGCACTTTCGAGCGTTAAGAACGCGGTGACGTACAACACTACGACGAGGTGAGAAAAAGAAGTTCAATGCTTCCGAGCATGCGTCAATCTGTTTCTGAGCATGCGTGTTTTTTCCCCTTTGGAATTACATACAGACGATCAGAATTTCCGATAGGAACTTTTTCCGTCGGAAAAATAGAGAACCTGTTCTCAATCTTTTGCTGGTGGAATTTCCGACAGAAAAAGTCTGATGGAGCGTACACACGGTCGGAATTTCCAACCAAAAGCTCACATCAGACTTTTGCTGGTGGAAATTCCGCTCGTGTGTATGGGGCATTACAGGTCATTAAATAGCAGCAGACTGATGAGCTCATCTCTCTGCCCTTTCCTCCTATCAGCATGTTCCTTGACAGCACAGGGCTGTAAAAGTAGAAGCAGCCTCGTTAACCAGGATTTTTCTTTAATGGATATAATGATACATAAACTTCATCTTTTCCAAGCAATTATACAGAGACCACAGCACTTCTCTAAAACCAGGTATACCCTAGTAGAATTTTGTTTAACATTTTTTGTTATGTAGTCAAATCGACGATCATTTTTGATCGCAATGACGAGAGTTCAAAGGAGCAGGATGGAAATTTTTTCTTGAATGTACGAATTTCTAACGGAGTATGTGGTTTTCATTCGGTAAAGTCCATTCATTCCAAGATCTTAAACTACTTTTGAATGACATTCAAATGTACCTTAGAATTTTCATACAAATTTTCATTTTCATACAAATTACTAGTGCACATAGTTACATAGTAAGTAAGGCCAAAAAAAAGACAATAGTCTATCCAGTTCAACCTGTGTGGGTGAATGTGTATCAGTGCCTATAATGCTTTCCCATATCCCTGTATGTTGTGTCCTTTAAGATGTACATCCAAAAGTCTTTTAAAGATATCCATACTCCCCGCAGCCACCACCAATTGTCGGAGAGAGTTCCATATGCTTATTGCCCTGAGAGTGAAGAACCCCCTACGCAGTTTAAGGTTAAACTAATTCTTCTCCAGTCTCATTGTGTGGCCCGTGTCCTTTTACACTCCCTAGGACCGAATAGTTTATTTCCACATAGCTCTCAACTGTCCCTGATTTTGAGGGACTGTCCCTGATTCGGAACAAATCCTTCTCATTTGCCCCTCATTTTGGTCTGATCTATAGTTGTATATAAAATACACTTTTTATATTTCAAAAAGAGTGTCACAGTGCTAAACCTTTCATCCAATTTCTAAATGGCTGCATTTGTAAATTTTAACCACTTCAGCCCTGGAAGGATTTGTCCCCTAAAGCCCCTTTCACACGGGTGGACCGCTCAGGTCTGCCTGTCAGTTTTTTCGGCGGACCTGAACGGGCGCTCTATGCAAGTCTATGGAGCGACGGATGTCAGCGGTAACCATGTCCGCTGACATCCGATCCGCTAAAATCAGACGTTTGGCGATACGTTCGCCATCCGTCCTGGCGGATCGGGTGAGATCTGATGAAAAGGGACGTGTTGTCCGTTTTCATCCGATCTCTCCATAGGAATCAGCGGCGCTCGACAGGCCCCTCCCCGCTCAGTGAGCAGAGACGGACCTGCCAACCGCTGGCTCAGGGGAGATCAACAGAGATCTCCCGCTGAGCTGGCGGACTCCACTGCAACGGATCCGCCCCGTGTGGAAGGGGCCTTAATGACCAAGCCATTTTTTGCGATACGGCACTGCGTCGCTTTAACTGACAATTGCACGGTCATGCGACGTTGTACACAAACAAAATGTATGTACTTTTTTCCCCCACAAATAGGGCTTTCTTTTGGTGGCATTTGATCACTTCTGCGTTTTTTTTTGCGCTTTAAACAAAAAAACAATATTTTTTACTTATAATAAATATCTATTCTTCATCACTTTAGGCCAATATGTATTCTTCTACAAATTTTTGGTTTAAAAAAAAAAAAAAAAACACAATAAGTGTATATTGATCGGTTTGCGCAAAAGTTATAGCATCTACAAAATAGGGGATATACTTATGGCATTTTTATTATTAATCAATTTTTTTTTACTAATAATGGCGGTGATCAGCAATTTTTAGCGGGACTGCGACATTGAGGACAGATCGGACACTTTTTTGGGACCATTGACATACAGAGCTAAAAAATAGCCACTGATTACTATATAAATGTTACTGGCAGAGAAGGGGTTAACACTAGGGTACAATCAAGGCGTTAAGTGTTCCCTAGGGAGGTGTTTCTAACTGTGGGAGGAGTGGACTGACAGGGAGTAGAGATAGATCGCTGTTCCTGATTACTAGGAACAGCAGATCTCTCTCTACTTCCCTGACAGAACGGGGATCTGTTGGTTTACATTGACAGATCCCCGTTCTGTCTCTCTGAGGAGCGATCGTAGAGGGGTGTTTTCAATGTGATTTCTCAACAAAATAAGACATGGATGGATGATTGAGTTTGCTTTGATTATTAAAAATAAGTTAAATAGTGTTTTTAGTGCTCTTATACGGTTTAGTTCTGTTTTAAGGAATATAGTTGCCCTCTAGTGTTCAGTCCGGGAAAACTTTTGCTGTAAGAAAGGTAATTTAATCACTGCAATGGGTGTTTCAGCTGTTGAGTTACTGCTATGGTGAAAAGGTAGCCAACGATAACATATGGCTTTCATGCCAATTGGGGACCACCAATGATACCTAAAAGCTGTCTATACACAGCTTCTATAGTACTGCACAGCTTGCATCTGACAGTTATCTAAGAAAACATGCACCCCACAGTTGCAAGAAAGTATTTTGGGACTTAAAGTGACACTAAACTATACCCTTATTCATGCAAAATCATCTATGCAAATCCACTGCTTAACCACTTCAGCCCCGGACCATTTTGGCTGGTTAAAGACCAGGCCACTTTTCGTGCGACGTGGCTCCCAAACAAAATTGACGTCCTTTTTTTCCCACAAATAGAGCTTTCTTTTGGTGGTATTTTATCACCTCTGGTTTTTATTTTTTGCGCTATAAACAAAAATAGAGCAACAATTTTGAAAAAAATGCAATATTTTTTACCTTTTGCTATAATAAATTTCCCCAAAAAATATATAAAAAAATAAGTTTTTCCTCAGGTTTAGGCCGATACGTATTCTTCTATATATTTTTGGTAAAAAAAAAAAAAAAATCGCAATCATTGATTGGTTTGCGCGAAATTTATAGCGTTTACAAAATAGGGGATGGTTTTATGGTATTTTTTTTTTTTTTTACTAGTAATAGCGACGATCAGTGATTTTTTTCGTGACTGCGACATTATGGCGGACACTTTTGACACATTTTTGGGACCATTGTCATTTTCACAGCGATCAGTGCTATAAAAATGCACTGATTACTGTGAAAATGACACTGGCAGTGAAGGTGTTAACCACTAGGTGGCGCTGTAGGGGTCAAGTGTTCCCTGCATAGTGTTTCTAGCTGTAGGGGGGATGGGCTGTGTGTCACGACACCGATCTCCGCGCCGAGTACGTGGAGCCGAGATCTGTGTCATTGTCACTAGGCAGAGCCAGGAGATGCTTGTTTACACAAGCATCTCCCCGCTCTATACCTCTGTGAGACGATCGCGGGGATCGAGTCCGCGGGACCCGCGGTCCGACTCACGGGGATGACGGCAGGGTCGCGAGCGCGCCGCGTGTGCGTCCACACGGACAGGCATTTAAAAGGGGACGTACAGGTACGTTGATGTGCCTGTCTTTGCCATTCTGCCGACGTAAATGTACAGGAGGCGGTCGGCAAGTGGTTAATGGCCCGGCCCTGTATTTTTTTTATTAAATTGTTTCTTGCCTTGTTTTTCTGCCTTCTTGTAATGTCCTTTGTGAGCTCCTGAACCTGATTTTCCCCTCACTTCTGTTTGTTTGGAATGACCAGTGCACATTGAAAGCATGTACATTGTTCTGTGCACCAAAAATCTTATAGTTTACAGCCCCTAATCCATCTAGGGCAGGAACAAGAGGGGATGGTGACGCCCCTACATACAGTGGGACCATAACGTATATAGCCACCCTCTTAACGTCAGATCACAGCAACAAAAAAAATAAAAAATCATTTGGCATAGGGGAATTATGGTGTGGGGTTGTTATTCAGGGGCTGGCCCCTTAATTCCAGTGAAGGGAACACTTAAAAGCGAAGTTCCAGCCACAAACATTTTTTTAAAGTCAGCAGCTACAAACACTGTAGCTGCTGACTTTTAATAAGGACACTTACCTGTCCAGGGAGCCCGCGTTGTTGGCCCCTCCGAGGCCAATCCGTCCATTGGGATGTATGCAGGTGCTGCCATTCTAACTAAGAGAAACCGGAAGTGGAACCTTGCAGCTTCACTCCCAGTTTCCTACTGCGTATGTGCGAGTCACGCAGCGCTTTGTGACTGGCCAGCTTGTCTTCTGGGACACACAAGAGGACCTGACGCCCTGCGGTGCTGCCCGGATGGAACGGAAGTACAGGCTGTACTTAAAAAAAAAAATAGGTATTAAAGAAAAAATATATATTTTTTTAAATATCCAAAAACGAGGGGTGGTCTTTAATTTAAGACCACCTTTCAACAGTGGGTGGAACTCCCCTTTAAGGCATCAACATACCAAGACATTTTGGACAATTTCATGCACCCAACTTTGTGGGAACAGTTTGGGGATGGCCCCTTCCAGTACCAACATGACTGTGCACCCGTGCACAAAGCAAGGTTCATAAAGAAGTGGCTGAGCGAGTTTGGGGTGGAGAACTTGACTGGCCTGCACAGAGTCCTGACCTCAACCCGATTAAAAAAAAAAAAAAAAAAGGGCTAACAGAAAAGTTTTATTAGTGGACAAGGCAAATAATACAACTTGAACATACAATAATGAGGCATATGAGATATTGAGGTAGCAGAAGTAAATACATACAATGGTATATTGCTGGAGATTAAGAGGTCTAGAGTAAATGAGCAGAGTGAGAAAACTTCTAACAGGAGGGTTAATTAATAAACAATTTATGTTGCGGTCCAAAGAAAACACAAAGCATAAAGGGGGGTGCCGGATGGGAGGGAGAGATAGGTGCTTTTTACCCACGGTTTCAGCGCTGTAGAAGGGATTCCAGTCAGTTAGAAGCTTTTTCAGGACTCAGGAGATGTGAAGAAGCAATGGGACTCTCCATCCTGTACTCGCAGACTGGCAGGAAACAGCATGCTATATTTCAAGCCTTTCTGTCTCAGGGTGAGCTTCTCGTGGTCAAAAGACTTGCGCTGCTTCTGTGTTTTCACTGAGAAATCCGAGAAAATCATGAACCGGGATCCCTCAAAGCGTAAGGTCTCAAACTTTCTGCTTTCTCGCAACACCAGATCCCAGTCTTGGAAATTCAAAAGCCTGAGAATAAATGTGCAGGGAGGGGTTCCAGGGGCTCCACGAGCCGCCGGCATTTTGTGGGCACTTTCTACAGCAAAGAACGGGGAGAATGCCGCCTGTGGAAGCAGCTTGCAAAGGAGTTGTTCGGTGAAGGCTGCAGGGTTAGGGTCCTCCGATCCCTCCGCGAGCCCTAAGATGCAGAGATTGTTTCTCCGATTGCGGTTTTCGGAGTCCTTGGCTCGGTATTCAAGCGTCTTCACTTTAGTAGTAAGGGCATGGAGGGAGGTGGTGTGGTTTCCCCCACGTGGTGCTCAACCTCTGTCAGCCAAGTCCGGAACTTATCCATATCCTTGCGGATCCAGTGCCATCTCCAGTTGCATGGAGTCGATTTTCACCGTCAGAGTGGTTTGGCAGGTGGCAATATCCTACATTAGGGCAGTAAAGTTATCTTGCGATCGTGCCGCCGGGTCTGTGATGCCATATTGGAAAGCTTGCGGGCCCCCGCTTTCCCAACACAAGGCTGTATATGGAATGGGGAGGCTTTCTGGTGCACTGCCGATTTGCGCTTACTAGGCATACCAGGTCAGAAGACTGTCAGGAGCGTAAATGTGGGTCTATAAAGTTTCAAGTCCACAGGGAAATAGGATAAATACCAGGCAGAGTAACAGAGCACTCACACTATGCCTCTGCACTGGTTGCCATCTTGGACACCCCCACCCCGATAGAACACCTTTGAAATGAATTAGAGCAGAGACTGCAAGCCAGGCCTTCTCATCCAACATCAGTGCCTGACCTCACAAATGTGCTTCTGAAAGAATGGGCAAACATTGCCATAGACACACTCCTAAACTTTGTGGACAGCCTTCCCAAGAGTTGAAGCAGTTATAGGGTGGGACAACTCAATATTGAACCCTATGGACTAAAACTGGGATGCCATTAAGTTCATGTAAAGGCAGGCATCCCAATACTTTTGATAATATAGTGTATAACATACTGACCTGATCTTTGCCCGACAGAACTTTTTAAAAATGTAGTATTGCTTATCTGCTTGCCAACCGCCCTATAGCAGTTTTACTGCTACAGGATGGCCATGCTGCGCAGGATCACGTGTGCGTGATAGATATATATGAATATATAATCCTCCCCTCCTGGGTATCAGGCATAAGTGCGTATCGCCAGCAGCTCACTGCCGCTGTAATTCTACACAGTGGGAGCTGATTAGCGGGTCCCACGGACCCAATGTCAGCCGACACCCACTGATGTAAACAAGGCAGATCGCCATTCTGGCAGTGAGGTAAGCATGGATCCTGTGTTTCTGCAAAGCATGCCTCTTTCTCTAGTAAAAGCACCTCCCACACTACAGTAAAAAGCCAGCTAGGCACAGTTAACCCTTTGATTTCCTCAGATTTTTAACTCCTTCCCAGCCATTGTCATATTTGTAGCACTGATCACTGTAATAATGTCAGTGGTCCCCAAAAAAAAGTGTTAGCTAGTGTTCAATTTGTCTACGGCAATATCGCACTCCCACTATAAGTCACTGATCACCGCCATTGCTAGTAATAAAAAAAATAAAAAATCCCAAAATATATCCCATAGTTTGTAGATGCTATAACTTTTGCGCAAACCAATCAGTACTTATTGGGTTTTTTGTTTTTACCAAAAATATGTAGCAAAATAGATATTGGCCTAAATTTATGAAGAAATTCAAAATTTTTTTTTTTAAAGGATATGTTTTATAGCAGAAAGTAAAAAAATACAATATTTTTAAATTGTTGTTCCTTTTTTTGTTTATAGTGCAAAAAAACAAAAAAAAACTGCAGAGGTGATCAAATATCACCAAAAGAAAGCTCGATTTGTGGGGGAAAACAGAAGAGAAACAGTAAGTAAAACATGACTCAAACGACACAGCTGATTTTTTAAAATTTTTTTTGCAATAACTTATATTTGTGATTTGATAGATTTTCTTATTAAACCTTAATAAATATGCCAAGATAAAAAAAACATCTGATAAAAAAACAAACATTTAAGAAGGAGGCAAACATTTTTGTCCATTGGTAAAAGCAGATCTAAACCCTCAAAAAAATTAATAGTCTGTATTAATAGGACAACAATGCATAGGAGAGCGGCAAGTGTTTTTAAAAAACTGTACAAAACTAGAGAATTTATAGAGAGCTGCAGGTTAAGTCTAGAACTCCAAACGGAAGTGAAGGATACTGAAGTGTCACATGACCACGTAAAGCCTACATGACACCAGTAGATACACTTCTCACAGTGCAGAATTTGTAATGAATATTTTGTTAATCCTCAGCACTCATTAAAATACTACCTGGTAATCCTGCCATGGAGATTATTGTTCAAGCACTTTCTGTTATTGGGTGCCAATTGTCTACCAATAGTGCTTCTGCGTGGACAATCTGTCTCTGCTTTCCTGGCGGAGACTAAAAGCAAGTTTGGGAGAGTTTTACGTTATTTCTGCCAGTAAGCTCCAATCAGAAACGTGAACCAGGTTTTTTGTTTTTCCTGCCTCTAAATGTTGAGCTCAAAATATGCCTGTAATCATCCTAATGTGCATAGACACACAGGATAACATTGAGCTGCTTCTACAGGCAGAACACAAAACTCCAGTAGAAGCAACGTTTTTTTTATGCCAGTGTGCATGGACCTATGGTTCAGATCTACTTGGACTTTACAGCTATCCTTTTCCATAATTCTCAGCATCCTTTGCTGCTGCTTGAAGTTCTGGGCCTGAACTGCAGAGCTACAAGATTTTACCATCCTTTAACAATGCAATATAGAGAATTTCCTGTTCATTAAGTGGTTGTACACTCAGATTCTCTGTACAGGTCATTAGTAGGGCACACCATCAACATAATACATCAGATGCTAAAAAAAAAAAAAAAAAAATGTCCTCCGTGCAGGTAACATGCCTACTATGCTTCTCCTCTGCTCTAAATGGCCCAGGTCCTCTCCCTGGGCCTTGCAAAACAGAGTAGAGGAAAAGCTGTCAATCATGTAGACTGAACAGCCCTGTTGCAGGAATTGATGTGGGCAGCTAGAAGCTCAAAGAGACCGAACAGAAAAAAAAGAACAGAAGCATACACACTGAGGCAGCAACACTGAAGAGGCTAGATCAGCCTGCAGATGGTTGTCAGAGTAAATCCAGACCTGAAAGTAACTTGCAGGATTAACAAGTTATATCTATAATGAAACACTAGAAAATAAAGGGCACACATTGTTAGACAATTTAATAATTCTTTTATAAGGATTTTTTTTTTCTGGGTTTACAACCACTTTAATGTTTTCTTTTCTATTTAAACACAGTTTTATAGAGAGTTTAGGTCTTCTAATCTGTTCGGTGGGCCAGCCTGCAACCCAAAGACACACTGTATATCAGCAAAATGATGGGCTGAAAAGGTTATCTTGCCCATTAGGCGGCCCTCTTTATTTTCAGAATGATAGGCAACTCAAACAACTCATAACTAGAAACCCTTCATCAAATAAGCCTCATCTGCACAAACCACAGTGAATGTTGTAAAACAGTGGCTTATTTGAACAGTTTTTAGGAAGATCCTCTTAAAACTTTGTTTTGCCAGACCATTCTTATTTAGCCAATTCGAAGCTCGTTCTCCAGGCCATAGATCTTTGCCTTCAAGTTGCGCAGTTCTCCCTGGAGTTTGTGCGTACGCTTGTTTCCCTGGCGTACTGCACCAAGGATGGCCAGATCCTGGTCAGGTCCAATGTTCAGAGTGACCTGCAGATATTTGGAAATTGCAAGATGAAGAAATGTTACGGTTTTACAAACCCCAAAAAGTCTACAACTCCCAAACGATATTTCTACCAATCACAAACTGGCTGAAAAGAAAAACCAAGAGAAGGTTGCCATAGCCAAAATCTCTGGCTGGGTATCATGCAGTTTCTCTGGCTCAGCATAAATCTATGAATTACTTATTTTAGCCCATCATAGCTGTAAACAGACTAAAGGGCTTCATGGGAGTTATACAATGCCAAATATATAAAATTAGCACAGGTATGTATGCATGCAATTATGAACGCCATTAATGGTTTTGTAAGTATTTTAATTTTGTATACAGCGCTCATTTAGGTTAAGCAAGTTGGTCTAGTTATATCAGAGCTAGGGACTTGTTTGTAAATAGGACCCTACTGTTATAGAAACTTTTTTAAACCATGACACACATGTAAAAGTATAGTCCACAATGAAACAAACACCAAGTGTCGATTTTCCAGTGGTCCATACCTGTGGAAGCAGACCCACCAATAGAGGCACTCACTAGTCCAACCTGCAGACATTTTTTAAAACCATTATGTCAGGTGAGCCCTGCAGGGTCCTTAGGGACTTGACTCCTTATCCAGAGGATTACAGCCCAGGACCTGTACAGCATCCTGTGAGCGAGGTCACCTGGTAATCTGTACCCTGGAGATTGCTGCTCACAGGCAGGGCTGCTAAAAGAAATCATGGGGCCCCATACAGCCCCACCCTACGGTTATGACTGAACATTGACATTTTTTATATATTTGGTACAAATTTGTTAATTTTTTTTTACAATTTAATGTCTTGTTATATTTTTCACAATTTCTTTATTGGGGGGGGGGGGGGGGGGAGGTTTGCATCAGTAGGGCAGTGGATGGTGTCAGTAGTTTATTTTTATTTTGCAATGTATTTTTTAACTTATTTTTTACAATTTATATTTGTTTTGTTATTTATTTTTTACAATCCTCTTTTTTTTTTTTTGGGGGGGGGGGGTTATATTTTATCATTTGTACAATTTATTTAACATTTAAATATTTATCACAATTCTTTGTTTTTTTATCAGCCCTGTTGGGGGGGGGGGGGGGGGCGGGCGCTTTGATGCAATATCAGGGGATCCCTGACATCTCCCCTTTGAGACAGGGAAAGGGACTGAGGACAGAGTCCCCAGTCCCTTTCTCTGCAGCCTCAGCTGCACTGAAGATGATGAATGGACAGAGACAGAGGCTCTATATACTATATATACTGGCTCCTTCCTCTGCTCTCCATCCTGACAGATCTGGGACAAGAGAGGGACCAGAGGAGCACACAGGGGACAGTCCGGGATGATCGGTACAGCAGTTACAAGCACCGATCTCCCTGTATAGCTTTCAATAAAGCAGGGAGGGACAGAAGCACATCCGCGGGAAGGAGAGGAGGAGAAGCGGCTGTCAGCTGCTTAATTGAAAGCTATACAGGGAGATTGGTGCTTGTAACTTAAAAAGCGGCTTGGGTGAAGACTGCTGGATTCGTGGACGGGTAAGTGTCCTAATATTAAAAGTCAGCAGCTACAGTATTTGTAGCTGCTGACATTTTTTTTCTGAAGGAGCCTGGAGCTCAGCTTTAAACTGAAGTTTTAAGCTACTTTTTCATAATTCTTGTTCTGCAGATCAGGTGACCACCTTTTTTCCTCCTTGCTTTACATAGCCTAGATCGGTGAGTGGGACAAGGCTCCTTCCCAGGCTGAGCAAATTGGAGATGTCAATTTATGCCTTGCTGCCTGTGACCTGGGCAGCTGAGAGATCAAGCCCTGTAATAAGCCATGAGTTTAACAGCTTACTATTAGAGGAACAGAGGCAATGCAGCAGACGCTGAATGAGCTCTTGCATCATTGCCACCTGCATCAGTTGTGGGGAAGCAGGCCTTTCCTTTACCCTCACCTTGAAAAGCTGCTTTTCCACATCTCGCAGCCGCTGGCGGAGAAGTTTGATGTCTGTTTTGAATCCCTCCACCTCCATGTTGCGACGTTTCTCCAGAGCTTCATAGCGCTGGGTCATAAGCTGAAGACGTTTGGCGACCTTGTCAGAACGTTCCTGAAATATAAAAGGAGATTAACAATGGGCTGGGGGGGGGGGGGGGGGGGGAGAAACCATAGGGCTTTTGAATAGTATGAAAATCCTGGGAGTACCACTTTAAATACAAAGCCTAGAATATAATTCTGCCAGTTTATTTTACAACAGAACAAAAAGGGGGCTGTGATGGGAACAGCTGGAATGTGAGGTATGAAAGTTATGTTTGCCTTTTACTTCTGGAATGTACAGAAGTCTTCTCCAAGAGCTTTCTTCTGAGCTGGACCGATCACTTCAATATCCTTCACTGGCTACATGTTTATGAAGTTTTAACTGGTAAATTCAATGCAATACTTACTATACTACTAAGTCCAGAACTTTCTACACAACTTACGTCAACCAGGAATAAGCAATTATTAACCAAAGGTCAACTTATTAGAAGATCAGCTGAGCTCTATGTTCTGAGTGGAGAAGACAGAGTATCCAGTGGTTACCGTACTGTGTGGTTTGTTGACACTTATATCTTCTATTCCATATTGCAGATCAATCCTCTGAATATCTGTATTATTTTTGTGTGCAAGTTGTTTTGAAACATTTAAGATTTCTATACCTATAAACCTCCCTATATAGATCTTACCTTGAATATTTCCCGTCCAACGTCCCCTTCCTCCCGGATCTTTGCCAGCTCGTCCTCCAGGGCCACGCACTGCTCTCGGTACATGTCTGCCAGTCGGTGAGCCTGTGCGAGCTGTTCTGTGAGGCTCTAAAAGGTCACAAGAAAACAGGAAAGCTCTGGTGATACAAGGCAAGGCGAATGCAATGTGGAAGGTATTATTAAAAGGTCTAAAATTCCTACCAAATGTTTTTTTAGCCTTGAAAAGATTGGAGAAGATTTAAAATATATATTTCAGGTTTTTATGGATATCCAACACCACTGGGGAGATTTTTCTTCACTTCCAATCTTTGTAATGTACTGCCCATGTAAAACATTCCAGGGTAGCAGCTGTCACCAAGACAGGAAGGTGCAGACAGCAATAGAAACATTGCAGAAATTCATCTTTCCACTCTACTAAACAGTTTTTTTTTACTGGGTAAATTTTGCAAGCGATCTGAGACTTATCTTTGGACCAGATGCCCAAGGTCTGGCAGACAGACATGACCACAGTGGCAGGTTGCA
Organism: Rana muscosa; assembly: GCA_029206835.1. Taxonomy (NCBI): domain Eukaryota; kingdom Metazoa; phylum Chordata; class Amphibia; order Anura; family Ranidae; genus Rana; species Rana muscosa. The sequence goes on from CM055118.1 coordinate 161,565,259, forward strand.
GGCAGGAGAATACAGTTTTATCCACAGGGCCTTTAAAACACTAAGATGTCCTCCACAAGGAAAGAGCCTTGTTAAGACAGAAATGTCCATGTCCTGTCCACTAAGGGAAAAGCCCCTCCTCAATAGGATTTTGCTGGGTAAATTGCTTGGAAGAAGTGAAGATTAGGCCAGTAGTGTACTGGAAAGGACCCTAGGCTGGTAACCATCTATAGTCGACATATGCTGTTCCAAGTCTAGGCATGTGCATACTGCATCAGTAAGGAACAAAATGGTATCTAAGTTTAGGAGTTATGTCAGACTCCTCATGCACAAACGTCTCAAACAATGATAGAGTACAATCCTCATCCAGCTGACCACGCAGAAGCAGCCACAGGGTAATTGGATAGCGACTCTGGATGAGAGGGTGTAGGAGCCCACTTGTGACCCCCTCAGACTCAGCCAACATGGTTGAAATTTTCCTCAATGCAAACATACATAGAGGCAGAGAATTCCTTCCTGGACAAGACAGAGAAGGGAGCCAGTCCTGAAACAATTTAATACGACTCTGAAGGGTGTTGTGCTTCAGGTAGTGGTCCCAGCTATTTGTGACAGGTCCCATGAGAGGCACACTGCAAGCTACCCCAGAATTGTTATAGAATATTAAGCTGCCAATGGCTGACAGACTGCTGCCTTTGTGCTTATTATCAAGTATACAAGTGAGGGATTACCCACAAGGGGTATTTACAAAACACTGATGGAGCAGGAAAGATTAAAGCGGCCTGTGACCTGGACACAGGATTGCAGCAGGCTGCCCAGGTGAACATCCAGGAGTAAATGCAGAGAGGCCTGTGCATGTACCTGAAAATGTCACATGCGTGTGCAAGGGGACAACTAGTGGAGGCCCATGTAGAAATAATAAATCCCAAAGGCTTGAAGCAAATTATAAAATTGTGCCACTCTCCTTCCCTTCACCTAAAGTGTTGCAGCCAAAGCCTCAGGTATCAACTTTTTAGAGGAATCACCAGAGCTATATAAAGCACCACCAGGCTCCCTGCATAAAGAGAAGAGTCCCTACTTACTGCAGCGGTGTTCCTAAGAGACCCTGCAGCTCCCACAGCAGAGACACTGGGGATGGAAAGGCAGGATCCAGGAAATATGCCCCATCCAAGCGATATTCACCCTCCCAGTTTGCATACTCCCAAGGGAGTCTTAACAGACAGAGCTCCACTAGATGGATGCACTGCTGGCACAAGACCTGTAGTGCACTCAGTGGTTAAATTATACATTACACACAAGTGTATAGAAGAGTGTCATTTACACAGTAATCAGTGCATTTTTTATAGCACTGCTTGCTGGATGAAGGACAATGGTCCCAAAATAGTGTCAAAAGTGTCTGATGTGTCCGCCATAATGTCGCAGTCACAAAAAACAAACAAAAAAAAAAAAAAAACAGATCGCCACCATTACTAATAATAAAAAAAAAATGCTATAAATCTATCTCCTATTTTGTAGACTCTAACTTTTGCACAAACCAATCAATATACGCTTATTGCATTTTTTTTTTTTTTTTTTACCAAAAATATGTAGAATACATATCGGCCTAATCGGAGGAAAAAATTATTTTTCTCTTCTGGGGCTGAAGTGGTTAATAAACTATAGTTCAAAAATGGTAAATATTGTCTTTAATGCACTAACACAGATCTTAAAAAACCCTTCGCTTTTTAATAAGCGCTATTATAAGGTAAATCTAAACAAAAGTGTTTGTTACAGGCGTTTATTTTGGTCATAATTGTTATCGCTAATTTTTAGTTTGAACATTTGATATTTTACAATAAAAATGTCTGGTGACAGCAATGGGGTAGAAGGGTTTAATTGTATAGTCAACTATACCCAGCGATACTCATTCTCAGTTGCCCAACACTTGGTGGTCCCACGTGCCGGAAAATCTTTGCGCATGGTGAGGCTGAGAGCGTCGCATTTTGGTGACAGTGCAGTGTGGGTTTCACCAGTCATTTGTTACAAGTTAGCGAAGGTAGCCAGGGTCTGACGGCGTGACTGTCAAATGGCTTGTCCTACAGGTTTGTTGCCAGTGTCCAATCTCCCGAAGGCAGCAGCATAACCCAAGGCACCTGAATCACTTTACCCTGTGCATCTTAATGCACGATTAAGGAAAAAGTTAAGAAATTCAACCTTCGTATGGATATAAATTCCTATCCCCCCAACCTGCAAAATCCCTTGACCATGCCCATAGCTTTTAGAGTCTGCACAGAACTATATGATCACCTTGACTTCTTCACTCCGCGATGTCCGAGCTGCTTTCTCAGACTGTGACAGTCTAAAGATTACCATCTCCTGCTCTCTCTCCCGATCTGGGTCACAGCTTAACGTCAGCTGCTCCCGGCAACGATCCAGTTCCTGCAAAAGTCGGTCCTTCTCTGCCATCCAGGACTTCTCGTTGGCGCGACCTTCAAACTTCAGCTGTAAAAAATCCCTGGTGCTCTCATAGAGGAGCTTCTGAGTCTTGTTCAATCTACAGATGGCAGATTTATTTTTGTTTTTAAACGGTTTATTGCAAATATAACGCATACATAGGATTGTCAACCATGCAAATGTATATACAGTCCTAATCAATTTTATTTACAGCATGGCAATAAACAGTCACAGAAATAATGACACATAAAACAAGCCTCCATCTCTTAGCCCTCCCCGAAGAAGGGCAATAACTACACATATAATACGAAGCCCATGGGACTGGCCCCTCAGGTACTTAGGCGGTCGATTACAATTACCGAATACTGCCTCTATAAAAGAGTGAGTGTTGATTTACGCCAGGTATATCATTAACAGTGTAATCTCATACAGGATTATTTTATATCCACTGGGTAAAAGGTAGTGGTGAACTACATCTATTTAATGGCTATTATTTTGCATTCCATAAACAAGGTTTCTTTTAGAAAGATTCTAGTGTACCATGCCCATATTTCTTCATCCAGAATGCCAAGAAGGTATATCTCAGTGGTACAGGGTATAGAGATAGATAGGGAGATGAGTAAATCTACCCATTTCCAATAAACAAACACCACTGGGCAGACCCAGAGTAGTATTTGAAGTGGTAATATGACCCATTGCGTGTAGGCGGGATGGAGTTAGAGTGACATTAAACTTTCATATAAAATAATTCCTGATCGTATCCCTACTTTCTAAAAGAAAAGATTGGTTCGTGCTTCATCCCGTCTGCTAGGACCACTAAACGGGACTATCTGGGTGAGCAATACCCACACAGGATTGAGTGGCGACGATTGCAACTTTAGTGCTGCGTACCTGAACCTTCCCTTCCTTCAGCAAAAGTAAATAAAGCCTGACTGTTTGGGTTTTACATTTGTGTGAACATTGGCCTTTCTGGAGACTTTCTTTCTATACCCCGACAACGGAAGCCTTGGAGGTAGTTTGCAGACCCAACAGAACCAGCTGGTCCCTTAAATGGGGGTAAGTGCTACACTTATAATTGTAAAACAGGGGTAGGCGACCCTGGAAATGTGGATATGAACACTAGAGATGATCACCAGTGCGCAACACACTTTTCTTAACAGAGATAACCTAGCAAGTTCCTGTTTGGGGGGGGATAAAAAAAAATTAAACACACACACCACAAGTCAGTAGTAAGCAACACTGTGGGTAGGGATCAGAACCAAGTAAACAGAGTTTGGATGTTAGCAGTAAAGTTGGCGTATCGTAGAGTTTGGGGGTCTAAAGTAACACAGCCTTAGAGGTCAGTAGTAAAGAAGAGGAATAAGCGCATAAGTTTTGTATTTTAACTTAATAAAACTTGCTACACTATTGGCAGCTTAGTGTCTCTCTACCCATCCCTTTTCTCTTGCAGTGTTTGGGTTCCCGGCCTGCTCAAAGTCAGTCTCTCTCTCTCATACATAGAATAATTTATGATGGTTTCTTCATTTGTATGTACATATATTATATGGTTCACATGCTGATGATTTAAAGTCAGTATTAATCCCCCATACACCATTCAACTAAGACTGTATGAGATCTTTCCCCTGGATCCACCAAGCGCAGAGTGCTTCTCTTAGTCGTCAGTAGTAACTAACGAGGAATTCAGCGGTCAGTATTAACACAGGGTGCCGAGGTCCAGTAAGTAACAGATCAGAGCTCATTTATACACTGAAAGGAAATGTAATTTTTATAAAGCTTTCCTTTGAACCTGAGGTTTAGGAATAAATTAGGTCTAGCATAATGAATGTGACAAGCATTACTACTTAGCTTGTCAACCCCATCAGAGAGAATAGAATTTTAAGCTTGTGCGTTTTTACATATTGCACCTTTTCATACATCAATGTGATGCCTGCTCTTTCAAAACTTAAAATCTATCTATATTGGGATTATCATTTTTTCCTCTAACCTTTGTATATAATAATTATCCACATTCCGAACCTATTAAAAATGTATCAATTCCACTTATATGATATTCCCAGTAAATTTAAAATTCCCCTGTTCTTTGGTCCTATAATCACAGAACAGAGGTAAGAGGATCACCAGACAGGGGTGGGCAACTCCTGAGAATTGAGAGCTGGAGATGAACATCATGGAACAGATCAAAGATCACCAGTCTGTAGTGCTTTTTTTTTCCAAGCAGGGATCAGTAGTAGGTAATACAGAGTGCAGTGGTCAGTAGTAGACAACACAGCATTCAGAAGTATCGAATGCAGAGTTCAGGGATCAGTAGTAATGCAAAGTACATACATTAGTAGTACTGTATCGCAGTTTTCAGGTCAGTAGTATCCAATGTGGAATTCAGTGGTCAGTAGTAACGTAGAGTGCAGGGGTTAGTAGTGACACAGTGCCAAGGTCAGGAGTAACTAAAACACATCTCTCTCCCACAAGCAAAAACCCCCCTCCCTCTGAAACTGAGGTCTGGTCAGTGAATTTTACAAAGGCACCTGGCATGGTGAGGAAAGTCCTCTCAGGTCTCCCCTGAGCTGTATCACATGACATGTCAGAGCTGCCACAATCTAAGACTCGCCTTCGCCCTTTATTCACATTCCTGATCTGACCTGAAATGTGAAAGGCAAAAAAAATGCAGGGTCGGTCACAATCTACCCATCACATGCCTACGATGGGCTGCTGTAAGATATGTAGAAACTGGAATGAACAATTAAAAGAAATCCATCTTTGGAAACTCACTTCTCTGTCAATTCTTTGACTTTGTCCTGGTCCCTCTGATGCTGCACTTGAGCTTCCTCCATACGGATCCTCCGGTCATCCAGCAATGACTCTACCTGCTCTTTGGAGAGACGGGTCTGCTCCTCCAACTGGGCCTGCAGTGCCTCCACCTGTACAAATTAGGACACACAGACTTATGTATTAGTAGGGAATATTTATGCCTCAAACTATTACAGTTATAATAGTGCTTATGTTGGCTCTCAACCAAACTGTCAAGCCATCAAATGGCTGGTGCCATAGTTGATCACATGCGCAGTACCATGACAACTGCAGATCAAAGAAGAGGCCAAGATGGAAGTTTCCCTGACTGTAAAGGATAGGAGGGGTTAGTTCAGCTTTAAATGGAATGAGTCAGAACAACACTTGCAGATATTTCATTTAATACCAGACTATAGCCCAAAAAAAACCCTGCCAAAGCCTTGTTTCTTAGTCACTTTCCTCCCCTTTCCTGCCCTTGTAAAAAAGGAACAGCATTACAATGAGGAACATATTACTTTGCTCCTCCCTGTAAGTGTGTTCAGTATGCCCCACTCACACTTGACCGCTCTCTGAAAAGGTGGGCGGAATCGTGCGTTTCTGCTCATGTTTTCAGAAATGTGCAACCTGCTTGCAATGCCATTATTTCTTGACAGCACATCAAATGTGGTGCAATTTTGCAACATTTGTCATGCGAACATCTCAATCGTGACCTTTTTAAGTGCGTTTGTCACACATACGGCAGCTCATTCAAGTGAAGCTGTGGAAACGCATGAAAAACGAGTGAAAAAAAAGAAAAGAAAGAGGGGGCATGTTGGAACGTACCATTGTGCTATGAGTAGTGTAAATGGGGCCCGATTGACTAAATTCTGACCCTCAGCTGTGAAGATTACAAGATGTGGATATTAAGACTATAAAAGTTCTACCTAAATGTAATGATTACATTGGCAAAATTTATGTGAGCTTCTTCATTAAGTTTTAACAGGAGCTCCAATTTAACAGATTTTTTTTTATTTTTATTTTTTAAACATTTAATATTTTTATTGAGGAAGAAAGCAAACAGTGCTGATAATACCCTGTAACGACTGTACATAAGATATCCTTACAATAAAGGCATTACAATTTCAAACAGATGTGCACCTTGTGTGTGCTTTTATGATAGGCAGCAAACATATTGACATTATGACATCTAGTTGGATGACAAATTACAGGAAGTAAGGTCTTTCCAGTGTTTCCTTAACCAGTAAACCGTGCCAAGGTCCAGGTGTAACTTGAGAAACGCTTCAAACCATATTAAATGGGGCTGTGGGTAGAAGGGGTTGAGTATGGGAGCGAGTGGGTAAGTAAAGTAGTAAGGACATGGTCCTAAAAAGGTAAAAGCGGTAGATGCTCAAAAAGGGTGACTTGGGGGAGTGATAGCAGCCATGGTACGGGGAGGGAAGAGGTGTGGAGGTCTGGATGCCCAATCCTGAGACATAGGGGTATATTTGCCCTGGCAGAACTTGGGAGACGAGGGATTTTCATGTTTTTAATAGCTTTTTTTAGGCATTGAGAAACTGTCGTATTGCACAGATACGTACTAGAATAGATTAAGAATTACAACTTCAGGATACAAAATTGGTCATTTTGCATTGTGTGTTCATAAAACAGGCAACACCAACTCACCTGCAGCAAAAGAGTCTGGTCATCTGGTTTTTCGGGCACCTGATTTTTGTCAGCCTTTATGTTCAGTCTAAGTGGGCCTTTTTTTGTAGCTGCAAAAGAAAAAAATATTCATAAATTACAGACTGGTGGAATTAAATTTTTCAATATACAGTGAAATTCACAAAAAGAAAGAAAAAAAGTTTCATAATTTTTTTCATGGTGCACATTTTAAAAAGGGAAAGTGACAGGTTCTCTTGAAAGCATACATCTTTACTGTGCTCCACCGCTTCTCCGTTTGCCAATGCCCAGAGTCTAATCTTTGCGTAAGCTGTGTCACAGCTTAGAGAGGGTTAAATTAACCCTTTTCTTTCTCCAGGTGACAGTGTTAGGGCCTCTTCAGAGACCACTTAAGCCCAAGCACTGGATCCTGTGAAAGGCCACATGCTCACCCATAGCAGGAAGCATCCGTTATTTATGATGGTTTCAATAGTCTAAAGCCTGATTTGATTTTCTGCAGACAAAGTGTAGCACTTTTGTCCGAAGGGCGTTGGCCATGAACTTGTCTTGCATACAAACAGCAAAGAATTGTCTGCCAACACGAAACTACGTGTTTTTTCAGCTCTTTAGCGCCACCCTTTGGGCAACTTCTGCTAATGTTGTGCTATGGTTAGCATCGCTTCTGAGCATGAGTGTTTGTACTTTGGAGTTTTGTCCGAAGGACTTCTGTAAACACGATCGGATAATCCGACAACACACATTTGTTGTTGGAAAATTTTAAAGCGTGCTATTCAACATTTGTTGGCGGAAAATCCGACAACAATTGTCTGATGGAGCATACAAACGGTCGGATTTTTCGACAACAGCCTGTCATCACACAATTCCCGTCATCGTGTGTACGGGCTTTAAGACTCATTTCACACTATCGATCCCATCACTGTGGAGAACTCGCAAGCAACAGGTTCGCCAACGCATTATGCACACGGAGCATAAAAAAAATAAAATAAAAAAGGTTGCTTATACCGGCGTTCAGCTTTTTTATTTTATTTATTTATTTTTTTCAGCCTGTAAAATCACCTCTGTTAGCCTATGTGGCCATGCACACATAGGCATTTACAGGAGTATTTTAAGGGCCAGTTCACACCAGACGCAGTTCCGTTCAGTTCTGTGTGCTTTTTTTCTGCACAAAATGCATGCACAGAGTTTTCCATGTATTCCAATGGCTCTTGTTGGCTCTAGTTCACACCATGCAGTCCGTTTTCGGTCAGTTTCTGCACCAGTACGGAACTGAATCTGGTGTGAACTGGCCCTAAGAGAAGTGCTTACAGGCAGAATTAACCACTTAACGACCGCTCACTGTATATATATACGTCGGCAGAATGGCACGGACAGGCACAATCACGTACCTGTACGTGCCTGCCTTCGTATAGTTGGGGGGTCCCATCGGACCCCCCTTCTATACAGTGAGCGGTGGTCATCTGTTCGGGAGCGATCCGTGATGAGGGGACGGCCATTCGTTTCCGGACACCCCCTCACGATCGCTCCCGGCGAATGAGAATCTTCCTCTGCCTGTGTAATGTAAACACAGGCAGAGGAAGTGATGTCATCTCTCCATGCGGCGGTCTTTTCGATCCGGTGCGAGGAGAGAAGACATCTCACAGTAAGTGCACCAACACTACACTTACACCAGTACATGTAGGCACACTTACACTCCCCAGTCACCCCCAGATCACCCCCAGTCACAGTGCACCGTTTGCAGTGGTCATTTTTTTACTGATCTCTGCAATTAGTGTAATTTGTGACAGTAAAAAGCTGCAGGGCAGTTAGGTTTAGGCCCCTTTAGGTCCAGGGTAGCCCCCTAACCCCCCCTAAGGTTTAACCCCTTGATCGCCCCCCAGGTAACCCTTTCACCCCCTAACGCCAGCGTCACTAAGCGAACATTTTTCCGATCGCTGTATTAGTGCCGGTGGTGCCCTAGATAGCCAGTTATTTATTTTTAGGTTCGCGCAGGTTTTTATAGCGTCAGGTACCCCCATATATTATTTTAACCCCTTGATTGCCCCTAGAGTTAACCCTTTCACCAGTGATCACCGTATAAGGGTCACTGGTGACACTGGTTAGCCAGTTAGTTGTTTAGGTTACCCGTCAGGTTTTTATATAGCGTCAGATACCCCCATATATAACCTAATAAAAGGTTTTAACCCCTAGTTAACCCTTTCACCAATGATCACCATATAAGTGTTACGGGTAACGCTGGTTGGTTAGTTTGCTTTTTATAGCATCAGGGCACCCGCCGTATATAACCCAATAAAGGTTTAACCCCCCGGCGGCTGATATCAATTAGGTTTTAGCGCCAGAGAGGGTCTGCGTCGCCCCAGGCAGCGTTAGGTTAGTGCCAGTAACGCTAACACCCACGCGCAAAGCATACACCTCCCTTAGTGGTATAGTATCTGAACAGATCAATATCTGATCAGATCAGATCTATACTAGCGTCCCCAGCGGTTTAGGGTTCCCAAAAACGCAGTGTTAGCGGGATCAGCCCAGATACCCGCTAGCACCTGCGTTTAGCCCCTCCGCCCAGCCCAGCCCAGCATCGATCGATCACTGTAACTTACCAAAACACATCACACATAACTGCAGCGTTCACAGAGACAGTCCTGATCCCTGCGATCGCTAACAGTTTTTTTTTTTTAAGCGTTTGATACATTTGCTGACAGTCAGGTGCCTTTTTACCTGTGAATCTTACTAGTGTACCCCTAAATTTAGAGCCCAAAATGGCATATCGAAGGTACACTAGTAAAGAGGCCTACGAGATTCTGAGCATGACAGATAGTGAAGAGGAGGTCACGCATCTGTCAGATTCAGGCTCAGAATATCTTCCCGTAGAAGACAGTGACGTCAGCGGCCCCACGTCAGATAGCTCCGACGACGAAGATGAGGTCCCTGCTAAGGTCAGGCGTACCCGATCCCGATCTTTTGAGGTTGTTGAAGAGCAAGAACCGCAGGGTTCTCGTATCATGGAGCAGAGTAGTACTAGCGCCGCTATTCTTTCTGGTGAATTGGCAAGCACCAGCGGCCTAGTACAGCCTAATCGTACATCCAGCACTGCAGTATCACGTGGTGACGTGGCGAGTCCCATAAGTGTAGTTCAAGCTGGTGAGGTGGCAAGCACAAGTAGTGTCCCGCTGCCACCAAGAAGAAGACAAAGGCAGGCCCATCGTGCCCATTCCTGCAGAATTCGCCTATACTGATTGGGTCCCCACCACTTCTGCAGAACCCGTACTTCCCCCATTCACTGCCCGACCCGGTATTCAGGTGGAAACAGTTGATTTTATGCCAATTGATTTTTATTCGCTGTTTTTCACAGAAGATCTCTATAGATCTATTGTGGACCAGAGTAATTTATATGCTGGTCAATTCATCGCCGCTAATCCCCAGTTGCCTTCCATTGCCAAAGATTGGAAACCAATTACGGTTTCCGAATTTAAGACCTTTCTGGGCCTTTCCCTCAACATGGGCGCACATAAATTCCCGTCATTGCGTGCTTATTGGTCCACGCACCCAATTGACCACATGCCCGTGTTCTCTGCCTCCATGCCCAGGAAACGATACGAGCAGATCTTGCGGTTCATGCATTTCAACGACAATGAAGTTTGTCGTCCACGTGGAGACCCTGAATACGACCGGCTCTACAAAATTCGGCCCCTCATAAACCACTTCAACGAACGTTTTGCAGCCTTGTTTATTCCCGATCAAGTTGTCTGCGTTGACGAGTCCCTGATTAAATTTTCTGGCCGCTTGTCTTTCAAGCAGTACCTTCCCAGCAAGTGTGCCAGATACGGGGTCAAGCTCTATAGGTTCTGTGACAGGGCAACAGGCTATGTATGGAGCTTTACGGTTTATGAGGGAAAAGATAGTCAGGTTGAGCCCGTCAACTGCCCAGATTACATAGGGAGCGCTGGAAAGATAGTGTGGAACTTGGTGTCACCCTTATTCGGAAAGGGATACCACTTGTATGTGGACAATTATTAAACGAGCGTGCCACTGATTAGTCACTTGTTTGATCATCAGATTGGAGCATGTGGCACCGTGCGACCTAATCGCCGGGGCTTTCCCCAGAGGCTTGTAGATTCCCGTCTTAGGCTGGGGGAGAGAGCCTGCTTGAAGTGTAATAAACTTACTCGCTGTGAAGTGGAGGGATAATAAGAATGTTTTCCTTCTTACCTCCCTTCATGCAGACACGACAGTCCTAATTCATACGGCGACTGGTGTTGTGGAGAAACCCCTCTGTGTCCACGAATATAACCGAAATATGGGAGGGGTGGACCTCAACGACCAGTTGTTGGCGCCGTATCTAATTGACCGTAAGGCAAGACGCTGGTACAAAAAAGTGTCTCTATCCTCATTTCAATTTGCTGAACGCTCATGTGCTATACAGAGCTTCAGGCGGGACGTTATCTCTCCTAAAATTCCAGGATGAGATAGTCACAGAACTCCTGTATCCAGGTGGTTCTGCACCTCACCATCCCCAACCAAATGCAGTAAGCCGGCTGCATGAGAGGCATTATCCGTATGTCCTCGAGAGTACCCCTACCCAACGAGCCCCCCAAAAAAGATGTTGTGTCTGTAGCAAGCGCGGATTTAGGCGTGACACCCGTTATTTTTGTCCACGCTGTCCTGACAATCCTGGTCTTTGCATTGGTAAATGTTTTGAACGCTTCCACTCAAAAGTGAAGTTTTAGCGTAGGGTACAGCATTGCACAGAACAGGACACACTTACACAGGGTCTCCCAAGATGCCATCGCATTTTGAGAGACCCGAACCATTACAGTTGTTAAAGTTACAAAAACGTAAAAACAAAAAATATATAGAATAAAAAATAAAAAAAATAGTTGTCGTTTTATTGTTCTCTCTCTCTATTTTCTCTCTATTGTTCTGCTCTTTTTTACTGTATTCTATACTGCAATGTTTTATCATGCTTGCTTTTCAGGTATGTAATTTTTTGTTTTCAGGTGCGCCATTCAGCTGCAGTGCGGAATTATTTATCTTGACAGCAAAAGCGTTTGCTCAAACGATACATAAAGCCGTGACTCCAGTGCTGTAGGAGGTGATTTCACCACCACAGTTAAAAAAAAAAGAGCATACAGTATTTGCCGAAGCATGGGGGCAGCAGGGGCGGAGGAGCGATTTTGCTCCTAATGCCGCGTACATACGGTCGAAATTCCGACGGAGGCTTGCCCATGGAAAAGTCCGACCGTGTGTACGCGGCATAACTTTTTTGTGGGAGGATGCCCCCATGCTTCGGCATATATATATTTTAGGCACAGGTTGCGTTAAAAAAAAAATGTTTTATTTTTTACTAGGTTTTTTTTTGGTATTTGTTTTGCAGGTATGGTATGGTATGGTATGGTAAGGTAAGGTCTTACTGTTATACTGTAATGTTAACCATCATTTTCTTAGCAGGTACGCCATTCAGTTGCAGCGTGGATTTATTTATCTTGACAGCAACAGCGTTTGCTCCCACGATACATAAAGCCGTGACTCCAACGCTGTAGGAGGTGATTTCACCACCACAGTAAAAAAAAAAAAAAAAAAAGAGCATACATGCCGAAGCATGGGGGCAGCAGGGGCGGAGGAGCGATTTTGCTCCTAATGCCGCATACATACGGTCAAAATTCCGACGGAGGTTTGCCCGTGGAAAAGTCTGACCGCGTATACGCAGCATAACCTTTTATGCCGGAGGATGCCCCCATGCTTCGGCATATATAAATGGTGCATGCATGCCCATCATTAGAAGTGGGTGGATGAAGGGAGGTATTCTAATGGTGGGCATACCCACCAAGCAATCTCTTTTTTTCGTTCAGCCAACAGGCTGCATGAAAAAAAAAAAAAAGATTACAATACATGTCCAACAAGGACCAGCAACGTACTGGTATGTTGCTGGACTTTGAATGTTTATACCAGAATGATGCCTGCGGGTTTAGGTATCATCTTGGTATCATTCTTTTCAGCCAGCGGCCGGCTTTCATGTAAAAGCAATCTTAGCAGATAATTAGCTTCTAGACTACTTTTACAAGCAGTGGGAGGGAATGTCCCCCCCCCGGATATAAACAGCGCCATTGGGAAAGCATTTTATCACACCGATCTTGGTGTGGTCAGATGCTTTGAGGGCAGAGGAAAGCTCTAGGGTCTAACCCCCCAATTTTTTTCAAAAAAAGAGTACCTGTCACTACCTATTGCTATCATAGGGGATATTTACATTCCCTGAGATAACAATAAAAATGGTAAAAATAATATGTAAACAGCAATTGCACCATGCATGTGAGGTATCACCGCGAAGGTCAGACCGAGGGCAGTAATTTTAGCAGTAGACCTCCTCTGTAAATCTAATGTGGTAACCAGCAAATAGCTTGGGGTGTCTACTTTCCAAAATGGGGTCATTTGTGGGGGTTTTGTGCTATCTTGGCATTCTATGGCCTTCAAAACTGTGATAGGTAGTGAGGAGTGAAATCAAAAATTTACGCCCTTAGAAATCCTGAAGGCGGTGCTTGGTTTTCGGGGTCCTGTACGCGGCTAGGCTCCCAAAAAGTCCCACACATGTGGTATTCCCGTACTCAGGAGAAGCAGCAGAATGTATTTTGGGGTGCAATTCCACATATAACCATGGCATGTGTGAGCAATATATAATTTAGTGACAACTTTTTGTAATTTTTTATTTTTTTTTGTCATTATTCAATCACTTGGGACAGAAAAAAAAAAAAAAAAAATATTCAATGGGCTCAACATGCCTCTCAGCAATTTCCTTGGGGTGTCTACTTTCCAAAATGGGGTCATTTGGGGAGTTTTGTACTGCCCTGCCATTTTAGTACCTCAAGAAATGAGATAGGCAGTCAAACTAAAAGCTGTGTAAATTCCAGAAAATGTACCCTAGTTTGTAGACGCTATAACTTTTGCGCAAACCAATAAATATACGCTTATTGACATTTTTTTTACTAAAGACATGTGGCTGAATACATTTTGGCCTAAATGTATGACTAAAATTGAGTTTATTTGATTTTTCTTAGAACAAAAAGTAGAAAATATAATTTTTTTTCTAAATTTTCAGTCTTTTTCCGTTTATATCGCAAAAAAAAAATCAAAAAAAAATTAAGAAAATCGCAGAGGTAATCAAATACCATTAAAAGAAAGATCTATTTGTGGGAAGAAAAGGACGCAAATTTCGTTTGGGTACAACATTGCATGTTCGCACAATTTCCAGTTAAAGCAGCGCAGTGCCAAATCGTGAAAACACCTCTGGTCATTAAGCTGCGTAATGGTCCGGGGCTTAAGTGGTTAAGGGGGGGGGGGCAGGGGGTCAACCACCACAGGTGTGTTATGGGAGGAGCTTTTGGACGTAAAACGAGCGTATGCATTAAAATATATTCCAATGGCCAGAATAAATAAATATTCTGGTCAGTAGAATGCCTTTACTCTCAAATGCCATACGTGCATAAACACGCATGCATATTGTTACATTAAGGACATTTTTGCAAATTCTCGCAGAAAAAAAAAAAAAAAAAACAACGCTGCTCATTTTCAAAAGCTTGTGTGCATGACACCTAAAATGTGTGGGAAAACACTCAACTGCTTGTATGTTGCTCCAGCCTGCAAGGGAGAGACAAATACTGCTCTGCGCAGTGATCCTGCTACTGGAAAGCTACAGACAGCATCAGGATTGCTAGTGTGAGAAGGGACTAACAGAGTGGTGGGGGAGCATGACAAAAAAGGTTGCGACAATAGAGAAGGGGTGGGCATCAAGAGAACCCACAGATTACCTTTATTCCAAATCCAGAAACTTTTTCCAATCTGGAAATATTTCTGTAGGAGTCTACTCAACACCTGAGCAAGTAATAGGGGCAGACGGGAGCTTGTGTGACTTACTCCCAGTTTCCAACCTTAGCATCAATTATGGGTAATCCCACCACTAGCCAGTTTGAAAGTTCAGCTGGTGTGAAGGTGGCAAAGGGAAAGTAATGTGATCTGGGATTAAAGGCAATTGAAAGTTTATTAGGATAAAAAGTGTGCATTTTTATCACTATTTATTATTTCAGCTACAAAAGGGCTGTTACTTACACTCATGTGTCTAATGCTTTGTTTTAACACTGATTTGTAGTCACCTACCTGTTCCCAAGAGACCCGCACGTTCTTTCCTATCATGTGGATCTCCTGACTGGACAATACGCTGTAGTATGGTGACCTAAGGGTGGAACATTTAAATAAAATCAACATAAGGAAAATATAAAAATAGTTACCATTGCTTTATCAAAATCTCTCCTCTCTGCACAAAATACATTTGGGTCCCAGTAGCAAGCCATGTTCCTATAATCAACTCTGTTCCAATTTTGAGGCATGCGCAGCATAACTCATAATGCAAGTAACTGCAATACAGTGTGGGTATAATGGACGATTTTCAGGAGGGCAGTGACATGTATTGACAAAGCCAATGCCAAGTAAAGACTATCTGTCCATTAACAAGTTCCTTTTAAAGCTAAAATTCATGGATATGAAAATACAGTATTGTTTAAATACAAGAGGCACGTGTATTCTTGCATGAATCCTGGAAATGTTTTGTGTATTCTTCCAAATCGGTGCAGTAATTCAACATGAAACTTTTCCTTTGCGCAGCAACTTCCTGCAATAAAGACCTGTCACTGCTGCCCTCTCTTCTTGTGCAGGATGACTGGTCTTGTACCTGCCCCCTCATGTAGTTCTTTTGCTGGCAACCTGTAGTAAGTGGGCCTTGTGGATCCCTCATACAGCTCTGATCTCAATACAGGCTATTTGCAGCACAGTGAGGTGACTGCTAATTTTGTAAAGTTTAAAAGGCATTGGTGCACACAGAGAGGATCGAATATCCCTTGCGGTTGTTAAGGAATACATTTAAATAAAAGTATTTTTTGTGCTGGAGTTAAGCTTTACAATTCTCTGCTACATTTTTCAGTAGCGTTCAGCTAATGGCATTAATATCTCTAGCAAAAATTATTTTGTTTTAAAGAGATCAAGGAAAAGGTCAGAAGAGCCTCTGTCCCTTAATTTGAAGATTTACTCTCACTTTATTGTGTCTCCTGGAAAGGAAGAGAGGGGAATTTCATAGGAAAGACATGGGGGTTGATTTACTAAAGGCAAATTAGGCTGTGCAGTTGCACTTTACAAGAGCAGTTGCTCCAGAGCTTAGTAAATGAGCAGAAGCTCGGCTAACCTCCATCATCCAATCACGTGCAAGCAAAAAAATTTTATTTTTTTATTTTCCTTGCACGTGATTGGGTATTCTTTGCAAAGTAAAACTTTACCTCATTTACTAAGCTCTGGAGCAACTGCACTTGCAGAGCGCAACTGCACTTTGCAAAGTGCACAGCCTATTTGCCTTTAGCAAATCAACCCCATGGTGTGTAATACACAGCACACAATAGGAAAGGTTGTGTTGTATAGGAATTTCTAACTGTTAAAAAGATGCATTGACAAATTAGTCTTTATCGCTGTCATGCTCCACTAGTAGTAGAAGTGTTGTGGTTATTCTGACGAAAATGAGTTCCGCTCACAAACATGGCTACCTTTAGTACACATGGTTGTTAGAAAACATATGGCTGTGCACTGTATACCTGAAAAAAGCAAAGTAGGGCAAAATAGCTTTAGTTCTTTCCTCCTACCTTGTTTGGAGGCTCCTTGTGGAAATAAGTGATTTCCCCACTACTGGTTCCAACCAGAGCCAGGAGCTGTTGGATTTTCTTTCTGTCTTCCAGTTCTCTGCAATAAAGAATGTTTAGGTAGGTGTCTAAGCCAAAATCATAACAGTTTTGGTGGGAATAAAGCCGAACCCCAGTTCTACTTTTGACCTATACACATTACAAATTCTTTTTTAAACTCCTTCAAAAACGTACCTGGGTTTGGAGTAAATTAACTTTAAGACCCCTTTCACACTGAGGCGATTTGCAGGCGCTAAAAATAGCGCCTGCAAACCGACCTGAAACAGCGGCTGCTGTTTCTCCAGCGTGAAAGCCCGAGGGCTTTCACACTGGAGCAGTGCGCTAGCAAGACCGCTCCAAAAGTCCTGCTAGCCGCATCTTTGGAGCGGTGTGTATACCGCTCCTTCACCGCTTCTGCCCATTGAATTCAATGGGACACTGCGAGGCGCATTGCTGGCGGTATTAACTCTTTTTCGGCCGCTAGCGGGGGTGTAAAACCGCACCGCTAGCGGCCGAATACCGCAATTTTGACGGTTTAGCGCCGCTATACCGCCAGCGCACCTCCCGCCCCAGTGTTAAAGGGGCCTAAGTCTGAGTTTAGGACAAAAATGTAGCTATGCCAAGGCACCGGGAGGAGGTATTAAATGTAGCGCCAATGTCATTTACTTTGCAGGGGCAGTTGAGAAAACTACAAATTCTCACCATGCAAAGGAAATTGTAGCTGGCAATGGGAGTGGACATGTTTTGTCACACAGGTGGGAAACACCAGGAGTCTCTTCGCTGTCAAGCGATGCCATGTTCGTGAAGGCACAGATCAGGATTCTGAAATTCCCAGGTACACCCACCACAGAGAGCCCTAGAAAAGGAACTACCAGTGGATGTTGCATGGCCAGTGACCCAAGGCAGGTGTGAGCATAGCGGGCACCGATTTTACACATGAGTACTAAGGGACATTGGGCCCCTATTCTGCAGGATTCCATATGTGATTTATGAGACTTGATGACCATTTTCAAAAACAAGATATTGAAGGTAAATTACCTGTCTAAAAGTAATGACATTTGTACCTGAAGATCAGCTTTAACAACTATTAGAACCCAAACACAAAAAATAGGATTTTTATAACAGCTTACCTGTAAAATCCTTTTCTTGGAGTACATCACGGGACACAGAGCGACATAGTCATTACTAATGGGTTATATAGATGCCTTCAGGTGCTGGCACTGGCAACTTCCAAAACCGGAAGTACCCTCCCGTATATAAGCCCCTCCCATCCGGGAGCACCTCAGTTTTGTAGCAAAGCAATAAGTGTCCCCAAAGAGGGGTGGGAGCTCTGTGTCCCGTGATGTACTCCAAGAAAAGGATTTTACAGGTAAGCTGTTATAAAAATCCTATTTTCTTTCTCGTACATCACGGGACACAGAGCGACAGTCATTACTAATGGGATGTCCTAAAGCAATGCCCAACGAGGGGGGGGATACACCATATATAAGCTGAGCGCTATCAGACATGAGGATCTTTTGCGGCCTGCAACACACTGCGCCCAAAGGCAACATCCTCCTGACTTCTAACGTCCACCTGGTAGAACCTAGTAAACGTGTGTACTGAAGACCATGTTGCGGCCTTACAGATTTGAGCCAGGGAGGCCTGGTGATGCACTGCCCATGAAGTTCCAACTGCTCTCGTGGAGTGCGCCCTAACTTTGAACGGAGGCGGTCTCCTTCTCAAGCCATAGGCTTGCATTATGACCTGTCGAATCCACTTGGCTAAAGTAGATTTTGACACTGCCTGACCCCTTCTGGGGCCTTCCGGCAGAATAAACAAAGTATCCGTTCTGCGAATCTGAGCAGTGGCTTTTAGATAAGCTTTAACTGCTCTTACTACATCCAAAGAATGCAATAACTTTTCCTCTACCGAAGTAGGTTTGGGGAAAAAAGAAGGAAGAACCACATCTTGGTTCAAATGAAACCTCGATACCACCTTAGGAAGAAAGGCTGGATGAGGACGTAACACTACTCTGTCCTTATGGATAACCAGATATGGCTCCCTACAGGACATAGCTGCTAATTCCGACACTCTTTTAGCCGAACAAATGGCTACTAGAAAAATCAATTTCCTGGTGAGAAGAACCAGGGAAATATGCTGTAATGGTTCAAATGGTTGTTTCTGTAGAACCGACAGAACCAAGTTTAGATCCCATGGACATATGGGAATATTAACCGGAGGACTAATACGCATCACTCCTTGTATAAAGGCTTTGACTAGTGAATGCGAAGCCAAGGGCCTTTGAAAAAATATTGACAAGGCCAAAATCTGACCCTTGATAGTACTCAAGGCAAGCTTCCTATCTACAGCCCATTGTAGGAAGTCCAGAATCCTACCTATTACGTATTTACGTGGATGCCATTTCTTGGCCTCACACCAGGCGATGTACGCCTTCCAGATTCTATAGTAGATCTGCCTGGATACCGGCTTCCTGGCATTGATCATGGTAGATACCACAGCATTAGAGAGCCCTCTCTTTTTTAGAATGTGGGCTTCAATAGCCAGGCCGTCAAACCTAGGGCTGGTAAGGAAGGGTGGTATATCGGTCCTTGCGAAAGCAGGTCCGGACGATGTGGGAGGGTCCAAGGACTCCCCACAGACATCTTTACAATCTCCGCGTACCATGCTCTTCGGGGCCACGCTGGAGCCACCAGAATCACTGGTTTCTTTTCTACCCTGATTCTGCGGAGTAATCGAGGTAACAATTGTGGCGGTGGGAATGCATATATCAGCTTGAACTGATCCCAAGGGAACACTAGGGCATCCGAGCCGCAAGCTAGGGGATCCCTTGTCCAAGAGACAAACCTGTCCACCTTTGCGTTGAATCTGGATGCTAGCAGATCTACATCCGGTGTTCCCCACCGCTGACATATTGTCCGGAAAACCTCGGGATGAAGGGACCATTCCCCTGGGCATAATTGTTGGCGACTTAGAAAGTCCGCCTTCCAATTCTCCACTCCTGGAATGAATACCGCAGATATGGCTGGGACATATCTTTCTGCCCATCTCAGGATGTAATTTACTTCCCTCTGGGCTGCACGACTCCTGGTGCCCCCCTGATGATTGATATATGCCACTGCTGTGGCATTGTCTGATTGAATTCTGACAGGGGACCCTTGGAGTTTGGATGTCCATGCTACTAGGGCATACCGGGCTGCTCGTATCTCTAAGAGATTGATGGGCAGGGCCTTTTCCGCATCCGACCATCTGCCCTGGAGAGACCATTGCTCCAGTACTGCTCCCCAGCCTATAAGGCTGGCATCTGTAGTGACCACCTTCCAAGAAATCGGACTGAAGAATTTCCCTCTTTCCAGATTCTGGGGAACCAACCACCAGCGGAGGCTCTTGCGAACGGAAGGGGACAAGGACATTGGTAAGTCCAGAGCCTGAACTTTTTTGTTCCAGGCTGACAGTATGGCCCTTTGCAAATTCCTTGAATGGAATTGACCGTAGGGTACTGCTTCGAATGATGCCACCATTTTTCCCAGCAGCCTCATGCACAGGCGTATGGATGGCTGTCTTTTTGAACCCACTAAGTGGATCAAATCTCTCAAAGACGACCCCTTTTGAGGCAAGAAATTTTTTCTCTGGTCTGAATCCAGCCTTAGCCCCAAGTATTCCAGACTTTTGACTGGTTTTAGGGCTGACTTGTCTCGGTTGATAATCCAACCGTGATATTCCAGATACTTGATTGTCTCGTGAACAACCACTTCTAGTTTTTCCACTGAGTGGTCTATCAGCAACAAGTCGTCTAGATATGCCATTATCGTTACACCTCATGTTCTTAGATTGGCCAATAATGGGGCCAGAATTTTTGTGAACACTCGTGGTGCTGTGGCCAGACCGAAGGGTAAGGCTCTGAACTGAATATGGCGCCCTTCTACCGCAAAGCGTAGAAATTTTTGGTGGGCTGGAAAGATGGGAATGTGCAAATAAGCATCTTTGATGTCGATCGAGGCTAACCATTCCTCCCCTTGTAGGGCAGTGTCCACCGACCGGATCGACTCCATCCGGAAAGTCCTGATATGTAGGAATTTGTTTAGCCCTTTTAGATTTAATATGGGCCTCACGTCCCCGTTTGGCTTCGGGACTGTAAAGAGGTTTGAGTAAAACCCGAACCCCCATTCTTCCAGGGGAACCTCTATAATTACTGCTTGGAGCAATAATTGTTCTAGTGCCAACAGGAGGGATCCTCTCTTCTGGGGATCCCTTGGCACGTTTGACCTTATAAAGTGGGAAGGAGGGGAGTCTTTTAACTCCAATTTGTATCCCAGATTTACTGCGGAGAGCACCCATCTGTCTCTGATCGTGTCCCGCCAGGTCTCTGTGAACAACTGAAGTCTTCCCCCCCACCCGATTGAGTGGGGGCAACCCTTCATGCATTTGACTTTGGGGGAGGTTTTGTACCTCTCCTGCTCCAGGGCTTCTTGTTACCCTGCAATTGTCCCTGATTTTTACCTCCGGGATTTGACCGAGGAGGCCGTCGGAACTGTTTCACAGCCGATGTCCTAGGGACTGGAGAAGCAGGCCTCTTAAAAGAGGGACCTCTAACTCTGTTTTTAACCGGCAAAAGTGTACTTTTACCGCTGGAAATTCTCTGGATATATTTGTCCAGGTCTTCCCCGAATAAGCGTTCACCATGAAATGGGAAGCTGACCAGCAATTTTTTACAGGGAGCTTCAGCAGACCAGTTTTTGAGCCATAAAAGCCTGCGCATATGTACTACAGACAGCGTAAGGCGGGAGGCCTGATGGATTGAATCCTTTATAGCGTCCACCGCAAAGCATAAGGCTCTAGGTAGATCAGCTAGGGCAAGAGCCTGCTGATCTGGCAAGTCCCTTAAGACCTGTTTCAACTGATCCTTCACTGCTTGGCAGACCCCAATAGCTGCCACTGCTGGTTGTGTCACCAATCCTGCTGTAGAAAAAGCAGATTTTAATAAGGACTCCAATTTTTTATCTATTGGGTCCTTGAACATTTGGACATTATCCACTGGACATGTCAGTGATTTATTCACACAAGAGATGGCTGCGTCCACTGTAGGGACCCTCCATTTTTTGATGAACTTATCCTCCATGGGATAGACCACTTGAAATCTCTTGGGAGGAGTAAATATTTTATCAGGATGCTCCCAATCCTGGTAAATGAGCCCTTCCAGTAAAGGATGGATCGGAAAGGAACAAACAGTCTGGGGAGCTTTTAGCGACCCCAACGAGGAGACAGAAGTGGATGATGGCTCCGCAAGGGGCATTTTAAATGCTGATCGGACCATATTAGTCAGGGACTGAACCCATAACCTTTCAGCATGTGATGCTGAGAATGGCTCTTCCACTGTTGATTCCTCTACAACAGAATCAACCTCATCCTGATCCCCTTCAGGCAGGTCGATCCCTGTATGGGACTGTTGCTCTGCTAACAGGCACTCTGAGGGAGGAGACGGAGATCAAGCGCTTTTTTCCTGTGACAGGGAAGCAGCGATCAATGCCGACAATCTCTCTTCCAGCCCTCCCAGAGCTGAGGAAAAAACCTCCTCTGTTACATACACAGGAGCAGGTGAACTGAGGACAGCCACAGTACCAGGTACTCCTGAGGGTGCTCTACGGTCACTAACCTCTGATTCTTCAGGGGAGACTGGTGCAGCCGAAGCATGCCCAAGATCCTCAGAGCCGATGGAGACCCCCTATGCTTCCTGGAATTTTTAGTCCCGGAGTTTTTTGACGGCATTATTCCTAAGCCCAAAGCTGAGGTATTCCAGCCGAAATACACCACTTACTGACAATAGTCTAGCACAAATGCTGCTATAAAACCAGTTGGTGTCTACTAATGTGCCTTCATCAACCGCTTGCTGTATGCCTTTTTTAAATGTTGCCAGCTCTGTCTCTGCACTCCATAGCCAGCTCACAACACATAATTGTGGTTTTTAACATGCTGGGACGCCCGCACATGCGCAGAAGCGCTGCGGCGCGCACAGAGAGTCATCCCCAAGCTCCGCCCCCTTTCCCGGCTCACCTCTATATATAGAGGCGCGTGCACGCGCGCGGCCACGTGCGCCTTCGGCGCCAATTTTGAAAAGGAAACCAGGGACAAGAGCCAGGGCCCCTTTTGCCGCAGGCCGGGGGATGGACGAGCATTGCAACATGGCAGAGGAAGCAGTTTCCCACAAGAGAACTCACCATCTGCCTGGACTTGCTCTGATAAAAAGAAACTAGTCCACATGACAAGAAACGTTCCACAGCGGCCTCTAGTGGATTAACACAGGTACCGCAGTCTAATATATTAAATATATATATCTTTTTTTTTTTTTTTTTTTGACTACTATTAAAATTATTACATTTTTTAGTAGTTACAGGCATGCACAGATATTAGCGGGAATACCGTTAGGTAACAGACAGAAAGACAAATTAGGCTTGGGGGTCCCCCAATAGAACCAAGTTCCTGGGGGCCCCCACTTACCTGTTCCCCGCCGCAGGACTTTGTTTGGTCCACAGAAGCCCAAACTTCACCTATCACGGCAGGCATTGTAATTAAACCTTCAGGGACCGGGTTCCCAAGGATTCCACTCCCCTGGACCTGTATAGCACCCTGCACAGAAAACATCTTGGTCATGGGTATGACCAGAGCTCTGGATCCCAGGGTCCAGCTCTCCTAAGAGAAGCATTACAGGCAAAACCTTGCTCTTCTCTGCAAGGCCCGGGTACCGACCGTTTAGCTATGAAGCTTTTTTGGTCGGATCCGGAATAGCTTACTGAGGCCCAAAAGAACCTGTACGCAAGCTCAGTGAAAAACACGTTTCTTC
Organism: Rana muscosa; assembly: GCA_029206835.1. Lineage (NCBI taxonomy): Eukaryota > Metazoa > Chordata > Amphibia > Anura > Ranidae > Rana > Rana muscosa. Next base: position 161,588,650 of record CM055118.1, read on the forward strand.
TTGGCCAACACCTTAGACACTGGCAAAAAACTGAGGTGCTCCCGGATGGGAGGGTACTTCCGGTTTTGGAAGTTGCCAGTGCCAGCACCTGAAGGTATCTATATAACCCATTAGTAATGACTATGTCGCTCTGTGTCCCGTGATGTACGAGAAAGAAAGTTCCTTCTTGGGTCATAGCAGCCTACCTCAAAGTCCTTTTTTTAATGGCATCCCAGTCTTGGTCCGTAGGGTTCAATGTGGAGTTGGCCCACCCTTTGCAGCTATAACAGCTTCAACGCTTCTGGGAAGACTGTCCACAAAGTTTAGGAGCGTGTCTATGGGACGGTTTGACCATTCTTTTAAAAGCGGATTTGTGAGGTCAGGAACTAATGTGGACGAGAAGGCCTAGCTCGCAGTCTCCGCTTTAATTCATCCCAAAGGTGTTCTATCAGGTTGAGGTCAGAACTCTGTGCAGGCCAGTCAAGTTCCTCTACCCCAAACTTGCTCATTCATGTCTTTTATGGACCTTACTTTGTGCACTGGTGCGCAGTCATGTTGGAACAGGAAGGGGCCATCCCCAAACTGTTCCCACAAAGTTGAGAAGAGTTGAAGCTGTTATAGCTGCAAAGGGTGGGCCAACTCAATATTAAACCCTACGGACTAAGACTGGGATGCCATTAAAGTTCATGGGCGTGTAAAGGCAGGTGCCCCAATACTTTTGGTAATATATAGTGTATATATTACACAAAGAAAAGTGACGGCAGAAAAAGACCGTAGTCGAGTCTGCCCATTTCAGACCTATGTTTGTCCCAAGCATGTTTGAAGTCATTTACGGTTGACTGTCTCACTACCTCTGCTAGAAGTTTATTCCAAGCACCAACTACCCTTTCTGTAAAATACTACTTTCTAAGATTTGTTTTGAACATTCCTCCAGTTAGTTTGAGGTCATGTCCCAGTGTTCTTGATTTTGGTTTTATATTGAAATAACTGCCCTCCTGAACCTTATTCACCCCCTTGATGTATTTAAAAGTTTCAATCATGTCTCCCCTATATATCTATCTACTTCCTGATCTCCAATGGCAATCTGTGCTGTCATACCATGATTGGCAGTTATGGAGCTCACACAAAAAAATTGTATTCTTTTGACTTAAATCAGATTTTTATCAAATTTATTTTAATAAAATGCTTTTGGAGTAAAAATCTATCTAAAGATAGTTTCCTATTTAACCACTTCAATAGTTCAATACCAGCCCCCCCCCCCACCCCCCTTCCTGCCCAAGCCAATTTTCAGCGCTGTTGCACTTTGAATGACAATTGCGTGGTCATGCAACACTGTACCCAAACCAAATTTTTATTATTTTGTTCCCACAAATAGAGCTTTCTTGTGGGGTATTTATTCACCTCTGAGGCTTTTATTTCTTGCTAAAAGTAAAAAAAAAAAAAAAAAAAGACAGATTTTTTTGTTTCTGTTCTAAAATTTTGTAAAGAAGTACGTTTTCTCCTTCACTGATGGGCACTGACAAGGCGGCACCAATGAGTTGGCACTGATGATGGGCACTAATATGCAGCACTGATAGGCGACACTGATGATTACTTATGGGTGGATCTGATGGACGGCACTGATAGGTGACACTGATAAGGAGGCACTGGCAGGCATTACTGATGGGCACTGGTTGGCATCATATATGGGCACCGATTGGCATCCCTGGTGGTAATCAGTGGTGGGCTGCGATGATTGATTACCCCCGTCATCAGGAAAGCAGCCGATCGGCTCTCCTCTAGTCACATCTGCCAGACGCGAGTGAGGAAAAGCCAATGCACAGCTCTTCCTGTTTACACAGTGATCAGCTGTGATTGGACACAGCTGATCACAGGGTAGAGCGTCTCTTTACCAAGATTGGTGTTGCGGTGTGTCAGACTGATACGCCGAATTGCATGCCCCCGCGGGCATGTACTGCATTGATGCATCCATCCTATTTCACAGTAACCATGAGATAAAACAAAACATCTGTACCAGGCTCTAAGTGTGAGGAGAAAGGGCAAGCCGTAAAAATAAAAGTGAAACCTTCTAAGCAGCTTATAAACCTTGTGATCTTTCTGCACGTAGCTTGAAGTGCTTTATTCCCCCCTTAAGGAGCAAAATGGCAGCATGCTGTAAAAAAGACAAAAAGACCCAGTTTGGGAATATTTTAATGAAGTTCCTCTGGCTATGGGTAAAGCAGGCATGCCTGAAAAATGCAAGCAATGCAATAAAGAGATGCAAGGCCTGGTGGCCCGAATGAAACATCATGACGTGCTGTGATGAAAGGACCATGTGAAGTTTTTTTTATGTGGACCCAGCTGATCTCTTAAGAGATTTTGTTTATGCACTTCAGTTACTAAACATTGATGTTGAAGCGAATACAAGAATGTGTTATATAATGATATTGTTTTAATTAAATAAAAAGTCTAATTTGTTCTCCAACTATGTGTATTAACCTAAAAAGTAGGATTTTTATAACAGCTTACCTGTAAAATCCTTTTCTTGGAGTACACCACGGGACACAGAGCTAGTCATTACATAATGGGTTAAGGGTCACCAGCGGTGATTGGACACTGGCACAACCAATGGAAGACAGTTCCCCTCCATATAACCCCTCCCATCAGGGAAGTACCTCAGTTTTGTAGCAAAGCAGTAAGGTTCCCATAAGAAGGGGGGGGGACCTCTGTGTCCCGTGGTGTACTCCAAGAAAAGGATTTTACAGGTAAGCCGTTATAAAAATCCTACTTTCTTTATAGTACACCACGGGACACAGAGCTAGTCATTACATAATGGGACGTCCCAGAGCAATGCTCATATGAAGGGGGGGAGACACAGATCAAACAGGCCGCTTGCGGACCAGAAGCCCTATACTGCTGCCTGCAGCACACTTCGCCCGAAGGCGGAATCCTCATGTCCTTTCACATCTATTTGATAGAATTTGGAAAATGTATGGACTGAAGACCAAGTTGCAGCTTTACAGATCTGAGCCATCCAAGCCTGGTGGTGCACTGCCCATGAAGCACTTATCGCCCTGGTAGAGTGCGCCTTAACAGGAAAAGGAGGAGTCCTGTTCTTTAAACCATAAGCTTGAACAATTACTTGTCTAATCCACCTGGAAATGGTGGATTTTGATACCGCTTGGCCCTTCTTGGGCCCATCTGGTAAAATAAACAAAACATCTGTTTTACGTATCTGAGCGGTTGCTTGTAGATACACCCTTACCGCTCTCACTAGATCTAGAGAGTGTAATAATTTTTCCCCCGCCGTCCGCGGGTTTGGAAAAAAGGAAGGCAGAACAATGTCTTGATTCAAGTGAAAAGCCGACACCACCTTAGGCAGAAAAGCCGGATGGGGTCGTAGTACGATTTTGTCCTTGTGACAAATTAGATAAGGCTCTTTACAAGAAAGAGCTGCTAGCTCTGATACTCTCCTAGCAGAAGCTATAGCAATCAGAAAGGCCAACTTCCTACTCAATATAATTAAAGGAATATGGCGAATAGGTTCAAAAGGTTGCTTTTGCAACACTGACAATACCAAATTCAAATCCCATGGACACAAGGGAGACCTAACTGGAGGATTTATCCTCATTACCCCCTGCATGAATGTCCGAACTAGGGAGTGAGATGCCAATGGTCTCTGAAAGAAGACTGATAAGAGCCGATATTTGACCCTTGATGGTGCCAAGGGCTAATTTCATATCCACTCCTAGCTGGCAAAAAGCAAGAATCCTGCTTATTTCATATTTCTGAGGATTCCAACTTCTGGATTCACACCAGGAAACGTATGCTTTCCAGACTCTATGATAGATGAGTCTGGAGGCTGGCTTTCTAGCATTAATGAGCGTAGAAAGAGCCGGACCAGAGACCCCTCTCTTTTTCAAAATGTGGGTCTCAGCAGCCAGGCCGTCAAATTTAGCCTTTGTAAGGAAGGGTGGAATACTGGACCCTGTGACAGCAGGTCGTGTCGAAGTGGAAGCTTCCAGGGCCTTCCTATCGCCATCTTTACGATCTCGGCGTACCAAGGCCTCCTGGGCCAGTTTGGGGCTACTAGGATTACTGGTATTCCCTCCTCCTTGATCCTGCGAAGCAGTCTTTGTAGAAGAGGGATCGGAGGGAATGCATAGATCAGTGAAAACTGATTCCATGGAGTTATTAGAGCATCTGTCCCGTAGGCTAGAGGATCTCTTGTTCTGGACACAAAGTTGTCCAATTTCTTGTTGAACCTGGAAGCTAGCAGGTCTACATCTGGGTTTCCCCATCTCAGACATATGGCCTGAAAGATCTCGGGGTGAAGAGACCACTCTCCTGGTAGCAGCTGCTGACGACTCAGGTAGTCTGCTTGCCAGTTTTCTATCCCTGGAATGAAGATTGCAGAGATGCAAGGAACATGCTCTTCTGCCCATGCCAAGATCCGGTTCACCTCTCTTTGGGCTGCCCGACTGCGGGTGCCTCCTTGGTGATTGATGTAAGCTACTGCAGTAGCATTGTCGGATTGAACCCGAACTGGGTAGCCCTGTAACCTGTATGTCCAGGTTTTGAGGGCTAGATATACTGCCCGGATCTCTAGCACGTTGATGGGCAGGATCCCCTGAGTCTTGGCCCAGGTTCCCAGGGTAGAAGCCTCCTCGAATACTGCACCCCAGCCCGATAGGCTGGCATCCGTAGACACCACCTTCCAGGCTGCTGGGAGGAAGCACTTTCCCTTCCGTAAATTCTTGGCTTCTAGCCACCAATTGAAGCTGTGGCGTACTTGTGAGGACAGGCGCATGGGTATATCCAGAGCTTGGCTCTTCCTGTTCCAGGAGGCTAAAATATTGCCTTGAAGTAGTCTCGAATGAAACTGGGCGTAAGGGACCCCCTCGAAAGGGGCTACCATCTTTCCCAATAGTCTCATGCAAAGGCGAATAGACGGCCTCTTGTTTGCTTTGACCTTGTGGATCAGGTCTTTCAGAGACTGTATCTTTGGCTCTGGCAGGTATACCCTGTTCTGGGCTGTATCTATGATCATGCCCAGGTACACTATCCTTCTTTGGGCCTGGAGAGAGGATTTTTGTAAGTTTATAATCCATCCTAAATGCTCCAGGTATCCTACTGTAGTGTCTACAGCGTGATCCAATCCCTCCTTTGACTGATCTATTAATAGTAGATCGTCTAGATAGGCTGTTACCGCAATGCCCCGTGTTCTCAGGTTTGCTAACAGAGGAGCTAGCACCTTTGTGAATACTCTGGGCGCGGTGGCTACACCAAATGGCAGGGCCACAAATTGAAAGTGGTGATCTTCTACCGCAAACCTTAGGAATCTTTGGTGAGCGGGGAGGATTGGTATGTGTAGATATGCGTCTTTGATATCTATGGACGCCATGAATTCTCCGCCTTTTAAAGTAGCGACCACGGATCGAATCGTTTCCATTCGAAAATGGCGAACGTTCAGAAACCGGTTTAGAGATTTTAGATCCAGGATGGGTCTGACTTCTCCGTTCGGTTTTGGAATCACAAAGAGGTTTGAGTAAAAACCTGAACCTCGCTCCTTTTGGGGTACCTCTGTAACCACACCTTGAGCTATTAAGTGATTCAAACCTTTGAAGAAGGATCCTCTTTTTTGTGGATCCTTGGAGAGTCTTGAACTTCGGAATTGAGAAGATGGGATCTCTCGGAATTCCAGTTTGTACCCTGAGGATATTGTGGATACCACCCATTTGTCCTGGGTTTCTGTCCGCCAAGTCGCTGAGAACTGACGAAGCCTTCCCCCCACTCGGCCGAGCGGGGGCGCCCCTTCAATGAGAGGTTTTGGGGGCTTGCTTATTAGCTCTTGAACCCCACGGCTTCTTGTTCTTCTGAGCCTGTTCTTTGGCTTTTGTGGGCGGCTGAAAAGGCCATCGCCACTGGCTGGAGTCTGATTTCCCGGGAGCTGGGGAGAGAGTGCGTTTAAAACAAGGTCTCTTGTTTTTCTTTTTCTCAGGTAAAAGTGTCGTTTTACCACTTGATATCTTTTGGATATATCTTTCTAAATCTTCCCCAAATAGGCATTCGCCATGGAACGGGAAACTTGCCAACAACTTTTTGCATGGGGCTTCCGCTGACCAATGCTTAAGCCAAAGTACTCTGCGCATCTGTACCAGCTGGAGTGTAAGGCGTGATGCCTGTATGATAGAATCTCTCATGGCATCCACTGTGAAGCATAAGGCTTTAGGCAAATTCTCCCAATTTTTAGCCTGCTCTGAAGGCAGCTCCTTCAGCCCCTGCTTTACTTGTTGGCTGACGACCTGACACATACCGACTGCTGCTACTGCAGGTTGGATAATTGAGCCGGCCAAAAGGAAGGAGGATTTCAGTAGGGATTCCAACTTCTTCTCAGAAGGATCTTTAAACACTTGTACATTATCCACTGGACATGTCAGGTTTTTATTTACAAAAGAAATAGCCGCATCTACCGCAGGCAGGCTCCATTTCTTTAAAAAAATTTCCTCCATAGGATAAAGAATGGTAAACTTTTTTGGAGGTGAAAAACGCTTATCTGGATGTTGCCAGTCTGCGTACATTAGATCCTCTAGTAACGGATGAACCGGGAAGGAGCATGCACCTTGCAGGGATCTTAATGATCCTAGGGAGGAGACAGGTGATTCTGTTACCTCCAAAGAGGGTAACTTAAATGCAGATCGCACGGCTCCTGCATAGCATTGTACCTGTGACTTTAAAATCTGGGATACCGAAAAAGGCTCATCCGATATCCCTGATCCGTCTGACTCCTCATCCTCTGCTGATGTAGCCTCCTCCTCATCCTCCTCATCCTCCTCCTCCTCAGGTACTTCTGAAGGGAGGTCCAATACTGGAGGAGATCTGCTTCGCTTATTGTCCTTTTTCGAGGATTTAGCGATTAAGGTAGCAATTTTCTCCTCCAGATTATTCAGGGCAGCTGATAAAGTGTCCTCAGTGACATATGCAGGCCCAGGCTTCCCTAGGGAAGCCGCCATACCTGACAGAGGTAATGGCTCATCCTGTACAGGTGCATTTGGCAACACAGGAGCGGAAGGTACCGAGTCAGCACAGCTAGAGCCTCCTGTCTCAGGCGGCGGTGCTCTTTTATCTCTTTTTGTCCGCATTACTTCCCCTGGAAGACTTACTGTTTAGACAAAATACAAGGTACCTAAATGCATATACTACCGTGTTCAGTTTAGCAAATACATTAAGTATGCAACTTTTAACACATAACTATGCATAACATGGATGTCTTCTAGGAAGTACCCAGTCCAACCACATTGAGTCTTACGTCCCTGTATAGCTGCTGTGTTTCTCTGCCAGGAACAAGAGAACTAACGAGCTTGCTTGCTGCTGCAGTGTCTCACACTGACAGTCTTTTAAATTTGGTGCCGTTTCTGTGCCTGCGCGCGCCACGTGCCCGCGCACGCCTTCGGCCCCCCCCTTCGATAAAGCGCGCTCCCGCGCGCGCGGCCTTTAGCGCTATGGTGGTGGCCATAGTGAGAGAGGACTCTCATCCGCCCCTGTTCCCACTTACCTGCATCTGCAGGTGTCTGTGTCGGCCACCGAAAGGAGGAGCGGGGTGCCCCAGCAAGCTCAGCAGCGGAGGTGACGAGCAGTGTACTTCGCCGAAGCCGACACTGAACAGAGTGAGGTGAGTATATTCAGCTCTTTACTCCCCCCAGTGGTGGAAAAAAAGAAGACATCCACTCTTGAAAAAAGGTCCCAACCTAGTTATGGACCTTCTAATCTCACCTTATCCACGCCGCAGGTTTTTCTGCTGAAAGTTTTCAGACAGATACCAAACTTCACCCTTCACGGTGGGCTATGTGCGCCAACCTTCAGGGATATGGGTTCCTATTTAAAGGATACCTCTCCCCTGGGCCTTGTACAAGACTCTTACCAGGACTTTATAGCGAAATAGCAAAAGTGCTGGATCTTAGAGCCCAGTCCTCCGAAGAGAGACATTACAGGCGACGCCTCATGGATGAGGCCCGGATCCCATCCAGATTCGGCTTAATTTGTAGGCGTCTTGGATGGATCCGAAAGCATAGCTCTTTTACCCCCAGAGGGTCTCTTTGGTAGAGCTTTCCTTTAGCACCTCCTAACGCGTCCAACACCTTTCGACACTGGCGAAAAAACTGAGGTACTTCCCTGATGGGAGGGGTTATATGGAGGGGAACTGTCTTCCATTGGTTGTGCCAGTGTCCAATCACCGCTGGTGACCCTTAACCCATTATGTAATGACTAGCTCTGTGTCCCGTGGTGTACGATAAAGAAATCAGCTGCGATATCGCTGTTTTTGTAACCCGACAGTTTATTATTCTAAATAGGAAACCTTAATTTTGTTTGCAAATAATAAAGATTCTAACTAACAGCAAGAATGAGTTCTTACATTTAAAGAGCACCTGTCATTTCAGATTCATCATGACAGTGCCTGTTAGCAGGCATCCGCTCACCTGCTGCCGCCACGTCCCTCACCTTGTTGTGTCACTGCCGCATCACCAGCCGTCCCCATTAAAGTGAATGGGACGGTCAGCGAGTCAATAGCAGGTCAGAGGAGAAGCCGCTAAGGATAGTTGCTGCAGATAATACCGGGGTGTCGTGAAGTGGCTCTGCAGCATACGCATGTATTTGCAAATGTGTGCCAACTAAACTCCTGTTTTTAACGTAAACTGTTAGACATGATAATTTGGTTGGTTGCAGGCTGGCCGGTAAGTTGAGCAGAGAATTTTCTTTGGATTAGTTTGAGAACTGTGGCTAATCAGTGTGGTCACATAACTAGAAGCACACACGGCTATGTGCTCCTAGTTCACAGCTGAAAAAAAGATTACAGTTTTCAGGGCATGGCATACTGTGTCTGAGAACAGAAATTTAAGGACTGCAGATGCCAACTGGTTAATGCGTTTCCTAACCCAAAAAACAAACATTTTATATATTGCAGCCTACCAGTCCTTAATCTTGTGGCTGTATTGGTTTTATGTTTTTTTTCCCCCTTATCACCTGGTGATCTGACCAGTAACATAGGGGGGCTCCCCTTATTTATGGAGGATCAGCAGAAACACCCTTGTCAGGAGCACTGCCTGGAGAGTTGTTAGTGTTAGAAGTGACTAAAAAATTAAAGCCTAACTCCACCAAACACCTTTTTAACACACAGTTACAGGAACCATTTTTCCCCCCCCTTGGGATAAATGTTTTGAAGCAGAACGAAACCCATCAAATTAACCATTTCCCAAAACAGTTCAATTCAACACACACGGCATGAATGATAACAGTCACATTTACTCTTGCACTCAACCGAACTGTGAAGCCAGCAAATGGCTGGTGTCATAACTGATCACATGTGCAGCACCATGGCAACTGCAGCTCAAACAGAGGCTGAGATGGCAGCTTCTTGGCTGTAAAGTATTGGAGGGTTTAGTTCTGCTTTAACTAAAATGAATAAAAGCTGACCATTGTAAGCACCCCTGTCTGTGGTAAATGGTTTGTCTCATCCCTCCAACTTCCACTTTTGATGTACAGCTTGTTCAGGTAAAGGAAGTAAGAAAAAACAAAATAAAAAATAAAAACAAACACAACAGAATTAACAGGTAATAAAACTAAGTTACAGTGGGGATGCAGAGACAAAACAAGACTTTTGTTAATACTCGTGTCAGAGACTGCATTACACGGGTCTATTTTGTACAAACAGCGCACTTGGGACAGCCTGCTGTGCAGGCTGAATAAAAACACCTGTTAACCAGGATAACCAAATAAAACTTTTTAGAATTGGAGGAAGCATGAGCCAGAGACCAAACTCAATACACTGAAAGAAAAAGAAGCTATAGAAAGATTACCGGTATGCTGTGGAACAAATGGGCAAAGGCCCCTTTTAGCAGTAGATTCTGGAGAGCATGCAGTGCCAAGTAAATGAGGAAATACAATGGTGTAAACTGTATCTTGTTCAAAGCCAAGTTCATTAACACAAAACTCATATATAATGCCAACCTGATTTTTAGCCGGTCGTTCTCCGAATACAGTCTCAAAACATGCTCACGCTCTTGAAATAGATAGACTTGCATGTCACTGAGAGCCTTTTGCAGCTCCGCAATCTCCTCGTCCCGCTGACGCATCTCCCATTGCAGCTTGTGCTAGAACAGAAACATCAACCACTTAAATTTTACCTAGTAGGGTCCACACTTAAACGCAATTCAAGTTACTATTTAGAATAGAGGTGCACCAAGTAAAAATGTTGGTGACGAGACCAAAAATGCAGGATGCACTTGGCCGAAAACGACAGTTTTTGAAAAAATATATCTACCGTATATACTCAAGTATAAACAGAGTTTTTCAGCACATTTTTTTGTGCTGAAAATGCCCCCTTCGGCCTATACACGAGTCCGTATCCATCTTCAACTTTGTGCGCCTGATCCCCGGCCAGCCGTAGGTGCCCGGCCTTTCAAAGCCGGGCACCCCTTCCATAGACTCCCATGTTAAATGGTAATTTCTCTGGTGATTTTGGGGACCCGGTACCGGCCAAACTTGGCACACATGTAGCCCCACTCTTCATCTACAAAATGTGCAAAGTTTGTTGTCCAGGGGACTTACGGCCGGGGAGCACCGATTTTTCAAAGCCGGGCACCCCTTCCATAGACTCCCATGTTAAACGTCAGTCTAGTCACACAACGCCGGAGATCAAGTAGGGAGATTGGGCACAGTGAGGCATGGGCACAGTGACAGTGAGGCATGCAGATGGACACCCTAGGCTTATACTCGAGTCAATACGTTTCCCAGTTTTTTGTGCTAAAATTAGGTGCCTTGGCTTATATTCGGATTGGCTTATACTCGAGTATATACGATAGATAGATAGACATCTATCTAATATATATTTTAGACTTTTTACTTATCATAAATTTAAATGAGTATGAATTTATCAGCCATTATTTGCATCTTTAGCGCAAGAAAAGATCAAGAAAAATGTATCCCTTTAAAAATTCTATGTATGTCTTCACAATGGTCCATTGCGCTTCTCTTGTGATGTTAAAAATCCTGCTTGCTGCATTTTTGGTCAGTAAAAAAAACCAACACCGTGCACCGCTCCATTAAAAATTCAGCAAGAACGCATCACAAAACACACCCATGTTATGTTTTTGAAGCAGTTTTTGAGTCACGTGACCTATGAAAAACACACCATTAACACAGTAAAATGGTGGTAAAATCGTGGCTAAATCGCACACGTTTTCGGTGCCATTATTGACACCTTTTTATCCGATCAGCAAAATGCCGATAACATTTTCAGCCGATATGTTTCAGGACCGAAATTTTGGGGCATCTCTAATTTAGAGCACACAAAAAAAAAAAAGCAGAGAACGTACTGTATGATGACCCTATAATTACAACCATTGCTGTTTAAACAGTAAAAGTTAGTAGGTTTTGGCCGTGTTTGTGGTAGTGCATGCTATTACTTACATCTCCTGATCCAGCGTCAGGTCTTTTCTGATAGGCAGTCAACAGCACTTCTGTGTTTTTCCTGAATGGTGCTCTTTTATAGGGCGAGGAGAAATGTGGCTTCATTATGTGAGCAACACATTGCAACGCCTAAGCTGAGGCCCCTCCCCCATGCTTTCAATGTCTGCTTGTTTCCCAGTGCCTACTGTGATCTCTGCCTTGTATGTCCCTCTGTGCCCATCTGCAAGTGCACCTGTGTCTCCAAGTGCACCCCCCACACACAAGCTTGACTCCAAGCAGCCTCCACTTATCTGGCCATTGTCTGTACCCTCTATCCTGAGGTACACTTCTGCAATCATCAGGATTTTTCGCTGGTATAGCTTCCTCTGCCCATTGGGTAAATCCTGCAAAAGAACTAAAGGGGCTGCAAAAAAGTCAGAACTGTCTGCTATTCCAGTTTGACATTTTTGCAGGCGATTGGTTTGTGGCAAATATAGTCACACAATTGATTCTTGTGTAAAAACGGAAGTCACCAAATGTGTTAAAGTTAAATAGGAGTCAAAACTGCAAAGTGGAAAAGAATTAGAAGTTAGAACCACAGCCAGGCTATTAGTTCCATCTGTGTCCCTTTTTCTCTTTACTTTCCTTGTCCCAGAGACCACAAAGGAAGCAAAAGGGAAATCTTATATCTCCCTATAAAGTGAAAGGAATACCCCCCACCCGCTGTTGAAATTTTTACAAGGACAGGTGCTTCTTTTGGAGGATTTCCCCTCACCTTCTGTTGCAAGGACACAAAAACCCTTATCTAATGGAAAAAATAAAATAAAAAGAGAAGTTTTCCTACCGTTTCTCTTGACAAAGAAGGCTGTGACTAATTATACAATATGGTTGACGATAAGGTGGTGGAGGTTATAAAAAGCATGCCATACCTTAATTCAGTATAAGGTGGAATTTTCTTTAAAAACAGCCATGTGTGCACAAGTTAAAAAACCAGACTGACCTTGCCGGAACGGCGCTTCCTGATTTTAATGCATACTACCTTGCAGCCCAACTGCCGCAAATCTTTCATATTGATAAAGTTGACAGAGACAAATTTCTCTGCTTTTTGTGCCCAAAATGGATACAGCCAACCCTAGGTCCTCTAGTGGCAATAGCAGGAGGAGTGGGAGGTGAGGGACTATTGACGGACCGCCGGTCTCTATTATACCAGTATAGAAAGGTGTGGAGTATGGCCTCAGACAGGTTGCAAATCACATCACCACATAGCTATACCTCTCTATGGCATAACACAGCCCTACCTGAATTCAGCCTTATCCAGGATAGTGGAGCGTGGAGGTATATTCTACTTGTCTCACATCACACACAACGGGAAACTGAAGTCTTTTGATAGTCTTAAAACTGAATTTGCACTGCCGAATCAAATGTTCTTCAGGTATATACAACTCCGCCATGCTTTCCACACCCAGTTCCCCTTAATGATAACCCCTTAATGGCAGCAAAAAAAAAAAAAAAAACCCTAAACCTAAAAAGTTGATTTCTCAATTTTACACTATGTCAACACTCCCACAGGCAACTACGTCGGCATATGCCCTAAAGTCTAGATGGGAGGGGGAGGTGGGCTCTATAGGAGGATGATGAATGGAGCGACACCCTAGACACGTGTAATCAAGTGTCTCCTAAACTGTCAGATCGTCTAACACAAATCTTCATAATGCACAGAGCATACCTCACACCGCTCAGAGTCTCTAGATACAGGAGTAGTCAATCTGCCACTTGCCCAATGTCGGGCCAAGCTGTGGGCACATTTTTCCATTTACTGTGGCAATGTCCCAAAATCCAGAGATTCTGGGCGCAGGTGGTAAGGTTCTTGCATGACACAATGAGCTCTCCTATAACGCTTCAGCCAAAACGGTCTCCTGGGAATCTTCCCGGACCCAGAGTTCAATAAATTTACCAAAATATTCCTGCATGAAACACTCTTTTCGGCATGAAAGGTCATAGCTAGAGTCTGGATGAGACCCAATCCACCAGAGTTTTCACATTGGATAGTGGAAGTCAATAATGTGTTGCCCTACAAGAAACGCATCTACTCTTATAGAGGGTGCCCCTCCAGGTACGATAAGATATGGGACAGATGGCTCAAAGAACCTGAAACCTGCACTTGACCAGGATCGGACACAACATGATCTCCAGGCCTTCCTTTTCCCCTTTTTTCTCTCTTTTTATTATTATTTAATTTTTAATTCTTTCCTGGTATCCCCGTAGAGAGTGTATATACTAGGTGGGGGAGGTGTTTTTCACGACACAACATGTATATTGCATGGATATGACCAAATGTAGATGGTACTGGTAACTGTCTCGTATTAATACGTACAATAATAGGGGATGTTGTTGAATGCCCCTTATGAGTGATACTGTTTATTATGTTTGATGTTTGTCAAGATAGTCTATTGTATGTATTTTTTCCCTTTTTGTTCAATAAAAGATTTTGTTTAAGGAAAAACAGCCATGTGTATGAAATCTATACTTAAAGCAGACATTCACTCAAAACTTGAAGTACAACTAAAAGCAAAACTTGTTTGTTTTGGATAGAGTTGAGATGGATTAGAACAGCGTTTCTCAACTCCAGTCCTCAAGGTGCCCCAACAGGTCTTATTTTCAGGTTTACTTCAGATGAAACAGCTGTGGTAATTACGAAGGCAGCGAAACTGATCAAATCACCTGTGCAAAATAATGAAAAGCCTAAAAACATGACCTGTTGGGGCACCTTGAGGACTGGCGTTGAGAAACATTGGTTTAGAGCAGTGGTTCTTAACCTGGGGGGTCAAATGACGATTTGTCAGGGGTCACCAAATCCTGGGCTGTTCCTGAAGCCCGTGCTGCTCTCACAGCCTTTTCGTGGCCACCCAACAGGGTTGCCCCTGGAGCCTGTTGCCGCCGAGCTGGGCTGTTACTGGAGCCTGCGGCCACCCATTCAGCCTCTTTGCAGCCACCCATTAAGTTCACGGCATGGCTGGGGGGCAGAGACTAGAGGTCAGCTGACTGCTGTGAGACACTACAAAGCCGGAGACACAGTGAATAACACTACCTGTGATTATAGTTGCCATTATAAGTCCCCACTACAGTTCTCAGATCAGCAGATGACCATGATCAAGAACACCCAAGTTGGCCGATCAGAACGCCTCCCAGCATTGCCACTCATCCCATTCCCCACCAGTACTGCCACTCATTCCAACTCCCCGCCAGCACTGCCACTCATTCCAACTCCACGCCAGCACTGCCACTCATTCCAACTCCCCGCCAGCACTGCCACTCATCCCAACTCCCCGCCAGCACTGCCACTCATCCCAACTCCCCGCCAGCACTGCCACTCATCCCAACTCCCCGCCAGCACTGCCACTCATCCCAACTCCCCGCCAGCACTGCCACTCATTCCAACTCCCCGCCAGCACTGCCACTCATTCCAACTCCCCGCCAGCACTGCCACTCATTCCAACTCCCCCACCAAGGAGTAAGAGAAGGAATAAAAATAGAGAATATATGGAACGGAGAGGAAAAGAGGGGGTGGCACAAAGAAAAAAGGGAGAGAAAGAATAAGAGAGAACAAAAAAGACGGCTAGAGAGAGGGATGGGGGAAAAAAAAAAAAGAAATTGGCATAGAGAGAGATAAAAAGGGAAAGAAAGTAGAACAAAGGGAGAGTGGTACATCCTAAAATGTACCATAAGGGGGTTTTAATACTGTACGAGTGGAAGGGACCCAGGGAGCGCTAAATGTCCGTGGGTTAGGGGCGCAAATTACTTGTCTTGCCTTGGGTGCTGACAACCCACACTACGAAAATAATTTTATTGTTAGGGGTCCCCACAACTTGGGAAATTTTATCAAGGGGTCACGGCACTAGAAAGGTTGAGAACCACTGGTTTAGAGTATGCGTCAGATTTAATTTTTTTTGCTACCTTTACCCCTATTAGGAAGATTCAAACTCTCCATTTGCCCTGTTTATCATTATCACCAAAGTGAAAGTAAAAGAGAATTCCAAATTTTAGGATGTCCCCTGAACAGGAACGGAGGAGAATTTTTCCAATTGGGACACTCGTTCTGGTGACCCCCACAATGCGATTCCCTTAATTAGCAGGGATTTCCTCTCACTTCCTGTTTTGGCTAGGGGTTTTAACCTTCCCTTACTTTTATCCAACATGAAAAAAAGTTTTGCCGTTAGTTCTACTTTAAGGTTTGTTGCAATCCAATCCTGCCCCTCCACTTTAAAAAAAAAAAAAAAAAAAAAAAAAGAAGAAGTAGTAAATATAGATTTTCTTTTTTTTACTTTTTCTTTTTTGCCTGGCCACAACCTCATTCTTAAAAAAAACGAAAGATGACGGCAGTACACCAATATAAAGAAATTATAAAAGGATTGGGAGATGGTACAATAATACTATGGTTAACCTGGAAAAAGGGGGGAGTAAACAAATTTCAGGTAATGAACACAGGTAAATAATAATAATAATAATAAATAATAATAACAAAGTCCCAATAATAAAAGTCCATATAGTGGTAATGATGATGGGGCTGGATAAAAGTATATAGTTACATGTGCACTGTTGGCAGCACCCTTAAGAGTGAAGCAGACACTTCAGAAAAAGAAAAAGAAAAAATGCGCCTACTAAGTGCAGTATGTAAAACTCAGTTTTAATTGATACATGGGAATCAGCCAAATGGCTACTCACAGGATGGTGGTTAAAACATTGCATGGAACAATAAACTGCATCCGGGAAGATGGTATCGTTATTGAGCTGAGGGAGACGTTAGTTGGTATCTGTTAACCAGGAACTCACCGCAGCGTGCGTGTCAAGCTGGAGCGCAAACGGCTATGGCGACAGGAAGTGACGTCAGAACGGGCTCAGGTTGATGGCGCGTTTCAATGCTTCCGCATTTTCTTCAGATCTGAAGAAAATGTGCAAGCATTGAAAAGCGTCATCAACCTAAACCCGTTCTGACATCACTTCCTGTCGCCGTAGCAGTTTGCGCTCCAGCTTGACACGCACGCTGAGGTGAGGTAAGTTCCTGGTTGCCGGATACCAACCAACGTCTCCCTCAGCTCAATAACGGTACTATCTTCCCGGATTCACCACTGGAGCAACACCATACTACAAGGCTCTCGGAGACCAGAGTGACACCCCCTGCAGTTTATTGTTCCATGCAATGTTTTAACCACCATCCTGTGAGTAGCCATTTGGCTGAGTCCCATGTATCAATTAAAACTAAGTTTTACATACTGCACTTAGTAGGCGCATTTTTTCTTTTACAACCTCATTCTGTCCTAGGCAAGGAGGACAATTTGTTCTCCCCTTTACTGACTACTGGGACACAGGCATCAGATATCCCAGGAGGCATTCCATCCCATTCACGTAAACAGAAAGGAAGATCTTGTGCAAATGCAGAATATTGCATTGCAATATTGGGGGAACCAGGAAGAGACAGCTGGATCCCCATGATGTAAACAAGATGGTAGTGTGGGACAGGACCTGGAGTAGGGGGAGGGGGGGGGTCACAAGAAGTAGACAACGCTGAATCTGTTGGGCTTACAAGTATATTAATACAGCATTAAAAACACCACCAAAATGTTAGGCATGAGGAAAAAAAAATATTTGGGAGAGTGAAGATCCTCTTTAACCCTTTCACTGCTATGGATGCATGCTACAACCTGACTTTTGGCTTTCAGATGGAAGCGATCTGGTAGCTGTACAGATGCTGGATTGCTCCCACCAATGATCAATCTGCATCCCATTACCTCAGCAGAGTGCAGAGATATCAGGGGTCTAAAAAGACCATTTACGTCTCATTAACGAAAACCTGTCACAGTATATATACAGTCCCTGACAAAAGTCTTGTCGCTTCTCTATTTTGTAGAAACTCCTGCTATTAACCTGACTTTTAATTAATCAATTGGTGTTAGAAATAGCTCCTATGAAAAGCTAAAGCCCTCCCAAATGATGTTTAATGCACTGAAATAAATTAGTTTCACTGAAAAAAGATTTATAATTTAATCAAGACAGACAGGTCAAATTTTGGCAAGACAAAAGTTTTGTCGCCTATACAGAAATGGAACAACTTTACTGAAAATCCCAAAATATGTCAGCAAATTAAGTAGTGGTGCTGTGAGATCCAAATGTAATATCTTGTATGACTTCCATGAGCTTGAAGGACAGCATCCATGCGGTTTGGCAAGGATTCATACCATTTATTGATGAAGTCATCAGGAATAGCAAAGAAAACAGTCTTGCATGCCTCCCAGAGTTATCAATATTCTTTGGTTTCGTCTTCCATGCTTCATCTTTCATCCTACACCACATATGCTCAATGATGTTCATGTCTGGTGACTGGGCTGGTCAATCCTGGAGCATCTTGATCTTCTTTGCCTTAAGGAACTTTGATGTGGAGATGGAAGTTTGCGATGGAGCACCATCCTGCTGCAAAATTTGGCCTTTTTTATGGTTGGGAATATAAGAGGTAGCTAAGATTTCTTGGTATTTTAGACTATTGATGTTGCCTTCCACCCTGCAGATCCCTTGCACACCCCCATACTGGTTGTAACCCAAGAGCATGATTTTGCCTCCACCAAACTTCACTGTTTTCTGGGTAAATCTCAGCTCCATGCGGGTTCCAGTAGGTCTCCTGAAATATTTGCGATGACTGTGGTGTAATTCAACAGAAGATTCATCTGAAAAATCCACCTTCTGCTACTTTTCCAGAGTCCATCCTTTTAGCAGGCTATGGCTCTTGGCAAATGCCACACGGTTTTTCAATTGTCTTTTGTTTAGTGCTGGCTTATGGGCACTGATTCGACCATGGAGGCCATTTCGAGACAGAATCTGACAAACTGTTCTGGTTGACACAGGGACTTCAGGTGACCAGGTCTCGTGGAGCTCTGCTGTAGTGGAAAACGGTCTGGCCTTGGATTTTCGAGCCAACAAACGGTCCTCTCGAGCAGTTGTCTTGTGGGGTCGGCCTGACCTGGCCTTGTCCAAAACGTCTCCAGTCTCTTCAAATCTTTTTTTTATCCTCTGAACTTGACGCTGAGTCACATTGAAGGTGTCTGCCACATCAGCAGTGGATCTGGTCTTCAGCCTCTTGATAATCAACACTTTAGTCTCCGGGTGAATCTTAGGCATGTTTGCAGAGGTCTAGTTGCAGTTGAGAAGGTCTAGTGTACTGGTGTTCTTTTTTTTTTTATACACACCTGAGACCTAATTGATCCATTATTAGTCACAGGTGAAGCTCATATAACAAGGCGACAACACTTATGTCTTGGCAAAAATTGACTCCATGGGCTTTACCAAGCTGTGAATATTAGAATACTTTGTCAGTTTCGTTTTGCACTGAAACATTATTACAAAAGCTGTTGGGATTAAAATGACCCATTTCTTGTAACAAAATCTTGTTTAGAAATATATTTTAGCAGCACTTCAGGTCAATTTGTACACCAGCGACAAGACTTTTGTCAGGGACTGTACACCATCACATAGTGGGGCTTTTGGTCCCCTATGTGACAGCAATATAGTAAAAAAATATTCTTTGAACCAGCCCATCAGTATGTAAATACACACTTCAGGGACACCTACGTATGAAAATGTTGGTTATGCTACACGTTACATAACGCCATGCATGTCAGATCGAGAGCACTAATCCTAGGACAATGTTTAACGTTAACTCTAAACGGATAACCTGTTGGGTATTAACACCATTTCACAGACGCATGCAGTTTTAAAGCTTGGGTAGTCATTTACTCATCACAACCTCATCTTCTGTATTTTACTGAAAATTGCATAATAAATTGCATTTGCACTCCACAAAGTTAACTTCAGTGTATTCTTTATTGAAAATTTGCGCTTGATAAACAGCTGTATTATATTGTTATATTATATTAATATAATGTTATATTGTGTGACGTAAAAAAAAAAAAAAAAAAAAAAAAAAAAAAAGTATTCTGCAGGGTCTCTCTGCTTCTGGAAAATACACTTTTTGGGGGTTTTAACTAATCTTCAGCCCTATAACGATTATTTTAAAGTGTGCACAGCAAAAAAAATAAAAAACACCCCAGACAGTGAAAGGGTTAAATGTTATAAGGCACGCATGGAGGAGATGCTGGCCCTTGATACTGACACCTTTGACAAATTTAAGACCTTATGGCTCATTTGGATCGACTACTCTGCCTCGGACTCCCTAAAAACATTATTGACATCTCTGGGTCAACCCAGTCGTCCATCCTGATTCCATCATGCAGGTTTGATATGCCGAGGTCTGCTCGGTCGCCCCTTTCTCTCTGTCTTCTCTATCTTGTTTTCTTTCTCCCTCTATCTTCTATTTTTCTCTTTCCCTCTCTCTGTTTGGAATTTAATTTTAATAGTCATATGTCATACTATATAAATTGTATTAGCCCTCACTGTCCTTTATATGGAGTGCCACCGTCCGCTCCTAGAGGATGGCGGTGTGTTGGTGTTTATGTTGAAAATGTTTCATGCGATGAGCGGACAGTGTGATTTGTATGATAGTACCCTAAATTGTGGACATTTGACAGTTGTCTGTATTATTTCACTCTGTTAAATGCAATAAAAATATATTTGACTCTAAATGTTATAAGGCTTCAGTGTTGCTATGGGAAATTCTGCTTCAGGTTCCCACTGGGACAGTATCCTGCCAATCTATTCCAAAAAACACAAAAACTATTTAAATTCCCCACACCCTCAAACTTACCTGCTCTTCATAAGTGAATTTGTATTGCTCCAACTTCTTTGCCAACTCTTCATGCTCCTCATCAAACTCTGCGATCTTCTTACGGTAATACTCCAGCAACTCACGGGATGGGCGGAGGTATGCCAAGCGCTCATTTATGGGAGGCAGAGGGGTGGAATCTACTTGGTGAGAAGCAAGGCTGGACAATATGGAGGGCTCTGGGGTCTGGGGTGTTCTGTACCTGTGGAGAGCAATGACGTGATATGAGGGTTGATGTAATGTCCACATGGTACACAGGACTCCTATAAGACAAAAATCACAGAAACCTGTGGCTAATCAGGTCTTTTTTTTTTTTTTAAGGGAAAAATGCAGCTAAGAAATGCTCAGGAGTCAAAAGTTGTAAGCTGAAAGAGTATGAAGCCCTAAAGTGACCTGTCATTTGCCTGTTCAGGAAAAAGCGACAGTCTCCATAAAGCTAAACTCTATACTCATAAGAAACACAATTTAAAACAGCTCTGTTGTAATTAATCCATTGTTAAATAAAAGTATCTTTTAAATGTGAGCAGTGTGAGTACCTGAAATTGACCAGTTACCAGCCAGAATGAGAGAGGAAGGCGCTGAAAAAGTAGCCAATTGGTTCATGTGCATACAAGAAGCATGCTGGTAGGAGGAGTGAACAGAAAGCGATGAGCTCATCACTGTTGTTCGTCTCCAGTCACAGGCTGAAGGGCAGATCCAGGTCAGTCTAAGCTCACAGGAAATAAATTGAATAATGCTGGCTGTCAAACCTTTGAATGTGGAGGACATCTACAAGTGGAAAAAAGTTCTGCAAGGAAAAAGGAGAATAAACACCTGGCAGAATAGACAGAGTTTCTGTCTGCAGTTGGGTGTTGAAAATAATTAAATAAAAAAGTAGCCCATATAAGTTTATGCAGCCTAGATGCATTACAATAACAGTAATCAGGGAGGGTCAATAGAATAAATCGAATCACTGCTAACAAAGTCTCATACCTGACTCCCCGAGTCTCCTGGCGTGGAGTACGATCCATAGCTCACTCCAGCAAAACGCACTGAAAAAAAGAAAAAGAGAAAAGGATTTTAATAGATTCAATGTTTTTTCCTCAATAACACATATTTTAGTGGTTTAGATATGTGTACTTGCAGTAGTGAGCTTCTATCACAGAGTAGATGACCTTAAAGGGGTTGTAAAGGTTCGTTTTTTATTTTCTAAATAGGTTCCTTTAAGCTAGTGCATTGTTGGTTCACTTACCTTTTTCTTTGATTTACCTTCTAAATGTTTTTTTTCTTTGTCTGAATTTCTCACTTCCTGTTTCTCCTCAGTAAACTCCACACCATCATCCGAGTGGTGTGGAGTCAGCCAGAACAGCTTACTGAACAGCTTACTGAGGAGGAACAGGAAGTGAGAAATTCAGACAAAGAAAAAAATATTTAGAAGGGAAATCTAAGGAAAAGGTAAGTGAACCAACAATGCACTAGCTTAAAGGAACCTATTTAGAAAATAAAAAACGAACCTTTACAACCCCTTTAAGAGAGCTTTGTGTTAGCTAAAACAAAGTTCCCAGAGTGGCTTCCTTTTAGAACACAGACTTCTTAAAAGTGGTCAGGGACAGGTTTTATATTGTCACAGAGCTACTTAAAAAGTGGAGCTAAACACTTACCTCTCTTTCAAAGGCTCGCGTCCCTCGCCTGCATCTTCTGCTGGGTGCCAGTCTGTGGCCTTCTTCATTGGCTGGCTCAGAATGATGTCACTCCTGCACAGAAGTGCAATCATTCTGGCTCAATGCACACTATAAGGCCCCTTTCACACTGAAGGGCTGATCAGGTCCGCCTGTCAGTTTTTAAGGTGGACCCGATCGGACCATCCATAGCTCTCTATGGAGCATCGAACGTCAGCAGACATGTGTCCGTTGACACCCGCCAGCATCTGATCCAATCCGGTCTGCTAAAAACAGATGGGTGGGGACCCCATCCGTCCAGCGGATCGAATGCTACTCGGATAGAAAACAGACAGGTAGGTCTGTTTCCATCTGACCGCCCCATCGAGAACAGCGGGTTGTGTCTGCTCTGAATATCGGCACAGATACAGACCTGTCATCCACCTGCTTCGAAGAGGGAGATCCCTCGCTAAGCAGGTGGATTCGCTTGACGGGAGTCCGCCCCATCTTAAAAGGGCCTAACCTAAAACAAAAATGCAAGAAAAATGCTCATAATAGAAGTTTCGTGCCAGCTTTAAGCAGCAGTTAGGAGCGTACCCAAAAGCACAAAAAAAAAAAAAAAAAAAAAGACTAAAACAGTGAATGGGCATGGACATATAGGATAACACTATTTTCTTCTAAAAACAGGAAGAAAAAAAAAATGCTTAAAAGCTGCTGCTATAAGAGCTTTTTTTAAAGCTAGTGTACATGAAGCCTCTGGCACATAGGTGCCATGCTGGAATGTAAACTGAGCTTTTCTTCTGCAGCTCAGTGTTCACATTCCGAAGAAGATTGCAGGCAGGTAGGTTTATTTTATTGCAGAAGAGACACTGCATGTCTCTTCTGCAATAAACAGCATGACTGTTCGCAGTTTTTAACAGCAGGCCTTTAGTTCTGCTTTAAAGTGGAACTAAACCCTCCTAATCTTTACAGCCAAGGAAAATGCCGTTGTTGCCTGTTTGATATGCAGCTGCCATGGTGCTGAACATGGCTGACACCAGCCATTTGATGGCTTGACAGTTCAGCATAAGGAACTCTGGCAGTTAGGGTTTATGGCATTCCTAAAAGCGGAGCTAAACTTACATTTTCTTTAACAATACCAGTCCCTCGCCAGTGCCCGCATCTTCCTCTGGGTGCCGGTATTCATTGGCCAGCGCAGGATATTAATCACATGTGCAGCTCAGTTTACATGTTGAAGAACGCTGCAAGCAGGTAGGTTAGCATATTTTATTTCAGAAGAGACATTGCATGTTTTTTCTGCATTAAAGAGCCTACCTGCTCGTGGTTTGTCAATGCGGAAACTGTAGTTCCGCTTTCAATGCAACTGTTTTGGGAACCAGTTCAAGTGACACTGTACACACCGGTTAAAAAAAAATAATAATTCTATCCATGTATGTTGTGTGTGTGTGTGTGTGTTTTTGCTGCTGTGATCTGACATTCTATTGTTGGGTGGCTACATTCATTCTACATAGTCCCATTGCATGTAGGAAATGTAGCCTCCCTCTCTTGTTCACCTCTGCAGTGGACTAGAGACTATGGAATTTGTAGTCTGCATAGAGCAGTGCACATGACCACAACTAACATCCACATGTTCCCCGGTAGTTCGCCACCCCCCCTCCTTCCCCCGTCGCTGGCCATTCACAAAGTGCAGCGCACTTCACGCATGTCCAGTAGGGAACTGGCTGTGAAGCCGCAAGGCTTCACTGCTGGTTGCACTTACAAGGATTGGCAGCGGCAGCAACACCCGAGAGCGGATTGAAAAATCGGATGGGGTGCTGATGTCGCGGGATACCTGGACAGGCAAGTGTCTCAATATTAAAAGTCAGCAGCTACAGTATTTGTATTTTTTGGTGGGGGGGCTGGAGCTCCGCTTTAAAATCAATGGGTTTAGTTCCGCTTTGAAGCAACAAAGGCATAGGTGTGCTCAGCCTATTGCATTAGGGTGTACACCCCAAAGCTCAAACTCACATGCGTGCGTGTGTGTGTGAGCTTGTGCGTGCGTGTGTCCCTGCCCCTTTATAAATGGGTTTCAAATGGACTCAGGACTCTCAAAGAGTCAGTTAAAGAAGTGCCAGCAGATATGTTGTGAGCAGAGAGAAAAAAAAAAACTTGGTTTTAGGTTTTCTCTGGATTTGGTAAGCTGAAAGCTTGAAGGCATTGGGTGGGACAGAGTCTTCAGTCCTGTGCCTAGATTTTGCTAATTGCCAGCAGCCTGCGTGAGTGCACAGGCATACAGAGGAAATAGAAGGCAGATCTGAGCATAGCTCAAGGTAGGTGGACTTGGAGCAGTTGCTGCCATTTGGAGACAGAGCCCTGAGTCCTGTAAGGAGAGCTGTGTTTTCCTGTTGGAGACTGCAACCTTTGTATGGAGGGGTTCCTTGCGCAAGAACTTGGAGAGTTGAGACAGCTATGCGGGTCTGGGAGGCCGAGAAAGCCGAGGCAACTAGCAGGTCCAGAGGGCTGCAAGGAAACTGGAAGTCTCTGGAGGAGTGAGCAAGCTCAAGGGGGCCGAGGAACCATATTTGGAGGCCAGGAGTGGGCCCATGCAGCAAGGCACTGCAATCTAGGCCGAGAGAGCCTAAACAGCTTGTGGTCTGGGAGACCAAACTGAGCAGAAGCACTGCTGACCGAACACCCAGGTGGCTCTGTATTTTTCATTTGTTGTTTGCTGAAGAAGAACCCCTGTGTAGGCTATCCACCCGTGTTGAACTTTGCTTTTCTTTAATTAAAAGTGTGTTACCAAGTATAGTGCCTGTGTGGCTTGGACCCACTGTAAAAACACATCTACCAATGAGCTAAAACACCCACATATCACTATACATCCACACTCCTATACATAAATGTAAATAAACATTTTAAAATGTATTAAAACATGGATGGTGTCAAAAGGGCAGTAGACGTGTCAGTGGAGCAGTCAGTGGGGGCAGAGGACAGGGTTTTCATTTCCTTCTTTTTAGGAGTCCCACTGGGGTGGCTTTGTCCCAACGAAACTCCATAGAATTAACAAGGAGACATCACCCCTATGTTGGAGAAAATGTGGGATGAAGGTACACATGCCCACACAGGGTTGCCAACTTTCAGTAAATATACAAACAGTTTGTAAAATCTGTACTTTTTGCATCTGTCCATGAATGTCCATTACAGACATGTAGGCTGCATGTCCGTAACTGACATTCATGGACAGATGCAACAATTATGGATTTTACAAACTCTTTGTAAATTTACTGAAAGTTGGCAACCCTATGCCCACATAAGGTGGCACTGTTCCCTGATACAGGAATACTGGAGGAAGATATTAAGTAGGACAAAGAAGATTAGTGGTGTTGAGGTGAAACTAGACCCATGGTACTGTGTTACACAACACAGGAATAACAAGGAAAAAATATAGAATGACTCTGGTCCCATACCTATTGAATGGAGCGAAAGCGCCAATACCAAGGAACTGGAAGGAAAAAAAAAGCTCCATCAATGGGAGAATGGTTAAAAGAGATAGATAGATAGATAGAATTAGACTGATGGAGGAGTTGTTGTCAATCCAAAATGAGTGTAGGCCAAAATTCAATAAGATCTGGAGAGGATGGAGAGAGTTTAGGGAATTAGAGGTATACAGGGAGGAGACGGGTGATCAGGGAGTGGAGGAATTCATAGGACGGGTATCCCTCTTCTGTGGTCCCCCCTCCTCCCCTCCCTTTTTTTTTTTCCCTTTCTTCCCCTCCCTTTCCATAGGCTGAGATTATGAGCCTTAACTCAACATCACATAAGATTTTC
Source organism: Rana muscosa (assembly GCA_029206835.1). NCBI lineage: Eukaryota > Metazoa > Chordata > Amphibia > Anura > Ranidae > Rana > Rana muscosa. The sequence continues at coordinate 161,614,264 of CM055118.1, forward strand.
TATGGGAGTCTTTTTAAATCACTATATATACAAAATTACATCACTAAATATAAGTTGCCTTAGTAGGCACTTGAAACCCGTATTATTCCCTTTTTAATTTTTTTTTTTTTTTTTTTTTTTTTTTTTTTTTACACATCACTAGGCTTGTAGTGGAAGTCTTCTTAAATCACTAATATACAATATCTACTATATCACTAGATAGAAGTTGCCTTAGTAGGCACTTGCAATTTCACATCACTCCTTTCCACCTCCCTTTCCCTACCCTTTTTAATGGAGGGAGAGGGGGAAGGAAAAGGGAAAGAATTTTTTTTTTCATACACTATTTATATTACCGGTACATTACATCACTAGATATAAGTTGCCTTAGTAGGCACTCACACTTGAATCCCGTATTATTCCCTTCTCCTTCCCTTTTAAAACATTTTTTTTCTCCACTAGGCTTGTAGTGGGAGTCTTCTTAAATCACTTATATGTGTAGCAGGGGGTTCCAAATTTAGGGACTGCTATACCAAATTTAGAGGTGATTTGAGTGGTAGTTGACTCAAATCTTTTCAATTGCTGGACTCTGTCTTGTTGCCATTTCCCCTGGTGTGCAATTCCCCTAAGAAATATGGGTGGCGCTATCATCTATACTTGGGGTTGAACTACAGGTGATGGGGCAACGATTTGGTGTCTCCTCTCGGCAGCCGTACAGTGGGTGGACCTGCTGTGCATGCCGGTGGGGGGTACAAAAGGGGCAGACGCCGGGTTAAAAGGTTGTTGTGAGCGAGGGGAAGTCGAGTTGCCATCCCGGGGACCTGTACCCGAGGGAAGGTATTATGTGGAGTCCAGTTTCGAGTGCATGGGCCTCCAGGCCATGGGGCCACGTGTGCCTCAGTCCCAGGCACCTTTAGTCCTGGGACTGCAACTTCATCCCTGGGCCCAGCACCTTTAGCTGGAGCCCACATCGGGAGGAGGAATCCCAGGGTGCCGCCTTGCGAGGGGACCCCGTTTCTGGAGGAGGAGGCTGGGGGAGGACCGTTCCGAAGGACTGGTGAGAAAATCACAGTGAAGGAAGGTGCCAAGTAACTCTCCGGAGGGATGTCATCCATCCGGAAACCAGGGGCCTAATATCTGGACCATCAGGAGGTTTGGGGTACCATAGATCCCGTGGCAGAGGATCTCCTAGACGCATCCATTAGGGAACTAAATTTACTGTTCGAGCTACACGCCGGCTGCTAGTGCCATTGGGTGACTATCCGGGTGAGCTGTACCCACTCGGGATCAAGTGGCAACGAAGCCAGGAGCGCCTGAATTCCATCTGTCTTCCTAACACCTTTCATGCATAAGAAAATAAAGCTCTACGTTGGAATGATATATTGGTGTGGACCTTGGAGTTACTTGGGACATAGAGACTTTGTCCTTACACACTAGGGACAGAGACCAACAGGGGATTGCTGCAAAGACCCGTAAGGAAACTAAGTGTGCCTAACCTCTGCAACCCAGGGGGTACGGGCATGGTAGAGGCCACGCGCTCCTTCCTCTCATATATATATATATATATATATATATATATATTTTCGCTCTCTCTTTCTTCTCCTTTCACCTCTCTTTCTCTATTCTTCTCTCTCCCTCCCTTTGCTATTATATAGATTCCTCCAACTTGTAGATATAGAATATGGAGGCTATATGGTAGGGTATATTTTATGACCAGAATTTCCTTCTTTTAGTATAACTATTACTAATGTTATAAGTTTATAGGTAGGGGATGAATTGAGATCATATAAATATGTATTTGTGTTTTAGTATTTTTTTTATTGAAATGTATGTAATGTATGTTGGAAAAAGATTAAGAAATAAAAAAAAAAAAAAAAAAAAAAAAAAAAACACACATGGATGGTGTCAAAAGGGCAGTAGACGGTGTCAGTGGAGCAGAGGACAGGGTTTTTTTCCCCTTCTTTTTAGGAGTCCCACTGGGGGGCTTTGACAAAATATCAGGGTTCAAAACAGACTCCTGATGTCTCACATTTGGGAATGGATGGGGCCCAGAGATTCCCTAGTCTTTCTTTGCCGCCTCAGCTGCATTGAAAACTAAATAAAATAGGAAGTGCTCTGTGCTGAGCCGCTTCCTGTTCATATACAGTTTACTATGCTTCAGTTATGAATGGACACAGTGAGCAATCGGTCCTGGACAGCAGGGGAAAATTGCACCTCATGAGGTGATTAGGCATATCCAGTGCGAACGCCTATGAGCAAAAGGTTTACTAATCTAGCTCAGTAAATTTGTTATATCTGCCTTTGACAGATCTCCCACTCTGTGTCCATCAGGATCTTTCCCTCCTCTGCTCCTGCATGAAATAAATCAGTAAGCTATAGGGAGTGAGTATGACACCTAGGTTACAAGCATGGCACATGCCCAGTTTGGATTTCAGCATTTCTCTGTCATGGAAAGTAATGCCAAGCAGCACTGTGTTGTCGGAGCACAGACAACCATCACTACAGCCCCTACTGAATTAGGAGGCCAACACAAGATGATCAGGGCAGTAAGGACAAGCAGAAACATTTCTTTCAAAACGGATTCAACTTAAATGCATTTTGCATGAAGTACATTGAAGTGAAGTGAAGTGAATGTCCAGCAAAGTTTTGCACTGTGACAGGAATTGTGGTAAATTCAGGACCAACGCCTTATCCCCCCCCCCCCTCCCAGGGTGCAATGGGCATCTTCCTCAGCAGACACCAGGCACATAGTTTGTCAAAATGTTATTCTGTCCCCTGCAAGGAATGGTGGAGGAGGAAACAGCCACCGCTCAGTATAGAGCCATGTCTATCTATACCGCAGAGCCCCCTCCTAATACAGACATAGAACCCCCAACATAAGGCTCTCACCTCTACAGCCCGCTCCTGCAACCGCCTGTTTTCACCGTCTACCTAGAAACCAAACAAGCCGCCTCTCCAGTCCCACCCAATCACAACACGTCTTCATTCCTCCACCAATCAGCGAGCTACTCTGGTTCTGCCCAATCACAAAACATCTTAATTTCTCCGCCAATCAGCCGTCTCTTCTCAGCTTACAAGAACCCGGGCATGCCGGGAGACGTAGTTCGGCGCGCAGCCGCACTTGCCGCAGACTGACAGGAGTTTATTTATGCCTATCAGTTGTTCTCATCTAATGTCTATGAAAAACACGTCCGGGGAGAATAGGTGCAAGAATTGTTATTGGTGACATACAAATGATAATAAAATATCCATATACTACATGGGGGCTTACATGTTGTCTTTTAGTTGCAGTCCATATGGGAGCTATTTATTTTTACCCAAAATGTGTTAGGGATCAGTGGGAAGAATGCTCCTTACATTGGGAGTCAGTGGGAAGAACGCTCCTTACATTGGTGATCAGTGGGAAGAATGCTCCTTGCATTGGGGTCAGTGGGAAGAATGTTCCTTACATTGGGGGTCAGTGGGAAGAACGCTCCTTACATTGGGGGTCAGTGGGAAGAACGCTCCTTACATTGGGAGTCAGTGGGAAGAACGCTCCTTACATTGGTGGTCAGTGGGAAGAATGCTCCTTACATTGGGGGTCAGTGGGAAGAACGCTCCTTACATTGGAGGTCAGTGGGAAGAATGTTCCTTACATTGGGGGTCAGTGGGAAGAATGCTCCTTACATTGGGGGTCAGTGGGAAGAATGCTCCTTACATTGGGGGTCAGTGGGAAGAATGTTTCTTACATTGGGGGTCAGTGGGAAGAATGCTCCTTACATTGGGGATCAGTGGGAAGAATGCTCCTTACATTGGGGGTCAGTGGGAAGAATGCTCCTTACATTGGGGGTCAGTGGGAAGAATGCTCCTTACATTGGGAGTCAGTGGGAAGAATGTTCCTTACATTGGGGGTCAGTGGGAAGAACGCTCCTTACATTGGGGATCAGTGGGAAGAATGCTCCTTACATTGGAGGTCAGTGGGAAGAATGCTCCTTACATTGGGGGTCAGTGGGAAGAATGCTCCTTACATTGGGGGTCAGTGGGAAGAATGCTCCTTACATTGGGGGTCAGTGGGAAGAATGCTCCTTACATTGGGGGTCAGTGGGAAGAATGCTCCTTACATTGGGGGTCAGTGGGAAGAATGCTCCTTACATTGGAGGTCAGTGGGAGGAATGCTCCTTACATTGGAGATCAGTGGGAAGAATGCTCCTTACATTGGGGGTCAGTGGGAAGAATGCTCCTTACATTGGAGGTCAGTGGGAAGAATGCTCCTTACATTGGGGGTCAGTGGGAAGAATGCTCCTTACATTGGGGGTCAGTGGGAAGAATGCTCCTTACATTGGAGGTCAGTGGGAAGAATGCTCCTTACATTGGTGGTCAGTGGGAAGAATGCTCCTTACATTGGGGGTCAGTGGGAAGAATGTTTCTTACATTGGGGGTCAGTGGGAAGAATGCTCCTTACATTGGGGATCAGTGGGAAGAATGCTCCTTACATTGGAGGTCAGTGGGAAGAATGCTCCTTACATTGGGGGTCAGTGGGAAGAATGCTCCTTACATTGGGGGTCAGTGGGAAGAATGCTCCTTACATTGGAGGTCAGTGGGAAGAATGCTCCTTACATTGGTGGTCAGTGGGAAGAATGCTCCTTACATTGGGGGTCAGTGGGAAGAATGTTTCTTACATTGGGGGTCAGTGGGAAGAATGCTCCTTACATTGGGGATCAGTGGGAAGAATGCTCCTTACATTGGAGGTCAGTGGGAAGAATGCTCCTTACATTGGGGGTCAGTGGGAAGAATGCTCCTTACATTGGGGGTCAGTGGGAAGAATGCTCCTTACATTGGGGGTCAGTGGGAAGAATGCTCCTTACATTGGGGGTCAGTGGGAAGAATGCTCCTTACATTGGGGGTCAGTGGGAAGAATGCTCCTTACATTGGAGGTCAGTGGGAGGAATGCTCCTTACATTGGAGATCAGTGGGAAGAATGCTCCTTACATTGGGGGTCAGTGGGAAGAATGCTCCTTACATTGGAGGTCAGTGGGAAGAATGCTCCTTACATTGGGGGTCAGTGGGAAGAATGCTCCTTACATTGGGGGTCAGTGGGAAGAATGCTCCTTACATTGGAGGTCAGTGGGAAGAATGCTCCTTACATTGGTGGTCAGTGGGAAGAATGCTCCTTACATTGGGGGTCAGTGGGAAGAATGCTCCTTACATTGGAGGTCAATGGGAAGAATGCTCCTTACATTGGAGGTCAATGGGAAGAATGCTCCTTACATTGGAGGTCAGTGGGAAGAATGCTCCTTACATTGGGGGTCAGTGGGAAGAATGCTCCTTACATTGGTGACCAGTGGGAAGAATGCTCATTGCATTGGGGGTCAGTGGGAAGAATGCTCCTTACATTGGGGGTCAGTGGGAAGAATGTTCCTTACATTGGAGGTCAGTGGGAAGAATGCTCCTTACATTGGAGATCAGTGGGAAGAATGCCCCTTACATTGGGGGTCAGTGGGAAGAATGCTCCTTACTCTGGTGATCAGTGGGAAGAATGCTCCTTACATTGGAGGTCAGTGGGAAGAATGCTCCTTACATTGGAGATCAGTGGGAAGAATGCTCCTTACATTGGGGGTCAGTGGGAAGAATGCTCCTTACATTGGGGGTCAGTGGGAAGAATGTTCCTTACATTGGGGGTCAGTGGGAAGAATGCTCCTTACATTGGGGGTCAGTGGGAAGAATGCTCCTTACATTGGGGGTCAGTGGGAAGAATGCTCCTTACATTGGAGATCAGTGGGAAGAATGCTCCTTACATTGGAGATCAGTGGGAAGAATGCTCCTTACATTGGGGGTCAGTGGCAAGAATGTTCCTTACATTGGGGGTCAGTGGGAAGAATGCTCCTTACATTGGGGGTCAGTGGGAAGAATGCTCCTTACATTGGGGGTCAGTGGGAAGAATGTTCCTTACATTGGGGGTCAGTGGGAAGAATGCTCCTTACATTGGGGATCAGTGGGAAGAATGCTCCTTACATTGGGGGTCAGTGGGAAGAATGCTCCTTACATTGGAGATCAGTGGGAAGAATGCTCCTTACATTGGGGGTCAGTGGGAAGAATGCTCCTTACATTGGGGGTCAGTGGGAAGAATGTTCCTTACATTGGGGGTCAGTGGGAAGAATGCTCCTTACATTGGGGGTCAGTGGGAAGAACGCTCCTTATATTGGGGGTCAGTGGGAAGAATGCTCCGTACATTGGAGGTCAGTGGGAAGAATGCTCCTTACATTGGGGGTCAGTGGGAAGAATGCTCTTTACATTGGGGGTCAGTGGGAAGAATGCTCCTTACATTGGGGGTCAGTGGGAAGAATGCTCCTTACATTGGTGGTCAGTGGGAAGAATGTTCCTTACATTGGGGATCAGTGGGAAGAATGCTCCTTACATTGGGGATCAGTGGAAAGAACGCTCCTTACATTGGGGGTCAGTGGGAAGAACGCTCCTTACATTGGAGATCAGTGGGAAGAACGCTCCTTACATTGGAGGTCAGTGGGAAGAATGCTCCTTACATTGGAGGTCAGTGGGAAGAATGCTCCTTACATTGGGGGTCAGTGGGAAGAATGCTCCTTACATTGGGGGTCAGTGGGAAGAATGCTCCTTACATTGGGGGTCAGTGGGAAGAATGCTCCTTACATTGGGGGTCAGTGGGAAGAATGCTCCTTACATTGGAGGTCAGTGGGAGGAATGCTTCTTACATTGGAGATCAGTGGGAAGAATGCTCCTTACATTGGTGGTCCGTAGGAAGAACGCTCCTTACATTGGTGGTCAGTGGGAAGAACGCTCCTTACATTGGGGGTCAGTGGGAAGAATGCTCCTTACATTGGGGGTCAGTGGGAGGAATGCTCCTTACATTGGAGGTCAGTGGGAAGAATGCTCCTTACATTGGGGGTCAGTGGGAAGAATGCTCCTTACATTGGGGGTCAGTGGGAAGAATGCTCCTTACATTGGGGGTCAGTGGGAAGAATGCTCCTTACATTGGGGATCAGTGGGAGGAATGCTCCTTACATTGGTGATCAGTGGGAAGAATGCTCCTTACATTGGGGGTCAGTGGGAGGAATGCTCCTTACATTGGGGGTCAGTGGGAAGAATGCTCCTTACATTGGTGGTCAGTGGGAAGAATGCTCCTTACATTGGTGGTCAGTGGGAAGAATGCTCCTTACATTGGTGGTCAGTGGGAAGAATGCTCCTTACATTGGTGATCAGTGGGAAGAATGCTCCTTACATTGGGGGTCAGTGGGAAGAATGCTCCTTACATTGGTGGTCAGTGGGAAGAATGCTCCTTACATTGGTGGTCAGTGGGAAGAATGCTCCTTACATTGGGGGTCAGTGGGAACAATGCTCCTTACATTGGGGGTCAGTGGGAACAATGCTCCTTACATTGGGGGTCAGTGGGAAGAATGCTCTTTACATTGAGGGTCAGTGGGAAGAATGCTCCTTACATTGGTGATCAGGGGGAAGAATGTTCCTTACATTGGGGGTCAGTGGGAAGAATGCTCCTTACATTGGGGATCAGTGGGAAGAATGTTCCTTACATTGGGGATCAGTGGGAAGAACGCTCCTTACATTGGTGGTCAGTGGGAAGAATGTTCCTTACATTGGGGTTCAGTGGGAAGAATGCTCCTTACATTGGGGATCAGTGGGAAGAATGTTCCTTACATTGGGGGTCAGTGAGAAGAACGCTCCTTACATTGGTGGTCAGTGGGAAGAATGCTCCTTACATTGGGGGTCAGTGGGAAGAATGTTCCTTACATTGGGGGTCAGTGGGAGGAATGCTCCTTACATTGGAGGTCAGTGGGAAGAACGCTCCTTACATTGGTGGTCAGTGGGAAGAACGCTCCTTACATTGGAGGTCAGTGGGAAGAACGCTCCTTACATTGGAGGTCAGTGGGAAGAATGCTCCTTACATTGGAGGTCAGTGGGAAGAATGCTCCTTACATTGGAGGTCAGTGGGAAGAATGCTCCTTACATTGGGGGTCAGTGGGAAGAATGCTCCTTACATTGGGGGTCAGTGGGAGGAATGCTCCTTACATTGGAGGTCAGTGGGAAGAATGTTCCTTACATTGGGGATCAGTGGGAAGAATGTTCCTTACATTGGGGGTCAGTGGGAGGAATACTCCTTACATTGGAGGTCAGTGGGAAGAACGCTCCTTACATTGGAGGTCAGTGGGAAGAACGCTCCTTACATTGGTGGTCAGTGGGAAGAACGCTCCTTACATTGGAGGTCAGTGGGAAGAACGCTCCTTACATTGGGGGTCAGTGGGAAGAATGCTCCTTACATTGGGGGTCAGTGGGAGGAATGCTCCTTACATTGGAGGTCAGTGGGAAGAATGCTCCTTACATTGGTGGTCAGTGGGAAGAATGCTCCTTACATTGGGGGTCAGTGGGAAGAATGCTATTTACACTGGGGGTCAGTGGGAGGAATGCTCCTTACATTGGAGGTCAGTGGGAAGAACGCTCCTTACATTGGAGGTCAGTGGGAAGAACGCTCCTTACATTGGGGGTCAGTGAGAAGAATGCTCCTTACATTGGAGGTCAGTGAGAAGAATGCTCCTTACATTGGAGGTCAGTGAGAAGAATGCTCCTTACATTGGAGGTCAGTGAGAAGAATGCTCCTTACATTGGAGGTCAGTGAGAAGAATGCTCCTTACATTGGGGGTCAGTGAGAAGAATGCTCCTTACATTGGTGGTCAGTGGGAAGAATGCTCCTTACATTGGAGGTCAGTGGGAAGAATGCTCCTTACATTGGTGATCAGTTGGAAGAATGCTCCTTACATTGGGGATCAGTGGGAAGAATGCTCCTTACATTGGGGGTCAGTGGGAAGAATGCTCCTTACATTGGGGGTCAGTGGGAAGAATGCTCCTTACATTGGGGGTCAGTGGGAAGAATGCTCCTTACATTGGGGATCAGTGGGAAGAATGCTCCTTACATTGGTGATCAGGGGGAAGAATGCTCCTTACATTGGAGGTCAGTGGGAAGAATGCTCCTTACATTGGTGGTCAGTGGGAAGAAGGCGCCTTACATTGGGGATCAATGGGAAGAATGCTCCTTACATTGAGGGTCAGTGGGAAGAATGCTCCTTACATTGGGGGTCAGTGGGAAGAATGCTCTTTACATTGGTGGTCAGTGGGAAGAATGCTCCTTACATTGGGGATCAATGGGAAGAATGCTCCTTACATTGAGGGTCAGTGGGAAGAATGCTCCTTACATTGGTGGTGTGAGGGGGTTAGCTCGGCAGCGGGTGTGTGTGACCCCCGAGATGGGCTCCCCACACAAAAACAGGCCCAGCAAACGGAGGTTGTGGTTTTCAAAATCAAAAAGGTGCGGTTTATTTTCTATTTACAGTGACAAAACACAGCAAAGCAAAAGAAACATAAACAAAATAAATCCTGGTCAACTTGACCTCTGACTAAACATACAGGTTTCCTAACTAACAACTGGGATCAGCCTAGTGCTGTCCTAGTCCCTAAGTCCCTGGTTTTAAATGTCCAAGCAAATAGCCACACAGGCTTTGTCTCACCGCACAGGGGTTCACTCTCCCTAGACAGTCCACACAGGTCTGGTTCCAGGCATGAGCTAACCCCTAATGAAGCTGGGAGTTCTTATAGAGGCCTAAATGAGCTGACAAGGTTCAGCTGGTCTCCTCATCTCTGTCTGCACGACGCCCCACACTCTCCCTAGAGGTATGAGTCATCCATGAGCCCACTAGCCTTATACAACTCTCCACCTAGTTGTATAAGTCGGCGTAAAGCCAGAATCTGGGCGAAATATATCTACCCCCCTGGATGCAACCAGGTGACTTTACCTTCCTGCTGTCACATACCCCCCCCTCTTGTTGTAACCTCGGGGTTGGAACACCAGCAATCAGGCATTCATGTACTCGAGACAAAGCATCCACATTCCCCATTTGAACGCCAGGGCGATGCTTTACTGTGAAGTTGAATTCCTGGAGGGCCAGGAACCACCTATTCACTCTTCTATTTGTTTCCTTGTTTTGAGCCATCCACTTTAACGGAGCGTGATCCGTAACCATGTCAAAGTGCCTACCTAGCAGGTAGTACCGAAGGGAATCTAGAGCCCACTTCACCGCTAAACACTCCTTTTCAACGGTGGCGTAATTTACCTCATGGGACTTCAACTTCCTGCTGAGGTAAATGACTGGGTGCTCTTCCCCGTTCCAGACCTGGGACAATACTGCTCCTAACCCCACATCTGACGCATCACTTTGTACGACAAAGTCTTTAGAGAAGTCGGGTGAGTACAACACTGGCTGGCTACATAAGGCTTGTTTCAAGAATTGGAATGCTGCCTCAGCCTCGGGGGTCCATTTAATCATGACCGACCCTTTCCCCTTCGTCAGGTTGGTTAGGGGCACAGCCTTAGAAGCAAAGTGGGGAATGAATCGCCGATAATACCCAGCGATTCCCAGAAAGGCTCGTACCTGCTTCTTGCTGTTGGGACGTGGCCAACTCTGGATGGCCTCGACTTTGTTGAGTTGGGGTTTTATTACTCCCCTCCCAATGGTGTACCCAAGATATTTGGCCTCCTCCTGCCCAATGGTACACTTCTTGGGGTTAGCCGTAAACCCCGCTTCCCGAACAGAGTCCAGGACTGCTTGCACTTTTGGCAGATGTGAGGCCCAATCTGTGCTATGGACAATTATGTCATCCAGGTAAGCCGCAGCATACTTCCGATGGGGCCTCAGCATCTGGTCCATTTTCCGCTGGAATGTGGCCGGCGCATTCTGTAACCCGAACGGCATTCTTTTATATTGGAACGCCCCGTCTGGGGTTACAAATGCGGTTTTCTCTTTGGCCGACTTGGCCAGGGGGATTTGCCAATACCCTTTTGTGAGGTCAAGAGTCGTCATGTATCGGGCTGTACCCAGCCGGTCGATCAACTCATCTATACGTGGCATGGGGTAGGTGTCAAATTTTGTAACTTTGTTCAACTGACGAAAATCGTTACAAAATCGCCAGCTCCCATCCGGTTTAGGCACCAACACAATGGGACTAGACCAATCACTTTGGGACTCCTCTATCACCCCTAAGTTCAGCATTTTCTGTACTTCCTCCCGTATTGCCTCCCGTCGGGCCTCTGGGATCCGATAGGGTTTTAACTTCACCCTTTCACCGGGCGGGGTAATGATGTCATGCTCTACCCCAGATGTTTGTCCCGGCAGCTCAGAGAATACCTCCTTGTTGCGAAGCACAAACTCCTTAACCTCCTGTTGTTGGGGTTGTGACAAGGTGGCTGCTATTCCAACCTCAGGAATCACGCAACCAGTTTGAGCTGGTGACCAAGTGTCTGCGACTAGGGACTCTCTATCCCTCCAGGCTTTCAACAGATTAACGTGATAGATCTGTTCGGGCTTTCGCCTTCCTGGTTGTCTGACCTTGTAATTCACTTCGCTCACTTTTTCCATGATCTCGTAGGGGCCTTGCCATTTGGCAAGGAATTTACTTTCAACCGTAGGGACAAGTACCAGTATCCTATCCCCCGGGGAAAAGGTACGGGTCTTGGCTCCACGGTTGTACACTCTCTGCTGTGCTAACTGCGCTTGGGCCAAATGTTCCTTCACGATGGGCATTACCTGTGCAATTCGGTCTTGCATCAGGGCGACATGCTCAATCACACTCCTGTGGGGAGAACTCTCACTTTCCCAAGTTTCCTTGGCAATATCCAACAGCCCTCTTGGGTGTCTCCCATACAGTAACTCAAAGGGGGAGAATCCCGTAGAGGATTGGGGCACCTCCCTAATAGCAAACATCAGATAAGGAAGTAGACAGTCCCAATCCTTTCCATCTCTATCCACCACTTTCTTCAACATTTGTTTTAGAGTTTTGTTGAACCTTTCAACCAGCCCATCGGTTTGGGGGTGATACACAGATGTACGTAATTGCGTCACTTTGAACAATTTACACAGCTCCTTCATAACCCGGGACATAAAGGGTGTACCTTGGTCCGTAAGCAGTTCTTTACAAATACCCACCCGGCTAAACACAAGAGATAGCTCTTTGGCTATGGTTTTGGCCGAGGTATTTCGGAGAGGGATCGCTTCTGGATAACGGGTGGCATAGTCCATTATAACTAATATGTACTGGTGCCCCCTAGCGGACTTGATTATAGGACCTACCAAATCCATGGCGATCCTCTCAAACGGGACCTCAATGATGGGTAGAGGGACCAGCGGGCTACGGAAATGTGGCATCGGGGCCGACCTCTGACACACAGGGCAGGAGGAACAATAATTTTCTATGTCCTTCATCACCCCCGGCCAATAGAATCTCTGTAATACCCTCTCTCGGGTTTTCTCTGTCCCCAGATGACCTCCAAGAATGTGCCCATGGGCCAACTCCAACACCAACTTCCTGTAAGGTTTGGGCACCACAAGCTGCTCAACGGTTTCTTCTGCCCTTTTTGCCACCCGATACAGTAGGTCCTTCTCTACGCTGAAGTATGGGTAAGTGCAGGTATTATCTGGGTTCACTAACTCGCCATCTATTTTCACTACGTTTTCCCGTGCCTTTATTAGGGCGGGGTCTTTCAACTGTTCTGTGGCAAAGTTTTCCCTGTGAACCTCAAGATCAGAAAACTCCACAGACGGTAGGTTTTCGTCTGAGGAGGTGGGCTCCTCTCCAGTTTCTTGAGTCTCCCCTGCCAATACTGATAAGGGAAATTCCGGAGAGTCCTCACCACTCTCAGGGGAGTTCTGGCTATCACATTCCTGGTACATAGGGGCACCAGTGGGGGGCTCAGGATCATCCCACAGTTCCCAGAACTTCGGAAAATCCCTTCCCACAATGGCGTCATGCGGTAACTGAGATACTAAGCCCACTGGATGAGAGAGGGTACCTTTGGGGGTCTCGAAACACACTGTAGTCACTGGATACTCTCGGGTGTCCCCATGCACACAAATAACAGCTACCTTGCTATTCCCAGAGACCTCTGTTTTAACTAACTCAGCCTTTATCAGGGTCACAAGGCTACCTGAATCCAACAATACCACAACATTTCTACCATTAACACACATTTTGCATTAATGTTTCTCAGTTCCTCGAATGGCAGTGCATGCGACTGTCGCACACAGCGACTGACGTCTGCCCGTCAGAAAGTCACACTGCATGGGTTCCTCCACAACCGGGCAATTGGCTGCAATATGTCCCGCTTGCCGGCAGCGGTAGCAAACGATCCTTCTTGCGGCCTCTTGAGCCGCTGATTTCCCAGGCTGTTCTCGCCAAACTTGGGGTAGAGCTCCCACCCTCTCACTCTCTCCACCCTCACCCCTTGGAATCCTCTTATCCGCCCCTGGGGATGGTCTGGTCTTAGGGTGGAAAGTCCGAGTGTCTCTGGAAGAGGCCGTCAGGTTCTCTGTAGCCAAGTATTTCTCCACACGATCCACAAGACCATCGGCCGTCTCTGGGTCTCCATGGCTTACCCACTTTTGGATGGCAGTAGGAAGAGCTCTCAAAAACCGATCCATTACAACACGTTCCACAATCTTTGGTGCGGACAAAGTCTCTGGCTGTAGCCACTTTCTGCTCAGGTGAATGAGATCATACATTTGAGACCTGGGGGGTTTTCCAAGCTGGAAAGTCCAGTTATGCACACGCTGAGCCCGGACAGCCTGGGTGACACCCAGCCTTGCCAATATTTCAGCTTTTAGCATCACATAGTCTTTTGCTTGGTTAGGCTCTAGGTCATAGTAAGCTTTCTGCGATTCACCAGTTAACAGAGGAGCCACCAGTCCAGCCCACTGCTCCTCAGGCCACTTTTCTCTTTCAGCGGTCCTTTCAAATGTGGTCAAAAATACCTCTGGATCATCCTCTCCAGTCATTTTTGTCAATAAACGACTCACCCCAAAGGACGCGGTATTAGTGGGACGGCTTTCCTCACTGGTCTGCGGACGTTGCTGCATTACTGCTTCCATCTGTTGTTGTAGTCTCTGCTCTTGCTTCTGCAACAGGTCTATGAAGCGGGCCTCAGATTGCTGCTGGGCTTGTTGCTGAGCCTCCAGACTCTGTTGCAAAGTTGCGTTTGTCTGCTGCTGGGCTGCAAGGCTCTGTTGATGAGCTTGCTGCTGGGCTGCGAAGTTCTTTTGCAAACCTGCATTTGTCTGCTGTTGATTGGCATTTGCTAGAGCCAGCTGCTTCAGTATCTCCTCCATGCTGGCTTAAAAAAAAAACTGCCACTGGTTCTCCACCAACTGTGAGGGGGTTAGCTCGGCAGCGGGTGTGTGTGACCCCCGAGATGGGCTCCCCACACAAAAACAGGCCCAGCAAACGGAGGTTGTGGTTTTCAAAATCAAAAAGGTGCGGTTTATTTTCTATTTACAGTGACAAAACACAGCAAAGCAAAAGAAACATAAACAAAATAAATCCTGGTCAACTTGACCTCTGACTAAACATACAGGTTTCCTAACTAACAACTGGGATCAGCCTAGTGCTGTCCTAGTCCCTAAGTCCCTGGTTTTAAATGTCCAAGCAAATAGCCACACAGGCTTTGTCTCACCGCACAGGGGTTCACTCTCCCTAGACAGTCCACACAGGTCTGGTTCCAGGCATGAGCTAACATCTAATGAAGCTGGGAGTTCTTATAGAGGCCTAAATGAGCTGACATGGTTCAGCTGGTCTCCTCATCTCTGTCTGCACGACGCCCCACACTCTCCCTAGAGGTATGAGTCATCCATGAGCCCACTAGCCTTATACAACTCTCCACCTAGTTGTATAAGTCGGCGTAAAGCCTGAATCTGGGCGAAATATATCTACCCCCCTGGATGCAACCAGGTGACTTTACCTTCCTGCTGTCACAGTGGTCAGTGGGAAGAATGCTCCTTACATTGGTGGTCAGTGGGAAGAATGCTCCTTACATTGGTGGTCAGTGGGAAGAATGCTCCTTACATTGGTGGTCAGTGGGAAGAATGCTCCTTACATTGTTGATCAATGGGAAGAATGCTCCTTACATTGGGGGACAGTGCGAAAAATACTCCTTACGTTGGTGGTCAGTGGGGCTAAGGTGGAAGCATTTCCTGACATGTCAAGCTGGTGGCTCAGGCCTCGTACACACGACCGATTTTCTCGGCAAGAACCAGCAAGAAACTTGCTGGCAGAGAGGTCTTGCCGAGTAAATCGGTCGTGTGTACGCTGCTATCGGGTTTCTCGTCGAGAAAAACGACAAGAAACCTCGACGAGAAAATAGAGAACCTGCTCTCTATTTTCTCGTCGAGATTCTCCTCGGCATGTTTCTCGACGAGAAAAGTGAGTGTGTGTACACTTACCTGTCCGCCGGGAAGCCCGCGCATGTTCGAAATGAATTCGACGCATGCGCGGTAGCTTCCTAGTTATACGTAGGGTATGCCAAGATGGCGGCGACGGCATCGAATGTGACGAGCGCATGCTCGACGTAGTCGATGACGTCACCGCATACACTCCTTTCAAAGAACCGCGGGTTCTTTGAAACGAGCGTGTGTACACTCGGCTGGGACAAGTTTCTTGTCCAAGAATCTCGTCGAAAAAAACAACATGTTTTTTTCAACGAGAATCTCGGCCGTGTGTACGAGGCCTCAGTCCTGCAGATTACAATGGGAGATTAGGGCCCTACGTGTGTATCCAGTGGCACTTGGCTCCACCATCAGTGTGACACCAGTTTTCTATGTAGGAGGAATTTTGTGAGCTCCTGATAAACAGACCAAAACACCCAACAGCCTCAGAGCTCTGATGATTAGACAGGAAGGGCAGCAATCTCCCTGTGTAATCTGCAGGACTGTGCTATCATTTTGAGGCTGGGGTCACACTGTTGCGAATTGGATGTGGGTTACCCTGCATCCAATTCGCATAGCAGGAGATTGTGACCGGCTTCTCTATGGAGCAGGTTCACACATCTCTGCAGTGGCTCCGGTGCGAATTGCACAGGACTCCTCTGCATCTTTTAGTCCATTTCAGGTCTCAATTCAGCCTAAAATTCGGACTGAAACGGTGAATAGGGATGCACTGGACTCCTGCTGTGAACTGGAGCGTGCTGCAGTGTGAGCCCAGCATGACAGCTTGGGTCCTGCTCTGCATTCATTTATGAATAAATGCTACTACTGTAAAGTAAAAGTCGTCCTCCTGCTGGGAACCAAGGAGTTTGACACCCCAGGAAGTGTCAGTTTCCCAGTGGACTTCTTAGACCAATTCTACAGAAGAGCGCAGTGTTTGGTAGCCGATTGTCACCTTCAGCCCCCCTACAACCAATAGTGTCCTTATCATCTACAATCCCCCCTCCTCCCCAAATAATAGTAAATGTCTCTATGACCCCCCCCCTTTAATATCTCCTGAATCCCCAGATCCGCTTATATTCAGCAATCTCTCTAGCATTCTGAGTCCTCCACTACATCCAGTAAGGCCCCTTTCACACTGAGGCGTTGAAAAAACGCAAACAAATGATGAGATTTTGTATCGCGCCTTTACCGTGTTCGCGGTAAAAATAGCGCGAACGCGGTAAAAACGCTGTAAAAACGCATAGGCGTATGTGTTTTTACCGCATTTTTACCGCGGTACTCATTCATTTCAATGGGGATAGGCGTTTTTACAACGTTATTTTATGCGCCCCAAAGATGCTCCCAAAAAGCTGTTTGCAGGATTTTTTCCAACGCACAGCCAGCACAACGCCGCAGGGCTTTCACATTGAGAATGATGGGGCAGGATTATTTTAGGCATTTTTACAGCGCTATTTTTACCGCGAAAACGCGGTAAAAACGCCTCAGTGTGAAAGGGGCCTTAGTTCACGGTCATCCTCAATCCCCTGCACATCTAGTAATATCTACAGAAAACCTAGCCCCTTCATATCTCTGTCATCCACAGTCTCCCCTACTGTTTCTCTGTAATCTGCAGTCCACCCCCCACTGTCCCCGGTTCCATCATATCTCTGTCATCCCCAGTCCCCCCACTGTCCCATCATATCTCTGTCATCCCCAGTCCCCCCACTGTCCCTGGTTCCATCATATCTCTGTCATCCCCAGTCCCCCCACTGTCCCAGGTCCCATCATATCTCTGTCATCCCCAGTCCCCCCACTGTCCCTGGCCCCATCAAATCTCTGTCATCCCCAGTCCCCCCACTGTCCCATCATATCTCTGTCATCCCCAGTCCCATCATATCTCTGTCATCCCAAGTCCCCCCACTGTCCCATCATATCTCTGTCATCCCCAGTCCCCCCACTGTCCCTGGTTCCATCATATCTCTGTCATCCCCAGTCCCCCCACTGTCCTTGGTCCCATCATATCTGTCATCCCCAGTCCCCCCACTGTCCCATCATATCTCTGTCATCCCCTGTCCCCCCACTGTCCCAGGTCCCATCATATCTCTGTCATCCCCAGTCCCCCCACTGTCCCATCATATCTCTGTCATCCACTGTCCCATCATATCTCTGTCATCCCCAGTCCTCCCACTGTCCCATCATATCTCTGTCATCCCCAGTCCCCCCACTGTCCCATCATATCTCTGTCATCCCCAGTCCCCCCACTGTCCCATCATATCTCTGTCATCCCCAGTCCCCCCACTGTCCCTGTTCCCATCATATCTCTGTCATCCCCAGTCCCCCCACTGTCCCTGGTCCCATCATATCTCTGTCATCCCCAGTCCCCCCACTGTCCCTGGTCCCATCATATCTCTGTCATCCCCAGTCCCCCCACTGTCCCTGATCCCATCATATCTCTGTCATCCCCAGTCCCCCCACTGTCCCTGATCCCATCATATCTCTGTCATCCCCAGTCCCCCCACTGTCCCTGGTTCCATCATATCTCTGTCATCCCCAGTCCCCCCACTGTCCCATCATATCTCTGTCATCCCCAGTCCCCCCACTGTCCTTGGTCCCATCATATCTGTCATCCCCAGTCCCCCCACTGTCCCATCATATCTCTGTCATCCCCTGTCCCATCATATCTCTGTCATCCCCAGTCCCCCCACTGTCCCATCCTATCTCTGTCATCCCCAGTCCCCCCACTGTCCCAGGTCCCATCATATCTCTGTTATCCCCAGTCCCCCCACTGTCCCATCATATCTCTGTCATCCCCAGTCCCCCCACTGTCCCATCATATCTCTGTCATCCCCAGTCCCCCCACTGTCCCATCAAATCTCTGTCATCCCCAGTCCCCCCACTGTCCCATCAAATCTCTGTCATCCCCAGTCCCCCCACTGTCCCATCAAATCTCTGTCATCCACTGTCCCATCCTATCTCTGTCATCCCCAGTCCCCCCACTGTCCCATCCTATCTCTGTCATCTCCAGTCCCCCCACTGTCCCTGGTCCCATCATATCTCTGTCATCCCCAGTCCCCCCACTTTCCCTGGTCCCATCATATCTCTGTCATCCCCAGTCCCCCCACTGTCCCTGGTCCGATCATATCTCTGTCATCCCCAGTCCCCCCACTGTCCCTGGTCCCATCATATCTCTGTCATCCCCAGTCCCCCCACTGTCCCTGATCCCATCATATCTCTGTCATCCCCAGTCCCCCCACTGTCCCTGGTTCCATCATATCTCTGTCATCCCCAGTCCCCCCACTGTCCCATCATATCTCTGTCATCCCCAGTCCCCCCACTGTCCTTGGTCCCATCACATCTGTCATCCCCAGTCCCCCCACTGTCCCATCATATCTCTGTCATCCCCTGTCCCATCATATCTCTGTCATCCCCTGTCCCCTCACTGTCCCATCCTATCTCTGTCATCCCCAGTCCCCCCACTGTCCCAGGTCCCATCATATCTCTGTCATCCCCAGTCCCCCCACTGTCCCATCCTATCTCTGTCATCCCCAGTCCCCCCACTGTCCCATCCCATCTCTGTCATCCCCAGTCCCCTCACTGTCCCATCCCATCTCTGTCATCCCCAGTCCCCCCACTGTCCCATCCTATCTCTGTCATCCCCAGTCCCCCCACTGTCACCGGTCCCATCATATCTCTGTCATCCCCAGTCCCCCCACTGTCCCATCATATCTCTGTCATCCCCAGTGTCCCATCATATCTCTGTCATCCCCAGTCCCCCCACTGTCCCATGTCCCATCATATCTCTGTCATCCCCAGTCCCCCCACTGTCCCATCATATCTCTGTCATCCCCAGTCCCCCCACTGTCCCATCATATCTCTGTCATCCCCAGTCCCCCCACTGTCCCATCATATCGCTGTCATCCCCAGTCCCCCCCCGGGCCCATCCTATCTCTGTCATCCCCAGTCCCCCCACTGTCCCATCCTATCTCTGTCAGCCCCAGTCCCCCCACTGTCCCATCCTATCTCTGTCAGCCCCAGTCCCCCCACTGTCCCACCCTATCTCTGTCAGCCCCAGTCCCCCCACTGTCCCATCCTATCTCTGTCATCCCCAGTCCCCCCACTGTCCCATCCTATCTCTGTCATCCCCAGTCCCCCCACTGTCCCATCCTATCTCTGTCATCCCCAGTCCCCCCACTGTCCCATCCTATCTCTGTCATCCCCAGTCCCCCCACTGTCCCATCCTATCTCTGTCATCCCCAGTCCCCCCACTGTCCCATCCTATCTCTGTCATCCCCAGTCCCCCCACTGTCCCATCCTATCTCTGTCATCCCCAGTCCCCCCACTGTCCCATCCTATCTCTGTCATCCACTGTCCCATCATATCTCTGTCATCCCCAGTCCCCCCACTGTCCCATCATATCTCTGTCATCCCCAGTCCCATCATATCTCTGTCATCCCCAGTCCCCCCACTGTCCCATCCTATCTCTGTCATCCCCAGTCCCCCCACTGTCCCATCCTATCTCTGTCATCCCCAGTCCCCCCACTGTCCCATCCTATCTCTGTCATCCCCAGTCCCCCCACTGTCCCATCCTATCTCTGTCATCCACTGTCCCATCATATCTCTGTCATCCCCAGTCCCCCCACTGTCCCATCATATCTCTGTCATCCCCAGTCCCATCATATCTCTGTCATCCCCAGTCCCCCCACTGTCCCATCATATCTCTGTCATCCCCAGCCCCCCCAATGTCCCATCATATCTCTGTCATCCACTGTACCATCATATCTCTGTCATCCCCAGTCCCCCCACTGTCCCATCATATCTCTGTCATCCCCAGTCCCCCCCACTGTCCCATCATATCTCTGTCATCCCCAGTCCCCCCCACTGTCCCATCATATCTCTGTCATCCCCAGTCCCCCCCACTGTCCCATCATATCTCTGTCACCCCCAGTCCCCCCACTGTCCCATCATATCTCTGTCATCCCCAGTCCCCCCCACTGTCCCATCATATCTCTGTCATCCCCAGTCCCCCTCACTGTCCCATCATATCTCTGTCATCCCCAGTCCCCCTCACTGTCCCATCATATCTCTGTCATCCCCAGTCCCCCCCACTGTCCCATCATATCTCTGTCATCCCCAGTCCCCCCCACTGTCCCATCCTATCTCTGTCATCCCCAGTCCCCCCCACTGTCCCATCCTATCTCTGTCATCCACTGTCCCATCATATGTCTGTCATCCCCAGTCCCCCCACTGTCCCATCATATCTCTGTCATCCCCAGTCCCATCATATCTCTGTCATCCCCAGTCCCCCCACTGTCCCATCATATCTCTGTCATCCCCAGTCCCCCCAATGTCCCATCATATCTCTGTCATCCACTGTACCATCATATCTCTGTCATCCCCAGTCCCCCCACTGTCCCATCATATCTCTGTCATCCCCAGTCCCCCCCACTGTCCCATCATATCTCTGTCATCCCCAGTCCCCCCCACTGTCCCATCATATCTCTGTCATCCCCAGTCCCCCCCACTGTCCCATCATATCTCTGTCATCCCCAGTCCCCCCACTGTCCCATCATATCTCTGTCATCCCCAGTCCCCCCCACTGTCCCATCATATCTCTGTCATCCCCAGTCCCCCTCACTGTCCCATCATGTCTCTGTCATCCCCAGTCCCCCTCACTGTCCCATCATATCTCTGTCATCCCCAGTCCCCCCCACTGTCCCATCCTATCTCTGTCATCCCCAGTCCCCCCACTGTCCCATCCTATCTCTGTCATCCCCAGTCCCCCCACTGTCCCATCCTATCTCTGTCATCCACTGTCCCATCATATCTCTGTCATCCCCAGTCCCCCCACTGTCCCATCATATCTCTGTCATCCCCAGTCCCATCATATCTCTGTCATCCCCAGTCCCCCCACTGTCCCATCCTATCTCTGTCATCCCCAGTCCCCCCACTGTCCCATCATATCTCTGTCATCCCCAGTCCCCCCCACTGTCCCATCATATCTCTGTCATCCCCAGTCCCCCCCACTGTCCCATCATATCTCTGTCATCCCCAGTCCCCCCCACTGTCCCATCATATCTCTGTCATCCCCAGTCCCCCCACTGTCCCATCCTATCGCTGTCATCCCCAGTCCCCCCACTGTCCCATCCTATCTCTGTCATCCCCAGTCTCCCCACTGTCCCATCCTATCTCTGTCATCCCCAGTCCCCCCACTGTCCCATCCTATCTCTGTCATCCCCAGTCCCCCCACTGTCCCTTCCTATCTCTGTCATCCCCAGTCCCCCCACTGTCCCATCCTATCTCTGTCATCCCCAGTCCCCCCACTGTCCCTTCCTATCTCTGTCATCCCCAGTCCCCCCACTGTCCCATCCTATCTCTGTCATCCCCAGTCCCCCCACTGTCCCTTCCTATCTCTGTCATCCCCAGTCCCCCCACTGTCCCATCCTATCTCTGTCATCCACTGTCCCCCCACTGTCCCATCCTATCTCTGTCATCCACTGTCCCATCCTATCTCTGTCATCCCCAGTCCCCCCACTGTCCCATCCTATCTCTGTCATCCCCAGTCCCCCCAATGTCCCATCATATCTCTGTCATCCCCAGTCCCCCCACTGTCCCATCATATCGCTGTCATCCCCAGTCCCCCCACTGTCCCATCCTATCTCTGTCATCCCCAGTCCCCCCACTGTCCCATCCTATCTCTGTCATCCCCAGTCCCATCCTATCTCTGTCATCCCCAGTCCCCCCACTGTCCCATCCTATCTCTGTCATCCCCAGTCCCCCCACTGTCCCATCCTATCTCTGTCATCCCCAGTCCCCCCACTGTCCCATCCTATCTCTGTCATCCCCAGTCCCCCCACTGTCCCATCCTATCTCTGTCATCCCCAGTCCCCCCACTGTCCCATCCTATCTCTGTCATCCCCAGTCCCCCCCACTGTCCCATCATATCTCTGTCATCCCCAGTCCCCCCCACTGTCCCATCATATCTCTGTCATCCCCAGTCCCCCCCACTGTCCCATCATATCTCTGTCATCCCCAGTCCCCCCCACTGTCCCATCATATCTCTGTCATCCCCAGTCCCCCCCACTGTCCCATCATATCTCTGTCATCCCCAGTCCCCCCCACTGTCCCATCCTAGCTCTGTCATCCCCAGTCCCCCCCACTGTCCCATCCTATCTCTGTCATCCCCAGTCCCCCCACTGTCCCATCCTATCTCTGTCATCCACTGTCCCATCCTATCTCTGTCATCCCCAGTCCCATCCTATCTCTGTCATCCCCAGTCCCCCGACTGTCCCATCCTATCTCTGTCATCCCCAGTCCCCCGACTGTCCCATCCTATCTCTGTCATCCCCAGTCCCCCGACTGTCCCATCCTATCTCTGTCATCCCCAGTCCCCCGACTGTCCCATCCTATCTCTGTCATCCCCAGTCCCCCGACTGTCCCATCCTATCTCTGTCATTCCCAGTCCCCCGACTGTCCCATCCTATCTCTGTCATTCCCAGTCCCCCGACTGTCCCATCCTATCTCTGTCATCCCCAGTCCCCCGACTGTCCCATCCTATCTCTGTCATCCCCAGTCCCCCGACTGTCCCATCCTATCTCTGTCATCCCCAGTCCCCCGACTGTCCCATCCTATCTCTGTCATCCCCAGTCCCCCGACTGTCCCATCCTATCTCTGTCATCCCCAGTCCCCCGACTGTCCCATCCTATCTCTGTCATCCCCAGTCCCCCGACTGTCCCATCCTATCTCTGTCATCCCCAGTCCCCCGACTGTCCCATCCTATCTCTGTCATCCCCAGTCCCCCGACTGTCCCATCCTATCTCTGTCATCCCCAGTCCCCCGACTGTCCCATCCTATCTCTGTCATCCACTGTCCCATCATATCTCTGTCATCCCCAGTCCCATCATATCTCTGTCATCCCCAGTCCCCCCACTGTCCCATCATATCTCTGTCATCCCCAGTCCCATCATATCTCTGTCATCCCCAGTCCCCCCACTGTCCCATCATATCTCTGTCATCCCCAGTCCCCCCAATGTCCCATCATATCTCTGTCATCCACTGTCCCATCATATCTCTGTCATCCCCAGTCCCCCCACTGTCCCATCATATCTCTGTCATCCCCAGTCCCCCCCACTGTCCCATCATATCTCTGTCATCCCCAGTCCCCCCCACTGTCCCATCATATCTCTGTCATCCCCAGTCCCCCCCACTGTCCCATCATATCTCTGTCATCCCCAGTCCCCCCCACTGTCCCATCATATCTCTGTCATCCCCAGTCCCCCCCACTGTCCCATCATATCTCTGTCATCCCCAGTCCCCCCCACTGTCCCATCATATCTCTGTCATCCCCGGTCCCCCCCACTGTCCCATCATATCTCTGTCATCCCCGGTCCCCCCCACTGTCCCATCATATCTCTGTCATCCCCGGTCCCCCCCACTGTCCCATCATATCTCTGTCATCCCCAGTCCCCCCCACTGTCCCATCATATCTCTGTCATCCCCAGTCCCCCCCACTGTCCCATCATATCTCTGTCATCCCCAGTCCCCCCCACTGTCCCATCATATCTCTGTCATCCCCAGTCCCCCCACTGTCCCATCATATCTCTGTCATCCCCAGTCCCCCCACTGTCCCATCATATCTCTGTCATCCCCAGTCCCCCCACTGTCCCATCATATCTCTGTCATCCCCAGTCCCCCCACTGTCCCATCATATCTCTGTCATCCCCAGTCCACCCACTGTCCCTGGTCCCATCATATCTCTGTCATCCCCAGTCCCCCCACTGTCCCCCCATAACTCTGTCATCCCCAGTCCCCCCACTGTCCCTGGTCCCATCATATTTCTGTCAAGCGCCCCCACAATCATAGATGGGCACACACATATTATTCATTCACATTCAGTCCTCGGCCCCCTGGGCTCTGATTGGCTGTCAGCGGCTTCTACTCTCCCTCTGGCGGCCGCTCCTGGTGTTGCAGAGCACAGTGACGGGTTCTTCTCCCCTGGGCTCTGATTGGCTCAGGTTAGACTCCTGGCTCCCTCTGGCGGCAGGTCCAGGTGTTGCCGTGCTGTGGTAGGCGCGGAGGGATATGCGCCATTCACCGTTCCGAGTATCCCTCCACCGTCTCTCACCCTCCGGCCACGGGCAGAACCCAGGGACCCCTCACACCCCCTCCTCTCACCTCCGGAGCCTGTCTGTCCCCTCCCCTTATCTTGTCACGGCTGCGCACTAAGTTCCGACCGGCGGAGGAGGACAGTTCCGGCTGTCTCTGACCCGACTTCCGGCCCTGGACTTGGAACAAAACAAACCGGTGTTCGCTGTCCAGTGCCGGAGAAAATAGGCTGGAAGTGTCAGTAGCGAGAAAGAGTGCTGGAGGGGCCCCTAGAGAGACCGGAAGTACCTGTGCTGGGCCCCTAGGAACCGCAGAGAGGAGCCAACTGATCAGAGGCCACTTTCAGGACTCAATGAGAGGCCTTAGCATTACCTGAGGAGATCTCCGTGTGATCTATTACCTGGACCGATCTGGGGAGGATGTATGACTTGGAGACATCTTGGAATGTTCCATCATCTGGAGTGACGTGGGGGGTGATCTAATATCAGGACAGATCTGAGGGGTGGTAATCTATTACCTGAGGAGGGATGCATGGCCTGGA
Organism: Rana muscosa; assembly: GCA_029206835.1. NCBI lineage: Eukaryota > Metazoa > Chordata > Amphibia > Anura > Ranidae > Rana > Rana muscosa. The sequence continues at coordinate 161,639,128 of CM055118.1, forward strand.
GAGACCTGCAGGCTAATCTATTATCTGGAGACATCTGAGGAGTGACCCAATCGCTGGGGGCCCTTGGGGTGATCCTTTACCTGGAGGGACCTGGGGATGATCCATTATCTTTAGAGATCTGGAGGTGATCCCTTACCTGGGGGGCCCTGGAGGTTATCCCATTACCTGGAGGGACCTGAGGATGATCTATACCCTGGAGGCAATCTATTACCTGGAGAGATCTGGAGGGTGATCTGTTACCAAAAGAGACCCAGGGGGTTGATCCATTAAGAGCCGATACCTGGGAGGGGTCCATTACCCGGAGGGATCTGCTCTGGACCCTCTATCAGGAAACATCTGGTGGTGATCCATTACCTGGAGAGATCTGCCTGAAGGATTTTAGGATTTTCCCTTTAATTGCAGCAGTTCTATGAATTGCCCTGAGTGATCTTGTGATGGGATCTGTCTCCGTGTGGATTTTGGATTGCGACACCTCCAGGGTGGATCTGTTATTGTTCATTTAGTGGCTCAACCTGGGGGCATCCAGGGAAAGAATCTACTGATTATCTCTGATGGATTATAATTTGCAGCTTCATTGAAGGATTCTGGGACTGTCTTGGAGCTCTTTAAAAGTTGGGGTGTTGTGTTAGACTAGATTTTACCCCCCCCCCCCCACGTTCCTCGAAATACGAGTGGCAGATGAACAAAGGGCTTTGTACTGCCAAGAGATGTGGAGGGTCCCGTTGTGACAAGGCCACATGCCTCTCCATCCGCTGGCACTCCACACTCCAAGCATCTGTGGTGCCTTTTACTGCTCTGTACATGTAACTCTATGCTGAAGGATTAGTATTAACCCCTGGGATGGCTGCGTACAATGAATTTGTGCCCCCTCCGGAGTGCCCAGTCTTTGAACCAACCTGGGAGGAATTCTCAGATCCTCTCAGCTTCATCGGGCGTATTCGTCCCATTGCTGAAAGAACCGGAATATGCAAAATTAGGCCACCCAAGGTAAGCCTGCCCTGCACGCCGAGATGTTCTGACCTGAAAGGTTTATTCAACAGAACTATTATTTGCATGCAGCTGGCAGATGGTATTGAAGGGCTTTTGTCAGCAAGCAAACACCTCAGTGAGAAGCCTCAGATGGTCTCCCTGGTCGTCTCTTATTTCTGTGGCGGTGAAGTTGACAAGTGACGTCCTTGACATCTGAGTCTTATTACCAAGGTGTGACGGAGCCCTTGTTAAATTTTTCAGTTGGAAAAGTGCAAGAGAGAAGCCATTTTGTGCAGCTTAGATGTATGCCACCCGATTCCTCACAAATGGTCAGGGTGAATTTTGAATTGCAAATGCTAATGTTCAGCAGGACACAGAGAGGGTGACAGGAATTCTAAACCTTCCACATTCCTTGGCTTCAGATAACACAGCTTCCTATGAATTGATTCAAGTTTATCTATCATGACAAGAATATACTGACCTCCTAAAAATGCCAGTTTGTCTGGCTTCAGTACTTTGAGTAAAACAAATAGTCAGAATGCCTTATCTCTATACTTGTTCTAGGTCAATAACTGCGAATGCATTAAAGAAAAGTCAAAGTCATCAATGTGGTACATAAAGGAAATAACATTCTTAAAAGTAGAGATCAGCAATGACAGCCTACGTAATTATCTTATGACAGGTGTACTTCCAGCTATGTTTCATATTAAGGCTGGCTTCACACATTTCCCCGCATCAAATTCACATGACAGGCGAGTGTGACCGACTCCCAATGGAGCCGGTTCACACATGTCCGGGGGCGGCCGCTTTCAGGATTGAAAAAGGGTCTTGTGAGTGTTTTTACGTCTGATTTAGGTATGAATTCGGACCTGATTCGCAGCTGAACTGGTGAACAGACACGCACCAGACCCAAGGCACAAACCTGCGGACGCATATATGTGAACCCGGCCTAAATGCATCGGCCCCAATGATGGGGCACTATTCCTCCTCTTAATACCAAATGTAATGATGTTTACTCCCGCTGATGGCAGGAAAATTTCCTCTCCCGCTGGCTAGAGTTCGGCCCCCCCCCTAAGGTCTTAAGGACAATAAAATGGCCCTTTGTTTAGAAAGTTTGGAGACCCCTGTTCTATATCTAACCAAATCATCCCCACCCAGGTCCTTACCTCTGTTAGACTGTGAAAAACTTCTCTGGTGCTGACTGCACCCGTCAGAGAGTCTTTATAGACTTCATTGGGACCATATTCCTACACTAGAGACACTAAGGCCTCATTTACACAGCCCAATCAGGTGTGGTGTGGCAAGTATTTTGCAGAAAACTGCTCTGGGGGCCCTGGTGTCTGAGTACAGTCCTGGATGGGAGGCCTGGAAGGCAGGCCATAGATTATGCAATTTTCTTTCCTGCAACCACGAGAACACAATGATTATTGCTGGTGGCTTTACTCCCTGGCATTATTAGCATGCTAGAATTCCAAAATGCTAGTTCTTCTCAAGACGATCAGTGGATCGCCTATAGGTGGACAGAATTTCAGCCAGTCCCTGCTGAACCAGTAGAGATTCAAGTCATCTATGGCTGGGTTAAAGTGGATGTTTACTGCATCTGAGCACCACAAAGCAAAAACATTATTTATTTCATTTTTAATATTCAGAGCAAACTTCTCCCATCCATCCATCTCTCCATGCTTTATTTTTTTTTTGAGAAATCATTTTGAAAAACACCCCCTTGCATTTCTGGCTGTGGCCATCTTTAGTAAGGGCAGACAATTCATACAGCATTTACTTCCTGGAATCCATCTGCCCTTAGCTTAGACAGGAGGGTGTGCTTAGCTGAGAAAACCTCTCCTCCTCTCTTGAAGATTCATGGGATATATGACATAATTTTCCCAGGCAAGAAATCTTTTTTTTTTTTTAGGACAAGTAAATATGATATACTTTCCTACCTATTTACTAATGCTAGCATTATGAGGAATACAAATAATCAATGTTGATTGGAAGAGTGAAGTTCTGCTTTAAGCAATGACAGGCTGACAGAGGCTGCAGCTGCCTGCCAGTGTTTGAACAAAATTGCACAGGGAGTGATTATCTCCTAATAGGGGCAGATGATCATTTCTGGATTCAAGCTTGTTTGGCCACTCGCGGACACCGGCAGCCGCTGTCAGCCTGTCATTCCTTTGTACAGGCTTCCAAGCCGCAGCTGTCTGCACACACCTCGGCTCCTGATCCATTTTTCCTGCACAATACTTTCCACCAAGGCCGGTTTAGCCCTGTGAATGAGGCTTTGGGGTACAGCCTCATTCTAGTCTGTGGGGATTCACTTCCCTGACATGCAATGCATCTGACCTGGGAGGGAGAAGCAACACAAAGATCCAATCGGCTGTGCTGTAGTGCTTATATTCTAACAAGGAACAAACAAAGCAGAATAACAGATGAACTTTTCAGTCTGCTGCTTCCTATTTCACTGACCAATCATAGAGTGGTGGAGGGAGAGGACCCAGAAGTGTTACTTAACTACAGCAAAGAAAAATCAGGTCTCCTGCCCCACCAGACATTTTTAAAAGCTTTGTATAAGTTTGCTGCACACACACATACTGATCTTTTTCAAGCTGAAGCCTGTGTACAATAGCTTATTCTTCTGCTTTGTCAGATTAAACAAATTGTAGGCTTGCTATGTGGTTAAATTGTTATCTCAGCAGTTACTTTGCAGGGATTTTAACTATACTGAGCTAGCCGCTAGTGGAAAAATCCACAACTTTGGACATAAAATGCCATCATGGAAATGTGAAACGGCAGGCGTGTAAAATAGGAAAGTAAGATCAAAAATTGATTTCAAGGCAACTTTTCCAGAAGGTGTCCTTGTATAGCAAATACCTGCATTCCCTTTCCTCTTTGTTCTGTAAATCTGTATATAGAACATTGGTCTGAAATGGGAACACATGCAGATTACACCAATCTGGATAGTGTAGCATTTTCCTTTTTAGCCCCCGGTCACACTGGTGCGACTTGTCATGCAATTTGATAGTTTCAAATCGCATAAGTCGCACCCTATGACCTGCAATGGAAGTGGTCAAATCAGTTTGATTCCATCTGAGCCCTCCAAATTTGAAAGTAGTTCTTGCACTACTTTTTGCAAGTTAGGCGCCACTTGCGTAGACATCTGTGCATGAAGTTTCACAGATGTCTTCCAAGTCGCACCTGGAGTCGCACTGACATACAGTTTAGAAATCTTGGGATTTCGAGTGAAGTCGCACGACACTGGTCCTAGTGGCGTTGGAGGTCTGGTTCTCAAATCACACCTTGCTGTTGGGAATAAAGGCCCATTCAAATAATGGATTGTGTCAATACACACTGAGATGTGCTGCGTTTAAAGCAGCCTGTTCATTTTGAATAGGCTGACAATGCACAAAACGAGTCCCTGTCCTTTTTTTTTTTTTATCAGCGAAGTGGACCACAGTGTATACAGATGGTTCACACCTGTATGTTGTGTTGCACATAATTCACTAATATTAGTTCTGGTACTGCAATTCCCAGATCTTAATGGTCCTAGGGCCTCATTCACGCAGACCTCTGCCAACGAGAATCGGTGAATTTTGCTGGTTGGAAAAACTATCTGCTAGCACACACTGGGGTTGATTTATTAAAACCAATCGGCTTCCAGGTTTTGGGCTTGGTGCACACTAGTGCGTCCCGCGTTTTGTTTGGGCATGGAAGCCCATTCATTTGAAAAAGTGAAGGTGCATTTCCTTTTTTTTTTTTTTTTTTTTTTTTTTAAACGTGGCTGCAGGGAAACCACATGGTCTTTTTAAAAAATGTGGTTCTCGCTGCGGAAAAAAGATAGTTTTCTATTTTAGATACATTAATAATTTAGTTTATACAGCATGAAATGGAGCTTAGTTTTGTAGCATGTGGCTGTATATTCTGCAATATTTGCATTTTTGGTAAACTCATTCAATGAATCCAAGCTCTGCAAGCATGCACTGCATTGATACATTCACACAATTTCACAGTAACCATGAGATAAAACAAAGTTATTTTTATTCAGAATGAATTTCAGCCCCGCGCCTCTCACAAGAGCAGTGCGATTCAGCTGCGGGAATCGATGTGATAACTGGAACACACAGCCCGCACTAGTGTGAACCGAGCCTTAAGCCCCGTACACACGGTCAAACTTTTGCCCTACAAACTTCGCTTTAAGCAAGTTGGACCAACAATCCGACCGTCTGTACGCTCCATCGGACAAACTTTTTTCCGTTTGGTTTTGTTTTCATCGGACAAAAGTTGGGTCTGCAAACGGACAAACTTTTGCCCAACAAAAGTCCGATGGAGCAAAGTCCTACCGTGTGTACAGAAAACCATCGGACTTTTGTCCGATGGACAAAACAACTAATGTTAAAATCAACTAACAATAGCAGAATTTGACCAAAGGGTGGCGGTAAAGAGCAGAAAAACCACGTGATGTTGCAAAAAGTTTTGGGAAAGTTTGCAGAAAAGTCCTGTGGTGTGTATGCTATGGGTGTGCCCGGCCAACTCCGTTCGGACAAAAATCCACGGAAAAGTCGGATGGAAGTCCGACCGTGTGTACGAGGCTTTAGGCTACGTTTCCACTATTGCGACCACAAAGTCACGCCATTTAGGGTGCGACTTTGGATTACGACTTTGATGCGACTTTGAGTGCAGCTTGGATTCCATCTTTACAGTCTCTGGATCGACGTTGCATGAACTTTTAAAAAGTCGCGGCAACTTTAAACTGCATAGATGGAAATGGGAAATCAATGGGCTGTGACTTGTTATGCGACATTGTGTCCAAAGTCAGAAAAGAAGGTAGAATATATGGACAGCCGCACTCCAAAACCATTGAGGTTGCCTTTATTGGGTGTGAAATACATGGGACACTGCAAGTCACAGCAAGAATAAAAGGGTACAGCCGACGCGTTTCACACTAGGGTCTAGTGCTTAGTCACTAGACCCTAGTGTGAAACGCGTCGGCTGTACCCTTTTATTCTTGCTGTGACTTGCAGTGTCCCATGTATTTCACACCCAATAAAGGCAACCTCAATGGTTTTGGAGTGCGGCTGTCCATATATTCTACCTTCTTTTCTCGCATCAACAGCATTGCCAGCACCCGTGGTTCCTGGAAAGACACTGATTGCTTACCTGCACTTACCTGGAGCTAGGGCTGGGCGATTTTCCCCCCCAAAAAAATCTGCGATTTTTTTTATAAAAAACTCGATTTACGATTCGATTATTTTTTTTTTTTATTATATTAATTAAAGTGCATCAACAAACAAAATTGCAAAGGCAAACCCTTTCTCTAACTGCAAAGTCAGTGTGCAACAAACACACAATATAATCCAGCGCTCATGGAACATACATTATTAACTATTGAAAACTCTTGAAACTCTGTGTGTGATTCCTTCTGTCCCAGCCTTGCTGCGATCCTGGCTCTGCATCCTTTTGGGTTGGAGGGCCCTCCACACGCTGGTCTGCCTGTTGTCCATCATTCAAGGTACTGTGCTCACACGGAGATCATGCCACAGGCTTTGTTTTGACTTTTTTAACCCCTTCTTGCTCCACGGATGTCACTGCAAGTTTAACAAGTTTGTCACCACTGGTAACTGGAGAGTTAAGATTCATTTGCCCTCTGCACATTTGGGATTGGATCCCTCTCTTTATTGTGATAAATGGACTAAGCTTTTTTATCAATTCTTCAAGAGTTTTCAATAGTTAATAATGTATGTTCCATGAGCGCTGGATTATATTGTGTGCATGTTGTGTATTTTGTACTTCTGGGTACGGATTTTTTCTTGCTGCGCTGGATCCTGTTTTTTCCCCCTTTTGGATACTTTGTACTTCCCAAAATATTTGGGATTTTTTTCTTCTTCTTATTATTATTATTATCATCATCCATTATATTTTTTTCTTTATCCACCAATTTAGCGCTTGTGACCTTTTGTTGTTTTTTGCAGTGTGCAACAAAGATTGTTAAACATCCAAATTATTAATACTGTATTTGGATTTAGCTAATAAAACAACAAAAAATCCTGAGGTTACTCTTAGTTGAATTGAACTGTGTCCATGCCTCACTGTGCCCGTGTCTCACTGTGCTCGTGTCTCACTGTGCCCGTGCTTCAATCACTGTGCCCGTACCTGATGCAGATTTTCATGGTATACGGATTTTACTGCTACACCGGTGGCCATTCCAGTATTCAAAAGCCGCACCTCCTCCTCGTCTGTGATAGGCGGAACACTCAATTTCCCAGCATTCAGTGTTCCGCCTATCATGGTCATCCTCATAACACAGACGAGGATGAGAGGATGTCCGTGATAGGCTGAATACTGCCTGCTGTGAAATTGAGTGTTCCGCCTATCACAGATGACGAGGACTCGGGAGGCGCGGCTTTTGAACACTGCAATGGCCGCCGTCTGTCTGCATGACACGCTGATCAGGTAGGCAGACGGCGGCTGCAGCGAGTAGATGTAATTGGGGTAACGCTGCCCAGTGCCATTCCGGATACGCCCCCTGCAGTCCTGCTACGGAAACTTTGAAGGAAAAAAATAAAAAAAAAATTTTTTCTTTTTTTTTCAAAAAAAAAAAAAAAAATCTAAAAAAGTCGATTTTCTTCAAAACTGAATCGATTTGAGCTCAAAACTCGATTCAAGATTAAAATCGATTTTTTTCCCAGCCCTACCTGGAGCGGTGATCTTCTTTCTCTTCATTGTGTCCAAAGTCACACGGCAAGTCGCACTAGTGGAAACAGAGCCTTCTTGTCAAAGCTTAAAGGAGCACTAAAGCTTCCCTTTTTTTTGCCTAAAATAACAAACATGTTATACTTACCTCCACTGTGCAGCTCGTTTTGCACACAGTGGCCCCGATCCTGGTCTTCTGGGGTCCCTCGGCGGCTGTCTTGGCTCCTCCCCGCAAGGACTCCACACCATAATGCGAGTGAGCTCGCATGGTGTGGAGTGATTGCGGGCGCGCTCCCGTGATACAGCGGCGGCCATAGCCGCCGACTGTATCACTCGGCCCCGCCCCCTGCGCGCCGCGTCATTGGATGTGATTGACAGCAGCGCCAGCCAATGGCTGCGCTGCTTTCAATCCATCCAGTGTAGCCAATCGGCGGCCAGGCTGAAAAACGAAGAGGATGACGGGGACGAGCATGGGACTTTCGAGGGGCCAGGTAAGAAAAACGGGGGCTCGGGGGGGGGGGCGGTATTGTCAAATGTTTTTTCACCTTAATGCATAGGATGCATTAAGGTGAAAAAACATGTAACTTTACTACTCCTTTAATTGAACAAGCTGAAGTTAGAAGCTGATTGGATACCATGCACAGCTGCACTAGATTTTGCACTCTTCAGTTTTAGTAAATCAAACTCAGTGTTTGCAAACAGCTGCAGCCAGGCCAGATTTGTACCCTGTACAAATCCATGGTCCGCGTTGCCGATGTTCAACTCATCTGGGTAGTTACATGCAGTTAGGGTACTTTCACACTGAAGCGCTGGGTGCGTCGGCGGTAAAGTGCCGCTAATTTGAGCGGCGCTTTACCGTTGTTTTTGTCGCGATTTTCGGCTGCTAGCGGGGCAGTTTTAACCCCCGCTATCGGCCGAAAAAGGGTTAAAAACGCCGCTTTGCGGGCGGTTTGAAGGCGTTGCCCCATTGATTTCAATGGGCAGGGACGCTGTAGGTGCGGTATATTCACCGCTCCTACAGCGCCTGGAAGATGCGGCTGGTAAGACTTTTTTTTACCGTCCTGCCAGCGCAACGCTCCAGTGTTAAAGCCCTCAGGCTTTCACACTGGATATAAAGGAGCGGCTCTTTTTCAGGGCGCTTTGCAGGCGCTATTTTTAGCGCAAAAGCGCCTCAGTGTGAAAGCAGCCTTAAGGACTCTGAGCGGTCCTGAACGCAGTTTGTGTCCAGTCATGGCGTGTATGGTTGCACACAAACTGGCCGCAGGTAATTGTCCAGTATGTATGGGTTCAAAGCACAGAGTGCTGCTGCATACAGAGGCAGTGTTTAGCTAAGGAACAGCGTTTAGCTGCATCTTAATGCAGCAGCCTATCTGCTGCTCTCATTCACTTATCTGAATGAGGCCTAAAGCCTGGTACACACTTTTTTTTTTTTTTTGTACAACCCAGCAGGGCTGAACTAAAATAAAAACTTGACAGCTCCACAGGAGCGGCTGTACTAACCATGTGCCAGAACACAGCGGCCAGCGCTCTCACCTTTTTCGGTCATGCCCCATCAACAGAGGCTGGCTGAATGGCTGCAGTAGACACGGGCTGAATGTGCCACCCAACTTTCTGTGTGTACTAGGCTAAGCGGTCATTCCTAGAGGGTAGTGCAAACGCTGGGAAAGCCTGTATTCTCCCTGGTCATACCTGTATGACAAGGATGGGGACGCTGGGGCCCTGCTGTGTAAGTAAACCACACCCAAGAAACTGAATGCCTTTTAGGATGCCAGATATGTCCACAAATATCCTTGTCGTCATGATCATAAATATGTTTCAAGTTGACTGTTGTTGTCTCCGTGTCCAGGTTCATTTCCATAATCATTTACACATGGCCTGCTTTGCATAGACAAATCTACAATCACATTCTTTTACCCTATCTGTCAGAGTGGGAGACTCAGTTTTCAGCAAGCAAAAAAAAAAGTAAAATATATTTTAGAGCTGCTGAGATTACATGATCGGCCAACTAGGGAATGTATAGTTTTTATTATTCTGGCAGTTAAACACAATCACTGTACAACATACTAATCAGAAATGCACAGCCTGCCTATTTAATGGAAACTGAGACATGAAAACACATTTGGACTAAGGCCCCTTTCACACGGGACGGATCAGTAATGATCCGCCCCGCGAACCTTCGCTTGCTCAGCAGGGATCGCTCCGTTGATCCCCGCTAAGCCGGCGGATAACAGGGCGGTACCCGCACACTGTGCAGGGACCGCCCTGTCAGATCTCGGCTCTCCCCTATGGGGGGATCGGATGAACACGGACCATCTGTCCGTGTTCATCTGATACGCAGACGGATAGAAAAATAGGAATTTTTCTATCCAGAAAAACGGAGCATTGCGGACACGGAGGGGATCGGGTGTCAGCGGATGTTCATCCACTGACACCCGCGATCTCATAGGGACCAATGTATGTCCCTTTTTCATCCGTAAATGGATGGATGAAAAAGCGGACATACGGTCCGCATGTGTGAAAGGGGCCTTAGGAAGTGTGTTCGAAAATGTTTTATAACTAGCATCAAACTGATGATGCGTTAAAGGTGACGGGCAGGGTAGATTTGATTTAAATTACTAGTGAAAACTGAAAAGGCTTTATTTAAATCAACTCAATATAAATCATAATTTTTAAAGAGCAACTGTCATCTCTGTCCCACAGCTGCTCCTCCTCTGCCCCGCTGTTGACTCACCAAGCGTCTCATTCACTTTAATGGGCCGGCTGGTGATGCGGCAGTGACACAACAAGGTGAGGGATGTGGCAGAAGCAGGTGAGTGGATGCCCGCTAACAGGCACTGCCATGATGGATCTGAAATGACAAGTGCTCTTTTTAATGTAAGGACTTATTCTTGCTGGTAGTTTGAATCTTTAATATTTGCAAACAAAATGAAGGTTTCCTATTTTAGGCCCCTTTCACACATGCAGGCCGTATGTCAGCTTTTTCATCCGTCCGTTTACAGATGAAAAAGGGACATACATTGGTCCCTATGAGATCGAGGGTGTCAGCGGATGAACATCCGCTGACATCCGATCTCATCCGGGTCCGCAATCCTCCGATTCTGCAGATAGAGGAAAATCCTATTTTTCTATCAGTCTGTAGAGCGGAGCGGATGAACACGGACAGACGGTCCGTATTCATCCGATCCCCCATAGAGGAGAGCGGAGATCTGACAGGGTGGTCCCTGCACAGTGTGCGGGGACCGCCTTGTCATCCGCCGGATCAGCGGGGATCAGCGGAGCGATCCCCGCTGAGCAAGCGGAGGTTCACGGGGCGGATGATCAGAGATCCGTCTCGTGTGAAAGGGGCCTTAGAATAATAAGCTGTCAGGTTAGTAAAACGGCGATATCAGAACCGATTCAATCATACAGTTTGAAGTGTACATAGATTTGCAAAACATAAAGGAATTTTCCTGAGCTTTGTTTTATCTCATGGTTACTATGAAATTGTGTGAATGCATCATTACCGTGCATGTTATCTCAGCTTAAAGAGCTTGGATTCATTGAATGAGTTTACCAAAAATGTAAATATTGCAGAATATACAGCCTCATGCTACATATCTAAGCTCCATTTCATGCTGAATAAACAAAATTATTAATGTATTTGAAATAAAAAATAAATAAAAAAACTCTATTTAGATAAATTTTTACTCCAAAAGCATTTTATTAAAATTAAATTTGATAAAAATATATATATATATATTTTTTATCCACCCTGGTGACAGGTCTTTAAAAAGAATTGTGTAAAAAATCTTTACTTGTGAAAGGTTTATATTTGCTCCTTATTTGTTACAGGTATTTATATAACACTGACAGTTTACACAGTGCTTTACATATTGTGTACATTCACATCAGTCTCTGTTCACAATGATCTTACAGTCTAAGGCCCCTATCTCACATGTATGGACATATACTAGGGCCACTTTAGGCCGGATCCAATTCACCTACCAGCAGGTCTTTGGCAGGCTGAAATATGCTGTGGCTGTGGAGGTTGAACACTGTACTGAGCGATACTTTTGTTTAAGGCCTTATGCAGAATACCTGCATCCTGGGCATATGTCCCTGAACGCATAGGGCTTTAACCACCCGGTATAGCCCCGTCCAGCAACGGCGGATTTCAGCCTGCCATAGACTGACAGATTGCAGACCTTACTATCCCCTGAGAAGTGGGAGAGAAGAGCAGGACCGTATACAGCTTGGGCCTGAGATCTCCACAGGGACACTAGGATGGGTTTGAGGACTAACATTGGTATGAGTAGGCACCACAAAGCTCCTAGCACTTCAATACTGTTGTTAGTTCAGCTGCTTTTCAGGCCGAGTCAGTTTTACTTTTAAGACTGAATTTTTAGATTCTTGAATGAGCCTAAAGCCTAGTACACACTACGGGTACAACAGATCGCCATATTCCGTGATCCGAACGGGTCAACGTCCGCGGATGGGCACACCACGTGATCCGCAAATTGAGCCCATAGGAAAGGCTGCGGCTTCGGCCTAGCTCCGGAGTGGCGGCCATCTTGGTACACCCGGCGGCAGCCTAGGTGAGCTCCCCAGAGCGGCGCGCTGACGGGGGGGAGATGTGGATATTACAGTGGGGGAGATGTGGATAATACAGTGGGGGGAGATGTGGATAATACAGTGGGGGGGGGGAGATGTGGATATTACAGTGGGGGGGTGTGGATAATACAGTGGTGGGGGGGGAGATGTGGATATTACAGTGGGGGGGGTGGGGGAGATGTGGATATTACAGTGGGGGAGATGACGTGGATATTACAGTGGGGGAGATGACGTGGATATTACAGATATTACAGCGGGGGAGATGTGGATATTACAGTGGGGGGATGTGGATATTGCAGTGTGGGGGGATGTGGATTCTACAGTGGGGGGGGGAGATGTGGATATTAGAGTGGGGAGAAATGTGGATATTACAGTGGGTGAGATGACGTGGATATTACAGTGGGGGAGATGACGTGGATATTATAGATATTACAGTGGGGGGATGTGGATATTGCAGTGTGGGGGGGGGAGATGTGGATTCTACAGTGGGGGGGGGAGATGTGGCTATTACAGTGGGGGTGAGATGTGGATATTACAGTGGGGGGGAGATGTGGATATTACAGTGGGGGGGGGGGGGTTGTGGATATTACAGTGGGGGGGTGAAGATGTGGATATTACAGTGGGGGAGATGTGGATATTACAGTGGGGGGGGGGGGAGATGTGGATATTACAGTGGGGGAGATGTGGATATTACAGTGGGGGAGATGACGTGGATATTACAGTGGGGGAGATGACGTGGCTATTACAGATATTACAGTTGGGGAGATGTGGATATTACAGTGGGGGGATGTGGATTCTACAGTGGGGGGGGGGATGTGGATTCTACAGTGGGGGGGGGGGATGTGGATATTACAGTTGGGGGGGAGATGTGGATATTACAGTGGGGGGAGGGTTGTGGATATTACAGTGGGGGGAGGGTTGTGGATATTACAGTGGGGGGGGTTGTGGATATTACAGTGGGGGGGGGGGGAGATGACGTGGATATTACAGTAGGGGAGATGTGGATATTACAGTCGGGGGGGGGGAGATGACGTGGATATTACAGTGGGGGAGATGTGGATATTACAGTCGGGGGGGGGGGGAGATGACGTGGATATTGCAGTGTGGGGGGGAGATGTGGATATTACAGTGAAGAGGGGGTTTGGACATTACAGTGGGGGGGAGGGAGATGTGGACATTACAGTGGGGGGGGGGGAGATGTGGATATTACAGTGAAGGGGGGTTTGGATATTACAGTGGGGGGGGCAGATGTGGATTTTACAGTGGGGGAGATGTGGACATTACAGTGGGGACTATATATGGTGGTGATCCGAAAAATTATCCGATCCATGACTCTGATCCGAGGTACGATCCGAACCATGAGTTTTTTGATCCGTTGCACCCCTAGTACACGCGGTCTGAATGTGGGACAGCATTGGCCGGTTCAATAGAAACTGGCCAACGTTCGGCCCATGTGTACTGCAGCCAGTCCAACAGAAGCCGACTGTTTGGCCGACTTCTGTTAAAGGGGCATGACCAAAAAGGGTCCACCGATCGGCTCAGCCAATGGCTGAGAGCACTGACCTCTTCCGGAGTTGTGTGTTTTTTTTTTTTTTTTACATCCCTGCTAGGTTGAAGGAAAAAAACACTAGTAGTGTATACCAGGCTTTAGGCAGGCCATAGATGAGTCGAAAACTAAACGAAAATTCTTGGTCGTTTATTTTTCACATCATAAGTGTGCCAGCTGCAACATGCAATTTTTGTGCCGCAATCAAAAGTGTTTGATCCAACATGCTGGATTTTGTTTAGAAAAACAAAACAAATTATGGCACAATCGTATGCACCATTGTCTTTTTTTCTATCAACAGAACGTTCAGCTTTTGACACGTCTATGGCCTGCCTTACATGTGATAATAGGAGATTGGGATATGCTATTATGACGGAATTCCTTGGCCTGCTTTCTAATGTTTGTGTGTAAACTGAAGAGCAGTCCTTTTTATTTATACCAAAAATGCTTCTGCTGGTGTTTTGAATACAAACATTTTCGTTTAGCAAAAATGGGGATGTTTCTTGAGGATTGCTAATGCTGTATTTTCCTTTTTGTGTTTTTTTTTTTTTTTTTTTTTAATCAAATAAATGGGGAAAAATAAATAAAAAATCAGTTAATGAATGCTCTGATATGCTTTAACCCACTTCCTCTGAGTCCAGGTTGTCCTGGCCCCCCAGCCTGTGACTGGGACACTGAAATGAGAAGCAGCACAGGGATGAGCTCATCTCTATGTCGCTCTGCTCACTCCTATCAATGAGCTTCATGTCGGCACATACACTGGCTGCTTGTGCTGCTTCTCCCTCTCACCCTCCAGCCCTGTTGTACAGAGACTGCAAGAGGCTGATACCAGGTCAAGTACAGGTACTTGCACTGCTTGCATTTAAAATATATTTTAAGTAAACCAATTACAGAGTTGTATTAAAATGATATTGGATATTGGCCCTGCCCCTCTCTTACTTCTCATTGGCTTACTCGCTGTGATTGACAGCAGCAGGAGCCAATGGCTTCCACTGCTATCTAAGCCAATGGGGAGTCCTGAATGAATAAATGAATGAAGGGAAAAAAACATGAGCCTTTTGGACCACTTTAATGTGTTTCTTTTATATCTGCCTAAACCCTAGTTTTGAATGTTATGCATTAGGACAGGGATATGCAATTAGCGGACCTCCAGCTGTTGCAGAACTACAAGCCCCATGAGGCATAGCGAGACTCTGACAGCCACAAGCATGACACCCAGAGGCAGAGGCATGATGGGACTTGTAGTTTTGCAACAGCTGGAGGTCCGCTAATTGCACAACCCTGCATTAGGATTTGAATATATTTTAAGTTTTTGGGTTATGTTATGCAGTCAAGTGTGATGTTAATTTTGCTTGGTGGTATCTTTTACCTTTAGTTTGCTTATTACAATAATTTTCTTGCACTGTATTTTTTAGGACTGGCAGCCACCATTTGCTTGCGATGTCAAGAGTTTCAGCTTCACCCCTCGAGTGCAGCGGCTCAATGAGCTGGAGGTACGGTACTCGTCGGAGTCTAGAGGTGGAATATTGCATGAGAGAGATAACTGGCTTGTGACAGGTGTTTTTATCAAACTGTTTTGCATATTTGTTGGCTGGCAGATACGTTGCAGCATGCAGCCGGCTTAACCTCTTTATGACGGGGTCATTTTTTGATATTCAACACTGTGCGAATTTAACTGGCAATTGCTTGGTCATGCAACACTACACAAATTAAATTTTATATCGTTTTTATCCCCCAAATAGAGCTTTCTTTTGGTTGTATTTTTTCACCACTGTGATTTTTATTTTTTCCTATATAAACTGAAAAATACAGACAATTAAATAAAAAAATACATGTTTTTGTTTGCAAAATTTTATAACAGAAACTAATAATCTTCATAAATTTGGACCAAAATGTATTCAGCTACATTATATTTGATCAAAATAACCCAAATCAGTGCATATTATTTAGTCTGTACGAAAGTTTATAGAGTCCACAAAATAGTCTATCAATACTTGAAAATTGATCAATCCTGATGTACTGACGGCCTATCTCACCTTGAGGCCCTAAAATGCCAGGACAGTAAAAAATACCCCCCAACTGACCTGTTATTGGAAAGTAGACAGTCAAAGGTATTTAGTAAGAGGCATGTAGAGTGTTTTGAAGTTGTACATTTTTGTCACAATTTTTTGGAAAATAAAGACCTAAAATTTTTTGTTTTTTTCCCACTGTTTTTATTTTACATTACCAGTGCAGTACAGCATATGACTGGTGTGGTGCTGATCAGGGATACTGACTGGTGACAGTTTAAAAAAAAAAAAATGTATTCAATTTATTTTTATTCAAATTTTTTTTTTAAAACATTTTTCTCCTTTTTTTATTTTTTTCTTTTACAATTATTATTTTTAACTTTATTTAAATGTTTTGGCCCACAGCTATCACATGGTACAGTATGCTGTAATTGGCCCAGGTACCATGTGATCACTAATGACCAATCGCACATCATACACAGTATTAAGCAATGATCTCATGAGTGGATTCCCCTGTGGGCCGGTGGAAAAAAAAAACTGAGAGATTGCCATAATAGCACAGGCGATGTTAGTATGGCGATCTCCCCTGTTGAACCTTTTGTGTTCTGACAGGGACGCCAACATCCCATATTCCCCCCACACAACACAACACAACACAACAGAACATATTGATCTTCCCCTATCTATCCTAAACTAAATGAAAACGTTTTGGCTGGGCTTATATTTTTATATAGGCGTGGGTATATTTTTTATTTATTTTCCTGTTAATTGTAATACAATTACACTTTGAATATATTGGATAATGTTTTTTTTATATTACTAAAGGTAAATATAAATAAAATTTGTTATTGTTTGCTAGGCAATAACCCGTGTGAAGCTTGACTTTTTGGATCAGTTGGCAAAGTTCTGGGAGTTACAAGGCTCCGCGTTGAGAATCCCAGTAGTGGATCGCAAGCTCTTGGATGTCTATGCATTGAGTAAGGTATGTCATTCCTTACATAAACACCGCTTTTCAGGAATGGATGTCAGTGATAGAATGTTGTGGATGTGACCTCTGAGCACTAGGTGCCAGTTATTTGTATTATGCTGTGTAAAAAGAACAGGTAAAAACCTATAGCCACGCACCCTGGATAAATAATTAACAACGATAGTGATAATAAAAATAATAAATAGAGCAGCTCGTAGTGAGACCAAAGGTCTAAATATGTGACAAAGAAATGTAATAATATTCCATACCGTGCTCATAAATCATGTGTAAACTGTACAATAAGTCCATAAACCACCACCAAGTCTTCAATGCAAGTGAAAAAATAAAAAATGACAATGAAAAATGGGTATGAATTGCTTTAAGAAAATATGTGCCATCTTCCACCGATAATCAAGCAGACATCCTACTCACCGGACCAAAATGATACCCATTACAGGTAGTCAAATAGCGTGATATAGCAATAAAGATGTGTCCTCAATGGTGTTTACGGCCCCCAGTAGTTGTAAATCCACCAACGATGATTTAATCATAAACCCAAAGGAGAAAAGAAACTCCTCATGGTGTAGTATAAAAAGGCTTAGTTAGACTTACCGGTGACGGTATTTCTAAGAGCCTTTCAGGACAAAAATCATGTGTAAATTATACCAGATCATATGACCCCCTGATAACGTCAGACGTTGCTGACCCAAATGCGCAGGTGAAACGCAAACGGCGTACTTGCTTGTGTATTCCTGTTTGGGACGATTTTAACTTATCCAACTGTAAGTGATACTTGTTTTATAATAATATTTTTCTCAAATCGCCTTTCAGGACAACCTTGGAAAGAGCGCAGCTCCGCCTCTTTTTCCAGTTAACACATGCAGCCTTTAAATCCCTCCTCTTCCACCATGGCCTCAGTTATTGTGTGGTCTCCGACAAACTGGAAAACAAAGCACAGAAGAACCACAACAACCATGATAGACACTTCTAAGATATATTGGGAAGGGAAATAGCGGTTGTCCTGAAAGACTCTTATCGTACACACGATCGTTTTTAATGTAATTTTTTAAACCAACGTTTTTCTCCTAGTTTTTTTTCATGTTTCCTCTCAAGCCTGCCTTGCGTACACACCATCATTAAAAAAACGATCTAGCAAAGCGCAGTGACGTTCAACACATACAACGGCACTATAAAGGGGAAGTTCCGTTCGAATGGCGCCACCCTTCATGTTAGTAAAGTTTGTTGAGCGACGATTCGCGCTTTTCAGTCCGTTACTGTGTAATGAATGTGCTATCTCCATTACGAACGCTAGTTTTACCAGAACGAGCGCTCACGTCTCTTACTTGATTCTGAGCATGCGCGTTTTTTTTCACGTCGCTAAAGCATATACACTATCGTTTTTCACGTCGTTAAAAAAAACGACATGAAAAACGACGTGAAAAAAGAGAGCATGTCCGGAATTTTTAATGGCCGTTTTTCACGTCGTTAAAAATGCTCTGGAGCATACACACAATCATTTTTCAGGGCCATTTTTTAAAATGGCAGTTTTAACGGCATGAAAAACGATCGTGTGTACGGGGCATTAGAAATACCGTCACCGGTAAGTCTAACTAAGCCTTTCTCAAATCGCCTTTCAGGACAACCTTGGAGAGGATAACCGAGTAACTTACCCTAGGGTGGGACTACTGCCTGCAGTACCTTCCTGCCGAAGGCTTGATCTGCGGCAGACAGCAAGTCCAACCTATAATGTCTGAGAAAATTTGAGTAGTTGGACCAAGTGGCAGCCTTGCAAATCTGATCAGGCGTAGCACCGGCCCTTTCGGCCCAGTAAACTGCCGTTGACCTTGTAGAGTGAGCAGCAATACCTGAGGGAGGTACTTCTCCTTTTAGTTTGATAGGCCTCTGTAATCGCTTGTCTAAGCCATCTGCCCAACGTACTTTTAGAAGCTTTCTCCCCTTTACGGGAGCCTGAGAATATCACAAAGAGAGCATTTGACTTCATGAAATCCTTGGTGACTGAAAAAAAGTGTAGCAGGCATCTTCTCACATCCAGTGTATGGAAAGCTTCTTCTCCTGCATTGGTAGGAACTGAAGAGAAAGTAGGTAGGATTATTTCCTGTGACCAATGAAAAGTTGAAGAAACTTTTGGTAGGAAGGCTGGATCCATCTGAAGGATCATCCGGTCTGAAAAAACTCTAAGAAAAGGTTCTGTAACTGCCAGAGCCTGGAGCTCACTGACTCTTCTTGCCGATGTAATCGCAACTAAAAAAAATTGTTTTGAGAACAAAATTTTTTAAGGATGTATCTTGTAGGGGTTCAAACGGAGCTCCCGTGAGACCCTGCAAAACAATAGTTTTCCCAACTGGGAAAAACTTTGAGGGCTACCGTCCTATTCCGTGCAAGTGCCCGAAAAAATCTAGAAATTAAAGCTTCTCTGGACAGAGATTTTTCAAAATAAACTGAGAGAGTTGGGTTTTCAGGGTGCTGGCTGCCAGTCTTTTTTCCATTCCTTCATGGAGAAATTCTAATACTGATACAACACTCTTGACTTTAAGGCTTTTAGAATTACACCAAGAATTGAACTTCTTCCACACTTTCAGGTAAATGGCCCGAGTCACCTCCTTTCTACTAGAGAGTAAGGTCTTTACTAGTTTATCGGACAGTCCTTTGGTTTTTAGGAGGTCTTCCTCAGAATCCAAGCAGTTAGATGTAGCCGATTTGCTGCCGGATGGTTCACAGGGCCCTGTGTTAGTAGGTCCTTCCTGGACGGTAGTTTCCACTGAGGTTTTGCGGCCAGGTTTAGGAGTGTCGCGAACCAAGGCCTTTTTGGCCAAAAGGGAGTGATCAGGATCAAATTGGTGTTTTCTTCCCTGAATTTCCTTAAGACCAATGGGATTAGTGGAAAGGGGGGAAAGGCGTAACACAGCTGGTAATGCCATGGGTGTGCTAGAGCGTCTATGCCTACATCCCGGACCCCTCGGTGGAGAGAGAAAAAATTACGAACCTTTGAATTTTGCTGTCTGGCAAACAGATCTATTTGAGGTTGCCCCCATGCCTCGGAAATCACCGCGAAAATCTCTTGGTTCAGACTCCACTCTACCTCCACCATGCGTCTTCTGCTTAGAAGGTCTGCTAGCAAATTCTGGGATCCTTTTAGATGGACTGCTGATAAGGAGGTCACATTTAGCTCCGTCCAGGATAATAACTGACTGGCTAGTTCCAGGAGACCTCTGCTCCTGGTTCCCCCTTGCTTGAGCACGTAAGCTACTGCGGTCGTGTGGTCTGACAAGACCTGTACATGATGTCCCTTCACTGCTTGTTGAAAAGCAAGGAGACCCAGAAAGATGGCTTTTAGTTCTCGCCAGTTTGATGATTTTCTGGCTTCCGCTTTGGACCAAGTCCCTTGTGCGGTTTGACCGTCCAGGTGGGCTCCCCAACCCCAGGAACTTGCGTCTGTTGTTAGACGTTTGTCTAGAGGAAACACCCAGGAGAGACCTTTTGCCAGATTGGTTGGTTGAGTCCCTCCACCATCAGAGTGCTCGTTTTACATTCGAGGTTAGTTTGAAACGCTTTTCCAGCAACTCCTGGTGCGACCAGACTTGTAAGATGTTCATCTGGAGAGGTCTGGAATGCAGTCTCGCCCACTGCACAGCTGTGATCGAGGCTGTGAGAAGACCCAATACTGCCATGGCTGATTGAACTTAAATCGAGAGATTCGTCTGAATCTGACTCGCCGCAGAAAAGATCTTTTCCATCTTTTCTTGTGGCAGAAATACTTTTTGAAGTACTGAACTTATTGTATATCTCAGAAACCTCCTCTCCTGTGTTGGTTCCAGATTAGATTTTTCCAGATTTAATAGCCATCCTAGGTTCTTGAGGTGAGTTTGTGACACCTGAAGGTTTGTCACAACCTGATCTCTGAAATCCGCAAAAAACAGGTCGTCCAGATATGGAATGACCGAGATCCCCCCTTAGCTTCAGAGGTTCCAGGGCTTCCGCCATTATCTTTTGCAAATATCCTGGGGGAGGATGAAAGACC
Organism: Rana muscosa; assembly: GCA_029206835.1. Classification (NCBI taxonomy): domain Eukaryota; kingdom Metazoa; phylum Chordata; class Amphibia; order Anura; family Ranidae; genus Rana; species Rana muscosa. The sequence continues at coordinate 161,659,932 of CM055118.1, forward strand.
GAACGGCAGAGCGGTACTTCCCAGACGGCTTTTTCACCAGGAATATATGGGAATAGAAGCCTCGACCCTCCTGGTGTTTCGGGACCTGAACAATCACTTCCTGTTGAATCAGATTCTGTAGCAGGCTCATCATAGCGGAAGCTTTTTCTTGATCCCGTGGGAGGGCTGTAACATAAAATCTGCTTGGGGGGGGGGGTTCTGAAAACTCCAGACTGTACCCCTGTGAGATGAGGTTTTTTACGAAAGGACTTGTGGACGTTTTCGTTCCATTGTAGGAGAAAGGCAGACAATCCTCCTCCCCCACTGGGGTAAGATTGTCACTTGTTTTTAGGGGGCTGGTCTGGGGAGTCTGAAAAGAACTCCGCCCCTTCCCTTACCCCTTTGGGGAACCCAGCGCTTCTTGTTGTCTTCCCTATTCTTGTGGGGCTGTTGAGCACGAAAATTATTTTTAAAAGGCTGTTTCTTTTTAGAAGGGAAAGCCTTCTTTTTGTCAGCTGTTCTGTCCAAGACTGTTTCAAGGTCAGGTACAAAAAGAAAATCACCCGAAAAAGGGTAGGCCGCAAAGCTTAATCTTGGAGGCTGTGTCACCTGACCACATTTTTAGCCAGACTGCACGTCTGGCTGAATTCACCAGTGCTGAGGATTTTGCTGTCATCTTAATTGACTCAGCCGACGCATCAGCCATGTATTTGACTGCTTTTAGTATCAGAGGGAAGGACTCCAAAAGTTCTTTCCTTGGGGTACCTGCCTCTACATGGCTCATCAGCTTCTTTACCCAGCATTCTAAGTTCCGTGCAACCACTGTGGAGGCCATAGGAGGTTTGAGACTGGCTGATGTGGAGTCCCACGCTTTTTTCAAGATGGAGTCCGCCCTTTTGTCCATTGCATCCTTCAGTATCCCCATGTCCTCAAAAGTGAGGTCTGTGCGACAGGAAACCTGAGAGAAAGCCACATCTACTCGTGGTTTTTTGTTCCAAACCTCTGACTCTCTTTATTTTCTAAAGGAAACCTTCTAAGGGTCTTGAAAAGGAAAGGGCCCCTCTCAGGATCTTTCCATTCTTTTTTAATCATGTTCGATATGACTCTATGGACTGGGAAACACTCTGTTTAGAGTCATCCAGACCCTGGTACATTTTATCGTGGACAGATAATTGTACTTTTTCCTCTTGAATATCTAGAGTAGTGTAAATTGCTCTTAGCAGGTCGTCCACTTTATCTAAGGACAACTTGTATCGGGAGGCTCTGCTATCATCTTCCTCTTCCTCCTCATCTGAATCCCTGAGAGAGGGAAGAGTACTTTTCCCCCTCATCTCCAGAGTCCATCTCTGCTGGTCTAGAGGTGGACGCTCTCGGGCTGGATGGTGGTTGTTGGGGTTCAGCCTGAACTGTCGGATTTTGTACCAGTAATGATTTGACTGAACTCAGTGAGCTCGTAAGCTCTCGTACTGAGGAGAACAGGTCCTTGTACTGTTGGGACGTTTCCTCTTCAACCAGGTCTTTAATGCATGATCTACACATTGCCTTTTGCCACGAATCCCTCAGAGTGTTCTTGCAGGAGGGACACTTCCTCTGGCTTGGTGGATTCAAATGCTTAGTTTTTCCTATTGTTTGTTTTTTCCTGAAACGAGAAAACATTAAACTCACCTAAGGTTCCTAACCTAATACAACCCTTAGTGCATTTAGACCACCACCAGATGGAAAGGAAAGTGTCCCCAGCAGTGTAACCAATAGCAACCACCCAATCCAAACTGCAGAGTCAGAAAGAGGTAACCTCTGACCAATCAGCCACAGGCTCCCTGCAGGGAGAAATCAACCACAAACAGCCAAACATAAGCCCGTAAGGACCAGAATAAAAGGCACCACTGTACCCCTCTTACCTTGGCCTGACCGGTGCTTGTGGCGCCTGCTTCCGCTATTGCTGTCAGTCTCTCCTCCATCTTGGTAGAGAACGCAGCGGGGTGCTGAGAAAAACACTGGATTTTTTAATGTTCCCGGTCTCCGCAGTTATAAACGAGGACCAGAAACGGAAGCGCCGGTCGAAGGTCCCGCCCCCTGGTCTCTGCATTCCAGGCGCTTGGAACCACGAGCGCCATGCCCTCACAGGAAGCTGCGTCACCGGACATGACGTCACCCGCCGGCTGGGACCGACATGCAGGACACGCCGCTGACCAACAGCGGCACCCGCCCGCCCACCAGAGCCAAGCCAGCGGATCCCGGGTACACGGACACCGTGCCTCCTGTGGGTCCTTTGCATCCCCTGAGCAGGAGAAACTGGGGACTCCGGAACACCCCCCGCTTGAGGTGGGGGGGGGGCTGGGATGGTCACAGATAACAACAAGAAAAGGTAAGTCTGTACCCTGCACCCTTGGAGAGAACGCAGCTCCCTGGTTCCAGCATGCACGTCCACCATGTCGGAGACCACACAATAACTGAGGCCATGGTGGAAGAGGAGGGATTTAAAGGCTGCATGTGTTTCCTGGAAAAAGAGGCGGAGCTGCACTCTCTCCAAGGTTGTCCTGAAAGGCGATTTGAGAAAAATATTTATTACTATAAAACAAGTATCACTTGCAGTTGGATAAGTTAAAATCAGCCCAAACAGGAATACACAAGCAAGTACACCGTTTGCAATCCACCTGCGCATTTCGTCAGCAATGTCTGACGTCATCAGGGGGTCATGTGGTCTGGTATAATTTACACATGATTCATGAGCACAGCATGGAATATTATTAAGTTTCTTTGTCACATTTGTATTATGCTGTCTAATGGAGGGTGCTGGAAGAACATCCCAACTGCAGGAAGAACACTGTTTTGTAAATGAGGCCTTCACTTACTTTTCTGATATTCGCACAGTTGTAGTGATTTCTGTTTAGAGCCAGCAACTCCTGTCTCCTAGAGTTCTTTAACCGACTGCCGCCAGGGCATTTTTTTGACATTTTTCATATACATGTTAAAATCAGCATTTTTATTTACTAGAAAATTACTTGGTATCCCCAAACACTATATATTTTCTGAAAGCAGAGGCCCTGGAAAATAAAATGGTGGCTGTTGCATTTATTTATGTTGTACAATATTTGCACAGCCATTTATCAAATGCAAACTTAAAAAAATAATAATAATACACTTGCGTTGAGTAAATAAATACATAACATTTCAATATTTAAAATTGCGCAGTTCTGTGAAATAGACACAAACTATGTTACCTAAAATTGTCCATAGGCGAGGCTTTGAAAAGCCTGTACAAGTTACCAGTTTAGAGTTAAACATGAGCTATGGCATTAGAATTATTGGTCTCACTCCGACGTTTGTGGTAATATCGTACGTGTGGTGCAATCACGGTTTACATATATCTTATTAGATTCCAAGCTCTTCGGAGCCGGGCCCTCTTAATCCTCTTGTATTTTATTGTATTATAACTGTATTGTCTCCCTTTTTCTATTGTAAAGCGCTGCGCAAACTGTTGGCGCTATATAAATCCTGTATAATAATAATATGTGTCAGACCCATGTGCATGTTTGCATTTAAAGAATTTGTATAGACTTAACACGACATATTAGATCATCTCACGTCATTGTTTGTTTTTTTCTTTGTTTCTGTAACAAGAAACCACTTTTATTATTTTCTTTGTTGTGGTCTCTGGGCTTATAAGGTTCCTGCAAGGGCACTGGTGGGAGCTCAGTTCATATTGACGTAAACACACCCTTTAGCACTACATATCCCAAGAGCCCTTTTCCTACACACAGTATGTAGGCAGGTTCCAGCAATGTTTTTCTTGGGGGGGAAAAAATATATCAATGTATGCATGTGAAATGGGACAAAGAGGAATGAGCGATAGGCAGAGTTCTGTAATCTAGTAAGCAGGGCTGACAATGCTGATTAGGATTTCAGAGCTGAAAGGGTAAGTTGTCAGCCCAAGGAAATTTTTAACACACTGGACTTCTGTCAGATCAGCAGGTATTTCTCTGTACTTGCAACTTTTAAAATATGGTGAGAGATGTAGTACATACAGTATCTTACAAAAGTGAGTACACCCCTTACATTATTGTAAATATTTTATTATATCTTTTCATGTGACAACACTGAAGAAATGACACTTTGCTACAATGTTAAAGTAGTGAGTGTACAGCTTGTATAACAGTGTAAATTTGCTGTCCCCACAAAATGACTCAACACAAAGCCATTAATGTCTAAATCACTGGCAACAAAAGTGAGTACACCCCTAAGTGAAAATGTCCAATTTGGGCACAAAGTGTCAATATTTTGTGTGGCCACCATTATTTTCCAGCACTGCCTTAACCCTCTTGGGCATGGAGTTCATCAGAGCTTCACAGGTTGCCACTTGAGTCCTCTTCCACTCCTCCATGACGACATCACGGAGCTGGTGGATGTTAGAGACCTTGCGCTCCTCCACGTTCCATTTGAGGATGCCTCACAGATGCTCAATAGGGTTCAGATCTGGAGACATGCTTGGCCAGTCCATCACCTTTACCCCCAGCTTCTTTAGCAAGGCAGTGGTCATCTTGGAGGTGTGTTTGGGGTCGTTTATCATGTTGGAATACTGCTCTGCGGGCCAGTCTCTGAAGGGAGGAGATCATGCTCTGCTTCAGTATGTCACAGTACATGTTGGCATTCATGGTTCCCTGGATAATCTGTAGCTCCCCAGTGCCAGCAGCACTCATGCAGCCCCAGACCATGACACTCCCACCACAGCAAATTTACACTGTTATACAAGCTGTACACTCACTACTTTTAACATTGTAGCAAAGTGACATTTCTTCAGTGTTGTCACATGAAAAGATCTAATAAAATATTTACAAAAATGTAAGGGGTGTAACTCACTTTTGTAAAATACTGTATTTGTGTGTTTTTTGTTTTTTTTTTCTAGACATGCGCTTCAAATAACAGCATCCTATACATTTTTAATGTTTCTTTTCATTAATTTTGCCATTTTACAGTTTGTAACCATTTGCTTATACCTTCTCTGTTTTAGGTGGTTTCTAGTGAAGGAGGCTTTGAGGTCGTCAGCAAAGAGAAGAAATGGTCAAAAGTTGGTAGCCGTCTAGGGTACATGCCAGGCAAGGGCACAGGATCTCTTCTGAAGACCCACTATGAGCGTATTTTGTACCCATATGAGCTCTTCCAGTCTGGGATCAGCCTCATGGTAAGATCGTTTCTCTTGATAAGCATGTTCTGCAGTAGACTAACAGCTAAGATGGGTATAGTTTGTCTTGTGAGAAGTCATATACAAAATATCAGCCTTTTATTTTTTGAAGAACTACAGGTCTCAGCAGGAATCATTTGACTTGGCATTTTTTTTTAGCTTGTGCAGAGTAGTAGGAAATGTACAGATTGTACGAAACGAAAACACTTCGAAGCGTCGTAAGGTTTTTTTTCTAATTTCTGAACAACCAGGGCATCCAGAAGCCTAATCTGAAGGCAGAGGAGAAAGTGGAGGTGACGGAGCCCTGTGAAGACCCCAAAGAATCAGCAGGAAGTGAGAAAATCAATATTACTCTGAAGAGATCTCGGCGGATCAAGTCAGAGGTGTTTAGGGTTTTTATTACCTGTATCCATCTGCTTTGCTTCTTGCAGTCTCACCTAGAAAGCAGGTAAACCCAAGAGTAGGAAAGAGTTAACACCCATGTCAGGTTGCTGCCCAGGAATGCTGGATAGATTCCTTCAATTCCTGTCCTGAAGTGGCAACAGGAAATGAGAGAAAATCTCACCAAAGTGAATGGAATTTTTATGCTAGAGAGTTGGCACAAGAACAGTTGTCATCATTTTTGGATTTTTCCTCATCTCTTGCTCCTTTGAAAACTCTGAGAAGCTAAAATGTATTCTTATGTTTTGCCTTCTCTGGTTCTTCCCTACCCTCTTATCAACATGCTTAATAAAGTGGAACTGCACTGTATCTGAGCACAAACCAAAAATGCTATACAATTCAGTTTTAATATTCAGAGCAAATTCCTCCATGGCTCCATTCTTTATTTTGCCGAGAAATTTTACAAACCCCCCCCTAGCATTTCTGGCAGTGGCCATCTTGAGTAAGGGCAGATGATTCATGTAGCATTTACTACCTGGAATCCACCTTCCCTTAGCTCAAGCATGGGCTGAGCTGAGGACACTCCCTTCCCTCCTGAAGACTCCTGGGATGTATGACCTCATTTGCCTAGGCATAGAAACCAGGAAGTAACGGCAAAAATTAAGTTTAAAACAAGTAAATATGATAGATAGGAAAGTATATTTACTAATGCTAGCAGCATAAGGATTAGAAATAGTCCATCACGATAAGAACTCACCGCTCTGGGCAAACCATCCCATGGTTACACCTCCTGCTAGCAAAAGACAGATGCAGGGCTCTGCAAGTGCATAGAGCAAAAAATGGCTATGATTAAGCACCCATTTGTGTTGTGAAACATGTAAGCCTGGCCCTCTGGGATCGATGTGAACGTTTGTGACTATTTGGATTTTATCTGACTTTAATAAAGGTGTACTTAATGGAGTGCGGCCGTCCAGCCATTTTTTGCTCTTAGAAATGTTGATTGAGTGTAAAGACTGCTTTAAATTTTTCATTACGTACCTTATTTAAGGCCCAGTGATGTAATCACTGAGTTTCTGTGTTTCTCTATGCAATGCATTCAGATCATAGCTGATGGGAGGCTCTGGCAGGATGCTATTTCTCTCAAAGCTCTTAGGCTGGATTCACACCTATGCACTTAGTGCTTTTTGCATTTTGCAGATTTGCACTACAGTCCATTTAACATGGTTTCCTATGGAACACGTTCTGTAGTGCAAATCTGTAAAATGCACTAAAAATGCATAGGTGTGAATCCAGCCTTAGACCTGATGCAAGCAATGGCCTGGCTCTTTGGAGGAGCTATGCAGAAACCAATATATAACAAATAATGTGGCGCTTCCTCAATACAATAAAGTGCATATAATTCAATAAATAAATAATCGTGCAAACAATATAATCAACTCTATATTGCCAATACATACTCAAATTAAGTGTCTGTTTCTGCATAAACAATTTCCAATGAAATATATAAAAGTCCCCCGTGCAAATATCTGCAGATATCAAAATGACTTGATTGTTGGATGTCAGTCTGGAGGATATGGAGTTCTTGGGCAGATTGTATTTTATATTTGCATGCAGATCACCGTAGGTAAAGCCCATCAACAAGTTAAATGATGTTGGAAATCCTCCAGCCAGAAAATTAGGTGGACACTATGGGATTGATTTACTAAAACTCAAGTGTGAAAACCCTGGTGTAGCTGTACATAGTAACCAATCTGCTTCTAACTTCAGCTTGTTCAATTAAGCTTTGACACTAAAACCTGGAAGCTGATTGGTTGTTATGCAGAGCTGCACCAGATTGTGCACTCTCCACTCTTAATAAATCAACCACCATCTGACTTTCTGTTACTTCTAATTCTTACTGTGAAGGGAAATCAGAGTAAGCAATTTCAGTACAGGAGAGGAGCCTGTACAACTGTGCAAGACTAAATGTAAAGTTGGAGTTCAGTTTTAAAATTTTGGATTTCCCTCCTTACTTTGTGGCTTGGTGATTTATGGTCACCAAAACCATGGTCACAGTAGGGTGACTCTTTCCAGCGAGAACCCAGACAGCAATAAATACTTGATAATAATGAGATAAAAAAATGGTATGCCTTTTACTTTACACATCAGGAAGTAACAGTTGCCCCCGTGTAGGTTGTACTGTACCCCCTGAATAGGCACTCATTGGTCAGTGCTTACTTTGTCTGTTAAATGTAGACACGAAGGCCCAATTCACACTGGGGCGGGAGGTGCAGTGGCGGTATAGCGCTGCTATAACGTCGGAATTGTGCGGTGGAATTCGGCCGCTAGCGGTGCAGTTTTAACCCGTGCTAGTTTCGAAAAAGGGTTAATACCGCGGTATTACCGCGGTTTCCCATTGCTTTCAATGGGAAGGAGCAGTAAACACACCGCTCCAAAGATGCTGCTTGCAGGAGATTTTTTTTCCTCCCGCCAGCGCATCTCCTCAATGTGAAAGCCCTCGGGCTTTCACATTGAGAATGCTGGGGCAGAATTATTTCAGGCGTTATTTATGCGCTATTTTTAGCGCTAAAGTGCCTGAAATACGCCTCAGTGTGAAAGGGGCCTAAGAGCACATGTCGCATCACAAGTCGCACCCCAATAAGTGCAATGGAACCCTTCTAATAGGAGCGACTTGAGTAGCTCTGACTTAGATAAAGGTTCCTGCATTACCTTTGGTCCGACTTCGGCATGACTTGCATTGACTTCTTCTGTTAAAGAAGTCGTATGCAAACCTAAACCTAGAAGCTGATTGGTTACTATGCACAGCTGCATTGATTCGGTGCGCACCAGTTTTAGTAAATCTCCCCCTAAGTATCTTCCAGGTCCAGTTCTTGATTTGCATACTCCTCTTATTTGTAGGAAACAAAAAATTGTGAGAAATTTGGGGTAGCCATTGCTGGCTTCCTCCTGAATGTGGTAGCTGTCTAGCTGTCTCTGGCATGAATGAGTCGGTAAATGTGGAGCAACTATGCAGCCAGTGAAACTTGAACTGGTTAAGCATATGTTAGCATAACAACAAGGTAATCAGCATTTTTAAAAAGTGGCGCTGTAGCAGTAGGGTCAGGCCTCGTACACACGACCGGTTTTCCCGGCAGGAAAACTGCTATGAGAGCGTTTTGCCGGGAAAACCGGGCGTGTGTATGCTCCATCGCAGTTTTCCTGACAGGAAAACTGCCACGAATCACGGCGGAAAAAAAGAGAGCTGGTTCTCTATTTTCCCGCCAGGATTCCCGGCGGACTTTTTCCAGACGATTTGAAAGCACGAAGACTGAAAAGCGTGAATCGTCTCTCACCAAACTTTTACTAACACACAATAACACGAGATCAGCAAAAGCAGCCCAAAGGGTGGCGCCGTTGGAATGGAACTTCCCCTTTATAGTGCCATCGTACGTGTTGTACGTCACCGTGCTTTGGACCGGCGGGATTTTGTATGACAGTCTGTACGCAAGACAAGCTTGGCAGGAAACTTGTAAAGCTTGGCAGAAATCCAGTCGGGAAAACCATACGTGTGTACAGGGCTTAAGTCTCTTATGACATATTTTCAACATTTAACATTACCCCTTTTCCAAAAAAAAAAAAGAGAGGCAGGTTCCCTTAAAATGCAGCAGAATCTGTCTTCCAGTTCTAATATTGCCAATGGGATATGTCTGGGATATGTCTCCTGTGTGAAGGGTGCCATATAACCAACAGGCTCCATACTGTCAAACTAATAACCAGTCCAAGAAAGTTAGCGCACTCCAAAGTAGTTTTTTGCTCAATTGCACAACAGTTTTCCAGGATCCCCCCACTCTTGATCAGGTACATATAAAACCAACAGGCTAGGGAAGTTCAATTAAAGCAGGAGTCGCAAACTGGCGGCCCTCCAGCTGTTGCGAAACTACAAGTCCCATGGGGCATTGCAAGGCTGGCACTTACAACCATGACTCCCAAAGGCAGAGGCATGATGGGACTTGTAGTTTCGCAACAGCTGGAGGGCCGCCAGTTTGAGATCCCTGAATTAAAGCCTAACTATTTAAAGTAAAGGTAAACCCAAAGATAGGCTTTAAATAACTGCTGAGGACAGGAAACCACAAAGCTGCGACATTACAAGATCTATCTCTTCAAATTCATGTTAATTTAGAAAAGCACAGACAATTTTCTGTGCTTTTCTGATGTTTACACAGCTCTGCTACATAGATCAACTCTGCCTGGAATGGGAGAAGACCTTTATTTTCCTTGTAGCAATCAAGTAGAACTTACAGGTCTTGTCCCTCCAGCAGATTCATGAACTCCTCTACCTGTCACTCTGCTCTCTCCTCTTATCAGTGTGTCCCTAATTGTAGCACAGCTGAATGGCTCCTTATGTTGCTTCTCACAGTATGAACTTTGCTGTATAGGGAATAGAATAGGCTGTTGGCAAGTCCGATTTAGGCACTTACACATTGTTTTTTTTTTTTTAACGCATACCTTTTTAATTAATTTGTGTGTTGTTTTTTTTTTTTTTTTTTTTTTTAGTTTTCTAATTTGTTCATGTTCTGTTTTTAGCAGGAAATGGTGGAGAACAGAAAAAGCACAGAAGTGAAGAAGCTGCATGTGCTCGGAGCACCCAGAGTGATTGGTGTCAGTGATAGCGTTAAAGACCGAGCTGGTGAGAAACTATAAAATCTTTTGTTATCCAAATATTTGTGATCTGAAGTTATATTTCAGGATATTTTCTGGCAATCCCACAGGTATAATTACGATGATATCAAGAATATTATTGACTGAGATTTCCAACATCTGTGGCTGTGTGATTTTCTTTTGCAGATGAAATGTTTAAGAAAAATAACTCAAAGTTGGAGCTGTTTGGGATGCAAATGAGAAAGAAGAAAGGAGCCTTATCAGTTAATTTCGTAAGTGAGATAAAACTTCATATTATCCACGTCTGCTTCTTGCCATTTGTAATGAACGTAAGAGTCTAGACCAGCCATTTTCAGTGTTCCTCCAGGGGTCTCTAGGGGTTCCTTGAGCTTTTGCGGATTGACCTCCTATTTGATGCTGTCTGCATAGTTCTGGAACCAAAACCACTTGACATAGCCAGTTGCATGATACCAATTATCTTTTTAGCAGTTTGTAGGAGTGTCAATTACACACATTTCTCACACTGGCCATCAATATAGGGGGCAATTTTCCCACTAACCTCCAATAAATTGGTGTGAGCAGGGATTCTACCAGGCCTGGAAATTTATTTCAAGGGCTTCCATTAAGTAAAAAAGTTGAGGAAGTTTGATTAGATCTGAGAGCTTCAAATTCAGGCCCAGACTCCTGAAAATGCTTCTCCAGAATTTAATGCTGGACTCTGGAGAGGAAAGATCTTAACCCTTGCAATGGCTCCTCCCCACCCACTTCAAGGATTAGCTGCTCAGGGGATGATGAGTAAGGTGACATACTTGCCTTAACCCTCGTTGCCGCAGGCTTCCTCCTTTTTTCCTGTAACTGGTCCCCCAAAGCTTCTTCCTTTCACTGCCCAGCTGCTCACACCTTCCTGACGACATCCCGTACACTGCATCAGCATTCCTGCATTGTATGGAAGGATGTAGAGGGCCCATGCACATTCTGAAGCATTGGAAAGAGGAGGTGGTTGCTGGGGGAGTGGGCAATAAAGCAAGTTATTCATAATCTCCTAGGCAAAACAAGAATTTAACCCTTGCAGTGGGGAGTAAAGGGTAAACGAAAAAATTACGGAGTGGGAATGGTGAGCTTTTGTTTGCGGATCAAATGTGGGTTAGAAAGCATTCAGCTGTGGAGTCAAATGTGCCTGTTCAGAATAATCTTAGAAGTGTCTTAAACTAATGTAAAACTTATGCCAGTGACAGAAGCCCATAGCCAGGCGATACAGCTTAAATTGAAAGTCTTGTTTTTTTTCTATAAAAATAACAAACATATTATACTTACCTGTCCTGTGTGGTTGGTTTTGTGCAAAGCAGTCCAGATCCTCCTCTTCTCCTGTCCCTCATGTGTGCTCCTGGTCCCACCCTCCAGTCGAGTGCCCCCATAGCAAGCAGCTTGCTATGGAGGCACCTGAGCTGAGTCGCAGCTCCCTGTGTCCATTCATTCAGACACAGAGCCGTGACCCAGCCTTGCCCCCTCTCTTACCTGATTGGCTGACTGAATTTTGATTGACAGCAGCGAGTGGACATCGCTGGACAGAGATGGGGCTCAGGTTAGTATTAGGGGGGTGCTACACACAGAAGGTTTTTTCATCTGAATTCATAGAATGCATTTAGATAAAAAACCTTCTGACTTTACAACCCCTTTTAACTCTAGTCGCTTTCGAAAGAGATAGTTCAGTAATTCAATGCTTTAAGCTCAGGGATGCCAAAGGCTGTTGGACACCTGAGCCCCTATCCCAAAGCAATCTGTTAAATAGCCCGAGCTGCACTTTGCCAAGGGAATGTTAATCTATGCACCATTATAGAAATAGGGATTTGCAGCAGTGTAAGCTTCTAGGTTCAAGACCACCCTGTCACCGCATTGTCAGCCAGTCACTACACCCACTGTAAGCTGAGTTATTGTCAACCAGCCCTCCAAACCCTCTATGCAGTGACACTGTCCCATCACTGTCTCCATTGGAAAATACTAACTGCTTCACTGCTCCTCCCACTTCAGCATCATAAGAATCTGCCCACTACCCTGACAGGAAGAAGAGATAAAGGAATGTGTGGGCACGTGACCTGAGATAGTAGTTTAGTTTAAAACAAAACTATTTAGATGTGTTTCTAAAAAATAAATCATGAATTGCTGAACAGCATTAGTAAAGAAGACCTTTATAGGCCTCGTTCACACCATACGTGCAGAGACATGAGTTTACATCAGTTTTCATGTGCGTTTCAGCGAGTTTTTTTTTACTTGTTGCAGATTCCTGCGCAGAAAAAAATCTGCACATGATACTAGTGTTGTGGTGTGAACAGGGCACATGGAGGACAATTATTTTCCGTGTGCCCTTGCAGAACGCATACAGAAAAATAACATCTATGCATGTGGTATAAACGAGGCCCAAGTGTCGCTGGTCTGGATTTGCAGCTCCCATACCTCATAAAACCGCATTATACAGAGCTAACACAATGGTATGTCATTGTATATTGTAAGACGTTGGAGTATGGCCCCTGCATGTTGAGAACAGTTTTTGGTGGTTGTTACAGGTGGATCTGTATATTTGCTTGTTCTGTGGCCGTGGAGACTGTGAAGAGAGACTTCTACTCTGTGATGGCTGTGATGACAGTTACCATACCTTCTGCCTCATTCCTCCTCTCCCAGAGGTGCCCAAAGGCGACTGGAGGTGTCCAAAATGCATTGCTGAGGTAATAACGCTATATCATTCACAGAAATGTAAGTAGTGCCCGTGAGAGGTTCAGCCTCCTATACCTCCTTAGGCTTCATGTATACGGGACGTTTTTCAACCTCTCCTGAATGATTTAACTTGACAGCTAGAAACCAGTGTCTAAAAAACGGCCGTTTAGCCACGTTTACAAGCCGCATTTAGCTGCGTTTGCATCTAAAAGCATTTGAAAAACAAAATGTTTTTTTTTTTTTGTTAAAATGAAATACGTCTGTAAACGAAATGCAGCTAAACGCGAGTTGCCGTGTTGGCGCTTCAACTGCCTCTAAACACAGCTTCTGAACGCATTCTTTTGGGTTCCAGAAAAAGCCTCTAAAACACAACTGCCTAGAAACGACTATAAACGACCCTGTGTACATGTACTGATGAGATAACATAGAGGAGAGTTCAGGAGCAGTTGAAAAAAATGCCCAACTGCTCCTAAACCTCAGTTTACCAGCAGCAGTGTACATGAGGCCTTAAAGCTACAGACTGGCATTCAGGTATAGACAGGCAAACAAAAGCCAATGCAGGTATGTATTGGCAACACCAGAGGCCTGGATTTTATCAAGCATACATTTTTAAAAATGAAGTTCTGGTATTGAAATTTTTACATACCGTAGGTCCAACTTGGACCAATGTAAGCATGTATGTGCCATGCCTGTGGAATTCCTGTGGAAGCTGGAAATCACTGTAGTTGGCACAGCCTACAACTCCATTAGCTTCTGGGATTAGTGCTGAGCATCTGCCCTGCTGCTTAGCAGTGCCTGTTACGGTGATTTTCAGCTTCCACAGGGATCCCACAGGTATAGTACATACTTTACTGTACATTGATCAAAGCTGGACCAATGTACCCATGTAAAAATTGCCATACCCAAACTTCAGCTTTAACCACTTCAATACAGGGCACTTCCCCCCCCCATCCTGCCCACGTCAATTTTCAGTGCTTTTGTTTTTTAAATAATTACGTGATCGTGCTACACTGTACCCAAACAAAATTTTTATAATTTTGTTCCCACAAATAGCTTTCTTTTGGTGATATTTGATCACCTCCTGGGTTTTTTATTTTTTGCTAAACAAATAAAAAAAGACGGGAGAGTAGCCGATCGGCTCTCCTCTAGTCTCGCCTGTCATTGGAAGATTTCCCCTCTATTAATGCTAATATGTCATCTCAAAGTTTGGGATTTTCTTTTACTTTCGATTATAACTGTAACAAGGACAAATGGAGAGGGTGAATTTCCCTAAAGGGGGCACAGACGGCAATAAAAACTGACAGGTGTTCCAATCCCTCCCCACTATATCCAAAACTAATAGAAAAAAAATTGCCTTTAGTGCTCTGTGCCTCCATACTATGGCCTTATCACTGTGGCAGTGCAGCTAAGTTATTTTGTTAAATGGTTGATGGGCTCCACTGCCATTTATCTTATTGAAACAACATTCTGAATAATACCATACTCTTCCATACGCTAATGTTTTTACAACGGCCTTATGTAAAATAGTTTGCAGTTTGATAAAGCATAGCTGGACTTTGGACATTTATATTACATTGACAGTTAACAAGAGCTTTACATACTGTACATTCACATCAGTCCCTGGTCTCAAGGATTTACAATCTAAGGTCTCACCAACACACACACACACACACACACTCTGTGAATGGAAGCTGTAGTAACTGGAGGAAAGTGCAGGGAGAACAAGTACACTCCATACAGATCGTGTCCTGGTTGGGATTTCAAATAAGGACCCAAGTCTTATTCACTAAGCCTCTGCGCTTTAAATTATCCCTCCAAATTCTATAAGCCCTAATGATGAACTTTACTTATTTGCTCCCTTTTGGTCTTTTGAATATAGCATTTGAGGCATTTTGATTTAAGTGCAACAAAAACAAACTGTCAGATATTCAGAGCTGTCTTGTGTCTGCACACTCCCCGTGTTATCTAAAAGACCCCAGCTCTTATCTTTCACTACAGAATAAGTAGCCTATATGTTGTAACAATCTGAGAGTAGGAGTGGTTGAGTAGTTTAGCAAAAGACAACTGGGAAGGGCTGGCAACACTAGTTGTATGGTGTCCGCCCACAACAGGACTTGGGGATCAAGTACATATCTGACGGGCAGGTATTTCTCTGTACTTTTAGAATCTTTTAAAAAAAATTCTTCCTTGAAATACACTTCAAAGGATAAGTTTTAAGCACTTGGCCTCCCAGATGTTTTTACACCCTACATAATCGGGCCATTTTTTGCTATTCCCCACTGTGCAATTGCACACTCATGCAACACTGTACGAAAATAACTTTCTTTTGGTGGTATTTGATCACCACTTGTTGTTTTTTTTTATTTTTTTTGCTATATAAACGAAAAAAGTCTTAAAAGAACAAACAAAAAAAATATATATTTTCTTCCTTCCTTCTGTTATAAAACATATCCAATCAAATTTCTTCATAAATTAAGGCCAGAATGTATTCTGCTACATATCTTTGGTAAAAAAAAAAAAAAATCCCAATCGTGTATATTAATTGGTTTTGTGTGAACGTTATAGCGTCTACACAAACTATGGTGTGTGTGTGTGTGTATGTGTATGTGTGTATATATATATATATATATATATATATATATATATATATATATGTATATATATATGTATATATATAATTTGAAAAATGACAAATCCTGATGTACTGACGGCATATCTCATTTCTTGAGACCCTTAAAATGCCAGGACAGTACAAATACCACCCAAATGACCCATTTTTTTAGTAAGTAGAGAGTCTGAGGTATTTAGTAAGAAGCATGGCTAGTTTTTTTTTTTAAAGTTGTCATCTTTTGTCACCATTGTTTGGAAAATAAAGAAATTAAACAAAATTCACTATACACAGTTTTTTTTACATACTTTCACCAGTGCAGTACAGCGTCATCATATGACTTGTGTGGCGGTGATCAGGGATACTGACTGGAGACAGTATGTTAAAAAATAAATAAGATCAAATACTTTTTTTTATATATACTTTTATCAAAGTAGTTTAGTGTCACCATGGTGACCCTGTACTACTGGGGGGGGGGGATCAGGGATTTTTTTGTTCTTTACACTTTGTTACAGTGATGATTACTGTAACAGCAATGTTTTGAACTGTCATGAATGGGTTACATTCATAAAAGCTGTGATTACTATTGTGTGCTGTGATTGGCTCACAGCTATCATATAGTGATGTGATTGGCCCAGATACCGTGTGATAACTGTGGGCCAATCACAGCATCACTATAGGAATCACAGCTGTTATGAATGGAAAAACATGCTTTGCTTTTTCTTTTTTTTTTTTTTCTTTTTTCCCCCCCAGCAGCCTGCAAAGCATTGCACCCAAGATCAGTGGATCCCTGGTGCAATGTCAAGCTTCTGCAGACAATTACTCCAGCTTTTTTGCACAGGTGCTAATCGTGGTGGCAGACGGGACTTGTAATTCATTCATTCACAAATTCCTGTGAATGAATGATGTGGCTGTGTGGGTGGAGCTGCACCAGTTTTAAAATGTGACAGTAAGCCCAGGTTCACACTGGGCTGCGGGAGTGAAGCCATGCGAGTTCAGCTGAACTCGCACGATTTCACTCCCGCTGGTCAGTCCCAATTTCAGCCACGATTACAAAGACATCTGACACAGATGTCAAGGTAAATCGCAAAAAGTAGTACAGAAACTACTTTTTGAAATCGGTGCAGCGCCGCAGATGCGGCGTCGCACTGATTAGGACGGTGCCATTGCCGGGAATTTGCGGCAAATATCTGCATTTTGACATGCGATTTGACATGCCAAATCGCATGTCAAAACGCACCAGTGTGAACCAGGGCTCAGTGTGGGAAGAGGATCCCACTGCCTGCTGTTAAAGGGGAAAGGGTGAGGGAGGTGAGTGGGGCACAAGCTGGAACATGTTGCATATTACACCCTAAATACTGTTGTAACTTGTAACATATTCAAAAGGTGAACTTTCTCTTATCATCCATGGACCGACACGGCGTGTCTTACACTTTACACGTGGGTATATGTCCCTGCTTGCAGGAGAAGACCTAGGCAGAATGTTAAATGTTAAAACATTCCAGAACAAACCAGAGCTGAACAGCCCCGCCCGGGGGGCGGTCCCTCCGGACATTACCCTCACACCTGCAGCTAGCAGGCCTCAGTTTTTTTCTGCCTAGCAGAAGGAGAAGACGTGGCTCTCTCAGGAGCCAGTCTCCTGGAAGATTTTACTTTTAATTTGTATTCCTTTGGGAATTTTATTATTTTATTTTTGAGACCTTCAATCAACTGTCGGCTGGGCAACAGGTTGGGTACACTAGTATCCTCGTAGTCTTCCCTGTCCGACCATCGAGCGTGCTGATCCTCGCCTTGTGTGCGTGAGACTCAGTTCACGACATACCCCATGGCTCCAGGGGTGGCCGGGTTGCTTTCATGCTCCCACGGTCCTCTCAAGATCGAACAGTACCTACTGTATCTTTCGCGGTGGACCGGGCCGACAGCTACGCAGTACGACTCTGTGTCTGAAACAAGCCAGTGAGTCCCTCTATGGGCACCGGGGGTGTTCTCCAAGGTGCTTGCGGGACGGGTAAGTAGTCTCTCCTGCTGCAAGGTGAGTACATGCTGGCTGTGTTTCTGTGTGTGGGGGGTTCTCCCTGTCTCCCCCCTGTTATGCTGCTCTCTGCACCCTGTTGTGCTGTTGTGCTGTGTGGGGATGCTTGGGGGGTCACTCTGCCCTGGGGGGGCCGCTCCATGACTGTTATTTGGTTTGGGAAGTGTTCTGGGGGACTGGCTGTGTTTTCTGTGCGCCATTTGCGCAGTGTTTTATTTATTTTTTAAAAGTGCGCCATTGGCGGCCATTTTGGCTGGGGCTTAATGCATAGTTATACTGGTGCCCGGCGGCCATTTTCTTGTAGCCACTGCACTTTCGTTTTCGGCCTCTAGCAGCGCTGCTGTACGGCGCGAAATACACACATCCTCACAGATTCTTCACCTCAGGCTGCACCAGCGCTACAGCGCGACTCATACAGCGCGGCTCATACAGCGGTACCGAGCGGTCCCTAGGGGTGGTGAGTACTCCAGGTATCCCCTCCTCAGCCCCAGCACGGCCTGTGGGTGGGCTGTATTATTCACTGTAATGGTGAATAAGGTCTCAGAGCGTGGCAATATTGGAGTCTGGTTCACCTGTTTCTTCACACTGTTGGAGACAACTGGCAGTGCTCCTGCACCTGCGGTCCTTAGGGACCAGTTGTCGGCAGTCCTGGTATCATTAATCTGACCGGGAGGAAGCAGTGTGTGAGGGCAAGGGAGCAAAAAAGCCCCTATCCCCACTTTTTTTTCCACAAAAATAAAAAAAGGGGGGTGTGCGCTGATTCAGATATGGGCCTAGCCACTACCGCTCAGGACCCTAGCTCTGAATATATATTTGATGGTTTTGAACAGGACATTCCTTGCAAGGAAAACTCCAGTTCTGTGTCAGTAAATGACAGAGTGCTTGTTTTGTGAACTCATTGATGCAGTGAGGGACACTCGCAAGCTAAATGCTGCGGATGCAGAACCTCAGGCGGACGGTCTCCTCTGGTTCCTTAGGGCCGGGCCTACTAAAAAGTGTTTTTTTCAATATGTACCTTGCTTTGACCAGCTCACTGACAAGGTCTGGGGAAAAAGGCGCAGAAGACTTTTATGGTCCTGCAGCGTTTGCCTATAGATACCCCTTTAAAAATGCCCTACTTAAAACGTGGGCTTCTCCCCCAGTGGTCGACCCTCCAGTCGCCCGGTTGCACGAGGCCACCATTCTCCCGGTGGAGGGGACTCCTGCATTAAAGGACCCCACTCACAAGAGGTCAGAAGTGGTGAGCAGAGCTATGTTTGCCTTGTTGGGGTCCGCCCTACGGCTTGTGGTAGCGGCGACCCTTGTGTCTCCAACACTTGCGGGATGGGCAACTAATACAGGAGCATGATCTTCCTCCAGACACTATTGCTCTGGCCCACAAATGGTGCAGGGCCTGGTTTATGTGGCGACGCCACGTTTGACGCGGCCCCTTATAACTCGGGGTATTGCATTGTCTGATATAAGCAGGGTCCTTCCTTTCCAGAAAAAAGGGTTTTTTTTCGTCAATCAACGGGGAGGCCCTCCCAGACTGACAGCGGTACAGCTGGTGGACACGAGCGCCCCTGGGTGCGTATGCCGAACAAGCCGGCTCCCTAGCCCGCCTCCGCGTGAAGTCTTGCCCCCTCCCGACTCTGGGGTAGGGGGGACGACTTTGCAGGTCCACGGATCAATGGACCTCCCGGATCTCCTACTGGTGGGTGTGCGAGGTGATCACCTCAGGTTACAGGATAGGTTCCATTCCTAATTCCAGACAGATTCTTCCCTCGAATCTTTCTCTCCTTCCTGCCCGTCGGGTGGCCCTATGGGGCCTATTCAGGTTTGAGGTCCGGAGTGATTGTGCCGGTTCCGTCACAGGAGAGGTTTCAGGGATTCTACTCGAATTGTTTGTCGGCCCAAAAAAGGGACGGGGTTCGGCCTATCTTGGACCTCCAGGCCCTGAATGCCTTCGTGAAGGTGCAAAAGTTCCGCATGGAATCCATTCGCACGGTGGTCAGTGCACTCCGTCAAGGGGATTTTCTGGCGACCTTGGAAATCAAGGATGCCTACTTGTATGTTCCGATCTGCGCTTGCGATCGGCGAAGTCCACTATCAATTTGTGGCTCTTCCTTTTGGCCTAGCCCCGGCACCGAGGGTGTTCACCAAGGTGCTTGTGACGGTTCTAGCTTGCTGAGACAGCAAGGCATTGCTGTCCTGGGCTATCTGGAATCTCGGTCTGATTCTGGACTCCTTGGAGGCAAAAGGTATTCCTACCTCCGGGGAAGCTACTGACACTTCAGTCTGCAGTGCGGATGCTGACATCCCAAAGAATGGTCGTCAATCCGTTTTTGCATGGGAGTCCTGGGACTCATGGTGATCTCTTTCGAGGCCATTCCGTATGCCCAATCACACACCAGGGCATTGCAGAAGGAGATCTTGTTCCCTTGGGACAAATCCGCGTTGTCTTTGGATTTTCCGATCCAGGTGAGCCCACCTGGTCAGGGCGTCCCTGACATGGAGTTTGGGTCCCCGGCTCTTCGGTCCGGGAAGTCGTTCCTCCCCGTCCAATGGACGGTGTTCACTACGGACGCCAGCCTGAAGGGCTGGGGTGTAGTCTGGAGAGTCCTGTTGGCCCAAGGGCTTGGACTCCGGACGAAGCCCGTTTGCCGATCAATGTTCTGGAAATACGGGCCATCAGACTGTGCCTATCCTCGTGGTCTGAGAGATTGCAGGATCGTTCCATTAGGATCCTGTCGGACAAGTCACGGTGATGGCGTATGTCGACCATCAAGGGGGGACTCAGAGCTCAGCTGCGGCTTCCGAGGTCCCCCGTACCCTGAAGGGGGCTTAAAGAAGCGTGCCGGCTCTGTCAGCCGCTTACATTCCGGGCATAGAACTGGCGGACTATTGAGTCGCCAGATGTTGGACCAGGGAGAGTGGTCCTTGCACCCGGAGGTATTTCAACTCCTTTGCCACACAGACGGTGGGGCACGCCGGAGGTGGACCCGATGGCCTCTCGACTCAATTGCAAGTTGTCGAGATTTGTGGCAAGATCCAGGGATCCTTGGGCGGATGCCTCAGAGGCGTCAGTGGCCCATGGGGTCATGGTCACCTGATACACGTTTATCCTCCGCTGCAGTTGCTTCCTCGCCTGCTGCGCAGGGTGGCGACCGAGGGAATTCCGGTGATCCTCATTGCTCCGGATTGACCTCGGCTTCACTGGTACGCCGATCTCGTACGTCTCGTTGCGGCCGTTCCCTGATGGTTGTCAATAAGGGAGGACTTTCTGTCTCAAAAGTCATATATTTCACCTGCTTTTTACAGTCTCTGGCCTTAACGGCATGGTTGTTTAAAGCCAGGTGTTGAGAGACCGAGGTCTCTCGGACTTGGTCATTTCGTCCATATTAAGGACACGGAAGTCTTCCTCCAGAATTATCTCTGTACCTGGAAAAGCTTACATCGCCATGTGCGAAGAGCTGGACTGACATCCTCGGACGTATTCCGTCCTTAGAATCCTGCGTTTCCTACAGCATGGCGTGACCCAAAGGCTCGCTTTGAGTATCATTAAGGGTCAGTTTTGGCCTTGGCCGTCTTCTTTCGGTGACCACTAGCGGGTCATTCCTTGGTTTGCACCCTTGTGCAGGGGGTTCGCCATGGGCTCCCTCCTGTCAAGTCTCCTCTCCCCCCGTGGGATCGGAATTGGTACTCTCGGTTCTCCAGGAACCTCCTTTTGAGAATATCAGGGATATTCCCCTCTTCACTTTGTCTCAGAGGGTGGCCCTTTTAGTGGCAATTACTTCTGTTAGACGAGTATCTGAATTGGCGACCTTGTACTGCAAGTCGCCATGTTTAGTCATCCATAAGGATAAGGCGGTGTTGCATCCGCGACTTTTTCTTTTGTCAAGGGTGATCTCGACCTTTTACCTAAAATGAGGACATTGTCCTCCCGTCCTAGAGTCCTCGCCCATCGCATCCCAGAGAGTGTGCGCGGCACACTTTGAATGTGGTACGAGCCTTGAGGGTGTGCCTGTCTGCTGCTTCTATTCGGAAGTCTACTCTCTGGTTGACTGTCTCTGGTCAGAAACAGGGTCAAGCGGCTTCGTCTGCCACCTTTTTCTAGGTGGATCGGACAAACCGGCTTTCAAGCCTATGCTCTCATGGGGCGGGCACCTCCCTTCCCGGTTACGGCGCATTCCACCAGGGCAATTGGTGCTTCCTGGGTTTTCCGACATCAAGCGTCGGTTGCACAAGTGTGCAAGGCGGCGACCTGGTCGTCTGTTCATACCCTTTCTAAGTTTTATAGGGTTGATGTGGCTGCATCTCCGGATGCTTCCTTCGGCCGCAAGGGGTTGCAGGCCGCTGTTTAAAGTGGCAACTCCTCCGTTGAGGAGCTCTGCCTTGTTTGGAGTGAAGTTTTTTGGTTTTTCCATTTATACTGCTCCCATCCCTCTTGACACTGCTTTGGGACATCCCACGTGTAAAGTGTAAGACATGCCGTGTCGGTCCATGGATGATAGGAGAAAATAGGATTTTTGTACTCACCGTAAAATCCATTTCTCTGACATCCATGGACCGACACGGCACCCACCCTTCCTTTAAGTTTGTGCTGCTTTGTTACGAACTGAGGCCTGCTAGCTGCAGGTGTGAGGGTAATGTCCGGAGGGACCCCCCCCCCCCCCCCCGGGCGGGGCTGTTCAGCTCTGGTTTGTTCTGGAATGTTTTAACATTTAACATTCTGCCTAGGTCTTCTCCTGCAAGCAGGGACATATACCCACGTGTAAAGTGTAAGACACGCCGTGTCGGTCCATGGATGTCAGAGAAATGGATTTTACAGTGAGTACAAAAATCCTATTTTTTAAGTGAAACTAAAATAGTGCTGTCAGGCAGACTTTCTATTTATTTATTTATTTTGGCAAGTACACCCTGAACCACACATAGGCAGCTCAGTGTACAGCACAACTTTGTGCCAGCACAAAGAAAGTCCTGTGTAATTGCATGCATGAGAACTGCATTATCCTCGCCTGGACTTTTAAGATAGCCAAAGGCTCTGAACCAAGAAGGAGCCTGGGAGCAGAACTGCCAATGACAGAAAGGGGTATAGACCCACTGGAGGGAGTTGTCTTACTAGATAAATTTGTAGCATTGTTCAAATATGCTACGTGTACTTGTACATTATGGCAAAAAGTTACTAGTGGCCCAACAATGTCTATCTATCTGTGTGCTTTAAGGCATTTTTATAACTTAAAAACACTAGCAAAAGATTTTCCTTCTGTTATCTTTGTAGCGTGTGGTTTTCTCCAACAATATAGATGCTCTTTACATCTCACCTAAGTCACAATGCTACCTGTAATTAAACGTCTGGTGAAAGCTGATCTCACAGGTCCAAGGAAAGAAATGAGGGACAGACATAGGATAGATTGTAGGGGTCCAGAAGCTGCATGCGGATGGGAAGATGGGATTCCAGATGTAGATCTAATCTGATGACCTTTCCTTTGCTTCTATAAGGAGTGCAGCAAACCACGTGAAGCATTTGGTTTTGAACAGGCTGTGAGAGAGTACACCCTGCAGAGCTTTGGAGAGATGGCAGACAGCTTCAAATCGGACTACTTCAACATGCCGGTGCATGTAAGTGTTTGCAATTTATGGTTTGAATTCTGTCTTTCTAAAGAGATATATAGTGAAGGGAAGCAAGCTGCTGCAAGAATAAAGTGTAGGCAGTGAGAGTGGCACATACATACCTGCATCAGTTTCCCAAACACTCTTGTCATGGGGCAATGCCAGGTGATTCTGACAAGTAAAGCTTTGATACTTCTGGGTAGTGTCCAGGCTTTCTGCTAAGCTCCACCCTCGCACATTCCTATTGGGACAGCAATCTAAAGGGCAGCCTCAATGGCTATTGAGAATGTGCTGGAAACAAAAGGGACAGGCAAGCTTTGCATGTCAGAATGGCCTGTGGTTCCTGCACATACCTGCAGCAATTTACCTCCCTTCCTTCCAGTGACTTTATAAAGTAGAATTGTACACCTAAAAAAAATCACCAAATAGCTAGCAAAATGTCTGCATTAGGGTTGCCAATTTGTTACTGAATATTGAGTTTTGTCCAGAGTTGCCTAAAAACATGTTTAACTAAACCTTCTGATAACTCCATCTTCCTTGTATATACAGATGGTGCCCACCGAGCTGGTGGAAAAAGAGTTCTGGCGCCTGGTTAGCTCCATTGAAGAGGACGTCATTGTAGAATATGGGGCAGACATTTCTTCTAGAGATTTTGGCAGTGGCTTTCCGGTGCTCGATGGCCGGAGGAAGCTTTCTACAGATGAAGAGGTGAGAGGAAGCATGCACTGATTACAGGTTCTCTTCAGGGCTAATGTACCCAGGCATTTGCAAATAAGTTAAAGCTGAACTTCAGTTATCCCTTCAGTCGTACAGGCTCCTCTTGTGCTGACATGAGTTAGGCTTGGTTCACACTATTGCATGTCTGCGAGTCACATTTTCTTGGGCATGGCAGCCCGTTCATTTGAATGGGTTGCTTTGTCTGTGTTTCATGCAATAAAAAGGTTCCTGCACCATATTTGCATTGTGCTTTTGCACCCGCGGTTCCCGCACCCGCAAACATGCTGCTTTTTTCAATGCGTAGGGGTGCCATTAAAAATTTATATCAGCCCCGCTCGCTGTTAAATAGCTGCATGTTTTGGTTGCGGGTGCGGGAACCGGTGTGATTCCTGCACCCGCAGTAGTGTGAACCTAGCCTTACTCTGATTTCACTGCACACTAATATTCTCACAGAGTGCATTAGAAGCTGTAGCAAGGCTGATGGAGCCCAGCTTATTTTTTGGTTAGAGGACTTCCAGCACTATCTAGCCCTTTCCTTCCCCACCCTACTATTCCCCCCACTTTAGGTTGTTACTGGGTATAAAATAAGGTATGTAATGAAAATGAAAAGGTTTTATTTAAAAAATGTCATTAGCGTGTTGAAGGGGAGAGGGAAGAACCAGGGAAGGTAAAATATAAGCAGATTAAACACTTGACCTCTGGGAAGATTTGTCCCCCTTCATGACCAGGCCATTTTTTGCGATACGACACTGCGTTGCTTTTTTTTTTGCAAAATCTTTTTTAATGAATTTTTCATTAGCATACAAAATTAGCCCATGCAGGGGCCAAACCTTGTATGGTCGTGCAACGCTGTACCCAATTAAACTGTATGTCCTTTTTTCCCCCCACAAATAGAGCTTTCTTTTGGTGGTATTTGATCACCTCTGCGGTTTTTATTTTTTGCGCTATAAACAAAAAAATAGACCAACAATTTTGGAAAAAAACACAACATTTTATACTTTCTTCTAAAAAACATATCCAATAACAAAAAATTAAAAAAATCGAATTTCTTCATAAATTTAGGTCAATATGTATTCTGCTACAAATTTTTGGTAAAAAAAATCACAATAAGCATGTATTGATTGGTTTGCGCAAAAGTTATAGCATCTACAAACTATGGGATAGATTCATTGAATTGTATTATTTTATTAGCAACTTCTAGTGGGATTGCGATATTGCGGCGGACAAATCGGACACTGACACTTTTGACACTTTTTGGGGACCTGTGACACTGTACTAATGACACTGGCTGGGAAGGGGTTAACATCAGGGGCCCGTGCTTTAGAATTTAGGGGAAAGAAAAACAGCCTGTGCGGTTTATATTATTGGGACACCTGTGTGGAGTTTGATTTGTCACCTGTTGGTAAAACCTGTTAATTCTTGTTTTCCCCTAAATGACAGGATTATGCTCAATCTGGATGGAACCTCAATAATATGCCTGTTCTCGAGCAGTCTGTCCTGTCCCACATCAATGTGGACATCTCTGGCATGAAGGTACCCTGGCTTTATGTGGGAATGTGCTTCTCTTCTTTCTGCTGGCATATCGAGGATCACTGGAGCTACTCCATCAATTACCTTCATTGGTATGTTACAAGCAACTGCATACCTAACTTATAGGAAAATTCTATACTTTTTGTCTTTTGTTATATTGTTGATTTGTTTTGCATCACTTGTAGATATTCAGAACTAGTAGAGTCTGGCAAAAAGTTACCCCTGGGTGCTCACTTCCGTGACTTCAGCTTTTGTGTTTTCAACTATCTTGTCTATATTAGCAGCTTGTAAGGCCTCGTTCACACATGGTATGTCCGTGCAGCCACTGCATCCGAATTGAAAGCTATGAGACTGCCAGCACGGGGATGCACAAAACGCCTGTACATATCTGTGCCAGTAAACATGGTCCTGTATGGGGCACTGATTAAATCATTCCATGTGAACGAGGCCTAACACTCAGGGGCCATTCTATAACAGAGAGCAAATACTTCTATATATCTCCACACTGGAGTATGACATAAACTTCAGGCAAGTCACTTGACGTTGAAGTTCATGTGATTGGGCTCTTCTGCCTTTTTTTTTTTTTTTTCCCTCCCTTCATTTATTTAAATAAAAGGCACTTTGCTTGCTTTGAAGTCTCCAAAGCGAGAAGCACATTTGTAAAGCACACCGCTGTGCACCATTATGGCTGCAGTAAGGTCATACTGCTTCTTTTTTCAAAAAGAGGTCTTAGTTTTAGGAGAAGAGGATTTCAAATGTAAAGTAGTATTCCAGGCTAAACTTAAAAAGTAACTCCACTTACGTGGGGGAAAAAAATTGTCAGAAACATAATTTCCATAATCATTGTGTGATTGGCTCACAGATTTTCCCAGAAGTCTGCACTAAGATACAAGTCAGATTTTAGGCGTCCCCTGCAACAAAAATGTCATTTTTGGTGAGATACTTCCAATAGGAAATTACATGTAAAGGGATGCAGTCCCTGCGATTTTCCTCATTAGAGCCCTGCAGGTGCAGCAGCTGATTGATAATTATGAAACCACTCCCATTACATTCATTACTACATGGACACAGACAAACACACAGTGATTTCTTCAGAATAACAAGGTAGAAATCTGCAATAAAGTTTGTTAAAATCGTTTGTAATGTACATTGATCACCCATAGGGGATGTTTTGTTTCTCAACAAAAGTGGAGTTACTCTTTAACTAGTTTTTAAAAACGCTCCCTTCACCCTCTAACACCGATGCTGTCTAGCCTGTGCATGAAAGATGTATATACTTGCCTATTTTCAGCCTGCTCAAAGCCAGGCCCCATGATCTGGCTCGCCTGTGTCAGCCATTGATGGCAGCAGGGGTGAGGAGGGAGCGATGGGAGCCTATGGGTGATGTCACCACTCCCAGGCATTCCCAGCTGTTGTCTAGCGCTTTCTCCTGTCCCCTGTAGCCACAGATGGCTGACACGGGGGATCATGTGACCAGGCTGACAATAGGTAACTATATATCTCTTTTACACAGCTTGGTCAACATGGGTGTTGGGAGGGACTAGTTAAGTTTAGCCTGGAATTTTACTTTGAAGTACAGAGAATACATTAACTTTGTTTTTCTTTATATTTATTTTTTCTCTCCTCGATTAAACATTTCCCCCATAATATTCCCTGCAGGGGAGAGCCCAAGACTTGGTATGGTGTTCCATCCCATGCAGCGGAGCAGCTGGAGGATGTCATGAGAGAACTGGCTCCAGAATTGTTCGAGGCCCAGCCAGATCTGTTACATCAGCTTGTGACTATCATGAACCCCAACATCCTTATGGAACACAGTGTACCGGTGAGTCTGATGAACGTCACAGTGATGTCATTGCCATTTCTCATGGATTTTTAAGAAAATGGCAGATCGCTTTTGGATTAAACTTTTTTGGTTCATCTGCTTGATTTTAGGTTTACAGAACCAACCAGTGTGCTGGGGAGTTTGTGGTCACTTTCCCTCGTGCTTACCACTCCGGGTTCAACCAAGGCTACAACTTTGCTGAGGCAGTGAACTTCTGCACAGCGGACTGGGTATGTTTACCTAAATAGGATTGTTGTAGGATGTGTCTCCTGGGTCAGATTAAAGTGTCTGCCAAAAATGTAAATATTGACAGGTGTAGTAATACTGTGAAGAGATTGAAGGTAGACCAGATTGATGTTTATATCACGTGATCCTGGCACATTGTTGTTTTTGTTCTGCAGTACCCCACCAGGTCCATGACTTTGCTCTGATGTGGTTGGATACTACACCTCTGTTCTTGTGTTTGGTGATTCACTCAGTTTTTAGATTTTTTTAAACAGACGTAGATTCCTTTGAAACTTGTTCTGGTATGATGGAGGACAGAAACTGGTCTTAAACATTGCTGTGTAATGGGGTAAATTTTATTTCTTTCCTGTCCATAGAAGCACACCGGAGGTCTTTTTACTTTCACCTACAGTAGGATTGGACTCTGGAAAACAAAAAGACTATAGGCCAGCCCAGGATAACCCTTCCTACTACCAGCATGCCTCAGTTTTTTGCTAGTGACATAGCAGGATGACCTTTTTTCTTTTTCAGTTTAAAGCATAAGTAAACTCTGTAATTTTTTTTTTTATCGTTTCTCCTGCAGGTTAATGACATAATGTGCTAGTATGCACCACATACTAGCACATTGTGGCAGACTTACCTGTCATAATGAGCTCTCCAGTGCTGCACTATTACCAATGTCGTAGGTCCCAGGCGCTTCCATTTTCACACTCCGTGTTCCTTTCGAGATGCAGCTGTTTGGCCGGGCAAAAATAAAGTAATTCTCGTATGTACAGGAGTCGCATCAGCATGGCACAGATTGAGTGCCGTTAATGCACTCTAAGGTGAGCAAGCATGGCTCAGTGTATATTACAGCTGTCAGGCAGGGGGAAGCATTTATGACAGAAAGATCAATAGGGTTTCACGGCCACTGCCCTGTCTGATTTGGCCCGGAGGCGGAGGAAGGAGGAGGGGGACGAACTTCTGGGAGATTGGGCCCCTCCTCCCTGAAAGGTGCCAAATGTGACATCGGAGGTGGGGAGGAAGCAATTAAGCGGATATTCCACTTTTGGGTGGAACTCCGCTTTAATACCACTTTAAACTTCACCTATTTAATTGCAATTATCCGGCATGATTGTCTTCAGCCAGGAGTACTTCATCTGGGCACTGCTGGACTGGATATTGAGGGCATAGCCTGAAAGTGTCCTTTGCATGCTGGGTTCCACGTGGAGTGCTTTTCAGACTTTTCTGGTAAATGTTAGCTGCAGAGCACTTTCCATTTCCAGAGCTGCTGCCATTGACACAGCTCTCGCCCCATCTCTGAAGAGAGAGGTCTGGTGAGGCGCTACCTCAAGTACATATATATCGCTATGCACCTTTTAAAATTCTCTGTTTTCTGCCAGTTTCCACAGAGGTTAATGTTGTGGGACTGAGCACTGGGTGCAGTGTCACACATGCTTAGGTGCTTTCATTTCTGCCATACAGCATCGAGAAAGCATCTCCCTGTTGTTTCTCCTCTTGCTTTGCAAAGAGCCAGATTGAACTTTAATCAATCTATTCCTGTGTCTACCTACAGAGAGTTTGGTAACCTTCAGCCATCTGACCCTCACCTGCTAGCAGCTGGGTTTCCTAAACCTTGTTTTGCCTTATTACCACACAGTCACAACACACACACTGTATATGAAAGGTACAGTCCTACCATCCACAGTACCCCTGGCTCACACTCCTCTGACTGCTTCGAGGTTGCTTGCATGCAAGGTTACTGATGTAGCCAACGTCTGCAGCCTGGAATCCTGTTGCCCTCTACAATGTGGTTTTTGCTACAGTCTTGCACCTTTTTCTAGCAGATTTAGTATCTGCTCTGCCTACTGCCATTGCGGCCTGTGAGTCATTACCTTTGAAACTCTTGAGTTGATGCAATCTTTACCAGATGAGCTTGTCTCTGATGAGTTGCATTCATCTGCCATTACCCCCAAAGGAACTGACCACAGAGATTGCAAACACCCTACCAAGATGTGTCCCCCTTCAACCTCCTTCCCCCAAATGCTTATTGGCCTTGCACTCGTTTATAGAGGACCTTACAATGTAAGGACCCAACCGATAAATGGTTGGAAGCCCTCTCTAGAGCTCTGTTTTTGCTGCTCCCCACTCTATCTTACCTGTGACCTTGCTTTTCAAAAATTTGGCTGATTGGTCAAAGTCCCTAAAAGAGATCTTACCATAGCTGTTGTTGATTCCTTGGTTATAGAACATTTGGAGCAAATGGTTGCAGCTTTAAGCTGCAGTTATGATGGCATGGCTGGAGGCTTCTTTTCCCAGTCTGAACCTGGGCGAACGGTCTCTAAATCTGGAGGTGTTCCAGGACCTGTCAGATGGGAACCCTAGATGTGGACCAGCTGGCTTCCAGTTTTGCCAGCAAACTCAATTGGTTTGTCTTCAGGTACAGGGGTCCTCTAGCGTATGCTCTGATGGCTTACTGGAACCAGAACACCCTGATCTATGCCTTTCTTTAACTGAAACTTCATCCTCATCTGCTTCACAGGATTAAAATGGGGGGATTCCAGTTCTCCTCACAGCTTTGGACTGACCCCTACAAATTTGGGTCTGGTGGTAAGACTTCTGGCAGATGCTGTGTGGGCTCTGCTGGATCGTCAAGATCTTCTGTCCGAAGGACCGATTTGCCATCCTCCTTTATGGTAGTTGGCTTTAACAGCATTGGTATTAAAGCTTAGGCTCTGAGGGACAGGGGCCTCTCTGAGTCTATGGTTCTTATGATGATAAAAGCTAGGAAGTCTGTTTCTCGCAAGGTCCTTTTATTAGACATGGAAAGCATACACTTGAGTTGGGTTCAGTCTTAGGGCTTCCAAACCAGAAGTTACTTCTTCCTGCAGCTGGGCCTGGACCAGCAATTGTCTTGCAGCACTATCAAGGGTCTGATCACTGAATTCTGGTTCAGAAGCTGTTGGCTTCTCACCTTTTGATTAGGATCTTTGTACAGGGGTCTCCTATGTATCTGCCCTTGTCTGTTCCCCTGTGGTTCTGTGGGTTCTGCATCTGGTTCTGTCTGTGCTTCAGAAACCAATGTTTAAACCCATTAGAGACATTCCTCACTCAGAAGTTAGTTTTCATTTGTAGCCATCATCCCTGCGAGGCAAGTGTTTGAACTGGTGGCCTTATCCTGCAAGGAACTCTTTCTAGTTTTGCATAGAGACAAAGTGGTATTGAGGGATGAGACTTCTTTCTTGACTAAGGTCGTTTCTGCCTTTCACCAGGAGATTGTTCATCTGTCCCTTTGCCTGGCCCTAATTAAACCATAGGAAATTTCTCTACATTGTCTAGATTTGGTGAAGGCTCCTATGAGATCCTATCTTTTAGCTCCTATCTTTTAGCCACAGCTTCTTTTATTTTTGTCATTCCGGGTGGACCCTATGTAGGGTGCCTTGACACCATCATCTCTAAATTGCTCAGGCAGACCTTAATCCAAGTTTATGTTCTAAAGGATCCACCCTTTTTCATCAAGGCACACTCTACTAGACCTGTGAGTGATCCTTAGGTTCAGCATCGAGCAACTGTTTCCTAGAGTTGCAAGGTTGCCCCTTGGTCTTCTGCTCACACGTTCTCAAAGGTTTTAACAGGTGGATGTTAACAGTCCCCAGTTTTTCTGATGTCTTTTTTTTCTATGGCCTGTTGACCCTTGTGTGCTTTGTTGCCCACTTCTTAGTTGGATTGCTTCAGGATATCCTGAAGTTAAAATTTTTTCTATGTTCCTTAATTAACGAGAGAGAAAAAATAACTTTTATGCTTTCCATAAAATCCTTTTCTTGGGAGTCCATTGAGAGACACAGGTCCCACCACTATGTATTTAGGATCATGCTCTCCCTACTGCTTTTCTACAAAACTAGAGGCATTCTGGTAGTAGGAGGAGTTATACTGGGCTGTCCTCTCTACGAAGGACGGCCATACACTGTTCTAATCTTGGCCGGTTCAGCAGGAACCGGGCGAGAGTCGAACCGTTAATTTGCAGGCTGAATGTACCAAGTTAATCAATCGATCAACATAGGTACAACCAGCCTGCCAAATTCTCTTACAATTATTGCTAGTGGCTGCTATAGCTGTTGGCAATAATCACTGTCTTCTCCCGGCAGGGACACTTTCCCCGCCGGGAGCAGACAATGGCTTGGCAAGAGGGATTACCCTGTCAGCACTGTCTGTGTTGATAGGGGAATCGTGTGAAATTCTTTCCTGCAATCCGTGGTTGCAGAAAAGAAATTCACACCGTGTGTGGCTGGCCTTAGGGAAATTTTACAGAATTATTGTCTGTGTCAATATGGGGAGAATGTATTTCCTGTGTGGTCACTGGGACACAAAGTGAGGGGGAAATGTCCCAGGGAACAGAAGGCATTTAAATACTGACAAAGATTCTCTATCCAAAATTAAAAGAAAAGTTTAGTTGGTATGGTGGCTTGCATATGCCATATGTGGCTTAGGCATACGCAAGGCTGCCTATGCCACAGGATATCACAAGTTCCTCATGAATCGACAAGTTACCCTGTACAGATTACGGGTACCATTCAAAGCAATAGCTAGTTAAGGCATGTTTCTGGGATGATGACACTTAAGAAAAAACTATATTGATTGATATAAATGAATTACTCATGTTTGTTTGATCTCTGGTAGCTGCCCATGGGACGCCAGTGTGTGAACCATTACCGCCATTTGAGGCGATACTGTGTCTTCTCGCATGAGGAGCTGATCTTCAAGATGGCAGCTGACCCTGAGTGCTTGGACGTTGGCTTGGCAGCTGCTGTATCCAAGGAGATGACCGTAATGATTGAGGAAGAGACCCGCCTACGTGAAGCTGTCCTACAGCTGGTAAGGACAGAGTTTTACATCTACATCTTTGTTCGGTTCTTTAAAATTTATGCTGGTTCATTCCATTTGTCATTTTTGAGAACTGCTGTTTTGGTTGCAGGGAGTCAAGCAGTCGGATGAAGAAGTATTTGAACTTGTCCCGGATGATGAGAGACAATGTTCATCTTGTAGAACAACTTGTTTTCTCTCTGCCCTCACTTGTAACTGCAGTTCTGACCGTCTTGTGTGTCTGCATCACGGCGAGGAGTTGTGCTCATGTCCAATGCAGGACAAGTGTCTCAGGTGAGCATTGTCATAACAGGTTTGTACTTGGTCAGAAACTTAGGCTACACTAACTTGTGCTTTACAAGGGAATGTTGGAAGCCTAACACTAGTCAATGAATCATTTATTTTTAAAGTGTGGGAATAGTTCTTATTTCTGACTGTGACTAAATTAAAGCTCTTTCCCCTTGCTTCCTTGTCCCTAAGATTCCCATAAGGGAAATGTGTGTGGAGTGTCATTGAGACAGGAAGACGCAGACGGCAACAAAAACATTGTGAGCTTTTCTAAACTTTAGTTTCTTTATCGTACACCACGGGACACAGAGCTAGTCATTACATAATGGGTTAAGGGTCACCAGCGGTGATTGGACACTGGCACAACCAATGGAAGACAGTTCCCCTCCATATAACCCCTCCCATCAGGGAAGTACCTCAGTTTTTTCGCCAGTGTCGAAAGGTGTTGGACGCGTTAGGAGGTGCTAAAGGAAAGCTCTACCAAAGAGACCCTCTGGGGGTAAAAGAGCTATGCTTTCGGATCCATCCAAGACGCCTACAAATGAGCTGAATCTGGATGGGATCCGGGCCTCATCCATGAGGCGTCGCCTGTAATGTCTCTCTTCGGAGGACTGGGCTCTAAGATCCAGCACTTTCGCTATTTCGCTATAAAGTCCTGGTAAGAGTCTTGTACAAGGCCCAGGGGAGAGGTATCCTTTAAATAGGAACCCATATCCCTGAAGGTTGGCACACATAGCCCACCGTGAAGGGTGAAGTTTGGTATCTGTCTGAAATCTTTCAGCAGAAAAACCTGCGGCGTGGATAAGGTGAGATTAGAAGGTCCATAACTAGGTTGGGACCTTTTTCAAAAAGTGGATGTCTTCTTTTTTTCCACCACTGGGGGGAGTAAAGAGCTGAATATACTCACCTCACTCTGTTCAGTGTCGGCTTCGGCGAAGTACACTGCTCGTCACCTCCGCTGCTGAGCTTGCTGGGGCACCCCGATCCTCCTTTCGGTGGCCGACCAGACACCTGCAGATGCAGGTAAGTGGGAACAAGGGCTGATGAGAGTCCTCTCTCACTATGGCCACCGCCATAGCGCTAAGGGGCGCGCGGGAGCGCGCTTTATCGGGGGGGGGGGCGAAGGCGTGCGCGGGCACGTGGCGCGCGCAGGCACAGAAACGGCGCCAATTTTAAAAGACTGTCAGTGTGAGAAGCACTGCAGCAGCAAGCAAGCTCGTTAGTTCTCTTATTCCTGGCAGAGAAACACAGCAGCTATACAGGGACGTAAGACTCCATGTGGTTGGATTGGGTACTTCCTAGAAGACATCCATGTTATGCATAGTTATGTGTTAAAAGTTGCATACTTAATGTATTTGCTAAACTGAACACGGTAGTATATGCATTTAGGTACCTTGTATTTTGTCTAAACGGTAAGCCTTCCAGGGGAAGTAATACGGACAAAAAGAGATAAGAAAGCACCACCGCCTGAGAGGAGGCTCTAACTGTGCTGACTCGGTACCTTTCTCTCCTGTGTTGCTAAATGCACCTGTTCAGGATGAGCCATTACCTCTGTCAGGTATGGCGGCTTCCCCAGTGGAGCCTGGGCCTGTATATGTCACTGAGGACACTTTATCAGCTGCCCTAAATAATCTGGAGGAAAAAATTGCTACCTTAATCGCTAAGTCCTCTAAAAAGGGACAATAAGCGAAGCAGGTCTCTTCCAGTATTGGACCTCCCTTCAGAAGTACCTGAGGGAGGAGGATGAGGAGGAGGAGGCTACATCAGCAGAGGATGAGGAGCCAGATTTTAAGGTCACAGGTACAACGCTATAGCAGTGCATTTAAGTTAACCTCTGCGGAGGTAACGGAATTACCTGTCTCCTCCCTAGGGTCATTAAGATCCCTGCAAGGTGCATGCTCCTTCCCGGTTCATCCGTTACTAGAGGATCTAATGTACGCAAACTGGCAACATCCAGATAAGCGTTTCTCACCTCCAAAAAGGTTTAACATTCTTTATCCTATGGGGGAAATTTTTTTTTTTAAAGAAATGGAGCCTGCCTGCGGTAGTTGCGGCTATTTCTTGTGTAAATAAAAACCTGACATGTCCGGTGGATAATGTACAAGGCTTTAAAAGATCCTTCGGAGAGGAAGTTGAAATCCTCCTTCCTTTTGGCCGGCTCAATTACCCAACCTGCAGTAGCAGCAGTCGGTATGGGTCAGGTCATCAGCCAACAGGTAAAGCAGGGGCTGAAGGAACTGCCTTCAGAGCAGGCTAGAAATTGGGAAAAAATTTGCCTAAAGCCTTATGCTTCACAGTGGATGCCATGAGAGATTCTATCATACAGGCATCACGCCTTACACTCCAGCTGGTACAGATGCGCAGAGTATTTTGGCTTAAGCATTGGTCAGCGGAGACCCCATGCAAAAAGCTGTTGGCAAGTTCCCGTTCCATGGCGAACGCCTATTTGGGGAAGATTTAGAAAAATATATACAGAAGATCAAGTGGTAAAACGACTTTTACCTGAGAGAAAGAAAAACAAGAGATCTTGTTTTAAACGCTCTCTCCCCAGCTCCCGGGAAATCTGACTCCAACCAGTGGCGGCGGCCTGTTTTAGCCGCCCACAAAAGCCAAGGGGCAAGCTCAGAAGAACAAGAAGCCGTGGGGTGCAAGAGCTAATAAGCAAGCCCCCAAAGCCTCTCAGTGAAGGGGCGCCCCCGCTCGGCCGAGTGGGAGGAAGGCTTTGTCAGTTCTGAGCGACTTGGTGGTCAGAAATCTAGGACAATTGGGTGGTATCCACAATATCCTCAGGGTACAAACTGGAATTTCGAGAGATCCCATCTTCTCAATTCCGAGGTTCAAGACTCTCCAAGGATCCACAAAAAAGAGAATCCTTCTTCAAAGGTTTGAATCACTTAATGGCTCAAGGGGTAGTTACAGACGTACCCCAAAAAGAGCGAGGTTCAGGTTTTTACTCAAACCTCTTTGTGATTCCAAAGCCAAATGGAGATGTCAGACCCATCCTGGATCTAAAATCCCTAAATCGGTTCCTGAACGATCGCCATTTTCGAATGGAAACGATCCGATCCGTGGCCGTCACTTTAAAGGGCGGAAAATTCATGGCGCCCATAGATATCAAGGACGCACATTTACACATACCCATCCTCCCCGCTCACCAAAGATTCCTAAGGTTTGCGGTAGAAGATCGCCACTTTCAATTTGTGGCTCTGCCGTTTGGTGTAGCCACCGCGCCCATAGTATTCACAAAGGTGCTAGCTCCTCTGTTAGCAAACCTAAGAACACGGGGCATTGCGGTAACAGCCTATCTGGACGATCTACTAGTAATAGATCAGTCAAAGGACGGATTGGGTCACGCTGTACACACTACAGTAGGATACCTGGAGCATTTAGGATGGATTATAAATTTACAAAAATCCTCTCTCCAGGCCCAAAGAAGGATAGGGTACCTGGGCATGATCATAGATACAGCCCAAAACAGGGTATA
This sequence comes from Rana muscosa, assembly GCA_029206835.1. Classification (NCBI taxonomy): domain Eukaryota; kingdom Metazoa; phylum Chordata; class Amphibia; order Anura; family Ranidae; genus Rana; species Rana muscosa. Next base: position 161,695,955 of record CM055118.1, read on the forward strand.
CCTGCCAGAACCGAAGATACAGTCTCTGAAAGACCTGATCCACAGGGTCAAAGCAAACAAGAGGCCGTCTATTCGCCTTTGCATGAGACTATTGGGAAAGATGGTAGCCTCCTTCGAGGCGGTCCCTTACGCCCAATTTCATTCGAGACTACTTCAAGGCAATATTTTAGCTTCCTGGAACAGGAAGAGCCAAGCTCTGGATATACCCATGCGCCTGTCCTCACAAGTACGCCACAGCTTCGATTGGTGGCTAGAAGCCAGGAATTTACGGAAGGGAAAGTCCTTCCTCCCAGTGGCCTGGAAGGTGGTATCTAGGGATACCAGCCTATCGGACTGGGGTGCAGTATTCGAGGAGGCTTCTACCCAGGGAACCTGGGCCAAGACTCAGGGGATCCTGCCCATCAATGTGCTAGAGATCCGGAGGAGGCACCCGCAGTCGGGCAGCCCAAAGAGAGGTGAACCGGATCCTGGCATGGGCAGAAGAGCATGTACCTTGCCTTTCTGCAATCTTCATTCCAGGGATGGAAAATTGGCAAGCAGACTACCTGAGTCGTCAGCAGCTGCTACCAGGGAGTGGTCTCTTCACCCCGAGATCTTTCAGGCCATATGTCTGAGATGGGGAAACCCAGATGTAGACCTGCTAGCTGCCAGGTTCAACAAGAAATTGGACAACTTTGTGTCCAGAACGAGAGATCCTCTAGCCTACGGGACAGACGCTCTAATAATACAGACGCTCTAATAACTCCATGGAATCAGTTCTCACTGATCTAGGCATTCCCTCCGATCCTTCTTCTACAAAGACTGCTTCGCAGGATCAAGGAGGAGGGAATACCAGTAATCCTAGTGGCCCCAAACTGGCCCAGGAGGCCTTGGTACGCCGAGATTGTAAAAACGGCGATAGGAAGGCCCTGGAAGTTTCCACTCCGACACGACCTGCTGTCACAGGGTCCAGTATTCCACCCTTCCTTACAAAGGCTAAAGTTGACGGCCTGGCTGCTGAGACCCACATTTTTAAAAAGAGAGGGGTCTCTGGTCCGGCTCTTTCTACGCTCATTAATGCTAGAAAGCCAGCCTCCAGACTCATCTATCAGAGAGTCTGGAGAGCATACGTTTCCTGGTGTGAATCCAGATGTTGGAATCCTCAGAAGTATGAAATAAGTAGGATTCTTGCTTTTTGCCAGTTAGGAGTGGATATGAATTTAGCCCTTAGCACCATCAAAGGGCAAATATCGGCTCTATCAGTCTTCTTTCAGAGACCATTGGTATCTCACTCCCTAGTTCGGACATTCATTAAGGGGGTACTGAGGATAAATCCTCCAGTTAGGACTCCCTTGTGTCCATGGGATTTGAATTTGGTATTGTCAGTGTTGCAAAAGCAACCTTTTGAACCTATTCGCCATATTCCTTTAATTATATTAAGTAGGAAGTTGGCCTTTCTGATTGCTATAGCTTCTGCTAGGAGAGTATCAGAGCTAGCAGCTCTTCCTTGTAAAGAGCCTTATCTAGTTTGTCACAAGGACAAAATCGTACTACGACCCCATCCGGCTTTTCTGCCTAAGGTGGTGTCGGCTTTTCACTTGAATCAAGACATTGTTCTGCCTTCCTTTTTTCCAAACCCGCGGACGGCGGGGGAAAAATTATTACACTCTCTAGATCTAGTGAGAGCGGTAAAGGTGTATCTGCAAGCAACCGCTCAGATACGTAAAACAGATGTTTTGTTTATTTTACCAGATGGGCCCAAGAAGGGCCAAGCGGTATCAAAATCCACCATTTCCAGGTGGATTAGACAAGTAATTATTCAAGCTTATGGTTTAAAGAACAGGACTCCTCCTTTTCCTGTTAAGGCGCACTCTACCAGGGCGATAGGTGCTTCATGGGCAGTGCACCACCAGGCTTCGATGGCTCAGATCTGTAAAGCTGCAACTTGGTCTTCAGTCCATACATTTTCCAAATTCTATCAAATAGATGTGAAAGGACATGAGGATTCCGCCTTTGGGCGAAGTGTGCTGCAGGCAGCAGTATAGGGCTTCTGGTCCGCAAGCGGCCTGTTTTGATCTGTGTCTCCCCCCCTTCATATGAGCATTGCTCTGGGACGTCCCATTATGTAATGACTAGCTCTGTGTCCCGTGGTGTACGATAAAGAAAATAGGATTTTTATAACAGCTTACCTGTAAAATCCTTTTCTTGGAGTACACCACGGGACACAGAGGTCCCCCCCTTCTTATGGGAACCTTACTGCTTTGCTACAAAACTGAGGTACTTCCCTGATGGGAGGGGTTATATGGAGGGGAACTGTCTTCCATTGGTTGTGCCAGTGTCCAATCACCGCTGGTGACCCTTAACCCATTATGTAATGACTAGCTCTGTGTCCCGTGGTGTACTCCAAGAAAAGGATTTTACAGGTAAGCTGTTATAAAAATCCTATTTTTGTCTCTGTCCCCAATGGAGATTTTCCCTTCCTGTCCTAACAGGAAGTTGAGGGTAAATCTCTCTGAAAGGAACACAGACCGCTTTAAAAACAGAGGCTCTGAACCCCTTCATTGCCCTATCTAAAATAAAAATGCAATTTGCTTCTATATTTTGTAAGCTTTCCAGCAAAGTACAAATTGTAATTTCTTTAAAAACCCTACAACCTCAACACATCACAGGTAGAGATGTAGCTTGAATGTTTGAATGTATGGCCAAGCAGGAGGTATTGAGAATAATTAAACGTTTGCAATGAGTACCGTATATACTCGAGTATAAGCCGAGTTTTTCAGCCCTTTTTTTAGGGCTGAAAATACCCCTCTCGGCTTATACTTGAGTCAGTGTACCTTCAGATACCTCCTCATCCAACACAGAGGCGTGGCTACCGCAGTCACGGCCGGACGTGACTAGCGGAGCTCGTGGTCCAGCCTAAAGTATCCAGCGTTATACAATTGTAGCACAGCGGTTTTTACTCTGAAAGCAGCCGAATGAGAAGCGGAGAGTAAGCAGCATTTCCCTATCTGCCTATCTGACTTCCTCTGGGCTCTCTGAGATCTGGAGCCATATCCGCTGTATCGTGGCAACACCAACAGTTTGGCAGACTCGGTAGTGATCTCCTTCACCTGTATCCTAGACACGGCGGCAGCGGCTCACAAGCGGTGGAGTTCAGGAGTGTTCTTCCACCCCCCCTCCCTCTGAGCCTTCCTAGTCTTCTGAGAATCGGAGCTCTCCCCGCTGGTGAGCGGTGTCATTGACAGACTTGGTTTACCTGGCAGACTCGGCAGTGATCTTCCCCACGCTGAACCTCGGTGGTAGCGGTGGCTGATTGATAAAGAGGTGGAGCCGTGTGAAGTTTTCATGTCTTTCCTACTGAGTTTACACTGAGTTTGCACTGGATGAACTTGCAATTGCTCCTGCAAATCTTGAAAGTGAAGCTATAACTGCCTGTGTGATCATCCCTGCAATCACCCTTGCAATCCCTGCAGCTGTCTCTCTGTGACCTATGTAATATTTGTAATTTCAGTGTATCTACACTTTTGTAATCTTTGCACCCCCTGCAACCTTCGCAACCCCTGCAACCACTCTTTGCAACTACCTTTTTGATATTTACGGTGATTAGAGAGGTGGGGTGACCCTCCAGCCCCCCAGCGGTGTGATTTGCGAGCTTCCGTTATCCTCCCCTCTCGAGCCCACAGGGAGCGTGCAAATGGGCATTGTTGACCCTCTTTTCCGCTTGCAGTAGCTGCTGCATTCTCACCCTAGGCTTATACTCGAGTCAATACGTTTTCCCAGTTTTTTGTGGTATAATTAGGTGCCTCGGCTTATACTCAGGTCGGCTTATACTCAAGTATATACAGTATTTATTATTGGTGGGGCCATGCCTACTAGCCTGCAGTCCTGAAATCATACTAGTTTTTCATACAGGACAGGTGACTGTAGTCATAGACAATGGATTATATGCAAGCTCCACCTATTCCCATGTAGATTCTGCTTGTGCTATAGTGGTGTCATTGGCTCTGAAAGAGTCTCTTTAATGTTTCTGAACACCTGGACAAAAGGGTAGGCTTTTCCCAAACATGTGATTACTGTAAATGGCTGTCACAGTGAATACAAGATTCCTTCTGGCTTCTGATTGTTAATTTGTGGCCAGAGGCTATCGATCACAGTGCTGGGACTTATGATTAAGAATAAAACAGCGGCACATACAGTGAGGGAAAAAAAGTATTTGATCCCCTGCTGATTTTTTACGTTAGCCCACTGAGAAAGAAATGATCAGTCTATAATGTTAATGGTAGGTTTATTTTAACAGTGAGACAGAATAACAACAAAAATATTCAAAAAAGTTGTAAATTGTCTTGCATTTTATTGAGTGAAATGAGTATTTGACCCCTTTGCAAAACATGACTTGGTACTTGATGGCAAAACCCTTGTTGGCAATCACAGAGGTTAGACGTTTCTTGTAGTTGCCCACCAGGTTTGCACACATCTCAGAAGAGATTTTGTCCCACTCCTCTTTGCAGATTCTCTCCAAGTCATTAAGGTTTCGAGGCTGATATTTGGTAACTCAAACCTTTAGCTCCCTCCACTTATTTTCTATGGGACTAGGGTCTGTAGACTTGATAGGCCACTCCAGGACCTTAATGTGCTTCTTCTTGAGCCAATCCTTTGTTGCCTTGACCGTGTGTTTTGAGTCATTGTCATGCTGGAATACCCATTCACGACTCATTTTCAATGCCCTGGCTGAGGGAAGGAGTTTTTCACTCAAGATTTGACTGTACATGGCCCCGTCCATCGTCCCTTTGATGCAGTGAAGTTGTCCTGTCCCCTTAGCAGAAAAACACCCCCAAAACATAATGTTTTCACCTCCCATGTTTGACGGTGGGGATGGGTTTCTTGGGGTAATAGGCAGCATTCCTCCTCTTTCAAACACGGCGAGTTGAGTTGATGCCAAAGAGCTTGATTTTGGTGCCATCTGACCACAACACTTTCACTCAGTTCTCCACTGAATCATTCAGATGTTATTAGCAAACTTTAGACGAGCCTGTACATGTGCTTTTTGAGCAGGGGAACCTTGCGGGCGCTGCAGTATTTCAGTCCTTCACGGCATAGTGTGTTACCAATTGTTTTCTTGGTGACTATGGTCCCAGCTGCCTTGAGATCATTGACAAGATTCTCCCGTGTAGTTCCAGGCTGGTTCCTCACCGTTCTCAAGATCATTGAAACTCCACGAGGTGAGATCTTGCACGGAGCCCCAGATCGAGAGAGATTGACCGTTATTTTGTGTTTCTTTTTTCCCATTTGCGAATAATCACACCAACTGTTGTCACCCTCTCACCAAGCTGCTTGGCGATGGTCTTTTAGCCCATTCCAGCCTTGTGTAGGTCTACAATCTTGTCACTGACATCCTTGGACAGCTCTTTGGTCTTGGCCATGGTGGAGAGATTGGAATGTAATTGCTTCTGTGGACAGGTGTCTTTTATACACGTAACAAGCTGAGATTAGGTGCACTCCCTTTAGGAAAGTGCTCCTAATCTGAGCTCCTTACCTGTATAGAAGACACCTGGGAGCCAGAAATCTTGCTGATTGATAGGGGATCAAATACTTATTTCACTCATTAAAATGCAAATCAATTTATAACTTTTTTTAAATGTTTTTTTTTCTGGATTTTTTTTTTGTTATTCTGTCTCTCACTGTTAAAATAAACCGACCATTACAATTATAGACTGATAATTTCTTTGTACAAAATCAGCAGGGGATCAAATACTTTTTCCCCTCACTGCATATGTGGCAGCACGAAAGCAGATGCACCTCCTTGTCGCTATACTGTGTTTGTGTGTGTGTATATATATATATATATATATATATATATATATATATGTGTGTGTGTGTGTGTGTGTGTGTGTGTGTGTGTGTGTGTGTGTGTGTAAAAAATATATATATATATACACACATACACACACACACACACACACACACACAAAATTAGAGAACAACCTCCAATTCCCTAAATTTTAATATCACTGCTTAGTCCTATTTGAAATTATCTAAACAGGAGTAAAAGAGCAGTTTTGTTAAGCATATTTCATATATTTTGAAGCACAGAATAAAAAACTTCAATGAGATTTGAAAAAGAACATTGATCAAAATTAGAGAACACTTTCAGACACCTCCCAGTTATTTGGGATAAAAGATCTTGCGAGCTACCAAGATTGATCACTGTGCAATCATTGCTGTGCAATCCCCCTGAGGAAGAAACGTGATCCCTGTGTCGACACACGTTGGGGAGAGGACTGGAGGGTGTAGGCAGTGGCAGCTTCGCTGGAATAAGTAGCAGCGGGCAAACGAACGGACATGCGGTCTCAATTGGATTATATACAGATCTGTTTGACAAAGTGTGGTGCGCTACAAGCACCTTCGATATGTGAGTACCTTGTATGAGGAGTTTTTAAATGATAAAGCACTATGTAGCTTGTCTTTCTACTTATGAACCGAGGATATACCCATAGAACGGCTCAGGAACCTGCAGAGTCAAGATAACACAGAACGCAGGGGTGGCTCAACAGCGATTCTGACCAAACGTAACTGTAGTCGCACGCCTTGAGGTGAGGATAATTACTTAGGGGGGGGGGGAGCACTAGAGTGGTGATACTTTGGAGCACTTTTCGTATGAAATTACTTTAAAGGACTTTTATTGATGGACACAATTGAGCACTTTAGTGCACCTCATGGACAGCACAATTTATTGCACATGTTAATATAATTAGAACCCTTTGTTTATATGGAATAGGATCCTGAACACTGGATATGTAATGTTGTTTTTATTTATAGGATTTATTTGTTGATACATTTAGCACTTTTTTGTTTATAAAGATTAGGACCCTGAACACTAAATATGTAATTTTGCACTTACCTCCCAGTTATTGGTGTAATCTGGCACCTGGTGCTAATTTTCTTAAATTTTCTCACAAACCCTATTTAACTGGCAGCCTACCTTTCCAGTTTTCACTGACTTTGCAAGATGGGGAGCTGTTCTAAAGTGACTGAAACCCTCCGGCAGCAGGTTGTCCAGATGAAGGCGAAAGGAATGACCCTTTCAGCCATAGCAAGAGAAGTTTGTCGTTCCAACAACACCACAAACAAATTCAAGTCCCCCAAGAAGGCTGGTCGTCCATGAAAGACAAATGCAAGACAGGATAATGCAGAGAATCTCAATGGGCAATCAGTTCAACACTGCAGCTGCGATTGCTCGCCAGTTCAGCGCTGAACAGAGTAAGGATCTGTCTCGTAATATAGTGTCTCACCGTTTAAGAAAATTTGGACTGAAAGCCCACTCTGCAGTGACCAAACCTCTTACTAGCAGAACGAATCAAAAAGGCTAGACTAACCTTTGCTGAGGAGCATGTTGTGTGGACAGAGGAGAACTGGTCCATAGTTAACTTTAGTGATGAAAGCAAGTTTAATTTATTTGGGTCCGATGGGAAACATTATGTTTGTCATCAAACTGGGGAAAGACTGAGCCCAAAGTGTGTAAAGAAGTCAGTGAAAGGTGGAGGGGGAAACGTCGTAGTTTAGTGGATGTTTTCTGCAGCAGGAGCTGGGCCTCTTATACAGCTACATGGCAGAGTGAATGCAAATGTTTATCAGAACCTTCTTTGACAACATGTGGTTCCTTCCCTGCGTTCATCACCCAATCAGCCAGAGTCATTTTCATGCCCCCTGTCACACAGCAAAACGGCAAAGCAGTTCCTTGAAGCTGAAAACATTGAAATAATAAAATGGCCAACCCAGAGTCATGATCTAAACCCAATAGAAAACCTCTGGAAAATCCTTGGCGATAAAGTTATGGCCAAGAAACCCACTACAGTCACCAAACTGTGGAAGAGACTGGAAGAAGAGTGGAACAAAATTACACCAGAGCAGTTTAAAGGCTAGTGATGTTGTGTGGCCGCAGATGTGCTGAAGTCATTTAAAGCAAGGGCCTGTACACTTCCTACTAATTGTTGATTGTTGTAATCAACAGAAATGTTTGTTGTAATCATTCTCCGTACTGCAGTCATTGCTATTCTCTAATTTTGATCATTGTTGTTTTCTACAAAATAATATATATATATTTTTTTTTTTTGTTGAAGTGCCTTGCTCATTTTGAAAAACGCTGTTCTATTAGCAATGAAGATTACGTTATTTCTGAAAAAATCAAGTGTTCATACATTCCTCTCTAATTTTGATCTCGTGTGTGTGTGTGTGTGTGTGTGTGTGTGTGTGTGTGTGTGTGTGTAATATATATAATATATATATTAAATTAGTGTGTGTGTGTGTGTATGGCCAGTAGGAAAGGGTTAAGGACAAACCCAGTTTTACTTGCCTTCCCCATGTTACCCAATCTCCATTCCTCCATAGTTCTTTAGAGCCACTGCAAGGTACATGATGCTACCAGCTATGGGGATACGTGACGACCTCCCATTGTTGATTATATAATCACTTTGACATGGAGCTTACACGGGGGTTGATGATGAATCCTCCCTTTCTCACAGTTGGAAGCACCAGATATTTTGCTGTGGCGCTCAAGAAACAAAGGAACTCTAAAGTGACTCTGTCCCTTTTACCCTGAATGGACAAAGTGATAAAGTATTTTTTTTAGGTAGAATAACAACAGATTTAATGCTACTTCACCACATACAAAACAAAAAAAATAAAGTTAAAAGTTTTGGGTAGAAGTACACTTCTATTAAAAGTATTTTTAAGTCCATGTTTTAGGATCGCAGGCTGCATTTTCTGAGTTTGCCACCCTTTTTTTTTATTGCACATTGTACTTGCTGCTTTTAGGTACCGCTACTCTCTGGAAGAATTCCCTGCCTTACTATACGGTGTGAAATCTCGGGCGCAGTCTTATGATACTTGGGTCAGCCGAGTAACTGAAGCACTGACTGCCAGCCTCAGTCACAAAAAAGGTGCGTCTGCTTGTTTTGTGGAGGAAAGTTTATTAGGTTGTAATTGCTCACCCACAAGACTAATCTGTTTGTTTTAGAATTGGCAACAAAAGTCTTTCTGCTGCGCTCTTCAATGAGTGCAAAAAAAATCTGTTCATCCTCCCAGAAATCAAGTGCTGTTCTGTGTATTTTGCAGTGTTATCTCAAACAATAATATTGGGAGGTTTTATTAGTACTACAGAACACCTTCCCCATATGTTACAGGGGAGAGTGACTAAAGGGTATTCATTGACAACTAGACCATATAAAACCGCCTCACTGTTTTGGGAATACAAAGATCTCTCTCTAACCCAGGGCTAAAATATTTTGTATACTTGGAAGGACTAAAAATGGCACAATTACACAAATTAAAGTGGTATTAAAGCGGAGGTCCACACAAAAAGTAAACCTCCGCTTTTCGGAACTCTCCCCCCCTCCGGTGTCACATTCGGCACCTTTCAGGGGGGAGGGGGTACAGATACCCATCTAATACAGGTATTTGCACCCACTTCCAGGAATAGACTCCCGCAGGAGTCACGCCCCTTAGCGCTGTCTTCTGGGAAACACACTGGTCCCAGGAGACAGCGGGACCTGTGAGGACGCGCTGCGCTACTCACACATGTGCAGTAGGGAACCAGGCAGTAAAGCCACAACGCTTCACTTCCTGATTCCCTCACCAAGGATGGCGGCGAGGGCAGCCGAGAGATGAGCGATTGCTCGGCTTCGGCTGCCGTCATCGCGGGCACCCTGGACAGGTAAGTGTCCATTTATTAAAAGTCAGCAGCTGCAGTATTTGTAGCTGCTGGCTTTTAAGAATATTTTTTTCGTGGGACCTCCGCTTTAAACTCAAAATCAAAAATGTATTCTATTGCAGCCTACCAGTTCTTGTATGTGGCTGCATTTGTTTTTTTTTGTTTTTTCAATTATCTTTTTTTTTTTTGTTTTTTCATTTTTACCTGTTGATCCAGCCAGTAATCGTTTTTTTCATCTCCCTTTAACAGACCAGGCCATTCAGAAAAAGTGGCAATTCGAGGATGAATACAAACCATGTATCACTGACAGGGGTGACAATCGTCAGCTATTATTAATTTATGTAAAACCTTTAAAGGATAAGTTCACCTTTTGTAACATGTTGCACCCATTTTCAGGGTGTAACATGCTACGAATGGACCGGCCCCCTATTCACTGATCTGACAGCTAGTGGGGATCTTTTCCCCCGCTAGCTATCACAATTTAAAAAAAATGTGGCCGAGTGGGGCTCCACCCACCCACATTACGCATTTACAGTGTCCTGTGAATGGAAAATGACAAGGTCCGGCAGCTTTTGTGGCTGTTGGCTAGTAGTTTTTAATGAACTACCGCAACGCTGTGGAGCGCCGTGGTAGGTCATACTCTCTTCCTGTCAGATTGTATCTGCTTGCCAGTACGGGATGTATGGGTACACAGATATCCTAGCAGATCTGCTGGGGACCTGCATGGCACCAATGCTTTAAAGGCTAAAAAAAAACAAAAAAAACATTTTACCTGCAAAAAAAAGTGCATACATTTTTTTCTAAAAAGTGAACTTGCAGTGGGGCAAAAAAGTATTTAGTCAGCCACCAATTGTGCAAGTTCTCCCACTTGAAAAGATGAGAGAGGCCTGTAATTGTCATCATAGGTATACCTCAACTATGAGAGACAAAATGTGGAAACAAATCCAGACAATCACATTGTTTGTTTGATTTGGAAAGAATTTATTTGCAAATTATGGTGGAAAATAAGTATTTGGTCACCTACAAACAAGCAAGATTTCTGGCTCTCACAGACCTGTATCTTCTTCTTTAAGAGGCTCCTCTGTCCTCCACTCATTACCTGTATTAATGGCACCTGTTTGAACTTGTTATCAGTATAAAAGACACCTGTCCCCAACCTCAAACAGTCACACTCCAAACTCCACTATGGTGAAGACCAAAGAGCTGTCGAAGGACACCAGAAACAAAATTGTAGACCTGCACCAGGCTGGGAAGACTGAATCTGCAATAGGCAAGCAGCTTGGTGTGAAGAAATCAACTGTGGGAGCAATAATTAGAAAATGGAAGACATACAAGACCACTGATAATCTCCCTCGATCTGGGGCTCCACGCAAGATCTCACCCCGTGGGGTCAAAATGATCACAAGAACGGTGAGCAAAAATCCCAGAACCACACGGGGGGACCTAGTAAATGACCTGCAGAGAGCTGGGACCAACGTAACAAAGGCTACCATCAGTAACACACTACGCCGCCAGGGACTCAGATCCTGCAGTGCCAGACGTGTCCCCCTGCTTAAGCCAGTACATGTCCGGGCCCATCTGAGGTTTGCTAGAGAGCATTTGGATGATCCAGAAGAGGATTGGGAGAATGTCATATGGTCAGATGAAACCAAAGTAGAACTGTTTGGTAGAAACACAACTCGTCGTGTTTGGAGAAGAGCGCATGCTGAGTTGCAACCAAAGAACACCATACCTACTGTGAAGCATGGGGGTGGCAACATCATGCTTTGGGGCTGTTTCTCTGCAAAGGGAATAGGATGACTGATCCGTGTACATGAAAGAATGAATGGGGCCATGTATCGTGAGATTTTGAGTGCAAACCTCCTCCCATCAGCAAGGTCATTGAAGATGAAACGTGGCTGGGTCTTTCAGCATGACAATGATCCCAAACACACCGCCCGGGCAACGAAGGAGTGGCTTTGTAAGAAGCATTTCAAGGTCCTGGAGTGGCCTAGCCAGTCTCCAGATCTTAACCCCATAGAAAACCTTTGGAGGGAGTTGAAAGTCCGTGTTGCCCAGCGACAGCCCCAAAACATCACTGCCCTAGAGGAGATCTGCATGGAGGAATGGGCCAACATACCAGCAACAGTGTGTGACAACCTTGTGAAGACTTACAGAAAACGTTTGACCTCTGTCATTGCCAACAAAGGATATATAACAAAGTATTGAGATGAACTTTTGATATTGACCAAATACTTATTTCTTTATCGTACACCACGGGACACAGAGCTAGTCATTACATAATGGGTTAAGGGTCACCAGCGGTGATTGGACACTGGCACAACCAATGGAAGACAGTTCCCCTCCATATAACCCCTCCCATCAGGGAAGTACCTCAGTTTTTTCGCCAGTGTCGAAAGGTGTTGGACGCGTTAGGAGGTGCTAAAGGAAAGCTCTACCAAAGAGACCCTCTGGGGGTAAAAGAGCTATGCTTTCGGATCCATCCAAGACGCCTACAAATGAGCTGAATCTGGATGGGATCCGGGCCTCATCCATGAGGCGTCGCCTGTAATGTCTCTCTTCGGAGGACTGGGCTCTAAGATCCAGCACTTTCGCTATTTCGCTATAAAGTCCTGGTAAGAGTCTTGTACAAGGCCCAGGGGAGAGGTATCCTTTAAATAGGAACCCATATCCCTGAAGGTTGGCACACATAGCCCACCGTGAAGGGTGAAGTTTGGTATCTGTCTGAAATCTTTCAGCAGAAAAACCTGCGGCGTGGATAAGGTGAGATTAGAAGGTCCATAACTAGGTTGGGACCTTTTTTCAAAAAGTGGATGTCTTCTTTTTTTCCACCACTGGGGGGAGTAAAGAGCTGAATATACTCACCTCACTCTGTTCAGTGTCGGCTTTGGCGAAGTACACTGCTCGTCACCTCCGCTGCTGAGCTTGCTGGGGCACCCCGATCCTCCTTTCGGTGGCCGACCAGACACCTGCAGATGCAGGTAAGTGGGAACAAGGGCTGATGAGAGTCCTCTCTCACTATGGCCACCGCCATAGCGCTAAGGGCCGCGCGCGCGCGAGCGCGCTTTATCGGAGGGGGGGGGGCGAAGGCGTGCGCGGGCACGTGGCGCGCGCAGGCACAGAAACGGCGCCAAATTTAAAAGACTGTCAGTGTGAGAAGCACTGCAGCAGCAAGCAAGCTCGTTAGTTCTCTTATTCCTGGCAGAGAAACACAGCAGCTATACAGGGACGTAAGACTCCATGTGGTTGGATTGGGTACTTCCTAGAAGACATCCATGTTATGCATAGTTATGTGTTAAAAGTTGCATACTTAATGTATTTGCTAAACTAAACACGGTAGTATATGCATTTAGGTACCTTGTATTTTGTCTAAACAGTAAGCCTTCCAGGGGAAGTAATACGGACAAAAAGAGATAAGAAAGCACCACCGCCTGAGAGGAGGCTCTAACTGTGCTGACTCTGTACCTTTCTCTCCTGTGTTGCTAAATGCACCTGTTCAGGATGAGCCATTACCTCTGTCAGGTATGGCGGCTTCCCCAGTGAAGCCTGGGCCTGTATATGTCACTGAGGACACTTTATCAGCTGCCCTAAACAATCTGGAGGAAAAAATTGCTACCTTAATCGCTAAGTCCTCTAAAAAGGGACAATAAGCGAAGCAGGTCTCTTCCAGTATTGGACCTCCCTTCAGAAGTACCTGAGGGAGGAGGATGAGGAGGAGGAGGCTACATCAGCAGAGGATGAGGAGCCAGATTTTAAGGTCACAGGTACAATGCTATAGCAGTGCATTTAAGTTAACCTCTGCGGAGGTAACGGAATTACCTGTCTCCTCCCTAGGGTCATTAAGATCCCTGCAAGGTGCATGCTCCTTCCCGGTTCATCCGTTTCTAGAGGATCTAATATACGCAAACTGGCAACATCCAGATAAGCGTTTCTCACCTCCAAAAAGGTTTAACATTCTTTATCCTATGGGGGAATTTTTTTTTTTAAAGAAATGGAGCCTGCCTGCGGTAGTTGCGGCTATTTCTTGTGTAAATAAAAACCTGACATGTCCGGTGGATAATGTACAATGGTTTAAAAGATCCTTCTGAGAGGAAGTTGAAATCCTCCTTCCTTTTGGCCGGCTCAATTACCCAACCTGCAGTAGCAGCAGTCGGTATGGGTCAGGTCATCAGCCAACAGGTAAAGCAGGGGCTGAAGGAACTGCCTTCAGAGCAGGCTAGAAATTGGGAAAAAATTTGCCTAAAGCCTTATGCTTCACAGTGGATGCCATGAGAGATTCTATCATACAGGCATCACGCCTTACACTCCAGCTGGTACAGATGCGCAGAGTACTTTGGCTTAAGCATTGGTCAGCGGAGACCCCATGCAAAAAGCTGTTGGCAAGTTCCCGTTCCATGGCGAACGCCTATTTGGGGAAGATTTAGAAAAATATATACAGAAGATCAAGTGGTAAAACGACTTTTACCTGAGAGAAAGAAAAACAAGAGATCTTGTTTTAAACGCTCTCTCCCCAGCTCCCGGGAAATCTGACTCCAACCAGTGGCGGCGGCCTGTTTTAGCCGCCCACAAAAGCCAAGGGGCAAGCTCAGAAGAACAAGAAGCCGTGGGGTGCAAGAGCTAATAAGCAAGCCCCCAAAGCCTCTCAGTGAAGGGGCGCCCCCGCTCGGCCGAGTGGGAGGAAGGCTTTGTCAGTTCTGAGCAACTTGGTGGTCAGAAATCCAGGACAATTGGGTAGTATCCACAATATCCTCAGGGTACAAACTGGAATTTCGAGAGATCCCATCTTCTCAATTCCGAGGTTCAAGACTCTCCAAGGATCCACAAAAAAGAGAATCCTTCTTCAAAGGTTTGAATCACTTAATGGCTCAAGGGGTAGTTACAGACGTACCCCAAAAAGAGCGAAGTTCAGGTTTTTACTCAAACCTCTTTGTGATTCCAAAGCCAAATGGAGATGTCAGACCCATCCTGGATCTAAAATCCCTAAATCGGTTCCTGAACGATCGCCATTTTCGAATGGAAACGATCCGATCCGTGGCCGCCACTTTAAAGGGCGGAAAATTCATGGCGCCCATAGATATCAAGGACGCACATTTACACATACCCATCCTCCCCGCTCACCAAAGATTCCTAAGGTTTGCGGTAGAAGATCGCCACTTTCAATTTGTGGCTCTGCCGTTTGGTGTAGCCACCGCGCCCATAGTATTCACAAAGGTGCTAGCTCCTCTGTTAGCAAACCTAAGAACACGGGGCATTGCGGTAACAGCCTATCTGGACGATCTACTAGTAATAGATCAGTCAAAGGACGGATTGGGTCACGCTGTACACACTACAGTAGGATACCTGGAGCATTTAGGATGGATTATAAATTTACAAAAATCCTCTCTCCAGGCCCAAAGAAGGATAGGGTACCTGGGCATGATCATAGATACAGCCCAAAACGGGGTATACCTGCCAGAACCGAAGATACAGTCTCTGAAAGACCTGATCCACAAGGTCAAAGCAAACAAGAGGCCGTCTATTCGCCTTTGCATGAGACTATTGGGAAAGATGGTAGCCTCCTTCGAGGCGGTCCCTTACGCCCAGTTTCATTTGAGACTACTTCAAGGCAATATTTTAGCTTCCTGGAACAGGAAGAGCCAAGCTCTGGATATACCCATGCGCCTGTCCTCACAAGTACGCCACAGCTTCGATTGGTGGCTAGAAGCCAGGAATTTACGGAAGGGAAAGTCCTTCCTCCCAGTGGCCTGGAAGGTGGTATCTAGGGATGCCAGCCTATCGGACTGGGGTGCAGTATTCGAGGAGGCTTCTACCCAGGGAACCTGGGCCAAGACTCAGGGGATCCTGCCCATCAATGTGCTAGAGATCCGGGCGGTATATCTAGCCCTCAAAACCTGGACATACAGGTTACAGGGCTACCCAGTTCGGGTTCAATCCGACAATGCTACTGCAGTAGCTTACATCAATCACCAAGGAGGCACCCGCAGTCGGGCAGCCCAAAGAGAGGTGAACCGGATCCTGGCATGGGCAGAAGAGCATGTACCTTGCCTTTCTGCAATCTTCATTCCAGGGATGGAAAATTGGCAAGCAGACTACCTGAGTCGTCAGCAGCTGCTACCAGGGAGTGGTCTCTTCACCCCGAGATCTTTCAGGCCATATGTCTGAGATGGGGAAACCCAGATGTAGACCTGCTAGCTGCCAGGTTCAACAAGAAATTGGACAACTTTGTGTCCAGAACGAGAGATCCTCTAGCCTACGGGACAGACGCTCTAATAATACAGACGCTCTAATAACTCCATGGAATCAGTTCTCACTGATCTAGGCATTCCCTCCGATCCCTCTTCTACAAAGACTGCTTTGCAGGATCAAGGAGGAGGGAATACCAGTAATCCTAGTGGCCCCAAACTGGCCCAGGAGGCCTTGGTACGCCGAGATTGTAAAAACGGCGATAGGAAGGCCCTGGAAGTTTCCACTCCGACACGACCTGCTGTCACAGGGTCCAGTATTCCACCCTTCCTTACAAAGGCTAAAGTTGACGGCCTGGCTGCTGAGACCCACATTTTTAAAAAGAGAGGGGTCTCTGGTCCGGCTCTTTCTACGCTCATTAATGCTAGAAAGCCAGCCTCCAGACTCATCTATCAGAGAGTCTGGAGAGCATACGTTTCCTGGTGTGAATCCAGATGTTGGAATCCTCAGAAGTATGAAATAAGTAGGATTCTTGCTTTTTGCCAGTTAGGAGTGGATATGAATTTAGCCCTTAGCACCATCAAAGGGCAAATATCGGCTCTATCAGTCTTCTTTCAGAGACCATTGGCATCTCACTCCCTAGTTCGGACATTCATTAAGGGGGTACTGAGGATAAATCCTCCAGTTAGGACTCCCTTGTGTCCATGGGATTTGAATTTGGTATTGTCAGTGTTGCAAAAGCAACCTTTTGAACCTATTCGCCATATTCCTTTAATTATATTAAGTAGGAAGTTGGCCTTTCTGATTGCTATAGCTTCTGCTAGGAGAGTATCAGAGCTAGCAGCTCTTTCTTGTAAAGAGCCTTATCTAATTTGTCACAAGGACAAAATCGTACTACGACCCCATCCGGCTTTTCTACCTAAGGTGGTGTCGGCTTTTCACTTGAATCAAGACATTGTTCTGCCTTCCTTTTTTCCAAACCCGCGGACGGCGGGGGAAAAATTATTACACTCTCTAGATCCAGTGAGAGCGATAAAGATGTATCTGCAAGCAACCGCTCAGATACGTAAAACAGATGTTTTGTTTATATTACCAGAGGGGCCCAAGAAGGGCCAAGCGGTATCAAAATCCACCATTTCCAGGTGGATTAGACAAGTAATTATTCAAGCTTATGGTTTAAAAAACAGGACTCCTCCTTTTCCTGTTAAGGCGCACTCTACCAGGGCGATAGGTGCTTCATGGGCAGTGCACCACCAGGCTTCGATGGCTCAGATCTGTAAAGCTGCAACTTGGTCTTCAGTCCATACATTTTCCAAATTCTATCAAATAGATGTGAAAGGACATGAGGATTCCGCCTTTGGGCGAAGTGTGCTGCAGGCAGCAGTATAGGGCTTCTGGTCCGCAAGCGGCCTGTTTTGATCTGTGTCTCCCCCCCTTCATATGAGCATTGCTCTGGGACGTCCCATTATGTAATGACTAGCTCTGTGTCCCGTGGTGTACGATAAAGAAAATAGGATTTTTATAACAGCTTACCTGTAAAATCCTTTTCTTGGAGTACACCACGGGACACAGAGGTCCCCCCCTTCTTATGGGAACCTTACTGCTTTGCTACAAAACTGAGGTACTTCCCTGATGGGAGGGGTTATATGGAGGGGAACTGTCTTCCATTGGTTGTGCCAGTGTCCAATCACCGCTGGTGACCCTTAACCCATTATGTAATGACTAGCTCTGTGTCCCGTGGTGTACTCCAAGAAAAGGATTTTACAGGTAAGCTGTTATAAAAATCCTATTTTTCCACCATAATTTGCAAATAAATTCTTTCCAAATCAGACAATGTGATTGTCTGGATTTGTTTCCACATTTTGTCTCTCATAGTTGAGGTTTACATATGATGACAATTACAGGCCTCTCTCATCTTTTAAAGTGGGAGAAGTTACACAATTGGTGGCTGACTAAATACTTTTTTGCCCCACTGTATCTTTTACCCCAAATCGAGGAAAAAAAACTTCCGCTGCGTAAAAAGTGTACCTGGAAATCGGCTTTATATTGTTAGTCAAGTCAATCTAAAACTACAAGTGCATTTAACACCCCCCTATCCCAAGATTGATGCTGCAACTGTGATCGTTGATCCTCCATCCAAAGTAGATATACCCTAAACAGGAAGTGTATTACTGGCCAGATAATTGGGTGAAAATGAAGGGGAAAGAACCCTCAAAAAGAAAACGAATGCAGCCACCAAATTTAAGGATTGATAAACAGAACTATATTATATTTTTGTTTTTGGTTTTAATACCACTTTATTTAGAATATGATACATAAAGTGCTCAAGTGTGCTGGTGCTAATTTAGCTCCTGGGCACTTTTTGTGTGTCCTCTTCTAAATAATACATTTTGGTTATTGTGCCATTTTGAGTAATTCCAAGTATACACTATAATTTAACCCTGAGGGAGATCCTTTTACCCCGAAATCTGTTGGCTGTTTTATATTGTTTTGTGAATGCGCACCATTATTAAGATTTTGGACTCTAAGTACTTAGGCTGGCACTTTCAATGGTTTTTCTTACACACAGATTCCAAAAGTTTTTTAGGGTACCCCATATAGATGCCTATATAAACTTTATCCACCTGCTTCAACCATAATCCTTTGAGTTGAATGCAGCACTTCAAATAAGACACAACACAAGCTTCAGAAAGTTCCCTCTCAGGGATGCTGTGAAGAGTTCACTGGAACAGATATATCTCTCACGATTATTTGTAGAATCTCTGTTGTACAATTATTAGTATAGCCCTCTCCATCCCACTTGCCAGCAACTGTGTGGTCTGGGTGTCCTGTGGTTTGATACCTGCATATGCTAGTTTGGTCAAACCTGCAGTTTCTTTTGATTCTTCTTCATAAAGTAGAGACTTGTTGTAGATCTCAACCGATATTATTCAAACTGATCTCTTCTGGTCCCTTTGCAGACATCATAGAGCTAAAAGTGATGTTGGAGGATGCTGAGGACCGGAAGTTCCCTGAGAACGAACTTTATCGGCGGCTCAGAGATGCTGTAAAGGAGGCAGAGACCTGTGCTTCAGTCGCTCAGCTGCTGCTCAACAAAAAACAAAAGCACAAGTAAGGCCATTTATTTTTATTTTTTATGTATAGTGGAGAAGGGTTAGAACCTCTGGCAAAGTCCTTTCTGGAAGAAATGCATTGGAGTGTGGAACGTCAGAGTGAACCTTCTGTGTTTATCATCTCAAACAAAAAAGTTATCCAATGCTGATATCATTGGAATGCATGCGGTCTCTTTGCTTGCTAGAGCACTAAGTGTAATTGACACATTACATTTACCTGTCAAAATTTCCTTTTATATTGGAAATGAACTAGGAACCAGTTTGCAAGTTTATGTATTGAATCAATTAACTATCTGTGGAGTTCTCTTCTTTAGTACATTTAATATCTATCTTCGATTTTCATTCAGGAAAATTATATCCCTTCTTTGCATGATGTGTTCTGATGAATGTATTCCCTCAACGAGGATCAGCTGCCTCATTTGTTCTTGTTTTGTACAGTAAACTGAGTCAGGACTCTGGGAAGGCGCGTACTAAGCTCACTATGGAAGAGCTAAAAGCCTTTGTCCAACAGCTGTTCAGCTTGCCCTGCGTCATCACACAGGCCCGTCAGGTTAAGGTGAGCCTATATACATTTTGATTGTGTTTTTATTTCTAGAATGCCATTGTATTTTATTTTAATAAATACAATGTAAAATGCAAGAAAATATAAAGATTGACAAAGGACAGGAAGTCTTCAGCACTGGCAGTTTAGCACCCAAGCTGTTGTGTAAGTACACACATCCCATGAGGAAATGCCAGGCTGATAGCCACAGGCATGACTCCCAGAAGCAGGGTTTTTTTTTTTTTTTGCTGTTGTTTTTTTTTTTTTGTTTTTTTTTTTACACCTTCTGAATGCAAATGTAAAAAGAAAGGATACCTGGACAATTTTAGCAGATCTTGTATTATAGAGCAATACTGTCTGTTTTAACATGTAGTAGCTTCTATTACCACAATGTTACCACCAAATCATCGTTCTACAATGGAAAGTTGGCAACACTTCAGTGTAGTGTCAGAACTTTATACCAAGCTCCACCTCCACACATTCCTATTGGCCAGTCATTTATATTGACCAGCCTCACTGACCAATAGCAGGAAGGGTAGGTAGGATTTGTCAGCCCTGGTACCAGCTGTAAAAGCAGAATTTTATAGTCTGCAGCCAATATGTTTGTCTTAAAGTAACACTAAACCTAATTTGTTTCATAAAATAAAATTAATGCAATATGTCTAAATATAACTAGAATGTACCTTTATAGCTTTATTTTTCTACATCTCTCAAATACAAGCTTTTTTTATGCTGTTCTCAGACTTCCTATTTTAGGGTGGTTACATTTGTATGTGAAATGTGTAGACATGGAGGTGTGGAAGAGGACTACCAGTGACAACCTGTGAAGCTCTGGTGAACTCCATGCCCAAGAGGGTTAAGGAAGTGCTGCAAAATATTGGTGGCCACACAAAATATTGACACATTTGGACATTTTCACTTAGGGGTGTACTCAGTTTTGTTGCCAGCGGTTTAGACATTAATGGCTGTGTTGAGTTATTTTGAGGGGACAGCAAATTTACACTGTTTTATACAAGCTGTATACTCACTACTTTACATTGTAGAAAAGTGTCATTTCTTCAGTGTTGTCACATGAGAAGATAATAAAATATTTACAAAAATTTGAGGGGTGTACTCACTTTTGTGAGATACTGTAAATCATTGTATGAAAAGTGCAGAAAAAATTGATTGTAAAATGTGACCAGCACTTGTCTAACTCTGATGATGGTTTTTAACAAACACCTTGTTATCCGTTTGGCAGAATCTGCTGGATGATGTGGAGGAGTTTCACGAGCGTGCACAGGAAGCCATGTTGGATGAAGTTCCAGATTCCAGCAAGCTGCAGGCTCTTATTGATTTGGGCTCCAACCTATATGTAGAACTCCCAGAGTTGCCTCGCTTGAAGCAGGAGCTGCTGCAGGCACGCTGGCTAGATGAAGTCCGTCAGACTCTGTCTGACCCGCACAAAGTCACCTTGGACGTGATGAAAAAGCTTATAGATTCCGGTGTTGGTTTGGCCCCTCATCACGCTGTAGAGAAAGCAATGGGCGAGCTTCAAGAATTGCTGACAGTGTCTGAAAGATGGGAGGAGAAGGCCAAAACTTGTCTGCAGGCCAGGTGAGCACAGACTTTTTCCTCTTGCTGTTCATTAGGGAAAGCGAAACTGCATTGTTTGTCTTTAGAGGAGAACTGACACTTAGAATGTTACTTTCTACATTCTTGACAAGTGCGATGCTTTTGACTGACCTGTTTCTGTTTGAGGGGTTCATTTATAATAGGGAGCGGATGGCAGGATCTACTCTA
The DNA here is from genome assembly GCA_029206835.1 of Rana muscosa. Taxonomy (NCBI): domain Eukaryota; kingdom Metazoa; phylum Chordata; class Amphibia; order Anura; family Ranidae; genus Rana; species Rana muscosa. The sequence continues at coordinate 161,717,259 of CM055118.1, forward strand.
CATTTTGCATAGCTGTGCTACCTCTGCTTTTTAAATGAACCCCTTAGGGTGAAAACACTAGGGCGGGGACAGCGTCGGCGGTAAAACGCGGCTATTTTTAGCGGCGCTTTACCGTCGTTTTTGCGGAGGTATTCGGCCGCTAGCGGGGCGATTTTAACCCCTGCTAGTGGCTGAAAAAGGGTTAAAACCACCCACAAAGCGCCGATGCAGCGACGCTTTGCCGGCGGTTCAGCCGCGCTGCCCATTCATTTCAATGGGCAGGAGCGGTGTATACACTGCTCCAAAGATGCTGCTTGCGGGAATTTTTTAACGTCCTGCCAGCGCATCGCCTCAGTGTGAAAGCGCAAGGGCTTTCACACAGAGACTGCAGGGGAGCCGTTTTTCCGGCGCTTTACAGGCGCTGTTTTTAGCCCAAAAACACCCCAGTGTGAAAGGGGTCTAAGTTTCCATGGGTGGAAGGCACTGCACTTATTATCCCACTTTTACAAAAAAACACAAAAAGCAGCGCTCAATGGAAAAGGCATAAAACTTTATAGTCTTGTGTTAAATAAAATAAAATAACAATGATGTAGCACATGGCAATAAACTCTTAAAAATGCACACAATTGGCAATGGTTGTGGTGTAGTAAAAGGAGAGCAACAATGATACCACTGCGGAGTCAGGGATGAGAGGGGTTAACATCAATCCATAGTGTGGGTCCCCAAAGAGAGACTGTCAAAACTTCAACAAAGTGACCACCAATAAGGACAGTGCGGTGTGATGGCTCTGGTATACCTGCAGTAATGGACGCCCCAGCTGCTCAACAAGGTGTGGAGCGTGGTTTGGGGGTCCCGAATATGGAGATTGCAGGTGTCACTAATAGAGGTGGGCAGGCAAACCGCTCAAAGGTACCGACCTGTGCGGGAACCGATAGATGTAACCGCTCATAGGCAGAGAGCTCTGTGACAGTCGGACAGCAGATGGACGGCTCAGCGGGGAACGCGGAAGGCGACGGACCAACCAATGGGGAGCCGGGCGCGCTCAGATGATGTCAACACTGGCCGAATCAGATAGAAAGGAGTGAACCAGCAAATGAGGATCCAAGCGCACTGGTATGGCGTTAGCGATGGCATTGGTGTAACCAAGGTGATGGGATTGAGTAAGGAAGATGGAGATAGGACTCAAACTGCAGTGGCAAACATATGGCTCAAACAGAGGGCCGTGACTGACATGTTTCGCGTCACTGCGCTTTATCAAAGTCACGGGAACAGCAGAGTTCCCATCAATATAAGCTCAATGGCAATGGGAGGGATAATGGAGGGGGAGGGGCCAGAATACTGACATAGGATCTGATATTAACCCCTCCATGACCAGTATCAGGCACAAACAAACAACTTGCAAATATAAACATAATTAGGAAAAAAAGCAGAACAATTGCAAAACACCCAAGTAACAGAAACAAGACAAATAACAAAACAATGACAATGACAAGAAATGTGCACATATATATATGTGTGTGTGTGTGTGTGTGTGTGTGTGTGTATATGAACGTGCACATATGATGAATAAGGGAAATTAAATGGAATGAATAATGAATTGCAATTACTTGCATAGGAATTAATGGCAATATTTATGCGCTGTAGGGGAAATTGGGAAAACAATATGTAATACAACGTACAGCAGTGTATCAAAGGCCCTCACAGTTGTAGGAAAAGATGGTAATGCCCCTGATGATTAATGTGTGTATGTTAATATATTGTAAATAATTAGTTTACTAAAATAGCATAATACCAAAAATAATACAAAGATTAATACAAAAGTTAAAATTTGATAAAAAATTGATAAGAGTTGATTAAGAATTAAAAGGGAAAAGATGAGCAACCAATTATAAATCTTCAGCTGAAAACGTCCAGTACTGGAATCCAAATCCAATACCACACAGCTTAACCATGGTACTACCTTGTATCCCCCTCGCCCCAAGCATAATAAGTCCACCACTAATAACCACAATAAAAATAATAGAAAAGGGAAAGATAAAAATGGAAAATTTTATTCTAAAAATACTCACGGTTATAATTCCGAGCCAATACCGTCCTTAGAAGTAGTACCAGCTGGGAGTCATATCTCTTATTCCGCAGAGACTAATGTAACATCACAGTTAGTTCCGGTACTGACCACATCCTCTACTTCTTTGGACACCGTATTGACTGATATGAACTTTCCGACAACGGACCCTCAGGTGTCTATAGAGCCCGCTAGAGGGTCCTCTCAACCACCACTCTGTTTTACAATAACCACATCCAATAAATACAGTCCGTTATCTAAAGATCTGGATGTCTACATCAAAGAAGGCGCTCCCCCTAGACATAATGGGGCCCTCTCTAACGTCTGGTAATATCACAGACAATCCCCATGTAAATTATGACAGTTCACAGATTGTCGAGGATTTTTTAGTCCATCCTCCAAAGGGAGTCTCACAACCGAACGAAAAAATAAAACTAGACGAGCTAGAAGAGGAGGAGCACAATCCAAGACTAAACAAAAAGAAGACAGATATCAACTAGCAGATTGCACTATTAAGATCTACAACCTATCCTAACATACCCTTACACCGGTAGAATGCATTCTCCTGAGAAAGAGACTTGGTTTCTCTCCCTCTATAGGACCAAACAAGTTTGGTCTGTTCAAAGATCTGAACAAGTTTGTCCATCTCCTTACACTTAAACGACATTTCGCAAAATGTAAAGTTTTAAATGAAAACCTGGTATTAGGAACCACTAGTAATGGTACTATCCCCCACTCCCAAAGCCATGATGTTGATGATGAAGTCTACGATGCAAATGGTATGTTGCAGATCCTGGAAGCTCTTTGGAAGGAAGGTAACAGAGAGCCAAACCCAATGTCCTTTCTTAGACCCAGATATCATGCACACTGATTTTAAACCCCCGTCTATTTTTAACCCCACTCAATCTAAAGGCCCGCATATAGAGACTTTTTATCAAGCTGTTTACAAAGATTTTGTTTCTCTATGTGACAATTCATCTAAACGGAGTCCTTCTAATCTTGATAGAGCTGAGCGTCAAGCTCTGAAAGAACTTACGGCCAACAAAGATGACATTGTAAAGCAGGCGGATAAACGAGGCAGTCTGGTCATTCAAGATAAATCAGACTACCTTCGGGAAGCCCACCAGCTATTATCCGATAGGTTTCACTATCTGAAGCTCCGTTCTGACCCGCTTCCCTTGTACCAACTGGAACTTACTACCCTGGTGGACACAGCCTAGAGAAAAGTCTTTTTTTTACCCAAAATATGCAGTACCCCTTACTTTTATCACCTCCCAAAGGTACATAAATCATTGGTAGACCCTCCTGGAAGGCCTATGGTTGCCAGCACAAATAGTTTTATTAGTGGACTATCATTATACATAGATTACCTACTACAACCTTTAGTCTGCCAGCTGCCCTCCTATATCAGAGATTCGAGTCACATCATCGATGCTCTACAAAATTATTCTTGGGAAGATGGATATTTATGGGCTTCATTGGACGTTGCTTCTCTATATACGTCTATACTCCATAATGTTGGCCTTTCAGCGGTACAGTATTTCCTCAGTAAAAATGGAGAAATGAATTCATTGCAGTCAGAATTTTTGCTCAGAGGTATAGAGTTCTGTTTGCAACACAATTATTTCTCGTTTTTAGACAATTTTATCTCCAGGAGAAAGGCACTGCGATGGGGGCTAACTTTGCCTTCGTCTATGTGAATCTCACCATGGGGTATTGGGAGGACATGCAAATCTGGAACAACTCCTCTTTCCTTGAATATATTGTCTTTTACGGGCGATATATCGACAATGTCGTGCTCATTTGGAGTGGCAGCCCAGAGATGTTTGCTTCTTTTGTGGATCATTGCAATGGTAATACATTGGGACTGTCTTTTACGCATGTGCTCGATCCTGATAAATTGTTTTTTCTCGACCTGGTCCTTTCTCATGATCAAAAAACGATTACCACCAGTAACCACACCAAACCTACAGGTGGTAATTCCTATTTACATTTTGAAAGTTGCCATCATCCATCTTGGAAAATCAACATCCCTAACGACCAGTTTCATAGATTGCGTAGAAACTGTACAAAAGTTGAAGACTACACTATAAGGCTCTCTCATGCAAAAGAAATTCGAAGAAAAGGTATACCCTAGCGATCTGGCGGAATAAGCTTTTCTTTTGAATACCAATAAACAAACAAAGAAAAAAGACGGACGTAAAGATAATATGGTGAATACAGCTAGATTCATATCAACGTTTAATATTAAATATAGGGCTATTTCCAAAATTATTAACAAGCATTTTAATATCCTGAAATTAGACCAATTCCTAGCACCATTGCTCCCCTCTAAACCTCAAGTAACTTTTAGAAGATCCCGCACCATTCGCAATACCATTGCCCCAAGTAAGTTGGTCAACCCCAATAATAAAAGACCTTTGGATATTCGGGCCTATTTTGATAATAGAACCGGTATCTTTCGGTGTTGTAAAAGAGGGTGCTTGACGTGCCAATCAATCACTAATGGACGTCCAGAAATTGTTACCTCTAAAGGTGTTCGTTTTCAGATAAAACAGTTTCTTACCTGTTCAACTGAATATATTATCTATGTTCTGCGATGCCCATGCAAACTCCTGTATGTTGGGCGCATGATTCGCACCCTCCGCGTGAGGGTGGGCGAGCACCGCAGACTTATCAAAAAAGGCTGTGACAAACATAGCGTCCCACGCCATTTCCTCCAGGCACACAAAAAAGATTTTAGGGTACTGGAGGTCATGGCAATTCAGGCTATACCTAAAGGGACATTAACAGACAATGAAAGGCTTTCTCTCCTGTGCAGGAGAGAAACCTGGATTTACCAGTTCGGTTCGCTCTCGCCTGGGGGTTTGAACGAAGAACTGGATATTTTGAGCATTGTCTGATAATTCAGCTGGCGATTTATATAATTGGTTGCTCATCTTTTCCCTTTTAATTCTTAATCAACTCTTATCAATTTTCTATCAAATTTTAACTTTTGTATTAATCTTTGTATTTTTGGTATTTATTAATTTTTGCAACATCTAACTACTGCTAGGTGTACCTATGGACAATAATATGGCTTTTCTGCTGTTTTTTGGTTTTGTGTACAATGTTGTATGGTTATTATGCTATTTTAGTAAACTAATTATTTACAATATATTAACATACACACATTAATCATCAGGGGCATTACCATCTTTTCCTACAACTGTGAGGGCCTTTGATACACTGCTGTACGTTGTATTACATATTGTTTTCCCAATTTCCCCTACACGCATATATATTGCCATTAATTCCTATGCAAGTAATTGCAATTCATTATTCATTCTATTTAATTACCCTTATTCATCATATGTGCACGTTCACACACACACACACATATATATATATATATATAAATATGTCAAAGTAAATTCACTCAAACATTAGCAGTGCTATAATTAAAGGATCCATAAAACCATATTTGTGGTTAAAGTCCATAAAAAACTGTATTGATCAGCTTAATAAAAGTCTTTTATAAAAAGCAGGTAAATGTGATGCGAATCGTCAGACTGGGAAAAAAATGACACTCCAAATTCATTTAATTCCTTTCACCTCCACCGCCTGTGTTCAAACCCTCTTGAAAATCCACTTACCAGATAAAGGCTGGTCATAGGCATCTATCAGCTCGGCAGTCGGACACAGGTTACTGGGTGATTCCTTCTGTATTAAGCTCATCACGAGCGTTAGATAGAAAAAAAAAATCCACATAGTGTGATATCGTACAACACTATTTTATTTTGGTAAACTCACGATAAAACACTCACATTTCATAGATAGGGCATATCTCATCTCATATAAATATGGTCGGGCGCTCCCATCTAACCTCATCACAGCACCAGCGGTGGTCCCAGGTAGGAGAGGCAGGAGAAGCTGACAAAGGGGATGCTGCGTAGCAACGCCATGACGCGTTTCTGTTAATCACTTTCGTCGGAGGGCTTCTGATATATATGTGCACATTTCTTGTAATTGTCATTGTTTTGTTATTTGTCTTGTTTCTGTTACTTGGGTGTTTTGCAATTGTTCTGCTTTTTTTCCTAATTATGTTTATATTTGCAAGTTATTGTTTGTGCCTGATACTGGTCATGGAGGGGTTAACATCAGATCCTATTTCAGTATTCTGGCCCCTCCCCCTCCCATTGCCATTGTGCTTATATTGATGGGATCTCCGCTGTTCCCGTGACTTTGATAAAGCGCAGTGACGTGAAACATGTCAGTCACGGCCCTCTGTTTTAGCTATATGTTTGCCACTGCAGTTTGAGTTCTATCTCCATCTTCCTTACTCAATCCCATCACCTTGGTTACACCAACGCCATCGCTGACGCCATACCAGTGCGCTTGGATCCCCATTTGCTGGTTAACTCCTTTCCATCTGATTCGGCCAGTGTTGACGTCATCTGAGCGCGCCCGGCTCCCCATTGGTTTGTCCGTCGCCTTCCGCGTTCCCCGCTGAGCCGTCCATCTGCTGTGCGACTATCACGGAGCTCTCTGCCTAGGAGCGGTTACATCCATCGGTTCCCGCACAGGTCGGTACCTTTTGAGCGGTCTGCCTGCCCGCCTCTATTAGTGACACCTGCAATCTCCATATTCGGGACCCCCAAACCACGCTCCACACCTTGTTGAGCAGCTGGGACATCCATTACAGCAGGTATACCAGAGCCATCACACCGCACTGTCCTTATTGGTGGTCACTTTGTTGAAGTTTCGACAGTCTCTCCTTGGGGACCCATACTATGGATTGATGTTAACCCTTCTCATCCCCCGACTCCACAGTGGTATCATTGTTGCTCTTCTTTTACTACACCACAACAATTGCCAATTGTGTGCATTTTTAAGTGTTTATTGCGATGTGCTACATCATTATTTTATTTTATTTAACACAAGACTATAAAGTTTTATGTCTTTTCCATTGAGCGCTGCTTTGTGTGTGTGTGTGTGTGTGTGTGTGTGTGTTTTTTTTTTTTGTGTTTCCTATCCACCATTCCAGTGGTTTGCAGCTTCACTGGTTATTGGCCCTCTTGATCCCTTACAGGTTGGACATTGTCACGCTAAGATTGAAAGTTTGCAGCGCCTACAGGACTTTTTTGTTTGTTTACAAAAAAACTGCCTATGCAGGTAAAGGTAGTTTTGTAGATAAAAAAAATTCACTAATGTCCTTGCTATAGGTGTAGTCCATTTACATACCTTCCAAAGCTTGACTGGAATACTCCCAGGATGTTGCTAATTTAGGCCTAGTCATTACTGCTCATCTCCACCATCACAGGAGTGAACTTTTTTACTGATTCAAACCCCCTTGCATGCGCTCTCTCCCCCCTGATGCAGTAGCACTGAGCTCAGCTTTTGAGAGCTCACTCTTGTGATGGAGTAGGTGAGCAGTAACAACTAGGCCTCACTTAGCAAAGACCCAGCAAGGTCCTGTAAATATTCATTCATGCTTCTGGAGGTATGTATATGGCCTAGACCTATAGCAAGGACATTATTCATCTTTAGTCAAAGCTAAACATTTTTGTTTTTAACTACAGATGTCCCTTATCTGCATAGACAGTTATTTGGTAAAGGCAAATTAACCTTTTAAACTCCATGAATCCTCTGTATAACTCTGTTTTTCCCTCCCCAGGCCACAACACACTGTCTCTAGTCTGGAGAGCATTATTGTTGAGGCCAAGAGCATCCATGCATATCTGCCTAACATGCTGGCATTGAAGGAGGCTCTGCAGAGAGCCAAAGATTGGACTGCCAAAGTAGAGGCCATTCAGGTAAGGACATCCTCTGAATCTCCGTTTGGTATCTGCCATTTTCCATTCTCTTGCACAGCTCACAATGCCTATAGTGAACTGTCCTCTCTTTTCAAGATGTACAAAATGTGTAAAATTGGGTTATTTTGTCTCTGTAGAATGGTAGTCATTATGCCTACCTGGAACAGCTGGAGAGCTTGCTCGGCAAAGCTCGCCCCATCCCAGTGCGTCTCGAAGCTCTCCCACAGTTAGAGTCTCAGGTAGCGGCCGCTCGAGCCTGGCGGGAACGTACAGCCAGGACCTTCCTGAAGAAGAATTCAAGCTACACATTGCTGCAGGTAAGATGGTACTCATTATCTGTGTTATTTGGCATATTTAACCCAGTACATTTTTTCCTTGGATGCCACTCTTTACGTCTACACCAGTTTCTGCTGTCTTCACGACTGGATAACTGTCCCATACCATTAGGATTCAGAGAAGTCTGTTGCTTCCCATTGGGGTAAGCAGCAGCTTCTCTGCAGCAGTTTGACATACCACCCACCTTCTGAATCAGAACTAGATCTCTCCAATCACCATGTAACGTGAGCTATGCATGTTGCATCAATGTCACTCAGCGGGGGAGGGGGTGAGTCAACCAAAATTGAGAGAGGCTGCTGCTTGCACACTGAGAGCAGCTATCAATTTTGTAACCTACTGGCAGGGAACAGACTTGCAAAAAAAAAAGAGCTTAAGGGAGAAGTCCAGCTTGAGGTCTTTAGGCTGGGCTTCTCCTCTGGGTCACAGGAGTACAATACGTTTTGCACTCCTTTGACCCGTTTTCAGCGGAGAGCGGTCTGAAGTCCGCTCCTTGCTGACGTCACTGCCATCAGTCGAGGCAGCGCGTCATCACGAATTCCAAGTCGGGATCCGCCAGCTGCCTTGATTGATGGCAGTCTCAGCAAGCCACTAAGATGGCCGCTCCCCGCCCCTCCACAGCTCAGCGCTCCAATGAGCACGGAGAAGTAGAGCAGAAGAGATGCCGACAGTCAGCATCGCTCTGCTCGGGGAGGAGTGGTGATGTTCGGTGGCTCGGTTCTCGGTGCAGAGATGCCGGGGGACAGATGCAGCATCGCTCTGATGCTGCATCCACCTATGTATGTATAACTAGCAAAAAAAAACAAAAAACCTACTTCTGTTTTAACCAGTTACTCATGGCTACCCCCTCATATATTTTTTTTATTGACTTTTAAGGAAACCTTTAATTGAGCTTTAAAGTATAACTATTGGCAATTTTTTGTTTTTCAATTTGGATACAGTAAGGGAGGGTTATAACTTTTTTTTTTTTTTTTTTGATATCTGTGTCCCAATAGGACACAGATGGCAAAAAAAAATAAAAAATCTGTCGGAAGTTATAACCCTCCCTTACTGTATCCAAATAGGGAGATTTTCTGCCACTTACTGTCAAACAGAAAGTGAGAGGGAATTCCGTGGGGGTCCCCAGGTCACCAGAACTAGTGTCCCCATTGGAACATTTTCCTCTGTATTACTTTTCTGGGACAACCTAAAATTGTGGGCTCTTCTTTTTGTTTTTACTTTCAATGGTAAATAGCTCAATTTAGAGAGGCTGAATCTCCTTAATGGGGCACAGATGGCAATAAAAACAGACAGGTGTTCTAATCTATCTCTACTCTACTCTATCCAAAACTAAAAAAACAAGTTTTGCCTTTAGTTATACTTGAAGGGCAACAAAGGATAGTGTGCTTTATCAGGAAAGGAAAGTTATACCCTCAAATCCATGCTACCTTTATCGGAGGGTAGACGCTAGGTTCCTCTACAGTATCCCCTGCATGAAGAAGAATTAAGTAATTTCTCAGAAATGATATTGTCAAGGTTATTAGAGACGTCTCTGCTGCTGCTAAGGTTTTAAAAAAACAAAACAAAAAAAGACTGCATCAACTCTGGTGTATAAGTGAGACAAAAATATACTTTTTTTTAAAGGCACTTTTAAATGTTCTCTTCAAATAGCGAGACTGGTGGGAGATAATCTTTGGCCATTCCGCATCATAAATAATGGAGTATTGGAGCTATGATGGGTAAAAATCGATGGTGACATACAGAACGAAGCTGCAATCCAACGTACTGCTCTTGAGAGGAGCTCAGTGATGAAAAGTGACATTGAAGTGGCATTTTAATAGTCATGTCTTTCCACCTGACGACAGGAAGAACCCTACCTGATTTTAGGTCACTCTCCTTTCCATGTTATTTTGTGTTATCGCCACAACTGTCCTTCATAACTGTTAAAGTTGTGATGGCAGAACTTTGATGACCTCCCTGTGTTTCCCATACACACAGGTGTTGAGCCCTCGCAGCGATATTGGTGTTTACGGAAGCGGCCGGGGTAAACGGAGGAGAGTAAAAGAGCTCTTGGAGGAGAAGGATTTGGATTTGGACTCTATGAGTGAACTCGAGGATCCTCTGGATGAGCACCGGGACACAGCCTCTGTAGTAAGGAAATATGTCAGACTTTCAGTTCTACGTGTTTTAAAGAGTTATTTTAAGGCTTATATATAAGAATATGGTATTGCTTGTCTCCACATTAGGTCCAAGAATGGGGTATGGTTGTGGGTTAAAATAATAAGAGTATATTAAAGTGAACCAGACCTGGACTAGACCATTTCTAAGCTAAACTGACATGCCATACCTTGCAGTGTCTGAGCCTTTGTGATAGTCTACAAACAATTGCTTTGGTCTCGTGGATCTTTCTTAGATCTTTGGCCCAAGCCTTGACTTCTGCCCAATCATAAAAAGCCCTACCCCTTCCTAGTGCTAAGGATATTTCCTGTCATTCAGTTATCAAATGCCTTAGCCTATTAACCCTCTACTTGCAAGCAGTGGTAAATGTAATACCAGGACACCCTCAATGCCTGCACTCAGGCTCTGTTAAAACAGGTCTGTGAGCATATTAAAGGTTTGGGATAAATTCAGTAACTGTGAGCTTGTTCTTAAACCATGCCCTACACCATGCAATGACATGAACATGATGCAGGAACTGAAAAGACAGAAGCCCATTTACAACAAAACCTCAAGCTAGCAGAAAGGAAATACCCAGTAATTCAGAGTGTGGAGGAGCAAATTGATCACTTCATATGACAGTGTTGTGCTAGCAGTGCTGTCACACTGGGACTCCATACTCCTGTGTAAGCAAGGGCTAGCCACTTGTAGCTCTTACATAGGACTTTCCTTCACTTACAGTAGCCAAATGGAGGTACAGGAAAAAAAAAAAAAAAAAAAATTGTTTATAAATAGAAGAGTTAAAGTGATTGTAAAGGCAGAAGGTTTTTTATCTTAATGCATTTTATGCTATGCTGCTTATTTCAATGTCCAGTAACAGACCAGGGCTGGGGGGGGAGAGGGGCTCGACTGTAAGTGTTAATAAGTTGAAGTAGAGAAAAAAAAGGCCTCCAGCCATGCCTGATGGGCCTATGATTTGTGGCAAAGCTGTGTAAATCTCCAGACTGGATAGACAGAATTACAAATATTTTAGAAGGTAATGTATGTATTTCATATGTGTATTTAGCTGTTTGCCTGGAATTCAACTTGACCAGTATTTGTGGGTTGAACCAGGTTAAATTTGATTGTAATATTCTCCTCTTGTGTGCAGGTTGCTGTATTTAAAGAAATGGAGCGCAAAGAGGTGGACGCCATGCGTTCTATACGGGCTGCCAACCTGGCGAAGATGGCCATGGTGGACCGCATTGAGGAGGTGCGGTTTTGTGTTTGCCGCAAAGCTGCCAGCGGTTTCATGCTGCAATGTGAACTGTGCAAGGACTGGTTTCATGGCACATGCGTCCCTCTGCCCAAGACCAGCTCCCAAAAAAAGGGCAACAGCTGGCAATCGAAAGACGTTAAGTTTCTCTGTACGCAGTGTATGAGGTCCCGGCGGCCACGATTGGAGACAATCCTCTCGCTGCTGGTGTCATTGCAGAAGCTGCCAGTACGGCTGCCAGAGGGGGAGGCGTTGCAGTGCCTAACAGAGCGAGCAATGAGCTGGCAGGACCGAGCGCGGCAATCATTGGCTACTGAGGAGCTGTCATGTGCACTGGCCAAGTTGTCTGTGCTGAGTCAGCGCATGGTAGAACAGGCAGCGAGGGAAAAGACAGAGAAAATTATCAGCGCAGAACTCCAGAAAGCTGCAGCAAACCCTGACCTACAGGTGAGTGCCTGAGAACATGATAGCGCTGATAATTCTGTTAACACTAGCTAGTATCCATTAACAGTGGTTGTATTCATTAATCTTATTGTTTCCTCTTATTTTATTTTATTTTTCGTACATCACGGGACACAGAGCGACTTAGTCATTACTAATGGGTTATATAGATTACCTTCAGGTGTTGGCACTGGCCAATTCCAAACCGGAAGTACCCTCCCCTATATAAGCCCCTCCCATCCGGGAGCACCTCAGTTTTTTGCCAGTGTCTAAGGTGTTGGCCAAAGAGTAACATGTGTTTTCACTGGGCTTGCGTACAGGTTCTTTTGGGCCTTAGTAAGCTGTTCCGGATCCCACCAAAAAAGCTTCATAGCTAAACGGTCGGTACCCGGGCCTTGCAGCAGAAGAGCAAGGTTTTGCCTGTAATGCTTCTCTTAGGAGGGCTGGACCCTGGGATCCAGAGCTCTGGTCATACCCACGACCAAGATGTTGTCTGTGCAGGGTGCTATACAGGTCCAGGGGAGTGGAATCCTTGGGAACCCGGTCCCTGAAGGTTTAATTACAATGCCTGCCGTGATAGGTGAAGTTTGGACTTCTGTGGACCAAACAAAGTCCTGCGGCGGGGATCAGGTAAGTGGGGGCCCCCAGGAACTTGGTTCTTTTGGGGGACCCCCAAGCCTAATTTGTCTTTCTGTCTGTTACCTAACGGTATTCCCGCTAAATATCTGTGATTGCCTGTAACTACTGAAAATGTAAAATTTTAATAGTAGTCAAGAAAAAAAAAAAAAAAAGGGACTGCGGTACCTGTGTTAAACCACTAGAGGCCGCTGTAGTCCATTTTTCTTGTCATGTGGATCTTTGGTTTTCTCAAGTCAAAAGATCCAGGCAGCTGGTAAGTTTCTCTGTGGGAATCCACTTCCTCTGCCCTGTTGCTGCGCTCATCCACCGCACAGGCCCTCCGGCAAAAAGGGCCCTGGCTCCTAGTCCCCTGTTTGATTTCGAAAAGGGCGCCAATGGCGCACGGGCGCGTGCACGCGCCTCCTATGAAAAAAAGGGGCGGGGCGGGTGGATGACGCTCGATGCGCGCCGCGGCGCTTCTGCGCATGTGCGGGCGTCCCAGCATGGTTAAAAGACACAGTACAAGTGTCAGCTGGATGCAAACAGAGCTAGCAACAAACAGTGGCACACAGAGGCGGTTGATGCAGGCATCCCCATAGAAAGGCACTTTAGTGGACACCAGCTAGTATATAGCAGCAACTTTGTTAGACTATTACCAGCAAAATTGGTGTATGACGACGGGAATACCTCAGCTTTGTGCTTAAAGGATATGTCGTCCAGACGCTCCGGAAATAGATCTTCCAGGAAGCCAAAGGGGTCTCCATCGGGCTCTGAGGATATTGGGCATGCTTGTACTGCACCAATCTCCCCTGAGAATTCAGAGGTCAGTAGCCGTAGGAACCCCGCAGGAATGCCTGGTGCTGCGGCTGTCCCCAGTCCACCTGCTCCTGTGTATATAACAGAGGAGGTTTTATCCTCAACTCTGGGAGGATTGGAAGAGAGATTAACAGCATTGATCGCTGCTTCCCTGTCACAGGAAAAGCGCGTTCGATCTCCGTCTCCTCCTTCAGAGTGCCTGTTAGTGGAGGAACAGCCCCACACAGAGATCGACCTACCTGAAGGGGATCAGGATGAGGTTGATTCAGTTATGGAGGAATCAACAGTGGAAGAACCTTTCTCAGCATCTCAGGCTGAAAGATTATGGGTTCAGTCTCTGACTAATATGGTCCGATCAGCATTTAAAATGCCTCTGGCGGAACCACCATCCACTACGGTTTCCTCGCTGGGGTCGCTAAAAGCTCCCCAGGCTGTCTGTTCCTTCCCAATCCACCCTTTATTAGAAGGGCTTATTTACCAGGATTGGGAGCATCCTGATAAAACATTTGCTCCCCCCAAGAGATTTCCGGTGATCTATCCCATGGAGGATAAGTTCATAAAAAAATGGAGGGTCCCTACAGTGGACGCAGCCATCTCTTCTGTTAACAAATCACTGACATGTCCAGTAGATAATGTTCCAATGTTCAAAGACCCAATAGATAAAAAATTGGAGTCTTTACTAAAATCTGCTTTCTCTACAGCAAGCATGGTGACACAACCTGCGGTAGCAGCGATTGGAGTCTGCCAAGCAGTGAAAGATCAGTTGAAACAGGTCTTAAGGGACTTACCAGATCAGCAGGCTCTTGCCCTAGCTGACCTGCCTAGAGCCTTGTGTTTTGCGGTGGACGTCATAAAGGATACAATCCAACAGGCCTCCTGCTTTACGCTGTCTATAGTACATATGCGTAGGCTTCTGTGGCTCAAAAACTGGTCTGCTGAAGCTCCCTGTAAAAAACTGCTGGTTAGCTTCCCATTTCATGGAGAACGCTTATTTGGAGAAGATCTGGACAAATATATCCAGAAAATTTCTGCCGGTAAAAGTTCACTCTTACCGGTTAAGAACAAGGGTAGAAGTCCTTCTTTTAAGAGGCCTACTTCTCCAGTCCCGGGCACATCGGCTGTGAAGCAGTTCCGACGGCCTCCGCGGTCAAATTCAGGGGGCAGAAATCAGGGACAATCACAGGGTAACAAGAAGCCCTGGATCAAGAGAGGTACAAAACCTCCCCCCAAGGCATGAAGCGTTGCCCCCACTCAATCGGGTGGGGGGAAGACTTCAGTTGTTCACAGAGACCTGGCGGGACACCATCAGAGACAGATGGGTGCTCTCCGCAGTAAGTCTGGGATACAAGCTGGAGTTAAAAGGCACTCCTCCTGCCCAATTTATGAGGTCAAACGTGCCAAGAGATCCCCAAAAGAGAGGATCCCTCCTTCTGGCACTAGAACAACTATTGCTCCAAGGTGTAATCATGAAGGTTCCCCTGGAAGAAAGCGGATTCGGGTTTTACTCGAACCTTTTCACAGTCCCCAAACCAAATGGGGACGTGAGGCCCATATTAAATCTAAAAGGGCTAAACAAGTTCCTAAATATCAGGACTTTTCGGATGGAGTCGATCCGATCGGTGGCCACCGCCCTACAAGGGCAGGAATGGTTAGCCTCGATCGACATAAAGGATGCTTATCTGCATATTCCCATCTTTCCGGCCCACAGCACCACGAGTGTTCACAAAAATTCTGGCCCCATTATTGGCCGATCTAAGAACACAGGGTGTAACGATAATGGCATATCTAGATGACCTGCTACTAATAGACCACTCAGTGGAAAAGCTGGAAGTAGCTATTCACAAGACAATCAAGTATCTGGAATATCACGGTTGGATTATCAACCGGGACAAGTCAGCTCTAAGACCAGTCAAAAGTCTGGAATACTTAGGGCTAAGGCTGGATTCAAATCAGAGAAAGATTTTCTTACCTCCAGAGAAGGTGTCGTCTTTAAAAGATTTGACCCACTTAGTGGGTACAAAAAGAAAACCATCCATACGCCTCTGCATGAGGCTGCTGGGAAAAATGGTGGCTTCATTCGAAGCGGTACCCTACGGTCAATTCCATTCAAGGAATTTGCAAAGGGCCATACTGTCAGCCTGGAACAAAAAAGTTCAGGCTTTAGACTTACCAATGTCCCTGTCCCCTTCCGTTCGCAAGAGCCTCCATTGGTGGTTGGTGCCCCAGAATCTGGAAAAAGGGAAACCCTTCAATCCGGTTTCTTGGAAGGTAGTCACTACAGATGCCAGCCTCATAGGCTGGGGGGCAGTACTGGAGCAATGGTCTCTCCAGGGCAAGTGGTCAGAAGCAGAAAAGGCCCTGCCCATCAATCTCTTAGAGATACGAGCAGCCCGGTATGCCCTAGTAGCATGGACATCCAAACTCCAAGGGTCCCCTGTCAGAATTCAATCAGACAATGCCACAGCAGTGGCATATATCAATCACCAGGGTGGCACCAGGAGTCGTGCAGCCCAGAGGGAAGCAAATTGCATCCTGGAGTGGGCAGAAAAATATGTCCCAGCCATATCCGCGGTTTTCATCCCAGGAGTGGAGAATTGGAGAGCGGACTTTTTAAGTCGCCAACAATTATGCCCGGGGGAATGGTCTCTTCACCCCGAGGTTTTCCAGGCAATATGCCAGCGGTGGGGAACACCGGATGTAGATCTGCTAGCATCCAGATTCAACGCAAAGGTGGACAGATTTGTGTCTCGCACAAGGGATCCTCTAGCTTGCGGCTCGGATGCCCTAGTGTTCCCTTGGGATCAGTTCAAGCTGATATATGCATTCCCACCGCCACAATTGTTACCGCGATTACTCCGCAGAATCAGGGTAGAAAAGAAACCAGTGATTCTGGTAGCTCCAGCGTGGCCCCGAAGGGCATGGTACGCGGAGATTGTAAAAATGTCAGTGAAGAGTCCTTGGACCCTCCCACATCGTCCGGACCTGCTGTCGCAGGGACCGATATACCACCCTTCCTTACCAGCCCTAGGTTTGACGGCCTGGCTATTGAAGCCCACATTCTGAAAAAGAGAGGGCTCTCTAATTCTGTGGTATCTACCATGATCAATGCCAGGAAGCCGGTATCCAGGCAGATCTATTATAGGATCTGGAAAGCGTACATTACGTGGTGTGAGGCCAAGAAATGGCATCCACGTAAGTACGTGATAGGGAGGATTTTGGACTTCCTACAGTGGGCTGTAGATAGGAAGCTGGCCTTGAGTACTATCAAGGGTCAGATTTCGGCCTTGTCAATATTTTTTCAAAGGCCCTTGGCTTCGCATTCACTAGTCAAAGCTTTCATACAAGGAGTGATGCGTATCAGCCCTCCGGTTAGTATTCCCATATGTCCTTGGTACTTAAACCTGGTTCTGTCAGTTCTACAGAAACAACCGTTTGAACCATTGCAACACATTTCCTTGGTTCTTCTCACCAGGAAATTGATTTTCTTAGTAGCCGTTTGTTCGGCTAAAAGAGTATCGGAATTAGCCGCCTTGTCCTGTAAGGAGCCATATCTGGTTGTCCATAAGGACAGAGTAGTATTACGTCCTCATCCAGCCTTTCTTCCCAAGGTGGTATCGAGGTTTCATTTGAACCAAGATGTGGTTCTTCCTTCTTTTTTCCCCAAACCTAGCTCAGTAGAGGAAAAGTTATTACATTCTTTGGATGTAGTAAGAGCAGTTAAAGCTTATCTAAAAGCCACTGCTCAGATTCGCAGAACGGATACTTTGTTTATTCTGCCGGAAGGCCCTAAAAAGGGTCAGGCAGCATCAAAATCCACTTTAGCCAAGTGGATTCGACAGGTCATAATACAAGCCTATGGCTTGAGAAAGAGACCGCCTCCGTTCAAAGTTAGGGCGCACTCCACAAGAGCAGTTGGAACTTCATGGGCAGTGCATCACCAGGCCTCCCTGGCTCAAGTGTGTAAGGCCGCAACATGGTCTTCGGTACACACGTTTACTAGATTCTACCAGGTAGACGTTAGAAGTCAGGAGGATGTCGCCTTTGGGCGCAGTGTGTTGCAGGCCGCAAAAGATCCTCATGCCTGATGGCGCCCAGCTTATGTATCCCTCCCCTCATTTGGCATTGCTTTGGGACGTCCCATTAGTAATGACTAAGTCGCTCTGTGTCCCGTGATGTACGAAAAAGAAAAAGGGATTTTTATAACAGCTTACCTGTAAAATCCTTTTCTTGGAGTACATCACGGGACACAGAGCTCCCACCCCTCTTTTTGGGACACTTATTGCTTGGCTACAAAACTGAGGTGCTCCCGGATGGGAGGGGCTTATATAGGGGAGGGTACTTCCGGTTTGGAATTGGCCAGTGCCAACACCTGAAGGTAATCTATATAACCCATTAGTAATGACTAAGTCGCTCTGTGTCCCGTGATGTACTCCAAGAAAAGGATTTTACAGGTAAGCTGTTATAAAAATCCCTTTTTTTTCACTTACATACTGTGGTTCACTGGTGATTTGTTTTTAAGGTGCAATTAAAGGATAACTGCCCCTGCTTTTGTTATTTCTGCTATGCTTCTCCTTTAGATCACAGAAGTGCAGTTCGTTCTGCACTCCTGTGACCTGTTTTAAGCCGACAGCGGGCTACATTTCGCTTTTGGCTGACATTAGTCAGCCTGTTCAGACTCTGGATAGATCTCGACTTTACAGTCGGTATCCACCCAAATATCTGCACCGACAGCTAGCTCAGCCTTTCAGCGAGCCGCTGGGAGACTGAGCCAGCTGCTCAGCCCCCTCCACAGCCCAGTGCACCAATGAGCGCTGAAGGGGCAGAGCAGAGCGCTGATGACTGACAGTCACTGGCACTCTGCAGAATGAGGACCGAGAGCTGAGCGATGAGTGGTGTTTGGTCGTTTAGTACTCGGTCTTAGAGGCGGCGGAGGTCAGCTGCAGCTGGGATCAGTGCTGCAGCCGTCTACCGTAGGTAAGCGTGAATGTTTATTTTATTTTTTTTAAAAGCCATACTTCTCTTTTTTTAAGTGTATTTCCACTTTTGCAGCCAAATTGGCATCCTTTATTTGTTACATATCCCCATTCACATAGCTGAAAAATAAATATTAAATTGCATCTTTTTAAATGCTGTTTTCGGGACTCTCGCGCAAGAAAAAAAGTTTAGTTCTCATTATTTTGGAAGGGGCTGGGCAGCTGTGCTTGCTATAGTTCACCCTTTCTGTATTGTGCATGCAGATCTTCATTATCAGTTGAAACCTGTCTGTCCTAACAAAGGGTTAAAGATGTAGAAGCTTTGCTTCTTGCATTGTATTGCAATGAGGACAGACTTGGGACAGGCTTACTTTAACCACTTGCCGACCAGCTCATGTACATATACGTCGACACTTTAAAGATGGATGTCTCAGTAACGGCAGCAGCTGCTGCCACAACCGAGATATCCATCTTTTCTGTGAGCGGTCCTGTAAACGAACAAATTTTACTTTAAACGTAGAAATACGCTTTAAGACAAAGTACACCTATCCTTTTTGTACCATTTTCCCTGACCTAATCTAACCCATCCTCCTCCTCCTCCCTCCTCCCTCCTCCCTCCTCCCTCCTCCCTCCTCCCTCCTCCCTCCTCCCTCCTCCTCCCTCCTCCTCCTCCTCCTTCCTCCTCCTCCTCCTCCTCCTCCTCCTCCTCCTCCTCCTCCTCCTCCTCCTCCTCCTCTTCTTCCTCTTCTTCCTCTTCCTCCTCTTCCTCCTTCTCTTTCTCTTTCTCTTCTTCCTCTTCTTCCTCTTCTCTTCTCTTCTCTTCTCTTCTCTTCTCTTCTCTTCCTCTTCTCTTCTCTTCTCTTCTCTTCTCCTCCTCTTCTCTTCTCCTCCTCTTCTCTTCTCCTCCTCTTCTCTTCTCCTCCTCTTCTCTTCACAATTACCTTGTTTAGTACATCTCTGGAATACATGCACATTTCCTCATGTTATATTCCTGTAAGTACGGAAAATTAACTGTTGAGATGCCAGAAGTATAATCTGCACCTAGCATGTGTTGTCAGCCCTGCCTACTTCATTTCTGGTGTATTACAAAGAATGAAGACTTTTTCTCAGCTACTGGAACCAGCTATTGGTGCATTTTCTGTTTGCCAAACTGGAGCTAGTTAGACTAGGGCAATGAACAACCAACAGGATCCCGTCATCTAGGACTTAACTTCAGCGAAGCACTTACACACATTACCCTCCGCTTTTCTGTTTTGTGTTGATACCCTAAAACAAGTCATGACACAAATCTGCAGAATGGCTCTGATGACTGTCCATATGTGCAGTATCTTGTAGCTAAAAGCCTAGACAGCTGAACCCCTGCTGATTTTGTTTGCCCACTGACAAATAAATGATCATCCTACCCCTATCCGAAAACTTTTTTTGAACATGCGAGTCAGCATGCCTGGGGACCCCTGGCCTCATTTCCGCCATTTATGCATCTTTGAATGGACGACCGTTATCAGTATCCCTATCCTATTTGTCTCAATGGGAGCGGGACCTCCAGTCCCCAATAGATCTGGCGGACTGGAGCAAGGCTTGGAAAACGGTTGAAAAATGTTCCTTTAATACAAATATGCTTGAAGCTGTGTATAAGGTCCTTTTCAGATGGTACTAGGTTCCTGCCCGACTTGCTCTTGCTTACCCGGGAAGAAGTGATGGATGCTTTCGCAACTGTGGACAAAGGGGGGATGTCCTCCATACCTGGTGGTCCTGTCCTAGACTGGTGGTGTTTTGCTCCCGGGTCTTCGGCCTGCTCCATCTAACAATCCGCAGAGACGCTAAATTGGCCCTTTTGCATTGCCCAATACCTGGCTTATATGCACCCCAGCAGAAGCTGGCCACTTACCTTTTTATCTCTGCCAAAACGGACCATAGCACAAGCCTGGAAGATCCCATGCATTGCCTTTTCAAGGGGTGAAGTCGCTTTTGACGGCTCTAATGCTCCATGAGCAGATGTCCAGTATTGTGAATGATTCCCATTCCAAATTTCATAAGATCTGGTAATCATGGATCTCATATGAATTTCCCTCTCTTGACCTGGCTTGTTCGGGCCTTATCTGACTGTCCCTGGCAAAACTTCTGAGTCTGAGTTTTCTTCCTTTCTTTTAACCCTTTCTCTGGATCTTATTTCTCCTTTTTTCTGCACCTCCTCCTGCTTGTTTATACAAACACTGGACTCTGGGGTTGATGGCAGAAGTTGTGCCACGACGAGGACGACTAGATAGGCCGTTAACAATGGCATTTTATTTCTTTAGCACTCATTATTCTTCGATACAATCTTTATAGTATAGAATTTTTTTCCGATGGTTGTAATGTTTGTAATTTTTGTATGGAATCTTCTATATTACAGTACTTGACCAATCTTTAGCCCCTGTGTGGGTGATTTATATGCTTGCACTGGATCGTTTACAATGAATGATAAAAACCAATAAATACATTGAAACAGAAAAATTTACCAAAGATGTAACAGGAGGAGAGGTGCTTTTTCCACGGAGGAAAGTTTAAAAATCCCCCTCCTCGGGGACTTCTATCTATCTCCCTCAAAATGAAGAACATCTCAAAGCTCTACACACAGTTCAAATTCTAAGCCAAAATTCAGCACTTTCTTTCGGCGCAAGAATTGGAACTCAACATTCACCAAGTCTACCCCAAAGCCTTCTTTCCAATTAAGGGGACCTGTCACTCCTAAGCGTGGGGGATGTCTGTTACAGTTTGCTGCTCTCTGGTCAGACGTCCCACACCTGTGTGCTTATTCGGTAATTTCAAAGGGGTACATATAGAGTTTCCTACTCTACCCCCTAACTGTTTAATTCTCTCAAACCAACCAAAATTTGCTTAAGGATAGTCAGATTTGCAGAACTATCTCTTGTTGTAGGAAATGGTTGCTCAAGTATCCTTGTTAAAAGGATTCCATTCAAACCTGTGTAATGTACCGAAACCCAATGGGGGTATTTATTATCACTCGCATGTAAATCCCCTAAAGGAGTATCTTCAAGTTCCAAAATTTTGTATGTAATCCACAAGGAGTTTTAACCTGTCTGAGACCAGGGGAATACCTAGCATCTGTAGACATCCAAGATGCCTTTCTGTAAATTCCCATTTATTCACTCCATTAGCACTTTCTACGCTTTGCAGTAGGGGACAATTACTTTCAGTTTTGTCACAATGCCTTTTGTACTATCCTCTGCTCCTAGAGTATTCACACAGGTATTTTCAGCTTGTCTTGCCCTTCTGAGAACTCAGGGCATCTAGGTGACAGGTTATCTATACAACCCTCTCTTGAAGAACTCCTCTCCCTTCCAGATATCTGCAGACTTCCACAGGACCATTCAGATACTTTTGGCTTTCAGCTGGGTAATCTGTTTCCAAAAGTTTCCTCCTAACCCTCTCTTCCCCTGAAATACTTGGGCCTAATTCAAGACACAGCCCAAGCAAAAGTCTTCCTTCCAGAAAACAGCCCCGCTTGAGAATTGAGATCGAAGAGATGCCCCCTGTGAGATTCTCTGCGAGTGTTCTTCATGGTGGCCCCCTTCAAAGCTGTTTTAATTTGCTTCATTTTATTTGAGACCTCTGCCAACACAACATCTTGTTGGCATAAAACAATTTCTCTCAATCTGCCCATGCTCCTATCCAGCTTAGATTTCCAGGTCATTGCACTCCAAAAGACAGGGCTCCTTCTGCACATTTATGTGATCACTCCACCA
Source organism: Rana muscosa (assembly GCA_029206835.1). Lineage (NCBI taxonomy): Eukaryota > Metazoa > Chordata > Amphibia > Anura > Ranidae > Rana > Rana muscosa. Next base: position 161,739,416 of record CM055118.1, read on the forward strand.
GATCGTTGAGTCTCCTGGGCATTTTGACATCAAACCTCCGTTACCAAGCTTTGTAAGGCAGCACCCTGGTCTTTTGATATGTTTTCCAATAAATTTTTACTTATCTGTAAATTCCATGTACAGTACAAGAGAAAGGCCACTCTCTTCTAATACTGTTGCTTTGTATTGCTTGCTACTAAACTGAGGAATTATGGAGTGAGATAGAGTTACAGGGGAATTCCATGGGGGCAAATCCTTCAAAGATTGTCCAATCACGTGAAAGCACCAGCCTATAACCCAAAGTCTTTGAATATTAAACCTATGTCCTGTAATTTACTTTAAAATATGGAATTTACAGGTAAGTCAAAATTCTTTATTACACAGATGTTGCAACTGAACTGGAAAGTCCACTTTAAATTTAAAACTTTTTGCTTTTGCACTTGAAAGAAGAAGATGGCTACTAGTGTTTTGGTAAAATCAGAAGTCCGTTTTGAACCCATTACCATATGTATACCAGACACAACCACTTTTCTGTGTCCCGTTTGAGAAGTTCAGAATAAATATATATGTATATATATATATATAAATTATAGTTGTGCTCATAAGTTTGCATACCCTGGCAGAATTTATGATTTCTTGCCCAATTTTCAGAGAAAATGAACGATAACACAAAAACATTTCTTTCACTCATGGTTAGTGTTTGGCTGAAACCATTTCTTGTCGATCAACTGTGTTTTCTCTTTTTAAATCATAATTGCAACAGAAACTACTCAAATGACCCTGATCAAAAGTTTACATACCCTGGTGATTTTGGCCTGATAATATGCACACAAGTTGACACAAAGGGGGTTTGAATGGCTATTAACCACTTAAGCCCCAGACCATTTTGCTGGTCAAAGACTGGGCCACTTTTTGCAATTCGGCACTGCGTCGCTTTAACTGACAATTGCGCAGTCGTGCGACGTGGCTCCCAAACAAAATTGACGTCCTTTTTTTCCCACAAATAGAGCTTTCTTTTGGTGGTATTTGATCACCTCTCCGGTTTTTATTTTTTGCGCTATAAACAAAAATAGAGCAACAATTTTGAAAAAAATTCAATATTTTTCACTCTTTGCTATAATAAATAGTCCCAAAAATATATTTTAAAAAAACATTTTATTTCCTCAGTTTAGGCCGATACGTATTCTTCTACATATTTTTGGTAAAAAAAATAGCAATAAGCGTTTATTGATCGGTTTGCGCAAAAGTTATAGCGTCTACAAAATAGGGCATACTTTTATGCCGTTTTTATTAATATTTTTTTTTTTTTTACTAGTAATGGCGGCGATCATCGATTTTTATCGTGACTGCAACATTATGGTGGACACATCGGACACTTTTGACACATTTTTGGGACTATTGTCATTTTTACAGTGATTAGTGCTATAAAAATGCACTGATTACTGTGAAAATGACACTGGCAGTGAAGGGGTTAGCCACTGGGTGACGCTGTAGGAGTTAAGTGTGCCCTAGGGAGTGATTCTTACTGTAGGGAGGGTGGGCTGTGTGTGACAAGACAGTGATCTCCGCTTCCAATTACAGGAAGCGGGGATCACTGTCATTGTCACTAGACAGAGCGGGGAGATGCTTGTTTACATCAGCATCTCCCGTTCTTCCTCGCCGTGAGACGATCGCGGGTCTCCCCGCGGACATGGAGTCCGCGGGACACGCGGTCGGAGTCACGGAGCTTGCGGCGGGCGCGCGTCCACAATGCTGCTTCTTAAAGAGGACGTATATATACGTCCTTTTGCCTGCCCGTGCCATTCTGCCGACGTATATCTGCGTGCGGCGGTCGGCAAGCGGTTAAAGGTAACCATCCTCACCTGTGATCTGTTTGCTTGTAATTAGTGTGTGTGTGTGTGTGTGTGTGTGTGTGTGTATATGTATGTGTTGTGACAGCAGGAAGGTAAAGTCACCTGGTTGCATCCAGGGGGGTAGGTATATTTCTCCCAGATTCAGGCTTTATGCCGACTTATACAACTAGGGAGAGAGTTGATGAAGCCCAGCTGAGGCTAGTGGGCTCATGGATGATTCATACCTCTAGGGAGAGTGCTGGGCGTCGTGCAGGCAGGGAGTTGATGAGACCAGCTGAAGCTTGTCAGCTCGTTTAAGGCCTCTATAAAAACTCCCAGCTTCATTAGGTGTTTGCTCATGCCTGGAACCAGACCTGTGTGGACTGTCTAGGGAGAGTGAACCCCTGTGCGGTGAGACAAAGCCTGTGTGGCTATTTGTTTGGACATTTACTAAACCAGGGACTTAGGGACTAGGACAGCACCAGGCTGATCCCAGTTGTTAGTTAGGGAAACCTGCATGTTTAGTCAGAGGTCAAGCTGACCAGGATTTATTTTGTTTATGTTTCTTTTTGCTTTGCTGTGTTTTTGTCACTGTAAATAGAGAAATAAACCGCACCTTTTGATCTTGAAAACCACAACCTCCGTCTGCTGGGCCTGTTTTTGTGTGGGGAGCCCATCCAGGGGGTCACACACACCCGCTACCGAGCTAACCCCCTCACAGTTGGTGGAGAACCAGTGGCAGTTTTTTTTTAAGCCAGCATGGAGGAGATACTGAAACAGCTGGCTCTAGCAAATGCCAATCAACAGCAGACAAATGCAGGTTTGCAAAAGAGCTTCGCAGCCCAGCAACAAGCCCAGCAGCAATCTGAGGCCCGCTTCATAGACCTGTTGCAGAAGCAAGAGCAGAGACTACAACAAAAGATGGAAGCAGTAATGCAGCAACGTCCGCAGACCAGTGAGGAAAGCCGTCCCACTAATACTGCGTCCTTTGGGGTGAGTCGTTTATTGACAAAAATGACTGGAGAGGATGATCCAGAGGTATTTTTGACCACATTTGAAAGGACTGCTGAAAGAGAAAAGTGGCCTGAGGAGCAGTGGGCTGGACTGGTGGCTCCTCTGTTAACTGGTGAATCGCAGAAAGCTTACTATGACCTAGAGCCTGACCAAGCAAAAGACTATGTGATGCTAAAAGCTGAAATATTGGCAAGGCTGGGTGTCACCCTGGCTGTCCGGGCTCAGCGTGTGCATAACTGGACTTTCCAGCTTGGAAAACCCCCCAGGTCTCAAATGTATGATCTCATTCACCTGAGCAGGAAGTGGCTACAGCCAGAGACTTTGTCCGCACCGGAGATTGTGGAACGTGTTGTGATGGATCGTTTCTTGAGAGCTCTTCCTACCGCCATTCAAAAGTGGGTAAGCCATGGAGACCCAGAAACGGCCGGTAAACTTGTGGATCGTGTAGAGAGATACTTGGCTGCAGAGAACCTGACGGCCTCTTCCAGAGACTCTCGGACTTTCCACCCTAAGACCAGACCATCCCCAGGGGCGGATAAGATGATTCCAAGGGGTGAGGGTGGAGAGAGTGAGAGGGTGGGAGCTCTGCCCAGGGTTTGGCGAGAACAGCCTGGGAAGTCGGGGGCTCAAGAGGCAGCCAAAAGGATTGTTTGCTACCGCTGCCGGCAAACGGGACATATTGCAGCAAATTGCCCGGTTGTGGAGGAACCCATGCAATGTGACTTTCTGACGGACAGACGTCAGTCGCTGTGTGCGACAGTCGCATGCACTGCCATTCGGGGAACTGAGAAACATTTATGCAAAATGTGTATTAATGGTAGAAATGTTGTGGTATTACTGGATTCAGGTAGCCTTGTGACCCTGATAAAGGCTGAATTAGTTAAAACAGAGGTCTCTGGGAATAGCAAGGTAGCTGTTATTTGTGTGCATGGGGACACCCGAGAGTATCCAGTGACTACAGTGTGTTTCAAGACCCCCAAAGGTACCCTCTCTCATCCAGTGGGGTTAGTATCTCAATTACCGCATGATGCCATTGTGGGAAGGGATTTTCCGAAGTTCTGGGAACTGTGGGATGATCCTGAGCCCCCCACTGGTGCCCCTATGTACCAGGAAGGTGATAGCCAGAACTCCTCTGAGAGTGGTGAGGACTCTCCAGAATTTCCCTTGTCAGTATTGGCAGGCGAGACTCAAGAAACTGGAGAGGAGCCCACCTCCTCAGACGAAAACCTACCGTCTGTGGAGTTTTCTGATCTTGAGGTTCACAGGGAAAATTTTGCCACAGAACAGTTAAAGGACCCCGCCCTAATAAAGGCACGGGAAAACGTAGTGGAAATAGATGGCGAGTTAGTGAACCCAGATAATACCTGCACTTACCCATACTTCAGCGTAGAGAAGGACCTACTGTATCGGGTGGCAAAAAGGGCAGAAGAAACCGTTGAGCAGCTTGTGGTGCCCAAACCTTACAGGAAGTTGGTGTTGGAGTTGGCCCATGGGCACATTCTTGGAGGTCATCTGGGGACAGAGAAAACCCGAGAGAGGGTATTACAGAGATTCTATTGGCCTGGGGTGATGAAGGACATAGAAAATTATTGTTCCTCCTGCCCTGTGTGTCAGAGGTCGGCCCCGATGCCACATTTCCGTAGCCCGCTGGTCCCTCTACCCATCATTGAGGTCCCGTTTGAGAGGATCGCAATGGATTTGGTAGGTCCTATAATCAAGTCCGCTAGGGGGCACCAGTACATATTAGTTATAATGGACTATGCCACCCGTTATCCAGAAGCGATCCCTCTCCGAAATACCTCGGCCAAAACCATAGCCAAAGAGCTATCTCTTGTTTTTAGCCGGGTGGGTATTTGTAAAGAACTGCTTACGGACCAAGGTACACCCTTTATGTCCCGGGTTATGAAAGAGCTGTGTAAATTGTTCAAAGTGACGCAATTGCGTACGTCTGTGTATCACCCCCAAACCGATGGGCTGGTTGAAAGATTCAACAAAACCCTAAAACAAATGTTGAAGAAAGTGGTGGATAGAGATGGAAAGGATTGGGACTGTCTACTTCCTTATTTGATGTTTGCTATTAGGGAGGTGCCCCAATCCTCTACGGGATTCTCCCCCTTTGAGTTACTGTATGGGAGACACCCAAGAGGGCTGTTGGATATTGCCAAGGAAACTTGGGAAAGTGAGAGTTCTCCCCACAGGAGTGTGATTGAGCATGTCGCCCTGATGCAAGATCGAATTGCACAGGTAATGCCCATCGTGAAGGAACATTTGGCCCAAGCGCAGTTGGCACAGCAGAGAGTGTACAACCGTGGAGCCAAGACCCGTACCTTTTCCCCGGGGGATAGGATATTGGTACTTGTCCCTACGGTTGAAAGTAAATTCCTTGCCAAATGGCAAGGCCCCTACGAGATAATGGAAAAAGTGAGCGAAGTGAATTACAAGGTCAGACAACCAGGAAGGCGAAAGCCCGAACAGATCTATCACGTTAATCTGTTGAAAGCCTGGAGGGATAGAGAGTCCCTAGTCGCAGAAACTTGGTCACCAGCTCAAACTGGTTGCGTGATTCCGGAGGTTGGAATAGCAGCCACCTTGTCACAACCCCAACAACAGGAGGTTAAGGAGTTTGTGCTTCGCAACAAGGAGGTGTTCTCTGAGCTGCCGGGACAAACATCTGGGGTAGAGCATGATATTATTACCCCGCCCGGTGAAAGGGTGAAGTTAAAACCCTATCGGATCCCAGAGGCCCGACGGGAGGCAATATGGGAGGAAGTACAGAAAATGCTGAACTTAGGGGTGATAGAGGAGTCCCAAAGTGATTGGTCTAGTCCCATTGTGTTGGTGCCTAAACCGGATGGGAGCTGGCGATTTTGTAACGATTTTCGTCAGTTGAACAAAGTTACAAAATTTGACACCTACCCCATGCCACGTATAGATGAGTTGATCGACCGGCTGGGAACAGCCCGATACATGACGACTCTTGACCTCACAAAAGGGTATTGGCAAATTCCCCTGGCCAAGTCGGCCAAAGAGAAAACCGCATTTGTAACCCCAGACGGGGCGTTCCAATATAAGAGAATGCCGTTCGGGTTACAGAATGCGCCGGCCACATTCCAGCGGAAAATGGACCAGATACTGAGGCCCCATCGGAAGTATGCTGCGGCTTACCTGGATGACGTAATTGTCCATAGCACAGATTGGGCCTCACATCTGCCAAAAGTGCAAGCAGTCCTAGACTCTATCCGGGAAGCGGGGTTTACGGCTAACCCCAAGAAGTGTACCATTGGGCAGGAGGAGGCCAAATATCTTGGGTACACCATTGGCAGGGGAGTAATAAAACCCCAACTCAACAAAGTCGAGGCCATCCAGAGTTGGCCACGTCCCAACAGCAAGAAGCAGGTACGAGCCTTTCTGGGAATCGCGGGTTATTATCGGCGCTTCATTCCCCACTTTGCTTCTAAGGCTGTGCCCCTAACCAACCTGACGAAAGGGAAAGGGTCGGTCATGATTAAATGGACCCCCGAGGCTGAGGCAGCGTTCCAATTCTTGAAACAAGCCTTATGTAGCCAGCCAGTGTTGTACTCACCCGACTTCTCTAAAGACTTTGTCGTACAAAGTGATGCGTCAGATGTGGGGTTAGGAGCAGTATTGTCCCAGGTCTGGAACGGGGAAGAGCACCCAGTCATTTACCTCAGCAGGAAGTTGAAGTCCCATGAGGTAAATTACGCCACGGTTGAAAAGGAGTGTTTAGCGGTGAAGTGGGCTCTAGATTCCCTTCGGTACTATCTGCTAGGTAGGCACTTTGACATGGTTACGGATCACGCTCCGTTAAAGTGGATGGCTCAAAACAAGGAGACAAATAGAAGAGTAAATAGGTGGTTCCTGGCCCTACAGGAATTCAACTTCACAGTAAAGCATCGCCCTGGCGTTCAAATGGGGAATGTGGATGCTTTGTCTCGAGTACATGAATGCCTGATTGCTGGTGTTCCAACCCCAAGGTTAAAACAAGAGGGGGGGTATGTGACAGCAGGAAGGTAAAGTCACCTGGTTGCATCCAGGGGGGTAGGTATATTTCTCCCAGATTCAGGCTTTATGCCGACTTATACAACTAGGGAGAGAGTTGATGAAGCCCAGCTGAGGCTAGTGGGCTCATGGATGATTCATACCTCTAGGGAGAGTGCTGGGCGTCGTGCAGGCAGGGAGTTGATGAGACCAGCTGAAGCTTGTCAGCTCGTTTAAGGCCTCTATAAAAACTCCCAGCTTCATTAGGTGTTTGCTCATGCCTGGAACCAGACCTGTGTGGACTGTCTAGGGAGAGTGAACCCCTGTGCGGTGAGACAAAGCCTGTGTGGCTATTTGTTTGGACATTTACTAAACCAGGGACTTAGGGACTAGGACAGCACCAGGCTGATCCCAGTTGTTAGTTAGGGAAACCTGCATGTTTAGTCAGAGGTCAAGCTGACCAGGATTTATTTTGTTTATGTTTCATTTTGCTTTGCTGTGTTTTTGTCACTGTAAATAGAGAAATAAACCGCACCTTTTGATCTTGAAAACCACAACCTCCGTCTGCTGGGCCTGTTTTTGTGTGGGGAGCCCATCCAGGGGGTCACACACACCCGCTACCGAGCTAACCCCCTCACAGTGTGTGTATATGTATATATATATATATATATATATATATATATATATATATTAGGGCCGTTACTGATTAAAATTTTCGTGTTCGATTAATCGATTTTTATTTTAATCGATTAATCGACTAATTTCGATTAATTATAACGCACATACAGATCCAACTACTTTTAGCTGATCTCCTTGCAGGCCGATTCTCAGTGCAGCTACCAACCACTGGAAAAATGGATAGCAGGATACAAAAAACACACAAAGGCAGCGCTCAATGGGAATAGCATTAAAACTTTTATAGTCTTCAAGTAGGTAACAAAATAAATATTGCACTGGAGATAAAATCAATGTAGCTCCATAAACTGTAAAAATGGTGCGAGTAATACCAAACGGTAGCAAAAGCAGTCATAAAAACATGTAGCTAAGTATGATACCGGTATACAAATGTGTACAACGATACCACTGCTGAATCCAGATGAGGAGGGGTTAACATCAGTCCGTCAGCATGTAGATGTCCCGTGAAGGGAACTCTCACAACTCCCAGTGGATGGCTGTAGAATCCCAGGTTGATAGAGGGAAGTGATAGAGGGAAGTGTAACAGCCCTTGCGTGTGGCAGATAGTAAGGTCCCGTCCGGCATACAGATATGAAGGCACAGCAAAGGAGCCCTTCAGATGGACACGGCAAGCCCCGCCGATGTCTGTGGCGTCACCGGATCTCCAACGGAACTCCCTGAAGACCCGGAATTTTGATCGATCAAAAGAATTTTGATCGATCAAAAAACTTAATCGATTAATCAAGGAATTAATAGTTAATTTCCACAGCCCTAATATATATATATGTAGCGGGGTATTCCCCTTTAAGACAGAGAGACAAGAAGTTTCAGGTGAGAGGTGAGTCGGGAGGAAGTAAAGAGACATTACTGGAAGTGAAAGCAGAGGAGAGAGAGACTACATCTCCCAGTACATCTTGCAGCACCCAGGGTACATTGCTCCGGAACAGAGACTGCTGGGGCAGACTTTATAAAGGGGAGGTGGAGTTTGTTCGCTCTCTTTGGACACCCCTCTCCTAGCAAGAGGATCTCTGTGCTGAACTGCTGTGTGCACAAGGCCTGAAGCCTGGGCCTTGTGCTCCTTTCCAAAGAGCCCCTCTGCCAGCCTAGCAGAACCTTAGAGACATCTTCTCCTCCTTGCTGCAGTACACCAGAAGGATTGAAGACTTGGATGTCGGTGGATTCCTGTTCCTAGATGAATCGATGGAGGAAACGGACTTGGACTTGTCCGGGTGGTGAGAGCTGTTTAAAGACAGATACTTTATCTTTACTATTCGTTGGGATTACAAAGTTGTTCTTCAAGTGCACCACCGAAAGATTGCTAGCGAATATTGTTTCACTGAACTTCCATTTAGATCAGTCAGGCCTGACTGCATAGGTAGACATTGCTGGGTGTTAGTCTACCCCTGAGGGGAAGTAGCTGTAAAAGGGCAGCGCTAGAGTTGCACAGCAATACTTAATTATTCTGATTACTCTGTTTATCTTTATTACTGTTTATTGCAGGGATCTGCAACTTGTTATACTGTTGTTTATTACTTGCCCATTAGCCTCAGTAAAATATCTGGGTCAAGTACATTGGTGTCAGTTTCACTTACTTTAATAGAAGTTTTAAAGTATATCACTGTGTGTGTTTGCCATAGGACTGCGTCACCTAGAGTTGCGGTCACGCGGTCCTATCTCCCCTTACTAGCTGTGCCAGTAGGGGGTTGAGCATATTGCCGGGGGTTGGCGGAGCTGTCTTCAGGGCCCAACTAAATCTGCGGCCTTCTTAGTTGGAGGTATCGCTACACGTAGGGGTTCTCGTCCGGGATCCTGATACAGCAAGCGAACACGCCAAAAGACCGGCATGGACCCACTAGAAGTAGGACAGTGGTACACAATGGCTGGCGCAGATCCGGCCGCGGCGGCAGTTATTGAACTCCCGGGGATCTGGCAAAGAGATGTGATAAAGCAGTTAATGACATCCCTATCACCATGCCAGAAATCATGGGTGATGGATGTGAGACCACATGCTTCGTGTACATACGCATTAATAGAGTGGAAAGACGAAATTCCAGAGCATTTTAAAAGCCAGAGCATACAAGCTATGGATGGGCAGACCTACCATCTGACACATGCGCTGCCACATAAGGGAGATCGGTTCCAAATAAGAAAGTCATCATCTCCACAGATGCCTCCCCCACCATCCCCTAAGGCACAAGAGCAGGAGGATACAGAGAGTCCCAGATCATCACCGGCCACCCTCAGCACAGAACTATGCGCTGTACTGGGAGAGATTGTGGCCCAGTGCAAGAAGAATCCCACAGATTACCCAATGTCGGGGTACAGAAAGCTCCGGATATTCTCAGGGAGAAAACCTGTGCCCTCAGGGGAAGAAGGATTTGAGGAGTGGCTAGATGGCACCACTCAGGCCTTTAGAGGAATGGGAAGTTCCAGAACGCAGCAAGAAACAGCGAATTGCTGAAAGTTTGAAGGGGCCTGCTCTGGATGCCATACGCAACCTGAAGATGAGCAGGAAAGACTGTACTGCACAGGACTACTTGGACATCTTGCAGAATGTGTTCGGTGGGACAGAAAAAGTTACCGAGCTCACCTATCAGCTGGAGCACTGCTACCAGAAAACAGGCGAGAAACTGTCAGAATATATGGGATGTCTAGACAAGATCCTGCATAGAATTATTCTGAAGAAGGGGATCGACCCAGGGAAGGTAGACGAGGCCCGGGCTCAGCAGGTATTGAGGGGAGCTCAGCCCCTGGATCCTATTGCATTGGCGCTGCGCACCCGACAGGACGGGAAGAACCTGGAATACCCCGACCTCATTCGAATGGTCAGAGAGGAAGAGGCCATGTGGGAGGAGAAAAAGAGGGAACAGCCAGTCGAGCCAACCAAACCTCTGGTGGTGATGGTCAGCCCGGCCATGACCCCCGAAAGAGATGCAGAAGTGGACACCCTGAAATCGCAGATGTCCCAAGTGTTGGAGATACTGACCTCTTTGATGGAGAAAGATCAAAGGAAACCAGAAAAGAAAAGTCCAAGAAAGGAGTTGTTCCCGAATACCTCAGCACCCACTTCTCTACAGGATCGTGAAGAAGAGGTGGTTTGTTACAACTGCGGAGGGATTGGTCATTTTGCAAACATATGTTCCAGTCCCAGGAAGAAAAAGATAAATAACCGCCAGCCGGCGGAAAACTTCAGAGGGCCCCGGTGAAGGAGTCAACCGGGTGCCCATCATTTTCAGTGAGCTCCAAACTGAATGAAAAACAGAAGAAGAGAGAAAATAGAACACCTCAGAGGAAACACAACCTTCTCCAACAGAGATACACCGCAGAGAAAGGGGGCAAGACCCCTCAGAAGAGACACAGCACTCCCCAGAGGGGGTGCACACCTAAGAAAAATAACAGTATCCCTCAGCGGGTTCCTACACCCATAAAAAGGGGGGAGGTCAATGCATACCAGGCTCAAGAAAGGTTCAAGTCCAAAGGGAATAGGACAAGAGAGAGTCCAAAAGGAAAAGGTCTGAAGAAGGCGACCCCTGCCGGGCCATATCCGGAGAAGCTGGTGGGCCCATCCCCTATAGTGCCCATTCAAGTGGAGGGAGTCTACACCAGGGCCCTCTTGGATACCGGGGCACAAGTGACCCTACTATACCGGGACTTCTACGATAGGCACTTGAGTCATCTGCCTATCCAGAAGATAGAAGAGCTGGAAATATGGGGAATTGGAACCCAGAGTTTCCCTTACGACGGCTATCTTCCCATCAAGATGACCTTTGACCCATCCGTGGCTGGGAAGGCCGAAGTGTTTGACACCCTGGCAGTCGTGTGCCCTAGGCCGCCTGGAGCCAACAAGAATTCCCTTATAATAGGGACGAACACGGACCTGGTCCGAAGACTCCTGACCCCTCTAGTAAAAGAAGAGGGGCGAACAGCCACCAAGATCCATCCCATGCTGAAGACGGCCTACCAACGGCTGGTCCAAGAGCAGGAGACCCCTGGAGAAGGGATAGGGAAGGTGTGGAGACTTGGGAGAGAAGGGGTAGTGTTGCAGCCCGGCGAAGTAACCTGTCTCAGAGCCACTGTGAAGCTTACTTGGGAGCAGCCTGGTCCCTTTGTCGTGCTGGAGTCAGACCCAAGGGGTGAGTCCTCAGGTCTGGAAGTGATACCGGAAGTGATTCCGCTGAAGGTCCTGAAGAAGGCCCATTGTAGAGTTCCAGTGAGTGTTAGGAACACTACCAGAGACCCCATGGAAATCCCAGCCAGAATGCTGCTAGGCCAGGTGAGCCCTGCGGCCCCTGTTACCCTGTCAGAAGTGAAGAGGACAGGTGAAGGAGGAGATGCTTGGGAGAAGCTGTCCATGGAAAACCCGACTCTGCCAGGAGCTTGGAAGGAGAGAGCCAAGGCCCAGTTGAATAGATGGGAGAAGATCTTCTCTAAGGATGAGTTCGATGTGGGGTGTGCAAGGAGTGCCACCCATCGGATCCGCCTCCAGGAAGACAAGCCCTTCCGAGAAAGGGTCAGGCGGGTCCCCCTAGAAGATCTGGAGGATCTAAGGGAACAACTTGCAGAACTCAAGAGGACTGGTGTGATACGGGAGTCCAGAAGCCCCTATGCCTCTCCCATCGTGGTGGTCAGAAAGAAGAATGGATCATTGAGGCTCTGTATCGACTACAGGACTCTCAACAGGAGAACCATACCTGACCAATACACCACTCGGAGGATAGAGGATGCCCTACAGAGCTTGTCTGGAGCTAAATGGTTCAGCGTTATGGATCTCAAGAGCGGGTACTATCAGATTCCTATGCACCCAGAAGACAGGGAGAAGACAGCCTTCATAACCCCAGTAGGGTTCTTTGAATTCAACCGGATGCCCCAAGGTCTGTCTGGAGCCCCAGCGACTTTCCAACGTCTCATGGAGAAGACTGTAGGAGACATGAACCTTATTGAAGTCCTTGTATACCTGGACGATGTCATTGTCTTTGGGAGAACCTTGGAAGAACACGAAAGGAGGCTGGAAAAAGTGTTGAGAAGACTCAGTGAGGAAGGACTCAAGCTTTCGCCTGAGAAGTGTCGGTTCTATCAGTCTTCTGTGAACTATCTGGGGCACATAGTGTCTGAAGAAGGGGTGGCCACAGACCCTGAGAAATTGGAGGCAGTTACCTCCTGGCCACGACCCACCACAGTAACTGAACTCCGATCCTTCTTGGGGTTCTGCTCCTATTACAGGAGGTTTGTGGAAGGATTCGCCCGAATTGCCAGGCCATTGAATGAACTACTCAAGACCGAGGGGGAAGAGGACGACTCAGGGCCCAGGAAGCCGGGAGAGTCAGTCAGAGATCAGTGGAACCAGAAGTGTGAAGAGGCCTTCCAGGCATTAAAGGAGAGCCTAACCACTGACCCCAGTCTTGGCCTATGCAGACCCAACCAAGCCCTATGAACTACACGTAGATGCTAGTCATGACGGTCTGGGAGGAGTACTTTACCAAGAACACGAGGAACAACTGCGGCCTGTTGCCTACGTGAGCAGGAGCCTGACCCCCTCTGAGAAGAACTACCCCACTCACAAGCTGGAGTTCCTGGCCCTTAAGTGGGCGGTAGTAGACAAGCTTAAAGACTACCTGTATGGGGCGGAGTTCACTGTGAAGACCGATAACAACCCCCTTACCTACCTTTTCACCACGGCCAAGCTGGACGCCACTGGACACAGGTGGCTGGCCGCACTTTCTGGATTCAACTTCAGCCTAAAGTATAGGCCAGGGACTGGGAATCGAGATGCAGACGCTCTGTCCAGGAGATCTCATTCTCTCACCAGTGACGTAGAAGATTGGACCCAAGTGGCACCGGACGGGGTGCGGGCCCTTTGTCAAGGAGCTGAATTCCAAGCTCAAGGAGGTTCCAGAGCAGAGGAAATAGGAGTTACCATGGTGGGAGTCCCCAAACACTACTGTGGAGTAGCTCAACTGGGAGAGGACAACCTGCCAAGACTGTCCAAGAAGAAGTTGAGGTGTGACCAATTGGAAGACCCCATGGGGAGATTGGTCCTGGAGGCCCTGGAGAATCAGGATCCAAACAGACTCATGCGTCAACCTTCAAAAGAAGCTCGCCTGCTGAGGAAAGAGTGGGACAGGTTGCAGTTACATCAGGGAGTGGTCTACCGAAGGGGCCCCTCTGATGACTCAGAAGATAAGTGGCAACTGTTCCTCCCAGAGAAATATCGAGAGACTGTTCTGATTGCCCTGCATGACAACCATGGCCACCTAAGGGCTGAAAGGACCTTTCAACTTGTCAGAAGTCGGTTCTATTGGCCCTGCATGAGGGCAGAGATAGAAGAGTACTGCCACTCATGTGCACGGTGCGTCCAGAGGAAGACTTTACCCCATCAAGCTGCCCCAATGGGCCATCTACAGAGTCAAGGCCCAATGGATCTGGTATGCATTGATTTTCTCTGCCTCGAACCCGACCTGAGTGGACTAGGAAATGTTCTGGTGATAACCAACCATTTCACCAGGTATGCCCAGGCTTTCCCCACCAAAGACCAGAAGGCCTCCACCGTAGCCAAGGTACTTATGGAGAAGTACTTTGTCCATTATGGGCTGCCACAGCGACTCCATTCAGATCAAGGGAGGGACTTTGAGAGTAAACTGATTCGGAAGCTCCTGGATTCTTTGGGAATTAAGAAGACTCGAACTACACCTTACCATCCACAGGGAGATGCTCAGCCGGAAAGGTTTAACCGAACCTTGCTCAACATGTTGGGGACTCTGGAAAGCGAGAAAAAGCAACATTGGAGCCAACACATAGCAGCCATAGTACATGCTTACAACTGCACCATCAGTGATGCTACAGGCTACTCCCCATATCAACTCATGTTTGGGAGAGAAGCGAGACTACCGGTGGACTTGGCCTTTGGCACCTCTCTGGACCATTCCTCAGCCACATCCCACAAAGGATATGTGGACAGGCTCAGACACAGCCTGAAAGTAGCCTATGAACATGCTCAAGCGGCCTCAGATCAAAGGGGAGCTCGAAATAAAAGAAACTTCGACTTGAAGGTTCGGGTACAAGACCTACAGCCCGGGGATCGAGTACTGTTACGCAATCTGGGGGTCCCTGGAAAGCACAAACTTGCAGACAGATGGAGATCTGAACCCTATGTCATCTGCAGGAAGTTGCCAGGCCTACCTGTCTATACGTTGAAGCCAGAAGGAAAGGTAGGCCCACTGAAGACGTGGCATCGAAACCACCTTCTCCCACTTGCTGAGGCAGTTAGAATACCTCCCGTGGGAGACTCCCTTGAACCGGCCTCTATCCTGGATACTCCTAGGCCGAACACTCGGTCGCAGACCTCCCGAGCTGAAGATGGAGAGGCCTCTCAACTTAGTGGAAGTGAGGAGGGAGAACTTGATTGGCTGTGGCCTTCCCCAACTCCAGGAACTTCTACTATAGATCTTCCAACCACTGAAGACACCACAGATGAAACACTGAACCCAGAAGCCACAGAGTTCATCCCTTCTAGTCCTTCAGCAGAATACTGGGAAGATGCCCATGATGGTTGTTCAGAGGAAGAGGAGCCTGTGGCGCCAGAGCCAGAAATCCCAAGAGAGCAAAGGGCTCGAAGAGTCATCCGGCCTCCTAAGAAGCTGACCTACCCACAAATGGGGAACAGCTCAGAAGACTCTGTAGTTACTGCTAGGAGGAATGCTGAGAATCCGGATCCCTCCACGGTCCATTTGGTGGAGGGCAACCTCAGCTCACTCTCTGGCACAGCTAGACAGGTCGCCCCCACTGAAGCGACCTGTAGACAGGACAGCTCCCCATCTTATGATGATTGGTGGGAGGCTCCTCTGTCAACCCTATGCAACCGCATTGAATCTAGAATGTTTTGCAGACCTAAAAAATGTCTTTGGGGACCAAAGATTCAAAGTGGGGGGAGTGTGTAGCGGGGTATTCCCCTTTAAGACAGAGAGACAAGAAGTTCCAGGTGAGAGGTCAGTCGGGAGGAAGTAAAGAGACATTACTGGAAGTGAAAGCAGAGGAGAGAGAGACTACATCTCCCAGTACATCTTGCAGCACCCAGGGTACATTGCTCCGGAACAGAGACTGCTGGGGCAGACTTTATAAAGGGGAGGTGGAGTTTGTTCGCTCTCTTTGGACACCCCTCTCCTAGCAAGAGGATCTCTGTGCTGAACTGCTGTGTGCACAAGGCCTGAAGCCTGGGCCTTGTGCTCCATTCCAAAGAGCCCCTCTGCCAGCCTAGCAGAACCTTAGAGACATCTTCTCCTCCTTGCTGCAGTACACCAGAAGGATTGAAGACTTGGATGTCGGTGGATTCCTGTTCCTAGACGAATCGATGGAGGAAACGGACTTGGACTTGTCCGGGTGGTGAGAGCTGTTTAAAGACAGATACTTTATCTTTACTATTCGTTGGGATTACAAAGTTGTTCTTCAAGTGCACCACCGAAAGATTGCTAGCGAATATTGTTTCACTGAACTTCCATTTAGATCAGTCAGGCCTGACTGCATAGGTAGACATTGCTGGGTGTTAGTCTACCCCTGAGGGGAAGTAGCTGTAAAAGGGCAGCGCTAGAGTTGCACAGCAATACTTAATTATTCTGATTACTCTGTTTATCTTTATTACTGTTTATTGCAGGGATCTGCAACTTGTTATACTGTTGTTTTATTACTTGCCCATTAGCCTCAGTAAAATATCTGGGTCAAGTACATTGGTGTCAGTTTCACTTGCTTTAATAGAAGTTTTAAAGTATATCACTGTGTGTGTTTGCCATAGGACTGCGTCACCTAGAGTTGCGGTCACGCGGTCCTATCTCCCCTTACTAGCTGTGCCAGTAGGGGGTTGAGCATATTGCCGGGGGTTGGCGGAGCTGTCTTCAGGGCCCAACTAAATCTGCGGCCTTCTTAGTTGGAGGTATCGCTATATATATATATATATATATATATATATATATATATATATATATATATATTTTATATATATATATATATATATATATATATATATATATAAAAGGTCATTGAGTTTCTGGACTCCTGACAGACAGACCCTTGCATCCTTCATCTAGTGCTGCACTGATGTTTCTGGATTCTGAGTCATGGGGAAAGCAAAAGAATTGTCAAAGGATCTGCGGGAAAAGGTAGTTGAACTGTATAAAACAGGAATGGGGTCTAAAAAGATATCCAAGGAATTGAGAATGCCAATCAGCAATGTTCAAACTAATCAAGAAATGGAAAATGAGGGGTTCTGTTGAAACCAAACCACGGTCAGGTAGACCAACTAAAGTTTCAGCCACAACTGCCACGAAAATTGTTCGGGATACAAAGAAAAACCCACAAATAACTTCAGGTGAAATACAGGACTCACTGAAAACGTGGTGTGGCTGTTTCAAGATGCACAATAAGGAGGCACAAGAAAGATGGGCTGCATGGTCGAGTCACCAGAAGAAATCCATTACTATGCAAATGCCACAAAGTATCCCGCTTACAATATGCCAAACAGCACAGAGACAAGCCTCAATCCTTCTGGCACAAAGTCATTTGGAGTGATGAGACCAAAATTGAGTTTTTTGGCAACAACTATAAACGCTACATTTGGGGGAGTCAACAAGGCCTATGATAAAAAGGTACACCATTCCAACTGTGAAACACGGAGGTGGATCGCTGATGTTTTGTGGATGTGTGAGCTACAAAGGCACATGAAATTTGGTCAAAATTGATGGCAAGATGAATGCAGTATGTTATCAAAAAATACTGGAGGACCATTTGCTTTCATCAGCCAGGAAGCTGTGCATGGGACGTACTTGGACATTCCATCATGACAATGATCCAAAACACAAGGTCAAGTCGACCTGTCATTGGCTACAGCAGAATAAAGTGAAGGTTCTGGAGTGGCCATCTCAGTCTCCTGACCTCAATATCATTGAGCCACTCTGGGGAGATCTCAAACGTGCAGTTCATGCAAGACAGCCCAAGAATTTACAGGAACTGGTGGCTTTTTGCCAAGAGCAATGGGCAGCTTTACCATCTGAGAAGATAAAGAGCCTCATCCACAAATACCACAAAAGACTTCAAGCTGTCATTGATGTTAAAGGGGGCACGGTATTAAAGTGGAGTTCCACCCAAAAATGGAACTTCCGCTTTTCGGATTCATCCACCCATCCAGTGTCAAATTTGGCACCTTTCAGGGGGAGGGGGGAGCAGATACCTGTCTAATACAGGTATTTGCTCCCACTTCCGGGCATAGATCGCCGCAGTATCCGCGGCGATCTACGCCATGCGTGGCCCCCCGCTGTCTTCTGGGAGAGACACAGGTCCCACAAGACCGCAGGGACTAGTGAGATAGCGTAGCACGACTTGCGCAGGGAGGGGGGGGAGAGAGGGAGGGGGGGAGAGAGGGGAAGAGGGGAGGAGGAGGGGGGGGAGAGAGGGAGGGGGGGGAGGGGGAAGAGGGGAGGAGGAGGGGGGAAGGGTGGGGGGAGAGGAGAGGGGAGGGGGGAGAGAGAGAGAGGGAGGGGGGAGAGAGAGCGAGGGAGAGGGGAGGGGGGGGAGAGAGAGGGAGACCTTTTATGCAGTAATCTGGTTACGTTTTAACACAGAGCCCTTTTTATTATATCATTTGTTTCTTGTATTGTCACTTCAGGGTCACCTGCCCATTTTCCAGCAGGGCTCCTTTAGCAGAGGAATGTCTAGTTTGACTTCATCACCACAGGCTCCCCTGGAGTACGACGATGAAGAGACTGACTCAGATGAGGACATCCGGGAGACATATGGCTATGGTGTTAAGGTAAAGCAGCAGTCTTCAAAAATTACTACAAAACAAATTGCCTACTATAATGTACAAACTCTCTTATGGCCCGTACACACGATCCACAGATCGTTCGACTTTTTTCTCTTAATAGTCGCATGTAGAAATTTATTAGGTTACTAAAGTCACGAAAATTCTCGTACGACAGAAAAAAAAATCGGAAGTGAAGTCATGTGTTGTAATGTATTTGTATTGTATTTTCAGACGACAACTATACTGACTAAACGAAAATCGTACGATCTGGTATCGTACGAGGAAAATTTCCGTGCATGTCCAATCGAATAATATCGGATGAACTGTCGTGATCGGCTCTCGAAAGTAGTGCACACGATCCGAAAATCGTACGATTCTTCCTCGGATGACAGTTTTCGTCCGATATTCGGATCGTGTGTACGGGCCATTAGACTGACAAGTATATATACTGAAAAAACTAGAAACGGGGGTGCGCATGCCCGCGCACATATGACCAATAAGAGCCAAAAAAATAAATCAACCTTTGTTGATAAAGTATATCGTGAAAAGAAAGGGAAAAAGCAAATGAGTGTATGTGTATACTTATAGGATGCAAAGCATATCAATTCTGTAGGAGAGCAGAAATATTTGCCAGTAGTGCTAATCTGCTAATCTTTTAGCCTGTCCCTAAAATATAGGAGTATCCGTTAGATGGTCGCTATCTACAAGGAGTCCTCCCTCTCTCAAACAATTTGACTGGCCAATTACCGTGGCATGACACCACTTGTTGGCCATTTTCCTTTCACTACCATGGACCTTATATGTTTGTCCTATTTTTTTGATTTGGTGCACTATTTAGAAACATAAAGAGTTAAAGCGGAGTTCCACCCATTTGAAAGTCAGCAGCTACAAAAAGTGTAGCTGCTGACTCTTAATAATCGGACTCTCGCCTGTCCCACGGTCCAGCGAAGCAGGTGCAGGAAGCCTCGCTCCTTTCCCCCTCCTCTCCGCAGTGCTGGCTGTCTAACTGTGGGCGCCCGGCTGTGGCTTTACGTGTCCCAGAAGATTGCAGGGAGGGAGGGGAGAGAGGTGATCTTCCGGCGCCAGGAGAGTAAGTGGGAGCTGGGTGCCTGTAAATACATGGTACCCGCTCTCCCCCCCCCCCCCCCCCCCCCCTGGAAAAAAAAGGTTCCTGCTTCTTTTTTGTGCAAATCCAATGCGAGTTCAGCCATACAAACTGGCTAAATTCACATTGAACAGACATTGCATGTGATGTCTGTGTTCACAAGTGTATGAACCCAAGATAGGGAAAGTCTTTCAACTAAAGCTGAATATTCCAAAAAAAGTTATTTTATCATATCTGTTAATGTGCTATTCATTTCAATCTTGTATTCTGGCTGGATTTCTGCTTTAAGCAAGCACAAATTAGACTTTTTTGCTTTTCCCTAGGAGACTGGCAGCATCAAGTCCTCAGGCAGCCTAGAACCCAATCTGTTCTGTGATGAGGAGATACCAATTAAATCAGAGGAAGTGGTCAGTCATATGTGGGCCACCCCCTCATTCTGTGCAGAACACGCATATTCTTCCGCTTCCAAGAGCTGCATACAAAGTGAGTATGGAACGCAATTGTTCCATAGAATGATTGCACTGCCTTGTTTATTTTAGGGGTGGAAGGAGTGCTTTTTCCTTGAGGTTGAATGGGATTTTCAGGGACTTTTATCTCTTTAGCAGCTTAACCAGTAATTTCCTTTTGAGGTAAGCAGTGGTGTGTGTGTTTTTTTTTTCTATTTAGAGCGAACCTGATCCAGCTTAAAACAATTTAGGCAAGATGGGAACAGTTCTGAAGTGATAAAAACCTTGTTTTAATCAATCCCTGTGGAACTCCTCAGATCCTTCGACTAGGCTGAATGTGGGTCTTTGATTTCTACACAGATCAGGATTAAAGAAGAACTAGCATTAAACTTGCTTATAGAACTTGGTCCTTTTCAAATCACTGTGCTGACTGTACCCCCACCACCACAGGAATGTCTATAATTTTAGGAAGGTGAAGCTACAGGTAGCATATAGGTGTGCGTATTGGGGGACAACGGAGAGACCAATGAGAACAGTAAGAAGTGCTTATATGCACTTGTCTACTGGAAAAGTTAAATGCAAAAAAAATGTAAAGCTAGTTCTTTATGGCCCAACGCTGCTCCTTGAGCAGAACCAAATTCTCATCCTTGCAAGCTCTTCAGTATGCAGGAAAGGTTCTTGAATTTATTTGTCAAATAACAGGGGGGGCAGCGCTTCTTGCTGGGAGAGAAGAGACAGAGCTTAAAGCGGAGCTTCAGTCAGTTTTTCATCTTTACATCTATTAAATCTTCCTGTTTCTTGATTGGAAAAAAGCCTAGGCTTATGACATCATGAACATCTCTGTCAGTCTCTCTGTCTCTCTCTCTCTCTCTCTCTCTCTCTCTCTCTCTCTCTCTCTCTGTCTCTGTCTCTGTCTCTCTCTCTCTGTCTCTCTCTCTCTCTCTGCCTCTCTCTCTCTCTCTCTCTGTCTCTGTCATAAGAGGGCCAATGAGAGCTGGAGGTGTAAATCATAAATTCTGCCGGGGTATGTAAACTTATGAGCAGGAAGTAAACAGGCAGCAGCTTCAGCTGCCCACAGTTAAAATTGTTGCAGCCGGCCTCAGTGGAGGAAGATTTATGCAGCACATTTGGCAAGTACAGAATCGCAGTATAAATAAAATAATATGCAAAGTGGTTGGAGGGAAGCTTCAGAATGGCAAAGATGTTTTTATTACAAATTATGTGAGCAGACTGCAGTTCCTCTTTAATTTTGACTGGGCAGCTGTCAGGGCCCTTTGTACAGGTTGGGATCCAAGTAGCTTCACATTAAATTTTTTTAAAAATCAAGCCTAACTTCAGGTTTCGTTTCACTTTAAATAGTTTGAAAACAGAACTAATTCCATTACAAAGAATTGCAGCTGCTGTCAGCACTGTATAAACTGTATGTAGCATCAGCTGCATACAGTATGCAGCGCTGTGTTCCAACCGCAGTAAAGGAACTTCCCACCCTATTTCCTCAACAAAGTCAAGTTGGGCTAAGGGCTGCTCAGTCATTCACATGAATCTTTGTATTGTATCAATTAATACAAGGCTTCCTCTGATTGGCTAAGGTGGAGAGGCGGGTGGATGACATTATAATCTTCACCTCACTGAATCAGGGAAAGCCTTGTATTCATTCATAAAAATATAAGACTTTCTGTAAATAGGTAGAGCACAGCCTGACTCAATTTTGTTCTGAGAGCAGGACGGTAAGTCCCCGTACAGCGCTGTATACTTTTATGTAGCTCATACTACATACAGTTTATACAGCACTGACAGCAGGCGCTTTTCTTAGCTATGGAAATAGTTATGGAAACAAATAATTAAAAATTAAATGAAACCTGAAATTAAGCTTTAATTTTCAAATCATTTACTATGACGCTAACCCTGTTACTAGAATTTTTCTCTTAAAGCAGAACTAAACCCTCCTATCCTTAAAGCCAAAGACGGTGCCATCTTAGTCACTTGGATCTTTTTTAGATCTGCTGTGGTGCTAGGAAGAGTTATGTAAATATGAAAATACCTTGATGGTTAGATGTCGGTCTGGAGGAGTGGGAGTTGCTTGCCAGGCTGCGTTTGCATGTTGTCTGCCCTAGGTAATACCCATACATGATGATGAGCATTCGTGATTGAAAGAACTTAAATCCGATGTATAAAAGGGGCATGCCAGGGACAGTAAGGTCTCATGCAAACACTCCTATAAGCAGCGATTTGGCAGAAAAAAAACGCCTGATGCTCGTAAAAGTGTGTAACGTGTTTAGGCTAATATACAGGCATCAAGCGCTTGGGCAATAATTCAGTTCATTGGCCAGAATAATCATTTATTCTGTCCACTGAACTTAATAAATGCCCATGCACTTTATTAGATTTTTATTGAGTTTCAAGTTTTCGACCAAAAAAAAAATAAAAATGAAAATACACAAAGTTTATTCTGGTCAGGGATATCCATAGAAGACACAAATGATTCTCTACTAGCAATACAGATCTTTGAGAGGAAAACTTTACAGAGTAGTCCAGGTAGTTACTCCCTAGATCAAGAACTCAAACAATAGCTCAGTGGTGCAAGATTCAATGACTACACCAAAGCAGGGGAACTGGCAGGATCATCAAGAATCTCACACAAATAAAGCAATGCAAAGAGGACAGGATACTTTTTAACATGAGTACTGGGTACAACAGACATATCAGGAATATGAAATATTGGGATCACGTACTATTTAAAGTAGCTGTAACCAAAAACATGTTTTGTTTTGTTTTTTTACACTATACCTGTTTTTTTCGTTTAGCCAAGTGGATTGAACGGAAAAAAAAAAAGCTTAGATTGCTGTACTAATGTTGGTGTGGTGATCTCCTCTGCTTAGCTATTGTATTCTGATGGGGACTGACCAAATCCCCCCATTTTCTTCCGATTTTATGTTTTAATGGAGTCTCTAGGACAGGAAACAAAGAGTAATCTCAACAGCACAGATTAAAATAGATTTCTCTTGCGTTCACTGACTGACACAGCTCCTTTACTTAGATCATAGGGTTGTTACGCCACCTTCAGGAGAGGATTAGGCATAACATGTTAACATGTACAAAAAAAAACAAGGGGCGGTTCCTTCAGTAACAACCCCCTGGCCTGCATCGTGCAGCCTTAGTTTTTTTTTTGCCTAGTAAAGGAGAAGGACCTAGGAACCCTGCGGGCCCATCGTTCCGTGGATTTTTTCTACAGAAGTTTGCTTTTTGCGCAAGATTAAGATCCTGGGATCTGCTATCAACAGCCGGCTGGGTGACAGGCTGGATACCCTTATCCTTGTAGTCTCCCCAGCCTGGCCAGCGAGCGTGTGCAGACCAGAGCTCTGCGCTGGGTCAGCCACGACATGCCCCTCAGGCTCCAGGGGCGGCCGGTGAGCGCAATGCTCCAGGGCACACATATGACCGGGCTACTGATGTTTGCGTCAGAGTGTGCCAGGCCAGCAGCCACCCCGTACTGATCGGAGAGCGAGTCTGTGATGGAATGTCCCCAGCTCGTCCGGAATGGTAAGTACAGCTCTCCCTGCCTCGGTGGTGCTGAGCAGCTGGGCATTCCCTGGGAGGTCGATTCGGGGGTCCCTCTCCTCCCTCTCTTCTCTCCCTGTCCCTATCTCCCCCCCCTGTGGGGAATGCTGCATGGGCTGCTGAGCGGTGTGTGTGCCACATAGACAGGGGCCCCCTGGGGGGGCTCTCACCTTGGGTGGGGGGCTGCGCTGGGTGGCTGTGCCCTGGGTGTCTGTCTGTCTCTCCCCCTGGGTGTCTGGAGGTCTGTGTTGGTCGCTGTAGCGCTGTTTGCCGCCATTTTCTCTGCCTTTTTTCACTGTCTTTTTCTGCATACAGCGGTTTGGCGGCCATTTTTGGTGTGTCCAGGGAGAAGCATAGTCAGGAACCATTTTCCTGTAGTTCGGCGGCCATTTTCCCTGTGACTATGTCCTTTTATACTGGACGCTCGACGGCCATTTTGTTGTAGCCTAGCACATTTTCTGTTATCATCCATGGACTGACACGGCGTCTCTTATTCACTGTACACGTGGGTTATGTCCCTGCTTGCAGGAGAAGGCCTAGGCAGAATGTGAGATGTTATACATACATTCTAAAAGCCAGAGTTGAACAGCCCCGCCCAGAGGGGCGGTCCCTCCGGACATAACCCACCCGCTGCAGTCAGCAGACCTCAGTTTTTTTCTGCCTAGCAGAAGGAGAAGACGTGGCTCTCTCAGGAGCCAGTCTCCTGGAAGATTTTACTTTTAATTTATATTCCTTTGGGAATTTTATTATTTTATTTTTGAGACCTTCAATCAACTGTCGGCTGGGCAACAGGTTGGGTACACTGGTATCCTCGTAGTCTTCCCTGTCCGACCATCGAGCATGCTGATCCTCACCTTCTGTGCGTGAGACTCAGTTCCCCATGACTCCAGGGGTGGCCGGGTTGCTTTCATGCTCGCGCGGTCCTCTCCAGATTGAACAGTACCTGGCGGACTGTATCTCTCGCGGTGGACCGGGCCGACAGCTACGCAGTACTACTCTGTGATAGGTCTGTCAGAAACACACCAGTGGGTCCCTCAGGGGACGGGTAAGTAGTCTCTCCTGCCTGCAGGTGAGTACAAAATGCTGTGTGTGTTTCTCTGTGGGGGATTTTCCCTGTCTCCCCCTGTGTTGTATTGTCACTCTCTGTCACCATTGCTGGCGCTGTGCTGTGGGGGGTGCCTGGGGGTCATACTGTCTGGGGGGGGGCTCATGCTGGTCTGCATAATGCTGGGGGCCTTTTGTGTGATTTTGGGGCCTGGGCACCGTTTAGCGCTGTGTGTGTGTGTGCGCTGATTTTAATATTAACTGCGCATGGCGGCCATTTGGCCGCTTATCGCCTCAGTGAAGTGCGGCGGCCATTTTCTTGTAGCCCGCGCGCTTTTCAGCACTAGTTTGGCCTCTATCGCAGCTGTAACAGCGCAAATCTCCTCACAGCTCACTCGCGCTGACACAGCGTGGTACAGACAGCGGAACTGAGCGGTCCTGGTCCGGTCTGGTGAGTCCCTGGGCGCCCCCTCCTCAGTCAGCACAGCCTGTGGGTGGACTTTTTTTATCTGAGGAGTCTCAGAGAGGGGCAATATGGAGTCGGTGTCACAGCTTCCCCTTACATATTTGAGGCAACAGGCAGTGCTCCAGCACCTGCGGTCCCTATGGACCAGTTGTCGGCAGTCCTGGAATAATTTCTGACCAGGAGGAAAGCGATGTGCGAGCGCAAGGGAGCAAAAAAGCCCCTCTCCCCACTTTATCTCCACAAAAAAAAAGGGGCGGTGCGCTGATTCAGATATGGGCCTAGCCACTACCGCTCAGGACCCTAGCTCTGAATATTTTGATGGTTTTGAACAGGACATTCCTTGCGAGGAAGACTCAAGTTCTGAGTCAGTAAATGACACTTGTTAGTGAACTCATTGATACGGTGAGGGACACTCTCAAGCTGAATGCTGCGGATGCAGAACCTCAGGCGGACAGTCTCCTTTGGTTCTTTTAAGGCTGAGCCTTCTTTTTCCGTATGTACCTTTCTTTGACCAGCTCATTGATATGGTCTGGGAAAAAGCCGCAGAAGACTTTTTTATGGTCCCGCTGCGTTTGTCTATCAGATACCCCTTGAAGATGCCCTACTTAAAAAGTGGGCTTCTCCCCCAGTGGTCGACCTTTCAGTCGCCCAGTTGAACAAGGCCACCACCCTCCCGATGGAGGGGACTCCTGCATTTTAAGGACCCCACTGACAGGAGGTCAGAAGTGGTGAGCAGAGCCATGTTTGCCTTGTTGGGATCCGCCCTACGGCCTGTGGTAGCGGCGACCCTGTACAGGAGCATAATCTTCCTCCAGACACTATTGCTCTGGCCCACCAAATGGTGCAGGGCCTGGTTTATGTGTGCGACGCCACGTTAGACGTGGCCCCTTAATATCCAGGGCCTCTGTCTCAGCGGTGGTATTGCGGCGTCTTATCTGGTTGAAATGCTGGTCTGCTGACCTAGCCTCTAAGAAGCTTCTGACGGATCTACCATTTAAAGGTGGTAGGCTTTTCGGTGCTGCGCTGGATGACATCATCAAGGATGTCACGGGAGGTAAAAGCACTCTTCTTCCTCAGACTAGCAAGGGTAAGGAGGCCCGCCGTAAGCAGGGTCCTTCCTTTCCAGCAAAAAATGTTTTTTTCGTCAGTCAGAGTCCACGGGTAGGCCCTCCCAGACTGACAGCAGTGCGGCTGGTGGACACATGCGCCCCTGGGTGCGTAAGCCAAACAAGCCGGCTCCCAAGCCCGCCTCCGTGTGAAGTCTTGCCCCCACCCGACTCTGGGGTGGGGAACGACTTTGCAGGTTCACGGATCGGTGGACCTCCCAGATCTCCTACCGGTGGGTGTGTGAGGTGGTCACCTCAGGTTACAGGATAGAGTTCCGTTCCTGGCCCCAGACAGATTCTTCCCTCAAATCTTCCTCTCCTTCCTGCCCATCGGGCAGCCCTATGGGGGCTGTTCAGGATTTGATCAGGTCCGGAGTGATTGTGCCGGTTCCGTCACAGGAGAGGTTTCAGGGATTCTACTCGAATCCGTTTGTCGTCCCAAAAAAGGACGGGGTTCGGCCTATCCTGGACCTCAAGGCCCTAAATGCCTTCGTGAAGGTGCAAAAAATCCGCAAGCAATCCATTCGCACGGTGATCGATACACTCCGTCAAGGGGATTTTCTGGCGGCCTTGGACATCAAGGACGCCTACTTGCATGTTCCGATCTGCGCAAGTCACCAGAAGTTTCTGCGCTTGCGATCAGTGAAGTCCACTATCAATCTGTGGCTCTTCCTTTCGCCCTAGTTTTGGCACAGAGGGTGTTCACCAAGGTGCTTGCGCCGGTTCTAGCTTTGCTGAGACAGCGAGGCATCGCTGTCGTGGGCTATCTGGACGATCTTCTTCTCAGAGCAGAAAGTGGCTCAGAATTAGAAGACAGTGTGACTATCGTCAGTCAGACCCTCAAGGACTTCGGGTGGCTCCTGAACATTCAGAAGTCAGTCCTGGTCCCGACTCAGCGTCTGGAGTATCTAGGTCTGATTCTGGACTCCTTGGAGGCAAAGGTATTCCTACCTCCAGGGAAGTTACTGACACTTCAGTCTGCAGTGCGGGTGCTGACATCCCGACAATGGTCGTCACTCCGTTTTTGCATGAGAGTTCTGGGACTCATGGTGGCCTCCTTCGAGGCCGTTCCGTATGCCCAATCACACACCAGGGTATTGCAGAAAGAGATCTTGCTCACTTGGGACAAATCCCCGTTGTCTTTGGATCTTCCGATCCAGGTGAGTCACCTGATCAGGGCGTCCCTGACATGGTGGTTGGGGTCCCCGGCTCTTCGGTCCGGGAAGTCGTTCCTCCCCATCCAATGGACGGTGTTCACGACGGACGCCAGCCTGTCGGGCTGGGGTGGAGTCTGGGGAGTCCTGTCGGCCCAAGGGCTTTGGACTCCAGACAAAGCCCGTTTGCACCCGGAGGTATTTCAACTCCTTTGCCGACGGTGGGGCACGCTGGATGTGGACCTGATGGCCTCTCGACTCAATCGCAAGGTGTCAAGGTTTGTGGCCAGATCCAGGGATCCTTGGGCGAATGCCTTGGATGCGTTAGTGGCCCCATGGGGTCATTATCAGCTGATATACGTTTATCCTCCGCTGCAGTTGCTCCCTCGCCTGCTGCGCAGGGTGGCGACCGAGGGAATTCCGGTGATCCTCATTGCTCCGGATTGGCCTCAGCGTCACTGGTACGTCGATCTGGTGCGTCTCGTCGCGGACGTTCCCTGGCGGTTGCCAATAAGGGAGGACGTTCTGTCTCAAGGTCCTATATTTCATCCTGCTTTACAGTCTCTGGCTTTAACGGCATGGCTGTTGAAAGCCAGGTGTTGAGAGACCGAGGTCTCTCGGACTCAGTCATTTCGACCATGTTAAGGGCACGGAAGTCTTCCTCCAGAATGATCTATCACGTACCTGGAAAGCTTACATCGCCATGTGCGAAGAGCTGGACTGGCGTCCTCGGACATATTCCGTCCCTAGAATCCTGCGTTTTCTGCAGTGTGGAGTGGCCCAAAAGCTTGCTTTGAGTACCATTAAGGGTCAGATTTCGGCCTTGGCCGTCTTCTTTCAGCGACCACTAGCGGGTCATTCCTTGGTTAGCACCTTGGTACAGGGGGTTCGCCATGTGCTCCCTCCTGTCAAGCCTCCTCTCCCCTTGTGGGATCTGAATTTGGTGCTCTTGGTTCTCCAGGAACCTCCCTATGAGACTATCAGGGATATTCCCCTCTTGACTTTGTCTCAGAAGGTGGCTCTTTTAGTGGAAATTACTTCTGTTAGACGAGTGTCTGAGTCTGTGGCCTTGTTCTGCAAGTCGCCATATTTGGTCATCCATAAGGATAAGGCGGTGTTGCGTCCGCGACCTTCTTTTTTGCCAAAGGTGGTCTCGGCCTTTCACCTAAATGAGGACATTGTCCTCCCGTCCTTGTGTCCTCACCCATCGCATCCCAGAGAGTTTGTGCTTCACACATTGGACGTGGTACGAGCCTTGCGGGTGTACCTGTCTGCTACTGCTTCTATTCGGAAGTCTGACTCACTGTTTGTAACTGCCTCTGGTCCAAAACAGGGCCAAGCGGCTTCGTCTGCCACCATTTCTAGGTGGATCAGACAAACCGTCATTCAAACCTATGCTCTCAAGGGGCGGGCACCTCCCTTTCCGGTCACGGCGCATTCCACCAGGGCAATTGGCGCTTCCTGGGCTTTCCGACATCAAGCGTCGGTTGCACAAGTGTGCAAGGCGGCGACCTGGTCTTCTGTTCATACCTTTTTTAAGTTTTATAAGGTTAATGTGGCTGCATCTTCGAATGCTTCCTTCGGCCGCAAGGTATTGCAGGCTGCTGTTTAGAGTTGCAACTCCTCCGTTGAGGAGCTCTGCCTTGTTTGGGGTGAGGTTTTTTGGCTTTTCCATTTAGACTGCTCCCATCCCTCTTGACCACTGCTTTGGGACATCCCACGTGTACAGTGAATAAGAGACGCCGTGTCAGTCCATGGATAAGAGAAAATAGGATTTTTGTACTCACCGTAAAATCCTTTTCTCTGACATCCATGGACTGACACGGCACCCACCCTTCCTTTTTAAAGTTTGTACTGCTTTGTTACGAACTGTGGTCTGCTGACTGCAGGGGGTGGGTTATGTCCGGAGGGACCGCCCCCCTGCGCGGGGCTGTTCAACTCTGGCTTTTAGAATGTATGTATAACATCTCAAATTCTGCCTAGGTCTTCTCCTGCAAGCAGGGACATAACCCACGTGTACAGTGAATAAGAGACACCGTGTCAGTCCATGGATGTCAGAGAAAAGGATTTTACAGTGAGTACAAAAATCCTATTTTTCATGCCCAGCGCTGATCCCTGAGGCTCAGAACAGCGCGGTTTCCTCTTACAGACACCAGGGAGCTGACACAGGACACGGGCACACCTAGCTGGCGGCGCAGAACTCGGTCAGGTTGGTGAGTCCTGCGGTGGGGGCCCCTCAGCCTGCAGCAGTTAGGAGGGTGGGACCATTCACTGTCCTAAGTCCCCAACAGGTGGCAGACAGGGTGGGTCAGCATGGCTTCAGAAACTGGTGTTTCTTCCCCCGAACTCAGGCAATTGCAACCGGTCCGCCTGCAGACAGTGCAGTGCCTCTGGACGCTTTGTCAGCGATCCTTAACTCGTTCATTGCCAAGATGGAGGCGGTGCATGGGCGCAGAGGTGGTAAAAAGCGGCCTTTCCCCCACCGTCCTCCGGGGAGAGCTCTGACGCAGACTCGGGCCCCGCTGAGGATGGTGACCCCTGCTCTGTCGTTTTCAGATGACACTGACCAGGACCGATCGGACAGTGAGGATGAGTCCCTGTCCGGGTTCGCGCACGATACAACGCTAGTTGGAGCACTTATCACAGCTGTGTGTGATACCCTGAAGATTCAGGATACAGCAGTTTCCTCTGCTGAAGTAGTGGTCCCTTTTGGGTCCCGTGAGCCAGCCTGTACACCTAAGGTGTTTCCGTATCGTACTTATTTCGATAAGTTCATATACACGGAATGGGGGCGACCGCAACGGACCTTTCGGTCCCAAAATATATGGCGGTGCGTTACTCCTTTGAGGAGAGCCTTCTTAAAAAATGGTCGGCTCCTCCGGTCGCGGACCCCCCTGTATCCAGGTTAAATAAGGTAACCACGATCCCGATAGAGGGGACTCCTGACTTTAGGG
The DNA here is from genome assembly GCA_029206835.1 of Rana muscosa. Classification (NCBI taxonomy): domain Eukaryota; kingdom Metazoa; phylum Chordata; class Amphibia; order Anura; family Ranidae; genus Rana; species Rana muscosa. The sequence continues at coordinate 161,769,534 of CM055118.1, forward strand.
ACCCCACGGACAGGATGGCCGAGGCAGTGGCCCGTTCCTTACTTACGGTTGTGGGGTACCAGTACTGGCCTCCGCGCTTGTGTCACAGACACTGACCAAGTGGGCAAAACGTTTGCACCGCGAATTGGGGGAACAACAGGCTTCTCCTGTCTTTGTGGAACTAGCAGACCAGTTAGTGCAAGGTCTTAAGTACGTTTGTGACGCGGCCCTGGATACCCTCCCTCTGTTATTCAGGGCTTCTGTGTCAGCAGTGGTGCTGAGGTGCCTGATTTGGCTACAATGCTGGTCTGCGGATCAGGCATCTAGAACAGCCTTGACGGATCTACCCTTCCTTGGCGAACGGCTCTTTGGAGCCTCGTTGGATGACATCATTGAGAATGCCACCGGTTGGTAGTGTACCTTACTCCCACAGACCAGGAAGGCTAAGGAGCCACGCCGTGGGCAAGGGCCCTCTTTTTCCGCTCACAAAACAATTTTTTTCGTCCCCCCAGGGCTACAGCTAAACGTCCCCAGCCCGACAGGACGACCTCTGAGGGACAAAAGCGTCCCTGGAACCGCAAGCCTGCGAACAAATGTGCTACCGCATGAAGGTTTGCCCCTGCCCGTCTCACGGGTGGGGGGTCGCCTTCGGGAGTTTTCAGCCCGGTGGGCCTCTCGGCTGTCTGACCAATGGGTCTGCGAACTGATTTCCTCTGGCTACAAGATGGTGTTCCTCTCTTGGCCACCTAACAGATTCTTCCCCACCAGCATACCAGTACTCCCGGCTTGCCGGGAGGCCCTTATGGGGGATGTAATGGACCTGCTGAGTCACGGGGTGATCTAACCTGTTCTGGAGCCGGAAAAAATTTCAGGGGTTCTACTCCAATCTGTTTGGACGTACCCCTTCTTTTTCGGGAACTACAATCTTGGACCTAAAAGCCCTCATTTGCTTCGTGCAAATACAGAGGTTCAGAATGGAATCAGTTCGCTCAGTAGTCGCTGCACTCCATCAAGGGGACTTCCTGGCGTCCTTGGACATCCAGGATGCGTACCTGCACATACCCATATGCCTTCGGCATCAACAGTTTCTGCGATGTGGTTGGGGACGCCCACTACCAGTTTGTGGCTCTCCGCTTTTTGGCTTGGCATCAGCCCCCCGAGTCTTTACCAAGGTATTGGCTCCAGTTCTGGCGTTGCGGCGACAACGCGGGATCGCGATCGTAGGCTATCTAAGTGATCTCCTCCTGAGAGCATCTTCCGCCTCAGGATTCAAGGAGGATGTGGCGATCTTCATGCAGTCCCTGCAGGATTTTGGGTGGCTGTTGAACCTCAAAGAATTGGTGTTCATACCGACTCAGAGTTTGGAGTACCTAGGTTTACTGCTGGACTCCGTGGAAGCGAGAGTATTCTCCCTCCAGACAAGCTACAGACTCTCAGAGCCGCGGTAAAACTGTTGATGAACCGCAGGTGGCCGTCGCTACGCTTCTGCATGCGAGTCCTGGGGCTCATGGTGGCCTCCTTCAAGGCAGTGCCGTATGCCCAGTTTCACACTGGAGTCTTGCAGAAAGGGATCTTGACGAAATGGGACAAATCTCTGTTATCCCTGGATCGGCAGATTCAGGTGAGCCAGTTAGTCAGGGACTCCCTGCTCTGGTGGATGAGATCCCCGGCACTTCATTCCGGGTGGTTGTTCCTACCTCTACATTGAACTGTGATCACAACGGACGCCAGCCTGACCGGCTGGGGTGGAGTACTGGGGGTACAGTCGTCCCAGGGCCTCTGGTCGGAGGAGGAATCCATGTTGCCAATCAATGTGCTCGAGCTATGCCTCTCCATCCTGCTTTACCATCGCTGGGTTTAATGGCATGGCTGTTGAGAGCCAGGTGCTAAGGAACCGGGGCCTGTCGGACTCTGTGATTTCAACTTCTTCTCGGAAGATATATCATCGTACCTGGAAGGCCTACATCTCTATGTGTGAGGTGAAAGGATGGCGTCTGCGCTCTTATTCCATATCTAGGATCCTGCTGTTTTCTGCAGCGAGGAGTAGGCCAGAAATTGGCTTTAAGCACCATTAAAGGACAGATATCAGTCTTGGCTGTCTTTTTTCAGCGACCCCTGGCATCTCACTCTCTAGTGAGCACCTTTGTTTGGGGGATCGGCATGTAGTTCCTCCGGTGCGCCCACCGTTACCATTGTGGAATCTGTACCTGGTGTTTTTCAGCGCTTCAAAAGCCGCCGTTTGAGAATATCAGAGAGATTCCCTTGTTGACTCTTTCCCAGAAAGTGGTCTTTCTAGTGGCCATTACATTGGCCAGGAGGGTTTCCGAACTGGCGGCCTTGTCTTGCAAGTCGTTTTATCTGGTTATGCATAAGGATAAGGTGGTGTTGGGTCCGCAACCTTCTTTTGTACCGAAGGTGGGTTTGGCGTTCCACATCAATGTGTCTTTGTATTGCCGTCTTTGTGCCCTAAACCGACACATCCTAAGGAGGTGGCCCTCTATTCCCTGGGCGTGATCCGAGCTTTCAGAGTATATTTGTTTGCCACGGCTCCCTTTCAGAAGTCAGACTCTCTGTTTGTTTCGGTTGCTGGTCCGAAAAAAGGCATGGCGGTCTCATCGGCCACCATTTCCAGGTGGATCAGACAGGTTGTGGTTCAGGCCTACGCCTTGAAGCGACAAATGCCCCCCTTTCCGGCCATGGCCCATTCCTCCAGGGCAATTGGAACCTCTTGGGCCTTCCGACATCATCAAGCGTCTGTCGCTCAAGATTGTAATGCGGCGACTTGGTCGTCTGTTCACACCTTTACAAAATTCTACAAGGTAGATATCAGTGGTTCGGCTGATGCCTGTTTTGGCCACACAGTTTTGCAGGCGGCCGTGTAATTTGCAAATGCAATGAATTTCTTTCTGGTTCTTTGACAAGACACAGTTACTTTTGAGTAACTGCACTGTTGCTTTGTTACCGTAAGTTCTGATGCGGTTGGATACGGTGGCGACTCCCCTGTTAAAGAGCACTTCTGTTTTTGTGGGTGAAGTTTTTATGCTGTTTCCCACCCCTCGTTTTGACACTGCTTGAGGACGTCCCTATGGTCTAAGTAAAGGAGCTGTGTCAGTCAGTGTACGTAAGAGAAAATAGGATTTTTGTACTCGCCATAAAATCCTTTTCTCTGTAGTTCACTGACTGACACAGCACCCTCCCCTCCTATTTCTTTCTCGTACATCACGGGACACAGAGCGACATAGTCATTACTAATGGGTTATATAGATACCTTCAGGTGCTGGCACTGGCAACTTCCAAAACCGGAAGTACCCTCCCCTATATAAGCCCCTCCCATCCGGGAGCACCTCAGTTTTTTGCCAGTGTCTAAGGTGTTGGCCAAGAAGTAACATGTGTTTTTTCACTGAGCTTGCGTACAGGTTCTTTTGGGCCTCAGTAAGCTATTCCGGATCCGACCAAAAAAGCTTCATAGCTAAACGGTCGGTACCCGGGCCTTGCAAGAGAAGAGCAAGGTTTTGCCTGTAATGCCTCTCTTAGGAGGGCTGGACCCTGGGATCCAGAGCTCTGGTCATACCCACGACCAAGATGTTTTCTGTGCAGGGTGCTATACAGGTCCAGGGGAGTGGAATCCTTGGGAACCCGGTCCCTGAAGGTTTGATTACAGTACCTGCCGTGATAGGTGAAGTTTGGGCTTCTGTGGACCAAACAGAGTCCTGCGGCGAGGAAAAGGTAAGTGGGGGCCCTCAGGAACTTGGTTCTATTGAGGGACCCCCAAGCCTATTTTGTCTTTCTGCCTGTTACCTAAGGTATTCCCGCTAATATTCTGTGTATGCCTGTACTACTGAGAAAATGTAAAAATTTTAATAGTAGGCAAGAAAAAAAAAAAAAAAAATGTAAGACCGCGGTACCTGTGTTAGACACTAGAGGCCGCTATGGTTCTTTTTCTTGTAATGTGGATTTTTTTCTTCCAGAATCAAATCCAGGCAGTTGGTATGTTCTCTCCTGGGAAGCTGTCTCCTCTGCCCTGTTGCTGCGCTCATCCATCCCCGGGCCCTGCGGCAAAGGGACCCTGGCTCCCATCTAGCTCCTTATTGTTTTCAAAAAAGGCGCCGAAGGCGCATGTGCCCGCGCGCGTGCGCGTGCATGCGCCTCTATATATAGAGGCGATCTGGAAAAAGGGGCGGAGCGGGTGGATGATGCTCAGGTGTGCGCCGCGGCGCTACTGCGCATGTGCGGGCGTCAGCGTGTTTTAAAGCACATTATAGCTGGCTATTGAAGTGCACAGACAGAGCTAGCAACAGTATAAAGGCACACAGAGGCGGTTGATGCAGGCATCCCCTAGAAAGGCACTTTAGTAGACACCAACTGATATATAGCAGCAATTGTGCTAGACTATTCTCAGTAAAAGTGGTGTATTACGGCTGGAATACCTCAGCTTTAGGCTTAGGAATATGCCGTCCATAAGCTCCGGAACTGAATCTTCCAGGAAGCGAAGGGGGTCTCATCGGGCTCTGAGGATCTTGGGCATGCTTCTGCTGCACCAGTCTCCCCTGAAGTTCAGAGGTAAGTGACCGTAGAGACCCCGCAGGGGTACTTGGTACTGTGGCTGTCCTCAGTTCACCTGCTCCTGTGTATGTAACAGAGGAGGTTTTTTCCTCAGCTCTGGGAGGATAGAGAGAGATTGTCAACATTGATCGCTGCCTCCCTGTCAGGGAAAGCACGCCCGATCTCCGTCTCCTCCTTCTGAGTGCCTGTTAGCAGAGCAACAGTCCCATACAGGGATCGACCTGCCTGAAGGGGATCAGGATGAGGTTGATTCTGTTATAGAGGAATCAACAGTGGGGGAACCTTTTCTCAGCATCTCAAGCTGAAAGATTATGGGTTCAGTCTTTGACTAACATGGTCCGATCAGCATTTAAAAATGCACCTTGCGGAACCATCAACCACTACGGTATCCTCGTTGGGGTCGCTAGAAGCCCCCAGACTGTCTGTTCTTTTCCACTTCACCCTTTACTGAAAGGGCTCATTTACCAGGATTGGGAACGTCCTGAGAAAATATTTATTCCCCCAAGAGATTTCCGGTGGTCTATCCCATGGAGGATAAGTTCATCAAAAAATGGAAGGTCCCTACAGTGGACGCAGCCATCTCTTGTATGTATAAATCACTGACATGTCCAGTGGATAATGTCCAAATGTTCAAGAACCCAATAGATAAGATTGGAGTCCTTATGAAAGTCTGCTTCTTTCTACAGCAAGCTTGGTGACACAACCAGCAGTGAGGTCTGCTAAGCAGTGAAGGATCAGTTGAAACAGGTCTTGAGGGACTTGACAGATCAGCAGGCCTTGCCCTAGCTGATCTACCTAGAGCCTTAGGTTTTGCGGTTGACGCCATAAAGGATTCAGTCCATCAGGCCTCCCGCCTTACGCTGTCTATAGTACATATGCGTAGGCTTCTATGGCTCAAAAACTGGTCTGCTGAAGCTCCCTGTAAAGAATGGCTGGTTAGCGTCCCATTTCATGGTGAACGCTTATTCAGGGAAAACCTGGACAAAAATTTCCAGCGGTAAAAATACGCTCTTGCCGGTTAAAAACAGAGTTAGAGGTCCCTCTTTAAGAGGCCTGCTTCTCCAGTCCCTGGGGCATCGGCTGTGTAACAGTTCCGACGGCCTCCTCGGTCAATTCCCGGGGGTAAAAAACAGGGACAATAGCAGGGTAATGAGAAACCCTGGGTCAGGGGAGGTACAAAACCTCCCCCAAAGTTAAATTCATTAAAGGGTTGCCCCCACTCAGTCGGGTGGGGGGAGGACTCCAGTTGTTCGCAAGAGACCTGGCGGGACACGATCAAAACAGATAGGTGCTCTCCGCAGTATGTTTGGGATACAGTTTGGAGTTAAAAGACTCTCCTCCTTCCCATTTTTGAGGTCAAACGTGCCAAGGGATCCCCGGAAGAGAGAGTCCCTCCTGTTGGCACTAGAACAACTATTGCTCCAAGGAGTAATTATGGAGGTTCCCCTGGAAGAATGAGGGTTCGGGTTTTACTCAAACCTCTTTACAGTCCCGAAGCAAACGCGGACGGGAGGCCCATATTAATTCTAAAAGGGCTAAACAAATTCCTGTATATCAGGACTTTCCGATGGAGTTGATCCGATCGATGGCCACTGCCCTACAAGGGGAGGATTGGTTAGCCGCGATCGACATCAAAGATGCTTATTTGCACATTCCCATCTTTCCAGTCCACCAAAAATTTCTACACTTTGCAGTAGAAGGGCGCCATTTTCAGTTCAGAGCCTTACCCTTCGGTCTGGCCACAGCACCACGAGTGTTTACAAAAATTCTGGCCCTTTATTGGCCAATCTAAGAACACAAGGTGTAATGATAATGGCATATCTAGAGGACTTGTTGCTGATAGACCACTCAGTGAAAAAACTAGAAGTGGTCGTTCACAAGACAATCAAGTATCTGGAATCTCACGGTTGGATTATCAACCGAGACAAGTCAGCCCTAAAAACCAGTCAAAAGTCTGGAATACTTGGGGCTAAGGTTGGATTCAGGCCAGAGAAAAATATTCTTGCCTCGAGGAAAGGTGTTGTGTTGTCTTTGAAAGATTTGATCCACTTAGTGGGTACAAAAAGACAGCCGTCCATATGAGGCTGCTGGGAAAAATGGTGGCATCATTCGAAGCAGTACCCTACGGTCAATTCCATTCAAGGAATTTGCAAGGGGCCATACTGTCAGCCTGGAACAAAAAAGTTCAGGCCCTAGACTTACAATGTCCTTGTCCCCTTCCGTTCGCAAGAGCCTCCGTTGGTGGTTGGTTCCCCAGAATCTGGAAAAAGGGAAATCCTTCAGTCCAATTAAAATCTTGGAAGGTGGTCACTACAGATGCCAGCCTTATAGGCTGGGGAGCAGTACTGGAGCAATGGTCTCTCCAGGGCAGATGGTCGGATGCAGAAAAGGCCCTGCCCATCAATCTCTTAGAGATACGAGCAGCCCGGTATGCCCTAGTAGCATGGACATCCAAACTCCAAGGGTCCCCTGTCAGAATTAAATCAGACAATGCCACAGCAGTGGCATATATCAATCATCAGGGGGGCACCAGGAGTCGTGCAGCCCAGAGGGAAGTAAATTACATCCTGAAATGGGCAGAAAGATATGTCCCAGCCATATCTGCGGTATTCATTCCAGGAGTGGAGAATTGGAAGGCGGACTTTCTAAGTCGCCAGCAATTATGCCCAGAGGAATGGTCCCTTCACCCCGAGGTTTTTCTGGACAATATGTCAGCGGTGGGGAACATCGGATGTAGATCTTCTAGCATCCAGATTCAACGCAAAGGTGGACAGGTTTGTCTCTCGGACAAGGGATCCCCTAGCTTGCGGCTCGGATGCCCTAGTGTTCCCTTGGGATCAGTTCAAGCTGATATATGCATTCACACCGCCACAATGGTTACCTCGATTACTCCGCAGAATCAGGGTAGAAAAGAAACCAGTGATTCTGGTGGCTCCAGCGTGGCCCCGAAGAGCATGGTACGCGGAGATTGTAAAAATGTCAGTGGGCAGTCCTTGGACTCTCCCACATCGTCCGGACCTGCTTTCGCAAGGACCGATATACCACCCTTCCTTACCAGCCCTAGGTTTGACGGCCTGGCTATTGAAGCCCACATTCTAAAAAAGAGAGGGCTCTCTAATCCTGTGGTATCTACCATGATCAATGCCAGGAAGCCGGTATCCAGGCAGATCTACTATAGAATCTGGAAGGCGTACATCGCGTGGTGTGAGGCCAAGAAATGGCATCCACATAAGTACGTAATAGGTAGGAGTCGGGACTTCCTACAGTGGGCTGTAAATAGGAAGCTTGCCTTGAGTACTATCAAAGGTCAGTTTTCGGCCTTGTCAATATTTTTTCAAAGGCCCTTGGCTTCGCATTCACTAGTCAAAGCCTTTAGATAAGGAGTGATGCGTATTAGTCCTCCGGTTAATATTCCCATATGTCCATGGGATCTAAACCTGGTTCTGTCGGTTCTACAGAAACAACCATTTGAACCATTACAGCATATTTCTTTGGTTCTTCTCACCAGGAAATTGATTTTTCTAGTAGCCATTTGTTCGGCTAAAAGAGTGTCGGAATTAGCAGCCATGTCCTGTAAAGAGCCATATCTGGTTATCCATAAGGACAGAGTAGTGTTACGTCCTCATCCAGCCTTTCTTCCTAAGGTGGTATCAAGGTTTTCATTTGAACCAAGATGTGGTTCTTCCTTCTTTTTTCCCCAAACCTAGTTCGGTAGAGGAAAAGTTATTGCATTCTTTGGATGTAGTAAGAGCAGTTTAAGCTTATCTAAAAGCCACTGCTCAGATTCGCAGAACGGATACTTTGTTTATTCTGCCGGAAGGCCCCAGAAAGGGTCAGGCAGCGTCAAAATCTACTTTAGCCAAGTGGATTCAACAGGTCATTATGCAAGCCTATGGCTTGAGAAGGAGACCGCCTCCGTTCAAAGTTAGAGCGCACTCCACGAGAGCAGTTGGAACTTTATGGGCAGCGCATCACCAGGCCTCCCTGGCTCAAATCTGTAAGGCCGCAACATGGTCTTCAGTACACACGTTTACTAGGTTCTACCAGGTGGACGTTAGAAGTCAGGAGGATGTCGCCTTTGGGCGCAGTGTGTTGCAGGCCGCAAAAGATCCTCATGTCTGATAGCGCTCAGCTTATGTATGGTGTATCCCCCCCCTCGTTGGGCATTGCTTAAGAACTTCCCATTAGTAATGACTATGTCGCTCTGTGTCCCGTGATGTACGAGAAAGAAAATAGGATTTTTATAACAGCTTACCTGTAAAATCCTTTTCTTGGAGTACATCACGGGACACAGAGCTCCCACCCCTCTTTAGGGACACTTATTGCTTTGCTACAAAACTGAGGCGCTCCCGGATGGGAGGGGCTTATATAGGGGAGGGTACTTCCGGTTTTGGAAGTTGCCAGTGCCAGCACCTGAAGGTATCTATATAACCCATTAGTAATGACTATGTCGCTCTGTGTCCCGTGATGTACTCCAAGAAAAGGATTTTACAGGTAAGCTGTTATAAAAATCCTATTTTTTTACGTTGTACTGCTTGTTGACGTACTGAGGCTGCACGATGCAGGCCAGGGGGTTGTTACTGAAGGGACCGCCCCTTGGGCGGAACTAGAAAGTTCTGTTTTTTTTTGTACATGTTAACATGTTATGCCTAGTCCTCTCCTGAAGGTGGCGTAACAACCCTATGGTCCAAGTAAAGGAGCTGTGTCAGTCAGTGAACTACAGAGAAAAGGATTTTACGGTGAGTACAAAAATCCTATTTTTAAAAACGCCCTGGTCTATTGTATGCAATTTGGTTTTAGATCTAGTTTAAACATATGACATCAGGATAATCTTCTTTTTTAAAAGCTTCAGGAACCCCACGGAAGCAGCCTCGCAAGACCCCTCTCGTGCCCCGTAGCCTGGAGCCCCCTGTTTTAGAGCTATCTCCTGGAGCTAAATGCCAGCTGGACGAACTCATGATGTTGGGGGACCTTCTGGAAGTGTCTCTGGATGAGACGCAACATATATGGCGTATTTTGCAAGCCACGCATCCTCCATCAGAGGAGAGGTTCCTGCACGTTATGGAGGTACTGGATATTCAGCAAAATTACTTGGAATTTGGCAGTTTTTGACAAATGATTTGCATTGGTCTTTCTTTAATTGTTTATAGTGTGTTTAAAGGGTCAATTCAGTTAGGTCCAAAACAGTTTGAAAACACAGAGAATTACCAGATGATGTTTTTTTTTTCATTTTAGATTTTATTTATTTCAGGTACTTATATAGCGCCGTCAATTTACGCAGCGCTTTACATATATATTGTACATTCACATCAGTCCCTACCCTCAAGGAGCTTACAACCTAAGGTCCCTAACACGCATTCATACATATACTAGGGTTTTTTGGGGTATTTTTTGCCATTTGTGTCCCATTGGGACGATTTCCCTTCACTTCCTGTCCCATATCCAAAACACAAAGTAAGAGGAAATCCTCCCAAAGTGAGGGCATCCTGGGGTGTCGCCAGAACTAGTGTTTCCATTGGTAAATGTCCCCTGTATGTATTCCTGTTCTAGTGTCAACCAAAATTTGGGATTTTCTTTTACTTTCCTTTCGATGATAACTGTAAACAGGACAAATAAGGAGGGGGGATAGCCCAAATGGAAGCACAGACAACGATTAAAAACTTGACAGGTTCAAATCCCTCAGCACGCTATCAAGAACTAAAAAAATAAATAAATTAAGTTTTGTCTTTAGTTATAGTTTAAAGTACAGCACTGTCTGACATCCTCTGATCAGAGGCAGTAATTTCTTGTGGAAACACGTAATTCCAAGTTCAGTGTTTCTACAGGTTAAAAATTCCCAACTCTGCCCAACAAGTCTTCCTCTAGACAGGTGTTGTTTAGAAGAGCTCTTCCTTAGTATGAGAGAACAAGTCATAGTCCCATCTATCCACATTCTCTGTTCAGCATGGCTGTAAAGGAAATTTTCCTGAATAGCACAGATAGTTTGGATGATTGGTTTCTCTTGTCACTTTGAGTTGTTTTCAAAACCCATTTTGTCTTCCTACAGGATGACAGCCTGGATGAGAAACCTGTGAAGGTAAAGAAAGAGTCATCGGAGAAGAAACGAAAGAGGAAATTGGAGAGGGCAGAGCAGTTCTTAACTGATGGTAAACAGAGGTCCAAGGAGCTGAAGAAGCTGGACAAGACAAAAAAGAAAAAACTCAAGCTGGGTCATGACAAGGCCAAGGAGCTCAGCAAACTAGCCAAGCGGCTTGCCAAAGAGGAGGAGCGCAAGAGGAAGAAAGAGAAGGCAGCGGCAGCAAAAGCCGAGCTTAACAAGGAGATCACCGAGAAGAAGAGGGAAAAAAAGGTCTTGGACATTCCCTCGAAGTACGACTGGTCCGGAGCAGAAGATTCGGATGACGAGAACGCCATATGTGCTGCGCAGAACTGCCAGCGCCCATGCAAGGACAAGGTGAGGGAGGTGCACAGGTGGATGGGCACGTGGAGTTTTCAGAATATCTTGCTCAAATTAGTTGATACTGTTTGTGCATGACCACGTGTCCTTCCTGTGCTTGATATTTGTTTTTAAAGGTATTTTCTACATTTTACAGGACCTCAAGCACAGTTATTAAAAGAGGAAGTAAACCTAAAAAAAATATTTTGCTGAAAAAAAAACCCTGCAAGAATAAGGGCTCTTTCACACGGGGCGGATCCGTGCAGATCCGCCCCGTGAAGCTCCGCTTGCTCAGCGGGGATCGCTCCGTTGATCCCCGCTGAGCCGACGGATGACTGGGCGGTCCCCGCACACTGTGCAGGGACCGCCCTGTCAGAGCGCCGCTCTCCCCTATGGGGAATCGGATGACGACGGACCGTAGAGTCCGTTGTCATCCGATCCGCTCCGCCGACGGAAGGAAAAATAGGGTTTTCCTCCGTCACACTTTGGCGGAGCGGATGTCAGCGGACATGTCTCCGCTGACATCCGTGCCTCCATAGGGGTGCATGGAGGATCCGTTTCAGGTCCGCCTAAAAAACTGACAGGCGGACCTGAACGGACCTCCGTGTGAAAGGGGCCTAAGGCATAATGAGCTAGTATGCTGCACTTGCCTCAGATCGAAGCCTCCGAAGCGCTCCTTGTTCCCCTCCGCCGCCATGTCCCCTCTGACCATCTTCCGGGTATCGCCGCTCCGGCGCTGTGATTGGCCGGAGCGGCGATGACGTCACACGCATGTGTGCGGGGCCGGCATTCTCCATTCAGAAAACCGGCGCGCTCAGTGCCCCTGCACCCTTGTCTACGGCCCGCATGCGCCGTAGACGTCGGTGCAGTGTTTCTGCAAATATCTCCTTAACCGTGTAGGTTAAGGAGATATTTATTTCTCGTACATCACGGGACACAGAGCGACATAGTCATTACTATGTGGGTTATATAGATACCTTCAGGTGCTGGCACTGGCAACTTCCAAAACCGGAAGTACCCTCCCCTATATAAGCCCCTCCCATCCGGGAGTACCTCAGTTTTTTGCCAGTGTCTAAGGTGTTGGCCAAGAAGTAACATGTGTTTTTCACTGAGCTTGCGTACAGGTTCTTTTGGGCCTCAGTAAGCTATTCCGGATCCGACCAAAAAAGCTTCATAGCTAAACGGTCGGTACCCGGGCCTTGCAAGAGAAGAGCAAGGTTTTGCCTGTAATGCCTCTCTTAGGAGGGCTGGACCCTGGGATCCAGAGCTCTGGTCATACCCACGACCAAGATGTTTTCTGTGCAGGGTGCTATACAGGTCCAGGGGAGTGGAATCCTTGGGAACCCGGTCCCTGAAGGTTTGATTACAGTACCTGCCGTGATAGGTGAAGTTTGGGCTTCTGTGGACCAAACAGAGTCCTGCGGCGAGGAAAAGGTAAGTGGGGGCCCTCAGGAACTTGGTTCTATTGGGGGACGCCCAAGCCTAATTTGTCTTTCTGCCTGTTACCTAATGGTATTCCCGCTAATATTCTGTGCATGCCTGTTACTACTAAGAAAATGTAAAAAATTTTAATAGTAGGCAAGAAAAAAAAAAAAAAAAAAAAGGTAAGACCGCGGTACCTGTGTTAAACACTAGAGGCCGCTATGGTTCTTTTTTCTTGTAATGTGATTTTTTTCTTCCAAAGTCAAATCCAGGCAGTTGGTAAGTTCTCTGCTGGGAAGCTGTCTCCTCTGCCCTGTTGCTGCGCTCATCCATCCCCGGGCCCTGCGGCAGGGACCCTGGCGCCCATCTAGCTCCTTATTTTTTTTTAAAAGAGCGCCGAAGGCGCACGTGCCCGCGCGCGTGCACACGCCTCTATATATAGAGGCGATCTGGAAAAAGGGGCGGAGCTGGTGGATGACGCTCGGTGTGAGCATGTGCGGGCGTCCAGCGTGTTTAAAGGCACAATCACAGCTGGCTATTGAAGTGCACAGACAGAGCTAGCAACAGTAAATAAGGCACACAGAGGCGGTTGATGCAGGCATCCCCTAGAAAGGCACTTTAGTAGACACCAACTGTTATATAGCAGCAATTGTGCTAGACTATTATCAGTAAAAGTGGTGTATTACGGCTGGAATACCTCAGCTTTGGGCTTAGGAATATGCCGTCCAGAAGCTCCGGAACTAAATCTTCCAGGAAGCGAAGGGGGTCTCCATCGGGCTCTGAGGATCTTGGGCATGCTTCTGCTGTACCAGTCTCCCCTGAAAATTCAGAGGTTAGTGACCGTAGAGACCCCGCAGGAGTACCTGGTACTGTGGCTGTCCTCAGTTCACCTGCTCCTGTGTATGTAACAGAGGAGGTTTTTTCCTCAGCTCTGGGAGGATTAGAAGAGAGATTGTCAACATTGATCGCTGCCTCCCTGTCACAGGGAAAGCATGCCCGATCTCCGTCTCCTCCTTCAGAGTACCTGTTAGCGGAGCAACAGTCCCATACAGGGATCGACCTGCCTGAAGGGGATCAGGATGAGGTTGATTCTGTTATAGAGGAATCAACAGTGGAGGAACCTTTCTCAGCATCTCAAGCTGAAAGATTATGGGTTCAGTCTCTGACTAACATGGTCCGATCAGCATTTAAAATGCACCTTGCGGAACCATCAACCACTACTGTCTCCTCGCTGGGGTCGCTAAAAGCTCCCCAGACTGTCTGTTCCTTTCCACTTCACCCTTTACTGGAAGGGCTCATTTACCAGGATTGGGAACATCCTGATAAAATATTTACTCCCCCCAAGAGATTTCCGGTGGTCTATCCCATGGAGGATAAGTTCATCAAAAAATGGAGGGTCCCTACAGTGGACGCAGCCATCTCTTGTGTGAATAAATCACTGACATGTCCAGTGGATAATGTCCAAATGTTCAAGGACCCAATAGATAAAAAATTGGAGTCCTTATTAAAATCTGCTTTTTCTACAGCAAGCTTGGTGACACAACCAGCAGTGGCAGCTATTGGGGTCTGCCAAGCAGTGAAGGATCAGTTGAAACAGGTCTTAAGGGACTTGCCAGATCAGCAGGCCCTTGCCCTAGCTGATCTACCTAGAGCCTTATGCTTTGCGGTTGACGCCAAAATGGATTCAATCCATCAGGCCTCCCGCCTCATGCTGTCTGTAGTACATATGCGCAGGCTTCTATGGCTCAAAAACTGGTCTGCTGAAGCTCCCTGTAAAAAATTGCTGGTTAGCTTCCCATTTCATGGTGAACGCTTATTCGGGGAAGACCTGGACAAATATATCCAGAAAATTTCCAGCGGTAAAAGTACACTCTTGCCGGTTAAAAACAGAGTTAGAGGTCCCTCTTTTAAGAGGCCTGCTTCTCCAGTCCCTGGGGCATCGGCTGTGAAACAGTTCCGACGGCCTCCTCGGTCAAATCCCGGGGGTAAAAATCAGGGACAATCGCAGGGTAATGAGAAACCCTGGGTCAGGAGAGGTACAAAACCTCCCCCAAAGTCAAATTCATGAAGGGTTGCCCCCACTCAATTGGGTGGGGGGAAGACTCCAGTTGTTCGCAGAGACCTGGCGGGACACGATCAGAGACAGATGGGTGCTCTCCGCAGTAAGTCTGGGATACAGATTGGAGTTAAAAGACTCTCCTCCTTCCCATTTTATGAGGTCAAACGTGCCAAGGGATCCCCGGAAGAGAGAGTCCCTCCTGTTGGCACTAGAACAACTATTGCTCCAAGGAGTAATTATGGAGGTTCCCCTGGAAGAATGGGGGTTCGGGTTTTACTCAAACCTCTTTACAGTCCCGAAGCCAAACGGGGACGTGAGGCCCATATTAAATCTAAAAGGGCTAAACAAATTCCTGCATATCAGGACTTTCCGGATGGAGTCGATCCGATCGGTGGCCACTGCCCTACAAGGGGAGGAATGGTTAGCCTCGATCGACATCAAAGATGCTTATTTGCACATTCCCATCTTTCCAGTCCACCAAAAATTTCTACGCTTTGCAGTAGAAGGGCGCCATTTTCAGTTCAGAGCCTTACCCTTCGGTCTGGCCACAGCACCACGAGTGTTCACAAAAATTCTGGCCCCATTATTGGCCAATCTAAGAACACAAGGTGTAACGATAATGGCATATCTAGACGACTTGTTGCTGATAGACCACTCAGTGAAAAAACTAGAAGTTGTCGTTCACAAGACAATCAAGTATCTGGAATCTCACGGTTGGATTATCAACCGAGACAAGTCAGCCCTAAAACCAGTCAAAAGTCTGGAATACTTGGGGCTAAGGCTGGATTCAGGCCAGAGAAAAATATTCTTGCCTCGAGAAAAGGTGTTGTCTTTGAGAGATTTGATCCACCTAGTGGGTACAAAAAGACAGCCGTCCATACGCCTGTGCATGAGGCTGCTGGGAAAAATGGTGGCATCATTCGAAGCAGTACCCTACGGTCAATTCCATTCAAGGAATTTGCAAAGGGCCATACTGTCAGCCTGGAACAAGAAAGTTCAGGCCCTATACTTACCAATGTCCTTGTCCCCTTCCGTTCGCAAGAGCCTCAGTTGGTGGTTGGTTCTCCAGAATCTGGAAAAAGGGAAATCCTTCAGTCCGATTTCTTGGAAGGTGGTCACTACAGATGCCAGCCTTATAGGCTGGGGAGCAGTACTGGAGCAATGGTCTCTCCAGGGCAGATGGTCGGATGCAGAAAAGGCCCTGCCCATCAATCTCTTAGAGATACGAGCAGCCCGGTATGCCCTAGTAGCATGGACATCCAAACTCCAAGGGTCCCCTGTCAGAATTCAATCAGACAATGCCACAGCAGTGGCATATATCAATCATCAGGGTGGCACCAGGAGTTGTGCAGCCCAGAGGGAAGTAAATTACATCCTGAAATGGGCAGAAAGATATGTCCCAGCCATATCCGCGGTATTCATTCCAGGAGTGGAGAATTGGAAGGCGGACTTTCTAAGTCGCCAGCAATTATGCCCAGGGGAATGGTCCCTTCACCCCGAGGTTTTCCGGACAATTTGTCAGCGGTGGGGAACACCGGATGTAGATCTTCTAGCATCCAGATTCAACGCAAAGGTGGACAGGTTTGTCTCTCGGACAAGGGATCCCCTAGCTTGCGGCTCGGATGCCCTAGTGTTCCCTTGGGATCAGTTCAAGCTGATATATGCATTTCCACCGCCACAATTGTTACCTCGATTACTCCGCAGAATCAGGGTAGAAAAGAAACCAGTGATTCTGGTGGCTCCAGCGTGGCCCCGAAGAGCATGGTACGCGGAGATTGTAAAAATGTCAGTGGGGAGTCCTTGGACTCTCCCACATCGTCCGGACCTGCTTTCGCAAGGACCGATATACCACCCTTCCTTACCAGCCCTAGGTTTGACGGCCTGGCTATTGAAGCCCACATTCTAAAAAAGAGAGGTCTCTCTAATCCTGTGGTAGCTACCATGATCAATGCCAGGAAGCCGGTATACAGGCAGATCTACTATAGAATCTGGAAGGCGTACATCGCCTGGTGTGAGGCCAAGAAATGGCATCCACGTAAGTACGTAATAGGTAGGATTCTGGACTTCCTACAGTGGGCTGTAGATAGGAAGCTTGCCTTGAGTACTATCAAGGGTCAGATTTCGGCCTTGTCAATATTTCTTTCTCGTACATCACGGGACACAGAGCGACATAGTCATTACTAATGGGTTATATAGATACCGTCAGGTGCTGGCACTGGCAACTTCCAAAACCGGAAGTACCCTCCCCTATATAAGCCCCTCCCATCCGGGAGCACCTCAGTTTTTTGCCAGTGTCTAAGGTGTTGGCCAAGAAGAAACATGTGTTTTTCACTGAGCTTGCGTACAGGTTCTTTTGGGCCTCAGTAAGCTATTCCGGATCCGACCAAAAAAGCTTCATAGCTAAACGGTCGGTACCCGGGCCTTGCAGAGAAGAGCAAGGTTTTGCCTGTAATGCTTCTCTTAGGAGAGCTGGACCCTGGGATCCAGAGCTCTGGTCATACCCACGACCAAGATGTTTTCTGTGCAGGGTGCTATACAGGTCCAGGGGAGTGGAATCCTTGGGAACCCGGTCCCTGAAGGTTTGATTACAATGCCTGCCGTGATAGGTGAAGTTTGGGCTTTTGTGGACCAAACAAAGTCCTGCGGCGGGGAACAGGTAAGTGGGGGCCCCCAGGAACTTGGTTCTATTGGGGGACCCCCAAGCCTAATTTGTCTTTCTGTCTGTTACCTAATGGTATTCCCGCAAAATTCTGTGCATGCCTGTAACTACTAAAAAAATGTAATAATTTTTAATGGTGGTCAAGAAAAAAATAAAATAATTTTTTTTATATATATTTAATATATTAGACTGCGGTACCTGTGTTTGTTCACTAGAGGCCGCTGTGGAATGTTTTCTTGTCATGTGGACTAGCTTCTTCTCAGCAGAGCAAAGTCCAGGCAGATGGTGAGTTCTCTTATAGGAAACTGCTTCCTCTGCCATGTTGCAGTGCTCGTCCATCCCCCGGCCTGCGGCAAAGAGGGGCCCTGGCTCCTGTCCCTTGTTACCATATTTAAAATTAGCGCCGAAGGCGCACGTGCCCGCGCGCGTGCACGCGCCTCTATATATAGAGGTGAGATGGGAAAGGGGGCGGAGCCTGGGGGATGACGCTCTGTGCGCGCCGCAGCGCTTCTGCGCATGTGCGGGCGTCCCAGCAGTTTAAAAAAACCACAATATTGTAGTGAGCTGGCTATGAAGTACAGAGACAGAGCTGGCAACATTTAAAGGCATACAGCAAGCGGTTGATACAGGCATCCCCTAGAAAGGCACATTAGTAGACACCAACTGTGATATAGCAGCAATTGTGCTAGACTATTCTCAGTAAAAGTGGTGTATTACGGCTGGAATACCTCAGCTTTAGGCTTAGGAATATGCCGTCCAGAAGCTCCGGAACTGAATCTTCCAGGAAGCGAAGGGGGTCTCATCGGGCTCGGAGGATCTTGGGCATACTCCTGCTGCACCAGTCTCCCCTGAAGTTCAGAGGTAAGTGACCGTAGAGACCCCGCAGGGGTACTTGGTACTGTGGCTGTCCTCAGTCACCTGCTCCTGTGTATGTAACAGAGGAGGTTTTTTCCTCAGCTCTGGGAGGATTAGAGAGAGATTGTCAACATTTATCGCTGCATCCCTGTCAGGGAAAGCACGCCCGATCTCCGTCTCCTCCTTCAGAGTGCCTGTTAGCAGAGCAACAGTCCCATACAGGGATCGACCTGCCTGAAGGGGATCAGGATAAGGTTGATTCTGTTATAGAGGAATCAACAGTGGGGGAACCTTTTCTCAGCATCTCAAGCTGAAAGATTATGGGTTCAGTCTCTGACTAACATGGTCCGATCAGCATTTAAAAATGCACCTTGCGGAACCATCAACCACTACTGTATCCTCGTTGGGGTCGCTAGAAGCCCCCAGACTGTTTGTTCTTTTCCACTTCACCCTTTACTGAAAGGGCTCATTTACCAGGATTGGGAACGTCCTGAGAAAATATTTATTCCCCCAAGAGATTTCCGGTGGTCTATCCCATGGAGGATAAGTTCATCAAAAAAAAAAAAAAAAAAAATGGAAGGTCCCTACAATGGACGCAGCCATCTCTTGTATGTATAAATCACTGACATGTCCAGTGGATAATGTCCAAATGTTCAAGAACCCAATAGATAAAAGATTGGAGTCCTTATGAAAATCTGCTTGGTGATACAACCAGCAGTAGCAGCTATTGGGGTCTGCTAAGCAGTGAAGGATCAGTTGAAACAGGTCTTGAGGGACTTGACAGATCAGCAGGCTTTGCCCTAGCTGATCTACCTAGAGCCTTAGGCTTTGCGGTTGACGCCATAGAGGATTCAGTCCATCAGGCCTCCCGCCTTACGCTGTCTATAGTACATATGCGTAGGCTCCTATGGCTCAAAAACTGGTCTGCTGAAGCTCCCTGTAAAGAATGGCTGGTTAGCGTCCCATTTCATGGTGAACGCTTATTCAGGGAAAACCTGGACAAATATATCCAGAAAATTTCCAGCGGTAAAAATACGCTCTTGCCGGTTAAAAGCAGAGTTAGAGGTCCCTCTTTAAGAGGCCTGCTTCTCCAGTCCCTGGGGCATCGGCTGTGTAACAGTTCCGACGGCCTCCTTGGTCAAATCCCGGGGGTAAAAAACAGGGACAGTAGCAGGGTAATGAGAAACCCTGGGTCAGGGGAGGTACAAAACCTCCCCCAAAGTTAAATTCATGAAGCCCCCACTCAGTCGGGTGGGGGGAGGACTCCAGTTGTTCGCAAGAGACCTGGCGGGACACGATCAAGACAGATAGGTGCTCTCCGCAGTAGGTTTGGGATACAGTTTGGAGTTAAAAGACTCTCCTCCTTCCCATTTTTGAGGTCAAACGTGCCAAGGGATCCCCGGAAGAGAGAGTCCCTCCTGTTGGCACTAGAACAACTATTGCTCCAAGGAGTAATTATGGAGGTTCCCCTGGAAGAATGAGGGTTCGGGTTTTACTCAAACCTCTTTACAGTCCCGAAGCAAACGCGGACGGGAGGCCCATATTAATTCTAAAAGGGCTATACAAATTCCTGTATATCAGGACTTTCCGATGGAGTCGATCCGATCGGTGGCCACTGCCCTACAAGGGGAGGATTGGTTAGCCACGATCGACATCAAAGATGCTTATTTGCACATTCCCATCTTTCCAGTCCACCAAAAATTTCTACGCTTTGCAGTAGAAGGGCGCCATTTTCAGTTCAGAGCCTTACCCTTCGGTTTGGCCACAGCACCACGAGTGTTTACAAAAATTCTGGCCCTTTATTGGCCAATCTAAGAACACAAGGTGTAATGATAATGGCATATCTGGATGACTTGTTGCTGATAGACCACTCAGTGAAAAAACTAGACGTGGTCGTTCACAAGACGATCAAGTATCTGGAATCTCACGGTTGGATTATCAACCGAGACAAGTCAGCCCTAAAAACCAGTCAAAAGTCTGGAATACTTGGGGCTAAGGTTGGATTCAGGCCAGAGAAAAATATTCTTGCCTCGAGGAAAGGTGTTGTCTTTGAAAGATTTGATCCACTTAGTGGGTACAAAAAAGACAGCCGTCCATACGCCTGTATATGAGGCTGCTGGGAAAAATGGTGGCATCATTCGAAGCAGTACCCTACGGTCAATTCCATTCAAGGAATTTGCAAGGGGCCATACTGTCAGCCTGGAACAAAAAAGTTCAGGCCCTAGACTTACAATGTCCTTGTCCCCTTCCGTTCGCAAGAGCCTCCGTTGGTGGTTGGTTCCCCAGAATCTGGAAAAAAGGAAATCCTTCAGTCCGATTTCTTGGAAGGTGGTCACTACAGATGCCAGCCTTATAGGCTGGGGAGCAGTACTGGAGCAATAGTCTCTCCAGGGCAGATGGTCGGATGCAGAAAAGGCCCTGCCCATCAATCTCTTAGAGATACGAGCAGCCCGGTATGCCCTAGTAGCATGGACATCCAAACTCCAAGGGTCCCCTGTCAGAATGCAATCAGACAATGCCACAGCAGTGGCATATATCAATCATCAGGGGGGCACCAGGAGTCGTGCAGCCCAGAGGGAAGTAAATTACATCCTGAAATGGGCAGAAAAATATGTCCCAGCCATATCTGCGGTATTCATTCCAGGAGTGGAGAATTGGAAGGCGGACTTTCTAAGTCGCCAGCAATTAGGCCCAGAGGAAGGGTCCCTTCACCCCGAGGTTTTCTGGACAATATGTCAGCGGTGGGGAACATCGGATGTAGATCTTCTAGCATCCAGATTCAACGCAAAGGGGGACAGGTTTGTCTCTCGGACAAGGGATCCCCTAGCTTGTGGCTCGGATGCCCTAGTGTTCCCTTGGGATCAGTTCAAGCTGATATATGCATTCACACCGCCACAATGGTTACCTCGATTACTCCGCAGAATCAGGGTAGAAAAGAAACCAGTGATTCCGGTGGCTCCAGCGTGGCCCCGAAGAGCGTGGTACGCGGAGATTGTAAAATTTCAGTGGGGAGTCCTTGGACTCTCCCACGTCGTCCGGCTTTCGCAAGGACCGATATACCACCCTTCCTTACCAGCCCTAGGTTTGACGGCCTGGCTATTGAAGCCCACATTCTAAAAAAGAGAGGGCTCTCTAATGCGGTGGTATCTACCATGATCAATGCCAGGAAGCCGGTATCCAGGCAGATCTACTATAGAATCTGGAAGGCGTACATCGCGTGGTGTGAGGCCAAGAAATGGCATCCACATAAGTACGTAATAGGTAGAATTCTGGACTTCCTACAGTGGGCTGTAGATAGGAAGCTTGCCTTGAGTACTATCAAGGGTCAGATTTCGGCCTTGTCAATATTTTTTCAAAGGCCCTTGGCTTCGCATTCACTAGTCAAAGCCTTTATACAAGGAGTGATGCGTATTAGTCCTCCGGTTAATATTCCCATATGTCCATGGGATCTAAACTTGGTTCTGTCGGTTCTACAGAAACAACCATTTGAACCATTACAGCATATTTCCTTGGTGCTTCTCACCAGGAAATTGATTTTTCTAGTAGCCATTTGTTCGGCTAAAAGAGTATCGGAATTAGCAGCTATGTCCTGTAAGGAGCCATATCTGGTTATCCATAAGGACAGAGTAGTGTTACGTCCTCATCCAGCCTTTCTTCCTAAGGTGGTATCGAGGTTTCATTTGAACCAAGATGTGGTTCTTCCTTCTTTTTTCCCCAAACCTACTTCGGTAGAGGAAAAGTTATTGCATTCTTTGGATGTAGTAAGAGCAGTTAAAGCTTATCTAAAAGCCACTGCTCAGATTCGCAGAACTGATACTTTGTTTATTCTGCCGGAAGGCCCCAGAAAGGGTCAGGCAGCGTCAAAATCTACTTTAGCCAAGTGGATTCGACAGGTCATTATGCAAGCTTATGGCTTGAGAAGGAGACCGCCTCCGTTCAAAGTTAGAGCGCACTCCACGAGAGCAGTTGGAACTTCATGGGCAGTGCATCACCAGGCCTCCCTGGCTCAAATCTGTAAGGCCGCAACATGGTCTTCGGTACACACGTTTACTAGGTCCTACCAGGTGGACGTTAGAAGTCAGGAGGATGTCGCCTTTGGGCGCAGTGTGTTGCAGGCCGCAAAAGATCCTCATGTCTGATAGCGCTCAGCTTATATATGGTGTATCCCCCCCCTCATTTGGCATTGCTTTAGGACATCCCATTAGTAATGACTATGTCGCTCTGTGTCCCGTGATGTACGAGAAAGAAAATAGGATTTTTATAACAGCTTACCTGTAAAATCCTTTTCTTGGAGTACATCACGGGACACAGAGCTCCCACCCCTCTTTTGGGGACACTTATTGCTTTGCTACAAAACTGAGGTACTCCCGGATGGGAGGGGCTTATATAGGGGAGGGTACTTCCGGTTTTGGAAGTTGCCAGTGCCAGCACCTGAAGGTATCTATATAACCCACATAGTAATGACTGTCGCTCTGTGTCCCGTTATGTACTCCAAGAAAAGGATTTTACAGGTAAGCTGTTATAAAAATCCTATTTTCTTGCACCTACAGGTAAGCCTTAATCTAGGCTTACCTGTAGGTGCAAGTTGTCACAGTGGGTTTACAACCACTTTAACTGTACAGTTTGTTGCTGTGTACCTACTGAATCTTTCCTCAGGACAGTGCCTTTGCTAATGTTAAGCCCAAATGCAGGTTAGGGACCACTTTAGAACCCCTTCCCACATTTAAAGCTCAAATCCAGGTTCATTTTTTTTCTAAGGTCGACCATTTCTGTCTGCAGTGCTCACCTCCTCTCTGGCGCTGTTCACCCTATCCAGAAATTAATTCTCACCCCCAAAAAAGTCTAGTTTTCTTGGATGAATGACACCCAGCAGATTTACTGTGAGTGCAGGGCATCATAGACCCCACTCCCTGAGAAGGCTTCATCACATCAGTGCCACTCATTAGGGCCACCCACCACCAGAGTAAATATAAAGAGGACGTGGACCCAGCAATTGACTGGCTTAAACACATCTGGAAAAGTATAAAAATAAATAAAAGTAAGGGAAGGAAGGGGGTGGAGTTGGGCTTTAAAGTTTATGTCCAGCCAACACCTCTTATCTTAATTGTACAGTACTGAACACAGAACTGTCCCTGACCTTGGGTTAAATGCACGCAACCTGCAGGTGATTAGACACTGACAATTAACTTTGCTAGGGCCGCACCTAATGCATGTTTGTGTAAATCCACCAACTCCTAGAGACTACATTTTTTTTACTAATGTCCTTAGGTGATGGACCTCTTCTTCTTTGGAGAGGTTTTTTCTTTTTTAAACAACTCCTTTTTACTTCAGACACGCCTAGGATTTAACTGCTTTTTCCCTGGAATATCTAACAGTTTCTGGATTGGTAACCCTTAAAGACTGTACCCACACCTCACTGTGCTGGGGCAGGCCTGACATGTTGCTTCAGGAACTGGATCTTATGCTAGGTGCTTATCTTGGCACTATGGTTTTCAGGGCCTTTAATACCCCTTCAGCAGTATGCCCAACATGGACAAGGCAAGACAGGGTTTCTCTATAATTTGCACCATTCCTGGCTATACACCATCCACAGTGCTTAAAGAGGAACTGCAGTCTTCTCACATAATTTGTAATAAAAACATCTTTGCCATTCTGAAGCTTTCCTCCAACCACTTTGCATATTATTTTATATATACTGTGATTCTGTACTTGACAAATATGCTGCAGAAATCGCCCTCCACTGAGTCTGGCTGCAGCCATTTTAACTGTGGGCAGCTGAAGCTGCTGCCTGTTCACTTCTAGATTTACACAGACACACACCTTCAGCTCTGCAGTTCTCATTGGCCCTCCCATGATTCACCCTTCCTCCCTTCCTGGTAAACTTTCATGAGCGTTAGAAAGAGAGCTGTGCATGATGTCATAAGCCTAGGCTACGGTAATTACCAGAAGTGGGCTGTATAAGGTTTTTACTGGCAGAAAAAAAAAAGTTTTACTATCCAAAGTTAAACAACAAGGGCAGAAGATTTAATAGATAGAAAGATGAAAAACGACTGAAGGTCAGCTTTAACACACAGGCAGGGGTAGTTATTCACTTTATCATGTTACTCCCCATTATACTCGTCTCCAATTAATTTGTCACTGTAAGTCAGGGGTGCCCAACCTTTTGAAGGCCGAGGGCCACTTAAGTGACTTGGCAACGAGTCGCGGGCCACAATGAGCGGAGTGGGCAGATGACAGGTCTGTGTCCAATCTGCATATGCAAAGCAGACACAGGCACAGCCCAATCTACTCTATGGGCCCTCTGATCCAAATAGGTAGAAGGGGACGGATCCACTTCTGTTTTTTTAGCAGATCGGATTGAAGGTAGGCGGGTGTAAACAGACAAGTCTGTTTACATCTGCCGCTCCATAGAGGTGAATGAATGGTCCGATTGGGTCGGACCGTTCGCGTGAAAGGGGTCTAAGGCTGCTTTTACACTGAATGTCTGCGGTCTACCCACACCGTGGGTGCGGCGCAGTGTTCCTGTGGTTTTCCCGCCAGTTAGCTCCACTTTGCCATAGACGTCTATTTATATCCTGCAGGTGTGGTGCACTTTCTGAAAAGCCGATTGCTTCCGCAACCGCCAGCTTCATTCACAATACTGATGCTCTGAGATGGCAGGTCGGCAACCTGCAATCTTGGCTTGCCAACCAGCCATCCCAGAACAGGAGGTCGCAGGCCACATCAAAGGGCTCTGCGGGCCACGTGGCCCCCGGGTCACTGGTTGGGCACCCCTGCTGCAAGTGTTTACACTTATTTTTAAATATGGCTTTTTTTTTATATCCACACTTTGTCTTGTGATGGTGATCTGCCTGATGCACTTCTGCCCATCATATTGGGCAAAAATGTTTGCACTATGCTTGCTGCACTTCCTGCTGCTTTCTGCTACAGAGACCCAGCAAGACAACTGTTTCACCAAATGAGAAGTGGGTGTAAATATGCAACAGGAACATCAATAAAAATCTGATAGGTGGCCTTCTCCCACTCTGCTAAAGAAAAGCATTTTTATCTAAGTCTGTGATTTCTTGTGGTAAATTTTCTCTTATGCTGTCCACTGGGGACAGTAAATGAGGGAAAATCTTTCTAATGGAGATCCAGATAGCAGTAAAAACCTGACACTCCAATCCTTTTACATTCCATCCAAAACTTAAAAAGAAAAAAAAAAACCTAGGGTTAAAGTGCCACATGCAGGAGAAATGGACAATAGACGCTTTAACCCCTCCCAACTGCTCAGTTTTGCTTTGTGTCCTTCGGAGAATTTGTGTTTGCTTCCTTTCTGCTATGTTTTTGGCTTTCTATTATCAACAGCTACTGGAAGATTCATGGATGATACAGAGTTTTCTGATCTCTCCATTTAGCCAACGAGAGCTCCATTGTATATACTGTTCTCTCCAAAACGTTCCTGCAGTCAGTTGAAAAATCCCATCTGTGCTACAGTTAACACAGGACTCGCCTTTCGGGATAGGCCATCCAATCCTTTCACATTCTATCCAAAAAAAATAAAAAAAATGCTTTAGCTGGACATCCACTACAAGCTTTAAAAAATCTCCCTATACATACCTGAATTCCATTAGTATCCTTTAGAATTTTCTAATGTTATCTTGTGTTATGTCTCCGAGTGGGCATGTCCATGACAGTCTGGGTTCCCATGGAGTGGGTTGAATGACGCCGGGAATCATTTAACCTGGAAGAGGAGTGACAGCCAGCAAAGGAGGTGTACGTGGATGGGGGGCGGAGAACCGAAACACATTGAATTTAGTTTTAGTGTAAACGGCTAACTTGCTTATTCACTGTCCTTTGTGCTAGAGTTGCTAACAGCCTGTTCCGTTTGCTAACAAGTGGCTTCTGTTCTCTAGTCTCGTGGGAAGAAAATCTGCATTTCATACCGTCTTTGCGGATTTCTCTTAAAAAATAATCCTCTTCCAGAAAAGACCAGTTTCTCATGAGCTGCTGAGTACCATGTGTTGTGCTGCGCTGTGTATGAGTGACAAAGCGTTAATTACCACGTGATCTTTTATGCAGCTGCAGACATAACTGCCCTTTCAATAGTTAAAACTGATGTTTAATCTGCTTATATTTTGCCTTCCCTGGTTCCACCTCTTACCCCATCAACATAAGGAAATTTTTAAATACAATCTCAGTTTTCATTGCATGCCTTATTTTAGATCCACTAGGTCGCCACTAGAGTGAGTTACACTGCTGGCTGAAGGAGATTGAACACTAGCAGACAAAGTTGTTGGTCAACCAAATATAACCTCTGCCACTCCCATCATTCTCTAGTTTTGTGCAAGTGTCTTACGAGAATTGAGAGAAGAAAACCCTTTCCACAAGACGCTTCTTCTTCTTTTTTTTTTCTTTTTTTTATCGAGATCTTTTTTCAGTCAGGCTTCTTTGTTTTTTGCAGAGCTAATTTTTTGCAGTTTTGTGGACTGGCTGAACCATGGCTTAGTCTTGGAGGCTGTAACCATATCCTGTCATGCTGAAGATGCGTGGCCGGCCTATATTGTATCCTTTTTCAGACAGCGGGTGTACTGTGAGAGTCAGAGCACTTTAGAGGTTCGGGGCCACAGTACACCTAGTGTAACTCTTTCCCTAAGGACTCCTTAGTAAGTATGCCCACCAAAGTGGGGGGAGGGGAGTGTTTTTGTGTGCGCACATAGAAAGAAAAACTCTTCTTAAATGCTAAACTTCTGGCAACTAACTAAAAAAAGACACAAAAACGTGGCTTTGTAATCACAAATACATAATTGAATGTACTTTTTTTGAAAGGCAAGTGGGGTAAGTGTCTGAATTTCATCTGGTATCAGCCTCTGGAAGTCAGTGTACAGCAGATTTAAGAGAAGGGAAAGGAAAAAGCAGCACAAGGAGCCAAACAGATGAGCATTTCAGTTTGCTGCCCCGCCTTATACCTTCCAGTCACAAAGTGGGGTTGGGGAGTAGACCTGAAAGTGAAAAATACCCTCCCCTGCCAAGCCTGGGTGTGCTGTGTGTGTAAATCTTGGGACTGGTTAGATTTGGCAGATCAAACGGCTCGCATATATGTATTTAATGTTAAATATTTAGGTATGCTCCTAGTACATGTGTCCCCAGTTTGACATTTCCCTTTGCTTCATGCAGGTTGATTGGGTGCAGTGCGATGGCGGCTGCGACGAGTGGTTCCACCAAGTTTGTGTCGGCGTCTCTTCTGAGATGGCAGAGAATGAGGATTACATCTGCACGAACTGTACGCGCAAGAGAGTCCCAGGACCTTGTCCCCCCTGCCCTCCCAGCCTGAGTTGCCCACCAGGGTTTCCTATGCCGAGCATCGAGGTGAAACAGGAAGTCAGCTAGCATCACAGACTCTTCTAGACTTTGGCAGCTCCTCTTCTTCTGTAGCTCTAAAAAGTACCATCCTCTACCTGTGTCTGTAGAGCCACTCATGTTAGGTAGCCCCCTTTCTGCACCGTGTGTTCTTCATAAGGGGAGGCCTCAGACACGGGCAGATTTCTGTGGTCAGTTGGAGAAACCCAGTCATCAAACTGTACTCATGCCTTGGGCTGTTTTGGACCCTTTTGCAGGTTGAACTCGGTAGCTTTGAAAGCAATGACGGCTTAACCCAAATCCTTTTTTTTTTTTTTTCATAATTTCGTAACAGTTTCAGTCTCTCCTGAAACGTCTTAAAGCAACTTTTTATAATGAATGCCCATTCCCCACAAACCCGGGCACAATGCACAGGGAGTGTTTGCTCGCTCAGGTGATAATTTGTTTTACTTTATGCTTTTTGTGTGGATGCTGTAACTTGGATGCAGAGCAAGAGAGATTTACCATCATTACAAAGAGCTGGACCACTTTCTAAATGCTTCCAACAGTTGTATGGCACCATCATAGTGCAAATCAACGGTTTTGCATCTCATCAAGTAGCTCCTGCACATATGGTTAATCTTGTCGACGGTGCAGAAAGATTGCCATGTGCCGAAGAGGGCAGGTGGAAGGATAGCAGTAGTCTTTGGTTTCAGAAAAGCCAAAGGTAGAATGAAAAACCTTAGACCTTTCCTGACCCGATCTCCCTCCTGAGACTGATTTTCTCCCATAGTACAAGATTGTTTGTAAACCGGAGATCATTAAGGAGTCTTTGAAAAGCCTTTTTTCCTTTTGTCATTGTTTTTCCTTTGCGATATACATATTTTATCAAAAAAGTTGAAGTGAAAAACATTCAAGACTCTGGGTGGATAGATACATTATTTATAAAAATTTGGTGAACGTTTGCTTTTGGTTTTGTTAGCTTGAGTAAAAATCTGGCATTGAGAGTCCTTTGGTATTGAGAGACCTGCATTTTGTCATTAAGCGGTGGGTGTTGGATTATTGGCTGAGAATTTGGTGAGAGCATACAGAACTTTTGATTGGTTTAAAGAGACCCTTTCCTGAGGGAGGTAACAGTAAGATCTGCTGGGACCACGAAGATCGAAACTCCCGGAAGTGCCGGTTTCCTTCAGATGTTGGGTTACCGGTCCTCTGCAGCAGTGGCAGGAGAGTACAACTGGCCATAGATGGATTGAAATTCGGCCAGTTCAGCAGGGACCGACCAAATTTCAATCATGTGCAGCCACTCCCACTTGACAGAAGTTGACCTATGGTCAGCTTTAGGTTCCCAGAAATGTGACAAGAAGTGAGTGATAACTGCCTTAGTTGGGATTTCCCTTCACTTTGTTGGGCCCACAGGACAGGAAGTAAAGGAATATCTCCCCAATGGAATATAGATGGCGGAAAAAGTTTTAGATATATATAAAGGGTCTTGCACAAATAAAATTACCACAAAGTATAATGCATGGTATATAAAATGAGGTGTTATGTGTTGAATGACATTGTTTTCTGCAGCTTTGGACTGTCATTACACAGTTTAGTCTCTCCCCCTCATCACCTCTTCTTCTGTCCAGCAGCATGACATGTTTTAATAGTCACTGCTAGGTCATAGTAGTTGTATATGCTGTATACAGTGCCTTGAAAAAGTATTCATACCCCTTGAAATTTTCCACATTTTGTCATGTTACAACCAAAAACGTAAATGTATTTTATTGGGATTTTATGCGATAGAAAATGATAAATGGTTTTCAATTTTTTTACAAATAAATATCTGAAAATTGTGGAGTGTATTTGTATTCAGTCCCCCTGAGTCAATACTTTGTAGAACCACCTTTTTGCTGCAATTACAGCTGCAAGTCTTTTTGGGGATGTCTCTACCAGCTTTGCACATCTAGAGAGTGACATTTTTGCCCATTATTCTTATCTAAATAGCTCGAGCTCTGTCAGATTGGATGCAGAACGTCTGTGAACAGCAATTTTCAAGTCTTGCCACAGATTCTCAAATGGATTTAGGTCTGGACTTTGACTGGGCCATTCTAATACATGAATATGATTTGATCTAAAACTTTCCATTGTAGCTCTGGCTGTATGTTTGGGGTCTTTGTCCTGCTGGAAGGTTAACCTCCACCCCAGTCTCAAATCTTTTGCAGACTCTTAACAGGTTTTCTTTTAAGATTGCCCTGTATTTGGGTCCATCCATCTTCACATCAACTCTGACCAGCTTCCCTGTCCCTGCTAAAGAAAAGCATCCCCACAACATGATGCTGCCACCACCATGTTTCACGGTGGGGATGGTGTGTTCAGGGTGATGTGCAGGGTTAGCTTTCCGGCAGACATAGCGTTTTGCTTTCAGGCCAAAAAGTTACATTTTGGTCTCATCTGACCAAAGCACCTTCTTCCAAATGTTTGCTGTGTCCCCCACATGGCGTCTCACAAACTGCTGCAAACAGGACTTCTTATGGCTTTCTTCTTGCCACTCGTAAAGGCCAGATTTGCGGGGTGCATGACTAATCGTCCTGTGGACAGATTCTGACACCTGAGCTGTGGATCTCTGCAGCTCCTCCAGAGTTACCATGGGCCTTTTGGCTGCTTCTCTGATTAATGCTCTCCTTGCCCGGCCTGTCAGTTTAGATCAGTGTTTCTCAACCTTTTTACCGTGGAGGAACCCATGGCAAAAAGTCTGAGATCTCGGGGGAACCCCTAAAAAAAAATTCAGATCTACAGCTCTCGGAACATCGTATCTGATCAGCAAGCTGTAGATATAACCACGTTTATTGTAGAAATAGCTTTAAATAATGGAATAAAAATTAGAACTCACCTGACACCAACATTATAGTGTGAACAGTGCACATAGAAATCAATTGTTTTCTTTCTGTCCCTGCAGAGACCTGCGTTACAACAAGCCCAAAATATTTTAAGCAAGTCAAATTTGTACACATTTTCCATTTTTTGCACATATGCTGTGAACGAGGCCTTACTGAACTTGAACAAAACTCCCAAATATTGTGACTGATAAATAGGATAGCAGACTACGGGAACAGTTGGGACTTGTTCACAACATTCATGCATAAGAATTGATGGAAGATGGTGCAGATTTGATCTGCATAGAATACTTTGGTCTTGTCCATGTCATGTGCAGAGAGACATGCACTTTCCTAACGTAGGTCTCTGCTAGGACATAAAGAAAATAACTGATTTCTATGTGCCCTGTTCACACCACAATGTTGGTATCATTTGAGTATTTTTCTCTGCAGAGAAATGCATACATGTTGCATATTTCTGTGCAGAAAAAATATGCACATGATACCAATGTTGATTTCAATGTGCACTGACAGCGAGTACTGTCAATGCGCATTAATACCTGGTGCCTCCTCTATAGTTCCAGCTCCTCTGAACCTGTGAGGGTGGTACCAGGAAGAGTGCTGACAGTGGGAGCACATGGCTGAATCTTGCAGGAGGTGAGATCCTGTGTATGGTAGTGACTGAATGCAGACTGCAGGGGCTTGTGGCTGGATGAGACTGAATCATAATAGGATTATGTACAAATATGGCAAAATAAAGCTATTATAATCTCACCTCCTGTCACGTTCAGCCTGTGTGCCTCAACTCTCTTGACCCCCCCCCCCCCTCCAGTCTGCAATCAGTGCTGTTATACACAGGATCTCATCTCCTGTTCTCTGCTCTTCCCTCCCCCAGCAGTCTGCATTCACCCCTGACATACACAGGAACTCAGCTTCTATCTAATCTAGCCATGTGCTCCTTTTCTCTGCTCCCCCCCCTCCACAGTGTGCATTACTGCTACCATTGAGACAGATCTCACCTTCTGATCTGGTGCTTCCGCCTCCATAGTCCTCATTCTCGGCTCTCTTCACGGCTCCCACTCTGTTCTCCCTGCCTCCAGTCTTCATTCCCGGGTCCCATGGCTCCCCGCTCTCCATCAGTGGCGTCACTAGGGTTGGTGTCACCCGGTGTGAAAAAAATTGGTGTCAACCCCCCTTCCACCCACTATAGTCCCTCTTCAGTACAGATCCCCCATTAAGTACAGACCCCCCTCCATCAGTATAGACCTCCCCCTAAGTGCAGAAACCCTATCAGCATAGACCCCCTCAGAGCAGACCCCCCTCCAGCAGCATAGACCCCCCTCAGTGTAGACCACCTCCATCAGCATAGCCACCCTCAGTGCAGACCCCCTTCAGCATAGACACCCCCCAGTGCAGACCCCCTCCATCAGCATAGACCCCCAGTGCACACCCCATCAGCATAGACACCCCCAGTGCAGACCCCCCTCCATCAGCATAGCCCCCCATCAGCATAGACACCCCCTAGTGCAGACCCCCTTCCATCAGCATAGCCCCCCTCAGTGCAGACCCCCATCAGCATAGACACCCCCCAGTGCAGACCCCCCTCCATCAGCATAGACCCCCAGTGCACACCCCATCAGCATAGACCCCCAGTGCACACCCCATCAGCATAGACCCCCAGTGCACACCCCATCAGCATAGACACCCCCTAGTGCAGACCCCCTTCCATCAGCATAGCCCCCCTCAGCATAGACACCCCTCCATCAGCATAGACACCCCAGTGCACACCCCATCAGCATAGACACCCCCAGTGCAGACCCCCTTCCATCAGCATAGCCCCCCTCAGTGCAGACCCCCATCAGCATAGACACCCCCATCCATCAGCATAGCCCCCCTCAGTGCAGACCCCCATCAGCATAGACACCCCCATCCATCAGCATAGCCCCCCTCAGTGCAGACCCCCTCCATCAGCATAGATACCTCCACTTGTGCTAGTAGTCCCCCCCTCTCCCCTCCCATAGCGCCCCCAGCACATGTCCATTAAAAACACTATTCAGACCTCAGAACAACGCGGCATAGACATAGCAGTGTGTCCCTCCTCGGTCTGCCTCCTCCTGTCCTGTGTATATGTAAACAGAGGAGGGAGGACTCGAGGAGGCGGCTTAAGTCCGCTCCGCTGTGAGAGACACAGATCAGTGCAGGGGTGTGCGGACCGTGCGATGCCGCTGCCCACAGGTGTCACCTGGGTGCGATCTGCACCCCCCACCCAGCAACACCACTGATCGGCTCCCCGCCGAATTTAGAACTCCCGCTCTCTGCCTTTCTCCTGACTCCGCCCTCTGAGTTCTCTGAGCCGGAACTACAGAGAGAGCATCGGGTATCAATGCGCGCTGACTGTTCTCACTGTCAGCGCGCATTGGGAACAGTGAAAACAACATTGGACGGATATACATCCGCCACAATGTTGAATCGCAGTGGAACCCCTGGGGACTTCTCGCGGAACCCTAGGGTTCCGCGGAACCCCGGTTGAGAAACACTGGTTTAGATGGACGGCCATGTCTTGGTAGGTTTGCAGTTGTGTCATACTCTTTCCATTTTCAGATGATGAATTGAACAGTGCTGAGTGAGATGTTCAAAGCTTGGGATATTTTTTTATAACCTAACCCTGCTTTAAACTTCTTTGCAACTTTATTCCTGACCTGTCCGATGTGTTCCTTGGTCTTCATAATGCTGTTTGTTCACCAAGGTTCTAGCAAGCCTAACAAACCTCTGAGGGCTTCAAAGAACAGCTGTATTTATACTGAGATTAAATTACATACAGGTGGACTCTACTCATTTGGTGACTTCTGAAGGCTATTGATTCCACTAGATTTTAGTTAGGGGTAACAGAGTGAAGGGGGCTGAATACAAATGCACGCCACACTTTTCAGATATTTTTCAGATATTTATTTGCAAAACATTTTGAAAACCATTTATCCGTTTCCTTCCACTTCCCAGTTATGTGCCACTTTGTGTTGGTCTAGCACATAAAATCCCAATAAAATACATTTATGTTTTTGGTTGTAACATGACAAAATGTGGAAAATTTCAAGGGATATGAATACTTTTTTAAGGCACTGTGGGGGTTATTTACGAAAGGCAAATTCACTTTATACTACAAGTGCAAACTACAAGTGCAGAGTGCACTTGAAATTTCACTGAAAGTGCACTTGGAAGTGCAGTCGCTGTAAATCTGAGGGGTAGATCTGAAATGAGGGGAAGCTCTGCTGATTTTATTATCCAATCATGTCCAAGCTAAAATGCTGTTTTTTATTTTCCTTGCATGTCCCCCTTGGATCTACAGTGACTGCACTTCCAAGTGCACTTTGCACTTGTAGTGCAAAGTGGATTTGCCTTTAGTAAATAACCCCCTGTGTGTTACATTCCTCTATGTAATGCCAATTGTACTACATTGCAGCAAATTGGACGGAAAAAAGGGATCAAGTATGGCCATCCTAAATTAGCCTATACAAGACTGCTGAACATCTGCTGAGATAAGACATCAACTGGGGAAACATAAGGGAAATACAAAGACATTGAATTTCAGGAGAGCAAACTTCTTCCAACTACGAACCTTGCTAGAAGATATAAATTGGGATAAAATCTTAGGAACAAAGAACACGGAGGAGAGATGGGTTTGCTTTAAGAGCATATTAAATAAGGGCATTAGCCAGTGCATCATATTGGGAAATAAATTTAAAAGGGCGAGCAAAAGTCCTGGATGGCTTAACCCCAATGTAAAAATGCATATAAATGCAAAGAAGAAGGCCTTCAAAAAATACAAGGCTGAGGGATCATCATCAGCATTCAGAATTTACAAAGAATGCAACAAGAAATGTAAGAGTGCAATTAGGGCAGCTAAGATGGAACACGAATGGCGCATAGAGGAGGAGAGCAAAAAAATCCCAATAAATTATATTAACAGTAAAAAAGGGAGGTCAGACCATATTGGCCCCATAAAGAATGCGGAAGGAAATCTGGTTACAAAGGATGGGGAGATGGCGAAGGTATTGAATTTATTCTTCTCCTCCGTCTTCACGAGGGAATCGGGGGGGCTTTAGTAACCAAAACTGCATTGTTTATCCTCATGATGCGTCACAGGAAGCACCCTCATGGCTAACAGAGGACAGAATTAGAAATAGACTTGGAAAACCTAACATTAATAAGTCACCGGGGCCAGATGGCTTGCACCCGAGGGTCCTTAGGGGACTCGGTCAAGTAATTTCCAGACCATTGTTCCTAATTTTTACTGACAGTCTACTGACTGGAATGGTACCAGCTCATTGGAGAAAAGCCAATGTAGCTCCAATATTTAAAAAGGGGCCAAAATACATCCGTTGGAATTACAGACCCGTTAGCCTAACATCAATAGTATACAAGCTCTTGGAGAGGATGATAAGGGACTATATACAAGATTTTAGTAATGAAAAACTGGCTACAAGGGTGAGTTCAGAGGGTGGTGATAAATTGGGAGTACTCAGAATGGTCAGGGCTGGAAAGTGGGGTCCCCCAGGGTTCTGTGCTGGGACCAATCCTATTGTGAAGTTTAAGGGAAAAAAAACATTTTAAATAAAGAACTCTGAAGCCCCCGAAAAAATATTTCCATATTATCCTATGCTAACTATAGGAAGGGCAAGGGCAGCTGTGGATCAGATGAGTGTGCGGTTGATTTCTGTATATCAGCCTCTGCAAACACCCTGAATTGTTTCTATCTTCTACTTTCCATCCCATAACTTATGAAAGAAGTCGAGAAACTTAAAAAATCTCCTCCCTGTCTCTCTTTCACCCTATCACCAAAGCTGAAGGGAGCCTCCAATACAATGGGAGCAGGACAGAGAATTAAAGATTATGCTTGGATTTATAAATAGCTGGTGTCTGCTCTGTCCATGGAATAGTAAAATTATAGGAATGGTGGTCATATCTTGGAAACCCTGACCTGCCATCATTGCAGCCTCGCCAGTGTCCGATATCCCTGCTGTCTCCGAGGGAAGAGGAGGAGCGAGCGCCGCTTAATTTACACAGAGCCGCGATCTCCTGTGTACCTGGCGCTCCGTCACTCACAGCCACGCCTCCTGGCCCTGCTCATATGACAGAACAGTGGCCCAATGCGCCCAGGAGGCGTGGCTGTGCGTGACGGAGCGCCGGGTACACAGGAGATTGCTGCTCTTTGTAATTGAGCGCAGTGCTCGCGCCTCTTCCCTCAGAGATGGCAGGGATCGGCGTATAACACGCACCCACGATTCTTCCCTGATTTTAAGGGGAAAAAAGTGTATGTTATACACCAATAAATACGGTAATTTGTTCATTAACGACCTGGAGGTTGGGGTAAACAGTTCAATCTCTGTATTTGCGGACGATACTAAGCTAAGCAGGGCAATAACTTCTCCGCAAGATGTGGAAACCTTGCAAGAAGATCTGAACAAATTCTTCCACTTTACAAGACTCTGGACTGGCCGCACCTGGAGTATGCTGTCCAGTTCTGGGCACCAGGGACTGGAGGATATTGGTTATGAAGAAAGGTTACGAGCATTGAACTTATTCTCTCTGGAGAAGAGACGCTTGAGAGGGGATAAGATTTTAGTTTACAAATACTGTACTGGTGACTACACAATAGGGATAACACTTTTCCTGTGGAAGAGAGTTTAATAAGACATGTGGCCACTCATTAAGAAGAAAAGTGGTTTAACCTTAGACTACTTATAGGGTTCTTTACTGTAAGAGCGGTAAGAATGTGGAATTTTCTTCCACAGGCGGTGGTTTCAGCGGGGAACATTGATAGTTTCAAAAAACTATTAGATAAGCACCTGAACGACCACAACATACAGGGGTATAACAAGGTAAGACTGACATATAATCACACACATAGGTTGGACTTGTCTTTTTTCAACCTCACCTACTATGTAACTGCACAAGGAATGCATTGTTTTCAATAAGTCAGCCCAATCAGACCTTTAAATTGTGTGTAAAGCAGGAAGCAAAGTTTGTGTATAAGGAGTAAATATGTGAGCCCCATGTACGCATAAAACTATAAAATTTACAAGCCTAAACACACATTGGTAAGATAAATAGGCCTCTTACATCCTAACCTTTTGGAGGTGAAAAATGTGTATTTATTTATTTTCTTTGGAGCATGCAGAGCATTGCACTCGTGATCAGCAGATCATGGCTACTGCAGACGGGCAGACAGTTACCGGAGAGCAGGGAGAATCAATAAACTATGAGAGCGCTCATCAGCGCCCTTGCAGTTCATTGAGAACTATAAGCCATTTGTAGCAATGGCAGACGGTACTTCTAGTTTATTCATTCATAGTACTTTGTGAATGAATGACGCAGCTGTGTGGGCGGAGCCACACTGGTTTCAAATTGTGACAGTGGGTGTGGGGAGGAGATCCCCTGCACGCTGTCACAATGGGGGGGGGGGGTCCTCATACTAGCTTTGACACGTTAATGTCATTTCAGAAGTTTTCTGCAACTTTCATTCAAATAGCTGCTGGTGATCTTTCCATGAAGGTCCTTGTTCAGGCACTTCCTTTAAAGGGTGACTAATATCTCCCAATTATACTCTGCATTGTCCCTGTGTTGCATGCTTTTCTAGTGGCGATTTCAAGCAGCCATGCTGACACACATTGCACAGCCATTGTCCACTGCTGTCACTATGAGGAAGTAGGTCCAGAGCAATGACATGCAGCTGACACTGGAACACGTGCATGTTAACAGGAAGTGGTTAAAAGAGGCTAGAGGGGATCAACAGCACTGACACGAAAAAAAATAAAACATTTGAAAACAGGATTTTTTGGGGGGAGAAAAAGCAATTATTTAGTATACACGCGCACAGATAAAACTAAATGTAATCCATTTAGGGTTTGCATTGTTTAAATAGAATTAACCTACAGGCCGATATATAAAACATTGCAATTTAAACACTTCACATTGTAAAAGTCAAACATTCACCTTTATGATGGAGTACAATAAGGTAACTTTCCATTCCATGGATAAGTTCCTCTGCTGCAAACACCCAACATGTCTGAATATCCACGGGGTTCGCAAAAAGTCGGAGATTTACCTGAAGATTGTTTCAAGCTGGAGACTGGAGGTGAGATAACAAATCTGCACACTTTAAAAAAAAAAATGTATATATTAATGTGTTTGGGGTAATGTAAAGAAACCATAATAACTTATTCCCGTCTGACCACTTTAGCCACTTGCTGACCAGGCCTTTTTCTGACATTTGTTGTTTACAAGTAAAAAAATCAGTATTTTTTGCTAGAAAATTACTTAGAACCCCCAAGAGAGTAAAATGGTGGTCGTTGCAATATTTTATGTCACACTGTATTTGCGCAGCAGTATTTCAAACGCAGTTTTCTTTTGGAAAAAATACACTTTAATGAATAAAAAAAAACACAATATTTACCCCAAATTTTTTGTATAATGTGAAAGATGATGTTATGCCGAGTAAATGGATACCTAACATGTCATGCTTTAAAATTGCGCACGCTTGTGAAATGGCAACAAAATATGGTACCTAAAAATCTCCATAGGCGACGCTTTCAATTTTATAAACTTGCGCTACAATTTTTGTTCTCGCTCTAACGATTGCAGCGATACCGCACGTGTGGTTTGAACACTGTTTACATATGCGGTGCGACCTACGTATGTGTTCGCTTCTGCACGTGAGCACTGAGGGATAGGGCACTTTAACCACTTGCTTACTGGGCACTTAAACCCCCCTCCTGCCCAGACCAATTTTCAGCTTTCAGTGCTCTCACTCTTTGAATGACAATTGTGCGGTCATACAACACTGTACCTAAATTAAATTTTTATCCTTTTTTTCCCACAAATAGAGCTTTCTTTTGGTGGTATTTCATCACCTCTGCGGGTTTGTTTTTTTTAAATAAAAAAGACCGATTTAAAAAAAAAAATACAAAACCGTTTTATATTTTGTTATAAAATTTTGCAAACGGGTAATTTTTTATCCTTCATTTGATGTATGCTGATGAGGCTGCACTGATGGGCACCGATAGGCTGCACTGATGGGCTCTGATAAGGCAGCACTGGTGGGCCCTGAGAGGTGGCATTGGTGGGCACTGAAAGGTGGCACTCTTGGGCACTGAGAATTGGCACTAATAGGTGGCACTGATAGCTGGCAGTGATGGGCACTGATGGGTGGCAATGATGGGCACTGATCAGCACTGGTAGGTGAGACTGATAGGCAGCACTGCTAGGTGGCACTGACTGGCACCACTGGTGGGCATTGATAGGTGGCCGTGATGGGCACTGATAGGTGGCACTTTATTGCACTGGTGGTCACTCTGGGCAATGGCAGGTGGCACACGTGGGCACTAATGAGGCTGATGTGCCTTTTCCACTGGGGACCGATGTCCCTTACAGAAGAGCCGGTGATCGGCTTTTTTTTCTCCTCACGCTGTCACCGTGAGGAGAAAAAAACAATTACCGAGCTTTGATTACATCACGTGATCAGCTGTCATTGGCTGACAGCTGATCACGTGGTAAGGGGCCGGGACCAGCCCCTTACTCGGATCTGTGATCACCCGAGTCTTCATGACTCGTGATCACAGCGCTCGCACCCTGCAGGGGGGGTGCGTGCAAAGGGAAGGACGTCTATTGACGTCCTCTCGGCAATTGGGGTCCGCGCTGTAGCCGTCATTCGGCTATAGCGCGGGCGCCTAGTGGTAAACATCCTATAAAAGTGAATTTGCTGGGATCACTTTTGTCAGAAAGCCAGCTGCCTAAGGGAAGAAACGATACGGGGCTTATGACAGCTAGCTGCTTCCCAGTGTGGCAGTCGGCAAGTAGTTATTTAAACGAGCGCACAGAAGAAGTGTCAATGTCTGGGACCATATGTCACCCTTGTTCCATCAGGAATTCCTCCTCTGTGTGAGCAATTTTTACACCAGCCTGACACTTTTCTGACACCTTTAGCTTGTGATACAGTGCAAGTAAATCGTAATGGCTTGCCACAAAGACTGGTCGTCACAAAGCTTAAAGGGGGGGGGGGGGGAGTCAGCAATTTTGCGCAATGAAGAAATTGTGGCCTTTAAATGTAAGGATTACCGGGGTGTCTGTTGTTTCTTCCATCCACAAAGACACCTCAGTTGGAAATCCAGGGAAGACACAGTCTGGTGCAAAAACCTAATTGCATACACAAATACATTCAATTCTTGGGAGGTGTAGATTTAAATAATGAAAAGATAAAGCCCTACCTGGCCAGTGGCCACCAGAAGATTAATTTGCTGGTTTAACAAAGTGTTCATCTACTTATTCAAATTGGTAAATTTACAACTCTTCATCTACAGGGCCATGGGAAGTATTGACTCCTTCCTAAAAAAACAAGAAGAGGTTCTAACAGACCTTATTTACCAGCAAGGCCCTGCACCTGAAAACCCATGAAAGACACTTCCCCAATTTTATCCTTCCTACCAAAGCAGGCCAAAGACTCCCCAAAAATGTTGCGTATGCACCAAAGATGGAGTAAGGCGTGACTCACATTACCATTATCCCCAATGTCCCTTACAACCTGGCCCCTGCATAGTACACTGCTTCTGTCACTACCATACCTCACTACAATATTAAGAAGGTGTGTCTGACTACCTTCATTTTGCCTGTACCTGATGTCCTGTGTACTGCCTGTTTTCAAAACCACGTTTCTGCCTGCTGCCTGACTATTTGACTGCATACTGATCATGCCTCTGCCTGCCTTCTGAACTGACCCTGGTCTGTTTATTGACCATGTTTCTGCCTGCCACCTGAATTGATCTTCTGTCTCAATATTGACCATGTCTCTGCCTGCTGCCGGAAATGACCTTGGCCTGTTGATCAACCATGTTTTTGCTTGCCGCCTGGACTGACCTTTTGCCTGCTTACTAACCATTTTGTTGCCTGCCACTTGGACTGATCCTTTGGCTATTTGCTGACCATGTCTCTGCCTGCTGCATGTGCTGACCCTGGCCTATTTATCAACAGTGATTCTGCCTGCTGCTTGGACCAATACTTTTCCTGTTTGCTAACCACGTCCCCCCCTGCGATCAGTACTGACCCATCTGCATGTGCCACTGACTACATTCCTGCAAGACACCAGTCCCATCCATCCTCTGTGAACAACAGCACTACTGGAACCACAGATACTCTTTTTTTTTGTTCACCCCTTGGTCAGCCTTCTGTACTTCATGGCCAGTGAACACAGCATTGTGCTATGGCGGCAGACCTATACTAGTAGGTTAGGACTGTTTGGCTTTTCGGAACGGGGACTGCTGCAGGTGAAGCTACACTTAGCTATATTCCCTGACTACTTGTACAGAGGCAACCTTTATGGTACATTGTTTTCTATACAGTGTTGGTTGAGCAAGATGTAATTCCAGGTACATAATCCATCCAAACATTGAATAAGTTTCACACATGTGGCATTCCCATACTTGGCAAGAGAAGCAGATGGTGTTTTGGGGTGTAATAAGTAGTCAGGAAAATAGATGTGTAATTGGTAAATAGGTGCTCCTTGGATTTTGGGCTTCTCTGTGGTTAGAGTGCAGAAAATGCTCATGTGGGATATC
This sequence comes from Rana muscosa, assembly GCA_029206835.1. Taxonomy (NCBI): domain Eukaryota; kingdom Metazoa; phylum Chordata; class Amphibia; order Anura; family Ranidae; genus Rana; species Rana muscosa. Next base: position 161,810,290 of record CM055118.1, read on the forward strand.
ACCATATTTGGGATAAGTAGCAGAATGTGTTTTGGGGCGAAATTGTAAGTATGCCCATGCTGTGTGTAAAATTTTACTTACTAACTTAATTTAATTTCCCAAAGAATTTTACCAAATATTACAACTTCAAAAAATGCACCATGCCTCTTACTAAATGACTTATGCCCCATACACACGATCATTTTTCATGCCGTTAAAAATGCCATTAAAAAAAATGGCCATTAAAAATGATCGTGTGTATGCTCCAGAGCATTTTTAACGACGTGAAAAACGGGCATTAAAAATTTCGAACATGCTCTCTTTTTTCACGTCGTTTTTCATGTCGTTTTTTTTAACGACGTGAAAAACGATAGTGTGTATGCTTTAACGACGTGAAAAAAAATGCGCATGCTCAGAATCAAGTATGAGACGGGAGCGCTCGTTCTGGTAAAACTAGCGTTCGTAATGGAGATAGCACATTCGTCACGCTGTAACGGACTGAAAAGCACTAGACTGAAAAGAGCGAATCGTCTCTCACCAAACTTTGCTAACATGAAGGGTGGCGCCATTCGAACGGAACTTCCCCTTTATAGTGCCGTCGTACGTGGTGTACGTCACCGCGCTTTGCTTGAACATTTTTTAAAATGATGGTGTGTACGCAAGACAGGCTTGAGAGGAAACAAGAAAAAAAATGACGAGAAAAACGTCAGTTTTAAAAATGACATTAAAAATGATCGTGTGTATGGGGCATTAGACTGTCTACTTTCCTAAAAGGGGTAATTTGGGTGGTATTTATACCAATTTTTTTTCACCAATTAAATGTAGCTGAATACATTTTGACATACTTTTTTGTAGAAATATTTATTTTCTAAATTTTATAACAAACTAAGAAAAACATTTTTCCAGTCTTTTTTTTATTTTATTTATATAGCAAAAAAAAAAAGTGGTGATTAAATACCACCAAATGAAAGCTTTATTAGTCTCAAAAAAGAGTATAACATTCATTTGGGTAAAGTGTTGCATTACTGAGTACTTTTCATTCAAAATGTGGCAGCACTGAGAAATGGCATGGACTAAAAGGGGGTGAAACCTAGTTCCTTCTTCAGTTGGTTAAAATAATATATAGTGCTAGAACAAGGTCCTTTTGTAACTGAAAGCAAAAAGACTTGCATATGCCCTCCATGAGTTGTGAACTTTTTTAGCAGCATAAGTTGCAGGTCCTGCCCTTTGTAGGAATGCTGTCTCCTATGGCAACAGTCTTTAACAGTTTCTAACACAAAGTGTAACAGTTCCTTCGCTTCCACTACACTCACTTCTTGTAGTTCTTCAGCCCACTGAGCTCCCAATCTCTCTCACTAGACTAGATGATTCACTGCCACCGAATCCCGTTAGCTCCTCCAATCTTCACTGTAGTATCTTCCTCAAGCATCACCCCTGCCTCTCTGTTGGGTCCCTAGCTTGGCACTCAAGATACTTCTCCAAGCTTCACCCCACTGGCCTGCTCTGTGCCCTGGCTTGACACACAAGGCTGCCATGCAAGTGTCACCTCTGCTGGCTGGGTCCCTGGCTTGATACCCGCTAAGGTTTCCCGATTCTTCACCATCCCCGGTTGGTGAGAATACTGCTCCGGTACTTGCTTCAGCTACACACTGTGGTCGCTGGTAATAAGGTGGTTGGTCCCTTAGTGGCGACAGCTTCCCCTCTACCTCCGACCACAACAGGTTCTCGGGCCGGCAGAACCATCACTTCTGGTTGGACTGCAAGCTGCAGTCCCAACCCTGCGCTGCTCTCTTGCTTCTGGATAGGCTCTCAGACAGCCTAGCAGCCAGATGTGCCCGGGATAGGCCCAAACGCTGGCCTAGCAGCCCGGGCAATACAACACACGTCCACCCAGACAGTCGTCCATGTGGCACAGAACACTGATCACCTGACTTCACCTAAATATATAGGTTCTCCCAGCAGGCCAAGGGATTCAAGAAAACCCCTGCCCATTGGCTGAAATGCCCCATATACCCATAATCTGACCTTGCATTGCCCTTCTCATATCTACCCGGCCACCTAGCGGCAGAAGAGAAAAGTGCAGCACCTTGATTGAGAAAAAAAAAAGAGAAAAGTGCAGCAATGCCAGACTTAGGAAGAAATCAATTGATCCCTAACAATTAGCCAAGGTAGTTACTCCTGGCAGGTAAATTTAGGAGCAACCCTGCCTAAACTCCAGGGTGCTACATCTATCTATCTCTACACACATGGCTGTGGTCCAGCTTTATGGTTCCAGAACCTGAAGACCCCTCCTGGGGTATGCCCAACATCCTCTTCAGCAGTGACACAAGGCAGCTGAGACAAAAGCGCTGAATAACAAGCATTCTGCTGATGGCCTACAGCAGTGGTTCTAAACCTTTCCAATGCCGTGACCCCTTGATAACATTTCCCAAGTTGTGGGGACCCCTAACAGAAAAAAAAATTTGTACCATGGGTTGTCAGCACCCAAGGCAAGACAAGTAATTTGCACCCCTAACCCACGGACCTTTAGCTCTCTCTTTTCCTCTCCCTTCCATGTATTCTCTATTTTTATTCTGTCTCTTACTCCTTGGCGGGGAGTTGGGATGAGTGGCACTGCTGGCGGGGGGGGGGGGGGGTGGGATGAGTGGCAGAGCTGGTGGGGGGAGTTTTGATCAGCCAACTTAGATTCTCTTGATCAAGGTCATCTGCTGATCTGAGAACTGTAGTGGGGACTTTTAATGGCAACACTAATCACAGGTAGTGTTACTCACTGTGTCTCTGACTTTGTCACATCTCGCAGCAGTGACACCTATGCCAAAATCAGGAGATAGGGTCTTTTCCAGACCCTCCCACTTCACATTCCTCACCAGTCAGCTGACCTCTAGTCTCTGCCCCCCAGCCATGCCGTGAACTGAATGGGCGACTGCGAAAAGGCTGGGAGAGCGCTGTGGGCTTCAGGAACAGCCCATGATTTGGTGACCCCTGGCAAATCGTCATTCGACCCCTGAGGGGGTCCCGACCCCCAGGTTGAGAACCACTGGCCTACAGGAATATCAGCATACTGCTCAGGGTGTGATGGCTGTTTCCTTTTCCTATTGTGACACTGCTCCCCTCCTCTGACTTTAGCTCCCATGCAGGCGTGTACCATGTGGCCTATCTGACAAAAGTAGGTTTCTCTGCCACTATGAGTTCTAAGAAAAACTTTCAGCAATCCTAGAACTTTAGGTTTCCAGGAGCCAAAATGCTTCCTTTTCCCCCCTGACTCTGTTCATGCATCAGATTTGAAACCTCCAAACCTGTTTGAGGATGAAATGGAGGAAAGTTATGGGGATGCACATATTGTACTGGAAGCTGCAGAACATTTTACAATCCCATTCATTTTATGAAACACAAGCTGTATCCGCTTACCAATTGCTCTCCATTGTAGACTCCCTGACAGATGTCTATGAAATCGTCTTTGTGTAGCAGCACCTGACTCTCTTGCAGGTAAATTAAGCCTCTATGGGCACTAAGGTACTGGCAAAATAAAAAAAAAAAGACTTCTCTTAATTGTACTGTATGGAACCACAGGAATTTTCAACTGACAAGTCTATCAAGATCTCACGGCTTCTTGCCAGCAGAATCAGACCCTGCAGCAGCGGCACCATCCTGTAATGTTTGCTTCGGTCACTGGATCCTGTGTTTGATGCTCAACTTGGTATATGGTGCAACGAGTGAGTTAGCCGAATGGGTTCTATACAAGTTCAGGGCTATGGTCCATTCCTATGGCACCCAGACCCTCAAGAGGTATGCTCACCGCAGTGGAGGAAGCCTGAATCCTGGAAGAGAACAGCGATGTGGACAAAATAAGACAGGGTTTTCCTATACCTATACATGCTTGTTCTTGTCCATACATGTAGTGTATACTACTGATCCAAATAATGATCCAACAAGACTATATATTGTATATGCTTATGTAGCACACCCCCGTAGGAGCTGCTGGTTTTAATTTGGGCCTTGCATGTTACCTCAGTATTCCTTGTCTAGGGGAAGAAAGTCTGTAGAAACTCCAATGTCCACACAAGATGTAAAACCTTAAGCAGTTAGGTTTTATTTTCATTTTTGCATAAACATATAGAAAGGTGAAGGGAAGGGGTAGGTTCAGGCACACGGTGCAGATCACTGGGGAGAACTCCTCAAGTATACAGTCACTCACCACTCTCCCTGGAGTGGGTATTGCTCACCCGGATAGGCCCCTCTCACCTGGCCTAGCAGCCGGTATGATGCACGAACAATATGGACCAGTCTCTGCCACAGGCTGGTGGTGCACAGAATGGGATAATCCGGGATCCTCTGCCACAGGACTCAACACCCTAACTTCCAGCCAAACAGTCAAGAGCCTTTAAGCCGACCCAGCAGACTGTAAGGTAACTTTAGTTGTGGTGCATCCTCCAATAGATTTACCAGGCCCTCCTCAAGACACCAGCCTTCCGCTTGGTCTTTTCCAGGACAGGTCCTCCCTTGGTTTCCTCCATTGAGTGGCTTCCTCCCTCAGGACGGACAGCACAGGATCACCTTCAAAGTGCAGACCCAGTCAGCATAACTGGGCCTACTGGTTGGAGTTGCGGCCTCGGACCAGCATGGTTACGAGGCCAAAAATCACACAATACACCCCTCACGCCAGGAGGGCTGTGAGGGGACGAAGGACCCCAAAAGATGGCGTCTGCCCCTTAAGTACCCTTCCCCAGCATGCTCAGTGGGTAGACCACGCCCACTGAACTGTTCCCAGGGGAAGGTACCCAATACACTCTGGCTTGTCAGTCTTCCACATTGGCCCGAGGTGGTAACGCCACCTACAGGCAAACAGTGGGAAGTCTGCCCAACACAGCCATAGCCGGAACAGAGGCTAATTTAACATCAATTATTTACATCTGAGCCTAGCTATTGGCTCAGATACCCTCTAAATTGAAACATAGCGCCCAGTCATTGGGAGCAGGGCGCTACACTGTTATAGCGCTCCCCTTTTAAATTTGGCAGTCTTAAATGTGGCTGTCTTACCCCTTACTAATGCCTACTGACATAGTTCTTATAAGGTTCCTAGCTGCGCATGTCCATCTGCAACTTTCCACTTACGACAGTCTGATCGTTTCCTATCTCACCTGCTGCCTGATGTCCCCGAAACACAGATATAAAGGGGACTGCAGTGTGAGGGGACACTGCAATCATTACAGTGTCCCTTTTACAGTACAGTCCCCTTTATATCACAGTACCAACTTCACTTTACAGTGCAGTCCACCTTTACTGTGCAGTTCCTGTTACATTCCCATGCCCCTGCACAGTGCAGCCCCTGTTATATTACCCTGCCCCTTTACAGTGCAACCACCGTTACATTTATGTAAAGGGGACTGAACTGTAAAGGGGCACTGTACACTGTAATGTAAAGGGGGCTCTGATGTGGAAGGGAATGAAGGACACTGTGGTACTGCTTTAAAGGGGGAACCGGCATGTAAAGGGGGACTGTGGACACTGTAGAGGTGGGTTGTGGTGTGAAGGGGGGCTAAGGACAGGCTCCATGAATGTCCAGTAACTCAGTAAAAAGAATTTGAATATCCCATATTTTTGGTCCTTAACCACTTCAATACCATGCACTTATACAGCTTCCTGCCCAAGCCAATTTTCAGCTTTCAGCGCTGTCGCAATTTGAATGACAATTGCGCGGTCATGCTACACTGTACCCAAACAAATTTTTTATCATTTTGTTCCCACAAATAGAGCTTTCTTTCGGTGGTATTTGATCACCTCTGCGATTTTTATTTTTTGCACAACAAATAAAAAAAGAGCGAAAATTTTGAAAAAAACGAAGTTTTTCTTTGTTTCTGTTAATTTTTTTTGTATATAAGTACCTTTTCTACTTCAATGACGGGCACTGATAAGGCGGCACTGACGGGCACTGATAAGGCGACACTGATGGGCACCGATGAGGTGGCACCAATGAGGTGGCACTGATGAGGTGGCACTGATGATGGGCACTGATAGGCGGCACTGATGGGCACTGGTATGCGGCACTGATTGGCACTCATAGGCGGCACTGATTGGCACTCGGCGGCACTGATTGGCACTTATAGGCGGCACTGATGGGCACTTATAGGCGGCACTGATAGGTGGCACGGACGGGCACTGATAGGTGGGCACTTATGGGCACAGATGGGCACGGATGGGCACTGATAGGTGGCGCTGATGGACACTAGTAGGTGGCACTGATGGACACTGATGCCCAGCAATGCCACCCACCACACATTGTGGTGGTGCCATCATAGTGCCAGTCAGTGGCCATTTGTGGGCACTGATTGGCATATTTTTTATTTTTTTTATTTTATTACATGTGGATGGCCATGGGGGCCATCCACATGCTTGGGGCTTCCTGGGGCGTCCTGGGGGGCTTCCCTGGTGGTCTAGTGTGGGTATCCGAGGGGGGCTGCGCTGATAAACGATCAGCGCGAACCCCCCCTGTCAGGAGAGCCGCCGATCGGCTCTCCTCTACTCGCGTCTGTCAGACGCGAGTGAGGAAGAGCCGATCAACGGCTCTTCCTGTTTACATCGTGATCAGCCGTGATTGGACACGGCTGATCACGTGGTAAAAAGCCTCCGCCGGAGGCTTTTTACCGAGATCAGTGTAGCGGTGGGTCAGACTGACCCACCGCTCCACCGATCGCCGCGATGCGCGCCCCCCCCGGGCGCGCGGCGGCTGTTATCCCGCAGGACGTCATATGACGTCCAGTGTGGATAACAGAACCACTTCCCGGACGTCAATCTGCTATTGACGGGGCGGGAAGTGGTTAACATACACCTTGCAGTTCCACATAAGGATAAAGAAAAAGTGCCTGTGCACCTGCCACTGGGTATTACTACACTAACAAAGTGCAACGTGCTAAAAATAATAAATATAATGGATAAAATAAAATAAATAAATAGGACACACAGCAGCTAGCTTCTAAAATGTAACCAACATCAACAAATATAGAGTGGAGATTGTTTGAGGCTGTGTCTGACCCCTTGGGGTCCATCATTAAGGTGAGAGGCTGGTGTCTACGGTGGAGGATTGTGTATGCCTAGTGATTCCCTACTGACCCTTGATATTCCTGATGCATTAAGCTGGATTTCCACACCTGTCTTTTTACTCCGTGCCTGCTTTTGGCCGCCGATGACTTTGAAACAATTAGCACTTTATCTTCTTTAGCGTTTTGGACACTTTTTTGCACTTTATCCCTCTGGGGACTTATGAAGACTTTGAATTGCATGTTTTGCACTATATTACCTACAGTTAGACATCATTAGTGTTTAGCAGTAGCACGTTTATCAGTTTTTTGCTGGTTTCATATCAGTTATAACACGGTTATCGTATTCACTGACACTTGGCGCTGCTTCAATTTTCATTCCACATAAGGATGTTCCCTGTTTTAAAGGATAAGTTAATATTTTAGGAAAAAAATAATAGATGCAAATATTTTTGCAGAAAAAAAAAAGTGCATTTATTATTTTTTCCTACAGGAGCCTGCAAAGCATTGCACAGGTCATAAGTGCAATGTTAAGCCTCCTGTATACTCCCTCTCCAGCTTTCTGCCCGTACCTCTGCAGAGGCTTTCAGTTAGAAAACTGGAGAAAGAGTGAATGAACTACAAGCATGCTAATCGGTATGCTTGCAGTCCATTGAGAACTACGAACCGTCTGCCACGGTGGAAGATGGGACTTGTATATTTATTCAATCATTCATTCATTCATTCACAGGGATCTGTGAATGAATGACGTGGCTGTCCAGGCAGAGCCCCGCATAGCAATGTCAATTTTAGATATGAGAGCGAAGGAGGGGATCCTTAGCTTTGTCACAGTGGAAGGGGGTTAGGGATAGAGGAGGGTAGGAACTGGAGCATGTTACACAGGTGTAACATGTTCTAAAAGGTGAATTTAGCCTTTAAGGCTCCATTCACATGACCGTTTTGCCACTATGCCAATCCCAGCAGATAGGAAGCTACGGATTCCTGCTGCTGGGTTTGACAGCTGGAAGTGGATAGCTGCGACTGCTGAACCCCTTCACTGCAATGACAGGCTGTTGGCGGCCACAGCTATTTGTACCTGTTTGCACACCCATGATCACCTGCGGTTATCACAGCTAGACGCACACAGCTGCTCGCAGCTGTAAAATCCAGTAGCAAAAATCTGTAGATTCCTGCCCCTTGGATTCGCATTGTGAATGCATGTGCGAATGGAGCCTAAGGATTCTGTTGATGGGCAGTCTGAAGCCTCCTAAAGGCCTCCTTTGCACTTGCAGGTCCAGCCCTTTAGCTGACAATTGGTGCCGTGTCTATTTGCCAGACTATTACTAACTGGAAAGAAATGAATAGAGAACATGAACCTGTCAGTGATGAAATGTGCTTTCTTATTGTATCTGATGCCCCCGGCCTTATTGTTTTGTGTTGACACTTTAGAGCCCTGGTGCCCAACACAGGGCCCAAAGGCTGTGGGCTGTTGGGTACCATATGATAGCTGCTGCTGGTACGTGCTCTGTGTTCCAGTGCCTAGCACAGAAAGAGAGACTGTACTATGTGTGGAGTTATCTCAGTGCTGCAGCGTGTCATAGGTAAGTGGCTATCAATGGGTGGATAATGTTCACTGCCATGACCACCAATGAGGTGGGGTTTAGCTTTTACTACCATGGCCACCATGTGGGGGGATGTGTTGGAGGTTATTATTGTGTCCACTGACATAATGTTGGGGGCTATTTATATCCACTGACACCAATGCTGGGGGTTATCACTGTGTCCACTGAAAACTATTTTGGGAGCTATTATTGCACTAACTGAACCAATACTGGGGTTATTGTACTCCATTGTCTTCAGTGTGCATTGTGATACGCTGCAAAAGATGCAACGGAACCAAAATTCTGGGGTATTGAGTTGTGAAAATGCACTGCTATTGTGGAAGTGTCAAGTTGACAACCACTGCTCTAGTAAATTGAATTCCACACGTTTTTAGAATCTCTTATCTCTGTGCATATGTTCAGGATTTTAGTGGTTAAAAGCTTTGTCAGCAGAACCTTTTTGTAAGAGGGCCTTCTATGCATTTCCTTTTTTTTTTTGGTACGTTCCCATTTTGGAGAATCCCTTGTGCTTGCCCCGCTTCTTGCTCTTCTGCAAACTCAGGGTAATCATTTCACCAGGTATTTAAATGACTTCTTGCTTGGCCATTATCATCTATAGTGGTTTTCTGTGCACCCCAGGAAGATTCACCTTCTCTATTTGTCCTGAGGATCATTGGCAACGGGACAGAAAATTATGTGAAATACAAAGTTTTACAGTTGTCACAAGAGCATAAAATAGGTGAATTCTTCCAATGGGAACACCAGTCCTGTACAATGTACTGTACGTATGGTTAACGCTGACCCATGGAAGGATCCTTTAAGAGCCTGTTCACACCACATAGAGCTGTGATAATGCGTGGGCTGCAATGCGCTTTGCGTTTTTTTATTACCGCAAGGCACAATGTAGTACAGGTGCATTCTGTAGATAAACCCTGAGTTCCCATGTTTGCGGCCCGCCGCTTTCTGCAAGTGCATGAGCATGGCAGCCCATTCAAATGAATGGGCTCCCATTGCTACATTTTCTGCAGGGAAAAGGTCTCTGTGCCTTTTAAAATGTGTCTGCACAGAAATCATATGGTGCTTTTGCACCATGCAATCTCCTTGAGCGGGAAAAAGCACTAAATTTTTTCAGGGTGTGGGGGTGCCATTAAGAGTCAATGGCACTCCTGTGCATTTACTGTGCGGCTGTGGGAATGCGTGCGATTTACACGCACTCCTGCACCCACATATATGTGAACGCATCCTTATGCGGCGTACACACGATCGTTTTTCATGCCATTTTTTAAACCGACGTTTTTCTCGTCGTTTTTTTTCTTGTTTCCTCTCAAGCCTGTCTTGCGTACACACGATCATTTTAAAAAACGTTCAAGCAAAGCGCAGTGGCGTACAACACGTACGACGGCACTATAAAGGGGAAGTTCCGTTCGGATGGCGCCACCCTTCATGTTAGTAAAGTTTGTTGAGCGACGATTCGCACTTTTCAGTCCGTTACAGCGTGACGAATGTGCTATCTCCATTACGAATGCTAGTTTTACCAGAACGAGCGCTCCCATCTCATACTTGATTCTGAGCATGCGCGTTTTTTTTTCACCTCGTAAAAGCATACACACTATCATTTTTCACGTCGTTAAAAAAAACGACATGAAAAACGACGTGAAAAAATAGAGCATGTTCAAAATTTTTAATGGCCGTTTTTCACGTCGTTAAAAATGCTCTGGAGCATACACACGATCGGTTTTAATGCCCATTTTTAAAAATGGCATTTTTAACGACATGAAAAACGATCGTGTGTATGGGGCATAAGATTTAAGTGCCATAAAAAAAAAATTACTGCAACACTTCACACTGTGTTTTGTTGGGCTACCTTGTGTTGCAGTAAGGAGCATATTACCCAAACCCAATTGTATAAGCAGGCCCTTAGCCCACTGTTTCTAATAAACAGTTAAACACCCTTGTGTACATAGCTGTAGATTTTATCCCACAAGTTGTTCAGCAAGGTTGCCCATTGCAGCATCCTATATAGAAATAGACAAAAGACATATAATCTAAGGATTTTAAAGGGGTTGTAAAGGTTTGTTTTTTATTTTCTAAATAGGTTCATTTAAGCTAGTGCATTGTTGGTTCACTTATCTTTTCCTTCGATTTCCCTTCTAAATGTTTTTTTTTCTTTGTCTGAATTTCTCACTTCCTGTTCCTCCTCAGTAAGCTGTTCAGTAAGCTGTTCTGGCTGACTCAACACCGCTCGGATGATGGGGGCAAGCTTACTGAGGAGAAACAGGAAGTGAGAAATTCAGACAAAGAAAAAAAACGTTTAGAAGGGAAATCGAAGGAAAAGGTAAGTGAACCAACAATGCACTAGCTTAAAGGAACCTATTTAGAAAATAAAAAACAAACCTTTACAACCCCTTTAAGATGGACCAGCAAACACAATGTGAGTTATTTATTTTAAAGATAATGTTCAAATTCTAGTATATATTTTATAACATTTTATATATATTTTAAAATGTATACTTTGAGCAAACTGCAATAAAACATAGCAATCGTGTTTTAAAGGTTAAATCATTTATTGTTATAACTGCTCCCATGCTCTTGGTAACGTGGGAGGTAGCAGTGCCCAAAGCAGGGGCAGATCCAGGGTGGGGGGGGCAACAGGGCAATTGCCCCCCCCCGAGACCATCTGTCACACTCACTTGCTTGCTCTGTTTTTTTTTTTTGCGCCTGATCTTTGGGGACCCGCAAACGTGGCACACATGTTGCCCTATGTCTCCTCTACAAGTGTGCAAAGTTTGGTGTCTGGGGGACCTACGGCCAGGGAGCACTGATTTTTTAAAGCCGGGCACCCCTTCTATAGACTCCAATGTTAAACGGTAATTTCTCCGGTGACTTTGCGGACCAGGTACCAGCCGGTCGTAGGTCCCCTAGACCCCAAACTTGGCACACATATAGCCCAATGTCTCCATTACAAGTGTGCAAGGTTTGGTGTCTGGGAGACCCACTGCCGGGGAGAACCGATTTTTCAAAGCTGGGCACTCCTTCCATAGACTCCCATGTTAAACATCAGTCTAGTCATGGGCACAGTGAAGCATGGGCACAGTGAGGCATGGGCACAGTGAGGCAAAGTGAGGCACAGTGAGGCATGCAGATGGACACCCTAGGCTTATACTCGAGTCAATACGTTTTCCCAGTTTTTTGGGGTAAAATTAGGTGCCTCGGCTTATATTCGGGTCGGCTTATACTCGAGTATATACAGTACTTGTTCTGCGGCTGCCGCTGCCTCTCTGAGTCAGTTTCTCACATCAGCCGATCAGCGGCGCCGAGAGAGAGACTCGTCTAATATAGTTACGAGGCGCACTGACACGATACCAGGAGCGGAGGAGGAGGTGGGTGGAGCCTCTTCCCTGCACTCGTTGCCAACGCCTGGGCCGCTTGGCGTCTAGCAACGAGTGACGTCAGTGAGTCACGTCGGGCCGCTCTGCGGGCAGGTGCGATAGCGTGCGGCTCCACAGACAGGTAAGAAAGCGTGCGGCTCCGCTTGCGGCGCGGTTTGTGGCCGGGCGGCGTGGTTCGTGGGCAGACCGTGCTGCTTAGAGTGTTGGCAGCGCAGGTGAGAGTGAGAGAGCGAGAGCAGGCTCAGTGTGGCAGCTGGCCAATCAGCTAGCCGGGAGCAGGGGAGCAGAGAGATGAGATCATCTCTCACCGCCCGTGCCTGCCCTGCATTCCTGCAGTGACTTCCGCCCTCACTGTGCAGGCAGCAGAGAGATTACATTATCTCTCTGCTGCCTGACTCTGGGAGTCTGGGACACAGCAAGAGACAACCAAAACTACACCTTAGCAGGCAAGTTAGTGACAATCCGCAAGGTGTGGCAGGCGACGTGGCAAGTGACAATCCGCAAATTGTGTCAGGTGACGTGGCAAATGAAAATCTGCATCTGTTGGCAGGCAAGTGACAATCAGCAAGGTGTGGCAGGTGACGTGGCAAGTGACAATCCGCAAGGTGTAGCAGGTGATGTGGCAAGTGACAATCCGCAACGTGTGGCAAGTGACACGCTCAGGGCTCCCACTAATTGCAGGCGACGGTGGCAAGTGACACACTCGGGGCTCCCACTGATTCTGCATTGAACTATTTAATTTTATATTATGTAGCGGCCTCACCCCATCTCTTTCTTCTAGGGGTATCACACACACGATAGAGTGAGATGCGCTACGGCCCATGTCCTCCCCATAACTGTGGGTGAGGTGAAGGCCAGTACCAGATATTTCCTCGGGCCTGTGTGCTTCTGTAAAGTATTAAGTCCTGCCGTGCCAACACTTCCCTTTGCTCCCATTAACCAGAGTTCCACACACCGATCACAGTCCAACTCTTGTTTTATTGCATATCTCACAATAAACAGTGCTTCAGTAGCCAACTGGTTGCGACTTGATAACATTTTGATACGGGGGTGAGCAGGTCGAGGCACTGTCCTAATTATCAGCTAAACCACTGCGATCTCGCCAGCGGTTACTATAGCATTCAGCTAGAAAGGACTTAGAATCTGAGAGTCTCTACCAGCGACTCAAGAGAACATAGATAGGAGTACCTTCGCTGCGTTGCGGCCCCTGTCAGGGGAAGATGTCCCTCCAAGAGAGTTACCAGAGGCCCATCCGTCACCGGGTTGATGCTGCTCCAGACTCTCCGAATGGGTAACCTCCCCGGCCTCCTCGCCTCAGACATGGGCCCCATCCACCTCAGGGACCCTCGGACTTCTCCACCCTCGCGGGACCCAGTCAAAGTCACTGGGCCCCAGGCCTTCTGGTTTAGTACCTCACCCCAGGCTGAAGGTGCCTGGGATGGACTCCAACTTCATTCCGGTCAGGCCTAGGGCACCTGAGCCGGAATCCAGAACCGCCCACACCCAGGCCTAAGGTGCCTGGGCGCGTGATGAAGAACCTCCAGAAGAGCAAGACCTCGTGACCAGGGCGTCTCCCCCTTTTATCCCCTCCAATGACGCCACGGCAGGTTCCCCGCCCTCGCCGTACCATCTCCAAGAAGGGACAAAAAGGACAGCACTGTGGCAGTGAATCTACCTTGAGCCTGCGGGTACCCCGCCACCCACAGGCCAAGGAGATTATTACACCGCCCAATCCTCCATGAATACAAATGGTCATTACTCCCATACTTACACACCTGAACTTCCACTCAGGTGTACCCCACCTAAATTTAAAGACCCCGCTACAATTACAATGTAATAATAGAAATAATGCGCTTCAATCATCCTGACACCATAACAACCATTGTGCCGGGATGATTGAAGCGCCGACACCAACCATTTCCCCGATAAATTTCCCACAAAAAAAAAAAACATTTTTTGGCAGTGCCTCTCCCGAGAAAAGACTCTGGATCCGCCCCTGGCCCAAAGGGTTTTGGAACTGCAAAAAGAGAGAAATATAAACATGGGGAAAACATTCAAATTATATTCAGACAGTTCACCTAGTGGGACTTGACTCCAGGACTCCAGCACTCCAAGACCATGGTGGTAAGCAGTCATTTGGAACATTGCTTTACTTGGCTCAAGTCTGAGGTCACATCGGTGCACACTGCAAGTTATTCTATAGAATGAGTCTGGTGTTAGTTTCCTCCCACATAAACACCTCTATAAATACTCTGAGTTAAAGATTTAGCCAAAGGACTAAGTACAAAGGGATATTTATACATAACAAGGCTGTAACGAATTAACTGTAAGTAAGCTTACTTGAGTTAGTTCAGCTTTTTGTGGGAATTGCTTTGGTAAAGTGTTTGTTTAAAGACATGCTGTCTGTTCTATTAAATAATTTGATACTGCATTAGAAAGTACATGTGAAATTCTCATCATTAGTGCCTCTGGTGAATCCAACCATCGTAACCTACCAACTTAAAGCGGAATTCCACCCAAAAATGGAACTTCCGCTTTAAGTGCAGGTGACCCCCTGGCATGCCACATTTGGCATGTCATTATTTGGGGGGGTGGATAACCTCTTTTTAGAGGCATCCAGCTCCCACTTCCTCCCGGGGCACTAAGAGACTAAGGCCTCATGCCCACGGACGTTTTTACAGTCGCGTTCTTGAGCGTTTTTTACAGCTTAAAAACGCCTGTCCGTGTTAGTCTATAGCTTCATGCCCACCTAGACGTTTTTGAGCTGCAAATAGCATAGACGTTTTTAAGCTGTAAAAAAAACCCAGGACCAGTGAGTTCTTTGGCGTCGGCGTTAGGCATAAAAAAAGCGAAGCGTTAAAAAACGCGCAAAAACGCTGCGATTGCGTTTTTGAGCTCCGACTTTTTAAAAAAAAAAAAAAAAAAAAAAAAAAGGAAACAATAACATGGACAGGCGTTTTTAAGCTGCAAAAAACGCGGCTGTAAAAACGTCCGTGGGCATGAGGCCTTAGTGTACAAGTTAAAGCAGTAATAACCCCCAAAAGCAAACATTTATTATATTGAAGCTTTTAGATGTGATGGCTGCATTCGTTTTCCTGCTTTCTTGCCTTTATTTTCATTCATCTGCTTATCCAGTCAGTAAATCTGTTGTTTTTTAACAGAACATGCTGTCCAGCAAATAAAGTTGTATATGATTTTAGAGTGTTGAGACAAACCATTTACCACTAACAGGAGTGCTTACAATGATCAGTTTTTATTTATTCATCTAAAACCATTATCCCAAAAGAAACAATATGTCTTCTGTAACTACTTGTGTAACTGCAGTGTGAGCTGGGGTTTGGCTTCAATTTGTTAGTGTATCTAAATCTGCTCTACAACTCCCCTCATCCCAGATTAAGAATGCTGCTGTCCAAAGGGGCCCACTGTGTTCATTCATCCAGAGTGGGGGCACTCTAAAGCAGGCGGTGTGTTACTGGCCAAATCACCAGGTGAAAAAAGAGGGGGGGAACTAAAAAAAGAAAAGTAATGCAGCCACCACATCTAAGGATTGTTAAACAATATATAATTTTTTGGCTTCGATAACGCTTTAATCTGTTGTCTGCCGAGAACTGTTAAGCTGTGTACACTCGATCGGTTTTACAGATGAAAACAGTCCGATGGACTGTTTTCATCGGACGAACCGATCATTTATGGGCCCCATCAGTCTTTTTTCCATCGATGTGAAAAAATAGAACATGTTTTAAATTTATCCGAAGGGAAAAAAAACAATAGCAAAATCCGATCGTCTGTGTGGAACTCCATCGGACAAAAAACCCACGCATGCTCAGAATCAAGTCGACGCATGCTCAGAAGCATTGAACTTCATTTTTCTCGGCTCGTCGGAGTGTTTTACGTCACGGCGTTTGGGACGGTCGGATTTTTGACTGATGGTGTGTAGGCAAGACTGATGGAAGTCAGCTTCATCGGAATTTCTATGGAAAAATCCATCGGATTAGGATCCATAGGAAATCCGATCGTGTGTACAGGGCTTTATGCTTTTTTCAAAGGCCCTAACTTTGCTAGGCAATGTTCAGTGTGATAAAATGGGGGCTATTTTAGCAAGTTAGGACTGTCTTTTTATTCTGTTGCTAGATAAAAGCAATTTGTTTCTATTAACTACTGTTAGTCAGAACAGTGTTTCTCAACCTTTTTTCAGCCAAGGCACCCTTTAAAATTATGGACAATCTTTAGGCATCCTCCAAAATTATAGATAGTCTTGAGCCACCCCATTCTAAAATGTAAAAACTATAGTGATAGTTTTTAGGGCTGTGGAAATTAACTATTAATTCCTCGATTAATCGATAAATTTTTTTGATCGATCAAAATTTTTTGGATCGGTACTCACCTCTCCGCCAGCTTTCGGGTCTTCAGGGAGTTCTGTCGGAGATCCAGTGACGCCACGGACACCGGCGGGGCTTGCCGTGTCCATCTGAGGGCTCCTTTGCTGTGCCTTCATATCTGCATGCCGGCGGGACCTTACTATCTGCCACACGCAAGGGGTGTTACACTTCCCTCTATCACTTCCCTCTATCAACCTGGGATTCTACAGCCATTCACTGGGAGTTGTGATAGTTCCCTTCACGGGACATCTACAAGCCGACGGACTGATGTTAACCCCTCCTCATCTGGATTCAGCAGTGGTATCGTTGTACACATTTTTATACCAGTATCATACTTAGCTACATGTTTTTTTGACTGCTGTTGCTACCGTTTGGTATTACTCGCACCATTTTTACAGTTTATGTAGCTACATTGATTTTATCTCCAGTGCAATATTTATTTTGTTACCTACTTGAAGACTATAAAAGTTTTATTGCTATTCTCATTGAGCGCTGCCTTTGTGTGTTTTTTGTATCCTGCTATCCATTTTTCCAGTGGTTGGTAGCTGCACTGGGAATCAGCCTGCAAGGAGATCAGCTAAAAGTAGTTGGATCTGTATGTGCGTTATAATTAATCGAAATTAGTTGATTAATCGATAAAAAAAAAAAACGATTAATCGAACACAAAAATTGTAATCAGTAACAGCCCTAATAGTTTTACATAATGCAGCAACATCAATACATGTAGGACACCCAATGGTAAAGTGACTTTTTCTTTCAAAGAAAATACACTTTTGCAAACTGGTACTGACTAGTATTCCAATGTTTCTCTTCTCCCTCAGTTTTTCTCCATCACTTACCTAATGTGACCCCAAAGTTGATAGAGAGAGGCAAGAGAGGGGCAAACAAAGATGATATGCAGGCAACTGACATCCTCCTCATAAACTGATGATGTCATTGGTCTTTAGGAGGTTGGCAGCTAGAAAGTTGTAAAGGCGTAAAATGAAAACCTGTGGCTTTGTGTAACTAAAATGCAGGTTTCATCCACCCACCGGCTTTTATACAATTCTGGGGCATTTCGCGAAGGCATCCCTGAAGAAACCTCAAAGCACCCCAGGGTAGGGTGACCAGACATCCCCGGTTTCAGGGGACAGTCCCCGGATTGAGGACACTGTCCCCGGTTTTGTCCCCGGATTGTATTTGAACAGGGGCTGGGGCAATTTCAAAGACAGTCAGTGAAGAATAAAATAAAAATAAAAAATCTGAATTACACCCACCCGCTCCTACTAGCTTAGGGGGGTGTATTTTTTCAATTATCTGTGCCCCTTTCTGATGATCATATGCTTGTGGGAGTGAAGGGAATATTTCTTCAGTTTCGGGCGCATGCCCATCCAGCTCCGCTCGCATGTTCTTCTGCCTTGGCTCAAATCCCGGCCAGCCGCCTACCTGCTTATCTCCTTGCCTTCCCAGGTGGAGTGATCTTCCTCCGCTCCCCACCCAATAGTAGCCGGGGCCCGGAGAGTAAGACTTAACAAGCTGTGAGGCGGGTGGCGACAGGCAGAGAGTCGCTGATTGCCGCCATTACTAGTAAAAAATAAATAAATGTCCCCGGATTTTATTTAAAAAATCTGGTCACCTTACCCCAGGGGTGCCTGGGCACCCTGGTTGAAAAAGGCTGAGTCAGAATATTGCAGGTGGTTAGCCACATCTCTCAGAGTAAACATGTTAGAGCCTAGGAGACGCTGTCCTGAGCTGAGCTCTGATGTGCTTTACTGCCTGGAGAGATGCCAGCTACTGTAGCAGTAAAGGATTGCAGCATTGGTCTGGGACCTTGTGCACTCCGCGATGTGGGGCACGTGCCCTGGGTGTCTAGTGTGCTCCCACTAGTGCTGCACACTAAATTAAAGGATTTAAGTGCTGGAACTTGTTTCTCCATTGGGCTCCAGAACCCAGCCCAGAACCGCAGGACACTGGAATTTGTTTGAAATCCCAGGACAGTCCTGCAGGATCCAGGTTGGTTGGGAGGTACCAGTTGTTTTTGATGTGGTGTGTAATCAGTATATATATATATAATAAATTGTTTTTCTTTATTTCCAAATCGCGGTTTACTCATATCTAGTATTTATAATTATTTGAGCCTTTTTGAAGAATACTGTCTGCAGGGGGGGGGGGGGGGGGGTTTGTATATGCGTACCCTTATTCAGAGGCTCTATAGGTGGAATATGCCCGTGTGGTTGGAGGTTATAATTCATATCCGCTAACTGATTTATTCACAAAATATACCTCCACCTGGGCACCACTGTTTATTATCTATTGGTTGAGCTTTTTGTATATACCCACCACCCCATGCTTTTTGTTTTTTTGGTTGGGAGGTATGGTAGACAAACTCCTGAATAACAAGCAGGAGGGAGTACACTGGCTGGTGACCTATTCATGCTGCAGAATAATCACCTTAAAGAGGAAGTAAACCCTGATGGGTTTTACTTCCTCTTTGTTTCCCTGCAAAGGTAAATCATAATGGGCTACTATGCATTGCATAGTAGCCCATTATGTGTCACTCATAGTAGAAAGAACCAGACAGCGCAAAACCAATCCTACCACAATGCAGCTGAACACTGAAGGTCGATATATAAAATCCTTAAATGAAACGTGTATAAAAAGCAGTGCAGCGCTAAAATCGCATGTAACACAAATAGTCCATGAAGTATAAAGTTCAGAAACCAGAAGAGTATTGACTGGTACACCAGCAGGGAGATAGAAGGATCCTATAGCCGTGAAACAGGGTGCTTATAAATGATCACTAGTGCAACCACTTCCGTGTGTATCCACCACCAGGTATACAGGCCGCTCACCTCAAAACATGGACCTCTGTTTTACCAGAAGGTCAAATATGCAGTCTCTTTGACCAGGGTAATGTTAAAGTGGTTGTAAACCCTTTTATCTTTTTTTTTTTTTTTGACTAACCTGCAAGACAAAGCTATAATGAGCTAGTATGACTAGCATACTAGCTCATTATGTACCACTTACCTTCAATCGGGGCCCCCGAAGTCGTCCGTGTCCCTCCTCTAGCCGCATCCATCGCTGCGGCGATAGCCGGAATGTTACTTCCGGGTATCGCCGCTGCAGCCAATCACAGCTGTGATTGGCCGGAGCGGAGAAGACGTGACTCCGCGCATGCGCGCGTGAGCTGTCGAATTCGGCTACGTCGTCGAATGTTGCGACCTAGCCGAATTTGTGAATGGGGTGACGTCAGCGTCGCCGCATTTACATACAAATATCTCCTTAACCGTGTAGGTTAAGGAGATATTTCTTGCATCTACAGGTAAGCCTTAATCTAGGCTTACCTGTAGGTCTTTGTTTAAAAAGTGGGTTTACAACCACTTTAAAGATGAGAGGGCTGTCTTCATACGGTCCTTCAACCGAAATCCTCAGTCATTCAATAATCCCAAAACGAACTCATAGATTTGCGTAGTTACATGCAAAATTTCAAAAAGAAATACATAGTGCTCTCCATATGTAAAAACACTTTATTTATTAAATATAAAAGTTACTCACAAGCAAGGCACAGAAAACCCTGTGCTCGGCTAGCAGTCATGTAACATAGGTATGGAACCAGGTAGATGGCTGTCCTGACGTCATGTAGCCCCTCGCACGCGTATCGTCCGTGGGCAAGGACTTCCTCAGCGAAAATGAAATGGGGCCAGCGTGTCAGTTCATTTATATAAGCCATATTCCTGGTGTGTGCAATATCTGAAAACAAAATCCCACCCACCCTATGATTAGAGGACCATGCAGCAAGCGCCCTCATTAGTGGCCAAGAAACATGCCAAATTAGAGAAACTGGCAATCATTGGCTAGAAGGATATGAGGCACAAGAAGCTTCCGGGTGGGGACCCTCACCTGGTCCGCCGCAGCTCCAATCAGCGGCGGAATCACGGGATATCACCTCCCAGCGGTACAAGGACATGCAATTCGTTCCGCCCACCGCACCTACGTGAGACCGAGGGTGGGGCGTAGTGGTCACATGACACCAGATGTCAACAAAGCACGGAGGAAAGCAATCCCCCAGCGTGCAGACTATACAGAACCCCAAGGTTAAAATAGTCAGATCCGCCCCTACTTCTAATAACCATCCCTCCAAGCTGCAACATAACTTTCATGAATAAGGGCATATGACAATGCTAACAGGCAATATTATTGATGATATACCGCAAACGCAGTACCCAGCAATATGCCACTCAGTGTCAAAAGCCTGTAATGCATGTCATACAGGATCTAAAGAAATTAAAAGAATAAAAACACTGTCTATAACGAAAGATACATAAAGGGGTACCGTGCTAATGCAAAAATGCATATAAGCTCGCTGGGGTCACATATAAACAGACCAAATGATCCGACCATATACAGGGCACAATGATCAATATGTATAGAGACTCGCTCCAACACCCCCCCCCTTTTTTGTTTTTTGGGGGACCGATAATAATAACAATCGTGGCACTAAACAGGGGCCAGAGATGCATAAGGGTAATAAAACAGTTGTGAATAGACCTGTAGAATTAATATAGACATCAGCACAACCATCTAACCTGTTAAACAAATATCACATATTACATACATAATAACATATTAAAACCTAAAACAGAAATTATCAGTGCTAGCGGTCAGAAATAAAACAATTGAGATCGAACTCAACGCTCAACCCCAACGGAACCCCCACCTTCAGTTCGTATACCCAAAATGACTCACGTCGGCTAAAATGCCGAATGAAGTTGCCTCCTCTCCAATGGTTCGTCACCTTCTCTATCCCCCAGAACTGCAGCCCAGCTGGGCTACGGTTATGGTGGAGACAGAAGTGTTTCGAAAAATTGTGTGTGACCAACCCCCTTTTAATATTGTTGACATGTTCCCATATCTTAACATGAAGGGGCCTAGACGTCCTGCTGACATATTGTAGACCACAATCACACTGTAACATATACACGACCCCAGTGGTAATCAGATCCTTGATCTTATAGTTTTTTCCAGTTGCTGATGCCACAAATTCCTTCCGCTTCTTTATATTCTTTCTGGCCTGTCGACATGGTGGGCAACGACCACATTTATGAAAGCCAGTCAGAAAGTCAAAGATTCTATTCTCAGAATGAGTAGGGGGGTCAATGACCCCAGGGGCTAACTTATCCCTTAAGGAAGGTGCTTTTTTGTAGATCAATTGCGGACGATCAGGGAGTAAGGGGCCTAGAATCCTGTCATGCTTAAGGATTGGCCAATGCTTCTGTACGATCATCTCAAACTTCCTATACTGGAAATTGAAGATCATTCGTGTCCTTATAGGGTCATTCTGATTGACCTTGGGGACATTTGACACAAGTACTTTTCTGTCCAGATTGCGGAAATTCGCAATTTCTATACCTAAGCTGTTCTTATCATATCCTTTTTCAATAAATCATGAGGCCAATACCTGTGATTGTGAAACAAAATCACCTTCATTGGTGCAATTGCATCTAAGTCGTATAAATTGCCCTCTCAGTATGTTACACAACCATTTGGAATGGTGGCAGCTTTCAATGGGGATAAAGGCGTTACGGTCTGTGGCCTTGAAATGAGTAGTCATATTAATCCTATCCCCATTTTTGGTTAGATCAAGATCCAAAAAGACCAATCTATCTAAACTAATGTTCCATGTTAGAACAATGTTCATACTGTTAGCATTCAGTTTAGATGCAAACGTGTCAAAGCTTGCTCTATCGCCATCCCAGATCATAATAAGGTCGTCAATGTACCTCTGGTAACATAACAATTGTGGGGGTTTGTTCTTAAAAATGGCCTCTTCCTCCCAGTGTGCCATAAATAGATTGGCAACACTGGGAGCGAACCGAGCCCTCATAGCTACCCCTCTAGTTTGCCTACCATACCAGAAGTAATTCTTTGATAAGCAAAAGGTAAGACTGTCAATCAGAAAAAGTCTTCTAGACAAACCAGATGTTCCTAACGCCCAACTAACCGAGGATAAGGCATCCTCATGGCTGATGATCATATATAACGAACTGACATCAGCCGTGATCAGAAGGCAAGAGGGCGTGATTGTCAAAGACTCCAGAATTTGTATGACATGTTTGGTGTCTTTAAGAAATGCATTAGTTTTTGTCACTAGCGGCTGGAGGAAGGAATCTATATGTTGGCCAAGTCTGGAAGTGACCGAATCGATCCCATTCACTATGGGTCTCCCGGGAGGGTTGGTGCTATCCTTATGGATCTTTGGGAGAAAGTAAATAATGGGTGTGCAGCAAAACAGGGGGTCTCCCAGAGCTGCTGTTTGGATGTAAACTGCCTCCCACCCTCATAGATCTTTTCCTTGAGGATGCTCCAAAGGTTCTCAATAGGATTGAGTTCAGGGGGGGATGGAAGCCACACCATGACTTTCTCTCCTTTTATCCCCATAGCAGCCATTGATGCAGAGGTATTCTTTGCAGCATGAGATGGTGCATTGTCATGCATGAAGATTATTTTATTACGGAAAGCATAGTTCTTCCTTCTGTACCAGGGAAGGAAGTGGTCAGTCAGGAACTCCACATACTTTGCAGAGGTCATCTTTACACCTTCGGGGACCCTAAAGGGGCCGAACAGCTCTCTTCCCATGATTCCGGCCCAAAACTTGACTCCACCACCGCCTTGCTGACGTTGCAGCCTTGTTGGAACAGGGTGACCGTCCACCAACCATCCACTACTCCATCCATCTGGACCATCCAGGGTTGCACGGCACTCATTAGTGAACAGGACTGTTTGAAAATTAGTCTTCATGTATTTTTCTGCCCAATGCAGCCATTTCTGCTTGTGAGCATTGGTTAGTGGTGGCCGAATGGAAGGTTTATGCACAGTTGCAAGACTCTGGAGGACTCTACACCTTGATGTCCGTGGGACTCCAGAGGCACCAGCAGCTTAAAAAATCTGTTTGCTGCTATGTAATGGTGTTTTAGCAGCTGCTCTCTTGATCCGATGCAGGGATCTGGCAGAAATCTTCCTCAATGTGCCTTTATCTGCACGAAACCCGTCTGTGCTCTGAATCAGCCACAAATCTCTTAATAGTGCGATGATCACGCTTAAGTTTTCGTGAAATATCTAATGTTTTCATACCTCGTCCAAGGCATTGAACTATTTCACTCTTTTCGGCAGCAGAGAGATCCTTTTTCTTCCCCATATTGCTTGAAAATTGGTGCTCTGCTTAATAATGTGGAACATTCTCCTTTAGCCCAGGTTCACGCTGGGCTGCGGGAGTGAAGCCGTGCGAGTTCAGCTTAAAAATGGCCTCTTCCTCCCAGTGTGCCATAAATAAATTGGCAACACTGGGAGCGAACCGAGCCCTCATAGCTACCCCTCTAGTTTGCCTACCATACCAGAAGTAATTCTTTGATAAGCAAAAGGTAAGACTGTCAATCAGAAAAAGTCTTCTAGACAAACCAGATGTTCCTAACGCCCAACTAACCGAGGATAAGGCATCCTCATGGCTGATGATCATATATAACGAACTGACATCAGCCGTGATCAGAAGGCAAGAGGGCGTGATTGTCAAAGACTCCAGAATTTGTATGACATGTTTGGTGTCTTTAACCACCTCCCTACTGTGCACGAAAACCCCCTTCCTGCCCAAGCCATTTTTCAGCTTTCAGCGCTGTCACACTTTGAATGACAATTGCGCGGTCGTGCGACGTGACTCCCAAACAAAATTTGTGTCCTTTTTTTCCCACAAATAGAGCTTTCTTTTGGTGGTATTTGATCACCTCTGCAGTTTTTATTTTTTGCGCTATAAACAAAAGAAGAGCGTCCAGTTTGGAAAAAAACCACTATTTTTTACTTTTTGCTATAATAAATACCCATTTTTTTTTTTAAATAAAATTTTCCTCAGTTTAGGCCGATACGTATTCTTCTACATATTTTTGGTAAAAAAAAAAATCGCAATAAGCGCGTATTGATTGGTTTGTGCAAAAGTTATAGCGTGTACAAAATAGGGGATAGATTTATAGCATTTTTCATTTTTTATTTTTTTATTAGTAATGGCGGCGATCTGCGATTTTTTATTGTGACTGCGATATTGCGGCGGACACATCGGACACTTTTGACAAATTTTTGGGACCATTCACGTTTATACAGCGATCCCTGCTATAAAAATGCATTGATTACTGTATAAATGTGATTGGCAGGGAAGGGGTTAACCACTAGGGGGCGGGAAGGGGTTAAATATGTTCCCTCAATGTGTTCTTACTGTGGGGGGAGGGGACTGACTGGGGGAGGTGACCGATGGTTGTCCCTATGTACAAGGGACACACCATCGGTCCCCTCTCCCTCACAGGACGTGGATCTCTGTGTTTACACACAGAGACCCACTTTCCTGCTCGTTTCCCGGGCAATCGCGGGTGCCCGGCGGCAATCGCGGCCGCCGGGTACGCGCACCGGGGCCTTGTGAACGCGGTGGGCGCGCGCGCGCGCCGCTGGCGGCGAGCGCGCGCCTTCTAGCTCGTTTTAAAGGGAGGACGTCATATGACGTCCTCCCAGAACGAGAGTATCCTCCGCCCGCCGTCAATTGACAGTGGGCGGTGGACAAGTGGTTAAGAAACGCATTAGTTTTTGTCACTAGCGGCTGGAGGAAGGAATCTATATGTTGGCCAAGTCTGGAAGTGACCGAATCGATCCCATTCACTATGGGTCTCCCGGGAGGGTTGGTGCTATCCTTATGGACCTTTGGGAGAAAGTAAATAATGGGTGTGCGGCAAAACAGGGGGTCTCCCAGAGCTGCTGTTTGGATGTAAACTGCCTCCCACCCTCATAGATCTTTTCCTTGAGGATGCTCCAAAGGTTCTCAATAGGATTGAGTTCAGGGGGGATGGAAGCCACACCATGACTTTCTCTCCTTTTATCCCCATAGCAGCCATTGATGCAGAGGTATTCTTTGCAGCATGAGATGGTGCATTGTCATGCATGAAGATTATTTTATTACGGAAAGCATAGTTCTTCCTTCTGTACCAGGGAAGGAAGTGGTCAGTCAGGAACTCCACATACTTTGCAGAGGTCATCTTTACACCTTCGGGGACCCTAAAGGGGCCGAACAGCTCTCTTCCCATGATTCCGGCCCAAAACTTGACTCCACCACCGCCTTGCTGACGTTGCAGCCTTGTTGGAACAGGGTGACCGTCCACCAACCATCCACTACTCCATCCATCTGGACCATCCAGGGTTGCACGGCACTCATTAGTGAACAGGACTGTTTGAAAATTAGTCTTCATGTATTTTTCTGCCCAATGCAGCCATTTCTGCTTGTGAGCATTGGTTAGTGGTGGCCGAATGGAAGGTTTATGCACAGTTGCAAGACTCTGGAGGACTCTACACCTTGATGTCCGTGGGACTCCAGAGGCACCAGCAGCTTAAAAAATCTGTTTGCTGCTATGTAATGGTGTTTTAGCAGCTGCTCTCTTGATCCGATGCAGGGATCTGGCAGAAATCTTCCTCAATGTGCCTTTATCTGCACGAAACCCGTCTGTGCTCTGAATCAGCCACAAATCTCTTAATAGTGCGATGATCACGCTTAAGTTTTCGTGAAATATCTAATGTTTTCATACCTCGTCCAAGGCATTGAACTATTTCACTCTTTTCGGCAGCAGAGAGATCCTTTTTCTTCCCCATATTGCTTGAAAATTGGTGCTCTGCTTAATAATGTGGAACATTCTCCTTTAGCCCAGGTTCACGCTGGGCTGCGGGAGTGAAGCCGTGCGAGTTCAGCTGAACTCGCACGATTTCACTCTCGCTGGCAGTCCCGATTTCAGCCGCGATTACAAAGACATCTGTGCAGGTTTCTGCACAGATGTCAATGTAAATCGCGGCCGAAATCGCAAAAAGTAGTACAGAAACTACTTTTTGAAATCGGTACAGCGCCGCAGATGCGGCGTCGCACTGATTAGGACGGTGCCATTGCTGGCAATTTGCGGCAAATATCGCCGTTTTGACATGCGATTTGACATGCCAAATCGCATGTCAAAACGCACCAGTGTGAACCAGGGCTTAGTAGTTTTTCCTTTAATTGGGCTCACCTGGCAATGTAATTATCACAAGTGTCCGAGATTGTTTTTAGTGATCAAAAGAGCCCTGAGACACAATGCCATCCATGAGTTAAACTGAAAAACAAAATATTTAATCTTTGTGACACTGAAATAGAATTTGCATAATAATTTGGAACAGGGTGTATATAGAACTGTTGTCGCAACGAAAACAAAAATAAAGCATTTTTTTTGTCGGATCTTTCGGATTCTGAGCGTTCATTTTCGTTTGTTAAAACGATAACGAAAATACCCGAAATTCGGACAAAAATGCATGCACATGTCTAGCTGGAATGGGCTACAAGACCATCAGCAAGAAGCTTGGTGAGAAGGAGACAACTATTGGAGCGCTTATTTGCAAATAGAAGAAATACAAAATAACCATCAATTGCCCTCGGTCTGGAGCTCAATGCAATATTTCGCCTCATGGTGTAAGGATGATCATGAGAAAAGTGAGAGAACAGCCCAGAACTACATGAGAGGAGCTTGTGAATGATCTCAGGGCAGTTGGGACCACAGTCACCAAACAATCCATTGGTAACACAATACGCCGCCATGGATTGAAATCCTGCAGCGCCCGCAAGGTCCCCCTCCTCAGGAAGGCACATATACAGGCCCATCTGAAGTTTGCCCATGAACATCTAAATGATGATAGAGGTGGAAACATTATGCTTTGGGACTATTTCTCGGCTAAAAGAATAGGCCGACTTTGCGCATTGAGGAGCCAATGGATGGGGCCATGCATTGTAAAATCTTGGATGAGAACCTTCTTTCCTCAGCCAGAACACTGAAGATGGGTCGAATATGCATCTTCCAGCTTGACAATGACCCAAAACATACCACCAGGGCATCAAAGGAGTCGCTCAAGAAAAAACACATTAAGGTCATGGAGTCTCCAGACCCTAATGTTATAGAAAATTTATGGACGGAGCTGAAACTTTGAGTTGCAAAGTGACAGCCAAGAAACCTTAAGGATTTAGAGAAGAAACATGGTAACCAACTACAATAAACGTCTTACCTCTGTGCTTACCAACAAGGGTTTCTCCACAAAGTACTAAGTCATGTTTTGCATGGGGATCAAATATTTATTTAACTAACTGAACTGCAACTCAATTTATAAAATAAAAAATTATAGACCCTTCATTTCTTTGTAAGTGGGCAAACTTATGAAATCTGCAGCGGATCAAATAATTATTTTCCCCACTGTATTTGTAAAAAATTATTTCTTTCATCCTGTGTGTTGAATAACTGCAATCTAAAGGATTCCTCCATCCATGCTGTACAGCACTGATGGACGAATCTTGCGATGCGAGCTCTTGTGTTCTGAATACCCAAACAATGCCTGCTGATTGGATATAGGCACTCTTTAGCTGACAGTTTCTCAGCTGGCACCTTTGGCAAAAGTCTAATATTTTTTTTAACAATTCAATAGAAATTGGCTGAAATTTGATGACTATATGGCCAACATTATATTCCATCAAAGTTGTACAGATCCCTCCCCTAGACCAAAATTGCTTACTGCACACTGTGAGCTTTCTCTCATAGTGTACATTAGGAGCCGCAACAAGTCATACAGAGCCTGCCTCATTTCCTGGCTGCAGAACTTTCTTCCCCAACCTAACTGTCCCTGGCTCTCCTCTTTCATTCATTGGATTTCAGTTCTTTCAAACATGGAGGTTGAGCATTGCATGTAGTGTTACCTAGGGCAATCTGCACGCAAATACATGTAGCAAGGTCCCAGGCCTCCTTCAGTCTAATGAGAACCTCCAGAGCTAAGAACTGCTGACATCCTTCCATATAGAGTGGGTTGTAAGGCATAGTGGGTGTGGTGTAAAGTAGATTCATGGGCGCCAGACACTTCTTGAATGCAAAGGGATTTTACTTCTCTTGAACAAAACCTTAAGAGAGAGGGTTAGGGCCAGGACACCCTTATGCAGTTGCAATGTTAATTGGCAGACTCAGAGACTTCAACAGGAGGACAGCCATGCAGGGAAAGACATCCAGCAAGACGCCACATCTGCATGTGTAGGAATGCTGTCTCCTATGGCAACAGTCTTTAACACAAAAAAAAAACTATTTTTCTTTCTTCTCTAATCTACTGATTGTCACCCCCCCATCCCACACCACTACTATCTTTCACACTACTCTCACCCTTCTCTACTGATCACTGATTGCTCACCTTCACACCGTCCGCAGCCGCCGACTGCCCCCTGCCGCCATCTGGGCGTCCGCCTGTAGACTGCTAGACCTGCAGGACAGACCGCGGCTGAGGCCTAGCTCCGACCATCCCATTACCCTCCCCCCGATTCTCTCTCCAGCGGGCCCGCGTGTGCCGACCTGGTAAGTACGTCAAGTCACCTCCAACAAGTAGAAGTTGATCCAGGGTTTCACCCGATCGCCTTTCGGGGGGTCAGGAAGGAATTTTTCCCTGCTGTAGCAATTGGCCTGACTCGGCTGTTTTTTTTTTTGCCTTCCTCTGGACCATTGGGTTAGGTCATTGGGCCCCATTCACCATCCCCTTCACCTTTTTTTTTCTTCCCATCATGTGCAACTTTAAATACTCAGCGGACACCCTCCACAGGCTAAGGAATACTGCCTCAACATTACCAACCCCCACCGTAATAATACTACGAAAAGAACAACTGCTAAGGATCAATCGACAATCGTCTATCAAAAACACGAAAAGACCGCTTCAACTACAACATTTATCATGCGCCCTGATCAACACCAGATCGGCAGTCAAGCACAGACAGGAAATTCACGACTTCATCACGCAAAACGACATAGATTGCCTCTTTATCACGGAAAGCTGGCTAACCCCGGACTGTAACACCATCCTAACAGAATTAGTACCTGAGAACTACTGCATCCTAACCGAGCATAGAATAGGACAGAGAGGAGGAGGCCTAGCAGTGATCTTCAAATCGAACCTCCCTCTCACCAAACCAACTATACAGAATTCATTGCCGTTCATGGAGACACTCACTCTACAGCTCAAAACAACACCCCAGGACACTGTCCACATGCTGCTCTGCTACAGACCGCCAGGACCGAAGACAAACCTCCTCACACCCCTTACCGAATTTATCTCGACGTATACTTTAAAAACCAAAAACATCCTATTACTAGGTGACTTCAACCTCTGGGCTAACTCCACTCAAGACCCTGTCGCCATCTCCTGCATCAACCAATTGGAAGAACTAGGTCTGCAGCAATTGATAAATGCCCCCACGCATGGATCAGGTCACATTCTTGACCTCATCTTCAAACAAAACTTGGACATCAACACAATGGAGAACATGCCGTTACCATGGACGGACCACCACGCTATCAAATTTAAAATTACTACCAACACCATCTCGCTAAAACCAGAAAACTTGATAACAAAATACTGGACAAGATCTCAGAAGAAATTACACTCGGAACTCTTCAAAACGACACTATCAAAAAAAATAGCAACGCAAAATCACAACCACACAACGGAACAAACACTCAACTCCCACAAAGCACTACGAGAAACAGCAGACATAGTCGCTCCGAGACGCAGAGCAACCACTCACAAAAACAACTCGGGCTGGTTTAATGACACTCTTACTCTACTGAAGCAAGAACGGAGAAGGGCCGAAGAAGCCTGGACAAGAAACCAAACTGAGGAAAACCGCATTAACTACAAAGCGCTCACTAAGAAATATCACAAAGCAATTTTCAGAGCAAAAAAGGAACACTTCTCAAACACCATCAAAAAAGAGCTAAACCGACCCCGGGAACTCTTCAAACTAGTCACTCAGAATATGAACCCCACCTGCCTAGAACCTCCAGCAATCGAAACCCAAGAGTTCTGTAATGAGCTATCGGATTTTTTTATCAACAAAATCGAAAACATTCGGGAAATAATTCAACAGAAAAAAACAACCAACCCCACTCCGCCAAAGCAAATAAAGGAAATCAATACGAACAGTATACAATTGACTAAATTTTCGTTGGTCCCAATCACCATCGACACCACCAAAAACATAATCAGAAGCCTCAGAGACAGCACTTCTCCAAATGACATAATTTCTACAAAACTCTTGAAAGAATGTACCGACATTCTAGCACCTACCATAACACACTTCATAAACCAATCGTTCAAAGAAGGTATTGTTCCGAGCTCTCTCAAGGAAGGCATAATCAAACCCCTCCTAAAGAAACCCAACGTCGACCCCAAAGACCCAAACCACCGGAGACCGGTAACAAGCCTCAACACCATCTCGAAGATTATGGAGAAAGCAGTAGTACAACAGCTACAACTCCACTTGGACACATACAAACTCTTGGATCCACTACAATCAGGCTTCCGCCCTGGCCATGGCACAGAAACGGCACTTCTTAAAATATGGGATGATGCCCTCGAAGCAGCAGATGATGGAGAATCATGCCTTCTGGTGCTGCTGGATCTCAGTGCAGCGTTCGACACAGTAGATCACAAAACTCTACTGATTCGCCTTAAAAAAGTAGCAGGAGTTGCAGACCCTGACCTATCCTGGTTCGCATCCTTCCTAAATAATCGTTCTCAGACAGTAAAACTAGGAGCCTTCACCTCTGAAACTCGCGCAATCTCTTGCGGAGTCCCTCAAGGATCACCCCTGTCACCCGTGCTCTTTAACATCTACCTCCGCCCACTCCTCAAAATCATCAGCAAACAGGACCTGTGCTACCACTCATACGCTGACGACACCCAACTCTACTTTCGTATCACCGGGAAAAAAGACCAATATCACGGATTGGAAAATTGCCTCACATTGATTGATGAATGGATGACTGACAGTTCTCTCAAACTCAACAGATCCAAAACAGAACTCCTTCTCCTCCACGCAAACAAAAAGGCTAAAACTAAAACTTCTTGGACACTCCCCACCATCCTTGGACAGACAATTACACCAAGCACCAAAGTCAAAAGCCTCGGAGTCATCTTTGACTCAGAGATGTCGATGGATGCACAAATAGGATCAGTAGTCAGCTATATTGAGGAAACGCTCCTCAATATCTATGCGAGAAGATAAAACACTACACCCCGAATCGCATTTTCCGATCGACTAACCAAAACCTCCTTCACATCCCCAAGTCCCGCTTCAAAACAAAGGGAGAACGAAGATTTGCAGTCCAAGGACCACGGCTATGGAACGCTCTACCCACGGATATCCGCATGGAAGAAAATCATCGGGCCTTCAGGAAAAAACTTAAGACCCACCTCTTCTGAAGGATCAGGACGTCACTGGATGCAAAGCGCCTTGAGGCGATTTAGTTCGCATTTGTAGCGCTATACAAGTTATTCACTCACTCACTCTCTCAGTTTCTAACACAAGGCGTAACAGTTCCGTCACTTCCACTAGAATCACTTCTTGTAGTTCTTCAACCCACTGAGCTCCCAGTCTCTCTCTCACTAGACTAGATGATTCACTGCCACTGAATCCCTTGAGCTCTTCCAATTTTCACTTAAGTATCTTCCTCAAGCACATCACCCCCGCTTCCCTGCTGGGTCCCTAGCTTGGCACTCCAGATACTTCTCAAGCTTCACCCCACTGGCCTGCTTAGTCCCTGGCTTGACACACAAGGCTGCTCTGCAAGCGTCACCTCCGCTGGCTGGGTCCCTGGCTGGATATCTGCTGAAGTTTCCCGATTCTTCACTGTCCGCAGTTGGTGAGAATTCTGCTCCGGTACTTGCTTCAGCTACTCACTGTGGTCCCTGGTAATAAGGTGATTGGTCCCTTAGTGACGGCAGCTTCACCTCTATCTCCGACCACGACAGGTTCTCCGGCCGGCAGAACTGGCAATTCTGGTTGGATTGCAAGCCGCAATCCCAACCCTGCGCTGCTCTTTTGCTTCTGGATAGGCCCTCAGATAGCCTAGCAGCCAGATGTGCCCGGTATAGGCCCAATCTCCGGCCTAGCAGCCTGAGCAGTACAACACACGTCCACCCAGACAGTCGGCCTGCTGGCATAGGACACAGGACACTAATCACCTGACTTCACCCAAATATATAGGTTCTCCCAGCAGGTCAAAGGATTTAAGAAAAACCCTGCCCTTTGGCTGAGATAACCTATATATACTCATAAAAAAAATGAGACTACCATTGAATGTCATGTAACATTGCCACCATCCCCAACGAATGAACAAAAAAGTGTACCTCAGAATAATGGAATTTTAAGGGCAATGGAATACATATATAGAAAAAATAGAAAAAATTATATATAGAAAAATAGAAAATGTATTATTGTAGATGAACAACAATCACCAAAAGGTGATGATATTAAAAACAATACATCAATATACATGTGAATGGCCATATAAAATACAAAATGATGACTGGATAGAACCCAAAGGATTGGAGTCCTGGTGGAAATAGAACTGCTGGCTCCGACGCGTTTCGAAATATATGAGCATAAAAATTCTTCTTCAAGGAAAGCAGTATCTCTACAATTATAAAATACATCATGAGTAAAAATCATGGCAGACAAGGTCATAATACTACATTGTATATAGTAAATGATAAACAAAACCGAAATAGAAATAAAACTTACACATGTGTGCATCCCACTAAAGGACAGAACAGTCACCCAAAAAACTCCAAAATCCCAGACAGTTGTCCACAGAGCCTACTACAGCATGAAGGAATCCATTAACCAAAAGGTTAACATGCACTGCCAAACATAAAGAATCCAAAAACAACCTCCTTACCCAAGAAAAGGGGGGAGGAGGAGAGGGACAAAACCTATGGAGGAAGGAAAAAACGGACCGTAAATACCTGCATGTTAGAAAAAAGTATATAAGAATATTGAAAATATATAAGAGGGAGAAAAAATATAATAATGAACCCATTCCTACATAGTTCAAAGGGAGGAACAAATCCAGGGATTTGAGAGAAACGATATTCCAGAATACTTACCCTGGTGATTCATTGAGGAGGTTGCCAAATAGGTTTAAACGGAAGTCCAACAAGTTTCCACAGTTGCAACAAAATCCAGCACTATCCCTATTTGTCAAGCAAACCACGAAAGAAATCAAACTCATTAAAAGATAAAACCATCAAAAATCTTAGTCAGGAGGAAAGGCTTGCACTGAAATCCTTGCGAGAAAATGATGGTATTACCATCAAGGGTTTGGATAAAGGGGGATATATTGTGCTGATGGATAATTCCATGTATGAAACAATGTGTCTCCAAATTTTGAACAATCACAAATGCTATCGTTCTATCCCTGCATCCTTGGTTGACAAATTCAATCAAGAGTTTTACGAGTTAGTAGATGAAGCCCATGGATTGGGTGCCATTGATATTAATATGCTGAATTTCATACGTACGCAACATCCTCATATTCCGACAATGTATGCACTACCCAAAGTGCACAAAGACATTAAAAATCCCCCAGGGAGGCCCATTATCTCGGGTAATGGCAGTATCTCTGAGGGGATTAGTCAAGTCATTGATGGTCATTTTAGACCACATGTTTTAGAACTGGCCTCTTACATTAAGGACACCATCCACCTTTTGCAGACCTTGGATAATTTGGAAATCCCGAAGTCTGTGTTTTTGGTAACGATTGATGTTGAATCCTTATATAACAGCATACCCCACGATTGTGGAATTGCTGTCATTGGCCGTGTCCTGCAGCAAAAGGCCACCACAGAATGGAAATTCAACAATTTCATACTTTGTATGCTAGAGTTTATTCTCAAGCACAATGTCTTTCTTTTCAACAACTCCCACTACCTCCAGGTACAGGGTGTGGCTATGGGGACGTGCTGCGCACCCTCATATGCCAACCTGTACCTGGGGGAGTGGGAGAAGTCCTTTTTGTCTAATGATGATCTTATAATGTTTACCCAGCACATTGTGTTATGGCAACGTTATATTGACGACGTGTTTCTCATATGGAACGGTCCCGAAGAAAAACTCTTAAAGAATGTCTAAAGGTCATGAACCAGAATGACTTTAACCTTTTTTTCACCATGTCTTTTGACTTTAATCAGATTAACTTTCTGGACATCTGTATCACCAAGGACCAGTTTGGCAAACTTGGAAGTAAATTGTACAGGAAGGAGACTGCCGGCAACACTATCTTGCATGCCGGAAGCTTCCATCCTGAACCCCTCAAAAAATCCATACCATTTAGCCAACTGTTACGACTCAAGCGTAACTGTACGACAGTAGAAGACTTTCAGTCAGAAGCAGATTTACTTACTCAAAGACTGCTTGTGAGGGGTTATACCAAGTCGTCGCTGAGGAAAGCCTTTAATAGGGTTAAAGCTTTGGACAGACATGATCTCATCTTTAAAAAGAAGAACAAAAAAGCGATGAGGCCCTAAGAGTGATTCTTCGTTATTCCAATGAACATCAGCAAATTCTGAAAATTTTATCTAAACACTGGACCATTTTGACGGAAGAACCTTCCCTGGCTGGACTGGTGAAAAAAAGCCCACAAATTACATATAGACGAGCAGGATCCCTCGTGAATTGCTCACTCAGAGTGAATATCGGGGGGATCAGAGGAAAGATCCTTGCACCATATGGGGTACCTATCCATGTGGTGCTTGTCCTTCTGTGGAGTGATCAGTAAAAGAACGTCCTTTATATTGCCCAATGGGGAACGCTTCCATCTTAAACATTTCGCCAATTGCAAAACGCAAGGCGTTGTGGTGGTTTTTACGTGGGCAAAACACGACAAGAGTTAGGCCAACGTGTCAGCAAACATATTGATGTATATTGATGTATTGTTGATGTATTGTTTTTAAAATCATCACCTTTTGGGGATTGTTGTTCATCTACAATAATACATTTTCAATTTTTCTATATGTAATTTTTTCAATTTTTTCTATATATGCTTTCCATTGCCATTAAAATCCCATTATTCTGAGGCACACTTTTTTGCTAACCCATATACTCATAATCTGTCCTTGCTTTGCCCTTGTCATTACTAATGCCACCAGGTACCCAGCCACCTAGCGGCAGAAGAGAGAAGTGCAGCAATTCTACACTTAGGGTGAAATCAATTGATCCCTAAGGCCCCATGCACACGAGGCGCCGGTGCAAACTCTGCTGAACACACGTTTTTAAAGGCTAAAACCGGCGTTTAAAAACGCCCGTTTTAGCGGCGTTTTACCGCGTTTCACCGCGTTTGCGTAAGCTCAAAAAACAGTATTATTTTACCATTTCAGCCATTTTGGGAGACCAGCAGCTGAGAGAGCAGCAGTGTACTTATATTTAGCGTATCACTTGCCACATCATCTGCCACAAGCTGTGGATTGTCCACTTGCCACGTCACCTGATACTCACCTGGCCACGTCACCTGGCCACAAGTTGTGGATTGTCCACTTGCCACATCACCTGGCCACGTCACCTGGCCACGTCACCTGGCCACGTCACCTGCCACAATTTGTGGAATGTTCACTTGCCACGTCACCTGGCCACGTCACCTGCCACAAGTTGTGCATTGTCCACTTGCCACGTCACCTGCCACATCACCTGCCACGTCACCTGTCACAATTTGTGGATTGTCCACCTGCCACGTCACCTGCTACGTCACCTGGCCACATCACCTGCCACAAGTTGTGGATTGTCCACTTGCCACGTCACCTGCCACATCATCTGGCCACGTCACATGCCACAATTTGTGGATTGTCCACCTGCCACGTCACCTGGCCACGTTACCTGCCACGTCACCTGCCACAAGTTGTGGATTGTCCACTTGCCACGTCACCTGCCACATCACCTGGCCACGTCACATGCCACAATTTGTGGATTGTCCACCTGACCACGTTACCTGCCACGTCACCTGGCCACATAACCTGGCCACGTCACCTGCCATAATTTGTGGATTGTCCACCTGCCACATCACCTGCCACGTCACCTGCCATAATTTGTGGATTGTCCACCTGCCACGTCACCTGGCCACATCACCTGGCCACGTCACCTGCCATAATTTGTGGATTGTCCACCTGCCACGTCACCTGCCAACGTCACCTGCCATAATTTGTGGATTGTCCACCTGCCACGTCACCTGCCACGTCACCTGGCCACGTCACCTGCCACAAGTTGTGGATTGTCCACTTGCCACGTCACCTGCCACGTCACCTGCCACGTCACCTGGCCAGGTCACCTGCCACAATTTGTGGATTGTCCACCTGCCACGTCACCTGCAACGTCACCTGGCCATGTCACCTGCCACAAGTTGTGTATTGTCCACTTGCCACGTCACCTGCCACGTCACCTGGCCACGTCACCTGCCACAATTTGTGGATTGTCCACCTGCCACGTCACCTGGCCACATCACCTGGCCACGTCACCTGCCATAATTTGTGGATTGTCCATCTGCCACGTCACCTGCCACGTCACCTGGCCACATCACCTGGCCACTTCACCTGCCATAATTTGTGGATTGTTCACCTGCCACGTCACCTGCCACATCACCTGGCCACGTCACCTGCCAAAAGTTGTGGATTGTCCACTTGCCACGTCACCTGCCATGTCACCTGGCCATGTCACCTGCCACAATTTGTGGATTGTCCACCTGCCACGTCACCTGCCACGTCACCTGGCCACATCACCTGGCCACGTCACCTGCCACAAGTTGTGGATTGTCCACTTGCCACGTCACCTGCCACATCACCTGGCCACGTCACCTGCCACAATTTGTGGATTGTCCACCTGCCACGTCACCTGGCCACATCACCTGCCACAAGTTGTGGATTGTCCACTTGCCACGTCACCTGCCACATCACCTGGCCACGTCACCTGCCACAATTTGTGGATTGTCCACCTGCCACATCACCTGGCCACGTCACCTGCCACGTCACCTGCCACAAGTTGCGGATTGTCCACCTGCCACGTCACCTGCCACGTCACCTGCCACAATTTGTGGATTTTCCACCTGCCACATCACCTGGCCACGTTACCTGCCACAAGTTGTGGATTGTCCACTTGCCACGTCACCTGGCCACGTCACCTGCCACAATTTGTGGATTTCCACCTGCCACGTCACCTGGCAACATCACCTGCCACAAGTTGTGGATTGTCCACTTGCCACGTTACCTGTCACAAGTTGTGGATTGTCCACTTGCCACGTCCCCTGCCACAAGTTGTGGATTGTCTACAGTGCAATGGAAGCAATTACAGTTTTTTTTTTTAATATTTTTTTAATGGTTTTTCATCATTTGCCATAATTTTTGAGATTTCTAATGTAAAAAAATAGGTCACCTTTAAAAACGCTTATAAACGCAAACGCGGCAAAACGCCTGTACCGCGTTTAGTGTCTGAAACGTGGAAAACTTTTGCGTCTGAACCCATTTTTTTGTTTCTGGAAAAACGAGGTTAAACGCAACTGCTTGTAAACGCCAAAAAACGAGAGTGTGTGCATGGACACATAGGATAACATTGAATGGGTTCAGGGGCAGTTGAAAAAAGCGTCCAACTGCTTCTGAACGCGCGTTTAACAGCAAATAACAGCGTCTCATGTGCATGGGGCCTTACAATGGTAAATTTAGGAGCAACCCTGCCTAAACATCAGGGTGCTACATACAGTTTGCCTAAGAATGCCCACTCTTCCAGACTGGCATCCACCCATCAAGGCATTTTTATATTTGCATAACTCCTCCCAGAGCCAGCCCACTGCTTGCATTAGGCCTCCACTATTGAAGGGACTCTCTAGAGCAGTGTTTCTCAACCTTTTTTCAGTCAAGGCGCCCTTTTAAATTCTACCCAATCGTGCGGCACCCCATTCTAAAATATATAATACTAAACTAATATTTTTACAAATTGCAGCATCATCCACACATGTAGGATACCCAATCTTAGAGGTGATTTATTCTAACACACCTTTGCACACTGGTACAAGATTAGTATGCCAATGTTTCTCTTCTCCTTCAGTTTCTCTCCCATACTCAGCTAATTTGACACCAGTGATGATGGAGAGGGGCAGTGGAGGGGCAAAAAAGGATGCTGTGCAGGCGCTTAACCACTTTGGCCCCGGACCATTTGGCTGACCAAAGACCAGAGCACTTTTTGCAATTCGGCACTGCGTCGCTTTAACTGATAATTGCGCAGTCGTGCGACATGGCTCCCAAACAAAATTGACGTCCTTTTTCCCCCAGAAATAGAGCTTTCTTTTGGTGGTATTTGATCACATCTGTAGTTTTTATTTTTTGCGCTATAAACAAAAATAGAGCGACAATTTTTAAAAAAAAGCAATATTTATTACCTTTTTTCTATAATAAATATCCCCAAAAAATATATAAAAAAACTATTTTTTTTTCCTCAGTTTAGGCCGATATGTAGCCTTCTACATATTTTTGGTGAAAAAAAAAAAACGCAAATAAGCGTTTATTGATTGGTTTGTTATAGCGTCTACAAAATAGGGGATCGTTTTATGGCATTTTTATTAATAAATATATTTTTTACTAGTTATGGCAGCGATCAGCGATTTTTATTGTGACTGCGACATTATGGCGGACACATCGGACACTTTTGGCGCTATTTTGGGACCATTCACATTTATACAGCGATCAGCGCTATAAAAATGCACTGATTACTGTGTAAATGTGACTGGCAGTGAAGGGGTTAACCAGTAGGGGTCGGGGAAGGGGTTAAGTATGTCCTAGGGATGTGTTCTAACTGTAAGGGGGGATGGGCTACGTGTGACACGACACTGATCACCGCTCCCGATCACATGGAGCTGTGATCAGTGTCCAGTCACTAGGCAAAACGGGGAAATGCTTTTTTACATTAGCATTTCCTCGTTCTTCCTCTCCCTGAGATGATCGCGGGACTCCCGGTGGACATCGAGTCCGCGGGACCCGCAGTCACACTCACGGAGCTCGCACCGGGCCTTAAAGGCAACATATATATACGGCGATCTGCCCAGCCGTGCCATTCTGCCGACGTATATAGTCGCGCAGCGGTCAGCAAGGGGTTAATGTCCTCCTTATCAATCAATGACATCATTGGTTGTCAGGACACTGGCAGCTGGAAGGTTGTAATAGTGCAGCATGAAAACCTGTGGCTTTTTGTAACTAAAAGGCAGGCTTCATCCATCCGATGGCTTGTTTACAATTGTTGGGCAATATCTAGCCATTTTGTCAAGGCACCCCTAAATAAACCTGAAGACACCCCAGGGGGTGCCTGGGAATCCTGGTTTTAAAGGGCTGCTCTAGAGTCTAGTATAGACAATTGTTGGAATAAAGTTGGAATAAAGTTCTCAGGCACTAAGGGTAGGGTGACCAGACATCCCCGGTTTCCAGGGACAGTCCCCGGATTGAGGACACTGTCCCCGGACCAAATCTGTCCCCGGTTTTGTCCCCGGATTGGATTTGAACAGGGGCTGGGGCAATTTCAAAGACAGTCAGTGCAGAATAAAAAAAAAAAAATCTGAATTACACTCCCCCGCTCTGTCGCACCTACTAGCTTAGGGGGGTGTATTTTTTCCATTATCTGTGCCCCTTTCTGATGATCATGGTGCTGGTTGGAGCAGAGGGAATATTTCTTCAGCTCCGCTCGCATGTTCTTCTGCCTTGGCTCAAGTCCCGGTGATCTGCCGAGATCTGCCCCCCCTGCGGATTCTGCCAGCCCTGGACTGCGCAGGCACAACGCTCTAGCTCCGAAAATTGCCGAACATTAAGAGCTGTAGACTGCGACTGCGCAATCAACAGGGTATTGTGACAGTCGTTGCCGCACGCTCCCGGTGCTCGCTCCACTCAGCAAGGGGGGCGGGTGTATTACTATTATAATGGGCGGATGCATGTTTAAATAAAGGAATTGATGGACAGAGAGGGCGGGTAGTTCAATGCGGATGGCCGATTTGAATACTTGTCAGAGAATTGTTAAAAAAAAAAGACATAAGATTTTTTTTAACAATTCTCTGACAAGTATTCAAATCGGCCATCCACATTGAACTACCCGCCCTCTCTGTCCATCAATTTCTTTATTTAAACATGCATCCGCCCATTATAATAGTAATACACCCGCCCCCCTTGCTGAGTGGAGCGAGCACCGGGAGCGTGTGGCACAATATTGTGCTCAAAGCGCATGTGCCGAATATGGGTTATAATCCATTCGGCTATTTTCGGAGATCTGCCGTGAACGGACACGCAAGTGTTGCGCATGCGCAGGTCAGAGTGGGCGAAATCCGCTAAAGTGTTGCGCATGCGCAGAACAGAGCTGTCAGAATCCGCTGAGGGGCAATTCTCGGCAGGTCACCGGCCAGCCGCCTGCCTGCTTATCTCCTTGCCTTCCCTGGTGAAGTGATCTTCCTCCCCTCCCCACCCAGTAGTAGCCGGGGCCTGGAGAGTAATGCCTCGTACACACGGCCGTTTTTAATGTCATTGAAAAAAACGACGTTTTTCTTGACGTGATTCTTCTCAAGCCTGCCTTGCCTACACACGATCATGAAAAAAAATGCTCGAACAAAGCGCGGTGACGTACGAAACATACAACAGCACTATAAAGGGGAAATTCCATTCGGATGGCGCCACCCTTTGGGCTGCTTTTGCTGATCCTCGTGTTAGTAAAGTTTGGTGAGAGACGATTCGTGCTTTTCAGCCTCGTGCTTTTCAGTCCGTTACAGCGTGACGAATGTGCTATCTCTATTATGAACGCTAGTTTTACCAGAACGAGCGCTCCCGTCTCATAGCTTGCTTCTGAGCATGCGCGTTTTTTTCACGTCGTTAAAGCCTACACACGGCCGTTTTTCATGACGAGAAAAACGACGACGTGAAAAACGACGAGAAAAATTAGAGCATGTTCCAAATTTTTAATGCCCATTTTTCACGTCGTGAAAAATGCTCTGGAGCCCACACACGGTCGTTTTTAATGACCAAATTAAAAAAAATTGCATTTTTCTCGTCATGAAAAACGGTCGTGTGTACGCGGCATCAGACTTGACAGGCTGTGAGGCGGGCGGCGGCGGCGACGAGCAGAGAGTCGCTGATTGGTGCCATTACTAGTAAAAAAAAAATATGTCCCCAGATTTCATTTTAAAAATCTGGTCACCTTAACTTAGGGCATTCAAGCCAAAATGCGCTCACAGACGCTCCCCATCCCCTATCTAAATGTGAATAGCAACTGTGCATGCTAGCAAATGGGGCAGGTTCTTTCTGACTTGCTGCAGCTTCTAAAGCACATTGTGAGATGCTCACAGTGTGCAGTAAAATCAGAGTAAGCTATTTCATTAGAGGAGAGGAGCCGATACAACTGTGCAAGACTGAAGGGAAGGCTGGAGTTCAGCTTTAAAGGCAAAGGAGAAAGATAAAAAAACAATAATTCCACCAGTGATGACTTTTTATTGTGCTACTGTAGGACATTTCAAGGGACACCGTTTTAGAAATGGGGACAGTCTCTGAAAATCAGACTTCAAGGGGTGGATTTACTAAAGGCAAATAGATTGTGCACTTTGCAAAGTATAGTTGTACTCTGCATATGCAGTTACTCCAGAGCTTAGTAAATATGCAGAAGCTCTGCTGACTTCCGTCATCCAATCATGTGCAAGCAAAAATACAGTTTTTTTTATTTTCCTTGCACGTGATTGGTTATTCTTTGCAAAGTGAAGGTTTACCTCATTTACTAAGCTCTGGGGCAACTGCTCTTGCAGAGTGCAACTGTAAAGTGCTGTCTATTTGCCTTTAGTAAATCAACCCCTCCCCCAAGTGTGTCAGCAGCTTTACAAGGTTCCTTTTCCAAGAACACA
The DNA here is from genome assembly GCA_029206835.1 of Rana muscosa. Lineage (NCBI taxonomy): Eukaryota > Metazoa > Chordata > Amphibia > Anura > Ranidae > Rana > Rana muscosa. Next base: position 161,852,423 of record CM055118.1, read on the forward strand.
AATCTTCTGTAGAGAAGATAGAGCTCTGAGCACCTGTGGGAATATAGTATTAGTTTTCACCATCTACAGCAGGGTTTCTCAACCAGGGTTCCGTGGAACCCTTGGGTTCCTCTAGAGGTTGCTAGGGGTTCCCTGAGCAATGGTCAATTTCTGCCTCTCAGGTAAGTTCTCAATAACACCATTGATCTTTTTAGTTATCTGTAAGGGGGTAATTATTCCCAATAATCACAAGTGTAAGAAGCATTCTTCCCATTGACCATTACACTAATGTATGATGAGTTGTAGATTTTTCATTTTTAGCAGGGGTTCCCCCAAGCCCGAATAATTATTTCCAGGGTTCCTCTGTGTTGAAAAGGTTGAGAAAGGCTGATCTACAGTATCTACTCTTTATTCCACACAGGAAATATCTGTTGATTCAGGATTACTTTTTACATCCTGGCAAGGGAAGGGTTATCCATATTCCTGGGGGCCCCTGCAGACTCTGGAATTTTTGGGACGCTATTTCTCTCCAGCCCTTGAGCTATGGATGCATCTGCTGGACCGCACACTGCGACGGCAGCTGGATTGTCAGATGTTCTGAGAGATGACAGTGAACAGCAGGGCGGCGACACTCAGAGGGGGGGGAGAGTCACCTTTATATCGTTAGGTAAATGTGCAGCGTATGCAGGAAAGCATGAAATACGCAGCACATTAACCCAGGAAGAGCCAAAGGGGCTACAACAGGCTAAAGGGAATGAATTGTCCTAAATTAGATATAAACCCCCAGCTGGATGACACTGAATTTGCTCTATGCACTGTGCCATTTTTTGTGTGTTTTTTCGCCCTATTTTTGCCCTTTGTTGCAAATCAGTGCTGCTGATCTCCTGCAACCTCTTTGCAGCCACGTCCTGTCTACATGCAGTCCAGTGATATCTGCACGGAATTTGATAGGGTTGGTTTCTTGATTGTGACAACAGTGGACCATGCCAATGTAATGTGCATCAGCGCAGCTAATTATAGCCTGTATGACAGATTAACAACACAATTAGAGACAGTAACACATTAACCACTTCAATACCATGCACTTATACAGCTTCCTGCCCAAGCCAATTTTGAGCTTTCAGCGCTGTCGCAATTTGAATGACAATTGCGCGGTCATGCTACACTGTACCCAAACAAATTTTTTATCATTTTGTTCCCACAAATAGAGCTTTCTTTCGGTGGTATTTGATCGCCTCTGCGATTTTTATTTTTTGCACAACAAATAAAAAAAGAGCGAAAATTTTGAAAAAAACGACGTTTTTCTTTGTTTCTGTTAATTTTTTTTGTAAATAAGTACCTTTTCTACTTCAATGACGGGCACTGATAAGGCGGCACTGACGGGCACTGATAAGGCGACACTGATGGGCACCGATGAGGTGGCACCAATGAGGTGGCACTGATGAGGTGGCACTGATGATGGGCACTGATAGGCGGCACTGATATGTGGCACTGGTATGCTGCACTGATGGGCACTCATAGGTGGCACTGATTGGCACTCATAGGCGGCACTGATTGGCACTCATAGGCAGCACTGATTGGCACTCATAGGCGGCACTGATGGACACTTATAGGCGGCACTGATTGGCACTCATAGGCAGCACTGATTGGCACTCATAGGCGGCACTGATGGACACTTATAGGCGGCACTGATGGGCACTTATTGGTGGCACTGATGGGCACTTATGGGTGGCACTGATAGGTGGCACGGACGGGCACTGATAGGTGGGCACTTATGGGCACAGATGGGCACGGATGGGCACTGATAGGTGGCACTGATGGACACTAGTAGGTGGCACTGATGGACACTGATGCCCAGCAATGCCAGCCACCACACATTGCGGTAGTGCCAGTCAGTGCCCATTTGTGGGCACTGATTGGCATATTTTTGTTATGTTTTATTTTTATTTTTTTACTACATGTGGATGGCCATGGGGGCCATCCACATGCTTGGGGCTTCCCTGGTGGTCCTGGGGGGCTTCCCTGGTGGTCCAGTTTGGGTATCCGAGGGGGGGCTGCGCTGATAAACAATCAGCGCGAACCCCCCCTGTCAGGAGAGCCGCCGATCGGCTCTCCTCTACTCGCGTCTGTCAGACGCGAGTGAGGAAGAGCCGATCAACGGCTCTTCCTGTTTACATCCTGATCAGCCGTGATTGGACACGGCTGATCACGTGGTAGAAAGCCTCCGCCGGAGGCTCTTTACCGAGATCAGTGTAGCGGTGTGTCAGACTGACACACCGCTCCACCGATCGCTGCGATGCGCGCCCCCCCGGGCGCGCGGCGGCTGTTATCCTGCAGGACGTCATATGACGTCCAGTGTGGATAACACAACCACTTCCCGGACGTCAATATGCTATTGACTGGGCGGGAAGTGGTTAAAGCTGATACATGTGTGGTGGTCTCACCCGCCTTCTCCCCTCTCTTTATGGCTGTATTACTCGTCTAGGGGTATCTGGGAGGAGGGGAAAGATGCACACCACCAGCTTGGCTCTCTAGTATGCAGAGATATGAGCTAATCGTTTACCTTCGGGTCTGCGTTTTAGGCCGGAACCTCAGCTTCTCTTGTGGAGGATGATTGTCACTGTCACTGACAGGGACACTTAGCTTCCAGTAACACGAGTTCCACACCAATAAAAAGTCCAACACTGTTTTATTTGCTTTGATCAATAGGTAGGCTGGTTGAACTTTAAAAGAACAGACAGGGTGTGGGAAAGAGTAGGTCCAGGCACACTCAATGAATAAAGTCTCTCCTGTTCCGTGTAGTGCAAACAGGCTTGGCGCACAGTCGCTGCCACCGACTGTGAATTTGGTCACTGCCACTGACCTGGGTGAACATTGAGGCCTCTGCCACAGGCCTTAGATGAGGCCTGCCACTGACCTGAGAAAAATGGGTCTCTGCCACAGACCATGAGAACATGAAATACCTCCGTTAGGACAAACGACCCCTGTCAGAGGAAGACATCCATCCGGACGGTCACCAGAGGCCCACACCGGCATCGGCAAAATGCTGCACCGGCTCTACGGGAGGGTCACGTCTCCGTTCCCTTGCGCCCTGGATTCAGGCACCCAATACCGGGGACTCCTTAGGATAAGGTGACCAGATTTTTAAAATGAAATCCGGGGTCATTTTTTTTTTTTTTACTAGTAATGGCGGCAATCAGCGACTCTCTGCCCATCGCCGCCCGCCTCACAGCCTCACAGCCTGTCAAGTCTTACTCTTCGGGCCCCGGCTACTTCTGGGTGGGGAGCAGAGGAAGATCACTCCACCAGGGAAGGCAAGGAGATAAGCAGGCAGGCAGCTGGCCGGGACTTGAGCCAAGGCAGAAGAACATGCGAGCAAAGCTGAATGGGCATGCACCCGAAACTGAAGAAATATTCCCTCCTCTCCGACCAACACATGATCATCAGAAAGGGGCACAGATAATGGAAAGAAATAGACCCCCCTAAGGTAGTAGGAGCGGCGGAGCAGGGGGGTGTAATTCAGATTATTTATTTTTTAATTCTGCACTGACTGTCTTTGAAATTGAACCAGCACCTGTTCAAATGCAATCCGGGGACAAAACCGGGGACAGACTTGGTCCGGGGACAGTGTCCTTAATCCGGGGACTGTCCCCGGAAACCGGGGATGTCTGGTCACCCTACCTTAGGAATGCTTCGCCCTTGCGGGACCCAGTCGAAGGTACTGGGCCCCAGGCCTCCTTGTAAAGTACCTCACCCCAGGCTGAAGGTGCCTGGGATGGAACTCGACTCCATGCGCCCAGGCCAAGGGCGCCTGGGCACAGACGAACCGCAGCAGCCCCCAGGCCGAAGGTGCCTGGGGAATGGACCTCGTGCGCAAGATGTCCGCCCCCCTTATATCCTCTCCCAGCAGGCACATCAGGTTCCCCACCCCGCCGTACTACTACCGCAAGAGGACACAAAGGGCACGGCGCTAGAATAGCAGTTCAACCCTGGTCCCAGGTGACAGTGCCACCTAGGGACCGCAGGGTACATGACACCATTCATACCTCCCACACTCCAAAGTGTCCATAAATCCCTAAAAATCAATGTATCTGGGCCATCTATTGCCCAAATACGCCCCTCTAAATTTGACACCCGCTACACGTGATTTTAGAGATCGGGTTTACATCTACTTTAAATGTTTTCTATTCTCTCAGGATACTGTCTTCTTAGAGTTTGTGTACTTTTTCTGTGTCTCTGGGGGGGGGGGGGGGGGGGGACACCATACTGGTGGATTGATCGGATTGCTCTCAAATTGGTTGCAGCATATGGTAGGGGCATTTGCTTGCAAGCTCTTTTGGGTTTTCCACCATCACTATGCTGTGTTCCTGGGTCTGTATACCAGTTGTGCCCATTATGAGGGATTCCTACCATCCCTAAGCTAAGTCCCAGGTCTGTACATCTGCTCAGCCAATTATGAGGGGTTCCCACCATCCCTGCACTTAGTTCCCAGGTCTGCAAATCTGCTGTACCCATAATGAATGATTCCACCATTGCTGTGCCGATTTCCACAAATGCTATTAGGGGCTCCCACAATTCCTGTGCTGATATCCTGGCTAGGCACACCTGCTTTTCCTACTATGTGGGGCTCCCACCATCCCTGTGCTAAGTTCCTAAGTCTGCACACCTGATATGGCCATTATTAGGGGACCCTATCATTCCCATGCTGATTTCCTGGGTCTGTACACCTACTGTGCCCATTAGGAGGGGTTCCCACCATCACTAAGCTAAGTCCCAGGTCTGTACATCTGCTAAGCCAATTATGAGGACTTCCCACCATCCCTGCACTGAGTTACTAGGTCTGTACACTTGCTGTGCCCATTATGATGGGTTCCCACTTTCCCGAGACTGAATTCCCAGGTCCGCAAACCTGCTGTACACATAATGAATGATTCCACCATTGCTGCGCTGAGTTCCTGGTTCTGTACAACTGCTAATCCCACTGGGCTCCCACCCTCCCTGTATACCTGTTGTGTTTATTATGAAGGGCTCCCACCATTCTTGCGCTGACTTCCCAGGTCTGCACACCTGCTATATCCAATATGAGGAGCTCCTATAATACAAGCTTTGTGTTTTTTTATTGATCATTTTATATTGTGGAGAATGTAACATGATGAGCTAGAACACAATGGTGAGAACGCCCTTAGGTTAGGGTGACCAGACATCCCCGGTTTCAGGGGACAGTCCCTGGGTTGAGGACACTGTCCCTGGACCAAGTCTGTCCCCGGTTTTGTCCCCGGATTGGATTTGAAAAGGGGCTGTGGCAATTTCAAAGACAGTCAGTGCAGAATTTAAAAAAAAAATTCTGAATTACACACCCCCGCCCCACCGCACCTACTAGCTTAGGGGGGTGTATTTTTTCCATTATCTGTGCCCCTTTCTGATGATCATGTGCTGATTGGATGGAGGGAATATTTCTTCAGTTTCGGGTGCATGCCCAATCCGCTCCACTCACATGTTCTTCTGCCTTGGCTCAAGTCCCGGCCAGCCGACTGCCTGCTTATCTCCGTGCCTTCCCTGGCGGAGTGATCTTCCTCCGTTCCCCACACAGTAGTAGCCGGGGCCCAGAGAGTAATACTTGACAGGCTGTGAGGCAGGCGGCGGCGACTGGCAGAGATTTGCTGATTGCCGCCATTATTAGTAAAAGAAAAATATGTCCCCGGATTTCATTTTAAAAATCTGGTCACCTTACCTTAGGTGTAATAACAAAATGTTGAGTATAGCCTCAGTTAGGATAAAGTAGACTCACAATAAATAGTGCCATCATCCATAGTAAGTATTGAAAGAAAAACCTAATGAGCAAAGGGTGGTGGTTGCTAATGCCATCCTACCCATGATTGGTCAATTAGGAAGGAATAAGGATTGGATTTTTTGGGCACTGATACAACGACAATCAAGTCATATAAAAATATATGTATTCCCCCCCCCCCCCCCTTCCCCACTCAACTTTCTTTCTTTCACCCATTTCTCATCACACCCTTACCTGGTGTCCAATAATCCAAGACCCATTACATTATATCATAATATTATTCTATTCCATTATATTTTTTACCAGAGAGCACCATATATAAATTTCCCCCTCGTTCGCCGCGGGGGGTTATCCGGGCAGTTGTTCCTGTCCATGAAGCGTCTTACGGTGAGCAGACCATAGGCCACGACACTGGCTGTATTGATGATACTGTAACTTGTATTTCCTTTATATGTTTTTGTATTTACATATTTTTTAGATATTTACATTGTATATTATGTATCGTACAGACCCTCCTGAAGAAGCGGTGCTAACCGCGAAACCGGTTGTGCCTTTCTCCACCCTAAACAGATTGTAACAGGTGGCTCCGTTACCTACATATGCTGTTTCCATTGTTGTGGGGTTTGGCTTATGTTTTAATTGTATAGTTTTTTGTATGTAATAAAATATATATTTTTATATGACTTGATTGTCGTTGTATCAGTGCCCAAAAAATCCAATCCTTATTCCTTCCTAATTGACCAATCATGGGTAGGATGGCATTAGCAACCACTACCCTTTGCTCTTTAGGTTTTTCTTTCAATACTTAGGTGTAATAAATGATGGTGTAACTTATGGATCTCATTTTTGGAAAATTCAACATGTGTAAAAAGCCAGGGAGTGATTCAATTCACCAGGCTCCACATAAATCATAATGATAAAAGAAATCACTGAAATGGCCCTGATATTTTCATACCCTGGACTGGTTTGGCCTTGGTACAGACACACAAAGGTGACACACGCAGGTTAAAATTACAATTAAAGTTTCATTTCATAAATCTGTGCCTTTTTAAATTGCAATTAGTGTCTGTGAATAAGCTCTTGTTCACATTGGAGCTACTTGTCATGCGATTTGACAGGTCTCACCCTATTGTCAGCAATTGCCATGTTCACATCGATGTGACACCGACTTTGCGGTCCTGCATTGATTTGAAAAAAATATAAAAAGGAGGAGAACAGTTTGGGACTTTAAATAGGGCGGTGACCTGGTAAGGGGTCCAGTGCCGCCATCCCTGTCTAAATGAAAAAAGGGAGAAGGAAGTGGGACTTTGAATGAACCACGCAGGTGTAAAAACAGTCAAATTTATTATATATGACAGTAATAAGGTACACATGGTAGCATAGGCGTGCGCACAGGGTGTGCCGGATGTGCCTGGGCACACCATAATCACCCCATGTGCATTATCCAGGGGAGGCACCAGGTGGGTGGTTGGGGTCCCAGTGGCCAGTGTAAATTCTCCCATTATATTAAAGGCTAGGTTCAACTGTAGGAACACATTACACCTATACTTAGGATGTAACCAAATATGCCCTGTGACAGCAGGTGGCGTTCATGTGTGTTTGAGCTTTGGGGTACACACCCTAATACAAAAGGCTGCGCACACCTATGAATGATAGTCATGATTCATTAGAAAATCAAATACAATACATATATATATATATATATATATATATATATATATGTAGCGATACCCCCAAACTAAGAGAGCCGCTGGTTTTGTTTCGGGCCCTGTACACAGCACAGCCAACCCCCGGCAATCTACTCGACCCTTCTCTGGCACAGCTAGTCTAGGGGTGGTATATATATGTATGGCTCTATACCAGTTCATGAACAATCCCACAATAATCCAAACAGTTGTGAACTAGAGTAATGGACGCTAATACCAGATTGATTAACTGTAATAGATTTACTTGTATATAAAGGTTAACGATCAATACCATATAACACATACATGCAGAGCCCTGCAGTAATAATAACACTGGTCAACTATAGTGCATATATAGTTCTATCACACACTGACATATACCTATTTTCCCTGTGAGCAATATGGCGCTCAGCAATGCTATAAACTCCCAGTCAGGCCTGACTCAGTTAAAGCTCAGTCTTTAAGTGAGAAATCTTTGCATGCAAGATGATGGGTGGTGCACATACAGGAACAATAATTTGTAATCCAACAGTGGTCTATGGCAATAGAAGCAACTCCCCGGAGACTATATAACTCAGTTCTGCAACTAGTCTCCTGTCAGGAAAGCAAGTATAACACGATGGGCCAAGGCAGTCAATAGGCCTAACAAAGTACTCGGTTATAGCTGTGAGCAGGTGCTCTCTCACCCCTCCGGACTCGATCCCAGTCCGGAACACCCACCGCTGTGTCTCCGCAAACAGGATCTGCCACAGCCGGATCTCTGGTCCAACTGACGTCCGTGAAGCAGGTAGATGTCAGATGCCGCACAGGCTCCGCAGCGAGGTGGAAGGCTCTCTGGAAGTGCGCAAGGCCCAGGCCTCGGGCCTTGCACTCGCAGCAGGTCCACACAGGAAGTCCTCTTGCCAGCCGCGCGGTGTCCAAAGAGGCCGGGCTTAGCCTCACCCTCCCCTTTTATACCCCACCCATGAGTCTCTGCGGCAGCCCAATGCACCCTGGGTGCCAAACGGGGTTCTGGGTAACATAGTCCATGGGGCCTCAACGGAGACCCCGCTACAAATATATATATATATAATAAAACAAAACACTGCATAATTGCATATAGTTCATATTATGTAATACACATATTTGAGGAACATCCTATGAGACACATGATGAATTAAAACACGGCATATATCAGCTCTACGCATTTTATGGATTGATCCAATCTTCAGGAACATGCACGTGAGTTAAATTTATGATGTAATATAATAGAAAAGGTTCCTATATGGTCTGACCCTATCAAAGAAAGGAGAAGATAAATATACAAATAAAAAATTGTACTATAGAGGCCCCATTTTCTAAAATACTTACGTAGCTGCATGATGAGAATGTGGCCCCTAGGGGCATCACTACCGGGAGCTGAGGTGGTGTGGACGGCTGAGCAGCCCAACAGGGACAAATTCCAGGGGGGACAGATTCCCAAAAAAATGGCGAAAACCATGAGTGTTGAAGTCAACAAGGAAGGACTTCTATAAAAAAAAATATATTTTTTATATTATATGTATATATGTATTGTGTTGGATTTTATAATGAATTATGACTACCATTTGTACCTTATTGCTGTCATATATAATAAATTTGACTGTTTTTACACCTGCGTGCTTCATTCAAAGTCCCACTTCCATGTCCTTTTTTCATTGATTTGAAAAAGTAGTTCCTGCACTACTTTTGGCGATTTCGGGTGCGACTTGCATAGACATCTGTGAATGAAGCCGCACACATGTCTTCGAAGTTGCACTGACAGACTTCAGATGAAGTTGCACAATTTCAAAGCCGCATTCAATGTGAATGAGAGTTTGTTAGCTCTCATGTTGATGCACTAAGCAGGCTAGACACTGAGCCATGGGGGGGGCAGAAAAGAACTGTCAAAAGACCTGCGTAACAAGGTAATAGAACTTTATAAAGATGGAAAAGGACAATGGATTGACTGATCCTTGTCAAGCAATATTAAACACAAACCCAAAAGTATAATATATTGCAGCTAACAAATCATCAGATGTGCTGGCTGCATTAGTTTTCTTTTTTTTTTTTGTCTTTCTTCCCTGTTTTCACCTGGTGATCTGGCCAGTAACACACCACCTGCATTAGAGTGCCCCCACTCTGAATGAAGAAGCACAGGGGGCACCTTTGGACAGCAGAATTGTCAGTCTGGGGGAGAGGGGAGTGTTAGATGCACTAGCAGATTTAGATACACTAACAAATTAAAGCCAGACTGCAGCTAATACTTTATAATCAGTTACAGCAAACATTTGTTTTCCTTTTGGGATAAAGGTTTTACATGAATACATAAAAGCTGATCATTCTAAACACTCCTGTCAGTGGTAAATAGTTTGTCTTATCTCTCTAACTGCTACATGTGGAAGAGAGCTTGTTCTTTTGAAAAAGACTTACTGGCCAGATCACGAGATGAAAATAAAAGAAAGAAAGCCTAAAAAAAAGAGAAAATAAATGCAGCCCCTAGATCTACGAATTGGTAAGCTGCAATACATTATAATAAATATTTGCTTTTGAGTTTAATACCAATTTAAGGCAATCTGGAATTATGGATATAGAATATAGTGATTATTCCAGACACCAACAGAATGAATGGAAAGGGTTATTTTATTTCTGCATGAACTGCTGCATGAAGTGGAATTGTCCTGGTACCTGGTAAAGCATTAAATTAATATCTGAGACAGGAATGGGAAGATACAATGAGAAAATCGAATTGGACGGAAAGGCCTATACTGCACCATGCAACCATTGGGCGACTGTAGACAGCCAAGGGTTAAATAACCAAGTGATTCCTAGTTGTTTGTCCTGTTGCCCCTGCAGGACAGAATTGGCTCTTCCAGCTGCCCTGTGACCCCTCTGCTCTCACTGCTGGACCCTGGAATGTAAGAGGGCGGAGAAGTTTACAATTACTCCTTCATCCTTTAAATATCTCCAGCTTAGGGATTTGTAGCTTGGTGTTTGGGAGAGTGAAGCTGGTGGGTGCCACAGCCGTGCCATCTCTGCCTTCAGCATGCTTTCCTTCTGTCTGCCACCTCTTATGGTCTGACCTAACCAGGAACTCTTTTTTTTTTGGATATACCCAGGAGGCACCCTTCACATCGCTGTGCCTGGTAGCCGGCTGCTGGCACCCCGAAAGGTATCTCGCTACTGCACACTTTCCTGCTCCTGGCACCCCAAAAAGGTATTGCTTTTTAAAAAATTTTCCTCTTGAAACCTATCTAAGCCAGAACACTTAAAGTGTATGTCCAAGGAATTTTTTTTTCTAGGTTTGGATGAAGTGGGAAAGGATTAGAACCCCTGTCAGGTTTTCATTGCTATTCTTCCTGCCTTTCTGTCCTGGTGACAACGGCTTACCAGAAAGGAAAGGAGGGAAAATTTGAAACAGGGACAATGACAAAAAAGATCTGACAGGGGTTCTGACCAAATTACTGAAAATAAAAAACATTTTTATTTCTTTGTGTGTTACGGTTTCTCTCCCATCCTGTCTGGTGAAGCTGGAAAGGAGTAAAACCCTCACAGTGCTTGTAATCCTTCCCTATTCTACCCAAAGCTAAAATCAAAAGCGTTGACTGGATACACACATTAAACCAAATATGTTGTTGAACAAAATGTTGAAGCCTTTATCAATTTGATGAAGACTGGTAACCCTACCAGCCAAATATATATACAATAAGATGACCAGACATCCCCGGTTTCAGGGGACAGTCCCCGGATTGAGGACACTGTCACCGGACCAAGTCTGTCTCCGGTTTTGTCCCCAGATTGGATTTGAACAGGGGCTGGGGCAATTTCAAAGATAGTCAGTGCAGAATTCAAAAAAATTTTTTTTAATTACGCTCTGCCACTCCTACTAGCTTAAGGGGTGTATTTTTTTCCATTATCTGTGCTCATTTTTGATGATCATGTGCTGGGCGGAGCGGAGGGAATATTTCATCAGTTTCGGGTGCATGCCCATTCAGCTCCGCTCGCTTTGGCTCAAGTCCCGGCCAGCCGCCTGCCTGTTTATCTCCCTGACTTCCCTGGCGGAGTGATCTTCCTCCACTCCCCACCCAGTAGTAGCCGGGACCCGGATAGAAAGACTTGACAGGCTGTGAGGCGGGCAGCGGCGGCGACGGGCAGAGAGTGGCTGATTGCCGCCATTACTAGTAAAAAAAAAAAAATATGTCCCCGGATTTCATTTAAAAAATCTGGTCACCTTAATATACAAGCACTTTTCAATGGTGACAACACTTACTCAGTTCAGCTGCGGTTTTGTCACCCTTTCCTGCACTCTCATGAGTTGAACTACAAGCAATTGTGGCGAAACAGTGCGCTGACATTCTCCAACTCTGGAGCGTGCGCACATCCACAGGAAATTCATACAAAGAGAAGGGATAGAAACCATGAACACTGTAATGACCCATTCACATGGGTAGTCATCTACCTAAACACAGCAATGCAGCCACACAGGGCTATACCCATGCCGGCATGTTGCATCATTCAAGTGAATGGGTTCATGCCACAAACGTCCTTCAACTACATGCAATGCACGTGGTTTCAGTGCAGTGAGTCAGCATTTTGGTAGTTAAAGCAGGTGCCTCCTGACTGCCTGTTAAATGCCTCTGAAAAATGAGCCATCACAGATCGCTTGTCAGAGGAGCCGCAAGCACTGCCACAAGTGTGACCAATCTTTTGGCACTCTACAAAGCTAAAGTTTAACAAAATATAAAATGACATACATTATGAAGTCTGTCAGTAGTATTAAAACAGCAGTTAGGTCAAGCTGTCCATCAAAAAGGAAAGTTACAGAGGTTGGGGAAAACCATACAACTATGGCTGCCACCTGTACGGAAATGACCCGGACAGCCTGGGTTTGGACAGCTGTGCCTGGGTTTGTGTCCTCCTGACACCCGGACACAGCAGCATAGGCTCCAGACCAGTCCCAGCCCCAGTGTGGGAAGTACCTGCAGCACCCCCGGCCTCACCAGCACACAGCACCTCCTCCTTCCCACCCCCCCTCTCTCTGATTCCCGCCAGCAGCACTCCACAACCACCCACTCCTGTGACTTCGGTGATGAGTGTCTCCTCCTGACTCCCTCCTAGGGTTGCCACCTCATCCCTTTAAACCCGAACACATATGAATTACACAGGTTCTGAGGCTAATTTATTGCAGGTAAGGCACCAAGTGTGTTTTAATTACCACCTTAATCAGCCACAGAACCTGTGTAATTAATATGTGTTCGGTTTTAAAGGGATGAGGTGGCAACTCTACGGAGTCCCTCCCTCCCCATCACCACCCCATGCCTCTGTTTTAGAATAGATGCTTTCTCTCCGGGCTCTCTCGCCAGCAGACCCCCCCAAGAAGTAAAAGCCCCACAATGTGCCGATCAGGCAGCTGCAGGACTTTCTCTCTCTCTACCGCCAGCAGCACCCCCCCCCTTCTTCACCACTCCAGCGTTCTGCGGGGTTAATCTCCTGCAGCAGCCGGGTCACACTGCACTGTTTGTCTGTGGCTCTGTGCGCTCTCTCTCCCACCCAGCCGCCGGTGTCCTGTTGAGAAATGCCCCCTATCAAAAAATTCCCGTCCGGAACTGCGCATGCGCAGCTCATGTGCCGAACAGAGCCTCAGAACAGCTGACTTTTTATGATCAGCGTTGCCAGGGCACGTTCATGTAGGTGAGGGGTGGATATTTACACGAAGGGGGCGGATATTTCAATGATGGGCAGTGCTGGGGGGGGGGGAATTTTTATTGATGACCAAACAAATCTGCTAAAGAAATATTTATCTAATATAGAAAAAGCCGCCTTTCAATTGACTAAACACGCCCCGCAAGCGTTCAAAATGAATAGCAGATAAAGATTTCTTTTGCAGATTTCTTTGCCCATTGATAAAAATTCCAGACCCAGCACTGCCCATCATTGAAAAATCTGACCCCTTCTTGTAAATATCCGCCCCTCACCTACATGAACGTGCCTCGGCCACGCGAGCCAACAGCTGATCGTAAACTCAGCCGTTCTGCTGCTCCGTGCGGCGCATGCGCAGTTCCACCCGGGCACTATTCGATAGCCGGGCACTTCTCGACAGAACACCCGCGCCGATGCCAGAGACAGTGAATGGAACTGGTGTCCTAGCAACCACTGACGGTTTTGCAGGAGAGAGCATGGTGTTAGACGCGCCCCCTAACAGGTTTGCACACACAACTTGGAAGGTGAGGGCAGTGGCGGAAGTATAGGGGTCGCTGAGGTCACCATGGCCTCAGCGACCCGATAGGAGGGGCGACTGTGACAAGCTCCCCGACCTAAGCCGAACTGTAATCGGCACTGTGCGGGGAGCTCGTCACATCTATTTAACCTAAAGTGAAAGCACAGTGTGTGTTGTGCTCTTTGTCTCCCCCTACAGTGCAGTACCCGGCAGGAAGAGCTAAATTAAAGGACTACCGTTTTTTAAAAGACTATCTATCTACTGTATGTGTGTTTATATTTGTGTGTGTATATGTATATTTTTTAAATCACTTTTTGAATATTCTTTCACAGTGCTTCTGGGGAAGGGGAGTGGGGGGTGGGTGGTATGTGGCAGTGGACGGTGTCAGTTGTAAATTTTGAGTTGGGGCAAGTGGACAGTGTTGGTAGAGCAGGGGAGAGTGGTGTCAGTAATTTTTTTTTTTTTTTTTCCCTTTTTTTTTTTTTTTTTTTTTTTAGAATTTTTTTACAATAATTTTTTTTATATTTTTTTGGGGGCTTTGGTGAGATGTCAGGGGTCTACCTAACATCTCCCCTTTGAGACAGACAAACGGACTGAGGACACAGATTCCCCAGTCCCTTTCTCAGCACTAAAGATGAATGGAGAGGAGACAGAGGCTCCTGTTCATTCATAAACTGAGCAGAGTAAACATAGTTTACATATAAAAATAGCTCAGTGATCACAGGAAAAATGAGCGATCTTGCTGACTGTCCAATTCCTGACAGTTCCCTCCGCAGATGGCGGGAGAGGAGAGGAGGGGAGCCGGCTATGGGGGACGAGGCGGGGGGGGGGGGGGACAGGGGGGGCGGGGGAGGAGCACACAGAACAGCAGGGAATGCTCGGTGAGGCAGAAAACAGCTGTGAACACCGATCTCCCTGTATAGCTTTTTAGCTGACAGCCACGGGAGGGAGACAAGGAGAAGCGGCTGTCAGCTAAAAATCTATACAAAGGAGATCGGTGTTCACAGCTGTTTTCTGCCACACCGAGCATTCCTGGGAGATCGCAAAGGTGCTTGCGGGTGATGCGGGAGTCTCCTGCATCTCGCGGGAGACTTGAGATGTATGTGTATGTGTGTGTATGCATGCGTGTGCGTGTATGCGTGCGTGTGCGTGTATGTGAATGTGTTTATATCAGTTGCGGTGCGTCCATATGGGTGCACGGGTGCCACCCCCTCTCTCCAGCCACCCCCTCTATGACCAATGGATAGATTCATGCATTGCATGAATCTATCCATGGCCACCGCTGCCACCCCCTATTCAGGTGCCCGGCCTCTTCTCGGGTGCCTGAATTACAGCGGCGGGGGTGTTTTTTAAGCACCCGATTAGAGCCCATAGGATCTAATAGGCTTCAAAATAGGTGAACTGCGAGCACCAGGTCAGCTTTTATTCATCTGGTTTAAAGGTTAGTTCATCTTTACCAAAAATCTGCCTATGCTGGTATCTGGCGCCTGTAAATAAAAACAAACTGTGCAGCTCTGACCATGGTTGAAAAATGCCCTTGCTATAGGTGTAGGCCATAGGCGTGCGCACAGGGTGTGCCAGGTGTGCCCAGGCATACCCTAATCACCCTGTGCAGCACAGATTTCCTCTACTGCCCTGGCTCCCATCTTTCCCCCCCCCCCGCAGCGCTGCCAGCTTCCCTCCTCACCTATCGGCTGTTGCTGCTGGGATGTTTTAGGAGTGGGGAAGGGGCCAGTAAATATGTAATTTACCGGCCCCTTCCCTTTCTGAATGAACACCGTTAGCGATCGGTATTGTGTGTTTGGGCTTTGGGGTGCACACCCAAATGCAATAGGCTGCGCACACCTATGGTGTAGGCTATTTACATACCTCATGCAGCCTGACTGAAAAACTCCAAGGACGTTGATAAGAGAAACCCGGCTGTTACTGTTCACCTTCACCATCACAGGAGTGAGCTGTCAAATGTTTGAGAAGTGGATGTCAGCGGACATGTGTCCACTGACACCCGTAGGCATCCGATCCGATCCTGTCTGCCAAAAACAGACGGATGGGGGATATATTCCCCATCCGTCTGGTGGATTGGATGGAAACGGACAGGCGGTCCATTTCCATCCGACCGGTCCACGTCTGCTCTGCATAAGCGGAGCGGACACATACCCATACCTTATATTTTGAGATGGGAATGAGGGACACCTACTAGCAAACGTATGTAGGCATAGGACACGCCCCCTGACACACCCCCTTAAAGGAGAATTAACCAAAAAAAGTTAGTTGAATTCACAAGGGCTTTTTTTTTACCACTACTATTCCTTTATATTGACCTTTAAAGCGGAGTTCCACCCAAAAATGGAACTTCCGCTTTTCAAAATCGCCCCCTCCCGTGTCACATTTGGCACCTTTCAGGAGCAGATACCTGTCTAATACAGGTATTTTCTCCCACTTCCGGGCATAGATTGCCGCAGTATTCGCGGCGATCTACGCCATGTCCGACCCCTCCTCTATTCCCCCCGCTGTCTTCTGGGAGCAACACAGGTCTCAGAAGACAGCAGGGACCAGTGGGATCGCGCAACGTGACTTGCGCATGCGCAGTAGGGAACCAGGAAGTGAAGCCGCAAGGCTTCACTTCCTGATTCCCTTACCGAAGATGGCAGCGCCTCCACCCGAGAGCCGAGGGACAGATCGGCTTCGGGTGCCGAAATCGCGGGCGCCCTAAACAGGTAAGTGTCCATATATTAAAAGTCAGCAGCTGCAGTATTTGTAGCTGCTGACTTTGAATTTTTTTTTTTTTGGCGGAACTCCGCTTTAAAATTTACAAATGCAGCAATTTAGAAATTGGATGAAAGGTTTAGCACTGGGAAACACTTTTTGAAAGATGAAAAGTGCATTTTATTTATAACTATAGATCAGACTAACATGAGGGACAAATGAGGAGTAAAGAGGGACAGAGGGACATTGCTCCAAATCAGGGACAGTTGGGAGCTATGCATACCTGCCATCCACCTGCTCAGCATTACGGAGTCCGTCTGTGTAAAACCAGCCAAAGTCTGTTTTAAAATACCAAGTCTATGACTGCTCTGTGTAGAGTGTGACAACGCAGCTGTACGATTTCAGTGCAGAACAAAAGCGTTCTCAACCTGAACAAACAGAAGGAAACTGTAATTACATCACATGGACTGTGATTTATTGCAGCAAACAGTCACTGTGAAGTCCCTGCCCTTCGTGTCCCCCTTTCTAGGTTTACTCAGAGAAGGCTTACTCGTAGTGACAGAGCGAGAGCATTTAAGTTTGGAGCAGTTCCAGGGTTGTCACCCTCCCTGTTAAAGCAAGTGGAATGGATCTACTGGCAGGATCAACAGGTGTTATAGGCAGGGCTGCTGTTAGAAATCACGGGGCCCCCTACAGCCTACCTGGCAGGGCCCCCCAGGCCCGCCCCCCCCCCGAAATATAGCAAAACAATATTTTTACAAAAAAATCATTATTAACAGACACAAACATAACAGAGAACCTGTGTGAATTAGCCCTTTTTTAAATAGTTTTGTACTATCTTTAAACTTTTTTTTATAATTTCAAATTTTAGTACGAAACAGGTAAGCCGGCAGTGCCATGGGGGGGGGGGGCAGCACAGTGACACACACAGTGACACACAGGGGGGATCAGAAGCAGGCAGAACAGGGAGGGGGAAGCAATTACAAGAAGACTTCCCTGTGTCTGTGTCTCTCCCTGCAGCAGCTGAAAGCCAGCAGGAGGGAGAGAAACCGTCTTTCAGCTGCTGCAGCGAGACGCACAGGGCATCCTTCTGTAATTGCCCCTCCGCCTGACCACACCAATTCCCTCTGCTGTCTGGGCCCCCTGCAGGAGGACTGGTGGTCCCCCCCTATCAGCGGCCCTGGTTATAGGGAGGACTAGAAAATTTTTGCAAATGTCATATTGCACTAGATATGTCATTTTGAACTAGGTATAAAAGCAGCACTGTAATCATCCTAGAACAGGGCAAAGATGATCACTAAGGGCTGGGGAATGCTTTCACGCTCTGATGCTCTTAAAGTGTAACTAAAGGCATATCTTTTTATTTTTGGATAGAGTGGAGAGGTATAGGAACCCCTGTCAGGTTTTTATTGCTGTCTGTGTCCCCATTAGGGAAATTCACCCTCTTTTGTCCTGTTTTCTGATATTGTCGAAAGTGAAATTTACAGTTGGCATCAGAAAAGGAAGTGAAGGGACACAGATGGCAAAAAAACCTGACAGGTATTATAACCCTCCCTTACTTTATCCAAAATTAAAAAAAGTTTTGCCTTTAGTTCTTAGTTCTACTTTAAATGCAGGCTTTTTTCTTTTTTTTAATGTAGCGGGAAGGTACCTTTCAGTATGCTGATTCGGGTGAAGACATCAGTGATGTTCAGTTCCCTGCGGCCCAGCAGGTGGTGCTGTTACTTTGGGCTGGGGTTGAACCATCACTGGAGTGCCGTACCCTTTTTGGTCTCTCGTGGCTGTTGTGTGGCGGGGCGGGGAACCCGCTGTGCTGGCTGGCAGAGGCTATAAAAGGGGCAGACATCTTCGCTACGAGGTCCGAGTCCCAGGCACTTTTAGCCTGAGGGCTGCTGTCCAGCGGTCGGTGTCCAGGCGGCCTAGGCCTGGACACGTGGAGTTCGGGAGTCACCCCAGACACCCTCAGTCTGGGGTGGGGTGCATCATTCAGGCCTGGGGCCCAGCTTCTTCCACTGGGATCCGCCCCGGAGGAATCGTCCTCAGACACCCACAGAATCGGGTGTCTGAATCCAGGCGTAAGGGACCACGCAGGTGACCTTCCCGTAGATCTGGTGCAGCAGATTGCCAGTGCCGGGATAGGGCCTCCGGAGACCGTCGGGATGGATGTCCTCGCCAACAAGGGGCCATATTCATACGGAAGGTGGTCCATGTTCTAAGGTCTGTGGCAGAGACCGCTCCTCCGGTCAGTGGCAAAGACCGTTACTCAGGCCTGTGGCAGGGGCCCCAACTAGTTCACCTGGTAGGTGGCAGCTACCAACTTCACGGTCTGTGGCAGAGACCGTGCGCCAGGCCTATACGCACGAGAAAGGGATAGGAGAGTTCATTGTGCCTGGGTCTACTCGTATCCACACCCCTGTCTGTCTGTTATGGAAGTTCAACTGAGTATGTTCATTCTGGTATTGAAGAAATAAAGGAGTGTTGAACTTTTAAATGGTGTGGGGCTCTATTACTGGCAGATACACCTCCATGGAAGAAGCGGAGGCTCCATATGCAGAATGCAGACCCGAAGGTAATCTAAAGAGACTTTGCTAAAACCTCATATACATTTAAGGTGAAAGCTGGGCGTAGTGTCCTGCTCCCTCTCCTCCAGAGTACCCCTAGACAACAGCCAAGAACAACAGATACAAGAGAGGGAGAGAGTGAGGCCGCTACACGTGGGGGGCATTGTGTCCGGGATGTGTTCGTGTGACTATGGAGCTGAAGTTGTGGAGTTTGAACGTGTCTGCCCGGAAGAGTTCCGAGTAGGTCGGCCATGTTGGCCACTGCGTCAAGAGGCACACCCTCCCTGCTCAGTTCGTGGGCGTGACCTAGGCCGAGAGGGGAAAGCACGCGAACTGGGGCAAAAAAGGGGAGGAGTCCAGTCGTGTGAAGGACTACACATGGGGACTTTGGCGCCAACCTTGCAGTGCGCAATGGATCAGCAGAGAGTCGCCATGTTCGGAAATACATCCGGAAATACATCGTGGATTCCACTTCATCCTTCTACCACGAGTTTGACTACTACTGCTGCTCCGATAACGGAGACGGGGATCCGGCTAAAGCCCCGGGGAC
This sequence comes from Rana muscosa, assembly GCA_029206835.1. Classification (NCBI taxonomy): domain Eukaryota; kingdom Metazoa; phylum Chordata; class Amphibia; order Anura; family Ranidae; genus Rana; species Rana muscosa. The sequence continues at coordinate 161,871,906 of CM055118.1, forward strand.
GATTCGCCCTGTACTCATGCATGGACGTTGAGGCCCTGGGTTTGATTTGTCCCGGCTGTTCGGGACTGGTGTGTCAGCTGAAGCCGTTCGGGCGCTGCGAGGCCTGCGGGGAGTTCTTATTTGAGGTGGAGCCACCTGTCGAGAAGCCAAAAACCATCTACCTCAACCGCACTACAGGCACAACCACTCAGGAAGGAGGAATCACTGCTTTGACAGCCGTCCCTGTGCGCACTGCAGCGACCGCGGGGGAGGTCGTGGTCAAAGAGACACGGGAGAAATCCGAGGATGCTGACTCGGTCACCACTGCTTCCCAGTGTCCACCGCCGAAGAGGAAGACCGGCATGGTAGCCCCGTCCAGCGGTCGTGGTGGATCGTCCTGCCCACCTACGCCCGGCCCGGATGGATCTGGTAGGAAGAGTCCCGGACATCCCTCCTCAAGTATGGGCCGAGGTAAGCCGGGCAAAGGGACTTGGTGTTCGGGCGGAGGTGTCGGGGAGTCACGGCCCTGTGTGTTCACGGGAGGTAGCGATTCAGTCTCTACTACAGGCTACCTGCCCGCGGAAGAGTGTGACACCTCCGACCTAGAGTCGCTCTCCGAGTTGGGAGACGACGTCGTCATAGACGAACTTTTTGCTCAAAAGGGCTGGGACAGGATGCCCTCTCCTCGTCCCGCAGAGTCAGGGATCCACCTATGTCAACAGGGGATAGTACACCCTGGGTGGAGGCACCAGCGCCTGAGGAGGGATCCTGTCCCCAGTCTGCCCTTCCACCCCCGGTGCCACCTGCATCTAGTACTGGGGGAAAGAGACTGTTATTGCGGACACCTATGCCCAGGATGGAGGTGATCAAAGTGCCTCGGCACCCGGATGCTATTGTTCTGCCGGGAGGAGATCGCCATACCATGCCTCCGTTAGCGAGACTACAACGCCTTTTCTGCCAAAAGGTTGCCAGCGAGTATGGGTGGGAATGCCCATATTTGTCTAAGGAACTTTTGTATGAGGTGGACGCACATTCAGGTCCCACATGCCCGCAGGTACCTCGCGTGTTCCCCCAAAGCATCTCAACGCTTCAAGGACTGTAAGGCAGAATGGATGTTGGGTCGACACATCCACGCGGATAAGGTGCTGATTCGACGGGAAGAAGGGGAGGATGTCGAGTACCATTTAGAGACAATGGACCAGCATTTGAAGCCTCTTGTCCTGCCGCACCCAAGGTTCTATCTGTAGGAGGAAAAAGTCTCCGTTCTTGCTTAGTCTACTGCTGCTGAACTTTCCGGGGTTGTTGTTCTGTTACCCGGAAACCCAGTGACTGTACCCGAGTTTAACGGGTGTTTGTGCTCCTTGGAGGAATTGGAGGACTGTTGCCGTTGTTGTCCTTCAGTTTTTCCTTTTCACAGAGTGATCGTGGACTTTGGGGTAGTTAGAGCTGCAGAAGAAGATGAAAAAAAAAAGTTTTCAACAGGTGCAGTTACCGCGACACTGTCACCAGGTGGCAGTGTTGCGCATCGATATTCACTTTTCACACACACACTTACAGAAGGAAAGGATTTCTTTACGGAGACGTTTTTTCGTTCTTACACGAACATATGTGTCAGGGTTACGTGTGTTAATGATTCTTTTCCCCTCTGCAGGAGAACGTCCCATCAAGACCGCGAGAAAGGGGCGGGTCTTAGTTAGGATGGGTGGGGAAAGTGTTACTGTGATTTGTGAATATGTTTGTTGTTAGGTGTTGTTTGTTTCTCTTCCCTCCCCTTTCATGTTCGGCTCAGGCACAACGGTTTAGTTAGTTTTTTAGAAAAAAAAAAACGTTTTGTATTTTTGAAATTTTTAGTCAGTTTCTGGACTAGGCTATGTCAGTTTTTTTGGCATAGTTTACCCCAGACACTGGGGACCAGTGTCAAATAACCGGGGGGAGAGTGTAGCAGGTAGGTACCTTTCAGTATGCTGATTCGGGTGGAGACATCAGTGATGTTCAGTTCCCTGCGGCCCAGCAGGTGGTGCTGTTACTTTGGGCCGGGGTTGAACCATCACTGGAGTGCCGTACCCTTTTTGGTCTCTCGCGGCTGTTGTGCTGCGGGGCGGGGAACCCGCTGTGCTGGCTGGGAGAGGCTATAAAAGGGGCGGACATCTTCGTCACGAGGTCCGAGTCCCAGGCACCTTTAGCCTGAGGGCTGCTGTCCAGCGGTCGGTGTTCAGGCGGCCTAGGCCTGGACACGTGGAGTTCGGGAGTCACCCCAGACACCCTCAGTCTGGGGTGGGGTGCATCATTCAGGCCTGGGGCCCAGCTTCTTCCACTGGGATCCGCCCGGGAGGAGTCGTCCTAAGACACCCACAGAATCGGGTGTCTGAATTCAGGCGTAAGGGACCGCGCAGGTGACCTTCCCGTAGATCTGGTGCAGCAGATTGCCAGTGCCGGGACAGGGCCTCCGGAGACCGTCGGGATGGATGTCCTCGCCAAACAGGGGCCATATTCATACGGAAGGTGGTCCATGTTCTAAGGTCTGTGGCAGAGACCGCTCCTCCGGTCAGTGGCAAAGACCGTTACTCAGGCCTGTGGCAGGGGCCCCAACTAGTTCACCCGGTAGGTGGCAGCTACCAACTTCACGGTCTGTGGCAGAGACCGTGCGCCAGGCCTATCCGCACGAGAAAGGGATAGGAGAGTTCATTGTGCCTGGGCCTACTCATATCCACACCCCTGTCTGTCTGTTGTGGAAGTTCAACTGAGTATGTTCATTCTGGTATTGAAGAAATAAAGGAGTGTTGAACTTTTAAATGGTGTGGGGCTCTATTACTGGCAGATACACCTCCACGGAAGAAGCGGAGGCTCCATATGCAGAATGCAGACCCGAAGGTAATCTAAAGAGACTTTGCTAAAACCTCGTATACATTTAAGGTGAAAGCTGGGCGTAGTGTCCTGCACTCTCTCCTCCAGAGTACCCCTAGACAACAGCCAAGAACAACAAGATACAAGAGAGAGTGAGGCCGCTACATTTATAAAACGTTTTATTCGTTTTCAGCATGGGTTAAAAGACAAAATAATATATAGCGCTACCCCCAGTTAAGAGAGCCCCTGGATTTGTTTCGGGCCCCGTGTACAGCACCGCCAACCCCCGGCAATCTACTCAATAGTGATGAGCCGAACACCCCCGGGTTCGGTTCGCACCAGAACCCGCGAACGGACCGAAAGTTCGAACGAACATTAGAACCCTATTAAATACAATGGATGCGAACGTTCGAATTCTAAAGTGCTAATTATAACAACTATTATGCATGTTATTGTCCTAAAAAGGGTTTGGGAACCCGGGTTCTGCACCAGGGGACATGTATCAATGCAAAAAGAAGTTTTAAAAACGGTCGTTTTTCGGGAGCAGTCATTTTAATGATGCATAAAGTGAAAAAAAAAAAGTCAAATATTCCTTTAAATATCGTACCTGGGGGGTGTCTAAAGTATGCCTGTGAAGTGCCACGTGTTTCCCGTGTTTAGAACTGTCCCTGCACAAAATGACACTTCTAAAGGAAAAAAAAGCCATTTAAAACTGCTTGCGGCTTTAATGTAATGTCTGGTCCCGGTAATATGGATGAAATTCTTTAAGAAAAATGGCATAGCTACCCCATGACCCCCCCCCTACCCCAGCCCATTACCAGCCCCTTTGGGTCTTGTATGGATATTAAGGGGAACCCCGCACATAAAATAAAAAAGGCCCTATATACTCTGAACAGCCCTATACAGGCGGTGCATACAAGACAGGGACTGTAGGTTTGTTCTTATGTAGAGTCTGTTTGTAATTTTGAACAGGTACATTGTTGAAGTGTAGCTCCAGACCAAAAATCTATTTTTAAACTTTTTGGAAAACATAGGTAAGGGTTATCACCCCTGTAACATTTGTTTTGCTGTCTGTGCCCCTGTTCAGAACATTTCACCTCACTTTCCGTCCCAATGACAACTCTTTTTGAAATGTGGTCTTTTTCTTGAAACAAGGATTGCTGATAAAGCATCAGTACAGAGGAGACACCTTTCTCCCATATTTATTCTTACAGGAGAGAATTTTCCTTCCTAGTGGTAGATTTCCTCTCACTTCCTGTTGTCTTCTTGCGTTTGCAAGTAGGAGTCGTTTGTAAGTTGGATGTTTGAAAGTAGGGACCTGCCGTATATACTCTGCAGAAATAGGCCCCTTAGTTGTTGGTGTTGGCACAACACTGTAAGCACTCACAGTTACTCTTGGTTGGTGCTGGAACGCCCTGCTGTCAACTATTATATCAGGAATTTTAATTACATATAATTGTTGAACAGTGGTAGTAAAAATTGGGCCTTTGATGGTGGTGCTGGTGCCACAACACTGTAAGCCCTGACAGTTACTCTTGGTGGGTGCAGCAATGGGCCCTGCTGTGAATTATTAGATCAAGAATTGTAATTACATGCCCCTGTTGAACAGGGGCTGAAAAATTGGGCCTTAGGCACTGGTGGCACAACACTGCAACCCCTCACAGATACTGTACTTGGAGCACAGCAATGAGCCCTGTTGCAAAGTATTGCTTCAAAAATTGTAATGACATGCCCCTGTTAAACAGGGGCTGAAAAATTGGGCCTTAGGCACTGGTGGCACAACACTGCAACTCCTCACAGATACTGTACTTGGAGCACAGCAATGAGCCCTGTTGCAAAGTATTGCTTCAAAAATTGTAATGACACGCCCCTGTTAAACAGGGGCTGAAAAATTGGGCCTTAGGCACTGGTGGCACAACACTGCAACTCCTCACAGATACTGTACTTGGAGCACAGCAATGAGCCCTGTTGCAAAGTATTGCTTCAAAAATTGTAATTACACGCCCCTGTTAAACAGGGGCTGAAAAATTGGGCGTTAGGCACTGGTGGCGGCACCCATAAACAAAAATGATCTTACAAGCTATCATCATCAATCGTATCATTGAGGACTCGGAGGAGGAGGATAGCCAGTCAACATAACAGCACAGGCACTCAGCATCAGCATCAGTCTTGAAGGGATGTGACATGTTAAAATCAATTAGTCTGTTATATCAGCATCAGGTGTGTGGTAGCTGGTGGTGATCCAAGACTGGTTCATCTTGATGAAAGTCAGTCGATCAACCGAGTCGGTGGACAGGCGCACCCTGTGATCCGTGACAAATCCTCCAGCAGCACTGAATGTGCGTTCCGAAAGAACGCTGGATGCAGGACAGGCCAGTAGCTCAATTGCATACTGTGCAAGCTCTGGCCAGTGATCCATCCTCAAGACCCAGTAAGCCAGAGGATTTTCGGTGGGGAAGGTGTCCAAGTCTGACCTTGCCCCTAGATATTCCTGCACCATGTTTATCAGACGCTGGCGATGGTTGCTGGAACCGATCATACTTTGGGGCTGCGGACTAAAGAATTGTCTGAACGCATCGGTCAGACGGCCACCTTCCCCACCGCTCCTTCTTTGACTGGCCGAAGCCTCAGCAACTCGTTGTCCAGGACCAGGAGTTTGCAACCTCCCAGTCTCTGGGAACGCGTTGCACAGACCTTTCTGCAAGGCCTCCCGGAGTTGTCTCATCCTCTGCTCCCTCTGCGACGGTAACATAAGGTCCGCAACCTTACCCTTGTACCGTGGATCAAGGAGAGTGGCCAGCCAGTAATGGTCCCTCTCCTTGATCCGAAGAATACGAGGATCCTTCCGCAGACTTTGCAGGATCAGGGAGGCCATGCAGCGTAGGTTTGCTGAGGCATTCGCTCCGGAGTCCTCTGGGTCACTAAGGACGACATGATCCGCAGCCACCTCCTCCCAGCCACGTACAAGTCCACTGGTTTCTTGGGACTGTAAATCATCCCTAAAAGACTGCTGCTGATGATGCTGAGTGCCAGCCTCCACCTCCATGCTGACACAATCCTCCTCCTCCTCCTCCTCTTCCTGTGCGATGGGTGGGACAGAAGGAACACTGTCTGGGTAAAGGGGGCCTTGAGAGGCAAGGAAGTCCTCCTCTTCCTGCCTCTGTTCTGCCTCAAGTGCCCTGTCCATTATTCCACGCAGCGTGTGCTCCAACAGGTGGACAAGAGGTACAGTGTCACTGATGCATGCACTGTCACTGCTCACCATCCTCGTGGCCTCCTCAAATGGTGCCAGGACAGTGCATGCATCCCTGATCATGCCCCACTGGCGTGGAGAAAAAAAACCAAGCTCCCCTGACCCTGTCCTGGTGCCGTAGTCGCACAGGTACTCATTGATGGCCCTCTGCTGCGTGTGCAGCCGCTGCAGCATGGCCAACGTTGAGTTCCACCTGGTGGGCATGTCACATATAAGGCGGTTCTTGGGCAGGTTCAGCTCCTTTTGCAGCTCAGCCAGGCGAGCACTGGCATTATAAGATCTGCGGAAATGCACACAGACTTTCCTGGCTTGCCTCAGGACATCCTGTAAGCCCGGGTACCTGCCCAAGAAGCGCTGCACCACCAGGTTAAGGACGTGAGCCACACAGGGCACATGGGTCAGTTGTCCCTGTCGGAGGGCGGAGAGGAGGTTGGTGCCATTGTCGCAAACCACCATTCCTGGCTTAAGCTGGCGTGGCGTCAACCACCTCTCGGCCTGGCCCTGCAGAGCAGACAGGACCTCTGCCCCAGTGTGGCTTCTGTCCCCCAAACACACCAGCGCAAGCACGGCATGGCATCTTTTTGCCTGCGTACTTGCGTAGCCCCGTGAACGGCTACGGAGCACCGCTGGTTCATAGGACAAACCACAGGAAGAGGCCATGGAGGAAGAAGAAGAGGAGGGGGTGGAGGAGAGAGGTGTGTCACAACCAGTAGTAGCATTTTGGAGGCGTGGCGGTGGGACAACCTCCAACACTACTGCACCTTGTCCTGAATCCTTCCCAGCTGCCAAAAGAGTGACCCAATGGGCCGTGAAAGAAAGGTAACGTCCCTGTCCATGCCTGCTGGACCATGAGTCAGCGGTAATATGCACCTTACCGCTGACCGCCCTGTCCAGCGAGGCCAAGACATTGCCTTCCACATGCCGGTAGAGAGCCGGAATAGCCTTCCGTGAGAAAAAGTGGCGTTTGGGAACCTGCCACTGAGGAACCGCACATTGCACAAACTCACGGAAGGGGGCCGAGTCTACCAACTGAAAAGGCAGCAGTTGAAGCGCTAGCAATTTAGCCAAGCTAGCATTCAACCGCTGGGCATGTGGATGGCTGGGAGTGAACTTCTTTCGACGGTCCAGCAGCTGGGGCAGGGAAATTTGCCTGCTAGAATCGGACGTCGGTGTACTGCTAGCAGAGTGGGCGCAAGTACTTGGCTGTGACACACCTAATTCTACACCTTCATTCCTCTCAGTGCATGTTTCAGAGAGGACTGAAGTTATAGTGGGGTTGGAGATCCCAGCTGATGCGGTGCAAGGAGAGGTCCGCTTTGTTCTTTGGTGTGGGTCTTTGAGGTAGGCTTGCCAACGAGCTGCATGGCAGGTCAACATATGTCTGGTCAGGCATGTGGTACCCAAGCGGCTGATGTTTTGGCCACGCGATATACGCTTGAGACATATGTTGCAAACAGCAGCTGTGCGATCTGATGCACTAGCCTCAAAAAAGGCCCACACCAAAGAACTTTTTGAATGACGGGCAGAGGCAGCGCCCTGCACAGGCGGAGCTCTGCGGTGTGATTCCGTCGGTGTACTGCCCTTACGCTGGCCACCAAAGGGCATCCTGCCTCGTTGGAGATGTGCCTCCTCCTCATCCTCCTCCTCTCTCCTATTAGGCACCCACGTGGAGTCAGTGACCTCATCATCCCCTCCCTCCTCATCACTGGAGCCAATCTGGCAGTATGCTGCAGCTGCTGGAACATGACTGCCAGATTGGTGTCCTTCTTGAGCATCCCCTCTGTCTGCTCTCACGCTACTGCCTTCCTCTAGCTGGGTTTCATCATCAGACCCTTCGAAACGCTGGGCATCCTCCTGGAGCATGTACCCAACACTGTGCTGAAACAGTTCGGGGGACTCCTCAGGAGGAGGACATGGTGGGTCTAGGGAAGGAGTGACTGATGATTTGTCTGACATTGATACCAGGGAAGACGACGCTTTGGCAGCTGCTTTTCCAGTACCCTGAGCCTGGGTGAGAGAGGATGAGGAGGAGGAGGAGGGCTTGGTCATCCACTCTACCAAGTCTTCGGCATGATGTGGCTCAACATGTCCAGCTGCCGAAAAGAAGGACAAGCGTGTCCCATGGCCATGTGCTGATGACAATGCACCGCGTCCACGACCAGCACTGTTGCCCCCAGACACAGAGCCTGCTTGCCCTCTTTTATTGCCTCCTGACTGTCTGCCTCTCCTTGTTTGCCTTCCAGACATTCTAATAGATGGCCTGCAGGGAGATGGGAAAAAAGCAATAAGGGCTACCTTCAGGTGTCCTTCTCTGTCCCTTGAAACAAGGACTTTCACAGTGAAAGAAACTGACACTCTCCCTACCTACAGTTTTCTGTCCCTAGAAAAAATGTTTTTTTTAATCACAATATAGCACAAGGACAATTCACTCACTGTCCTTCCAGGTCCCTGGAAACAAGGACTTGCAGAGTGAAATAAACTGACACTCTCCCTACCTACAGTTTTCTGTCCCTAGAATAAATGTTTTTTTTAAGCACAATATAGCACAAGGACAATTCACTCACTGTCCTTAGAGGTCCCTGGAAACAAGGACTTGCAGAGTGAAAGAAAATAAACACTCTCCCTACCTACAGTTTTCTGTCCCTAGAAAAAATGTTTTTTTTTAAGCACAATATAGCACAAGGACAATTCACTCACTGTCCTTCCAGGTCCCTGGAAACAAGGACTTGCAGAGTGAAAGAAAAAAAACACTCTCCCTACCTACAGTTTTCTGTCCCTAGAAAAAATGTTTTTTTTAATCACAATATAGCACAAGGACAATTCACTCACTGTCCTTACAGGTCCCTGGAAACAAGGACTTGCAGAGTGAAAGAAAAAAAACACTCTCCCTACCTACAGTTTTCTGTCCCTAGAAAAAATGTTTTTTTTAATCACAATATAGCACAAGGACAATTCACTCACTGTCCTTACAGGTCCCTGGAAACAAGGACTTGCAGAGTGAAAGAAACTGACACTCTCCCTACCTACAGTTTTCTGTCCCTAGAATAAATGTTTTTTTTAAGCACACTATAGCACAAGGACAATTCACTCACTGTCCTTACAGGTCCCTGGAAACAAGGACTTGCAGAGTGAAAGAAAAAAAACACTCTCCCTACCTACAGTTTTCTGTCCCTAGAAAAAATGTTTTTTTAATCACAATATAGCACAAGGACAATTCACTCACTGTCCTTACAGGTCCCTGGAAACAAGGACTTGCAGAGTGAAATAAACTGACACTCTCCCTACCTACAGTTTTCTGTCCCTAGAATAAATGTTTTTTTTAAGCACAATATAGCACAAGGACAATTCACTCACTGTCCTTACAGGTCCCTGGAAACAAGGACTTGCAGAGTGAAAGAAAAAAAACACTCTCCCTACCTACAGTTTTCTGTCCCTAGAAAAAATGTTTTTTTTAATCACAATATAGCACAAGGACAATTCACTCACTGTCCTTACAGGTCCCTGGAAACAAGGACTTGCAGAGTGAAATAAACTGACACTCTCCCTACCTACAGTTTTCTGTCCCTAGAATAAATGTTTTTTTTAAGCACAATATAGCACAAGGACAATTCACTCACTGTCCTTACAGGTCCCTGGAAACAAGGACTTGCAGAGTGAAAGAAAAAAAACACTCTCCCTACCTACAGTTTTCTGTCCCTAGAAAAAATGTTTTTTTTAATCACAATATAGCACAAGGACAATTCACTCACTGTCCTTACAGGTCCCTGGAAACAAGGACTTGCAGAGTGAAATAAACTGACACTCTCCCTACCTACAGTTTTCTGTCCCTAGAATAAATGTTTTTTTTAAGCACAATATAGCACAAGGAGAATTCACTCACTGTCCTTCCAGGTCCCTGGAAACAAGGACTTGCAGAGTGAAAGAAAAAAAACACTCTCCCTACCTACAGTTTTCTGTCCCTAGAAAAAATGTTTTTTTTAATCACAATATAGCACAAGGACAATTCACTCACTGTCCTTCCAGGTCCCTGGAAACAAGGACTTGCAGAGTGAAATAAACTGACACTCTCCCTACCTACAGTTTTCTGTCCCTAGAATAAATGTTTTTTTTAAGCACAATATAGCACAAGGACAATTCACTCACTGTCCTTAGAGGTCCCTGGAAACAAGGACTTGCAGAGTGAAAGAAAATAAACACTCTCCCTACCTACAGTTTTCTGTCCCTAGAAAAAATGTTTTTTTTTAAGCACAATATAGCACAAGGACAATTCACTCACTGTCCTTCCAGGTCCCTGGAAACAAGGACTTGCAGAGTGAAAGAAAAAAAACACTCTCCCTACCTACAGTTTTCTGTCCCTAGAAAAAATGTTTTTTTTAATCACAATATAGCACAAGGACAATTCACTCACTGTCCTTACAGGTCCCTGGAAACAAGGACTTGCAGAGTGAAAGAAAAAAAACACTCTCCCTACCTACAGTTTTCTGTCCCTAGAAAAAATGTTTTTTTTAATCACAATATAGCACAAGGACAATTCACTCACTGTCCTTCCAGGTCCCTGGAAACAAGGACTTGCAGAGTGAAATAAACTGACACTCTCCCTACCTACAGTTTTCTGTCCCTAGAATAAATGTTTTTTTTAAGCACAATATAGCACAAGGACAATTCACTCACTGTCCTTAGAGGTCCCTGGAAACAAGGACTTGCAGAGTGAAAGAAAATAAACACTCTCCCTACCTACAGTTTTCTGTCCCTAGAAAAAATGTTTTTTTTTAAGCACAATATAGCACAAGGACAATTCACTCACTGTCCTTCCAGGTCCCTGGAAACAAGGACTTGCAGAGTGAAAGAAAAAAAACACTCTCCCTACCTACAGTTTTCTGTCCCTAGAAAAAATGTTTTTTTTAATCACAATATAGCACAAGGACAATTCACTCACTGTCCTTACAGGTCCCTGGAAACAAGGACTTGCAGAGTGAAATAAACTGACACTCTCCCTACCTACAGTTTTCTGTCCCTAGAATAAATGTTTTTTTTAAGCACAATATAGCACAAGGACAATTCACTCACTGTCCTTACAGGTCCCTGGAAACAAGGACTTGCAGAGTGAAAGAAAAAAAACACTCTCCCTACCTACAGTTTTCTGTCCCTAGAAAAAATGTTTTTTTTAATCACAATATAGCACAAGGACAATTCACTCACTGTCCTTACAGGTCCCTGGAAACAAGGACTTGCAGAGTGAAATAAACTGACACTCTCCCTACCTACAGTTTTCTGTCCCTAGAATAAATGTTTTTTTTAAGCACAATATAGCACAAGGACAATTCACTCACTGTCCTTACAGGTCCCTGGAAACAAGGACTTGCAGAGTGAAAGAAAAAAAACACTCTCCCTACCTACAGTTTTCTGTCCCTAGAAAAAATGTTTTTTTTAATCACAATATAGCACAAGGACAATTCACTCACTGTCCTTACAGGTCCCTGGAAACAAGGACTTGCAGAGTGAAATAAACTGACACTCTCCCTACCTACAGTTTTCTGTCCCTAGAATAAATGTTTTTTTTAAGCACAATATAGCACAAGGAGAATTCACTCACTGTCCTTCCAGGTCCCTGGAAACAAGGACTTGCAGAGTGAAAGAAAAAAAACACTCTCCCTACCTACAGTTTTCTGTCCCTAGAAAAAATGTTTTTTTTAATCACAATATAGCACAAGGACAATTCACTCACTGTCCTTCCAGGTCCCTGGAAACAAGGACTTGCAGAGTGAAATAAACTGACACTCTCCCTACCTACAGTTTTCTGTCCCTAGAATAAATGTGTTTTTTAAGCACAATATAGCACAAGGACAATTCACTCACTGTCCTTACAGGTCCCTGGAAACAAGGACTTGCAGAGTGAAAGAAAAAAAACACTCTCCCTACCTACAGTTTTCTGTCCCTAGAAAAAATGTTTTTTTTAATCACAATATAGCACAAGGACAATTCACTCACTGTCCTTCCAGGTCCCTGGAAACAAGGACTTGCAGAGTGAAATAAACTGACACTCTCCCTACCTACAGTTTTCTGTCCCTAGAATAAATGTTTTTTTTAAGCACAATATAGCACAAGGACAATTCACTCACTGTCCTTAGAGGTCCCTGGAAACAAGGACTTGCAGAGTGAAAGAAAATAAACACTCTCCCTACCTACAGTTTTCTGTCCCTAGAAAAAATGTTTTTTTTTAAGCACAATATAGCACAAGGACAATTCACTCACTGTCCTTCCAGGTCCCTGGAAACAAGGACTTGCAGAGTGAAAGAAAAAAAACACTCTCCCTACCTACAGTTTTCTGTCCCTAGAAAAAATGTTTTTTTTAATCACAATATAGCACAAGGACAATTCACTCACTGTCCTTACAGGTCCCTGGAAACAAGGACTTGCAGAGTGAAAGAAACTGACACTCTCCCTACCTACAGTTTTCTGTCCCTAGAATAAATGTTTTTTTAAGCACAATATAGCACAAGGACAATTCACTCACTGTCCTTCCAGGTCCCTGGAAACAAGGACTTGCAGAGTGAAATAAACTGACACTCTCCCTACCTACAGTTTTCTGTCCCTAGAATAAATGTTTTTTTTAAGCACAATATAGCACAAGGACAATTCACTCACTGTCCTTAGAGGTCCCTGGAAACAAGGACTTGCAGAGTGAAAGAAACTGACACTCTCCCTACCTACAGTTTTCTGTCCCTAGAATAAATGTTTTTTTAAGCACAATATAGCACAAGGACAATTCACTCACTGTCCTTCCAGGTCCCTGGAAACAAGGACTTGCAGAGTGAAAGAAACTGACACTGTCCCTACCTACAGTTTTCTGTCCCTAGAATAAATGTTTTTTTTAAGCACACTATAGCACAAGCACAAAACACACTGACACTCTCCCTACCTATCCTTCTCTTTCCCTAAACTAAAGGAATCCAGGTTAAGCAAGAAAGAAATAACAGTCACTGTCCCTGCCTATGCTGCTCTATCCCTGCTCCGGAACACACTACACTAGGCCGCCGTGCTGGCGGCCTTTTATAGTGTGGGGCGTGTACTAAACACCCTCAGCAATAATTGGCCACAGGCATCCTGCCTGTGGCCAATCATTGCTCTCCTCGCTGCCGGCGCTGTGATTGGCCAAGCATGCGGGGTCACAGTGCATGCTTGGCCAATCACAGCGCCTGGATGACACTGCGATGGCGTAGTGCATTGTGGGCCGTTCGCGTCACTCGAATTTGGCGCGAACGGCCCAAATCGTTCGATCTTCGTCGAACGATCGAACAGCCGATGTTCGAGTCGAACGTATGTTCGACTCGAACACGAAGCTCATCCCTACTACTCAACCCACTCTGGCACAGCTAGTCTAGGGATTGTTCTCGTATCACAATCTAACAGTATATGCACACAATCTATCTGTATTGCAAGGGTAACCTCTTTGCAAGAAGATAACACACTGATAGCAAGTGATAAAATATAACGTTTCTTTACTTTGGATAAAAGGCACAAGGTTAACACATAACACATATATGTCGGCAGAGCCCTGCAGACAGAAAGTATAATACAGGCGATTACCCGTCAAGTGCAGCTATCTCTATCTATGCGCCCTTATGGCGCAGCAACAAAAGCTCTACCTACGGATCAGGCCTGACCCAGCTTTAGACTCAGTCTCTGGAAGATCAATTTCTTTGCATGCAACTTGACTGGTGGTGCACAACAGGAACAGTAATTTGTAATCCAAAGGGTAGGAAAATTAAAAGGGAGAATGAACCACTCACAGGAGACTACTCAACTCAGTTCCGCCACTAGTCTCCTGTGGGACAGTAAATAGAACCAGGAGGGCCAAGGCAGTCTCTAGGCCTAGTTAAAGCACAGTTTATATGAATGAGCAGGTGCTCGCTCACCACTCCGGACGCGATCCCAGTCCGGGACTTCCACCTACTGTGTCTCCGCACACAGTGTCCGCAACGGCCGGGTCCCTGGTCGAACTGATGTCCAAACTCGACAGGTCAGGTGCCACCCAGGCTCCGCAGTGGGGTGGAAGGCTCTCTGGAAGTTTGTGCAAGGCCCCTGGCTTCAGGCCCTGCACTGCAGCAGATCCGCACAGGAAGACCTGTTGATTGCAGCGTGGTGTCCCAAAGAGGCCGAGCTCCACCTCGCCCTCTTCTTATGTAGCCTCTCCCATGAGTCTCTGCGGTGGCTAAATGCACCCTGGGTGCCGAACGGGGTTCTGGGTAACGTAGTCTCGGGGCCTTAAAGGAGACCCCGCTACAAATACAACAGCCAGGTAGTCCGGCACACACAGGTGCAGACTATCCGGAACCAATGCCCAGAACATGGCACTGACACAACAAAAGTTACAAAAATAAAATATATCCAAAGAAAATAAAAATTCAGCAGTTGGGTGTGTCGTTTGTGCAAAAGTACGTGTATATTCAATGATATTTACTCTACAAAAGTCCCTCCCTTCGAAGACAAGATAATAGTAGGAGTGAATACATAAGTAGTGATCTACCCCCAGTCTGGACTCATATACAGATAACAATTACGCCGTGGCTGCATTCTCCATCCACTTCGCCCAGACCTTAGGAAACTTTTATAGGTGCAGCCTCTGTGTGCATAATGTCTTTGTTGAGTGGTAAATTAGTGTTAACCAATTGCTTATGTAGCACCGTCTACTTTAGGTGCTTTGTGAGTGCAGGTAAATTTAATCAGGTCTAGCTGTAAGCTAGGCCTGTGAGTTTTGATCTGTGTGGGCTGGGAGTGGCTCATTGTTGGCTGGTGACTCACAGATAGCATCATCTTTCGGTTGCCTCCCTCTGGCTTCTAGAGGATTCTAGAAGAGAGGAGGGGAAGAGAGGTGGAGCTGTCTGAAGGTGTCTCCGGAAGCTCTGATCCCAAGCTAGGATTGGCAGGGGGCAGGCCTCCTTGATATACCCAGGGTCAGCCCAGCTGTGGAGGAGGTGTCGGGTGGAAGAAGCTGGAGCATTAGTCTGTCGGGGCCTTTGGGGCACTCCCCAGTCTAGGGGGGGTGACCTTTGGCCTGAAGTAGGATTGCCACCTTTTCTTCAAGCCAAAACCGAACACATTAGCGGCCTGGGACACCTTTTGGTGCCCCAAGGAGAGTAGTAATGCGGTGCGCATAGCGTGCTGCAGCAAAATGTGGGTGTGGCCAAATTGCTCTTGTTGACATAATCACCCTGCCCTCCAGTGATGCAGAACCTGCCCCCAGCCAGCCACCAGCAGCTCTCAGACAGGAACAGATTTGTGTGTGACTATCTTGGTTACTTGGGGAGCCACAACCCGGTCTGAATAATGTGTCCGGGTTTCAGTCTGCCTGAAACCCGGACACACGATTCAAAACCTGGACTGTCCGGGTGAATCCCGGACAGGTGGCAACCCTAGCCTGAGGTGTTCGGGTGCAAGTTGGAGCCTTTCTGAGAAACAAAGAAGGATCTGGACAGGAGGCACAAAGAGGAACCGAGAAAGACATCAGAAGCTAGTGTTGCCGGGCAAGTCTCCAGGAGGGGTCCGCCGGGAGGGCTGTGAGTGACAGGCACAGTTGGGAGAGCTGGGGAGGCATGCCGGAGCTGACTGGGAGTGTGCAGTCTGAGGAGAGACTAATGGTATGGGCAGTGAAGTTGGGCATCTGCAGTCAGGAGGGCTAGCAGGGCCTGAAGATGACTGACTGGGAGCAGTAGTCCACCAAAGTACAGCTAGCATTAAAGGACTTTTATTTTACTATCTGTTGCTACACTAAAGGAGCCCGCGTTCCCTGCCTGCAAATGGCAGTTGTTAAGGCCTGACAGAGTCAGAGTTGGGCCTACCATGGACTAGCTCTACCAGGAACCAAGTATTGTACAGGAGAGAGAGGAACAGTCTACAATTAAGCATTGTGCTGGAGGAGACTGGAACTCTAGAAGTGTAAATAGAGGTTCCAACCGATCATCTTATTGATTCTGGGCATCCCATAATTTTCCTTACCCTGTCCAAGTTCAAAAATCCCTCAATAAAATACAAAACAAGCCTATAGACTGTTCATTGTCTCAAGAGTGAATGGGAAGTCAATGCCGGACTGGGGCAAGATGACAGATGAACCACAATATCCAGAAGCCCCTACGGGGGTACCGCTACTTCCAATAGGCTATAGTTGGATCGGAAGGTTTTTTCCAATGGTGTATAAGGCAAGTACCTTCTTATGCCGTGTATACTTATGGTTTTTCTGATGAAAAAAGACCGATGGATTTTTTTTATCGGACAAACCGATCGTGTATGGGCCCCATCAGTCTTTTTTCCATCGGTATAAAAAAATAGAACATGTTTTAAATTTTACCAATGGAAAAAAAAAACGATAGCAAATTCCGATCGTCTGCGGGGAACTCCATCGAAGAAAAAACCCACGCATGCTCAGAATCAAGTCGACGCAAGCTCAGAAGCATTGAACTTCATTTTTCTCGGCTCTTCATAGTGTTTTACGTCACAGCCTTTGGGACGGTCGGATTTTTGACTGATGGTGTGTAGGCAAGACTGATGGAAGTCAGCTTCATCGGATTTCCGATGGAAAAATCCATCTAATTTTATTCAATCGGAAATCCGATCGTGTGTACAGAAGCAGTCCAATTAATGTTCTGCCAGCAGTTGTCAGGCCCAACAAGTAGATTCTGGGAGAACTCACAAACGGGATCATTGCTACTGAACTGATGAGAGTGACCACTATCTCCGGTACGCCTTGATGACTGGACAAATCTCCCACTGCGTGATCGCATATCCAGCAAGCTGAAGAATGAGATGGGTTGAGTCCTATTGGGGGCATAGTAGGCTCAGTGCACGATCTTGAATTATATGAGCTGATCCCTGACGGAGACCAGCTCTTAAAGGAGACGTCCCACAAGTCAGTCCTAAATGCACAAGCTGTTGAATCATGTGTCCGGGTTTCAGGTGGCTGTTTGCAGGCAGGTTCGACATCACTGGGATGCAGGGTGATGATGTCAGCAATAGCAATTTTACCACAATCACTGTTCGCTGTGGCAAGCTATGCGGACCACATTACTATTCTCCTTGGGGCACCCAAAGGTGTCCCAGGCTACTAAAGTGTTCAGGTTTGGCTTGAAGAAAAGATAGCATCCCTAGTCACTATGTGGCTGACTTTTTCCCACCAAGCTCCTTCGATTTCTCAACCAAAGTTTGTAGATCCATATGCGTTAATTAGGACCACCATGACTCACAGATCAGCTGATTCAAAGTAAAGTAATCTGCTAAAATTCGAGCCATGTATGGACAGTATAAGGAGGTTTAGAAAAGGTACTCAGTCTTAAGCCTCGTACACACGATCGGACTTCCATCGGACAAATCCGTGGACTTTTCTCCAAAGGGCGTTGTCCGTGAACTTGTTCTGCATACAGACAACAGAACATTTTCAGCCAACATACACCAATCCATGTGGTTTTTCTGCTCTTTACTGCCACCCTGTGGGCAACTTCTGCTATTGTTGTCTGATGTTTAGCATTGGTCCAGAGCATGCCTGTTTGTACTTTGGATTTTAGTCAGACGGATTTGTGTACATACGATCGGATGATCCGACGTAACACATTTGTTGTCGGAAAATTTGAGAGCATGGCTATCCCACATTTGTTTTCGAAAATTCCGACAACAATTGTCCGATGGAGCATACAGACGGTCAGATTGTCCGATAAAACACGTCCGTCGGAACCATTGTTGTCGGAAAATCTGATCGTGTGTATGGACCTTTAGGCCTCATGCCCACGGACGTTTTTACAGCTGCGTTTTTGAGCGTTTTTTACAGCTTAAAAACGCCTGTCCATGTTAGTCTATAGCTTCATGCCCACCTAGGCGTTTTTGAGCTGCAAATAGCATAGACGTTTTTAAGCTGTAAAAAAAAAACCCAGGACCAGTGCGTTCCTCAGCGTCAGAATTAGGCAGAAAAAAACGTGAGCGTCAAAAAACGTGCAAAAACGCGTGAAACCGCGTTTTTTTTGTTGTTTTTTTTTTTAGAGTGCCTCCCTCTGGATTAAATAGCACAGAGGGCACCTTTGAACAGCAGCATTTTCAGTCCAGGGGTAGGGCAGTATTACATGTACTAACAAATTTATACACTAACACAATAAAGCCAAACACCAGCTAATACTTTATAAGCAGTTACAGCGGTCTTTTTTCTTTTTGGGATAAAGG
Organism: Rana muscosa; assembly: GCA_029206835.1. Taxonomy (NCBI): domain Eukaryota; kingdom Metazoa; phylum Chordata; class Amphibia; order Anura; family Ranidae; genus Rana; species Rana muscosa. Next base: position 161,890,183 of record CM055118.1, read on the forward strand.
TTTTACATAAATAAATAAAATATGATCATTGTAAGTACCCCTGTCTGTGTTAAATGGTTTGTCTTATGCTTGTAACTGCTAGATAGAGCTGGTTCTTTTGAAAAACAGCAGACTTACTTTCTAGATCACCAGATCAAAATAGAAGCAATAAAGCCTAAAAAAAGGAAACTAATGCAGCCATTGCATCTAAAAATTGGCAATATAATAAACATTTGCTTTTATTTTTAATACAACTTTATTTTTTATTTTTTTACACAAGTAAAATAGATGTAAACAATCTAAACAGTGAATATCAAAGTGTATCTAAACCTAACCACTTCAATGCCAGGCACTTTCTACCTTTCCTGCCCAAGCCAATTTTCAGCTTTCAGCTCGGTCGATATTTAAATGACAATTGCGCGGTCATGCTACACTGTACCCAAACAAATTTTTTATCATTTTGTTCCCACAATCAGAGCTTTCTTTCGGTGGTATTTGATCACCTCTGGGATTTTTATTTTCTGCTAAACAAATAAAAAAAGACGACTTTTTTTTTGTTTGTTACAGTTCTCATGGGGCTGCAGCTCCTAGGGGGCAGCTAGAGACCTCAGCAGGTGCTGGGTTGAGGGCCGGGAGAAGATTACTAGAGGGACTTCTTTTGCTGGAGGGCACTGTCCTAGAACCCTGGTCTAGAGAAAAATCTCCCTCACTGAGGAATTACTGGCGGAAGCTGGGTGACTGACAACTCATGTAATATTGAGTAAGACCTGGGTTTGGGACTTTCATGTGTGCCTGATACTATAAGGATTTGTTCTAAGAACTGTCCTATTGATTCTAGTGTCATTTGGAGTATCCTGAACTTTTCTCTGACACCCTCTTCTGTTTTATGGTATTCAGTAGTGATGAGCCGAACACCCCCGGGTTCGGTTCGCACCAGAACCCGCGAACGGACCGAAAGTTCGCACGAACATTAGAACCCTATTAAATACAATGGATGCGAACGTTCGGATTCTAAAGTGCTAATTATAACGACTATTATCCATGTTATTGTCCTAAACAGAGTTTGGGAACCCGGGTTCTGCACCAGGGGACATGTATCAATGCAAAAAGAAGTTTTAAAAACGGACGTTTTCCGGGAGCAGTCATTTTAATGATGCATAAAGTGAAAAAAAAAAGTCAAATATTCCTTTAAATATTGTACCTGGGGGGTGTCTAAAGTATGCCTGTGAAGTGCCACGTGTTTCCCGTGTTTAGAACTGTCCCTGCACAAAATGACACTTCTAAAGGAAAAAAAAGCCATTTAAAACTGCTTGCGGCTTTAATGTAATGTCTGGTCCCGGTAATATGGATGAAAATCTTTAAGAAAAATGGCATAGCTACCCCATCACCCCCCCCCCCCCCTACCCCAGCCCATTACCAGCCCCTTTGGGTCTTGTATGGATATTAAGGGGAACCCCGCACACAAAATAAAAAAGGCCCTATATACTCTGAACAGCCGTCTACAGGCGGTGCATACAAGACAGGGACTGTAGGTTTGTTCTTATGTAGAATCTGTTTGTAATTTTGAACAGCTACATTGTTTAAGTGTAGCTCCAGCCCAAATACCTATTTTTAAGCTTTTTGGAAAACATAGGGAAGGGTTATCACCCCTGTAACATTTGTTTTGCTGTCTGTGCCCCTGTTCAGAACATTTCACCTCACTTTGCGTCCCAATGACAACTGATTTTGAAATGTGGTGTTTTTATTGAAACAAGGATTGGTGATAAAGCATCAGTAGAGAGGAGACACCTTTCTCCCATATTAATTCTTACAGGAGAGAATTTTCCTTCCAAGGGGTAGATTTCCTCTCACTTCCTGTTGTCTTCTTCCGTTTGCAAGTAGTAGTCGTTTGTAAGTTGGATGTTTGAAAGTAGGGACCTGCCGTATATACTCTGCAGAAATTGGCCCCTTAGGTGTTGGTGTTGGCACAACACTGTAAGCACTCACAGTTACTCTTGGTGGGTGCTGGAACGCCCTGCTGTCAACTATTATATCAGGAATTGTAATAACATATAATTGTTGAACAGTGGTAGTAAAAATTGGGCCTTTGATGGTGGTGCTGGTGCCACAACACTGTAAGGCCTGACAGTTACTCTTGGTGGGCGCAGCAATGGGCCCTGCTGTGAATTATTAGATCAATAATTATAATTGCATGCCCCTGTTGAACAGGGGCTGAAAAATTGGGCCTTTGGTGGTGGTAGTGGTGGTGGTGGTGGTGGTGTTGACACAACACTGTAAGGCCTGACAGTTACTCTTGGTGGGCGCAGCAATGGGCCCTGCTGTGAATTATTAGATCAATAATTATAATTGCATGCCCCTGTTGAACAGGGGCTGAAAAATTTGGCCTTTGGTGGTGGTGGTGGTGGTGGTGGTGTTGACACAACACTGTAAGGCCTGACAGTTACTCTTGGTGGGCGCAGCAATGGGCCCTGCTGTGAATTATTAGATCAATAATTATAATTGCATGCCCCTGTTGAACAGGGGCTGAAAAATTGGGCCTTTGGTGGTGGTGGTGGTGGTGGTGGTGTTGACACAACACTGTAAGGCCTGACAGTTACTCTTGGTGGGCGCAGCAATGGGCCCTGCTGTGAATTATTAGATCAATAATTATAATTGCATGCCCCTGTTGAACAGGGGCTGAAAAATTGGGCCTTAGGCACTGGTGGCACAACACTGCAACCCCTCACAGATACTGTACTTGGAGCACAGCAATGAGGCCTGTTGCAAAGTATTGCATCAAAAATTGTAATTACACGCCCCTGTTAAACAGGGGCTGAAAAATTGGGCCTTAGCCACTGGTGGCGGCACCCATAAACCAAAATGATCTTCCAAGCTATCATCATTAATCGGATCATTGAGGAGGAGGAGGAGGATAGCTAGTCAACATAACAGCACAGGAACTCAGCATCAGCATCAGTCTTGAAGGGATGTGACATTTTAAAATCAATTAGTCTGTTATATCAGCATCAGGTGTGTGGTAGCTGGTGGTGATCCAAGACTGGTTCATCTTGATGAAAGTCAGTCGATCAACCGAGTCGGTGGACAGGCGCACCCTGTGATCCGTGACAAATCCTCCAGCAGCACTGAATGTGCGTTCTGAAAGAACGCTGGATGCAGGACAGGCCAGTAGCTCAATTGCATACTGTGCAAGCTCTGGCCAGTGATCCATCCTCAAGACCCAGTAAGCCAGAGGATTTTCGGTGGGGAAGGTGTCCAAGTCTGACCTTGCCCCTAGGTATTCCTGCACCATGTATATCAGACGCTGGCGATGGTTGCTGGAAACGATCATACTTTGGGGCTGCGGACTAAAGAATTGTCTGAACGCATCGGTCAGACGGCCACCTTCCCCACCGCTCCTTCTTTGACTGCCCGAAGCCTCAGCAACTCGTTGTCCAGGACCAGGAGTTTGTAACCTCCCAGTCTCTGGGAACGCGTTGCACAGACCTTTCTGCAAGGCCTCCCGGAGTTGTCTCATCCTCTGCTCCCTCTGCGACGGTAACATAAGGTCCGCAACCTTACCCGTGTACCGTGGATCAAGGAGAGTGGCCAGCCAGTAATGGTCCCTCTCCTTGATCCGAAGAATACGAGGATCCTTCCGCAGACTTTGCAGGATCAGGGAGGCCATGCAGCGTAGGTTAGCTGAGGCATTCAGTCCGGAGTCCTCTGGGTCACTAAGGACGACATGATCCGCAGCCACCTCCTCCCAGCCACGTACAAGTCCACTGGTTTCTTGGGACTGTAAATCATCCCTAAAAGACTGCTGCTGATGATGCTGAGTGCCAGCCTCCACCTCCATGCTGACACAATCCTCCTCCTCCTCCTCCTCCTCCTCTTCCTGTGCGATGGGTGGGACAGAAGGAACACTGTCAGGGTAAAGGGGGCCTTGAGAGGCAAGGAAGTCCTCCTCTTCCTGCCTCTGTTCTGCCTCAAGTGCCCTGTCCATTATTCCACGCAGCGTGTGCTCCAACAGGTGGACAAGAGGTACAGTGTCACTGATGCATGCACTGTCACTGCTCACCATCCTCGTGGCCTCCTCAAATGGTGCCAGGACAGTGCATGCATCCCTGATCATGCCCCACTGGCGTGGTGAAAAAAACCCGAGCTCCCCTGACCCTGTCCTGGTGCCGTAGTCGCACAGGTACTCATTGATGGCCCTCTGCTGCGTGTGCAGCCGCTGCAGCATGGCCAACGTTGAGTTCCACCTGGTGGGCATGTCACATATAAGGCGGTTCTTGGGCAGGTTCAACTCCTTTTGCAGCTCAGCCAGGCGAGCACTGGCATTATAAGATCTGCGGAAATGAACACAGACTTTCCTGGCCTGCCTCAGGACATCCTGTAAGCCCGGGTACCTGCCCAAGAACCGCTGCACCACCAGGTTAAGGACGTGAGCCATACAGGGCACATGGGTCAGTTGTCCCTGTCGGAGGGCGGAGAGGAGGTTGGTGCCATTGTCGCAAACCACCATTCCTGGCTTAAGCTGGCGTGGCGTCAACCACCTCTCGGCCTGCCCCTGCATAGCAGACAGGACCTCTGCCCCAGTGTGGCTCCTGTCCCCCAAACACACCAGCGCAAGCACGGCATGGCATCTTTTTGCCTGCGTACTTGCGTAGCCCCTTGAACGCCTACGGAGCACCGCTGGTTCCGAGGACAAACCACAGGAAGAGGCCATGGAGGAAGAAGAAGAGGAGGGGGTGGAGGAGAGAGGTGTGTCACAACCAGTAGTAGCATTTTGGGGGCGTGGCGGTGGAACAACCTCCAACACTACTGCACCTTGTCCTGCATCTTTCCCAGCTGCCAAAAGAGTGACCCAATGGGCCGTGAAAGAAAGGTAACGTCCCTGTCCATGCCTGCTGGACCATGAGTCAGCGGTAATATGCACCTTACCGCTGACCGCCCTGTCCAGCGAGGCCAAGACATTGCCTTCCACATGCCTGTAGAGAGCCGGAATCGCCTTCCGTGAGAAAAAGTGGCGTTTGGGAACCTGCCACTGAGGAACCGCACATTGCACAAACTCACGGAAGGGGGCCGAGTCTACCAACTGAAAAGGCAGCAGTTGAAGCGCTAGCAATTTAGCCAAGCTAGCATTCAACCGCTGGGCATGTGGATGGCTGGGAGTGAACTTCTTTCGACGGTCCAGCAGCTGGGGCAGGGAAATTTGCCTGCTAGAATCGGACGTCGGTGTACTGCTAGCAGAGTGGCCGCAAGTACTGGGCTGTGACACACCTAATTCTACACCTTCATTCCTCTCAGTGCAGGTTTCAGAGAGGACTGAAGGTATAGTGGGTTTTGAGATCCCAGCTGATGCGGTGCAAGGAGAGGTCCGCTTTGTTCTTTGGTGTGGGTCTTTAAGGTAGGCTTGCCAACGAGCTGCATGGCAGGTCAACATATGTCTGATCAAGCATGTGGTGCCCAAGCGGCTGATGTTTTGGCCACGCGATATACGCTTGAGACATATGTTGCAAACAGCAGCTGTGTGATCTGATGCACTCGCCTCAAAAAAGGCCCACACCAAAGAACTTTTTGAATGACGGGCAGAGGCATCGCCCTGCACAGGCGGAGCTCTGCGGTGTGATTACGTCGGTGTGCTGCCCATACGCTGGCCACTCAAGGGCATCCTGCCTCGTTGGAGATGTGCCTCCTCCTCATCCTCCTCCTCCTCCTCTCTCCTATTAGGCACCCACGTGGAGTCAGTGACCTCATCATCCCCTCCCTCCTCATCACTGGAGCCAATCTGGCAGTATGCTGCAGCTGCTGGAGCATGACTGCCAGATTGGTGTCCTTCTTGAGCATCCCCTCTCTCTGCTCTCACGCTACTGCCTTCCTCTAGCTGGGTATCATTATCAGATCCTTCGAAACGCTGGGCATCCTCCTGGAGCATGTACCCAACACTGTGCTCAAACAGTTCGGGGGACTCCTCAGGAGGAGGACATGGTGGGTCTAGGGAAGGATTGACTAATGAAGATAATGATACCAGAGAAGAGGACGCTTTGGCAGCTGCTTTGCCAGTACCCTGAGCCTGGGTGAGAGAGGATGAGGAGGATGAGGTGGGCTTGGTCATCCACTCTACCAAGTCTTCGGCATGATGTGGCTCAACATGTCCAGCTGCCGAAAAGAAGGACAAGCGTGTCCCATGGCCATGTGCTGATGACAATGCACCGCGTCCACGACCAGCACTGTTGCCCCCAGACACAGAGCCTGCTTGCCCTCTTTTTTTGCCTCCTGACTGTCTGCCTCTCCTTGTTTGCCTTCCAGACATTTTAATGGATGGCCTGCAGGGAGATGGGAAAAACAGCAATAAGGGCTACCTTCAGGTGTATACTGTGCAGGAGGCTTAGCAACAATGACACTGACACTGTCCCCTGCCTATCCTTCTCTGTCCCTAAACACAAGGATTTGCAATATGCTTCAGCAAGATTGGTTTAGCACAGAATAGCACACTGACAGTTTCCCTCACTGTCCTTCTCTGTCCCTACAAAAAAATTTAGCACAGAATAGCACACTGATAGTTTCCACGAGTGTCCTTCTCTGTCCCTAAACTCAAGGATTTCAAATATGGTTCAGCAAGATTGGTTTAGAACAGAATAGCACACTGACACTTTCCCTCACTGTACCTCTCTGTCCCTAAACTCAAGGATTTCAAATATGGTTCAGCAAGATTGGTTTAGAACAGAATAGCACACTGTCAGTTTCACTCACTGTCCTACTCTGTCCCTACAAACAAGATTTAGCACAGAATAGCACACTGATAGTTTCCACGAGTGTCCTTCTCTGTCCCTAAACTCAAGGATTTCAAATATGGTTCAGCAAGATTGGTTTAGAACAGAATAGCACACTGTCAGTTTCACTCACTGTCCTACTCTGTCCCTACAAACAAGATTTAGCACAGAATAGCACACTGATAGTTTCCACAAGTGTCCTTCTCTGTCCCTAAACTCAAGGATTTCAAATATGGTTCAGCAAGATTGGTTTAGAACAGAATAGCACACTGTCAGTTTCACTCACTGTCCTACTCTGTCCCTACAAACAAGATTTAGCACAGAATAGCACACTGACACTTTCCCTCACTGTACCTCTCTGTCCCTAAACTCAAGGATTTCAAATATGGTTCAGCAAGATTGGTTTAGAACAGAATAGCACACTGTCAGTTTCACTCACTGTCCTACTCTGTCCCTACAAACAAGATTTAGCACAGAATAGCACACTGACACTTTCCCTCACTGTACCTCTCTGTCCCTAAACTCAAGGATTTCAAATATGGTTCAGCAAGATTGGTTTAGAACAGAATAGCACACTGTCAGTTTCACTCACTGTCCTACTCTGTCCCTACAAACAAGATTCAGCACAGAATAGCACACTGATAGTTTCCACGAGTGTGCTTCTCTGTCCCTAAACTCAAGGATTTCAAATATGGTTCCGCAAGATTGGTTTAGAACAGAATAGCACACTGTCAGTTTCACTCACTGTCCTACTCTGTCCCTACAAACAAGATTTAGCACAGAATAGCACACTGATAGTTTCCACGAGTGTCCTTCTCTGTCCCTAAACTCAAGGATTTCAAATATGGTTCAGCAAGATTGGTTTAGAACAGAATAGCACACTGTCAGTTTCACTCAATGTCCTTCTCTGTCCCTACAAACAAGATTTAGCACAGAATAGCACACTGACAGTTTCCACGAGTGTCCTTCTCTGTCCCTAAACTCAAGGATTTCAAATATGGTTCAGCAAGATTGGTTTAGAACAGAATAGCACACTGACACTTTCCCTCACTGTACCTCTCTGTCCCTAAACTCAAGGATTTCAAATATGGTTCAGCAAGATTGGTTTAGAACAGAATAGCACACTGTCAGTTTCACTCACTGTCCTACTCTGTCCCTACAAACAAGATTTAGCACAGAATAGCACACTGACACTTTCCCTCACTGTACCTCTCTGTCCCTAAACTCAAGGATTTCAAATATGGTTCAGCAAGATTGGTTTAGAACAGAATAGCACACTGTCAGTTTCACTCACTGTCCTACTCTGTCCCTACAAACAAGATTTAGCACAGAATAGCACACTGACACTTTCCCTCACTGTACCTCTCTGTCCCTAAACTCAAGGATTTCAAATATGGTTCAGCAAGATTGGTTTAGAACAGAATAGCACACTGTCAGTTTCACTCACTGTCCTACTCTGTCCCTACAAACAAGATTTAGCACAGAATAGCACACTGACACTTTCCCTCACTGTACCTCTCTGTCCCTAAACTCAAGGATTTCAAATATGGTTCAGCAAGATTGGTTTAGAACAGAATAGCACACTGACACTTTCCCTCACTGTACCTCTCTGTCCCTACAAACAAGGTTTAGCACAGAATAACACACTGACACTCTCCCTACCTATCCTTATTTGTCCCTAAACACAAGGAATCCAGGATTAGTAAAGGAAAAAAAATGACACTGTCCCTGCCTATGCCTTCTCTTTCCCTGCTCCGGAACACACTACACAAGGCCGCCGCGCTGGCGGCCTTTTATAGTGTGGGGCGTGTACTAAACCCCCTCAAGAATAATTGGCCACAGGCATCCTGCCTGTGGCCAATCATTGCTCTCCTCGCTGCCGGCGCTGTGATTGGCCAAGCATGCGGGGTCACAGTGCATGCTTGGCCAATCACAGCGCCTGGATGACACTGCGATGGCTTAGTGCATTGTGGGCCGTTCGCGTCACTCGAATTTGGCGCGAACGGCCCAAATCGTTCGATCTTCGTCGAACGATCGAACAGCCGATGTTCGAGTCGAACGTATGTTCGACTCGAACACGAAGCTCATCCCTAGTATTCAGCAATTAATTCTAAAGCCCCATACACACGGTCGGACTTTTGGCCAACAAACTTCATTTTGAGCAAGTTGGACCAACAATCCGACCGTGTGTACACTCCATCGGACAAACTTTTTTTGCTTTTTTCTTGTTTTCATCGGACAAAAGTTGGGTCTGCAAACGGACAAACTTTTGCCCAACAAAAGTCAGATGGAGCAAAGTCCGACCGTGTGTACAGAAAACCATCGGACTTTTGTCCGATGGACAAAATAACTAATGTTAAAATCAACCAACAATAGCAGAAGTTGACCAAAGGGTGGCGGTAAAGAGCAGAAAAGAGCAGAAAAACCACTTGATGTTGCAAAAAGTTTGGGGAAAGTTTGCAGAAAAGTCTGAGCGTGTGTATGCTATGGGTGTTCCCGACCAACTCCGTTCGGACAAAAAACCACGGAAAAGTCAGATGGAAGTCCGACCGTGTGTACGAGGCTTAAGAATGCATCCACTAGACTGAGCTTGAATTGCCTGTGTGCATGGAACTGTGCTTGTGACAGGCAGCCTCTGTATTAGCAAGGGGGACCTGGGGACCTGGGTAATCTACAGCGACCCATTCAGGGTGAGTGCTACGCTAAGCTTGGACCACAGACCATGTCTGCTTTTTCTTCCAGGTACCATGGACAACAAGGTCCCGGGAGCCGTCGTGAATGGGGAATCCTTTCCAGCTCAGCCACTGATGGAGAAGGAGCCTCAGGAGGTGACCGAGCAACACATGACAGAGAGAGGACAATGGAAGAACAAGACGGAGTTTGTCTTGTCTGTGGCTGGAGAGATTATTGGATTGGGGAATGTATGGAGGTTTCCGTACCTTTGCTACAAGAATGGAGGAGGTACGTCACTGCAACAAATACAGACTTCTTAAGAGCAATGAGGATGTGTCGGGTTTGCCTAAGGGCCTTTGTTCACTTCAAATGGGTTTAGTATTTTCATTCGCTCATTTCAAATCTATGGGAATGCAAAATCTCTTGAAACAAGTCAAGTGCATTTCAGAAAGAGGTCAACTGCAGGTCAAATGCACCTGTCCATGATTTCTGATTGATCTCAAAAGCATTCGAAACTAATGTCATTGACACAAGCTCAAAGCCTGTATACACAAGCCCTTAAAGGAGAAGTCCAGCCTGAGCTTTTTAGGCTGAGCTTCTCCTCTTGGTCACAGGAGGGCAATTCGTTTTGAACTTCTGTGACCAATTTTTAGTGGAGCGGTCTGAAGTCCGGTCTCTGCTGACGTCACTGCTATTAGTCGAGGCAGCGCGTCATCCCGACTTCCGAAGTCTGAATCTGCCAGCTGCCTTGACTGATGGAGACGGCTGCTCCCTGCCCCTGCACAGCTCATCGCTCCAATGAGCGTGGAGGATCAGAGCAGGAGAGATGCTGACTGACAGGCAGCATCTCTCCGCTTGGGGAGGGGAGAGAACCGAGCCATTAGCGGTGTTCGGTGGCTCGGTTTTCAGTGCAGAGACACCGGTGGACAGCTGCAGCATCGGTCTGATGCTGCATTCACCTAGGTAAGTATGAATATAAAGAGGAAAAAAAAAACATACTTCTCTTTTAAATCACTCAAAAGTTACAGCAAATGTTCAGCTTCCTCTTTGTGATTAAAGTGGGTCTGTTCTTTTTCTTTAGGCAAGTATAAAATATTGCATATGAATATTATGTTGCTTTTATCCACCTAGCAGGTGGAGCTTTAGACCCCTTTCACACTGGGGCGATGCGGGCCATAGCGGTAAAGCGCTGCTAGTTTTAGCAGCGCTTTAACCGCTGTTCTGCCGCTAGGAGGCGCTTTTAACCCCCGCTAGCGGCCGAGGAAAGGGTTAATAGCGCCCGTTTTGCGGTGCTGCCGAAACAGACATGCAGCTGTAATTGAAGTGAAAAGTGGTTCTACAAAGTATTGACTCAAGGGGGGGCTGAATACAAATGCAACCTTTAATGGGGTAGGGGTGGCCCGGTGAATCCATAAATGATTGTTACATGTGATTGACAGAGGCACAGGTCAGACAGTTGTGTTTCTTGCATTTGAACATCCCCTTGAGAGCTAGGAAAGTGGGAAGGTCACAAGCAAGCGTGGCAATGGCAGGTGATAAATTGCTCGGGGCAATGATGTTCTTGATGTTGCTGGACTTTCTAAAAACGATTTTCGGGCGCTGTGGTAGGATGGGGCCTAGCTTAGGGTCACATTTAAGGATACTCCAATGCTTGTAAAGAACCTTCTTAATAGACTGATAATGGGTGCTAAATTGGGTGCTGAAGGTCAGGACTGGAGGGGGAACATGGTCAAGACCATTGCCCGATGTGGATCAAGAGCAATCTGGGGCCTCATCATCATAGAGAGCCAAATATCTATGGAAGGCTGAATTTATGGCCTCTTCACTGTATCTCTTGTGTTGGAATCTTTGCTTCAAAGAAAATCTATGGGATATGTAATCTTCCTTAAGGGTGCAGTTCCTGTGTAGCCTGCAGAACTGGCTGACTGTAATGTTGCGTTTCCAGGCCGGATGATGGCAGCTGTTATTGTGTAGGTATAAATTGGCAGCCGTGGGTTTGAAATGAATCTTAGAGAAAATATGGGCCGAAGCATCATGAAGGAGGTCCACATCCAAGAATGTGAGTACATTTTTGTCAATCACTGATGAAAAGTGTATCCCGAAACTGTTGGTGTTACAATATTTAATGAATTGAAATAGCTGGTCCTCTTCACCTTGCCAGATTATGAGGATATCGTCAATGTAGCGCCCATACATGACGATGTGTTCTACATAAGGGTTGTTGGGTTGGCACAAAGAATGGACTGACTTAAGGTACGGTAATTTAATGTGCATGGGTTAACACACCGCATGGGGTGGTGCTCAAAAACAAAAATCCGTAAGTGAACAAAAAAAGTGCACGTGAAACACACACAAAGAGTGCACTTAAGGGTGTGCCTTTTGTCCAGCCCCCGGGACACAAGGCTTCTGACATGGGCAAGGCTTGAACATGGTCCACCTAGCCAAAATGCCTGGCGTACCCTTCTCCTCATGGTCAGCCAAAGGAGACCAACGAGTACTAGATGAGGGGCTCTCCCGAAAAGAGATCCCTGTGAACCTAATCCTCCCCCTAGATTTCAGGGTAAGCCCAAGGACCCACATCCTCCATCCAATCAAAAAAGACACAAGTAAAAGTGCAGGATGAAAAAACGTGAAAGAAAAAATAAATAGTGCCTGTGCAAGGGCATAGGCTAGGCCCTAAGGCCTGGTAGCTAAAAAATTCCCCCGGACTTAGCCAAAAGTGTTTAAAAAGCATAGGTGCCTTGACCCTGGGCTCTATTCTCACACCCAAGTTGGGATCAGCTTTATGTTCGAGTTGAACATGAGTTTGACTCGAACATTGGCTGTTCGCCTGTTAGGCGAACAGCGAACAATTTGGGGTGTTCGCGGCAAATTCGAAAAGCCGCGGAACACCCTTTAACCACGTCGTGCCCGCCGTACGACTATATACGGCCGCGAGGTGGTTGTTACATGCCGGGAGGCCGTGTTTATACGGCCTCCGCTAATTTGGCCACTGGGGGGCGCGCGAGCACCGCCGCCGGCGCGCGCACGTACCCAGCGCGTCACTGCAATGCCGATGCGCGTGCCTGGCGGCCGCGATGTCCGCCAGGCACCCGCGATCGGCGGTTACACAGACAAGGACATGGATCTGTGTGTGTAAACACACAGATCCATGTCCTGTCAGGGAGAGGGGACCGATGCTGTGTCCCTTGTACATAGGGACACAGATCGGTCACCTCCCCCAGTCAGTCCCCTCCCCCACACAGTAGTAATCACTAATAGGGCACACATTTAACCCCTTCCTCGCCCCTAGTGTTAACCCCTTCCCTGCCAGTCACATTTATACAGTAATCAGTGCATTTTTATAGCACTAATCGCTGTATAAATGTGAATGGTCCCAAAATAGTGTCAAAAGTGTCCGATGTGTCCGCCATAATGTCGCAGTCACGTAAAAAATCACTGATCGCCGCCATTACTAGTAAAAAAAAAAAAATTATAAAAATGCCATAAAACTATTTTGTAAACGCTATAACTTTTGCGCAAACCAATCAATAAACGCCGCTTGCGATTTTTTTTACCAAAAATATGTAGAAGAATACGTATCGGCCTAAACTGAGGAAAAAAAAAAATCCCAAAAAATTGTAATATTTATTATAGCAAAAATCAAAAAATATTGCTTTTTTTTCAAAATTGTCGCTCTATCCTTGTTTATAGTGCAAAAAATAAAAACCGCCGAGGTGATCAAATACCACCAAAAGAAAGCTCTATTTGTGCGAAAAAAAGGACGTCAATTTTGTTTGGGAGCCACGTCGCACGACCGCGCAATTGTCATTCAAAGCGTGACAGTGCTGAAAGCTGAAATTTCGCCTGGGCAGGAAGGGGGTATATGTGCCCAGTAAGGAAGTAGTTAAAAGTCTATGGGAGATATCTAAAGTGCTAATTTTAAAGGTTAATATGCAAGTTATTGTCATAAAAAGTGTTTGGGGACCTGGGTCCTGCCCCAGGAGACATGTATCAATGCAAAAAAAAGTTTAAAAAACAGCAGTTTTTTCGGGAGCAGTGATTTTAATAATGCTTAAAGTGAAACAATAAAAGTGAAATATTCCTTTAAATTTCGTACCTGGGGGGTGTCCAAAGTATGCCTGTAAAGTAGCGCATGTTTCCCGTGCTTAGAACTGTCCCTGCACAAAATGTCATTTCTGAAGGAAAAAAGTCATTTAAAACTACTCGCGGCTGTAATGAATTGTCGGCTCCCGGCAATACAGAGAAAAGTCATTGAAAAAAAAAAAAAAATGCGTGGGGGTCCCCCAAAATTCCATTAACAGGCCCTTCAGGTCTGGTATGGATATTAAGGGGAACTCTGTGCCAAAATGTAAAAAAAAATAAATGGCGTGGGGTTCCCCCAAAAATCCATACCAGACCCTTCAGGTCTGGTATGGATTTTAAGGGGAACCCCGCGCCAAAATAAAAAAAAATGGCGTGGGGTCCTCCCAAAAATCCATACCAGACCCTTATCCGAGCACGCAACCTGGCAGGCCGCAGGAAAAGAGGGGGGACAAGAGAGCGCCCCCCCTCCTGAACCGTACCAGGCCACATGCCCTCAACATGGGGAGTTGGTCCCCATGTTGGTGGGGACAAGGGCCTCATCCCCACAACCCTTGCCCGGTGGTTGTGGGGGTCTACGGGCGGGGGGCTTATCGGAATCTGGAAGCCCCCTTTAACAAAGGGGACCCCCAGATTCCGGCCTCCCCCTATGTGAATTGGTAACGGGGTACATTGTACCCCTACCATTTCACAAAGAAAGTGTAAAATGTTTTAAAAACCACACAGACACAGTTGTCATAAGTCCTTTATTAAAAACAAAACAAAAAAAAAAACATTCCAGCGATGTAATACAGTCTGTCCAGCGTTGTTCTCTATGTCCCGCAGTGATCCGATGTCCAGCGATGCTGCAGTCTCCTCTCCACTCCACACGAAACCCCCATGACGTAAGAGGGGGCGGGGTCACCCGCCGTCATCATTGGGAATTCCCCGCTTGCCGGGGAAAGCCGGGGCTTTCCCTATGATGTGATGGGTGACCCCCCCCCTCTTACGTCATGGGGGTTTCGTGTGGAGTGGAGACTGCTGCACATGAAATCCCCATGACGTAAGAGGGGGCGGGGTCACCCGTCACATCATAGGGAAAGCCCCGGCTTTCCCCGGCAAGCGGGGAATTCCCAATGATGTCGGTAGGTGATCCCGCCCCCTCTTACGTCATGGGGGTTTCGTGTGGAGTGGAGAGGAGACTGCAGCATTGCTGGACATCGGATCACCGCGGGACATAGAGAACAACGCTGGACAGACTGTATTACATCGCTGGAATGTTTTTTTTTTTTTTAATAAAGGACTTATGCCAACTGTGTCTGTGTGTTTTTTTACAATTTTTAACACTTTCTTTGTGAAATGGTAGGGGTACAATGTACCCCGTTACCAATTCACATAGGGGGGGGCTGGAATCTGGGGGTCCCCTTTGTTAAAGGGGGCTTCCAGATTCCGATAAGCCCCCCGCCCGCAGACCCCCACAACCACCGGGCAAGGGTTGTGGGGATGAGGCCCTTGTCCCCATCAACATGGGGACAAATTCCCCATGTTGAGGGCATGTGGCCTGGTACGGTTCAGAAGGGGGGGGCGCTTTCTCGTCCCCCCCTCTTTTCCTACGGCCTGCCAGGTTGCGTGCTCGGATAAGGGTCTGGTATGGATTTTTGGGGGGACCCCACGCCATTTTTTTTTATTTTGGCGCGGAGTTCCCCTAAATATCCACACCAGACCTGAAGGGCCTGTTAATGGAATTTTGGGGGCCCCCCACACATTTTTTTTTTCTTTTTCAATGACTTTTCTCTGTATTGCCGGGAGCCGACAATTCATTACAGCCGCGAGTAGTTTTAAGTGACTTTTTTTCCTTCAGAAATGACATTTTGTGCAGGGACAGTTCTAAGCTTGGGAAACATGCGCTACTTTACAGGCATACTTTAGACACCCCCCAGTTACGAAATTTAAAGGGATATTTCACTTTTATTGTTTAACTTTAAGCATTATTAAAATCACTTCTCCCGAAAAAACGTTAGTTTTTAAAACTTTTTTTTGCTTTGATACATGTACCCTGGGGCAGGACCCGGGTCCCCAAACACTTTTTATGACAATAACTTGCATATTAACCTTTAAAATTAGCACTTTGGATTTTTCATGTTCGTGTCCCATAGACTTTAACCGTGTTCGAACAAATTTTTTGCCTGTTCGCATTTTCTGGTGCGAACCGAACCGGGGGGGTGTTCGACTCATCCCTACACCCATGTAATACTAAGTGCACCCGTGGGGAAACCAGCTCCCAGGGGGCACTGACACCAAGGATCCTCTGCCTTCCCAGCCCATGGCCAGATAAGGTAGACCAATTCAAATCAGTAGGCACTGTGCCCCTCCAATCATCCCCGGGGGAATTACTTCCGTACCCCACATCCTGTTGGCGCCCCAGTTTCTGTTCCAGCCGTTACTAGCGTTCAGAGCCCCCATCAAACCAGCAGGGATACTATACAGCCAACCATTCCTACCAAAAGGCCAGAATGACGGTTGAGCACCCCTACTGGATACTGTATGAAAAGATACTACACTTGATCTTAGCCAAAAAGCTAGTGGTTGTGATGCTTTTCAGAATTCAACACCAGTGGCTGATTCACACTGATTCACACCAGTAAGTGCACGCTATGGTGTGCATTTTGCACACACGCTACGATGCATTGTTACAACACAGAGTGTCTTTTATCTTTATACACCAGAGCTCATTGTGATGCGCTGATGCACATTGCAGCCATTTTTGCATGTTGCGTTGCATTAAAGTGGTTGTAATCCCTTACAACACACTTTTTGCTACAGGTAAGCCTATAATAAGGCTTACCTGTAGCTACCCTGGATATCTCCTAAACCTGAACAGTTTAGGAGATATCCCCTGTCCCCTGCATGTGCCGATGTCATTGGCACATACGCACTGAAACAACGGCACGTATGTGCCGTTGCTTCAGTGAGTGTGCCGTTGCGCGCGGAAGTGATGTCATCACGGCTCCAGCTAATCACAGTGCTGGAGCCACGATACCCGGAAGTAACCCCGGGAGTGATGTCGCTGGCTGGTGCTGTGTACAGGCACCGCAGCGAGGGCTTCGATCTAAGGTGAGTATTACATAATGAGCTAGTATGCTATGCATACTAGCTCATTATGCCTTTGTCTTGCAGGTGTTAGTTTTTGTTTGTTTTTTCAAAGTGGGTTTACAACCACTTTAAAATACAGATATGCTGCTTTTTTAGTCAATGCACCCCAACACGTTGCTGATCTACATAGAATAACTAATGCATGTTTAACGTGCACAAATGCATAAGCAGAGGTGCGATTAGAGGCCAGACACATACTTGCACCCATGTACAGTGCAAATTGAAATATAATGGCATTAGCCACATGAACTGCACCATTAACATTACATTTATTGTCTTACCTTGAATATGTGAATGAGGCCTGTGCCTAAGCGATGCTAACACAGGTAATAGGAAGGTTTGGCTTATGTATGATCGAGATAAAAAGTGAGCCTGTAAAGATAATCTCTCTTGGAATTTTCTTTAGCTCATTTTCTCTGGAATTTTGCAGGATTTGCATTGATTACTGAGCAAATAAGACATTCTCGGCTGAAGCAAACAGAGCACAATGAGAAGAAGTGTGGGGCCCCCCGGAAATATCACTCAAATGGCCTTCAGAACTGTTATACAGGCAGTCCCTGAGTTACGAACACAATAAGGACTGTAGGTTTGTTTGTAAGTGGAATTTGTTCGTAAGTCGGAACACTGCATTTGTAAGTTGAGTTGAGAGGTATCTTAATATAGCGCGGTCATACCCCGAAGGGTCCTGACGCGCTTACA
This sequence comes from Rana muscosa, assembly GCA_029206835.1. Lineage (NCBI taxonomy): Eukaryota > Metazoa > Chordata > Amphibia > Anura > Ranidae > Rana > Rana muscosa. Next base: position 161,907,504 of record CM055118.1, read on the forward strand.
AACACATACTAGGGCCAATTTATAGACAGGATCTGATTAACCTACCAGCATGTCTTTGGAGTGTGGGAGGAAACCGGAGTACCAGGAGGAAACCCACGCAAGCACAGGGGTTTCCTCCTGGTACTCCGGGCTGATGGTATCGTGGTTGAGATTTGAACCAGCGACCCTATTGCTGCTAGGTGAAAGTGCTAACCACTACACCATTGTGCTGCCGGCACGGTGTAACTTCCGGTCAGACCACTGCATTTGTAAGTGTAACTTCCGCCTGTGCATGGATGTGGGATGTTCCCGGCGCTTGTTATGTTACCTGGGGCTCTTCTGGCCATGCAGTACATGTAGTACTGCAGTGTGGGATGTGTCCAGAGGTGCTCAGAGTTATCCAGGACCAGCGTGGAGCACAAGTGGCCGGCATTTGAGGCCATTCGTAAGTAGGAGTCGTTCGTAACTCGGGTGTTCTCAGGGACTGCCTGTAGTCAGTCAGACAAGCTTGGTGCATATCTGAGGCAAAGGCCGAGCCAAGGGTTAGGCAGAAAAGGTGGCCTTGGGTGCTTTTGCATGATGGAGGAATGATGGAGGCAACCTATCCTTCAGAAGTAGTTCACAGCTCATAGGGGGTCATACTTTGGCGTTTTTTGTCTTGGGTGCAAAAGGACTAGAATAGTCCTAGAATAGTCTAGAGCAGCATTTCCAGAGGGGCAGCATCAAACCATAGCATTGAAATCACAAAATGACATATGCTAAATTGAAGAAAATATTAACGGAATTAAAACAGTGTTGTTTTACCCACAGGGAGAATTTAGATGTCTGTTCTCATATTATATAAGGCTGTTTATATGCATCAGGGGATGGACAGATATATGCAGCCTTGTCCTAACCATCCAGGGGCCAGATTTACAATTTGTACAGCTACTCAAGAACCCATTTATACTAGCCAGGCCCTGGGGAACCCCCCCCCCCCACTGTTTTGTAGATTTGGAGGACATGACTCACTTCCATCTAGCTGTAAATCGATATGCAGTGAATACATATTTGTCCTTGGCCAGTATTTGCAAGGGGGGTCCTACAAATTTGTCTTGCACAGGGCCAGGGGCCCCTTGGTGACTCTTGTCCCTCTAGGGATGAGGTCCAACTTTGGACATAAATATGAAAGTTTGGAGGTGGGTTCGTTTTATTCTATGGACCACAGAGGAAGGAGACGCATGCAGTCATCTCTGTATCCACTTTATAAGGAAGGCACAGTGACCTCTATTTCATTTGGGATCTCTTGGTCTGCAGGTTCCGCAGATGCCCAAAGTCATGGGATCATACACTGATTTACCTCAAGGGGCATATTTATAAAGTAAAGGATGTGGCTTTCACCAAACATTGATCAGTGGTGAACCAATCACTGTCAATTAATACACATGCACCAGGAAGATTCACCAGCAGTGTACACGTACACACGATTGGATTTTCCGTTGGAAAAACCTTGGATGGGTTTTCCGACTGTATTCCGCTCAAGCTTGGCTTGCATACACACGGTCACACAAAAGTTCTCTGAACTTTCGACCTTCAAGAACGCGGTGACTTACAACACTACGACGAGCCGAGAAAATTAAGTTCAATGCTTCTGAGCATGCGTCGAATTATTTCCGAGTATGGGTCGGAATTTTGCGCGTCGGAATTGCTACAGACAATCGGATTTTCTGATAGGATTTTTTTCCATCGGAAAATTTGAGAACCAGCTCTCAATCTTTTGTTGGCGGAAATTCCGACAGCAAAAGTCAGATGGAGCCTACACACGGTCGGAATTTCCGTCCAAAAGCTCACATCGGACTTTTCTTGTCGGAATTTCCGATTATGTACGGGGCATGAGTGAATGTTTGGTAAATGACAGATTTTTTCAAATCAATCATTTTATTATTATTTAAACATATCACATCTCTGATATCACATAAAACAAATAGGTATTCCGAAATTAATCAAGGGGTAAACCAAACATATTTCCATAAATACATAGATCTACATGGGACCGAACCATGCATTTTAATTAACCTTCACAGTTTTATAATGCAAAAATTATTACCCCTTTACCCTCAATTGGAGCCTGATTCCTCAAACCAAGATAAAAAGAAAACACAATAATCTTCTCGTCTATTGACGTATAGTCAGGCTTCTCTCCTCTACTATCTCTTCCTAATCCAGATCCATCTCTGTCTCTATAATTACATTAACCGCCTATCAGTTCCAGAGAAAAAAAAAAAAGACAACACTACTCAAAAAAAAAAAAAAAAAAAAGGGGGAAAAAAAAGGAAAAAAAAAAAGGGGGAAAAATTTAGGATGTGGTATGGTGCAAGTTCCCCTATGAAGACCTCCGGGTGTCTCAACCAATGCCAAAAAGGCCAATTAATCAGGCACTTCTTGACTACCCCTTTAGTTATTTCAATCCCTATCAAGAAGGGTTCTTCCCTAATCTGAAGCTAGGAAGATATTCCAGGAACACCAGGTCTTGGAATAGCGTTCCTGCTGATGGCGTGCCGCGAGCACTAAATCTTCTAATTGACTTATTTCTTTAACTTTACGTATCCACATTCCAATCGTTGGTGGTACCGATGATTTCCATCTCAAAGGGATGCATGTCTTGGCAGCATCTAACAGGTGACCTATGCTAGATTCGCTATATTCTTTCCCTGGTATCTGATTGGCATGTAAAAGAAAGAACGCCGGATCCTCCGGTATCCTTTGGTCTGAGTAGGTTTGAAGGATTCGTCTGACTTCCCTTCAAAAATTCCTCAGTTTAGGGCAACTCCAAAAAATATGTAGCATAGTGCCTTTATCTTCCTGGCATCTCCAGCACAGATCTGAGGTGTCAGGATAGATTTTCTTTAATCTCACTGGTGTTCTGTACCACCTGGTAAGGATCTTATAATTAGTTTGTTGCGTTTTAACACAGATTGAAGATTCATGTGTGAATCTGAAAATATGCTGCCGTTGCCCCAAGCTGAAAGATTCCCCCAATTCCCTTTCCCAGTCCTGAATGCATTTCAGAGAATAAGTCTCTAGCAATGTCGTCAATATTTCATAACTAGCCGCTAGAGAGTGGGATATTTTCCCCTCCTCTGCGCATAGTTTCTCAAATCTATTGAGCGGTCTATCAAATTGTCTCGGTAGTGGGAGGGTATTCAGGAAATGAGTAATCTGTACGGCATTCCAAAGCTTTAGTCCAAAGTTACCTCCTTGATCAGTCAATTCCGCAATTGTCAGCCATCCTCCACCTTTTATATAGTTTAATGCCTGTATATACCCCTTATTCACCAGGTGTCTAAATGCGACATCCTCATACCCTGGTGTAAATAGGGGATTCCCCAATATCGGGTACAGAGGGGAAGTAGTAGGTATTATACCAGCCATAGGGAGTATCCTTGAACAAAGTTTAGCCGTATTTCCTATTAGCGGATGTTTAGTCACCTCTTTAGGTAAAGAGGGAAGACACCATGGCACTCTACCCAAGGGTATCGGAATTTGACCCTGTTCGATCTGCACCCAAAGCTTAGTATCCCTGTGTCTATTCCAATCAATGACCCTGCTCATATGTATTGCTTTATGGTATCTCTGTATATCTGGGACCGCTAGTGCCCCCGTTCTTTTAGGTAGCATTAATTGTTTCCGTTGCACCCGGGGGTGCTTGCTTGCCCAGATAAAATAAAAAATTAGTTTCTGGCTCTGCTTGAAGTAACTTGGCGGTATATATATAGGTAATGCTTGTAATAGATACAAAAATTTAGGGAGAATGCTCATCTTAATGATGTTACAACGTCCCAGCCAGGTATATAGGCCAGCCTTCCATTTATTTAATAGTATCTTAATTTCTTGCAGAAGTGCGGGAAAATTTAACTCATAGATCTTAGTTATGTTCAATGGGATTAGAGTACCCAGATATGTTAATGCCTTATTAGTCCACTTGAACTTGAAGTTTTGTTTGAGTTGCTCAACCCGGGTTTGTGGTAGATTAGCTCCCATTGCCTCTGACTTGCTAAAATTAATACGAAGGTTGGAAAGCCGGCCATATTTCTCGAATTCGCTCATCAAGTTGGGAATTGTGATCAGAGGATTTGTAAGGGAGAATAGCATATCATCGGCATACGCCGAGATTTTGCTTTCAATGTTCCCTATATGCACCCCTGTAACGTCCTGATTTAAGCGGACCATGCACAAAAGCGGTTCCAGTGTCAGGGCGAATAGGAGTGGCGATAGGGGACACCCCTGCCGTGTCCCATTTGAAATGGGGAAAGTCTCCGATAGTATACCATTTGCCCGTACCTGGGCCCTTGGACACGAATAAATGGAAGAGATCCATTGTAGCATCCTACTCCCGAAACCTCCCTGTCGTAGGGCCGCTAGCATGAAACTCCAACTCACCCTGTCGAAGGCCTTCTCCGCGTCTGTGTTTAGAAAAACACATTGTAGCTGTGTTACATTTACTACCTGTAGTAAGTTGATAACTTTGGTAGTGTTGTCACGTGCCTCTCGTGTGGGAACCAATCCCACCTGGTCAAGATGTATCAAATTAGGGATATACTTTTGGATCCTATTTGCTAAGATTTTAGTGAAAAGCTTAAGATCGAGGTTGAGCAGGGAGATTGGTCTGTAGCTTCCACACGAAGATGGATCTTTTCCTTCTTTTAGAATTACCGAAATATGGGCCAACAAGGTGTCTTTTGCCAGTGTTGCTGTTGACCCTAATGCGTTGAATAGCTTAAGCATATATTGAGATAGGGATGGGAGAAGTGTTTTATAATATTGGGCTGTCAGGCCATCCGGCCCTGGTGCTTTACCCAGTTTAGTAGTATTTACAACTCTTTGTAATTCTTCTATAGTTATGGGTTTTTCAAGATCTTCCCTGTCTTCCTCTATCAAATGAGGTATAGCTGATGTTGAGAGGTATGAATCTATCTGATCCTGTGTAGGAGGGTTTATCTGTAAATTATACAAAGACTCGTAAAATTCCTGGAATTCCTGTACTATTTCTTTTGGTTTCGTAACTCTACCTTGGCTGGATGACATAAGATGTGGGATGTAATTCCTTAATTTCTGCTCACGTAGAGTCCTAGCTAGTAATTTCCCACACTTATCCCCAGACTCATATGAGAATCTTCTACAAACCTGTAGTGTAGCTTTAGCTTTAAAATAAAGTAGTTCAGAGATTTGTATTAGTTTATTACTAAGAGCTCTCTCTAGAGAAGGAGATCGAGCCTGTTTATGTCGGGTCTCCAATATAGCTAGTTCTTCAAGAGCTAGTTTTAGCTGCTCTGTACGTTTTCTCTTAATCCTAGCCCCATGTTTTATTAGTACTCCACAAATAACCGCCTTATGTGCTTCCCATATAATGCCTGGATCACAATCTGGGGTATCATTGGTAGCGAAATAGAATTTTAATTCCTTGATAACATCCTCTAAGACAATTTGATCTTGTAATAGGCTTTCATTCAATCTCCACTGCTTTAACCTAATCCTCTGGGGATCTCCCAGGGTATATCTCATAAATATCGGTGCATGATCTGACCATGTGATTGAACCTATATCAGCCTTCTGTACCGAGTGTAATTGAGCATGTGGGACAAGGAAGTAATCTATTCTCGAGTACGATTTGTGGGGGGTAGAATAGAAAGTATAATCCCTTTCAATAGGGTGTAACAGGCGCCAGATGTCAATCATTTGATTTCTGTGAAAGATTTGAGCTATACGATTACGCATGCAAAGGGAGATTGATGATAGCCCAGAGGTAGTGTCTTCTGTTGGGACTAGTGGTATGTTAAGATCCCCTCCTAAGATCAAATGTCCTTCAGTAAACTCCATCGATCGCTTGAACACCTTACCTAAGAAAGTATCCTGATGCTCATTCGGGGCGTATAGTGTTGCTAACGTTACCCCTACCTCTCCCACCTTACCCTTCACCAGCAGATAGCGTCCTGCCGGATCCCTATCTATGTCTATACAAGACCATGGTATTCTCTCTGAAATAAGAATAGAGACCCCCCTAGACTTAGCCGTTTGGTTAGGTGAATGATAAACCATTGGGAAAAAATGACTTTTTAAGATTGGTATTTTGTCGTCTCTAAAGTGCGTCTCCTGTATAAATGCGATGTCCGATTTCAGACGTTGCAAATCATGTAAAAGGACCCGTCTTTTCTCTGGAGTATTTAGCCCTTTGGCATTGAGTGAGATCACGTTTAAGGCCCCCATATCCTTCCGGGAAGGGGAAGAAGGGAGAGAAAAAAAAAAGGGAGGGGGAAAGGGAAACCAAAAAAAAAAAAATGACAGATTTACTGCTTTATAATATACTCCCAAATGTGTAGATCTGGTTGTGTTTGATGGGCAGTCTGCTGGCTATCTACTGTTGCAGGGAAACAATCCACTGGACGAGTTGGGAAACCTGTTGAACCAGCAGAAGCAGTATTTTTTCCACTGGAAGCCTATGGGCAAAGTTCTGTGCATGGAGCAGTGAAGCACAATCACTTGTTCTATCCTGCTAACCAGGAAGAAAAATACATCCATATATATTACAAATATGACAGCTCTCATGTACATAAGTATCTAAAAAATATAAATAGAACATAAATAAAATATATATAAGGAGAAAGCAGAGTGTCAGAGAGCTCCCAATCACAAGCTGGGGGAGGTACAAGACCTGTGATCTTAGGCCCCATGCACACGAGACGCAGGTGCAAACTCTGCTGAACACACGTTTTTAAACGCTGAAACCGGCGTTTAAAAACGCGCGTTTTGCTGCGTTTTACCGCGTTTGCGTTTCATCATAGACCCTCCCTAAGCTCAAAAAACAGTATATTATAACCATTTCAGCCAGTTTGTGAGACCAGAGTGAGTAGCAGCAGCTGAGAGAGCAGCAGTGTACTTGTATTTAGCGTATCACTTGCCACATCACCTGCCACAAGTTGTGGATTGTCCACTTGCCACGTCACCTGCCACGTCACCTGGCCACGTCACCTGGCCACGTTACCTGCCACGTCACCTAGCCACGTCACCTGCCACAAGTTGTGGACTGTCCACTTGCCACGTCACCTGGCCACATCACGTGCCACGTCACCTGGCCACGTCACCTGCCACAAGTTGTGGATTGTCCACTTGCCACGTCACCTGGCCACGTCACCTGGCCATGTTACCTGCCACGTCACCTGGCCACGTCACCTGCCACAAGTTGTGGATTGTCCACTTGCCACGTCACCTGCCACATCACCTGCCATGTCACCTGGCCATGTCACCTGGCCACGTCACCTGCCACAAGTTGTGGATTGTCCACTTGCCACGTCACCTGGCCACATCACGTGCCACGTCACCTGGCCACGTCACCTGCCACAAGTTGTGGATTGTCCACTTGCCACGTCACCTGGCCACGTCACCTGGCCATGTTACCTGCCACGTCACCTGGCCACGTCACCTGCCACAAGTTGTGGATTGTCCACTTGCCACGTCACCTGCCACATCACCTGCCATGTCACCTGGCCACGTCACCTGGCCACGTCACCTGCCACAAGTTGTGGATTGTCCACTTGCCACGTCACCTGGCCACATCACGTGCCACGTCACCTGGCCACGTCACCTGCCACAAGTTGTGAATTGTCCACTTGCCACGTCACGTGCCACGTCACCTGGCCACATCACCTGCCACAAGTTGCAGATTGTCCACTTGCCACATCACCTGGCCACGTCACCTGGCCATGTTACCTGCCACGTCACCTGGCCACGTTACCTGCCACGTCACCTGGCCACGTCACCTGCCACAAGTTGTGGATTGTCCACTGGCCATGTCAACTGGCCACGTCACCTGCCACAAGTTGTGGATTGTCCACTTGCCACGTCACCTGCCACGTCACCTGCCACGTCACCTGGCCACGTCACCTGGCCACGTCACCTGCCACAAGTTGTGGATTGTCCACTTGCCACGTCACCTGGCCACATCACGTGCCACGTCACCTGCCACAAGTTGTGAATTGTCCACTTGCCACGTCACGTGCCACGTCACCTGGCCACATCACCTGCCACAAGTTGTGGATTGTCCACTTGCCACGTCACCTGGCCACGTCACCTGCCACGTCACCTGGCCACGTTACCTGCCACGTCACCTGGCCACGTCACCTGCCACAAGTTGTGGGTTGTCCACTGGCCACGTCAACTGGCCACATCACCTGCCACAAGTTGTGGATTGTCCACTTGCCACGTCACCTGCCACGTCACCTGGCCACGTCACCTGGCCACGTCACCTGGCCACGTCACCTGCCACAAGCTGTGGATTGTCCACTGGCCATGTCACCTGGCCACGTCACCTGCCACAAGTTGTGGATTGTCCTCTGGCCACGTCAACTGGCCACGTCACCTGCCACAAGTTGTGGATTGTCCACTTGCCACGTCACCTGCCACGACACCTGCCACGTCACCTGGCCACGTCACCTGGCCACGTCACCTGCCACAAGTTGTGGATTGTCCACTTGCCACGTCACCTGGCCACGTCACCTGACACAAGTTGTTGATTGTCCACTTGCCACATCACCTGCTACAAGTTGTGGATTGTCCACTTTCCACGTCACCTGCCACGTCACCTGCCACAAGTTGTGGATTGTCCACTGGCCACGTCACCTGGCCACGTCACCTGCCACAAGTTGTGGATTGTCCACTTGCCACGTCACGTGCCACGTCACCTGGCCACATCACCTGCCACAAGTTGCAGATTGTCCACTTGCCACATCACCTGGCCACGTCACCTGGCCATGTTACCTGCCACGTCACCTGGCCACGTTACCTGCCACGTCACCTGGCCACGTCACCTGCCACAAGTTGTGGATTGTCCACTGGCCATGTCAACTGGCCACGTCACCTGCCACAAGTTGTGGATTGTCCACTTGCCACGTCACCTGCCACGTCACCTGCCACGTCACCTGGCCACGTCACCTGGCCACGTCACCTGCCACAAGTTGTGGATTGTCCACTTGCCACGTCACCTGGCCACATCACGTGCCACGTCACCTGGCCACGTCACCTGCCACAAGTTGTGAATTGTCCACTTGCCACGTCACGTGCCACGTCACCTGGCCACATCACCTGCCACAAGTTGTGGATTGTCCACTTGCCACGTCACCTGGCCACGTCACCTGCCACGTCACCTGGCCACGTTACCTGCCACGTCACCTGGCCACGTCACCTGCCACAAGTTGTGGGTTGTCCACTGGCCACGTCAACTGGCCACATCACCTGCCACAAGTTGTGGATTGTCCACTTGCCACGTCACCTGCCACGTCACCTGGCCACGTCACCTGGCCACGTCACCTGCCACAAGCTGTGGATTGTCCACTGGCCATGTCACCTGGCCACGTCACCTGCCACAAGTTGTGGATTGTCCTCTGGCCACGTCAACTGGCCACGTCACCTGCCACAAGTTGTGGATTGTCCACTTGCCACGTCACCTGCCACGACACCTGCCACGTCACCTGGCCACGTCACCTGGCCACGTCACCTGCCACAAGTTGTGGATTGTCCACTTGCCACGTCACCTGGCCACGTCACCTGACACAAGTTGTTGATTGTCCACTTGCCACATCACCTGCTACAAGTTGTGGATTGTCCACTTGCCACGTCACCTGCCACGTCACCTGCCACAAGTTGTGGATTGTCCACTGGCCACGTCACCTGGCCACGTCACCTGCCACAAGTTGTGGATTGTCCACTTGCCACGTCACCCGGCCATGTCACCTGGCCATGTTACCTGCCGCGTCACCTGGCCACGTTACCTGCCACGTCACCTGGCCACGTCACCTGCCACAAGTTGTGGATTGTCCACTGGCCACATCAACTGGCCACGTCACCTGCCACAAATTGTGGATTGTCCACTTGCCACGTCACCTGCCACGTCACCTGCCACGTCACCTGCCACGTCACCTGGCCACGTCACCTGGCCACGTCACCTGCCACAAGTTGTGGATTGTCCACTGGCCACGTCACCTGGCCACGTCACCTGCCACAAGTTGTGGATTGTCCACTGGCCACGTCACCTGCCACAAGTTGTGGATTGTCCACTTGCCACGTCACCTGCCACGTCACCTGCCACGTCACCTGGCCACGTCACCTGCCACAAGTTGTGAATTGTCCACTTGCCACGTCACGTGCCACGTCACCTGGCCACGTCACCTGCCACAAGTTGTGAATTGTCCACTTGCCACATCACCTGGCCACGTCACCTGGCCATGTTACCTGCCACGTCACCTGGCCACGTTACCTGCCACGTCACCTGGCCACGTCACCTGCCACAGATTGTGGATTGTCCACTGGCCACGTCAACTGGCCACGTCACCTGCCACAAGTTGTGGATTGTCCACTTGCCACGTCACCTGCCACGTCACCTGCCACGTCACCTGGCCACATCACCTGCCACAAGTTGTGGATTGTCCACTTGCCATGACACCTGGCCACATCACGTGCCACGTCACCTGGCCACGTCACCTGCCACAAGTTGTGGATTGTCCACTTGCCACGTCACCTGGCCACGTCACCTGCCACAAGTTGTGGATTGTCCACTGGCCACGTCACCTGGCCACGTCACCTGGCCACGTCACCTGGCCACGTCACCTGACACAAGTTGTTGATTGTCCACTTGCCACGTCACCTGCCACAAGTTGTGGATTGTCCACTTGCCACGTCACCTGCCACGTCACCTGCCACAAGTTGTGGATTGTCCACTGGCCACGTCACCTGGCCACGTCACCTGACACAAGTTGTTGATTGTCCACTTGCCACGTTACCTGCCACAAGCTGTGGATTGTCCACTTGCCACGGTAACTGCCACAAGTTGTGAATTGTCCACAATGCAATGCAAGCAATTACAGTTTTCTTTTATTTTTTTTATGGTTTTTCATCATTTGCCATCATTTTTGAGATTTCTAATGTTAAAAAATAGGTCACCTTTAAAAACGCTTATAAACGCAAATGCGGCAAAATACCGGTACCGCGTTTTAGCCGCGTTTAGCGGCGTTTAACGGCGTTTAGCGTCTGAAACGTGGAAAACTTTTGCGTCTGAACCCATTTTTTTGCTTCTGGAAAAACGAGGTTAAACGCAACTGCTTGTAAACACCAAAAAACGAGAGTGTGTGCATGGACACATAGGATAACATTGAATGGGTTCAGGGGCAGTTGAAAAAAGCGTCCAACAGCAAATAACAGCGTCTCGTGTGCATGGGGCCTTACTGAACTGCAGCAATCGAAAACAAGGTTTCCTTCTCAACCAGCCAGGATTGTGCAGAGCTTTATAAATCTCATAAATGGATGGACAAAAATACAAATCCTCTGGCAGGTAAAATGTTTATTTATATAAGTATTTAATCTCTGTGCTTAGTTGTTTGCTGGAGTTTACCTTTAGGGTGCATTGAGATTATGGTCATTATGGGCTTTGGTCAACTGTATTAAAATTTTTAAAGCCAAAATATATACTTTTTTTAATTTATACAGATAGACATTTATTTTTCATTTATTACAGTACTTCCATGGCACTCATTCAGCATACTAAAAAAGTAAAAATTGATTTTAAGCTTGTGGACATCCGTCTGAATAACTAGTTTGCCTCTGCTAGAAGCAATAAAGTAATGTGACTCTCCACGCGTTACTCACTCTGCAGTCAATGTAATCTAGTTTCTCACCTTTTAGGTCTGTTGTAGACCCCTTTCACACTTGATACTGGGCGCTTTTCAGGCATTTTTGCGCTAAAAATAGCGACTGTAAAGCGCCTGAAAAGTGCCTCTCAAGCCACTACAGTGTGAAAGCCAGAGTGGGCTTGCAGGACAGGTAAAAAAGTCCTGCAAGCAGTATCTTTGGGGTGGTGGGGGAGCGGTGTATACACCGCTCCTCCATCACCCCTGCCATTGAAATCAATGGGCAGCGCTGCCAAAGCGCCTGCAAAGCGATTCGGCAGAGGCAATTTGCGTGCGCTTTTAACGCTTTATTCGGCTGCTAGCAGGGGTTAAAAGCGCCCGCTAGTGGCCGAAAAGCACCGCTATAACATCAGTAAAGCTTTACCGCTAATGCAGCCCGTGCCCCAGTGTAAAAGGGGTCTTACAGATGTATAAAAGGTGGAAAAAGCATCAGCTTTTGGGCATAAAATAGCGAATGTAAAGCGCCTGAAAAACGCCTCCCCTAAAGCCCCAGTATGAGAGCCCGAGTGCTTTCGTACTGAGGCGGTGTGCTTGCAGGAAGGTAGAAAAAGTCGTGCAAGCAGCATCTTTGGGGCGGTGGAGGAGTGGTGTATACACCGCTCCTCCATCGCCCCTGCCCTTTCATAGGCCGCTAGTGGGGGTTAAAAGCGCCCCTCTAGCGGCCGAAAAGTGGCGCTAAAACAACGATAAAGCGCCGCTAAAACTAACGACGCTTTACCGCTAACACAGTCCGCTGTCAGTGTGAAAGGGGTCTTAGGGTTGAATATACAAAAAAATATTAAACTGCCATATTTCCTTTTTACTTGAAGGAGTTTTCAAAACTGTATTTATGCATTAATAAGGAAAATATTAAAATTTATTCAATCCCCTAAACAAAAAAAATATGCTTTCAAAGATTGTTATATATACTGATATTGACAATCTGCTAAAGAACACAGAATTACTGAATTAATAAAAATGGTCAGTTATTGCACTGCCTGCTTAGTTCCATCAGTGGCCAGTGTCAGTGACCTCTAATCTGTGTATATTGAGTTTCCTTGAACTACATATAGCATAACCTTTGTTCAGACATTTACATTCATGCTGTCATAGGTATGTTACTCATGGTACCTGGCTTTATAGTGCTGAACGCATATGGATAGTATACTCACCAACTATCTCTAAATACGAGGGACTGTGACTAATAGTGATGAGCCGAACACCCCCGGGTTCGGTTCGCACCAGAACCCGCGAACGGACCGAAAGTTCGTACGAACATTAGAACCCTATTAAATACAATGGATGCGAACGTTCGAATTCTAAAGTGCTAATTATAACAACTATTATGCATGTTATTGTCCTAAAAAGGGTTTGGGAACCCGGGTTCTGCACCAGGGGACATGTATCAATGCAAAAAGAAGTTTTAAAAACGGTCGTTTTTCGGGAGCAGTCATTTTAATGATGCATAAAGTGAAAAAAAAAGTCAAATATTCCTTTAAATATCGTACCTGGGGGGTGTCTAAAGTATGCCTGTGAAGTGCCACGTGTTTCCCGTGTTTAGAACTGTCCCTGCACAAAATGACACTTCTAAAGGAAAAAAAAGCCATTTAAAACTTCTTGCGGCTTTAATGTAATGTCTGGTCCCGGTAATATGGATGAAAATCTTTAAGAAAAATGGCATAGCTACCCCATGACCCCCCCCCCTACCCCAGCCCATTACCAGCCCCTTTGGGTCTTGTATGGATATTAAGGGGAACCCCGCACATAAAATAAAAAAGGCCCTATATACTCTGAACAGCCGTATACAGGCGGTGCATACAAGACAGGGACTGTAGGTTTGTTCTTATGTAGAATGTGTTTGTAATTTTGAACAGGTACATTGTTGAACTGTAGCTCCAGCCCAAAAATCTATTTTTAAACTTTTTGGGAAACATAGGTAAGGGTTATCACCCCTGTAACATTTGTTTTGCTGTCTGTGCCCCTGTTCAGAACATTTCACCTCACTTTCCGTCCCAATGACAACTGTTTTTGAAATGTGGTGTTTTTCTTGAAACAAGGATTGCTGATAAAGCATCAGTACAGAGGAGACACCTTTCTCCCATATTTATTCTTACAGGAGAGAATTTTCCTTCCTAGGGGTAGATTTCCTCTCACTTCCTGTTGTCTTCTTTCGTTTGCAAGTAGGAGTCGTTTGTAAGTTGGATGTTTGAAAGTAGGGACCTGCCGTATATACTCTGCAGAAATAGGCCCCTTAGTTGTTGGTGTTGGCACAACACTGTAAGCACTCACAGTTACTCTTGGTTGGTGCTGGAACGCCCTGCTGTCAACTATTATATCAGGAATTTTAATTACATATAATTGTTGAACAGTGGTAGTAAAAATTGGGGCTTTGATGGTGGTGCTGGTGCCACAACACTGTAAGCCCTGACAGTTACTCTTGGTGGGTGCAGCAATGGGCCCTGCTGTGAATTATTAGATCAAGAATTGTAATTGCATGCCCCTGTTGAACAGGGGCTGAAAAATTGGGCTTTTCGTGGTGGTGGTGGTGGTGGTGGTGTTGCCACAACACTGTAAGCCCTCAGAGTTACTCTTGGTGGGTGCAGGAATGGGCCCTGCTGTGAATTATTAGATCAAGAATTGTAATTACATGCCCCTTTTGAACAGTGGCTGAAAAATTGGGCCTTTCGTGGTGGTGGTGGTGGTGGCGTTGCCACAACACTGTAAGCCCTCAGACTTACTCTTGGTGGGTGCAGGAATGGGCCCTGCTGTGAATTATTACATCAAGAATTGTAATTGCATGCCCCTGTTGAACAGGGGCTGAAAAATTGGGCCTTAGGCACTGGTGGCACAACACTACAACCCCTCACAGATACTGTACTTGGAGCACAGCAATGAGCCCTGTTGCAAAGTATTGCTTCAAAAATTGTAATGACACGCCCCTGTTAAACAGGGGCTGAAAAATTGGGCCTTAGGCACTGGTGGCACAACACTACAACCCCTCACAGATACTGTACTTGGAGCACAGCAATGAGCCCTATGGCAAATTATTGCTAAAAAAATTGTAAGTACACGCCCCTGTAAAACAGGGGCTGAAAAATTGGGCCTTAGCCACTGGTGGCGGCACCCATAAACAAAAATGATCTTCCAAGCTATCATCATCAATCGTATCATTGAGGACTCGGAGGAGGAGGATAGCCAGTCAACATAACAGCACAGGCACTCAGCATCAGCATCAGTCTTGAAGGGACGTGACATGTTAAAATCAATTAGTCTGTTATATCAGCATCAGGTGTGTGGTAGCTGGTGGTGATCCAAGACTGGTTCATCTTGATGAAAGTCAGTCGATCAACCGAGTCGGTGGACAGGCGCACCCTGTGATCCGTGACAAATCCTCCAGCAGCACTGAATGTGCGTTCCGAAAGAACGCTGGATGCAGGACAGGCCAGTAGCTCAATTGCATACTGTGCAAGCTCTGGCCAGTGATCCATCCTCAAGACCCAGTAAGCCAGAGGATTTTCGGTGGGGAAGGTGTCCAAGTCTGACCTTGCCCCTAGATATTCCTGCACCATGTTTATCAGACGCTGGTGATGGTTGCTGGAACCGATCATACTTTGGGGCTGCGGACTATAGAATTGTCTGAACGCATCGGTCAGACGGCCACCTTCCCCACCGCTCCTTCTTTGACTGGCCGAAGCCTCAGCAACTCGTTGTCCTGGACCAGGAGTTTGTAACCTCCCAGTCTCTGGGAACGCGTTGCACAGACCTTTCTGCAAGGCCTCCCGGAGTTGTCTCATCCTCTGCTCCCTCTGCGACGGTAACATAAGGTCCGCAACCTTACCCTTGTACCGTGGATCAAGGAGAGTGGCCAGCCAGTAATGGTCCCTCTCCTTGATCCGAAGAATACGAGGATCCTTCCGCAGACTTTGCAGGATCAGGGAGGCCATGCAGCGTAGGTTTGCTGAGGCATTCGCTCCGGAGTCCTCTGGGTCACTAAGGACGACATGATCCGCAGTCACCTCCTCCCAGCCACGTACAAGTCCACTGGTTTCTTGGGACTGTAAATCATCCCTAAAAGACTGCTGCTGATGATGCTGAGTGCCAGCCTCCACCTCCATGCTGACACAATCCTCCTCCTCCTCCTCCTCCTCTTCCTCTTCCTGTGCGATGGGTGGGACAGAAGGAACACTGTCTGGGTAAAGGGGGCCTTGAGAGGCAAGGAAGTCCTCCTCTTCCTGCCTCTGTTCTGCCTCAAGTGCCCTGTCCATTATTCCACGCAGCGTGTGCTCCAACAGGTGGACAAGAGGTACAGTGTCACTGATGCATGCACTGTCACTGCTCACCATCCTCGTGGCCTCCTCAAATGGTGCCAGGACAGTGCATGCATCCCTGATCATGCCCCACTGGCGTGGAGAAAAAAAACCAAGCTCCCCTGACCCTGTCCTGGTGCCGTAGTCGCACAGGTACTCATTGATGGCCCTCTGCTGCGTGTGCAGCCGCTGCAGCATGGCCAACGTTGAGTTCCACCTGGTGGGCATGTCACATATAAGGCGGTTCTTGGGCAGGTTCAACTCCTTTTGCAGCTCAGCCAGGCGAGCACTGGCATTATAAGATCTGCGGAAATGCACACAGACTTTCCTGGCCTGCCTCAGGACATCCTGTAAGCCCGGGTACCTGCCCAAGAACCGCTGCACCACCAGGTTAAGGACGTGAGCCACACAGGGCACATGGGTCAGTTGTCCCTGTCGGAGGGCGGAGAGGAGGTTGGTGCCATTGTCGCAAACCACCATTCCTGGCTTAAGCTGGCGTGGCGTCAACCACCTCTCGGCCTGGCCCTGCAGAGCAGACAGGACCTCTGCCCCAGTGTGGCTTCTGTCCCCCAAACACACCAGCGCAAGCACGGCATGGCATCTTTTTGCCTGCGTACTTGCGTAGCCCCGTGAACGGCTACGGAGCACCGCTGGTTCATAGGACAAACCACAGGAAGAGGCCATGGAGGAAGAAGAAGAGGAGGGGGTGGAGGAGAGAGGTGTGTCACAACCAGTAGTAGCATTTTGGAGGCATGGCGGTGGGACAACCTCCAACACTACTGCACCTTGTCCTGCATCCTTCCCAGCTGCCAAAAGAGTGACCCAATGGGCCGTGAAAGAAAGGTAACGTCCCTGTCCATGCCTGCTGGACCATGAGTCAGCGGTAATATGCACCTTACCGCTGACCGCCCTGTCCAGCGAGGCCAAGACATTGCCTTCCACATGCCGGTAGAGAGCCGGAATAGCCTTCCGTGAGAAAAAGTGGCGTTTGGGAACCTGCCACTGAGGAACCGCACATTGCACAAACTCACGGAAGGGGGCCGAGTCTACCAACTGAAAAGGCAGCAGTTGAAGCGCTAGCAATTTAGCCAAGCTAGCATTCAACCGCTGGGCATGTGGATGGCTGGGAGTGAACTTCTTTCGACGGTCCAGCAGCTGGGGCAGGGAAATTTGCCTGCTAGAATCGGACGTCGGTGTACTGCTAGCAGAGTGGCCGCAAGTACTTGGCTGTGACACACCTAATTCTACACCTTCATTCCTCTCAGTGCATGTTTCAGAGAGGACTGAAGTTATAGTGGGGTTGGAGATCCCAGCTGATGCGGTGCAAGGAGAGGTCCGCTTTGTTCTTTGGTGTGGGTCTTTGAGGTAGGCTTGCCAACGAGCTGCATGGCAGGTCAACATATGTCTGGTCAGGCATGTGGTACCCAAGCGGCTGATGTTTTGGCCACGCGATATACGCTTGAGACATATGTTGCAAACAGCAGCTGTGCGATCTGATGCACTAGCCTCAAAAAAGGCCCACACCAAGGAACTTTTTGAATGACGGGCAGAGGCAGCGCCCTGCACAGGCGGAGCTCTGCGGTGTGATTCCGTCGGTGTACTGCCCTTACGCTGGCCACCAAAGGGCATCCTGTCTCGTCGGAGATGTGCCTCCTCCTCATCCTCCTCCTCCTCTCTCCTATTAGGCACCCACGTGGAGTCAGTGACCTCATCATCCCCTCCCTCCTCATCACTGGAGCCAATCTGGCAGTATGCTGCAGCTGCTGGAACATGACTGCCAGATTGGTGTCCTTCTTGAGCATCCCCTCTGTCTGCTCTCACCCTACTGCCTTCCTGTAGCTGGGTTTCATCATCAGACCCTTCGAAACGCTGGGCATCCTCCTGGAGCATGTACCCAACACTGTGCTCAAACAGTTCGGGGGACTCCTCAGGAGGAGGACATGGTGGGTCTAGGGAAGGAGTGACTGATGATGAGTCTGACATTGATACCAGGGAAGAGGACGCTTTGGCAGCTGCTTTGCCAGTACCCTGAGCCTGGGTGAGAGAGGATGAGGAGGAGGAGGAGGGCTTGGTCATCCACTCTACCAAGTCTTCGGCATGATGTGGCTCAACATGTCCAGCTGCGGAAAAGAAGGACAAGCGTGTCCCATGGCCATGTGCTGATGACAATGCACCGCGTCCACGACCAGCACTGTTGCCCCCAGACACAGAGCCTGCTTGCCCTCTTTTATTGCCTCCTGACTGTCTGCCTCTCCTTGTTTGCCTTCCAGACAGTCTAATAGATGGCCTGCAGGGAGATGGGAAAAAAGCAATAAGGGCTACCTTCAGGTGTCCTTCTCTGTCCCTTGAAACAAGGACTTGCACAGTGAAAGAAACTGACACTCTCCCTACCTACAGTTTTCTGTCCCTAGAAAAAATGTTTTTTTTAAGCACAATATAGCACAAGGAGAATTCACTCACTGTCCTTCCAGGTCCCTAGAAACAAGGACTTGCACAGTGAAAGAAACTGACACTCTCCCTACCTACAGTTTTCTGTCCCTAGAAAAAATGTTTTTTTTAAGCACAATATAGCACAAGGAGAATTCACTCACTGTCCTTCCAGGTCCCTAGAAACAAGGACTTGCACAGTGAAAGAAACTGACACTCTCCCTACCTACAGTTTTCTGTCCCTAGAAAAAATGTTTTTTTTAAGCACAATATAGCACAAGGAGAATTCACTCACTGTCCTTCCAGGTCCCTAGAAACAAGGACTTGCACAGTGAAAGCAACTGACACTCTCCCTACCTACAGTTTTCTGTCCCTAGAAAAAATGTTTTTTTTAAGCACAATATAGCACAAGGAGAATTCACTCACTGTCCTTCCAGGTCCCTAGAAACAAGGACTTGCACAGTGAAAGAAACTGACACTCTCCCTACCTACAGTTTTCTGTCCCTAGAAAAAATGTTTTTTTTAAGCACAATATAGCACAAGGAGAATTCACTCACTGTCCTTCCAGGTCCCTGGAAACAAGGACTTGCACAGTGAAAGAAACTGACACTCTCCCTACCTACAGTTTTCTGTCCCTAGAAAAAATGTTTTTTTTAAGCACAATATAGCACAAGGAGAATTCACTCACTGTCCTTCCAGGTCCCTAGAAACAAGGACTTGCACAGTGAAAGAAACTGACACTCTCCCTACCTACAGTTTTCTGTCCCTAGAAAAAATGTTTTTTTTAAGCACACTATAGCACAAGGAGAATTCACTCACTGTCCTTCCCAGTCCCTAGAAACAAGGACTTGCACAGTGAAAGAAACTGACACTCTCCCTACCTACAGTTTTCTGTCCCTAGAAAAAATGTTTTTTTTAAGCACACTATAGCACAAGGAGAATTCACTCACTGTCCTTCCCAGTCCCTAGAAACAAGGACTTGCACAGTGAAAGAAACTGACACTCTCCCTACCTACAGTTTTCTGTCCCTAGAAAAAATGTTTTTTTTAAGCACAATATAGCACAAGGAGAATTCACTCACTGTCCTTCCAGGTCCCTGGAAACAAGGACTTGCACAGTGAAAGAAACTGACACTCTCCCTACCTACAGTTTTCTGTCCCTAGAAAAAATGTTTTTTTTAAGCACACTATAGCACAAGGAGAATTCACTCACTGTCCTTCCCAGTCCCTAGAAACAATGACTTGCACAGTGAAAGAAACTGACACTCTCCCTACCTACAGTTTTCTGTCCCTAGAAAAAATGTTTTTTTAAGCACACTATAGCACAAGGAGAATTCACTCACTGTCCTTCCAGGTCCCTGGAAACAAGGACTTGCACAGTGAAAGAAACTGACACTCTCCCTACCTAGAGTTTTCTGTCCCTAGAAAAAATGTTTTTTTTAAGCACAATATAGCACAAGGAGAATTCACTCACTGTCCTTCCAGGTCCCTGGAAACAAGGACTTGCACAGTGAAAGAAACTGACACTCTCCCTACCTAGAGTTTTCTGTCCCTAGAAAAAATGTTTTTTTTAAGCACACTATAGCACAAGGAGCATTCACTCACTGTCCTTCCAGGTCCCTGGAAACAAGGACTTGCACAGTGAAAGAAACTGACACTCTCCCTACCTACAGTTTTCTGTCCCTAGAAAAAATGTTTTTTTTAAGCACAATATAGCACAAGGAGAATTCACTCACTGTCCTTCCAGGTCCCTAGAAACAAGGACTTGCACAGTGAAAGAAACTGACACTCTCCCTACCTACAGTTTTCTGTCCCTAGAAAAAATGTTTTTTTTAAGCACAATATAGCACAAGGAGAATTCACTCACTGTCCTTCCAGGTCCCTGGAAACAAGGACTTGCACAGTGAAAGAAACTGACACTCTCCCTACCTACAGTTTTCTGTCCCTAGAAAAAATGTTTTTTTTAAGCACAATATAGCACAAGGAGAATTCACTCACTGTCCTTCCAGGTCCCTAGAAACAAGGACTTGCACAGTGAAAGAAACTGAGGCCTCGTACACACGACCGATTTTCTCGTCGTAAACAGTCAAGAAAAGTGCCGCGAGAGTTTTTTTGTCTAGAAAAACGTTCGTGTGTATGGTTTTACGACGAGAAACTTGACGAGAATCTCGACGAGAAAATAGAGAACCTGCTCTCTATTTTCTCGTCAGGATTCCAGATTTCCTCGTCGTGTTTCTCGTCGGCCTGTTTTGTGACGAGAAAATGGTTCGTGTGTATGCTTTTACGACTCTTCCAAAAGCGCGCATGCTCACAAGCAACTATGAGACGGGAGCGCATCTTCTGGTAAAACAAGCCTTCATAATGGAGAGAGCACATTCGTCACGCTCATAAATATTTCATCGTTTAAATGTTCTGCATTGAATTCTTCGTTAGAATGTTACATTAATCAAAACGAGAGACCTTCTTTTGCTGCTGATATTCACACAGAGTTCTGCCTTATTTTTAACCTTTTTCATGCTGCTCTTTATAAGATTTATGTGTATTATATCGTGCAAGTTTTTAGGAATAATTTAAATGGTTAGATTTTTCAAAATGATGTTAATTATAATTTCTCAATGTTTTGATAGCGATCTCACATTTAATTTTCTAATCTAAATTTTTAAAATTTCACACCATGTTTTTGAGCTAATCAGATTTAGTTATTCTTTTGGGGGGGTGATATCTGTGCCTTTTATTGTCAGTCAAATGTATCTGCTTACTCCAAAGCTTTTTTTTATTTATTTAAAAATACACATAGTCAAGTATGAACTTAAACAAAAAACACATTTATTCATGTTTATAAATTAAATAAAGAGAAGGCAGCGCTGGAGAAGCTGCTGCCATTTGTGCATCCCAGGGACCCCAGAGCACACACCAACCCTGTGTGGACACTAAAATTGGGAGCTTGAGAAGGCCCACATTTCAGAACACAATCTGATGCTGGCCTCCCAGAGGTCAGGAACAGCAGCAGGTGAGATATATGTCCCAAGTGTGTGGTACTACAACAGGCTGCCTTCTGTCCGACCAGTGCGACCACAATGAAGCAAGGCCATCACTTCCTCTTCTTCCTGGCAACCTTCCCTGCAGCCTTTCCTGAAGCCTTTCCTGAAGCCTTTCCTGCAGCCTTTCCTGCAGCCTTCCTTCTTCGTTTAGCTGGAGGCTGGCCCACTGGAGGGGTACTCCTGTCAGGAGGAGGAGGTGGAGGTGTAGCAGAAGGGGGTGGGGCAGAAGAAGAAGGTGGAGGTGTAGCAGAAGGGGGTGGGGCAGAAGGTGGAGGTGTAGCAGAAGGGGGTGGGGCAGAAGGTGGAGGTGTAGCAGAAGGGGGTGGGGCAGAAGGTGGAGGTGTAGCAGAAGGGGGTGGGGCAGAAGGTGGAGGTGTAGCAGAAGGGGGTGGGGCAGAAGGTGGAGGTGTAGCAGAAGGGAGTGGGGCAGAAGGTGGAGGGGTAGCAGAAGGGGGTGGGGCAGAAGAGGAAGGTGGAGGTGGAGGTTGAGGTTGGGTCAGTTGGGCCACCTCACATATGGCGGTATTGGGGGTAATTTGCTCCATCACCCCCTTGTTGAGCAAGGTGATGAGCAGGGGTTCGCATAGGAGGCGTTGCTCCATGCTCATCACCTTGAACTTAGCCTCCACTAGGCCGGCAATGGCCTCTTCAGGGGATGTGGGCTCCTTGAGGGTGGCATGGGCCTCTTTAATAAGGGCCATTGCTGCGTCACTGGTGGTCCTGTCCCTCCTGCCTCTTTTGTGAAGCCTGATGGGAGGCACCTGGGATCTGGTGCTTCTCCTTTGCCCTGCCACCTCCTGTCTGCCACTGGGCCCTGCCACCTCCTGGCTGCCACTGGGCCCTGCCACCTCCTGGCTGGTACTGGGCCCTGCCACCTCCTGGCTGCCACTGGGCCCTGCCACCTCCTGGCTGGTACTGGGCCCTGCCACCTCCTGGCTGCCACTGGGCCCTTCCTCCTCCTGCCTGACAGTTTCCAGACCCTCCTCCTGGCTGATTTCATCCTGTGTATGAAAAAGAAACATAGTTTAATATGTTGGTTTAATCTTTGCCTCAAACTTTGTAATCCTGATGGAAGCAATTAGAATGTAAATGCATAAATCCTTGCTTTAAATTTACCACTACATCAGCTTGACTATTTACCACACAATTAAGTGCAGAATAATGTCTACAGATCATGATTTCACTTGTGGAATACAAAATAATGTATGTTTCTCATCCTGACATATTTGGGAAACATTAATTTTATCCCACTACATTTTCAGTTAATACTATACCTGGCTCCAGATGGACAAATCAGGATCATCCAGGATGGCTGCCTCCTCTTGCTCCAGAGAAGGCTCAGGTTGGCTGCAGGGAAGTCTGGGGGGAAGAGTGGAGAGTGATGGCCTTGGCTCAATGTGGTCATCCAGGAAGGACATCCTGCTGTAGTACCACAAAACCGGGACATAAACATCATCTGCTGCTGCTCCTGACCTCTGAGAAGCCAGCACCTTAGAGCGTTCAGTCCTGTAGGTACCTCTCAAGCTCCCAATTTTAGTGTCCACTTGTTTTGCTGTGGCTGTGGGCACCTTGGTATGCACAAATGGGAGCAGCTTCTCCAGCGCTGCTTTTCTCACCCCTTTTTTTTTATGGATGGGGTTTTTGGTCTCCCACAGAGCCGGCAGCTCCCTTACCCGGTCAATAAATTCCGCCAGGAACTCTTTGTCGCTAATAAAGACATTCATATTGTATCTGCAAGTAAAATAATTTATATTTAAATAATGTGAGGCAAACAGTCTAACCTCCTTCACATCCTAGTCACCATATATATCCTCCACCAATCTCAAGACAGTATAGGCCCACAATTTTTACAAGTCTCACAAAATCACATACCTTCGTTCGCACGTCCGTCACTTGAACTCCTCTCTCCGCACACCGAACGTACTATAGTCACATGTGTGTTTGCTATATACACACCACGCATGCGTCCAAATTCGAACACGTCGCTCCGCACACGTCGCCCGCCCATGACGTTCTAACTAACATCTTTTCCCCGCCCCTTCTCTTTCGGCGCGCAGACAGATATGGCGGAGTTACAGCAGGTGTCTGATAATTCCGCAACTAGCGAGGAGACAAGCCCGGAGACCGAGGACACGTCACGATCAAGGAGGAGATTCAAGGCATCGAATATGTCTTTGGCGGAGATGGCGGAGATGGTGGACATCTTGGTCAAGGCTGATTATGATGCCAAGCATGGGCCGTATAGCAAACCAAATAGAAGGAAGGCCAAAATCCTCACTAAAGTTGTGAAGAGTCTGAGGGCGAAGTTCGGGGTGAAACGCTCAAATGAGCAGCTCAGAAAGAGGTGGTCAGACCTCAAACTGAGGGAGCCAGACCAGTTGAGGAGCATAAAGAGGATGCTCGCTAAAAGTAAGTAAAATGACGACCTTTCTGCTATTAATCTTTTTAGAAACTGACCTTTTTTTTTTTTTTTTCATATTGGACTCCCTTCCAAAATGTAATATTTTGAACTAGGTTGGGCACAGTAATCGTTCGTTACGTTACCGACACTTCGTTCGGCCACTATCCGCGGTTTTGGCTTATTTAAGACCCCCAAAAGTAATTAGACATCTGCCATTTTTGATCAAGTATTGTGGCTAATTTTTAAGTCTAGATGATGTGTTTGTAAGGAGAATGAAATGCAAACTTTAATCAGTGTAAAGGAGAGGACACTCAGCAGCTGCTTCCACATCTGTACTTTGGAGCACTATAGTGTGGGCCACCAGACCCGCCTTTTTTGGGTGTCCCACACAGGTGCATCAGAGTTTATTTGTGGTGCCTCCATGTCCAAAAAATTACATCCAAATGTGAATACTAAACATATTTGGGGTCATAAATAATGCATTTTTCTTTAAATTCCGCACAAACACACACTTGTACCCCACTTCCAAACAATTTAGCCTGTTTTAAGTTTAAAAATGAGATTTTTACAGTGTGATAAATAGACCTTTGGTTTTATTCTCATAGGGGAGAGAAGACTGGGAGGAGGACACTCCAGGGAGCACATGCACCCCACAACTTCCAAGCAACCCCAAACTCCCAAAGATCCACAACCGAAAGATGTGCAGGAAGTTGAGGTGGAGGAAGGAGAAGTGCAGGAAGGAGAGGTGGATGACGTTGTGGATCTGGTCACCACAACAGGCCAGTATCTGACACCACAGCTTAAGGTAAGCGAGGTAGGCCTGCAGAGTTTTATTAATTTTTTTTTATGGTTTTTAGGGGATGGAAATGTTGTGAAGGATAGCACACCGTTCTCTGCTGACAGTGCCCTCCGCCTCATCCAGCAAGTGATGGAATGTAGCACGGAACTGGACCTAATTAAACAAAGAATCCATGTGATGGAACAAACATTTAAAGACATTCTCGATGTTTTGGGGAGAATTCAATAAACCATCCAAACACATTTGTTTTTACATGTTTGTTTTTATATTTTTACTAATTTTTTGAGTAACAAAGCAGCCAAAAATTGAATATGCACACAGTGTGTGAACATGTGCTATCTGCCATCAGGGGATATCCATGTACGTCTTTTGTGGGTGCAACCCCTTCCTCGTATCAAAAGTCGGTGAACTGAGGAAGGGGATGCACCCCCAAAACACGTCCATTGATCACCCCTGATGGCAGATAGCACATGTTGACAATAGGGATCAGGATTGTAAACTTCCTATTTGCAAAAAATTAAAAATGTGTGCATATTGAATTTTTGGCTGGGCAAGGGGTGGCAGGACCCCATATTAGGACGGGCACATAGAGACATAGTTTGTGTAACTGAATGTCTCAGATTGCTCAGAGGTATCCAATGTTGTCATTTTAGAAATGCAAGTGGTATTTTTGTATTTTCATAAGCCAAAATTTGCCGGGTTGTGGCCAGGCCAACCCCAAAGTAAAAAAAAAAAAAAAAGTGCAGAGAGTAAAATATTTGACCACAAACAACGTGTAGCTTCTTTTTATAATACTCTCTAAGCTTATTTGGTTCTTTTGTAAGGTAACATAGTGAAATTGGTTGTTATTTACTAAAGTAAAATACACTTGCCACTACAAATGCACAAAGACAAACTAGGAGACAGGAAAGAACAAATAATTAAAGGTTTAAACAAGATTTTTATTGGGATACTTAGACATAGGCTGGCATAGGAATTGCCCCCCTACCCGTGAAATACTCCATGTATTTGTCCCGAACCACACGGGCATTTTGGGGGGGCAAGCCAAGACGGGCAGATTCCAGGCCCGGAAGGGGATTTGCAGGGGAAAGTCCAGCCTCTGGCAAAACTGAGGCCATATACGAATTAGATTTTTGGCTCAGAAAGTTGTGTAGCACACAGCAGCATAACACTACATAGTTTATTTTGTAGTCCGCCAAGTGGATGGAAGTCATAAAAAGGCGGAACCGGCTGGCCATTATGCCGAAGGCATTTTCAACGACTCTTCGGGCCCTGGCCAGCCGGTAATTGAACACACTCTTCTCTGGGGTCAGGGTCCTCTGTGGAAATGGCCTCATAAGATGCCATCCGAGTCCGAAGGCTTCATCAGCCAAGAAAACAAAGGGGAGTCCTTCAATATTAACTGCATCCGGTGGCAATGCAAGGTCGTCACTCTGGAGACGGAGGGCAAACTCCGTCTGGATGAAGGATCCCCCATCGGACATCCGGCCATTCTTCCCTACATCAACATAGAGGAATTCATACCGTGCTGACACCACCGCCATCAGCACAATGCTATGAAACCCCTTGTAGTTGTAGTAGTAGGACCCAGAACGGGGTGGCGGCACGATGCGGACGTGCTTCCCGTCTATGGCACCACCGCAGTTGGGGAAGTCCCACCGCGTGGCAAACTCCGATGCCACAGTCTGCCATTCCTGTGGCGTGGAAGGAAGCTGTGGAGTGAAACAAGATGAAATAATATTAGAAAAACAAAGGCATACATTACAAGCAAATTCTAAACCAAAAAATTAGAGACCAACATCAATCTAATTATACGTTTATTAAGGTGTGTAAAAAAAGTATAATGGAAGGCTCATTTATCATATTCATCACCACCTCTGATGGGCCATTACTAAATTATTTTGGGGGGGGGAGATGTGTTTGGCCACAGGATAGCATTGCAGTGGCGGTGCGTCCAGAGTGGGCGCTGGAGCACTGTCCCCTCTCTCCTGTGCCCATCACTCAGAACAATACATAGGTTCATGCGTTGCATGAACCTATGTATTGTCTATGCCGCACACTATTCAGGTGGATGGCCTCTTGTAAAGCGACCGACATATGAATAATTGCGTCATTTAGGGGGTTAAAATTGCAGAGCAGAAACAGGTATTAAAAAAGTCTTGCAAATTACAACCTGAGGGATGTAATTGGCTTCCTCAAAGAAAAATCGGGGACGCAAGGAGGGGGCATTCCTTGTGTAAACACTGACAGGCTGCTCTGGCAATCATGTTCACCAAGTCTGTTTAATGGTAACATGATTGGCTGATGCAACATGAAGGGAAGGAGAAGACATCAAGGACAGAAGAAGGATGGCGCTGACCACAAGAAGGTAAGTGCAGGGCTGGGGGGAAACTGGCTGCATTAGAGGGGACTAAATGGCTGCATTGGAGGGGACAACTGGGGGCGTTTATTAGGCAACAGAGCAAAAAAGGAGGAAGTTTATTTCCGAAATTGGGGTTGGAACCCCCCAACATTTGGAGCAACAGGCGCCCCTGCTGGAAAAGTTAGTGAGGGGAAATATTTAGGGAGGATAAAAAAGGGGCAATCTAAAGCTTCCAACATGCATGGGGACAAAGGGGACATTCTCAGCATATTACAATCATGGTAATTAGGGAAGGATGAAAGTAATACAATACATTAGCATACATGTAATACATAAAATGTGATGTTAAGGGAGAAAACTTACCCTAATATAGTCCTCCTGCAGGACTTGTATATTAGCAGAACAGGTGTCTGGGATTATGAGGCCCAGAGCCTGGGGGGAGATGCCTGTGGTGAACTTCAAGTCCTGAAGACTTCTCCCTGTCGCCAGGTAACGCAACGTGGCGATGAGCCTCTGCTCAGCACTGATGGCTTCCCGCATAACGGTGTCCTTCCTGGTAATATAGGGGGACACCAAAGCCAACAGTTCCTGAAAAACGGGGTCAGACATCCTCAGAAAATTCCTGTAGTCCTCAGGATTATTCTCGACGATCTCCCGCAGCAGAGGCATGTGGCAGAATTGGTCCCGCTGGAGCAACCAATTCTTGGTCCATGAACTCCTCCTCACACCATTCATGGACTGGTCTTGGTCCAAAACAAGCAGACCAACACCAAGCGCACGCACAGCACGAACTCGACGACGAGAACGTCCAGGCGACATGGCTAGGAAACGGTCGTCTAATCAGAACGTACAGAACAGAACGCACTTTAGAACAGCAAGGCCTATGAATAACGAACTGAAATTCAGAAACGAACAGGCAATAACGCACTGTAAAACAGATACGACCTGCCTAGACGCCCTGAAAGTCAAGATACGAACCCACAAGCACAAACTGAACCGCAGAAAACGATCTGAAAAGTACGAAGACTGAAAAGCGCGAATCGTCTCTTCCCAAACTTTTACTTCACACGCGGTAACACGAGATCAGCAAAAGCAGCCCAAGGGGTGGCGCCAAGAAAAAAGATCTTCCCCTTTATAGTGCCGTCGTACGTGCTGGACGTGAGCGCAGAGAACCACGAGGAAATTGGAAAATGACAGTGTGTACGCATAGAAAGCTTGACGAGAAAATCGACAAGCTTAACAAGAATCTCGTCGAAAAAAACGACGTGTTTTTTACGACGAGAAAATCGGTCGTGTGTACGAGGCCTGACACTCTCCCTACCTACAGTTTTCTGTCCCTAGAAAAAATGTTTTTTTTAAGCACAATATAGCACAAGGAGAATTCACTCACTGTCCTTCCAGGTCCCTAGAAACAAGGACTTGCACAGTGAAAGAAACTGACACTCTCCCTACCTACAGTTTTCTGTCCCTAGAAAAAATGTTTTTTTTAAGCACAATATAGCACAAGGAGAATTCACTCACTGTCCTTCCAGGTCCCTGGAAACAAGGACTTGCACAGTGAAAGAAACTGACACTCTCCCTACCTACAGTTTTCTGTCCCTAGAAAAAATGTTTTTTTTAAGCACAATATAGCACAAGGAGAATTCACTCACTGTCCTTCCAGGTCCCTAGAAACAAGGACTTGCACAGTGAAAGAAACTGACACTCTCCCTACCTACAGTTTTCTGTCCCTAGAAAAAATGTTTTTTTTAAGCACACTATAGCACAAGGAGAATTCACTCACTGTCCTTCCCAGTCCCTAGAAACAAGGACTTGCACAGTGAAAGAAACTGACACTCTCCCTACCTACAGTTTTCTGTCCCTAGAAAAAATGTTTTTTTTAAGCACACTATAGCACAAGGAGAATTCACTCACTGTCCTTCCCAGTCCCTAGAAACAAGGACTTGCACAGTGAAAGAAACTGACACTCTCCCTACCTACAGTTTTCTGTCCCTAGAAAAAATGTTTTTTTTAAGCACAATATAGCACAAGGAGAATTCACTCACTGTCCTTCCAGGTCCCTGGAAACAAGGACTTGCACAGTGAAAGAAACTGACACTCTCCCTACCTACAGTTTTCTGTCCCTAGAAAAAATGTTTTTTTTAAGCACACTATAGCACAAGGAGAATTCACTCACTGTCCTTCCAGGTCCCTGGAAACAAGGACTTGCACAGTGAAAGAAACTGACACTCTCCCTACCTAGAGTTTTCTGTCCCTAGAAAAAATGTTTTTTTTAAGCACACTATAGCACAAGGAGCATTCACTCACTGTCCTTCCAGGTCCCTGGAAACAAGGACTTGCACAGTGAAAGAAACTGACACTCTCCCTACCTACAGTTTTCTGTCCCTAGAAAAAATGTTTTTTTTAAGCACAATATAGCACAAGGAGAATTCACTCACTGTCCTTCCAGGTCCCTGGAAACAAGGACTTGCACAGTGAAAGAAACTGACACTCTCCCTACCTACAGTTTTCTGTCCCTAGAAAAAATGTTTTTTTTAAGCACAATATAGCACAAGGAGAATTCACTCACTGTCCTTCCAGGTCCCTGGAAACAAGGACTTGCACAGTGAAAGAAACTGACACTCTCCCTACCTACAGTTTTCTGTCCCTAGAAAAAATGTTTTTTTTAAGCACAATATAGCACAAGGAGAATTCACTCACTGTCCTTCCAGGTCCCTAGAAACAAGGACTTGCACAGTGAAAGAAACTGACACTCTCCCTACCTACAGTTTTCTGTCCCTAGAAAAAATGTTTTTTTTAAGCACAATATAGCACAAGGAGAATTCACTCACTGTCCTTCCAGGTCCCTGGAAACAAGGACTTGCACAGTGAAAGAAACTGACACTCTCCCTACCTACAGTTTTCTGTCCCTAGAAAAAATGTTTTTTTTAAGCACAATATAGCACAAGGAGAATTCACTCACTGTCCTTCCAGGTCCCTAGAAACAAGGACTTGCACAGTGAAAGAAACTGACACTCTCCCTACCTACAGTTTTCTGTCCCTAGAAAAAATGTTTTTTTTAAGCACACTATAGCACAAGCACAAAACACACTGACACTCTCCCTACCTATCCTTCTCTTTCCCTAAACTAAAGGAATCCAGGTTAAGCAAGAAAGAAATAAAAGTCACTGTCCCTGCCTATGCTGCTCTATCCCTGCTCCGGAACACACTACACTAGGCCGCCGTGCTGGCGGCCTTTTATAGTGTGGGGCGTGTACTAAACACCCTCAGCAATAATTGGCCACAGGCATCCTGCCTGTGGCCAATCATTGCTCTCCTCGCTGCCGGCGCTGTGATTGGCCAAGCATGCGGGGTCACAGTGCATGCTTGGCCAATCACAGCGCCTGGATGACACTGCGATGGCGTAGTGCATTGTGGGCCGTTCGCGTCACTCGAATTTGGCGCGAACGGCCCAAATCGTTCGATCTTCGTCGAACGATCGAACAGCCGATGTTCGAGTCGAACGTATGTTCGACTCGAACACGAAGCTCATCCCTAGTGACTAATCATGACATACATCTGGGGAAAAAGCCATGTGTTCCAGTCTTTCACTAACATAATTTGTTTTATTGAGCCTTTCCAACTTCCTGAAACACAAGGTTACCAGATTTCTATAATGAAATATGGGGACACCCTACTGACTACACCCACAAAACCACCCCTTCATTTGTAGCCACACTAACAAAATCACCACAAATCAATATGGTTGCGCAGTGCAGAGGAAAGCAGGCCTGAGAGACAATGGCGATGTATGTGTGACTGGCTCCAGCAGCACCATATTGGATTGGTGCTTGTGTTTCTTAGTGGCACCATCCCTAACATGGCTACCCAACAGCACAAGATAATGGAGGGCTCATGGGTGTTGGTAGGACAGTGAAAGACCTGGGGCAACCTTGGGCACTCATGCAGCTATACGTGCCATGACAACTGTTGGGTGTGGCCAAATTGCAGTGGGAGGGGTATAGTTAAATAGAACCTGAGCCTACTCTGCTCTGGGCCAAGAGTAAGTATAACACAGAGTCCAGGGGTCAGTAGCAAGTAATGCACAGAGTGCAGAGGTTAGGAGTAAGGAATGCACAGAGTGCAGGAGTGAGGAGTAAGTAATGCACAGAGTGCAGGAGTGAGGAGCAAGTAAGGCACAGAGTGCAGGGGTCAGGGGTAAGTAATGTACAGAGTGCAGGGGTCAGGAGTAAGTAATGCACAGAGTGCAGGAGTGAGGAGTAAGTAATGCACAGAGTGCAGTAGTCAGGAGTAAGTAATGCACAGAGTGCAGGAGTGAGTAATGCACAGAGTGCAGGAGTCAGGAGCAAGTAATGCACAGAGTGCAGGGATCAGGAGTAAGTAATGTACAGAAATTGCATAAAGATCCTATCTACCCCCCCCGGGACATCCCATTGTCAGTGGGATTGATTCCATTATGTCCTGGGTGGGCAGATATGTTGATTTCTTTTTGCAGCCACTTGTGCGGAAAATACCTTCCTTTGTGAAGGATTCAAGACATATTATAAATCTGTTGTCTGGTATTTCCCCCAAAAATGGTATATGGATAGTGACAATAGACGTCACATGCCTCTATACCATTATTCCACATGAACTTGTTTTTGAGGCTGTGCAATGTTATCTGGAACGGGATTCAGGTCTCCCCCGGAAACAGGTGGACTTCCTCATGTGTCTGCTGAGGTTTGCTGTGGCTTCTAACTATTTTTGGTTCGATGCAGTGGCGGCTGGTGCTCAAAATTTTTTGGGGGGCGCAAACAAACTGAAAAAAAAAAATCAATTGCCGCCACTGTGCCCATTAAATGCAGCCACTGTGCCCAAACGCCACCAGTTTGCCCCCTCAAATACAGCCAGTTTGTTTCCATATACAGCCAGTTTGTCCCCATATATATATAACCAGTGTGCCCCCATATATACAACCAGTGTGCCCCCCATATACAGCCAGTGTGCCCCCATATACAGCCAGTGTGCCCCCATATACAGCCAGTGTGCTCCCATATACAACCAGTTTGTCCCCATATATAGCCAGTTTGTCCCCATATATAGCCAGTGTGCCCCCATATACAGCCAGTGTGCCCCCATATACAGCCGGTGTGTCCCCATATACAACCAGTTTGTCCCCATATACAACCAGTTTGCCCCCATATACAGCCAGTGTGCCCCCATATACAGCCAGTGTGCCCCCATATACAGCCAGTTTGTCCCCCATATACAGCCAGTTCCCCCCATATACAGCCAGTTTGTCCCCCATATACAGCCAGTTCCCCCCATATTCAGCCAGTTTGTCCCCCATATACAGCCAGTTCCCCCCAAATGCAGCCAGTGTGCCCCCATATACAGCCAGTTCCCCCCAAATGCAGCCAGTGTGCCCCCATATACAGCCAGTTCCCCCCATATGCAGCCAGTGTGCCCCCATAAACAGCCAGTTCCCCCCAAATGCAGCCAGTGTGCCCCCATATACAGCCAGTTCCCCCCAAATGCAGCCAGTGTGCCCCCATATACAGCCAGTTCCCCCCAAATGCAGCCAGTGTGCCCCCATATGCAGCCAGTTCCCCTCAAATGCAGCCAGTTTGTCCCCCATATACAGCCAGTTCCCCCCATATTCAGCCAGTGTGCCCCCATATACAGCCAGTTCCCCCCAAATGCAGCCAGTTTGTCCCCCATAATACAGCCAGTGTGCCCCCATATTCAGCCAGTTTGTCCCCCATATACAGCCAGTTCCCCCCAAATGCAGCCAGTTTGTCCCCCATAATACAGCCAGTGTGCCCCCATATACAGCCAGTTCCCCCCAAATGCAGCCAGTGTGCCCCCATATACAGCCAGTGTGCCCCCATATACAGCCAGTTCCCCCAAATGCAGCCAGTTTGTCCCCCATAATACAGCCAGTGTGCCCCCATATACAGCCAGTTCCCCCCAAATGCAGCCAGTTTGTCCCCCATATGCAGCCAGTTCCCCCCCCCCAGCCCTGCACTTACCTTCCTCGGTCCGCGCCGTCCTCGATATGTTCTCCCGCCCTCGATGTCGCTTCAGCCAATCAGGTCACCGGTAACCAGATCCAGTGAACCTGATTGGCTGAAACCTCCACAGTCTTCTCCCAGGAACGCAGCCCCGTGCGTACCTGGGAGGAGTTTTTGGAAGCCGAATACAGCGTGAGAGCTGTATTCGGAAAGCCTATCAGAGCCGCTGGCTCTGATAGGCACTTCCAAGCCACACCCACCGCCGGCCGCCGCTCTAATTCATATGGCCGGCGCTCACCAGGAGGCCGGCCATATGAATAGTGGGCAGCGCGGCAGCGGTGACAATACACAGATTCATGCAATGCATGAATCTGTGTATTGTCTTTCAGTGGCGGTGCGGGAGTGAGAGGGGGCGGCGCTCCGGCGCCCTCTATGGATGCACCGCCACTGGTTCGATGGCTGTTTCTATAAACAGGAGACTGGAGTTGCCATGGGGGCCAAATATGTCCCCAGCCTGGCCAATCTCTTTATTGCCAGGTGGGAGAAGGATGTCATCCATACCAAGGATATACCCCAATTAACCCTTTGGGCCAGGTATATTGATGACATCCTCCTCCTATGGGATGGCCAGTATGATGATTTGGTGAATTTTATGGTGACCCTAAATCACAATCAGAGAGGGCTACACCTCAAATTTGAGGCCAGCCAGTCCAAAATCCATTATTTAGATCTTAAGATTCAAATCAGAGATGATCAGTTCGTTACCTCTACTTTTTTTAAGGGGACTGACAGGAACTCGTTTATTCCAGTTGGTAGCTGCCATCATAGCTCTTGGCTCAGGGCGGTTCCAAAACAGGCTGAGGTACTGACTAGTCAGTTCCTTGAAAAGGGCTATTTTTAAATTTCTAATTCTTAATTTTTGATTAAGAATTTTTCTTGGACCTATTATCATCTTATCAGCTACAATACCTTTCTGGTAGCGGTAGATGGCGACAAGATAACCCCTTGTTTTGTCCTTATTGTGCTAAGGTATCACTATATACATACACTAATTTATAATTTAATTATTCACGGAATATTCACGGAATATTATATTAATTAATTTTATATTGTATTTCAATATGATTCACTATAGGCACTAGGCACTAACGTAGAGTCACCAATGTTTAACAAATATTGGTCCTTAACATACCTTAAATATTAAATGTTAGTTTATATTCATTTATATGTTAATAATTTATTAACACTTTTTTCTCTAAAACCGTTATGGGTTTATTTACACTTGGCATTAGGAATCTATGTCACATGTGTATTTATTCGCATTTCGGAATGTCTCCACTAGGTGTCGTATGTTCCGGGTCCAGCGCTATTCTGGGCTGTGTGACACTCTGGAGCTGGTTTCTTTACTTATTTTTATTTATTTTTTGTAGATGGGTTTAATTTAGTCGCAGTACTGCTAGGCAAAATGGTTTTGTTTTTTGCCATTTGTATTTTTAAGGGTTTTCAACCTATCAAAAGGTTCATTCAGGTGTGCCATTTGCGCAATGGTTGTGTTGCGGTATTGGCAGCTTTCCCATAACCAATATGGCGTTGCTCGGCCATCTCCTTGCATCTCAGAACGAGGTTTGGCTCTATTTAATGCGGTGAGTCAGTGTATCACCCTATCCCCATTGAAAACGTCTGCGTATGACGAAACGCGTCTGAAGGGCGTGCAGTGACGTCACTGCGTCGATTTGAAGGAGGAAGGGTTCCTATAGTGCCAGCCGGCATTTTTCTACATGCCTTTTTAACCTACGATTTTGTAAGTACATTACCACTTTTTAATAAACAACCTATGTTACGATATTATGCTATGGTCCACTTTCTTCTTATAAGCCATACGTTTCCACGGACTGCATGACCTATGAAAGAGCCTAGCATCCTGAATTACCGTGAGAAGCACTCCCTGAGGCTTCCAATCCCAAGGATAAAGGCCGTGGCTGGGCTATAGCCAAATGCTGATTTGAGCTTGCCCTTTGGTAAGCGGCTTTCCATATGGTGGTGGGCTTTCACTCATATGTGGATTCACAGCGGTGTTTACTTGATATGCAAATGGTTATATGTTTACACTGAGACTGTATGAGCAGATTCATTACGTTTGGGACATACCCTGGATGATATTCACCCACCATTCACCCTTTGGTCTGGTGTAGACCTTTTTGGACTCATTGGCGCAGTTTTTTTCTGTCTTTTTTATTGCTTATTGTGTTTATCCCACCCAAACTGCAGCCTTTTTTATTTTCTATTTGCTTGTATAAGGGTAGCGCAGTTTTTAGTTTCTATAGGAGAAAGTAATGCACAGAGTGCAGGAGTGAGGAGCAAGTAATGCACAGTTATGAAAATAATTGACAACTATTTTCATAATCGATTATAATCGATCATGTCGATTAGTTGCTTCAGCCCTAATAACATGTTTGTTATTTAGGAAAAAAAAATTACTTTACAAACACTTTAAAGTCCATCTATAAGTACAGTACACGTCTACCTATAACTACCCTGTTATAGGTAGACATATACAATAATATATCTTAGAAAATTTTACCTTTTGACAATAATGCTAATCTATCACTGCTGTTCAAAGTCATGAAGTCTCTACTCCTTAGGGAGATCCACATCATGGATTTGT
This sequence comes from Rana muscosa, assembly GCA_029206835.1. Lineage (NCBI taxonomy): Eukaryota > Metazoa > Chordata > Amphibia > Anura > Ranidae > Rana > Rana muscosa. The sequence continues at coordinate 161,943,167 of CM055118.1, forward strand.
ATGACAGAGTTTGCACAGTTCCAGTACTGAGAGACAAAAACTATTTTTTTTGCTCAGTGATGCCCCATTGCATTGAGCAATATTCCTGCTGCTGTTGCATTGCTCTTTGCCTGCAGTGCAATATACTATTTTAACCAGTAGATGGTGCAAGCACACATGTACAGAAAAATACTTTACCCCAGAGGTAAAAAAAAAAACAACAACTTGTGTGATTAGGTGAATGTCCAGCGAATTCCCAATAAATTATATTTTCATCAAATGCAGGGGTATTTTCAGCCAGGTCTCCTAGGGGATCATCTGTAATGCCGCGTACACACGATCGGAAATTCCGACAACAAAACCGTGAATTTTTTTCCGATGGAATGTCGGCTCAAACTTGTGTTGCATACACACAGTCACACAAATGTTGTCGGAAATTCCGAACGTTCAGAACGCGGTGACGTACAAGACGTACGACGAGCCGAGGTCAATGAAGTTCAATAGGCAGTTCGGCTCTTCTGCTTGATTCTGAGCATGCGTGTTTTTTTGTGCGTCAGAATTGCATACACACGATCGGAATTTCCGACAGGAACATTTGCCATCGGAAAAATTGAGAACCAGCTCTCAAATATTTGTTGTCGGAAATTCCGACAGAAAATGTCCGATGGGGCCTACATGGCTCGAATTTCCGACAAAAAGCTCACAACAAACATTTGTTGTCGGAATTTCCGATCGTGTGTACGCGGCATAAGGCTGGGTTCACACTGTTCACACTTGAGAACGCAGCAGCTCATAGCAGGAGTCCGGTGTGTCTCCATTCACCTTTTCAGGTCCGATTTCAGCCCAAATTTTTGTTTGAATTCGGACCTCATATAGACCAAAAGATGCACAGGACCCCTGTGCAATTGGCACCGGAGCGGCTGCGGACATGTGTGAACCGGCTTCCTAGAGAGCCGGACACAATCTCCTGCTATGTAAATTGTATGCAGAGAAACCCACATCCTATTCGTACTAGTGTGAACCAAGCCTTAAGTTTAACAGTTATTTAAATACTGCTTCATAGTATTATTCTAATACTGCTTCATAGTATTATTCTAATACTGCTTCTAATACTGCTTCATGGGAGCTTAAAACAATATCCAAAACTATGGAAGAGCCACAAGGTCATTCTGAAAAAAAGCTATGAAACAAAGTTCTGACTTTTCATCTCAAAATTCTATCTTTAAAAGTCAGGGTTCTTACTTTTAGCCTAGGTTCACACTGACAGCAGGAATGAAATTGTGTGAGTTCAGCTAAACTTGCGCTAATTCTTTCCTGCATCTCAGTCCTGACTTCGGGGGCAATATCAGAGACATCTGTGCGGGTTTCTGCACAGATGTCTATTGAAAGCGCACCCTGATGTCGCCAAAAGTAGTACGGAAACTACTTTTGGGAATCGTTGCAGCGCCGGAAATGCGGCATCGCACCAATTCGGAGGGTGCCATTAACGGCAATAGCCGCCGATTTGGCATGCAATTCGACATGTCAAATCGCATTCCAAATCGCTGCAATGTGAACCAGGGCTGAATGTCAAAGTTCTTAATTTTAGTCACAAAATTTTGACTTTGAAACTCATATTTGTGCCTGAAACTCAGAATTCTGCCTTTTATTCTCAGAATTCTGACTTTGCAACTCCACATTTTGACTTTTAACATCTAAATTCTGACTAATCACAGAATTTTGAGTTTTCATTAAATCAGAATTCTGAGATAATTAAGTCAGAATTCTAATTTTAATGTTATAATTTTAACTTTCAAACTTTCAAAAAGTTTGAGCTTTATTCCTAGAATTCTAAATTTGAAATGCAATATGCTGATATTATTTTCTGCATTCTGATTTTTAATCTTTGAGTTCTGGCTTTTTATTAAATCGGAATTCTGAGATAATTAAGTCAGAATTCAAATTTTAATGTTATAATTTTAACTTTCAAAAAGTTTGAGCTTTATTCCCAGAATTATAAATTTGAAATGCAATATGCTGATATTATTTTCAGCATTCTGATTTTAACCTCCGAGTTGTGTTTTTTTATTAAATCAAAATTCTGAGATAATTAAGTCAGAATTCAAATTTTAATGTTATAATTTTAACTTTCAAACTTTCAAACTTTCAAAAAGTTTGAGCTTTATTCCCAGAATTCTATTTTTTTTTTTAGGATGGGCCCAGGGTTCTTCCATAGTTATAAACCTTAATCTACATTGTAAAGATGTTCTATTGCGAAGCATTAACCATTTTACTTCCACCACATACAGTATCTCACAAACCGCAGGCAACAAAAGTTAGTACACCCCTAAGTAAAAATGTCCAAATTGGGCCCAATTAGCCATTTTCCCTCCCCGGTGTCATGGTACTCGTTCGTGTTACAATGTCTCAGGTGTGAATGGGGAGCAGTTGTGTTAAATTTGGTGTTATCGCTCTCACTCTCTCATACTGATCACTGGAAGTTCAACATGGCACCTCATGGCAAAGAACTTTTTGAGGATCTGAAAAAAAGAATTGTTGCTCTACATAAAGATGGCCCAGACTATAAGAAGATTGCCAAGACCCTAAAACTGAGCTGCAGCACGGTGGCCAAGACCATACAGCGGTTTAAAAGGACAGGTTCCACACAGAACAGGCCTCGCCATGGTCGACCAAAGAAGTTGAGTGCACTGCGTCATATCCGGAGGTTGTCTTTGGGAAATAGATGTATGAGTGCTGCCAGCACTGCTGCAGAGCTTGAAGGGGTGGGGGGACAGCCTGTCAGTGCTCAGACCATACGCCGCACACTGCATCAAATTGGTCTGCTTGGCTGTCGCCCCAGAAGGAAGCCTCTTCTAAAGATGATGCACAAGAAAGCCCGCAAACAGTTTTCTGAAGACAAGCAGACTAAGGACATGGTTTACTGGAACCATGTCTTGTGGTCTGATGAGACCAAGAAAAACGTATTTGGTTCAGATGGTGTCAGGCGTGTGTGGCGGCAACCAGGTGAGGAGTACAAAGACAAGTGTGACTTGCCTACAGTCCAGCATGGTTTTGGGAGTGTCATGAGTGCTGCCGGCACTGGGGAGCTACAGTTCATTGAGGGAACCATGAATGCCAACATGTACTGTGACATACTGAAGCAGAGCATGATCCCCTCCCTTCGGAGACTGGGCCGCAGGGCAGTTTTCTAACATGATAACGACCCCAAACTGAAGATACTTGACATATGCACTGTGCGGATTTCCATATCTCTGCTCTGTATACTCAGGAACTCAGTGGCATTTATACTCAGGAACTCAGTGGCACTTACACTCATTAAGGAAGAACTCTAACCTCCATACTAAAGCTAATATTGTTGCATAAGGTGTTGTGTTTATAAAGTCCAGTCCTGTGATTTCAGGATTTCAGGGAGACAGACTGGCCTACATCAAGCCATCTCTGTTCCCCTTTTACGCCTGAGCACATAGGCTATACCTGAGTCATTTGAAGAGGTTAGACTGTGTAAACTTTATAACCTCCCTTTGCCCTAGATATACTGTTCATATCAGTGTTTTCAAGTTTATTACTCAGTGTCATTATTACTGTTGTTCTATGGCCAAAGCTGCTTAGTAAAGATACTTTCTGGTCAACTACCATTTGTGTCTATTTACTGTTGTGCTGCAGTGCCATTGTCTATTAGGTGTGCCAGAGGGGCTAATGCCGCGTACACACGATCGGAAATTCCGTCAAATGTTCGATGTGAGCTTTTGGTCGGAAATTCCGACCATGTGTAGGCTTCATCTGACATTTGTTGTCGGAATTTCCGCCAACAAAAGATTGAGAGCAGGTTCTCTATTTTTTTGACGGAAAAAGTTCTTGTCGGAAATTCCGATCGTCTGTACGCAATTCCGACACGCAAAAAAACACGCATGCTCAGAATAAAGCAGAAGAGCCGAACTGCCTATTGAACTTTATTGATCTCAGCTCGTCGTACGTCTAGTACGTCACCGCGTTCTTGGCAGTCAGAATTTACGACAAGATTTGTGTGACCGTGTGTATGCAACACAAGTTTGAGCCAACATTCCGTCGGAAAAAAATCCACGGTTTTGTTGTCGGAATTTCCGGTCATGTGTACGCGGCATTAGACTGCTCTTGGGGTTGAGAGGTAGAGCACAGAACCAAATATACTCAATCGGCTCCTACAGGGATGGCACTACAAATGAAAGCCATTCATGGCAGCTAAAACTATTGCTTATAACAGTGTAAAAAAAATCCCTGACCACCCCCCTGTCAGTACATCAGGATTTATCAACTTTTAAATATATACAGTGCCTTGAAAAAGTATTTATACCCCTTGAATTTTTTTTCACATTTTGTCATGTTACAACCAAAAGCTTAAATGTATTTTATTGGGATTTTATTTGATAGACCAACACAAAGTAGCACATAATTGTGAATTGGAAGGAAAATTATAAATGGTTTTCCAAATTTATTACAAATAAATATGTGAAAAGTAGGGTTGTCCCGATAAGACTTTTTTAAGACCAAGTACAAGTACCGATACTTTTTTTTATTGTCATGTTACAGTTTTCAAAGCACAACACAGACTAATGATATCTTCTTTATAGGTAGGTGGCACTGATAGGTGGTACTTATGGGAAGTGATGGGCAGGCACTCATGGGCACTGAAATGCAGCACTGATTGGCAATTGTTGGCCTGGCATAAAAAATTACATGAATGATGAGAGGAAAGGAAGGACATATAGCATTACAAAATCCATCCTTTCCTCTCATCATTCATGTAATTTATCATATAGTATATGCTGCGACACCCATCTTGGTACACCTTGCACTTGGCTGCAGTAAGCAGCAGCAGACATCCTGTTACACCCAGCCCGAACTATATGGACTGGGTGTAACAAGGTCCTTTGCTGGCTTACTGCGGCCAAATGCAGGGTGTACCAAGATGGGCGTCGGGATGCTCAACCTCTGACGGAGACACGGAACGTCACTTCCATTACCGAATATGATGGCTCCAGTCACCGATTCTGATGGAACATGCGGCTGCGCCCTGCACCCCTGCATCGGCCAGCGTACCTAGTTCCACTACTGCCAGCCTGTTGAGGACTCGCTCTCCGTCCACTAACATCCGGAATTTTGGTCTCATCTGACCAGAGCACCTTCTTCCACATGTTTGCTGTGTCCCACACATGGCTTCTCACAAACTGGAAATGGGACTTCTTATGGCTTTCTTTCAACAATGGCTTTCTTCTTGCCACTCTTCCATAAAGGCCAGATTTGTAGAGTGCACGACTAATAGTTGTCCTGTGGACAGATTCTCCCACCTGAACTGTGGATCCCTCCAGAGTTACCATGGGCCTCTTGGCTGCTTCTCTGATTAATGCTCTCCTTGCCCAGCCTGTCAGTTTAGGTGGAAGGCCATGTCTTGGTAGGTTTGCAGTGGTGCCATACTCTTTCCATTTTCAGATGATGGATTGAACAGTACTCCGTGAGATGTTCAAAGCTTGGGATATTTTTTTATAACCTAACCCTGCTTTAAACTTCTCTACAACTTTATCCCTGACCTGTCTGGTGTGTTCCTTGGCCTTCATGATGCTGTTTGTTCACTAAGGTTCTCTAACAAACCTCAGAGGGCTTCACAGAACAGCTGTATTTATACTGAGATCAAATTACACACAGATGGACCCGATTTACGTATTAAGTGACTTCTGAAGGCAATTGGTTCCACTAGTTATGTTTTTGGTTGTAACATGACAAAATGTGGAAAATTTCAAGGGGTTTAAATAAGTTTTCAAGGCACTGTATATACCATAGTTTGTAGACTCTATTTCTTTCACATAGACTATATAATATACACTGATTTGGGTTATTTTTACTAAAGAAATGTAGCAGAATACATTTTGGCTTATGTTTATGAAAAAAGATTATTTGTTTGCAAAATTTTATAAAAGTTTATGTATATAGCAAAAAATAAAAAACCCAGTGGTGATCACACCACCACAAGAAAGCTCTATTTGTGTGAAAAAAATGATGTAAATGTCATTTCGGTACAGTATTGCATGACCGAGCAATTGCTAGTTAAAGTAATGTAGTGTTGAATAGCAAAAACATGCTTTGGTCATGAAGGGGGTAAAACCTTCCGGTGGTCAAGTGGTTCATCTATCAGAAAAATGGACCTCCATTCCTTTTGGGAACTTATATATTTCACCTATTTATAAAGCACCAACATATTACACAGCACTTTACAGAGCCCAAAAAAACAGTCATATCAGCCCCTGTCCCCCCTGGGAGTTCACAATCTCAGTCCCTAGAACATTGGAAAGGTTTTGGGAAGCCTATTCACCTGCCAGGTATGTTTTTTGGAAACATTAGGTCAGCAGGGGAGTCTGGTGAGGCCTGCCTGGGGGCAATCCCAGTGCACCAGCATTCCAACACATAGCAGGGGTATTCTAAAGCTGGCCATACACTGTTAGAATTTTTTTCATTCAGCCAGCCAACATATTCCTCCATCCACACAATGGAGGAATATTGTATTGTCCGGACATTGTAGTCTGACAACACCGCCTACCGCCAGAATTGACTGGGAGGAGGCACCCAGAAACATGGGTGCATGTCTTGAGTAAGGTTGGTTGGGCTATGTGCACAGAGGTAGCTGGGGTAGTTCCCAGGCTATGTGCTTGCAGTATATAAGGAGACACCAGGCATGGGGGGGAGTGTGTAAAGTTCATGGGGAGACATGGGGGAAGGTTAAATGTGTGGGGGTTGGGGGGCCCTGTCAGGTAGTCTGTATGGGGCTTGGAGTGGGGACTATGTCAGGTAGGTTGTATTGGGGCCCCGTGATTTCCAATTGTGGCCCTGCAAGTCCCATTAAGATGGTGTCCTAGGTGGTATCCAAACAAGGGGGGAACGTAAGGGAGCCACTGAGGGGTGTGTGTATGGGGGGATCTTTGCAACCACTGATCTAGTTTCAGAATAAGTTGAAACTTTTAGCTAAGGTGCTATTGTCAACCTGGCATACGCAGAAAGGAGAACAGAGGTACTTCTTTAAAATACTTAGGGGCTACTTAACAGCCAGCGGCGGCCCGTCAAACCAGTGCCACCCTCCTAATTTCTATGCGTCGGCCTCTAATCTCCATGCGGGGCTACGGACGCATAGAGTTTTACAAGTTTTTATTTTTTCTTGTGAAGCCGGAGGCTCTAGTTGGCTTCAAAAAGGTTGGGTTCGGGACGCAGAGCACCCAAAAAAAATGGAGCACCAGCCGCCACTGCTGACAACCAACATTTACTTAGACAATAAATACTTTGGTTAGGAGTATGTAACATACAGCAGAGCATGCAGAGTGCACTGCTTAGGACTCTGTAACACAGTGCTTACATTGCTGGTGAGTGACTGGGTACTTCCAAGAATATGGAGAGAAGAGAAAAAGAAAAAACAAAGACAGAGGTCACCGGAGAAATCCTTAGGGCTCATGTACATAGGACGTTTAAAAAACGGCAGCACTGCTGTCAGTAAAAAGCATTACTAAAAACATGCTTTTCAGCCGCGTTTTTGAATAGCGTTAAGCCGCGTTTTTCCGCTTTTTTGAGCGTTAGTGTTTTTAAGCGTTTTTACAGTAAAAACACTCCCTAAAATGTAAAAACGCCAAACGCGGCTAAAAGCTTGTTACAGCGTTAAGCTGTGTTTTGCTGTGTTTTTTGGCATTTCGGGTTTTTACAGCCAAACAGCCTCTACTCCTGGACACACAGTGGTCTTTTTTTTTTTTTTACTGCCCCTAAACGCTTATGCCCCCAAACTCCTCTGAAAGTTTATGTGTCCATGGACACAGGCTAATGTCGAACCTGGCAGAATGAGCAAATCACGTCACTTCCGTTTTCTTTAAACCATCATGAATTGCAGATTTTGACGAATTGCTGTTTATTTTCACAAATTGCTGTTTGGACACAACAGCGGCAAGCGAATAGAGTCCGGTGCGCGCTATTATAAGCGGAGATTGTTGCTCCGAAACTAACCAAGAAAATGGCCGCCTCTGAGGCAGCAAAAACTTTCTCCTCGTTAGCCGCTGTGCTGTGAAAACAGCAAAATCTTCCTGTGCCGGACTGTATTCGGTAGCCGGTGTTGTGTCCAAACACCAGTTCGTCCAAATCAGCAATTACTGATGGTTTAACCACTAAGGCCCCTTTCACACTGGGGCGGGAAGGTGCGCTGTGGGTATAGCGGCGCTAAAAATAGCTTTGTTTTTACCGCGGTATGCGGCCGCTAGCGGGGTGAATTTAACCCCCGCTAGCGGCCGAAAAAGGGTTAATACCGGCCTCTGCAGGGGCGCATTGCCGGCGGTATTACCGCGGTTTCCCATTGCTTTCAATGGGCAGCAGCGGTAAAGGAACGGTGAACACACCGCTCCTTCACCGCTGTAAAGATGCGACTAGCAGGACTTTTGGAGTGGTCCTGCTAGCGCACCGCTTCAGTGTGAAAGCCTTTGGGCTTTCACACTGAAGACTGCAGGGCACGATTTTTTCAGGCGGTATAGCAGCGCTATTATTAGTGCTAAACCGCCTGAAAAATTATGTCATTCTAAAAAAAAAAAAAAATGTCTCTTTAAGAGCTATGGTCGGAAGTGACGTTTTGACGTCGCTTCCACCCTGCAGTGATATGGAGACTGGTGGGGGTCCATCTTCCCCTCACTTGTCTCCATACACAGCAAGGGGACAGATGCGATCGCCTCCGCCCCTGCCAACGGCTCCGGTAAGCGGAGGAGGGCACCGGAGAGTGGCGGAAGGGGGGCCCCTCTCCCTCTGCCGATAAAAGTGATCTTGCGGCGTATCTGCCGCAGAGACCACTTTTATCTTATAGTGGACCGCCTGCTGAAGAAGAGGATACCAAGGTTATGGTAGCTAGCTGCTACCATAACAACGGTATTCCTCATCAAACAGCCAACGTATTCCTGCGGCGGGCGGTCCGTAAGTGGTTAAAGAAAGTGGAAGTGATGTGGTTCGATTTTCTGACGAGTTGCCTATTTTGTCAGGACACCGGTGAGTGGAAGGGGAAGTCAGCTGGAGAAACAAATACCTCACATCATTTGTCATTAAAGGGGGGTTCCACCCGCGATTTTTTTTTTTTAAGTCAGCAGCTACAAACACTGTAGCTGCTGACTTTTAATAAGGACACTTACCTGTCCTACTCGCCCGCGATGTCAGCCCTCCCGAGGGCGATCCCTGAGCGCTGGCAGCTCCCGGCGCTGCCATCCTCAGTAAGGGAAACAGGCAGTGAAGTCGCACGGCTTTTCTACTGCGCATACGCGAGCAGTGCGGCGCTTTGTGAATGGGCCGGCTTCTCTCTGGGATACACACAGTTCCCAGAAGGCAGCGCGCCCCATTCACCAGAAGACACCGAGTGTTGGACGAGGAAGAAAATCCAACGTGGAGGATGAAGAGGCAGATTAGGGACTTCCGCATAGCAACCACTATTTCTGGTAAGTAAAACATTTTTTTTTTAAATTATTATTTATTTCTAGATTTTTGGTGAAATTTTTTTTTTCAGGGTGGAACTCCACTTTAAGAGGAAAAATGCGGGCGTTATTGGTCTGTGGATTCTCCAGAGACATACAGTTGTGACATTGACTTGGTGTCAGGTGTTCAATCCAAGACTTACTCAGTCCAAGAAAGACAAATCCATTCTGGATGGAGTTCCCCTTGTTTTGCAAACTTGGCAAGTAATTGTATTGCAACATGGGTGCAGAGACAAGATGCAGTGCCAGGTCTAAGGCCTTATTTAGGTCACATTAGCAGGAAAACCTTTGTGTTCCAAGAAGCAGAATTAGACTGAGATTGACCTGTTTCCTCCCCCAGTGCTATTGGCTGCGTTATCGGCTAGGAGGGAGGAGGCAGGAGGGAAGACTTGGGCCAACACAGCAATTACTAGCAACTTACCAGTCTAAAGTCCCAGTACAAGATGTTACATCCACTGTACAAGTGTAATTACTGTGCTTTCTGCTAATGTCACTGACTGAGTGATGCTGAAGAGGGTTAGAGCACTGACACATAAGACCTCCTGCACACTGGATGTTACTACCAGATTGAAATTTACTGACACAACACCCAAAATTTACTGGCACAGCCAAGTTTTTGCTTGCTTTTCCAAAAGTTACAAAATTACAGTTTTAGGTGCAAATTTCCGTATTTAGGATACAAACAAGAATAATATGCAATTAGCAATATGATTTAAGGTAGATATTAGGCAAACAAAAACATATTTCTTATATTATTTTCAATATAGTAAGTAACTAAGGGACTCAGAAAAAATTTGAATGGGCGGGACACACACATATGAAATTGACTCTCACAGTGAAGCCTAGTACACACGGCCGAGTATCTCGTCAGGAAAAAAACAGTCGTTTTTCCTGACGAGATTCTTGACAAGAATCTTGTGCCGGCCGAGTGTACACACGTACGATTCAAAAGAACCGCCGTTCTTTTGAATGGCACGAACGCGGTGACGTCATCGACTACGACGAGCATGCGCTCGTCACATTCGATGCCGTCGCCGCCATCTTGCTTCACCCTACCTATGCCTTGGAAGCTACCGCGCATGCGTCAAAGTCATTTCGAGCATGCGCGGGTTTCCATGGAGGCAGGTAAGTATATACACGCTTGGGTTTCTCGTCGGGAAACAGGCCGACAAGAATCCAGACGAAAAAATAGAGAGCAGGATCTCTATTTTTCTCGTAGTGATTCTGGGCAGATTTCGCGACGAGAAACCTGAAAGCCTCGTACACACGGCCGGTTTTCTCTGCAAGAAAGCTCTCCCGGCAGTTTTCTTGTCGTTTCTTGCCGAGAAAACCGGCCGTGTGTACGAGGCTTGACACTGACAGCAGTGTGCAGCAGCACAGATCACTGACACAACACATCCCCTCCTGTGTCACAGTGACAGTCTCCCTACACGCCGAGTTTAATTAATGACGGTTCATGAACCCACGCACCAAAATCAGGCATTTGGGGCACACCTTAACTGAATGACATTCTAAAGCGTGTGTATCATAAACAATTGCCAAATCCTGTTTTTACCATTTCTCATCTTTTGTTGCATCTCATGCCGCGTACACACGATCATTTTTCACGTCGTGAAAAATTAAAAAAATTTTTTCAACAAGAAAAACGACCGTGTGTGGTCTTTTTGTCATTTTTCCCGACGTGAAAAACGGCATTAAAAACGACGAGAAAAATTAGAACATGCTCTAAATTTTCTCGTCGTTTTTCCCGTCATTTTTTTCCGCGGCTGTTTTCCCATAGGGAAACACTGCCGCGGAGCCCACAGACGGTCGTTTTTCTCGTCAAGAGAAAAAATTACGTGAAAAACGACCGTGTGTGGGGAACAAGCCGTTCCCTCGTTTTTAATGTCATTATTCACGGCGGTTTTTTAACCGCCGTGAATAATGATCGTGTGTACGCGGCATTAGTGTTGCTCATTTCCTGCAGCCTCATTACAGACACTTCCTGTCTACATACACTCCAGCAATGACTGCATGGCATTTCTCAGGATGGGTTTCCTGATGGTGACAACAGTGGATAATGCCTGTGAAATATGTCTCAGCAGGGACACTTAAAGCGGCGTTCCACCCAAAAGTGGAACTTCCGCTTTAAGGACTCCAGACCCCCTGGAATTGCAACATTTAGCATGTACATTTTTTTTTTTGGGAGGAGCAGGTACCTAGTTTTGATAGGTACCCAGCTCCCACTTCTGCTCATGGCGCTGAGCGGAAGTTCTCCTCTCCATTCAGAAGGCGCAGCGCAACTCGTGCATGAAGCCGCAAGCTGTCACAGCCAGGTGCCCACACTTGCAATGCCGGTGCCTTGGAGAGGAGAAGGAGAGAAGCTAGGCTTCGGGTGGCCTCATCGCTGGATCCTAGGAGCATTATTAACCACTTGCTTACTGGGCACTTAAACCCCCTTCCTGCCCAGGCCAATTTTCAGCTTTCAGCACTGCGTCGCTTTAACTGACAATTGCGCGGTCGTGCGACGTGGCTCCCAAACAAAATTGACGTCCTTTTTTTCCCACAAATAGAGCTTTCTTTTGGTGGTATTTGATCACCTCTGCGGTTTTTATTTTTTGCGCTATAAACAAAAATAGAGTGACAATTTTGAAAAAAAAACATGTGTAGCGGGTATTTGAATTATGTGAGGACTCTGGTGGTGTGAGGTTCCTTGGGGTCCCTGGGTGGCGCTGTTGCCTGGGGCCGGAGTTGAACTCACACCGCGAACCGTGCCTTTTTGTCCTCCCCTGGAGCTGGTACAGCGGGGCGGGGAACCCGCTGTGACGCAAAGGGAGAGGTCATAAAAGGGGCGGACGCCCTGATTTGAAAGAGAGAGTCGGAGGATGCGGCCGCACCCAGGCACCTTCAGCTTGGGTGCTGGCTTTCCGGTGTTTCAGGCCTAGGCGCCCTTGGCCTAGCCGGAGCGGAGATGGAGTCCATCTCAGGCACCTTTAGCCTGGGGTGAGGTACTATGGCGGATGCCTGGGGCTCAGTACCTTCGACTGAGTTCCGCGAGGGTGGAGGAATCCGAGGGGGCCCTAACTCCTTGGGTGCCCGTGTCTGAGTTCGTGAGGACTGGTGCGCAGTAACTTCTCTGAAGAGCCCGGCGCAGCATCGCTGGTGACGGAGAGGCCTCCACTTCTCCCTTGGACGGATTTCTTCCCCTGACAGGGGCAAAGTGAGCAAAGGTAATTCACGTTCTATATTACCTAGTCAGTGGCAGTGACTATTCACCACTGGTGACAGCACATTGGGCAGCAGCAAGAAGGGAAAGGATTGTGCCTCGATCTGTCCCCCATTTTCCAAAGGAGAAAGATTGTTTTATTGCTTGGCAAGAAGAATAAAACTGAGTTGTACCTATTCACTGTGTGGAACTTGGGTTACTATAGCAAAGGAGTCAGGGACGAAGAACTGGACTTGACTCTAGGACACCTACACAAAAGCCCAATCTCTGGCCTTCACCTCCCAGTTACGGAGGACATGGGCCGTGGTGTGTTTTATCTCTCTCTCCCAGGTACCCCTAGACAACAGCCATATAACCGATAAAGAAAGGGAGAGAGGTGAGGCCGCTACACACAATATTTTTTACTTTTTGCTATAATAAATATCCCAATTTATTTGTATTTTTTTTTTATTTTTCTCAGTTTAGACCGATACGTATTCTTCTACATATTTTTGGTAAAAAAAATTGCAATAAGCGTTTATTGATTGGTTTGCGCAAAAGTTAAAGCGTCTACAAAATAGGGGATAGTTTTATAGCATTTTTATTGATAATTTTTTTTTTACTAGTAATGGCGGCGATCAGCGATTTTTATTGTGACTGCGACATTATGGCCAACACATCGGACTCTTTTGACACCATTTTGGGACCATTGTCATTTTTACAGCGACCAGTGCTATAAAAATGCACTGGTTACTGTAAAAATGACACTGGCAGTGAAGGGGTTAACCTGTAGGGGGCGCTGAAGGGGTTAAGTATGCCTAAGTGAGTGATTACTACTGTGGGGGGAGGGGACTGACTGGGGGAGGTGACCAATCTGTGTCCCTATGTACAAGGGACACAGCATCGGTCTCCTCTCCCTGACAGGACGTGGATCTCTGTGTTTACACACAGAGATCCACGTCCTTGTCTGTGTACCGGCCGATCGCGGGTGCCTGGCGGACATCGCGGCCGCCAGGCGCGCGCATCGGCATCTCAGTGAGACGACGGGCATGCGCGCGCGCCCCCCAGTGGCCGCAGGGAACGAAGCAAGGGGCGGACGTCAATTGACGTTCTCCCGGCATTTTAGGTCCGCGCTGTAGCCGTCATTCGGCTATAGCGCGGGCCTGTAGTGGTTAAAAAATAGATGTCACCTTATTTCAGAAATTGTCTGGACAATGAACTTTATGAGCTGACTTAGATGAGTATATCTAGCTTCACAAGGGAAGGATTACCAGGCCATACATCTTGGCAGAGTCATTGACTGGCACCGCCACTGCGAACTGAAACTATGGGCACAATTGGAGCAAAACCAATCTCCCATACCCTTGAAGAGTGCACTGTGGTGCTGGGACTCCACGCCACCAGCTTTAAAATCGCACCCTCTCATAGGGAATACCCTGAGGCAGTTCGCGCAGGCCACCATCCAAATCTCGCGAACGACCATGACATCCCCTTTGACACCGGTCCTGGGTAATCCTAAATTCCCGCCAGGTCTTTCGACCTCACAGTTCCTACCTCTACGTGAAACCGAACGGGTCACTGCCTCCCAGTTTGTGACGGGCGATAGGTGGCCCACCATTGAGGAGCTGATGGACTCCGAGGGTCTCTACCGACTCACATTTTGGAACGCAGCACAGATCCACCATTTTCTCCAGACTATGCGGGACCCTCAAGCATATGCTAGGACACTAACCACGTTTGAGGAGTATTGCTCCGGAACGGAACCACTGTACCAGGTCCTGTCCAAGACGTATGCCCTTCTGAACACTCCCAAGGAGCAGCCAGAACTGGCCTGCATCCTGAAATGGGGGACAGACCTAGACCGCACGTTTACGATGCCACAAATCCAGAACATGATACACCTCTCCCTTAAGTCTTCGCTGTGCACTAAGGTTCAGGAGACCAACTATAAGGTGTTGACGAGATGGTATATGACACCCAGCCGACTCCACACTATATTCCCCGACACACCGGAGCATTGCTGGCAGTGTGGTACAGAGAGGGGAACAATTTTACATATATTTTGGACGTGCCCTAAATTGACAACTTTCTGGACGGCAGTCCGCACTGTAACGGCACCCCAAGTATGAAAGGGGTTAACACCGTTAGGATATTCCCTTTCCAACCACACGACAGCCACCAGACACTCCAACCAGCTGAATAAGACCCCATACGAATGGTTCTCCCCCCAGATACGAGACAACGCTCTGTATTCAAGTTCCAAAACAGGGAATGACTTTATTTTCAAAACACATGGTAACACATTTCTCTTCAAAACCCTCCCCTCCCATCCTTTGGGGAACAGAGCGGGTTAAACTGTCCAATGACAATGGTAATACAGGTCAGGTGTGTTCAAACTTCTCCTTTGATAAACAGTCTTAGGCAGGAGGGGTGATTCCCCCCCTCCTCACAGAAGACACTTCAACATCCCATAATATGCAGCCAGACGGTTGACCAGCTCCAATCCACATTGTCACAGTAGCAGACTTAATTCATAATAGACAATAGAATGCAAATAACCTTAACACCTCACCGCAATGATTACACCCCCCCCCCCTCACAGTACACATTCAATCTAGATACAATGTATGTGCAGCTTGAATATGGCCATCATAGGCCATATTGGGGTTTTCATTCACCCTGTGCTCCAAAGTGACCCCCTGTCACACATCTCCCCTTTCGGCAGGAGACTAACACAGGAGGAAACCCCAGACGGGTTGACTCCGAAGTTAGTCCATAGTTCCATTCCTCTAATGCCTGGACAACCCATCAGCATGGCCATTTTGCTTACCGGGTCAGTAGCTGATGGTGACGTTGTAAGGTTGCAGGGCGAATAATGGAATTCAGTTCTGGAACAGTCACTTGCTTTGCTCTCTCAATGGCTCCCAAAACTTGTTGCTGATGCTCTTGGGAGAGGTAAGGTAAAAACTGGGCGCAAATCCCATTTAACCTTTTGACAATTTCAGCCTGTTTGTGCATTTCAATGTTCAAGCCATGGGACATCTCATAATACATGACGTAGTGTCGTTGCATCTCCGATTTCTCCCTGGCTAACTTGTCACATTCCAATTCTAGACTGTGATATTGAGCCTGATCTAAGGTACATGTCGGGGAAGATAGTCTTACCCAGTTCTCAGCCGCAAGCAGGCCGGTTCCAGCAGCATGGGTCTGGGCACAGGTAGTCACGGGGTTGGCTTCAGCGGGGCCCATCGGGGCGTAAGCAGAAACGAGGGGGGCCAAATCATTCCCCAGTAGTACATCCGCTGGCAAATCCTTCATCACCCCCACATTCACGTGTCCCGAACCAACCCCCCAATCCAGGTGAACACGGGCAACGGGTAGCCGGAAGACGGTGCCTCCCGCTACTCTTACGGCTACAGTGTCTCCGGTGTGTTGGCTATCTGGGATGAGGTTCTTCTGTAGTAGGGTCAGGGTGGCACCAGTATCACGTAGGCCATTGGCTACCTTTCCATTGACCCAGACAGTCTGCCTGTGTTGCTGTCGGTTGTCCCGGTTAGCTGCTTGTATTGGATCAGCCTCGTGCAGGACACCCCAATGTTCTTCCTCCTCAACGCAGTGGACCGCAGGCATGGATGTGCGGGGGCTCCCCCTTGCTGGCTGTCTCCATGACTGGGACTGTCTGGCTGGATTCAATGGACAGTCTGGCTTTTTGTGCCCTAGCTGTTTACACCCGAAACACCTGATGGGTTGTGAGTAGCCCTGGGAGTTGAACCTGGGCTGCTGAGGATAAGTGGCCGCTGGAGGTGGTGCTGTAGGGCGGTACGACTGTGGTTGGTAGGCGATAGCCGGAGGGGGTGCCGCTGATCGATACTCCACCTGAGCTGTTGTCTTGACCACAGGGTTATCCAGTTTGCGGGCATCTGTGTATTCGTCCGCCAGGCGAGCTGCTTCAGGCAAGGTGAAAGGTTTTCGGTCCCGGACCCACTCTCTGACTTCCAGGGACAGTTTGTCAAAGAAGTGCTCCAGTAGGAACACCTGCAGCACCTCTTCCCCGGATTCTGCTTGGCATCCAGTGACCCAGTGGGATGCAGTGCGGTGTAGGCGGCATGCCCACTCGGTATACGAGTCTCCAGTCTGCTTGCTCGCCTCTCGGAACCGCCTCCGATATGCCTCCGGTGTGACAGCATACCTGGCCAAAAGTGCTTCTTTTACCAGTCCGTAGTTCATAATATCCTCGTCTGGGATGGCCCTGAAAGCTTCACTGGCCCGGCCGGACAGTTTCCCAGACAAAATGGTAACCCATTCCTCTGTGGGCACCCGGTGTAGGGCACATTGCCGTTCAAAATCGGCAAGGTACCCATCAATCTCCCCTTCAGTTTCAATGAAATTTTTAAAAGCAGCAAAATGTATCTTTCTCCTTTCAGTTGGTGCTGCTCTGACTTCTGCTGCTGCAGCACCTCTTTTCTGTAGCCAATTTGCATCCACAGCCGCTATAACTCGGTCTATGATCTCCGCTGTAGGGTTAGGACCATAATGTGCCAGTCTTATGTTAACAGCCCGATCAAAACTTGCCTCTTCGGGTGTCCTGTCTGTTACGCTGGGCCTTTCTGTTATGTTGGGTCTTTCAGCTCCATCCATTTCGACTCGTTCTGCGATTAATGTCCCTCTTTTTAAGGTTGTTAGCCGGTCTGCCCCGGTTCTCCAGTAAGTCCTTGAGGGAAGAGAGCTTTAGCCGTCCCTACTGTGCTTCCATTGTCCTGTGTCCCCTTGTAGCTGTCCTTATAGGCTGTGGAATCATCCCACTGCTTGCCAACAATTGTAACGGCACCCCAAGTATGAAAGGGGTTAACACCGTTAGGATATTCCCTTTCCAACCACACGACAGCCACCAGACACTCCAACCAGCTGAATAAGACCCCATACGAATGGTTCTCCCCCCAGATACGAGACAACGCTCTGTATTCAAGTTCCAAAACAGGGAATGACTTTATTTTCAAAACACATGGTAACACATTTCTCTTCAAAACCCTCCCCTCCCATCCTTTGGGGAACAGGGCGGGTTAAACTGTCCAATGACAATGGTAATACAGGTCAGGTGTGTTCAAACTTCTCCTTTGATAAACAGTCTTAGGCAGGAGGGGTGATTCCCCCCCTCCTCACAGAAGACACTTCAACATCCCATAATATGCAGCCAGACGGTTGACCAGCTCCAATCCACATTGTCACAGTAGCAGACTTAATTCATAATAGACAATAGAATGCAAATAACCTTAACACCTCACCGCAATGATTACACCCCCCCCCCCCTCACAGTACACATTCAATCTAGATACAATGTATGTGCAGCTTGAATATGGCCATCATAGGCCATATTGGGGTTTTCATTCACCCTGTGCTCCAAAGTGACCCCCTGTCACACGCACTATCTCCCAAAAATTTACCGACTTTGAGATCCCAGATGACCCGGCATTTTTCCTACTACACGTATCCACCATGTCAACCAGGACCTACAAAAAAATCCGTATTACGTCACTCAGTAAACGCGGCGAAAGCCTGCATTCCCTTGTTATGGAAACAGCAAAGTCCGCCGACCGCAGCGTTATGGCTGAAGAAGATGGAAGACATGAACAGGATGGAGGACTTGATACTGACTGCAAATGACAGGCATGAGACATACAAAAAAACATGGACTCTTTGGAATATATTCATTTACTCAGAAGAGGGTAAGTCCCTATTCGGGACCAGCACACTACCACAGGTTTAGGTTATGTAAGGCTCTGCATACGAGACATGAGAGTCATCAGTATCTGACTCCAGCTGCCACCCCCCTACCCCCCCCTTCTTACTTCCTCTTCCCTATTCCCCTCTATCCTTTCTCTTTCTTCTGGGCTTCTTTCTGTTTTCCTTCTCTCTTTATTGTTAATTTATATGTACAGTGTTGATGCTAGGATTATATGGGATGAAGAACGGTCTCTCTATTAAGTGGATGTGCAGGGGATAGAAATTCCTTACTGCCACAACCCCGCACCATTTATGGAAACAGGCCACATTGGCAGTTTAGATCCGAGACTGTTGACTGTCTGTTGTTTTGCATATTCTTATTTATGTGCATTATCTTGAGGAGGCTGTGACCTCTTACACTGTGGAATGATGTTTCTGTATACAGACCTTGTTCATCCATGAAAAACCTTTAATAAAAACGTATATTTGCAAAAAAATAAAAATAAATGGCCTGGAGGGCCGGATTCGGCCCGCGGGCCTTGTGTTTGACACCTGTGCTCTACAGGAATAATTTGGAAATTTCTGTGCATGTGCAAAAGAACATCAGAACAGGACAACAGTCTACAGGGACTGATGTGCAGCTCCAACTGCATGGACATGGCAGTAATGTGGACAGGTTGGGGCGATATTAAAGGATAACTTTACGAAAGTACAGTTCTCCTTTAAGGTGTAACTAAAGGCAAAACTTTTTTGGGGGGGATTTAGGGAGAAACACCTTTCAGGTTTTTATTGCTGGCTGTGTCCCCATTAGGGAGATTTACCCTCTCTGATTGTCCTATTTACTATTATCACCAAAAGTAAAAGAAAATCTCAAATTTTGGGTTGTCATTAGATTAGAAATAGAGGGGAAATCTTCCCCTGGTGACACCTATGGATTCCTTTACATTTGAAGGATTTTCTCTCAGTTCCTATTATGGTTATGGGACAGGAAGTGAAGCAAAATCTCCACAATGGGACAAAGATAGCAATTTACATAGGGATTTATTTTTATTTTTTTAATGACAAGGGGTTATAACCCACCTTTACGCTATCCAAAATGAAGGAAAAGTTTTGCCTTTATTTCTACTTTAAAGCGGAACTTCAGTCATTTTTTCAACTTTCCATTTATTAAATCTTCTTCCCTTGTTGTTTTAACTTTGGATAATAAAACATATTTTTTCTGCCAGTAAATATCTTATACAGCTCACTTCCTGTTTCTTGACTGGTAAAAAGCCTAGGCTTATGACATCATGCTCAGCTCTCTCTCTAACTCTCGTGAGAGTTTGCCAGGAATTGAGGGGGGATGAGTCATAAGAGGCCAATGAGAGCTGCAGAGCTGGTGTGTCACTGTGTGTCTGTGTAAATCCAGGAAGTGAACAGGCAGCAGCTTCAGCTACCCACAGTTAAAATGGATGCAGCCAGTCTCAGTGGAAAGAGATTTCTGCAGCATATTTGTACAGAATCACAGTATATATAAAATAATATGCAAAGTGGTTGGAGGGAAGCTTCAGAATGGCAAAGATGTTTTTATTACAGATTATGTGAGCAGACTGCAGTTCCTCTTTAAGTTGTCTTTTACATGGTTTGGCGGCTAGCACAGTACACATTTCTGCCTTCTCTATAAACAGGACAACCTGTATGAGGGTTTAATCATTTCTGGTTGCGGTTAAACTCTCTGTTTTCACACCCAGTTAATAAGCCAGTCAGTTGAGGTTTCGTGGCCTGATGTAGTGTGATCTGCACATGTAACGTTTTTCATTAATCAGATTTTCTTTTTTCCTTAAGTCAGTTTTATTTTGTCACATATACATCTGTGTAATGTAAGGACATGACCCCGTCATTCAGGATTCCTAGGTACACCAGGAGGAAATTGTCTGCTCAGACACGGTCCAAACTTTCAAAAGACTGAACGAAAAATAAGATGCTGAACGATCATAATTGAGCAAACAATGGTAGCTTATCATTTGACTCATACAATTTTAGGACAATTGGTGGTTGTTTTTGACTTTTATCTAATAAGTTTTACATTTCCTGTACTTTACATAGCCATTGTTAAAGATATTTATTTAGAAGATATCCGAAGAGAAGGGTTTTCCAACAAACTGGAAATTATATTGACTCACCTTCTACTATTTTTGTTATCTGTCAGTGATCACTTTCAGGGCCGGTGCTACCACTAGGCAAACTAGGCAGCCGCTTAGGGCGCAATGCTGCCTAGGGCGCCTGGCCATTGGTGTTCCTACTCTCTTCTCTCTGCAGCAAGCAACTAAGTCTCAGCATGAGTAGGCAGCCACCACTCCGTTCGCACATAGTGTCAAAGGCGCAGTGGAGGACTGAGTCTGTGTCCTGACTC
Organism: Rana muscosa; assembly: GCA_029206835.1. Lineage (NCBI taxonomy): Eukaryota > Metazoa > Chordata > Amphibia > Anura > Ranidae > Rana > Rana muscosa. The sequence goes on from CM055118.1 coordinate 161,963,949, forward strand.
CCCAAAGAATGGAAGCAAGCAAGCATTCATTGATGGGCACTGGTAGGCTGCATTTGATGGGCGCTGGTGAGGCTGCATTGATGGGTGCTAGTAGGCTGCATTTAATGGGCTCTGGTGAGGCTGCATTGATGGGCGCTGGTGAGGCTGCATTCGATGGGTGCTGGTGAGGCTGCATTCGATGGGTGCTGGTGAGGCTGCATTAGATGGGCGCTGGTGAGGCTGCATTGATGGGCACTGGTGAGGCTGCATTGATGGGCACTGGTGAGGCTGCATTGATGAGCGCTGGTGAGGCTGCATTTGATGGGTGCTGGTGAGGCTGCATTTCATGGGCGCTGATGGATTGCATTTGATAGGCACTTCATTAAAAAGGTGGGGTATACATGGCCAGGGCAAATGGGGTGGAGTCAGGGGTGGAGGAAGGGGGGGGCGGCAAAATGAGGTTTCGCCTAGGGTGTCAAAAATCCTTGCACCAGCCCTGATCACTTTGGTACCCAAAATGTTGGGATCCCTGACTAGTTTGTGGAATTGTTGAATTTTCTACAAAATGACATGTGTTTGACAAGTTTTACCAGCTGACCAATTGATCGTCTCATTTTCAGTTTTTCTTAATTTTTCTATTTTTTTTCTTGTATTGTTATTGTCAGCTTTTAGTTATTTGCAATGTATATGTTGATCTCATTTACCTATATTCACACTACAGGTAGCATTGTCTCACTGTTAGTTTTCTGCATTAAGGCCGCCCATTCTTTTTGACTGGGCTGACAGTGGACCGTCCATAACACACCAAAAATCATACATTTACACAATTTTTTTTAACACAGCGCATTGCAACTCCCACCATATTTGCTGTGGTGCTTTGGATAAAACTGATAAATGTGTTGGAATGCCATTTAAATTGAGCCTGTGTGTATAATGAGCAAATATGTCTGCTCTTGTGTACATATATGATGTAAAGTTATACAAAAACAAGATTTTTAAAGCAGAAAAACCATGATAATACTAAAAAATACCTAGTAATTTCTCTTTATAGTTTTTTTGAGGAACAATTAGAAAGAAAAACAGTTATTTTGCCATTTAAATGCCAAATCCAGACAACACATCTGGGTCCTTTTTGGTCCCACAGAGGGGGATCAAAACCTGACATTAAAATTTCTGTACGCAGCTGCAAAAAAAATAAGTTTTGACTGGTTTTGAGCTTTATAAATCAGCCAGTTATGGAATCTTTACTTCAGTGAAATTATTCCTAATAATTTGTATTTTTGTAGGAGCCTTCTTCATCCCTTACCTGATCTTCCTCTTCACCTGCGGCATACCGGTCTTCTTTCTGGAGACAGCGCTGGGCCAGTACACCAGCCAGGGTGGCGTCACCGCCTGGAGGAAAATCTGCCCCATATTTGAAGGTCAGTTTATATAATATAAAATGTCACCGGTTTCTTGTATAACCGTCTCAGTTCTTTATTTTACCCTAGACAAAAGATTGTTCAAAATAACCAATGAATCATGAGTATGTAAAATCACTATTGTTCCCCTCAAAATAAGGACAGAGACAGGGTTTTGTTTTGAGACAGTCGCTCTGGGGATTAGGGATGAACATGAACGAAATAAAGATTTTGCAGTCAAATTAACAATTTCACCTTTGCCAGAATTTTGACGAGATTAGCCGCTAATTTTACCATGTGAACTATTTTGGTGAAATTTACTTAGTAACACAAAAAAATAAAATAAAATGGTCCCCTGCAGGTTAATGTCATAATCTGCCAGTATGCACCGCGTAGTACCACATTATGGCATACTTACCTTAAAAATGGAGCCCTCGAGCTGCGCACTGTCACCAGTCTTCTTTCTGGGATCATACTTTCTGGCCATTTGAATGGACAGGCTGCAATAATGTCACTACAGCGGCAGGACCCTCTCTGCATTCACAGCACACTCAGGGTTCCATGCATGAAAAGAGTACTTACTACACATGCATCAATGATGTCTTTGGCTGCAGTTGATGCCACTATCTACTAAACAGCGAAGGTTCAGGCTGTTTCAAAGGCACCTATGGGTAAGACTTTTTATCGTCATACATGTAGGAAAAAGTTAAACTTTTGATTTTGATACCACTTTATAAAATAAAAAAAAAGTAATTGGATCATTGCGTCATGCATGACCGATGCTGACAGCTGAATGTATACCAAAGAATTTCCGGCAATACAATTTGAGAAAAAGACAGCATGGGAGCCCCCCCCCCCAAATCCATACTAGACCCTTAGGTCCGGTATGAATTTTGAGGGGAACACCATGCCAAAATGTAAAAAAAAAGAGGCATACCAGACCCTTATCCGAGCATGCAGCCTGGCAGGCCAGGAAAGGGGGCAGGGGAACTAGCGAGCGTCCCCTTCTGAACCATACAAGGCAATGTGCCCTCAACATGGTGGAGGGTAGGAGGGGGGGTAGGAGGGGCTCCCCCCCACAAAGCACCTTGTCTATATTTTGATGGGGACAAAGGCCTCTACCCCCTTTACCCAACAACCCTGGCCGGTGGGGGTCTGCAGGCGGGGGGCTTATAGGAATCTGGAAGATCCCAGCCCTCCCCTATGAGAATGGGTAGGGGTACCCCTACTCATTCACCAAAAATACAGTTTTTGACAAGTCCTTTATTAAAAAAACAAAAAACAATGTTTCCCAATGTACATCAAGTGTCGTTTTTGAAAAAGAGCTCTGTGCCCATCTCTCGGTCCTGCCGTCTGGGTCAATGACATCACAAGGGGCCAGGGCCACCCAGCGACTTCACCGGGTGACCCTGCTCCTTGGTTATTTAAGAACTGTCAGACTGGAGCTATCGGCGGGTATAGAGCTCTTTTTTATTTTATTTTTCAGGTTGCGATGGCGGCGTTCATCGTGATTGACACTGGATCTACAACGGGGGACATTGTTTTTGTTTTTTAATGAAGGAATTGTCAAAAACTGTCTCTGTGTTTTTATTTATTTTTTACACTTTTTTGGTAAATGAGTAAGTACCTATTCACATGGGGGGGGGCAGGATCTGGGGGGCCCCATTGTTAAAGGTAGTCTACAGATTCCAATAAGCCCCTCACCTGCAGACCCCCACAACCACTGGCCATGGTTGTGGGAAAGAGGCCACGCTACACGCTCAGATAAGGGTCTGGTATGGATTTTGGGGGGACCCCCATGCAATTTTATTGTTACATTTTGGTGTGGGGTTCCTCTTAAAATCCTTACCAGATTCAAAGGGCCTGGTGTGAAGGGGGAGGGGGGGGCATGCTGTTTTTTTTCTTGAATAATGTTCAAAACTGATGACATGTATGATTCAGAAGTGTTCCCATAGAAGGCAATGAACCTGGAACTCGCATCTGAACCACACCGCACCGCAGTGCTCAGAAAATGCATGGGACTATTTTTAAATTTGCACTGCCACTGCACCACAGATATGTGAAGCAGTTTCATAGAAAGCTGGTTTGGTCCACATGTCATGTGAATCAGATGCGGTTCAAAACGCATCCAATTCGTATATAGGTGAAGCAAGCCTAAACAAAATCTAAGGTCACGATAGCCTGCAGCAGGCCTGATAGAGCTTGGACAAGTTGGAAACCAGCATGATCACTAATGTCAGAGTTGTTTCTAGGCAAAATCAGGTGGTACAAACTAGGGAAATTTTAGACCTCATAACATGTGCTATGTCTTTTTGTTCAGGGATTGGCTATTCATCACAAGTCATTGTCATCCTGCTGAACTTTTATTACATCGTCGTCCTGGCCTGGGCCTTCTTTTATCTCTTCAACTCCTTCACGTCTGATCTGCCCTGGGCTTCCTGCAACCACACCTGGAACACAGGTAAGATGTGTTAAGAGCATTTACAGTGGATTCCAAAGGGTGGTTCCACCCCAAATTGATACTAAAGGTACTGGTGTCTGCTATGTTCCAGTATTTCATTGGTTAACTTATTCCACCTGCTGTGGCCATTATGGGCAGTACCTAGGGTCGCCACCTGTCCGGGATTCACTCGGACAGTTCAGGTTTGAAATCATGTGTCCGGGTTTCAGACTGCCTGAAACCCGGACACATTATTTAGACTGGACTATGACTTCCCAGCAGGGTTGCTGGCTGCAGTTGTCTAAGCTGAGGGTGTCTGTTACTCTTTCACACTGCCCAAAGCCAGCACTAACAACCCCCCCCCAAACACACACACAGAAAGGAGAGGCAAGAGGGCTCAATCTGCACCTCTTCCCCCCACCCCTTCCCCTCTGTGTCTGTCCATACTCCAATCCCCAGCGCTGTGCCTCAGAAAAGGAAAGTTGGTGCTGGAAATATGAAGTCTAGCAGCCTCAGATACATCTGGATGAGAGGAGCTGACTGCCAAGGGGTGAGTGAGCTCACCATCCATCCCTGTTTGTGACTGAAGTCTCCCCTTTTCTCTCTCCTGCCTCTGAGTGAATACACTAAGATAAATCAGAGTTCTCAGAGCACCCCTTACATCAGAGTTCCCCTTTACACCAGAGGCCACAGTGTTCCCCCTTACATCATGGTCCTCGCTGTATATCAGAGTTCTCAGTGTTCCCCCTTAAATCAGGGTTCCCAGAGCATCCCTTATGTTAGAGTCCCCAGAGTTGTTCCTACATCAGAGTCTGCAGAGTCCCGCCTTACAGTGAAAGGGAACTCTGCGGACTCAAATGTAAAAGGGGAACTCTGTGGACTCGGATGTAAAGAGAGAATCTTGTTATTAACTTCATATGATTAGAAATGTTTTTTAATAGCAAAATATATGTATAGTTTATACTATAAACAAAAATTGCTGTGCGCCGCTAAAGTGTTCGGGTTTGACTTGAGGAAAAGGTGGCAACCCTAGCAGTACCCACTATTTCTGCACGGAGGTCCCGGGTCTGCACACCTGCTGTGTCCATTATGAGGGCTTCCCTCCATTCCTGAGCTTAGTTTACCCTGCTTCAAAACTGATACCCATTATGAGTAGTTCCTTCCAATCTTACATTGAGTTCCCCTGCCTACATGCTTGCTGTCCCATTTTAAGAAGCTCCCACCATCCCTGCTTTGAGTTCCTGGGCCTACACACCTGTTGTCCCCATTATGAGGGGTTTCCACCATCCCTGCTCTAAATTTCCTGGGCCTAAACACCTGTTATCGTCATTATGAGGGGTTTCCACCATCCCTGCTCTGAGTTTCTGGGCCTACACACCTGTTGTCGTCATTATGAGGGGTTCCCACCATCCCTGCTCTGAGTTCCTGGGCCTACACACCTGTTGTCCCCATTATTAGGGGTTTCAACCATCCCTGCTCTGAGTTCCTGGGCCTAGACACCTGTTGTCGTCATTATGAGGGGTTCCCACCATCCCTGCTCTGAGTTCATGGGCCTACACACCTGTTGTCATCATTATGAGGGGTTCCCACCATCCCTGCTCTGAGTTCCTGGGCCTACACACCTGTTATCGTCATTATGAGGGGTTTCCACCATCCCTGCTCTGAGTTCCTGGGCCTACACACCTGTTGTCCCCATTATTAGGGGTTTCAACCATCCCTACTCTGAGTTCCTGGGCCTACACACCTGTTGTCGTCATTATGAGGGGTTCCCACCATCCCTGCTCTGAGTTCCTGGGCCTACACACCTGTTGTCATCATTGTGAGGGGTTCCCACCATCCCTGCTCTGAGTTCCTGGGCCTACACACCTGTTGTCATCATTATGAGGGGTTCCCACCATCCCTGCTCTGAGTTCCTGGGCCTACACACCTGTTGTCATCATTATGAGGGGTTCCCACCATCCCTGCTCTGAGTTCCTGGGCCTACACACCTGTTATCGTCATTATGAGGGGTTTCCACCATCCCTGCTCTGAGTTCCTGGGCCTACACACCTGTTGTCCCCATTATTAGGGGTTCCCACCATCCCTGCTCTGAGTTCCTGGGCCTACACACCTGTTGTCGTCATTATGAGGGGTTCCCACCATCCCTGCTCTGAGTTCCTGGGCCTACACACCTGTTGTCATCATTATGAGGGGTTCCCACCATCCCTGCTCTGAGTTCATGGGCCTACACACCTGTTGTCGTCATTATGAGGGGTTCCCACCATCCCTGCTCTGAGTTCCTGGGCCTACACACCTGTTGTCGTCATTATGAGGGGTTCCCACCATCCCTGCTCTGCGTTCCTGGGCCTACACACCTGTTGTCATCATTATGAGGGGTTCCCACCATCCCTGCTCTGAGTTCATGGGCCTACACACCTGTTGTCATCATTATGAGGGGCTCCCACCATCCCTGCTCTGAGTTCCTGGGCCTACACACCTGTTATCGTCATTATGAGGGGTTTCCACCATCCCTGCTCTGAGTTCCTGGGCCTACACACCTGTTGTCCCCATTATTAGGGGTTCCCACCATCCCTGCTCTGAGTTCCTGGGCCTACACACCTGTTGTCGTCATTATGAGGGGTTCCCACCATCCCTGCTCTGAGTTCCTGGGCCTACACACCTGTTGTCATCATTATGAGGGGTTCCCACCATCCCTGCTCTGAGTTCCTGGGCCTACACACCTGTTGTCATCATTATGAGGGGTTCCCACCATCCCTGCTCTGAGTTCATGGGCCTACACACCTGTTATCATTATGAGGGGTTCCCACCATCCCTGCTCTGAGTTCCTGGGCCTACACACCTGTTATCGTCATTATGAGGGGTTTCCACCATCCCTGCTCTGAGTTCCTGGGCCTACACACCTGTTGTCCCCATTATTAGGGGTTTCAACCATCCCTACTCTGAGTTCCTGGGCCTACACACCTGTTGTCGTCATTATGAGGGGTTCCCACCATCCCTGCTCTGAGTTCCTGGGCCTACACACCTGTTGTCATCATTGTGAGGGGTTCCCACCATCCCTGCTCTGAGTTCCTGGGCCTACACACCTGTTGTCATCATTATGAGGGGTTCCCACCATCCCTGCTCTGAGTTCCTGGGCCTACACACCTGTTGTCATCATTATGAGGGGTTCCCACCATCCCTGCTCTGAGTTCCTGGGCCTACACACCTGTTGTCATCATTATGAGGGGTTCCCACCATCCCTGCTCTGAGTTCATGGGCCTACACACCTGTTGTCATCATTATGAGGGGTTCCCACCATCCCTGCTCTGAGTTCCTGGGCCTACACACCTGTTGTTGTCATTATGAGGGGTTCCCACCATCCCTGCTCTGAGTTCCTGGGCCTACACACCTGTTGTCATCATTATGAGGGGTTCCCACCATCCCTGCTCTGAGTTCATGGGCCTACACACCTGTTGTCGTCATTATGAGGGGTTCCCACCATCCCTGCTCTGAGTTCCTGGGCCTACACACCTGTTGTCGTCATTATGAGGGGTTCCCACCATCCCTGCTCTGCGTTCCTGGGCCTACACACCTGTTGTCATCATTATGAGGGGTTCCCACCATCCCTGCTCTGAGTTCCTGGGCCTACACACCTGTTGTCGTCATTATGAGGGGTTCCCACCATCCCTGCTCTGCGTTCCTGGGCCTACACACCTGTTGTCATCATTATGAGGGGTTCCCACCATCCCTGCTCTGAGTTCATGGGCCTACACACCTGTTATCGTCATTATGAGGGGTTCCCACCATCCCTGCTCTGAGTTCCTGGGCCTACACACCTGTTGTCGTCATTATGAGGGGTTCCCACCATCCCTGCTCTGCGTTCCTGGGCCTACACACCTGCCCACAATGCTGTAATTCGTTTGTCCTTGGTGACTAAAATTTTCAGCAAATATTGCTGAATGTAAATGTGTTTTGCCTTTTTTGTCATGTTTTTACCTATCTGCTCATGTGTTGCCTGTTTTCCTAGACCAATGCCTGGATTCTTACAAAAGTAACGGCACACAGGGCACGGCAGTAAATGGCACATCAAGTGTCATCGAATTCTGGGAGTAAGTGCACGACTGCTAATTACCAAAACGAGTTTTCTTGCTTCATCCATTATGTTCACAGCTAAAAAAAATACCATTTAAATGTATGTTTTTCCTATTATTAACCTCACTGGCGGTATTCCCGAGTCTGGCTCGGGGTAAGATTTCAGTACCATTAGCGGTAACCCCGAACCAGACTCGGGCTGCATCGCAGGATACAGGGAGAGTTACTTACCTTGTTCCCTGGATCCTGCGATGTCTCCCCGCTGTGTGATCGAGCCGTGTCTCCTCGCTTGATTCACACAGTGCCTGAGTGGCGCCGAGCTCCGTTCCCTGCGATGTTGCGGCGCATGGGGGCGGAGATCGGCGCCAAATTCAAAAAAGTCAAAACACACAGTACACATACAGTATACTGTAATCTTACAGATTACAGTACTGTATAAATAAATACACATCCCCTTTGTCCCTAGTGGTCTGTCCAGTGCCCTGCATGCAGTTTTTTATTATAAATACATTTTTTTCCGCCTGGAATTTGGAGATTGCGCATGGCAACCAAAAAGTGTCCCTTTATGTCAAAAGTGGTTTTAGACCAGCTAGAAAACAGCGATAATAAATTAGAATCACTTGCAGAATTGAGCGATAGCGATTTGTGGGGAAATTCGTCATCAAACACTAAATCTAATGACAGCGACAATTCTGCAACTGAGCAAATTTCTGTGTTTTTGATTTGATTTTTATTATTATTATATTATTATTTGTTATAATTATTTATAGTTATTTATTATATTATAATTTATGATTTTGTGTTTCAAACTTTATCATACCCGGGATGTCTACCAGACTCTTGTTTGGACAGATTTAAGTGAGTTATTTCTAAGAATTACAGGCCTACAATATAAAACGTCAAATTTCCATGAAAAATAATTGTACCGCTTTCAGCACCTAAAATCTGACATAATCATACCGCCAGGGAGGTTAAGGTACTGCTCTGTTAGGCACATTGCACACACAACGGAATGACTGCTCTGTTCAGAAAGGGCATGTGAAGTTTCCATTGTAGAGGGAAGTTGTAAAAGGAAAAGTTAATACTATTCTCTGTCTTTATAAAATGCTGTGTGACACCAGGGGTATGGGTTTAGCCAGTGTTTAACCAAACAGAGCCTGCAATACATTCAGAGATTCCGGCAGCTGAAGTTATATGCAGATCCACACTTTTCCTGTGAAGCTTTTGCCCAGCCCCTCCCAACTCTGATTTTCTCTGTTGTCCATTAACCATACCTCCCAACTTTTCAAATGTCCTCTGAGGGACATTTATTCAGATTTTTTTGCCTAGGCATTAAAGTTGTTGAGTGGGGGGGGCGCTGCGGGACGGACGTTTTTTTTTTACTCACAGACTGCAGTTGTTGAGCGGGGGGGGGTTGCCGCTGAACGGACGATTATTTTTAAAGACAGAGAGTGCAGAGAGCAGAGTTGTTGAGCGGGGGGGGGGGGGGGGGGCGGCGCGACGGACGTTTTTTTAACTTTAACAGTTAATGAGCGGGGGGTGGGGGTGGGGCGGCGCGAGAAGGGGGGGTTCCGGACTTCACTAAACACATAACAGGGACGTCCGTCAGAACTTACCTCCTCCTCCTCCTTCCTCTGCCTCCTGTATCCTGCTGTGGCTGTGCGGGAATACAGAAGGTATCGCGGGACTGCGGGAAAGTTGTGTCACTGCGGGAAAAATCCGCAGAATCCATGCGGGTTGGGAGGTATGCATTAACCACTTCAATACAGGCCATTTTCACCCCCTTCCTGCCCAGACCAATTTTTCGTTTTCAGCGCTGTTGCAATTTGAATGACAATTGCGCAGTCATGCAACACTGTACCCAAATTAAATCTTTATGTTTTCTTTTCCCACAAATAGAGCTTTCTTTTGGTGGTATTTGATCATCTCTGCGGTTTTTATTTTTTGCGCTATAAACAAAAGAAGAGCGACAATTTTGAAAAAAAACACAATATGTTTTACTTTTTGATTTAATAAATATCCCAATTTTTTTTAAAAAACAATTTTTTTCATCAGTTTAGACCGATATGTATTCTTCTACATATTTTTGGTAAAAAAAAATCGCAATAGGTGTATATTGATTGGTTTGCGCAAAAGTTATAGCGTTTACAAAATAGGGGATAGATTTATGGCATTTTTTTTTTTTTTACTAGTATTGTGACCGTGACATTGCGGCGGACATATCGGACACTTTTGACACGGTTTTATACAGCGATTAGTGCTTTAGTGCTTTAAAACTGCACTGATTACTGTATAAATGTGACTGGCAGGGAAGGGGTTAACACTAGGGGTTAATGCGTTTCGTCATCCGACGTCCTCAAGTTTTTAACCGGTTTCTTATTTTATCAAAAACAAAACTATTGGGTAGAGGTATACTTTAAAGGCCAACTATGGACTAATTCTTCCTCATCAACCGACCCTTCAGCTTCCTCATCACCTTCACCTCCCTCTACCTTCAGGAGGTGCAGGGTCTTTCTCCTGATAGTGGAAGCTTTTTCGTTATGCAGAGAGTGGCGCTCATTTTATGGGTGGGTGGCCCTGCACTCACAGTTTATCCTCAGTCTTCTCGTTTGAATGATGCTAGGAGTCACTCAACCCCAAAGACTGAGGACATCTAGTTGCAAAGAGAAATTAATGTGGGGGAAAGTGCAAGAAAGGGAAAGAGCATTGCAGCTCTTTGTTTCTGAAAAAAATTGGGCAAATCTGGCTTTTCTTGTTATTTATAGATATTATTTATATTTATAGAAAGTAAGGTTTGTACCTCAGAGATGTCATTGGTTCCCAGTGAGTTCTTAGGATGAATATTCATTCATGTCCTTAGTTATGACTCTGCTTTTCTTATTGAGCCCTCTTGTATCTACAGGAGGCGTGTATTGAGTATATCAGATGGTATCGAACACATTGGCAGTCTGCGCTGGGAGCTCGCACTGTGTCTCCTGCTCGCCTGGATCATCTGCTACTTCTGTATCTGGAAAGGAGTGAAATCCACTGGAAAGGTGCGTATGGGCCCCAGCTTTATTAATGGCTTTGCTGATTTACTAAACTGCACTATGCAAGTGCAGTTGCTCCAGAGCTTAGTTTTTCCTTGCATATAATCGGGTATTCTTTACAAAGTGAAGCTTTACCTCATTTACTAAGCTCTGGAGCAACTATACTTGCAAAATGCACAGTCTATTTGCCTTTAGTAAATCAACCCCAAAATCTCTTGACTATAATAAGTCAGATAAACCTACATTCCCATATTACCCAAAATTATACCTTAACTTATAAATAACCAGGCGACAATCATTTTGGAGTAAAATTGTCCGCTTGGTCATTTTATTAACAAATTAACCATAACAAATTAACCAACATCTTTATTTCACTAAAAACAATCCTTCACAGATACAGTTGCACCCTGTTGGAGATAATTGAAGGCACTGACCGAATTTTCCTCGTACCAGCGTGGCCCTCAAAGATCCCAGTCGCAGTGCGCCGACTCAAGGACCATAGCACTCTGAACCTTCCCCACGCTGGTGCCCATTAACCGATGCCAGCTAAACCACGGTTAGCTGGCATTAACCGAGAATCCCATACCTTGATGGTTCCCCACTTATGCCAAATTGGTCAAACTGTCTACTGCCTCCAAGAATCCCCAACCGCCAACCCCCCCCCAATACAACGCATAATATAGAAAATCACCATATAATAGGGCGGGAGGGTGGGAGCTTCCTCTCACAGTGCTGCCCCGCGACTGACCTCAGACCTTCCCCAAGCCCCTCCTACCCCGGGAAAATATTAACTCTGGCCATCCCTACTACTCACCCTTTAGTATTCCCATCTTTTTAACCCCTTCTGCGGTTCCCTGCTACATAGTCATGCCAGCCCCCTGCCTATACTTTGTATTTTGCTCCGGGCTTCTCTTTCTTCTCTCTGGTGATATCTGCAGTTGCTGCTTAGCTGACTACACTGCTTATCTATCTAGTCACATCTCTGTGATGCACCGTAATCATCAATAGTTGCATTGGATAGCCCAAGGAGCTAGTAAATCTGGAGATTCTGTAGCTCCAACGCTGCAAAACAATCCATTGCTCAGTGACATTGCTTGGAATTTCTGGTCACAGACCTTTCATCGACTTCAATTAATTTTTCCCTAACAAAAATTGTAAGAAAAATGTGATCCTAATGTCGCTACAAATTGCTCCTACACAATGATCAGCGTGATGTGAGACTATGTGGGGGAGATATACTAAAACTGGTGCATTCAGAATCTGGTGCAGCTGTGCATGGTAGCCAATCAGCTTCTAACTTCAGCTTGTTCAATTTAGCTTTGGCAATAAAATCTGGAAGCTGATTGGTTTCTACTGTGTGTAGAGCTGCACCAGATTTTGCTCTCTCCAGTTTTATTAATAACCCCCAAGGTACCACAGCTAGGAGTGCTACATTCATACATTTTAAACAGTGAACCCCCATTCATAGTGCACTTTACCAAATAAAGACCAGGGTACTGCAGTCAAATAGCAGTACTATACCACTTCCACATCAACTACCAGGCTACAGTAGGTGGAAGATGTAGTGTCAGAAAATGTAGTCAGAAACTGCATAGAAATAAATTTAATCCACCTTTGGGGCTCTTTCACATGTACGTCAGCCCATGCCGCCCCTCTGAAAAGTGATCACAGTGGATCACTGTTCAGAGAGTGTTTAATGGGCAGTTACGAAGCAATATGTTGCCTCCTCACTGCCCGATTTAAGCCTGTAAATGTCACACCATCACACTGCAATCACATGTATTGTACCCGGTAGCCAGGTGGGTGTGGCGTTAACCCATTGACTTATATTGTCAACATACTGTTTCATTTTCCTGTGGCTACAGCATGTGCACAGCCCTGAGTGGCTGCATGCCCTGGTTCAGGCGTGCGGCTGTGAGGTGGAAAAAACGTGGCTCAACCGCCTGTCCCCTAGCCGCATGTGTGAACGAATACTAATGAAATGTGATAGACATGCCTGTTTTCTGGCTCTGAGTATGACCTCCTTTAAAACTGAACTCCAGGAATTTAGCCACTTTGTAAAATCTGCAGGCTTACTTTGGTTTAAGTCCAACAAGGTGCCTGTTTTGTTATTTTATCCTTCAAAGACCTAGTCATTCTTACCTTATTATTTTTGGTTGGGGTTCTACTTTAATCGTTTTTGGCCAGAATAGGTAGGGAGGAAGTTTTTATTGCTGTCTGTGTCCCCACTGGGGAGATTCACCCTTTCTAATTCTTCTGCTGATCATTGTCACTGGGCAGAAAGTGGTGGAAAATCCTAAATTTGTTGTTATGCCGTATACACGCAATCAGTTTTACCAATGAAAACAGTCCGATGGACTTTTCTCATCGGACAAACCGATCGTGTATGGGCCCCATCGGTCTTTTTTCCATCGGTGAGAAAAAATAGAACATGTTTTAAATTTATCCGATGGGAAAAAAAACAATACCAAATTCAGATCGTCTGTGTGGAACTCCATCGGCCAAAAAACCCTTGCATGCTCAGAATCAATTCGACGCATGCTCAGAAGCATTGAACTTCATTTTTCTCGGCTTGTCGGAGTGTTTTACGTCACAGCGTTTGGGACGGTCGGATTTTTGACTGATGGTGTGTAGGCAAGACTGATGGAAGTCAGCTTCATCGGATTTCTGATGGAAAAATCCATCGGATTAGAGTCCATAGGAAATCCGATCGTGTGTACAGGGCTTTACAATTGTCACCAGAATTAGAAGTGGAATCTTCCAAGGGAGACACCTGTTCTGGCTCTCTGAAAAAAAAAATCCTTACACTTTTTGGAGAGATTTCCTCTCTCTTCCTGTTGTGTTTCAAGGACAGGAAGTAAAATAAAATATCTGCAATGGGACACAAACTGCTAGACATTTAAAAATGAAACTCATTGGTTTTAGCCATGCCCAACTCAAAACTTAACTCAAAAGAAATGTAAACTGCAAAAGACTCTAATATATAGCAGGATCACACAACATTCACCTTCCTGTCTCTCTGATGTCACCAGATACTAGTGAAGCAATTGGCTGCAATTTGGTAGACATCCATAGTTTCTCTACCAATTGTCTCACTGACACCATTGGGTCTTGTTTGCGAAATGTCTGCAGCAACGTAAGTCTCGTAACCGCAAGCAAATCTGATTGGAAGGCACACTGGAGACTAACAACTGTAGAGGGAAAAGATACAATTAGCTGCTTTGGGGCAGTGCCAACTGTTTGTTTATGAAATCATCATTTGCCTGTTAAACTTTATTAATCTATTTTGTCCTATAAGGTGCATATTATTTCACACAGTATATATTCCCTTTCTTACCTGTTTTCCTAGGTTGTCTATTTTACTGCCACCTTCCCATACTTGATGCTGGTTGTCCTACTTATCCGTGGGGTTTCTCTCCCTGGGGCCCTAGAGGGGATCCAGTTCTACTTGTACCCAGACCTCAGCCGACTTAAGGACCCTCAGGTACCTACAAACTATAGACTCCAACTTTATTTTTTACATTATTTTAATTTAACATAAAGTCCAACTATGCATTTACTGATTGTATAACTCTCTCCAGTGCTGAAGGAAGCCCATTGGTTACACAACTCAATGAGGTAGATTTACTATAACTGATGCACACAGAGTTTGGTGCAGCTGTGCATAGAAAACAATCAGCTTCTAACTTCAGCTTGTTCAGTTAAGCTTTGACAATAAAACCTGGAAGCTGATTGGTTACAATGCATAGCTGCACCACATTCTGAGTGCACCAGTTTTAGTAAATCTCCCCCAATGAGTCATCACAGCAGTGACTACTCTCTTATCAGACAGCTCAGTAAGAGGCTTTCCTTTACAGGGACCTGCAAAGCAAGCTAGTCTGTTTAGCTAACCCACTGTGCTCTGGGTACACTTTGTCCTCTAATAAATGTTTGTTTGTAAAACAAAGCTTGGATAGACATAGGGAAAAACAAGTATAAAACAACAGTTTAAAATCACCTAAAATTTAAAAAATCACAACTATAATAAAATTGACAGAAAAATCATTAAGGTTTCTCTTTTCCACTCCCCAACCAATATATACCTGAACTTTTTACAGGTGAAACATAACGACAGAGCTGGCTTTGCCTTTCTTCCTTTTTTGTTGTAGTTTGGTAACTACAAATCCACAGGCAAACTTTTAACTAGAACCATTTAGGAAAAGATCAGGGCCACATTCCGGGCTTCGGTCACAGGGCAGCAGGTGACCCGCCTGTGCAGAGCCCTGCTGGGCCCCAGAGTCTGATCACAGCACGCAGTCACATAGCGCTGTTCACAGGCGGCTGGGCTTTACAAGGTCTGTACTGAAAAACATCCACCGTGCCAGAAGCAGAGGCCCGGGGCAGACTGTGTTTTTCCTTCTGCCAGTTTTTTCAGATGTTTTGCTCTGTGTGACACTCAGCTGTGCTTACTAAGAGAAAAGCTGAATTATGAACGCGAGGAAGCACATAGGCTAAATTCGAAGGAAGCAAATTGCATAATTTTCATAAACCAGATTATATAATAAAAGGTTATAATAAAAGACAAGTATAGTCGGTTAATATTTATAACTTTTCAGATATACTTATAAAACGATCAACTGAAAGTGGACCTTTTATTGACTTTACAAGTGTACCTGAATACATTCCTCACATGTCCCAATATACAACAGCATTTATATTTATCAAAATTCAGTGGTGGCCTATCCATTAGGGGCACCCCTCGGGGCACCCCCCCCCTAATTCATGCATCCAGCTCCTAATCTACATACACATGCATTTCAATGGGGTTTTTTGAGCTCATCCAGTTGTGTGACAATAGCGAATTAATATTCGCTATTGTCTTCCTGATTCTCCTCTCGACCAATCAGGAAGTGGGTCTTAAGACCCGATTGGCCAAGAGGAGAAGCGATCGTATTGACCGCCGAGGGAAGCGCCGAGGAGAAGATGCAGGAAGGAGCCAAAGCTACTAAATGGGGTAAGTGCAGGGCTGGTGGGGGGATGGACGAGCGAGCAGCGACGGGTGTCTTGTTTGCCGCCCACCCAAAATCTACAGCACCAGCCGCCACTGTCAGAACTGCTCCACCGATTATTATTATAAAGCTGTATTTGAGCTCCAGTCAGCAAATTTGCCTAGGCTAGAATGATGTCTTCAGTCTACTGTAGCCTGGAAGAAGTGTTTTTTCCAGTCCTCCCCCACTTGGCAATCAGAAGGCAACATTGTAACTTTGTAGCAAGTCAAAAGGTGGAGAGGCTGCACCAAGGGCTGATCTGTGTCAGAAATTTGTGAACACAGCCAAGAACTGCAGAGGCACCAGGATTTACATGATTGTGTCATCTCTGAGCTGGAATCCCAGTCCAGGAAGCAGCTGGTGACCCTGATGATGGTTGAACAAAGATGGTGCAGTCCTTCTGGAGAGAAAAGCAACTGAAGGCATTATCAGGTGGAGTACTGTGATCTCTGTGAGAGGTAATAAACACCTGGAAGTGTTACAATTATGTACTTAGCATGCATGTAAAAATAAATTCGATGCTAGGCCCACTTTAGCAGAATCAATCTGACCTATGCATGGCAATAACTTCATTTTAAATTATACATTTTTTGTCATGCAAGAACATAGAGTCAGCAATATTTTCTCTGTTTCAAATATTTTATTGAATTTTATAAATATCAACAAAATTCAATTAACAGAGCATGTACAATAATATTATAGAAATAGATATTCCATTAAAAGAAAATGTACAATAGTATAGTAGAAAAAGGTGTAATCATTCAGGAAAGTAACTCTTATAGATGTAAATGAAAATAGATAACCTAGCGGATTGTAGGATAAGATTATGTAACATGAAATGTCATAATCATAGCTTCATGGCAGCTATTTGATGACAAGTAATTGAGAAATTAAGTTGATTGAAATAATATAATATAATTACGTCATCTATGAAGAGAATAGAATAGAATGAACCTATAAAGAAATATAAAGTTAAAGCGGAGCTCCCCTGAAAAAAAAATATTAAAAGCCAGCAGCTACAAATACTGCAGCTGCTGACTTTTAATATTAGGACACTTACCTGTCCTGGAGTCCAGCGACGTCGGCAGCAGAAGACGAGCGATCGCTCGTCACTCTGCTGCCCCCACCGCCATCCTCGGTTAGGGAACCAGGAAGTGAAGCCTTGCGGCTTCACTGCCCGGTTCCCTACGGCGCATGCGCGAGTCGCGCTGCGCTGTTCTCACTGGTCCCTGTTGTGTTCTGGGAGCCGAGTGTTTCCCAGAACACAACGGGTATTCTGCGGGAAGTGACGTACTACCCGCAGAATACCCGCAGAGAGGACTCCCGAAAGTGGGTGCAAATACCTGTCTTAGACAGGTATCTGTACCCCCCTCCCCCCTGAAAGGTGACAAATGTGACACCGGAGGGGGGAGGGTTCCGATGAGTGGAAGTTCCACTTTAGGGTGGAGCTCCGCTTTAATGTGTTGTAAAATAGCTGGAGGAATAGATTAGGCTAAACCAGGGCCAAGTTCCTTCTCTTAGCAGTATTTCTCATTACATTTACATTCACTGCTTCCTACTAAAGCTGGTTATACATGGATAGAATATTGTTTGAAAAAGTATTCGATAAATGTTAGTGGGCACATTTCGAATCTCGATTTGCAACGTTTTATGCCAAAAGAAAGATCTGTCATGTCAGAATTTTGCTGCGTAATGGAACGACTTTCTAAACATTAGTAGGGAAATCGATCGTAAATAGTTTGAAAAAATGTACAGCGCATGTGCATTGATCATTGATCGACAAAAAATGTACCATTGATGATGCTAACGATCGATAATATGTGGAAAACAATTAGATACAATGATGGCATTAGCACACATTCGTTCGAGAGATCTTTATCAAAAACTAACGTTTCTGCAAACGATTTTCTATCCATGTATGGCCAGCCTTAGTTGCGCTGTAGAGGGGGGTTGCCCTATCTAACTGCAAGTCTACCAGAGGAAGACGGTCTGATTGAAAGCAATACATTCTTGCATTCTCTAATAACCTAACATACACAAAGCTTCTAGTAGCCCTTTGGGTTTGGGTCACATGGCCAGAAGCGTTTTCATTATAGCCATAGGAATTGCTAAATGCTGCTTTGTGACTCCCGCTAGAAATACCATCATGTCACCAGTCATGTCACCACTGCACAGTAGTTAGTGGCTGCTTGTACTGCCCCATTATTATCACAGAGCATCTGAATGTTTGCCACCAAAAGTTGGTTCTTCTGGGTCACCCTATTAATGTTGTTTGTGTTACTGATAGAAATTTTAGGGTCAAAGAGATACCCCAAGCCTCCTTTACCAACCCGTCCTTTATTTGCCATTCATTAGACTCTCCTCGGCAGGTCTGGATGGACGCGGGAACTCAAATCTTCTTTTCGTATGCCATTTGCCTGGGCTGTCTGACAGCACTAGGGAGCTACAACAAATACAACAACAACTGCTACAGGTACCAGTCTGCCACACTCATGTCCTCCTAGTGGTGTCTGTTTTGGAAGGGGAGGGGGGGGAAGACATTTGCCTGTGAAGGATTTTCCTTGCCCACAGCCAACTCTTATTTGTTCCATGCTAAGTGGCCTCTTGAGAAAGGTTCAGGTTTTCCTTGACAAGTGTCATGCCTCGTACACACGACTGGTTTTCCCGGCAGGAAAAAAAAACAACGCTTTTCCCGATGGGATTCCTCTTAAGCCTGCCTTGCATACAGATGGTCACACAAAAGACCGCTGAACTTTTGAATGCCAAGAACGCGGTGACGTCAAAGACTACGACGAGCCGACAAAATGACGTTCTATGATTCCTCGCATGTGTCGAATTGTTTACAAGCATGCACGTTTTTTTTCCCCTCGGGAAAGCATACAGACGACCAAGTTCTCTTTTTTTCCCCCGCAGTTTTCTCGTCGGGAAAACTGCGATGGAGCATACACACGGACGGTTTTCCCGGCTAAAAGCTGTCATGGCAGTTTTCCTGCCGGGAAAACCCGTCGTGTGTACGAGGCATTACTGTTTAAGAAATCGTCAGCCAATAGTACTGTACAAAAGTTTTGAGCAGGTGTGAAGAAATGCTGTAAAGTAAGGATGCTTTCAAAAAATATATATTTTAATTGTTTATTTTTATCAATTTACAAAATAGAAAGTGAGCGAACAGAAGAAAAAAAGAAATGAAATGTAATATTTGGTGTGACTACCGTTTGGCTTCAAAACAGCATGAATTCTTCTAAGTACACTTAGGATCCTTTCACACGGGGCGGATCCGTGCAGATCCGCCCCGTGAAGCTCCGCTTGCTCAGCGGGGATCGCTCCATTGATCCCCGCTGAGCCGACGGATGACTGGGCGGTCCCCGCACACTGTGCAGGGACCGCCCTGTCAGAGCGCTGCTCTCCCCTATGGGGAATCGGATGACGACGGACCGTAGAGTCCGTTGTCATCCGGTCCGCTCCGCCGACGGAAGGAAAAATAGGGTTTTTCCTCCGTCACACTTTGGCGGAGCGGATGTCAGCGGACATGTCTCCGCTGACATCCGTGCTTCCATAGGGCTACATGGAGGATCCGTTTCAGGTCCGCCTAAAAAACTGACAGGCGGACCTGAACGGACCTCCGTGTGAAAGAGCCCTTACACAGTTTTTAAGGGAACTCGGCAGGTAGGTTAACGAAAATGGTCTTTCGCGCTACTAAAGATTAAATGAAAAGCAAGTGAAGTGTATAGCGCTAAAAGCTGCAAAAACTAATTGTGTTCACTATACACACTAGTAGAAATAGAAAAAGGGGGAGTGTTTTTGCGCTGAAAGCCAGCAGCTGAACTACATAAAGTGCCGAAAGCCAACACTAAAACTGAATATAGTGCTAAAATATTTAGGTCTATATTAATAGTCCTAAATTAATAAATATCCAGTGATAAAGTGCACAAGTATTAAAGTGCTGTAATTATATATGAATCTAGGTGTAATGACATAAATAATAATAAAGTGCACACAGTGCTATCTATATATGTATAAAACACAACGATATTATATATACAATTCAAAAAATTAATATTAGGAATAGAAGAAAAGGTATATCGTAAAAAATAGTCCTTGCTCAAAATATCCTTAAACGTGAATGTTCAAAGTAAACTGGTGTAAAGTATGAATCCTCTGCTGAATAAATGGATAAAAATATCTCTAAAAATATCTCTAATATGTCCATTAAGGAGATATATTGTTTAAACATACATGCTATGTTTTAATGGAGGTGAGAGTTCTGTGAGACCACTGCATGGACATATTAGAGATATTTTTATCCATTTATTCAGCAGAGGATTCATACTTTACACCAGTTTACTTTGTTTGAACATTCACGTTTAAGGATATTTTGAGCACAGACTATTTTTTACGATATACCTTTTCTTCTATTCCTAATATACATTTTTTGAATTGTATATATAATATCGTTGTGTTTTATACATATATAGATAGCACTGTGTGCACTTTATTATTATTTATGTCATTACACCTAGATTCATATATAATTACAGCACTTTAATACTTGTGCACTTTATCACTGGATATTTATTAATTTAGGACTATTAATATAGACCTAAATATTTTAGCAGTATATTCAGTTTTAGTGTTGGCTTTCGGCACTTTATGTAGTTCAGCTGCTGGCTTTCAGCGCAAAAACACTCCCCCTTTTTCTATTTCGGCAGGTAGGTTGTTCCAAACGTCTTGGAAAACTAACCAGAGATCTTCAGTGGATGTACTGTAGGCCGACTCAAATCCTTCTGCCTCTTCATGTAATCCCAGACAGACTCAGTGTTGAGATCAGGGCTCTGTGAGGGCCAAACCATCACTTCCAGGACTTGTTAAGATGGTTCTTAAAGACAATGTCATTGTCCTGCTGCAGAATAAATTTAGGGCCAATCACACACCTTCCTGATGGTATGGCATGATAGATAAGTATCTATATGTATACCGGTAAGTATTTTGAAGGCAAAGGGTGGTCACACCAAATATTGGTTTGATTTGGATTTCTCTTCTGTTAATTTACTGTCCATTTTGTTAATTGATAAAAAAATAAACTATTAACATTTCTATTTCTGAAAGCATTCTTAATTTACAGCATTTTTCACCCCTGCCTAACACTTTTGCACAGTACAGTTGTGCTCAAACGTTTGCATACCCTGGCAGAAATCGTGAAATTTTGGCATTGATATTGAAAATATGACTGGGCATGCCAAAAAATTGTCTTTTTTTAAAGAGAAAATTAAGTACTGTCCGTGATACTTTTTTATTATTACAATATACAACAATTACCACCAAATACACTTCTAGTCACTATGGATGTAGAATCTCTGTACAGTAACATCCCTCACAAGGATGGGTTGGCAGCATGTCACAGATTCTTATCATCCACACCAAACCACAAATACACGGCTGAGGATGTTACACAGCTCATCGAATTTATTCTTACACACAACTACTTCACTTTCAACAATGACATCTATCTCCAATGTATGGGTACTGCTATGGGAAGCAAAATGGCACCCCAATATGCAAACTTATTTATGGCTGACCTGGAGGACAAATTCCTGAACAGCATACAACAAAAGCCATACAGATATTATCGCTATATTGATGATATCTTCATGATATGGACTGAAGGTGAAGAAAATCTAAACCAATTCTTCTCATTGATCAACACTTTTCACCCATCTATCAAACTAAAAATGGACTATTCGAACACACATGTCAACTTCCTAGACACTACAGTATACATCAGGGATGACAAGCTTCACACTTCCATATACAGAAAACCGACTGACCGATGCAGCTATCTTCATAGTTCCAGTTTTCATCCCCAACACACTAAACGAGCCATCATACACAGCCAGGCCATCAGATACCACCGAATTTGTTCAGACCCAGAAGTCAGAGATAAACATCTCAGAACACTGGCAGGCTCTTTCCAGAAGAAAGGATATAAAGACAAAACCATCAACAACAGCATAAACACAGCCTTGAAAACCCGAAGAGAAAATCTCCTCCAATACAAAGAGAAAAAAACAAATAACAGAGTACCTCTGGTCACCACATACAACCCAACACTAGAAGGGATCAAAAAGATAATCAAAGATTTACAGCCCATTATAACAGAGGATGAAACTCTGAAAGAAATATTCCAACAACCCCCATTATTGGCTTTCAGACAACCACCCAACCTCAGACACAAACTAATCAGCAGGAAACTTCACTCTGATTATGAAGTCACAAATAATGGAAGCAAACCCTGCAATAAAAAACGCTGCAAACTGTGCAACCAGATCAATCCATCCAAAAGTGTCACACACACAAATGGGACCTTCACTATCATGGGATCTTACAACTGTACCTCCAGTAATGTTGTGTACCTCATCCAATGCAACAGGTGTGGCAAAGGATCTTATGTTGGTGAAACAGGACAGAAGCTGCAAGCGAGGATGAATTTTCACAGACATACCATCAAAGAACATAAAGAAGACAGTTTATGCAGACCTGTGGGACATCACTTCTCACAACCGGACCACACTATAGAAGACCTCAATGTTTTAGTTCTTAAAGGGAATTTCAGAACTATCCAGGAAAGGAAAACATTTGAACTAAGAATGATAATTCTTTTTGACACAAAAACGAATGGCCTAAATTTAGATATTGGTTTCCTTACCCATTATACTAAGGTTTTATGACCCCCTCTGTGACTAGCATCTCCCCCCTCAAGTCTATAGCTCTCCCTCTGTCTTATCTCACTAACTCTGTCTTATCTCACTAACTCTGCTGCTATCTTTATTACCATTTATTTGTATGTGTTTTTTTTTCCTTTCCCTCTGAGATTTTTTTCTTGCTTTGTTTTAACATTCTGCTAAAAAAATTGTGAATCAGTACTGCTCGGACCTTGAAGAAGGGGACATACCCCGAAAGCTTGTCCTGAAAAATTCTATGTTAGTGCAAATAAAAAAAGTATCACGGACAGTACTTAATTTTCTCTGTCACAATTGCACTAATACGGCTACAATTACGTCAAGTCTTTTTTTAAAGCATAGTCATCATATGAAGCCTTATATTATCACATAGTTGCTTGGCTCACTTTTAAACCGTAATAATAACAGAAATCACCTAAATGGCCTTGGTACAGACACACAAAGTGACACACACATGTTAAAATGGTAATTAAAAGGTTAATTTCCCACATTTGTGGCTTTTTAAATGTCCGCATCTGTGAATAAATAGTTAATGGGTTTGTTTGCTCTCATGTGGATGCACTAAGCAGGGTAGATACTGAGCCATGGAAGCAGAAAAGAACTGTCAAAAGACCTGCGTAACAAGGTTATGGAACTTTATAAAGATGGAAAAGGATTTAAAAGGATATCCAAAGCCTTGAATATGCCAGTTGGTATTGTTCAATCACTTAAGAAGTGAAAAATTCGGAGATCTCTTGATACCAAGCCCAAGTCAGGAAAGATTGCAGCCACAACTGCCAGAAGAATTGTTCGGCATACAAAGAAAAACCCACAGGTAATCTCAGGAGAAATACAGGCTGCTTTGGAAAATAACGGTGTGGTTGTTACAAGGATCACAATACAACAATACTTGAACAAAAATGAGCTGCATGGTCGAGTTTCCAGAAAGAAGCCTTTAGTGCCGGTTCACACTACTGCGACTTGGGATCCGACTTGTGTCGCCCCAAGTTGCCCCAAGTCGCGCGACATGACAAATTACATTCAAGTGAATGAGAGCCGTCCTAATGCACACTACTGAAGTCGCTCCGACTTCAGAAAAGGTTCCTGTACTACTTCAAGGGGACTTCTAGGCGACTTGTACCCATTGATTTCAATGGAAGTCGCCTCCAAGTTGGATCCCCTGTCTTAACTGAAGCAACTTTCCAGGAAGTGAAAATAGTTTTCTAAAGCAAACCCCTCCATCCCCCCTCCCTCCCACAGAGCAGATTATTATGTGATTGGCCACTGGCAAAGTCGCCTGTCCTGGAGGCGACTTGAAGTTGCGTTGTAAGTCGCTCCAAGTAGCGCTGAAGTCGCGCTCAAGTCGTCTCCAAGTTGCCTTGTAAAGTCGCGCTGGAAGTCGTGTTGCCCCAGTGTGAACCGGCACTTACTGTGCCACAAAAAAGCCTGGTTACAATTGTAGCGGGTACTTACTTTCCCGGGGTAATTTTTGAATTTTTCAGTGACACCAGTTGTGTGTCTCCGGCGGTCCACTGGGTGGCGCTGTCACCATGAGCCGACGGACGGATATCGCTGTGTGCTGAGCCTACTTTTTGTCCTCTCTGGGCAGCGGTATGGTGGGGCGGGGAAACCGCCGTGCTTGCTGGGAGAGGGGATAAAGGGGCCGGCCATCTTGGTCACGGGAGTCTTGGTCCCTGGCACCTTTAGCCTGCGGACGGAGTTCGTGCTTGTCCTCTAGGCGGACTAGGCCTAGAGGACCACCGGAGATCGTGTTCCATCTCAGGCACCTTTAGCCTGAGGTGAGGTACTCGGACGGCGGTCCGGAGCTCAGTGCCCAACACTGAGTTCCGCGAGGGAAGGAGCCTAAGGTAATCCGGAGATGGATGCCTGAATCCAAGGTGGTCGTAATGGACCGGGGAGAGCTCCTCATCTGAAGACCCGGTGCAGCATACTGCCGGTGACGGGTGAGTCTCTTGTCGGAGACCGTCCGGAAGGTGAATTTCCCTCGTGCGGAGACCATAACCCACTCTTTGGAGGAAAGTGGAGGATCGAACTTGTGTCTGGGCCTATTCGCACTCACACCTCCTTTTCTGTTCTATGGCCAAGGGAGTCCATGTTATGTGTTAAATAAAGGAGTGTTGGACTTTAACGTTGTGGGGCTCAGTTCCTGGCAGACGAGGTTCTTGGAGACTCTTGGAGGGAGGATCCGATGCACAACACAGGCCCGAAGGTAACGAAAGACATTGCCGATACCACTTATACACCTGTGGTGGAAGCCTGGCGTAGCGCACCCTCTTTCCCCCCCTCTCATACCCCTAGACCAGAGACATTGTAAGCAGAACTTTGATAGAGGGGACGGAGAGAGAGTCGCTACACAATATTCCCAAAAACACCTTGACATATCTCACAACTTCTAGCACATTGTAAGTGGAGTGACATAGAGCTTTATGGTCACAACCATAAGCCCTATGTTTGGAGAGTAAGGCCTCGTACACACGGCCGAGATTCTCGTCGAAAAAAACATGTCGTTTTTTTCGACGAGATTCCTGGACAAGAAAATTGTCCTGGCCGAGTGTACACACGCTCGTTTCAAAGAACCCGCGGTTCTTTGAATGGAGCGTACGCGGTGACGTCATCGACTACGACGAGCATGCGCTCGTCACATTCGATGCCGTCGCCGCCATCTTGGTATACCCTACGTATGCCTAGGAAGCTACCGCACATGCGTCGAATTCATTTCGAACATGCGCGGGCTTCCCGGCGGACAGGTAAGTGTACACACACTCACTTTTCTCGTCGAGAAACAGGCTGATGAGAATCTCGACGAGAAAATAGAGAGCAGGTTCTCTATTTTCTCGTCGAGGTTACTTGTCGGTTTTCTCAACGAGAAACCCGATAGCCGCGTACACACGACCGATTTACTCGGCAAGACATCTCTGCCAGCAAGTTTCTTGCTGGTTCTTGCCGAGAAAATCGGTCGTGTGTACGAGGCCTGAGAATACCATCCTCATCTGCAGTTGAATATGCCTGTGTACTAATTTTTTCTTTAAAAATGGTACATTAC
Source organism: Rana muscosa (assembly GCA_029206835.1). NCBI lineage: Eukaryota > Metazoa > Chordata > Amphibia > Anura > Ranidae > Rana > Rana muscosa. The sequence goes on from CM055118.1 coordinate 161,989,672, forward strand.
CAATTCTCCAAGGGTATGCAATTTTTTTTAGCACAACTGTATTTACTTTTGGGTACATCATTGAAGGATGAGAACCCCTGTCTGGTTTATATTAGTATCTGTGCTCCCTCTGGGAAGATTAACCCTCTAATTGTCCTGCTGATCATGGACAATGAAAAATTGGGATATCCCAAATTTTATAGCTGAATAGGAATAGAGGGGGGACCTTTCAATATCAACACTTGTTCTGGTGACATTTCCTCTCACTCCACTCTCCTTTGCTGACCTTGAAAATCAATACTGTCCTCCAGTGATGCAGAGGTCAGCAGGATGAACCAGTGAGAATGGTGGGGGACCCAGGAGAGTGACACTCCAGGAAGTGTTTGCTTCCCAGCAGACTTCAAGGAATAATTACTCAGCTTAGGAATGAATGTCCTTCAGTGGCATAGGTAAATATTTTTTTCTTTTTACAAGTACATTCTTGTTTGACATTTTTTATTATTTGAAAGGGTCTCTAGCTAATGACCACATGGATGGAGCTATAGGGCCATATGTGACCTTGAAGATGCCAGCCAGTCTGACCTGCCTGGCTTTGGCTCTCTGCATATCAGTGGTTGACAGATATGTATTTATTGCCTTGTCACATTGTAGCAGTTATATCAAATGTATCTTTTTCTTTTGGCAGGGACTGCATTGCTCTTTGCTTTCTCAACAGCGGCACTAGTTTTGTGGCAGGTTTTGCAATCTTCTCCATTTTGGGTTTCATGTCACAAGAGCAAGGAGTGCCAATATCTGAAGTGGCCGAGTCTGGTGAGTACTCCAACTTACAGCCTACATACAAACCACAGACGCACAAAAATGGATCTAACCCTATCACTTTATTGCATTCTTCCTGGTTGCATTGTTGTATATTAAAGTGCATTTCCACCTTTGCAAACAAATTTGGGAACCTCCCATTCTATAATTGTTATGTGTTCCCATTTACACAGCATACCTAACAGATTTTTACATAGGACACTATAAGATAAGCAGCTGCTATTGCTTAGGATAGATGGCAATGTGTAGATAAGGGACAAAGTGAAGGAGTTTAAAGCGGAACTGAAGGGTGTATGCTCACCTCTTCAATGGTCCCTTGTCTGCACCGGCATCTTCATTTTCTTAGTGCTGCTGGTCTTTGGGCCTCTTCATTTGCTGGCGTGGGATGATGTCACTCCTGTATATGTACAGGAGGTCATCATCCCGTCACTCAGAGACAGGCACAGCACATATGCAGCTCAGTTGCAGGTCTGAGCGGACAGCAAGCAGGCATGTAGTAGGGGCATTTTATTGCAGAAGAGACATTGCTTGTTTCTTCTGCAATAAAAGCCTGCCTGCTCACTGCTTCTTACAATGAAGCTTCAGTTCTGCTTTAAGACCCTGTTTACACACAGTGTTGTGACCTGCATTTTATGGCACTGGATGCACATGGGTTAACGCTAGGACATGCAGAAACCAATTGTTTTCTATGTGCAGCGCAGTGAGCTGCAATAGAATGTAGACATGCTGCATTTTATTGCAGCGTACAGGAAAGGATCGCATGTCACTGTACAGCAGCACAACGCACAGCGTTGCTGTACAGTGACATGAACAAAGTATCAATTTGGGAACTTCAAATTAAGTTGACACAAAAATAAGCAACTGTATAGTGCACTAAAATGTGCATCACACCACCCCCTACCGACAGCTTACTACAGCTGCAACCACTGCAGTTTAGTGTGCGGAAGCTGTCCAGGGCAGTGCGAATGGGCCCTTAAAGTTTTGCTATGTGAATAGGAAAATGTAATGAATATAAATTGGGTGATCCCATTTTGGCTGCAAAGACATACATACACTTTAATTATTTTGGGGGACAGAACTTCAGTGGGCAGTAAAGGCTGTAGCATTTGACCCTTGAATGACAGGAGTTTAGCTTGGGGAAGGAACTTAATTTTGACGTGGCTTAGGATGCTGGGGATCCAAGTATACGGAAATTGTTTTTAAAGACTAATTTAGGAACTTGTGGGCACCTCAGTGACCTGCACTTAGGTCAAGGCAGGTGCTTGTTATGATTTAGGTTGACATTAGGTTAGTGCAAAAATGTTAACTATTTTATAATTATGAAGGGTTATTTTAAAAGATTTCTTAGCTTAACCCACCTTGTCTAGACCTAGGGGTCAGGGGTGAGATGTCACTTGAGGTCTTACAGCTGCTGCCTGTGAACTGCTTGACTTTATACTGATTATAAAACGTATGGTTCTGCTCCGTCAAGATGAGAGGATCAGAATAGCTAAACCATTAAGTTGCAGAGCAAAGCAGTAAGTGATAAACTTATTTGGCTGCTCCTATGTACTGTATATATAGTTATTTATTTATTACAGGTACTTCTATAGCACTGTCAATTTACGCTGCGCTTTACATATATATATATATATTCATATCAGTCCCTGCCCTCAAGGAGCTTACAATCTAAGGGTCCCTAGCTCATATTCATACATACACATACAAGGCCAATTTAGACAGAAGCCAATAAACCTATCAGCGTGTCTTTGAACTTCTGGGAGGAAACCAGAGTACCTGGAGAAAACCCACGCAGGCACAGGGAGAACATGCAAACTCCGTGCAGGTAGTGCTGTGGTTGGGATTTGAACCAACGACCCTAGTGCTGCTATTAATAATTATATTGACTGTTTTAAAGCATTAGCATGTAGTGGTAAAAATATTCACATCCTCTCCCCTTCCTCCCACAATGCAGCATAGTTGGCTCCTCAGCAGCCAGTCCACAGGCCCGAGTGCTGTCACATGGGACACAGGGGGAGGTCCTTAAAGCCCTTTTTTGGGAAAGTTTTAACTTATGGTCTAAATCTCCCCCATCTTGATTTAGAACCCCTGTCTGTTTTTAGTTGACTCTCTTCTGTCGAACGAAAATCTTCTTCCATCACCTGGCATGAAGATCCTCCACTTGCAGTGGTGTGGGGAGGAGGAGTCTGCAGGGCATCCAGTAATGTAGACGTGGCCTGCAAAACTAGGGAGGGTTGCTGAGGAGGCCAGTTACCCATCTAGGATGACTTTTCTCCTCAACAAGAAACGCTGCCCTAAAAGCAGTTAATAAAGTTGGTTTTAGGGGTGTCCTGCCTGCCAATTGGATGTTAGAGTTAGATTTCACTTTGAGTCTGCAATTTTGATGGAGGATGATGGTTGAACAAAATGTGTGACCTATGTCGCTGCTATTTGAACTATTTTGAACCACTAAAGTGTTTGCTGGGACATTGACCAGCCTGGCCATAATCCCCTCCATCCTCTCTGACCAAGGGAATAGCAGTCATTCATTAGGGGGAAAATGCCCCTACATAAAATCTGAGAAATTAAGGCAAGGGCTGCCATTATTTGTCTTGTGTGGAGAGGAATAGCATGGAAGAGGCCAGTGTGTCTCTTCTTAGGTACGCAGACTATAAGTATGTGTACAGTGCATTGAAAAAGTATACAGATCCCTTGAAATTTTCCACATTTTGTCATGTTACAACCAAAAACGTAAATGTATTTTATTGGGATTATATGTGATAGACCAACACAAAGTGGCACATAATTGTGAAGTAGAAGGGAAATTATAAATGGTTTTCATTTTTTTTTACAAATAAATCTGTGAAAAGTGTGGCATGCATTTGTATTCAGCCCCCTTTACTCTGATACCCCTAACTAAAATCTAGTGGAACCAATTGCCTTCAGAAGTCACCTAGGGTGACCACGTGTCCCGGATTGCCCGGGACAGTCCCGCATTTTGCAGGTCTGTCCCGGGCACCATCATTCCAGGACAATACAGTGTCCCGGAATGAAACTGACCCAGCTACCCCCGGGCCAATCAGATGCCCCCAAAAAAGGCCGCCAGATCACTGCTTTACTCACTGACAGTACTTGCCCTGGCCGGAAATGCCTGGAGGAGCACAATCCCCGCCCCCTGCTTGTGATTGGAGAAATCATAAATCCTGCCTCTTGTGTCCAATCACTGTGCTGTGATTCATTACAGCACAAGCTGATTTTTGGGAAGGGAGAGTGTCCCTGAATGGTAGTTTGGAAATGTGGTCACCCTAAAGTCACCTAGTTAGTAAATAGAGTCCACCTGTGTATCATTTAATCCCAGTATAAATACAGCTGTTCTGTGAACCTCTCAGAGGTTTGTTAGATAACCTTAGTGAACAAACAGCATCATGAATGCCAAGGAACACACCAGACAGGTCAGGGATAAAGCTATGGAGAAGTTTAAAGCAGGGTTAGGTTAAAAAAAATATCCCAAGCTTTGAACATCTTACAGGGCACTGTTCAATCCATCATCTGAAAATGGAAAGGGTATGGCACAACTACAAACCTACCAAGACATGGCCGTCTACCTAAACTCACAGGCCGGGCAAGGAGAGCATTAATCAGAGAAGCAGCCAAGAGGCCCATGGTAACTCTGGAGGAGCTGCAGAGATCCACAGCTCAGGTGGCGGAACCTGTCCACAGGACAACTATTAGTCGTGGAAAGAAGAAAGCAATTGTTGAAAAAAAAACATAATAAGTCCCATTTGCAGTTTGCGAGAAGCCATGTGGGGGACACAGCAAACATGTGGAAGAAGGTGCTCTGGTCAGATGAGACCAAAATTGAACTTTTTGGCCTAAAAGCAAAACGCTAGGTGTGGCAGAAAACTAACACTGCACATCACCCTGAACACCATGGTGATGGCAGCATCATGTTGTGGGGATGCTTTTCTTCAGCAGAGACAGGGAAGCTGGTCAGAATTGATGGGAAGATGGATTAAGCCAAATACAGGGCAAAAGAAATGAGATTGGGGCAAAGGTTCACCTTCCAGCAGGACCATGACCGTAAACATACAGCCAGAGCTACAGTCAAATGGTTTAGATCAAAGCATATTCATGTGTTAGAATGGCCCAGTCAAAGTCCAGACCTAAATCCAATTGAGAATCTGTGGAAAGACTTGAAAATTGCTGTTCACAGAAGCTCTCCATCCAATCTGAAGCCCTGTACACACGATCGGTTTGTCGTGGAAGAATTCCCTTGGGCTTTGTACGCAAATCCACACCGCGCCTAAATGTGGACTTCCAGCGTCTAAATGCACACAAAGCACAAAACAATTCCTTCGTGCTTAAAAGCACGTTTGTATCAAGCTCTTTGGTACAAGGAATATGAAGTACTTCAATGACACCAGGTAGAATCAGAAACGATGCTGCTTCAAGCTGGAGTCTCAAGCGTCTGGGCAGAGCTCAGCCACCCGGATTCTTTTATTCATTGGAAACAAAAGGATAACAAAACAGGAAGTGATGGCCCCAACAGCCAATCACTTCCCTTAATACAAAATGACATCACAGGAAATGACAAACAGTAAAGGGGAGGGCACTCACAGGAGGGAAAGGGGAGGAAGTGCACACCCCCCATCTTAATCAGCATGGAGCCCACACAATACTGTTCAAAGTAAACAGTATCTAGTGAGATCATTCTACTTGTTCTTATAGTTTTGGGACAATCTGCGGGGACATTGCTACTGCTGTTGTCAATATACGGTACAAGTACACCGACAAGGCAGATATCAATGTCCTCTTATAAATACAGATATGTATCCATAAAGCGGATAACGAAGTCCGCAAGAGAGAATTAATAGGTTTCTCTCATTATGCGGACTTCGCTTCTCTAAAGTGTATAGCCATTGGAAAGCATGCAGTCCAGCGCATTGCGCTTGATATCTACAAACCAACAAACGCCCACACACGCAGAGAACACGTTTCAATCCCATAAGAAGGTTTTCATACTGACCGTTTTTACCGCTGGTCTCGATTCAACCCAAGTGCGCTCTGCTAGAGCGCTCCTCGATTAAACATCAGACACAGGGAGACAGATGACAATCTATAAAACGCACATCCTAGAATAAAATGTCCACATAAATCTTATATAATAAAATTTCCACAACAGTCCCTCCTTTTTGTCATATGCTCCCATGTGTCTCTCAAAACTTGATCTTCTTACACCTGGAAATGAATCAGTCCTTACAATCCATAAAAAGGAAAACGCGGCTTGACATGTAGATTCTGTTCTTCAGGAGACATGACTTATAAGGAGGGTACGAAATGGTGAGCTGTAGTAATCGCCGATCGGTCTGGAATCCTCTGCATCTGATACGTTGGTTGGGCTTCGGGGCGTCTTATCTCATTGAGGAAAATGTGGTCATCTGCTCGGGCTCTGGTCACGCGTCCAATCAGGCAACAGGAGCACCTCATCACGACATATAGAAGGAACAGAAACAAAAATGACATGAGTATATACACCCCTACTTCCTTCAACCACGATCCAATGGAAAATAAAAAATCCCCAAAGTTTCCCAAACCCTTAAAAGGATTCCAACCCTCACTAGCTATAGCTCTGGCTTTGCCTTGCAGGGATCTAGCCTTATCCATATGGGCCTGAACTTTGTCATTGGTATCCTCAATCCAGGTACAACAATCTTCACCTATGAATTCACAGAAACCCCCCTTGGATGCTAACAGATAATCAAGGGCCATCTTTTCCTGTAAAAGAAGGGTCCTGATCTGCCGTTGTTCCTGTGAGATTTCCCTTACAGCCTCTACGGTTTCATTGAATATCCCATCCACAATGGATGAGAAATTATTCAATCGTTTCATAAGTTCAATCCCCCAACCCGTCCAAGCAGGAAACCATGCCCAGGCCTGGTCAGAGTTGGTGAACAATTCCCTTCTAGCTTTTCCTGACGTTCTTACCTTCTCTCGTGCCATCAGATCCTCTCGATCATCCACGATGTAAGATGCTGGGACTAGTTTAACCAGGACACATGAACCTCTTGCATTAGGGGGGATTACCTTATAAGCTGAGGTACCGCATAAGAAGTAGTAGGGGCCAGTCAGAGTCGCACAGGGGGAATCACTCTGACGGTTACGTGCATTGAGTAGTAACAGGATAGACTGGGGGATTGCTCCCTCGGTCTGAACGTCACACCCTTCCTTCCAACAGATGTAATCTGGTCTATTAGTGTTATTAAAGAAGACGGGGGTTTCGTTGGTTAGATTAACTGTTATACCTTCTTTACAGGTGGTGGACCCAACAAAGTTATCCCCTCTACCGAAACTAAAGTTGAAGCACACTTGTGGGCTACCTAGTTGTCCCGATACCCATACTGGTTTTGTGAGGGAGGGGCAAAAGCCAGAGCTAATGTTAAAACTATAACTAATCTTACCCTCTAGGAATGTATCATTAAGTTCTATTGACAAGTGTCTGTTTGGAGTCTTTAGTTTCCTCATACCGATACGGACATCATATATCGCATGTACTGCTGCCATTGCCGGGGCATCAAGGCTTGGTGGAGGTTTGGAGCATACCCAGCGGTTGGTCCTGTTCGCCATTTTTGCCAGCTGGAGATGCATTTTAAACAATAAATTGGGATGCTTTTCATCATTACCCTTGCTAAAATACACTAAACTAAAACTATAAATAAAGAAGATACTCCTCATTCTTTGATGTAGTTGAGCAGCTTCTTGCAGTGGCTGGCGTGGATCCAGTTGTCCCGTTCTTCAAGCTTTAGTGAGGTCGGCGTGGTCAGCTGAACCTGGAATGGTCCGACGTATCTCGATTCTAGTCCCGTCCTCTGGTATTTCTTTACAACGACCCAGTCACCTGGTTGGATAGAATGTAAACCGGTTATTGAGTCAGGGTCTGGAAGGGACTCATGAACCCTGTGGTGGATTTTTTTTAGCTCACGTTGCAGTGACTGCACATACCCCGTCAGCTGAGAATGTAAAGACGACAGCTGCTGGGGAAAGTACAACCCTGTTTTTGGTTGACATCCGAACAAAACCTCATATGGAGATAACCCGTGAGGTCGTCTAGGTGCATTTCTGATGGAGTGGAGAGCTATGGGGAGACATTCAGGCCAAGGTTTCCCAGTATCAGCTATTATTTTGGAGATTTTGTTTTTAAGGGTTCCGTTTAACCTTTCAACCTTACCACTACTTTGGGGGTGATAAGGAGTGTGTAATCCCTGATTGATATGGAGGGCTTTACACACTTCTGCAAATATTTGACCAGTGAAGTGGGAGCCTCGATCCGACTCGATCGTTTCAGGTAGGCCCCAGCGACACACTATTTCGGACAGGATCTTTTTGGCTGTGGTTGTGGCGTTTGCTTTCTGAACCGGCCATGCCTCTGGCCAACCTGAAAACATATCTACACAGACTAAGACGTGTTCGTACGGCCCACTCCTTGGCAATGTAATGTAGTCTATCTGGATGCGCTGAAATGGATATTCTGGTCGGGGGGAATGTCGTTTGGGTACTGGTACCGTCCTACCTGGATTGTGCAATGCGCAAACCAGGCAGGCTGCTGCAAAATTAGCAGCTGCAGTAGTAAATCCAGGGGCGATCCAATGCTCATCCACCTGCGCACACATAACCATCTTTGACTGTGCCCTGGATAATGAGCCGAATGGGCCATCATTGGAAAAAGCGATCTTGGCAGACACCATTTTTTACCAAGACCCCAGATGTCATCTGGACCTCTCATGGCCCCTAGTGCTGTCCATCTCCTCTTTTCATGTAATTCCGCTTGTGACTGTAGTCTCTTAAACTCTTCCAGAGACACATCAGAGGGGATGGCTAGCATCAGGGTTTTCACAGGAGGGTGCAGAGCACCTTCTTTGGCAGCTCTATCTGCCAAGGCATTGCCATCGGCCTCCAAAGTCCTATCAGTCGTGTGGGCCTTAACTTTTAGAATGGCTATCTCACGCGGCAGGTTGAAAGCAACGAATAACCTGTTGATTAACTGCGCATGTTTCACAGGCTTCCCTGAACTAGTCAGAAAGCCTCTTGCTTTCCAGATAGGACCAAAATCATGGGCTATCCCAAAAGCATACCTAGAATCCGTGTAGATATTGATCCTTTGACCCAGTGGCGGAATTATCAGGGTCGCTGCAGTCGCACTTGCGACTGGGCCCTGTGGTTCCGCCAATTCAGGGGGGGCCCGCCGCCCGCCCGTTCGCCACTGTGAGGTGCCCGCCCCTCCACGCTGGCTGCTGTTGTAAGGGCGCCGAGGGCGGCATGTGTCGGTTTGTTCCGCCGCGGGGAGGGGGCTTTCGCTCGCTGAGGGGAGAGAGAGAGAAGGCAGAGGCAGCGCTGAGACTGTGGATCGCCCCGCCCCCGCCTATCCAGAGACAGAGAGAATGTAGGGAGGCGGGGCAGACACTGCTGGCACCAAGTAAGAGAAGATGGGGGAGGAGCTGCAGGAGGTCGCGGCCGTAAGGAGTAGATACAGTGACACGTGGAGCGGAGGGAGCCGAGAGAGACACACGGAGCAATGCAGGGGAAACAGAGTGGAAACTGACAGCAAGTAAGTGTCTCTGATCCCGGCACCCAGCGCTCCCAATGAACTCAGTCCCCACCACCGCTGATTCCATCCCACCACAGCCACTCATCTCTTCCCCCCAGCACAGCCACTCATCCCTACCCCTCCCCAACACTGACACTCATCCCCCCCAACACTGACACTCATCCCCCCCAGCACTGACACTCATCCCTTCCCCCCAACACTGACACTCATCCCCCCCAGCACTGACACTCATTCCATCCCCCCCAGCACAGCCACTCATCCCTACCCCTCCCCAGCACTGACACTCATCCCTTCCCCCCAACACTGACACTCATCCCCCCCAACACTGACACTCATCCCCCCCAACACTGACACTCATCCCTTCCCCCCAACACTGACACTCATCCCCCCCAGCACTGACACTCATTCCATCCCCCCCCAGCACAGCCACTAATCCCTACCCCTCCCCAGCACTGACACTCATCCCTTCCCCCCAACACTGACACTCATCCCCCCCAGCACTGACACTCATCCCTCCCCCCCAGCACTGACACTCATCCCCCCCAGCACTGACACTCATTCCATCCCCCCCCCAGCACAGCCACTCATCCCTACCCCTCCCCAGCACTGACACTCATCCCTTCCCCCCAACACTGACACTCATCCCCCCCAGCACTGACACTCATTCCATCCCCCCCCAACACAGCCACTCATCCCTACCCCTCCCCAGCACTGACACTCATCTCTACCCCTCCCCAGCACTGACACTCATCCCTTCCCCCCAGCACTGACACTCATCCCTTCCCCCCAGCACTGACACTCATTCCATCCCCCCCCAGCACTGACACTCATCCCTTCCCCCCAACACTGACACTCATCCCCCCCAGCACTGACACTCATTCCATCCCCCCCCAGCACAGCCACTCATCCCTACCCCTCCCCAGCACTGACACTCATCCCTTCCCCCCAACACTGACACTCATCCCCCCCAGCACAGCCACTCATCCCTACCCCTCCCCAGCACTGACACTCATCTCTACCCCTCCCCAGCACTGACACTCATCCCTTCCCCCCAGCACTGACACTCATCCCTTCCCCTCAGCACAGCCACTCATCCCTACCCCTCCCCAGCACTGACACTCATCTCTACCCCTCCCCAGCACTGACACTCATCCCTTCCCCCCAGCACTGACACTCATCCCTTCCCCCCAGCACTGACACTCATCCCTTCCCCCAGCACTGACACTCATTCCACCCCCCCCCCAGCACTGACACTTATTCCATCCCCCCCAGCACTGACACTCATTCCATCCCCCCCCAGCACAGCCACTCATCCCTACCCCCCCCCAGCACTGACACTCATTCCATCCCCCCCAGCACAGCCACTCATCCCTACCCCTCCCCAGCACTGACACTCATCCCTTCCCCCCAGCACTGACACTCATCCCTTCCCCCCAGCACTGACACTCATTCCATCCCCCCAGCACTGACACTCATTCCATCCCCCCCAGCACTGACACTCATTCCATCCCCCCAGCACTGACACTCATTCCACCCCCCCCAGCACTGACACTCATTCCATCCCCCCCAGCACTGACACTCATTCCATACCCCCCCCCCCAGCACTGACACTCATTCCATCCCCCCCAGCACTGACACTCATTCCACCCCCCCCCCAGCACAGCCACTCATCCCTACCCCCCCCCAGCACTGACACTCATTCCATCCCCCCCAGCACAGCCACTCATCCCTACCCCTCCCCAGCACTGACACTCATCCCTTCCCCCCAGCACTGACACTCATCCCTTCCCCCCAGCACTGACACTCATTCCAGCCCCCCCAGCACTGACACTCATTCCATCCCCCCCAGCACTGACACTCATTCCATCCCCCCAGCACTGACACTCATTCCATCCCCCCCAGCACTGACACTCATTCCATCCCCCCCAGCACTGACACTCATTCCATCCCCCCCCAGCACTGACACTCATTCCATACCCCCCCCAGCACTGACACTCATTCCACCCCCCCCCCAGCACTGACACTCATTCCATCCCCCCACCAGCACTGACACTCATTCCACCCCCCCACCAGCACTGACACTCATTCCACCCCCCCACCAGCACTGACACTCATTCCACCCCCCCACCAGCACTGACACTCATTCCACCCCCCCACCAGCACTGACACTCATTCCACCCCCCCACCAGCACTGACACTCATTCCATCCCCCCAACAGCACTGACACTCATTCCATCCCCCCAACAGCACTGACACTCATTCCATCCCCCCAACAGCACTGACACTCATTCCATCCCCCCACCAGCACTGACACTCATTCCATCCCCCCACCAGCACTGACACTCTTCCCCCCCCCAGCAATCCCACTCACCCCCCCCCAGCAATCCCACTCATCCCATCCCCCCAACACTGTCACTCATCCCATCCCCCCCAACACTGTCACTCATCCCATCCTCCCAGCAGGGCTGTATGTACAGGAGTTGCTTGGGTCACAATTGCATGCTCCAGGGTTCCCGTGCAGCCCCCTGTACACCTGGATAGGAGGGGTGGCATATAGAGGAACTAATCCCCTTCATATGAAGGGAAACGGTTCCTCTATATGCCCCCCCGCTATCCACCACCTGCTGCCCCAAGCTCCTGTGTACTCTTTGTCCCCCCCTCATCCCCCACAGTGCTGTCGGGTTACCCCCCTCTCCTCCCCTTCCCGGCTGCTGCGGGGGATGCTTTCTGGATGGAGAGTGGGGAAGGGACCAGTAAGTGTGTAATTTACCGGCTCCTCCCTTGTCTTAATGAATAGAGTCAGTGATCCGCAGGGATCACTGACCCAGTTCATTTATAACTGAGGCATAGTAAACAGTGTTTACTATGCTTTATCTTGTGAATAAACAGGAAGCTCTGTATGGAGCTATTTCTGTCCATTCATTCTGTGCAGCTGGGGCTGCAGAGATGGAGATTGTGGGCTGTGTCCTCAATCTCATTTCTCTGTTTCAAAGATGAAACATCAGAGGTCTGTTTAGACCCCTGATATTTCACCCACAGTCCATATTCTCATCGCACACATTCCTGCAATGAGCTCTTAAGGTATTGGATGCTGTAGCGACCGCCAGCTGGAGTTCCAGAGCCATGTAAGACTGCTTTTTCAGGCATGTCTTATCACATGCCTGACAAAGGGGTCCTGCGTGGCTTCGAAAAGTTGCACTACATTGTTTTGTGATGTGAGCTTTCTTGAATAAAAACATTTGGACAAAATTGACGATCCTTGGTGTGCTGGCGAATATCCATATATGATATCTCACCCACCCCCACCCCCAACAGGCTCCTAAAAAAAAAAAAAAAAATATGAAAAAAATAAATAAATAAAATGGTAGCAAATAAAATAACTAAGATAAAAAAATACTGACACCAGTGTCGGTACTACCAGGGTCCCAAAGGTCGCACTTGCGACCAAGCTCTGGCTTTCTGCCACCATGGGTGCGCCCCGGCTGGTGGTCAGGGGGGCCCTCTATGGTCTCTCGCACCCGGGCCCTGAAGGTTCTAGTTACGCCTCTGCTTTGACCCTCTTGGGTCTCACAGGCTCTTGCCAGTGCCTACAGCTCAGCTTCCTGTGCAGACATGTTGGAACTCAATGAACCCTTTTCCACAATTTCACTGACTGTAGTCACTGCATAACCTGTGTGTGGCTTACCATCTGGGGTGTAATACCTGGAACCATCGACAAAAAGGTTTTTAGCGTTTGGGATGGGGGTCTCCTTCACAGGGCTGATGGTTGTTGACTAGAGTTCCATCAGAGAAACACAGTCGTGGTGATCATCAGCATGTTGTCCTTCTAAATTAACAAGTTGGTTAGAGGTAGAGAGGTTGGTATTGTTAGTCTGGAAGGTTTGAGTATCATTTTTAACACCATTATCTCCCCCCTTCTCTTCCTCCTCAGTAGGAAGAAGAGAGGCTGGGTTTAAAATGGTGCATCGTCTTAAAGTCAGGTTAGTAGGGGTTAGGAGAGCCACTTCGTACTTAGTCAATCTGGCAGCAGAGAGGTGTTTTGTCTGAACTTGAGTTAGGATTTCCTGCACTGAATGGGGAGTATAGAGGGTCAGTGGGGAGTCCAAGACTATGTCACCTACCTTCTGTAACAATACAGCGCAGGCGGCTACGGCTCGTACACAACCTGGTGAACCTCGAATGACTGGATCTAGGGCAGTTGATAGATACATGATGGGTCGGTACCTGGACCCATGTAGTTGGGTCAGTACTCCAGTGGCGTGGCCTTTGCTTTCATAGCAGAAAAGGTAGAAGGGGAGGTCATAGTTGGGCAAACCTAAAGCAGGTGCTTTGGAGAGTTCTTGGATCAAGTCCTGTAGGGTTGACCAGTTATCATCAGTCAGTTGAAAGGGAGTTTGGGATAGGATTTCGTAAAGGGGTCCTAAAGTCGAAGAGATGTTAGGGACCCAGTCTCTACAGTAGTTGATAAGACCAAGAATGGCTCTCGTTTGTCGTGCGTTTCGGGGTTTCGGGAAGTCTTTCAGTGTCTGAATTCTCTGGGTTGTCAGGTGTCGAGTACCCTGAGATATACAATGTCCTAAAAAGGTGACCTTCTCCCTACAAAACTGCAATTTCTCCTTGCTAGCTTTATTCCCCGTGAACGCCAGATGGTTAAGCAATGAGACAGTATGCTGATAACAGACATCCCTTGCAGGGCAACAAAGCAGCAAGTCATCAACATACTGGATCAGCACCACCTCTGGATTCGTTGGGGTCCATTGATCCAACACTATTTTAAGTTTGCAACTGTACTCCGAGGGACTAGTCACAGACCCCTGAACGAGACGTGTCCAAGTCAGTTGTCGACCCTGGAATGAAAAAGCAAAAAGGTACTGGCACTGGGGGTCCAGTGGTACCGAAAAAAATGCATTAGTCAGATCAATAACACTGAAGAAAATTGCGTTAGGTGGTATAGAGGCCAACAAGGTGTGTGGGTTGGGTACCAAAGGGGCATCGCTGATAATGATTTTATTGATAGCCCTTAAATCATGTACTAAACGGAAAGTTGTTTCCTGACCCTTGACAGACTTTTTAGCCACTGGAAACAAAGGGGTGTTACAGGGGGATTTGGTTGGCGTAAGAACTTTTATCAGCAGGTACCGGTCTATTTGGATTTTAAGGCTATCCATCTGAGCCACACTCAAAGGGTATTGTGGTAATTGGGGCAAAATACTCCCTGGTCTGATGTTTACTGTGGTTGGCGGGACCGGCAGAAGACCCACATCATACTTATCAAACGCCCAAAGTTTGGGATCCACTTCTGCTAGCACATCCAACCCCAGAAAACAACCAGGTTCTATCATATACGGTAGAGCCACCATGGCACATAGGCGCTCATCTGTCAATGCACTGCTAACCACAACACCTGTTGGAGTGTACTCAATGACCGCTTGTATCTCAGATAAAATATCAGCTCCCAATAGGTTGATGGGAACATCATCCGATACCAGTACCGACTTAATGGCTTCTGTGTGTTGGCCCAACCTACAATGGAGTGGTTTGGTGGTATGTAGAGACACTGTCTGACCTGTTAGACCCACAGTGGGTATAGTCTCCCCAGAAAGGGGAACCTTGCCTCTGAGATCTTTGGATCTCAGAACAGTTCGAACGGCACCGGTGTCAATGAGGCAAGGGAGGGGATATTTTAATTCCTCGATAAACAGGTTGATATGTCCTGACACCGCTTTGCCAGCGTCCTATGAAGAATCATAGTCGTGGCTGGCCATCGCTACAACTGAAGTTGTTGGATCGCGTGAGCCTGGTACCGGATCGTCTGGGATGAACTGCCACTTACCCTTGGGTCTGTTAGGGCAGTCGCGCCTTAGATGTCCTTCCTTTCCACAGATGTAACAAGTTCGGGCTTTCCAGCGTTGTGTCTTTTTCCCACCATCCTGGCCCGTTTGTCCTGCAGAAGGGGCTTGAGACACAAGGATTTTGGATGCTTTGTCCTGTTTCTTCCTATCCATCTCTCTCTCTATAGCGGAGAGAGTGGATAGAATGGCAGGTATTGTCATTTCATTAAATTCGGGTCTGGCTAATAATAGCCGGTCTCGAATTTTCATATGGATGCCTTCTAAAAATTTGGCTCTTAGCAAAAGGTGAATGGCGGATAACTTACCTCCGTCGGTTGGCACATCCGGACCAACCTCCAGATCTGCATCCAATGCAGCTTGTTTCAGGCGACGCCAGAAACAAGCACATTCCTCGCCTGGGTTTTGACTGAGTTTCATCACATCTGTGGTAGAAGATGCACCATACAACTCTGGAAGTTTGGCTAGCAGGGCTACACAGAATTGCTTACCTCCAGAAGTGGCTTGTTCGTGGGTGACAATGCCGCAACGGGAGATTATAACCCCTGCCAGTTCTTCTCCTACTTTCGCCCTCAGAAACTGGGCAGAATCTGTTCCACTCATGCCGTAGCTAAATTGATTTTGACAAAACATTCTCGCGAACCCTCGTGGATTTGTTCTATAGTCAGGCAGTTCGGCCAGTATGGTCCTGATTTCTGAGGAAGCAAAAGGGACATGCCATACCACCCTTTCCCCCAAAGTCCTTTCACCGTTGGTATTTGGAACACCCTCATATTGTTGCACCCGGACTGGGTAAGTACCAGGTTCAGTGACATAAGTGGGGCTAGGTGTGTACTTTGGAGGTTGTGGCTTCATTGGTTGGCTAATGTGTGCTACCTTGCCCACAACGTTCCCTGTCTGGAAGCCAACCAATGAAGGGTAGATGGTAGGTATGACTGAGTCAAAAGCTCTCAGCGCAGTTATGCAATCCCCACGGTTCCTTAGTCTGGTCTCAATTCCCTTAGACTCACATAGCATCTGTAGATCACCAGTTGAAAATGATTCATAATCAGCCGCAGTCGGCGGAGAAAATGCCCCAGATATGGGGAAAGGCGACTGATAGAGAGGGTTAGCTTGAGGTTTAGCGTCAGAGGTGACATGGTTAGATGGAGACGTGGGAGAGAGAGAGATGTTAGTTGGAGAGTGCAGAGTAGGGTTGGTTAGATTGGTGATGGCAGAAGCATCAGAGGAAACTACAACAGATCTAGTGTTGGTGGATCCAGCCTGCCTCAGCAGAGTTAGCCCAGAAAGAGCCTCTTCCGCTTCCAGCATTGGATCACCAGTCACTGCTATCCCCTCAGCCCAGGTGTACATAATGTGGTTCTTCCGGACTGAAACTGCCTTCTGTATACCCTGCCTGCTTACCATAATAGACTTCTGAAGCCACAGCTCAGCTACATCTAAGGTTTTTGCTGCCCAGAGCCTGGGTTTAAACTCAGTTATGATTTTCTCCCACCTCCAGGCATCAAATGTCCCCTCTAGAGGAATAGCCCAAGTAGTATCCTTGGACCAACTATGCCATTCCCTTAGAGGTTTCATGACCTTTGCCCCAAAGCTAGATTTCATGTATTGTGCAGCCGTCTGACTCTGGGAAGCCTCACATTCCTTCCCTTGCATGGACTTCAAATTGCCCATGGCGATTCGAATCGGCTTATAGTCTTATTCCTGCGTCCAGGAAAAACCCCTGCACCTATTTAGGAGAGCACCGTCAGGTGCCTTCTTCTACGGTGGATTGACGAACTGCAACCACTATATCTGGTCCAGTCCCCCAACTAGAAAACCTAACCGAGGTGTTATTAACTCTATGGCTTGTTGCCCCAACACTTTTGGCACAGAACTACAGAGTACTACTCTTTTACACCGCAATACTCGTAATAACTATGCCCAATGATTAGTCAACAACCACAGACCACCCCCCGAATTATGTCTCTACCCCTTACAGTGTATGCATACATACCTCTGTACGACTGTACACTGCGTCGTCAGATTAAACTGCACAGCACACTTCCGTTTATTTTCGCTACAGAGCAATGTGGCTTCTCTAAATAATCACAAAAATAAAATAAAAAAATTAAATGGGGATAGCTTTCTGTTGTCTATTTCAGCAGTTGTACGATGTCTCAGTAGTTACACGATCAAACTAATAAACTAACAGTCTGAGCGTGAACAAAAAATTTACTACTTGCTGCGCAAAAGTAACTCAATTAACAATAAAAGTGAATATAAAGCGAGTTTTAAAACCAAAGCCTTTCTTTCCTACCGCAAGCTATACAATAAAAGATGCAGCTCTAAAACCAAAAACAATGGGGGAGGGGCATGAATTGCCTTCTGAGAAACTCAAAGAAAATGCCCAAACAATTAAAAATTAAAATAAAAAAATTAAAACACACACCCCGTTAAGAGTACAAAAACTCAGTTAAAGTTAGTTTTACTATCTATTGAAATTCAGTGTAAAGCAGAGTCTTCACTTTAAACTGAAATTAAAACCAAAAGAAAACACAATCGTTTTACAAAAAAATATGCAAAAATAACCAAACCTGAAGATTGGGTTCATACAAAGAAAAACAAAAATGGTGACTCAGACCACATGGCTGAACAAACACAAAGGAAAACAAAATGGTGTCTTCAAAACAAGATGGTGTCCTCAGGCCACATGGCTGAACAAACACAAAGGAAAACAAAATGGTGTCTTCAAAACAAGATGGTGTCCTCAGGCCACATGGCTGAACAAACACAAAGGAAAACAAAATGGTGTCTTCAAAACAAGACCAAACCGTGCCTCTTACAAACAAAAATCACTGTTTTAACACAAAACAGACTGTGCTACTTAACTCATACTAAACGTTAGACGAACTATAATGGCTACACACTTTACAAAAGTTATTTCACACGGTGACCAGCACTATGAAATAACTCAGCCACACAATGTTTTGTCATTCAATCTCTGCCGCACATTTAAAACATCAACTAGCACACTCCATGCATACCGTCACGTTGTACAACAGGAAATGGTTTTACATTTAACATAAACCCCATACAAAGACCCTCTAGGCTGTATTGACTATGGGGTCTACACAGAGGACAGTAATATAGACTTCTATCCCAAGCCAATACAGCTATCCCTCCCAGTACAAATATAAATCCCCGTCCTTGTACACAAAGAGTGAAACCGCAAAAATTTGTTCTTTTGCTAAGCGGAGTTACCTGCAACAGCGAGCAGAGAGACCAGATTCCGGTTCTAGAACAACAAAAATTTCAAAAGTTGAAATGGAGTCTGTCTTACCAAACTTTGCCGGCCTTTTCCTGTCCCAGAACCGCGGACCCAATTTCTCCTCTCGGATCGCTGTGCTGGAACTACGTTGGCTCCAAGCTGGCTCGCCGAAATGTCGTGGAAGAATTCCCTTGGGCTTTGTACGCAAATCCACACCGCGCCTAAATGTGGACTTCCAGCGTCTAAATGCACACAAAGCACAAAACAATTCCTTCGTGCTTAAAAGCACGTTTGTATCAAGCTCTTTGGTACAAGGAATATGAAGTACTTCAATGGCACCAGGTAGAATCAGAAACGATGCTGCTTCAAGCTGGAGTCTCAAGCGTCTGGGCAGAGCTCAGCCACCCGGATTCTTTTATTCATTGGAAACAAAAGGATAACAAAACAGGAAGTGATGGCCCCAACAGCCAATCACTTCCCTTAATACAAAATGACATCACAGGAAATGACAAACAGTAAAGGGGAGGGCACTCACAGGAGGGAAAGGGGAGGAAGTGCACACCCCCCATCTTAATCAGCATGGAGCCCACACAATACTGTTCAAAGTAAACAGTATCTAGTGAGATCATTCTACTTGTTCTTATAGTTTTGGGACAATCTGCGGGGACATTGCTACTGCTGTTGTCAATATACGGTACAAGTACACCGACAAGGCAGATATCAATGTCCTCTTATAAATACAGATATGTATCCATAAAGCGGATAACGAAGTCCGCAAGAGAGAATTAATAGGTTTCTCTCATTATGCGGACTTCGCTTCTCTAAAGTGTATAGCCATTGGAAAGCATGCAGTCCAGCGCATTGCGCTTGATATCTACAAACCAACAAACGCCCACACACGCAGAGAACACGTTTCAATCCCATAAGAAGGTTTTCATACTGACCGTTTTTACCGCTGGTCTCGATTCAACCCAAGTGCGCTCTGCTAGAGCGCTCCTCGATTAAACATCAGACACAGGGAGACAGATGACAATCTATAAAACGCACATCCTTGAATAAAATGTCCACACAAATCTTATATAATAAAATTTCCACAACAGGTTTTACCGATGAAAACAGTCCGATGGACTTTTTTCATCGGACAAACCGATCGTGTATGGGACCCATCGGTCTTTTTTTCATCGGTTTTAAAAAATAGAACATGTTTTAAATTTTTCCGATGGATCAAAAACTGATAGCAAATTCCGATCGTCTATGGGCAAGTCCATCGGATAAAAAACCCACGCATGCTCAGAATCAAGTCGACGCATGCTCAGAAGCATTAAACTTAATTTTTCTCGGCTCATCGGAGTGTTTTACGTCACCGCGTTTGGAACGCTCGGTTTTTTGACTGATGGTGTGTAGGCAAGACTGATGGAAGTCAACTTCATCGGATTTCCGATGGACAAAACCATTGGATTAGAATCCATAGGATATCCGATCGTGTGTACGAGGCTTGACAGAGCTTGAGCTATTTTGCAAAGAAGAATGGGTAAAAATTTCACTCTCTAGATGTGCAAAGCTGGTAGAGACATCCCCAAAAACACTTGCATATGTAGGTGCAGAGAAAGGTGGTTCTACAAAGTATTGACTCAGGGGGGCTGAATACGAATACACGGCACACTTTTCACAGATTTATTTGTAAAAAAAATTGAAAACAATTTATCATTTTCCTTCCACTTCACAATTATGTGCCATTTTGTGTTGGTCTATCACATAAAATCCCAATAAAATACATTTACGTTTTTGGTTATAACATGACAAAATGTGGAACATTTTAAGGGGTATGAATACTTTTTCAAGGCACTGTATGTTACTTGGTAGAGAAGCTCACACTCTACTTCAGGTTTAAGGCAGAAAACGAACTGGGAAAACTATGGTCTCTAATTTCAAAGCACTATAACAACAAAGTGAGTTGCCATTTTGTACATGAGTTCCTCTTCTAAATATGTCCTTGGTCTGCAGGCCCAGGACTGGCATTCATTGCTTACCCGCGAGCTGTCTCCATGATGCCATTCTCTCCACTGTGGGCCTGTTTTTTCTTTATCATGGTTGTTCTGCTGGGCCTGGACAGCCAGGTGAGTAACAATCCACTGTTCTCCATATAAACTGTCACATACCCTGGGGGGGGGGAGGGGGTGTCACCTACCTGAAATGACAGATGGTAATTGGGGATCTCAGTTATGGTTAGACATTGGTGGGTCGTTTGCTTCCCATTTCTTAGACCTTTGACAGACTTAATAGGTAAAATTATCCAGCAATGGTTTGTATCCCTCCCACAAATATATAATGAAGGTGTCAGTCAGTGCTGACTTCCCAAATTAGTTGTTTATCCTTCATTATAGGAAATCCACTGAAGGAGGACAAAACCGCCATTTAGAGTATAACTAAAGGCAAAACTTCTTTTTTTATTTTGGATAGAGTGGAGAGGGATTAGAACGTCTGTCATGGTTTTATTGTTGTCTGTGCCCTTAACTTAAGGTTTCCACCTCATCCCTTTAAACCCAAACACATATGAATAACACAGGATCTGAGGCTAATTTAATTCAGATAAGGCACCAAGTGAGTTTAATTACCATCTTAATCAACTACAGAACCTGTGTAATTAATATATGTTCAGGTTTAAAGGGATGAGGTGGTAACCCTAGCCCCTATAAGGAAGGTTCACCCTCACTATCCTTGTGGCTGTTATCAATGAGTGTGAAAGTAAAAGTAAACCTCAAATTTTGGGTTGTCACTAGACCAGGCATAGCAGGGAAGTCTTCCAATGGGGCATTAGTTCTGATGACCCTGGTGACAACCAGGGATTCCTTCACTTTGAAAGGATTTCTTCTCATGTCCTGTTTTTGCCATGGGACAGGAAGTGAAGGGAAATCCCCCCAATGGGACACAAATGGCAAAAAAACACGGGGGTTATAAATTTTGTCCAAAATGGAACAAAAAATGTTTTGCTTTTATTTTGACTTTAGCTTTGTAATGGCGGTAGATTAATTGATTGATTGAACACCCTTTTCACTTGCAGTAGGCATGTTTTTTTTTCTGCGGAAGCAATCTGTATACTGTAAGATAACAAAGAATCTCCTGTTTAACCTCCCATATTCCACCATCAGTGCTCAGTAAAGCAAGCCATAGAGAGGAAAGAAATCCAAATATGCAAAAAATCCGACAAGCTGGTTGTAATGAAGAGGATCAATGGATTTACCTCAGTCCAACCAGCCTGCCCGTAGATGTAATGAATCTTGGCCGGTCCCTGTTGAACCGGCCAAGATTCGTTCCATCTGTGGTTGGCTTAAAAAGGCCCCCTTCTCTGAGCTGCAAAGTGCAAACAAGAGAAATTCCAAATACTGTCACTCAGTCACATGGTTTCCAAAAGAAGTGATTTTGTAGATATAGTGTAATACTGGTGCAGTTCACTTATGTGAAGCATTCCGTAAGTTGCTCGTGTAGTAAGTCAAAAAAATTCTAACTGCCTATTAACATTTGGATATTACAAACCAAAAGGACAGTTAGGTCGTTATGAAGAAAGACTTCTAATTATTACCTGCCTTAAAGGGGTTGTAAAGGTTCGTTTTTTATTTTCTAAATAGGTTCCTTTAAGCTAGTGCATTGTTGGTTCACTTACCTTTTCCTTTGATTTACCTTCTAAATGTTTTTTTCTTTGTCTGAATTTCTCACTTCCTGTTTCTCCTCACTAAACTTCACACCATCATCCGAGTGGTGGTTAGTCACCCAGAACAGCTTACTGAGGAGGAACAGGAAGTGAGAAATTCAGACAAAGAAAACAAAGAATAAAAATATTTAGAAGGGAAATCTAAGGAAAAGGTAAGTAAACCAACAATGCACTAGCTTAAAGGAACCTATTTAGAAAATAAAAAACAAACCTTTACAACCCCTTTAAATGTAACACTGTCCAGGTCTAAGTGAGAGAGGGAGGGGTTCCAGCACCCACATCTAGTAAAAATGGGCTCCCAGAGGGCCCTTGTGCAGCTACACAGTCTGTGCAAATGGTACGTCTGCCCCTGTCTTTGCCTCATTGTTACCATTTGCAGTCTTCGGTCACTGAAACTGATTCTGTTTTCTGTTTTTGTTCTTCCTGGCTTAGTTTGTGTGTGTAGAGAGCCTTGTGACCTCCTTGGTAGATATGTATCCCAGCACGTTCCGTAAGAAGCATCGACGGGAGCTACTGATCCTGGTGGTCTGCATTTTCTCCTTCCTCATTGGACTAGTCATGCTAACTGAGGTATGAGGGATGGGGTGATTAGGTGCTATGGTAAGGATTTGAATTTAAGGTAGAGTTAGTCATTTATTATCACCAACAAAATTGTGAATATTGTTTACCTTTTTATTTGAAAGTTCCAAATTACAAAAATGAGTTTAATGGAAACTTTAATCTGATCAGAGAATTGTGGGTGAATCTAAAACCTAACCATATACGACCAAATATACAAAGCAACTTCTTATGTCAAAATTGCCCATATTTCTTTATATCAGATATGTTGCAAGTAGAATCTCTGGCATCCCCTTGTATCAGTACAGAGTATTCAAACCATTACCCAACCTTTATTCTTCCCAGTGACAAATACATCACCATAATTGTTTGCCCTTACTGTCACCTTTTCCTTTGTAGGGTGGCATGTATGTCTTCCAGCTCTTTGACTATTATGCAGCCAGTGGGATGTGTCTGCTGTTTGTAGCTATCTTCGAGACTCTGTGTATTGCTTGGATCTATGGTGAGTGTGTTATAGTATATGGTATATTATAGCCTTATCTCTGCTGTTTAATGACAGATGCACTCTAAGGACTCATGAACAAAAGCTTTAATGATTTGATTGGCTACACCTACATTTTATTTATCTATCTATCCATCTATCTAAAAGCCTCCCTGAGTTTCCTCTGGTTCCTGCCAAGCCAGCCAGGGGCTCCTCCTATCTTCATGCTCAGAGAGGACTTATGGCACACACACCTGTATAGGGAGAGACTCCACCATCTTAGCTACTCACATTCGCAGGCTCACCACCGATAATGACCACGTGGCAGCCCTTTAATTATTTTTCTATACTAGCAGCATATTTAGGACCTTTACATCACATTCTCCAACTCCATATATTCATATTCAGTACACATTTCAACATCCAATGCAAGTACTAGAACACTGAATGTCAGGCCAACTCTCCCACCTCCTCAATGTAGGTCCTTTACTAGTAAATTCTCCCTCAGAGTCTCTACGTTCTACCCCAAAGGGTACACTCCTTCCCAGGCTACAGACCTACATGGCATATATCAGGGGTAGCCTGTTGCTATTGCTGTTCTGCCTAAGACTCCTCCCATATCATGTTATATCAGGATCCCATACTCTACCCACTAGCTCTAGCTAAACGAGGGACCTTACAAGCCCCTGCTTACATACTTATCCCTATTTCTCTCTGGCTTTATGATAACAATATATCTAGATACGATATAAAAGAATTTATGATAAAATAGTACATGTTCCTTTATGAAAAAAATAATTTATTTATCTGTCTGCCTGCATGTCTGTCTGTCTGCCTGTCTGATCTATTTAATCTATTTCTATACAGGTGCAGATAACTTCTATGACAATGTGGAGCACATGATTGGGTACCGGCCTCTGCCCCTCATTAAGTACTGCTGGATGTTTGTTACTCCTGCTGTTTGCCTGGTGAGAGGGAGGTAGTTATGATGTAGGGGGTGGGTACCACAGTTTAATTAAGTACTAGTTGTGAACAAAGTTTGAGAGACTATCAGCTTACACATTTTCATATCTTTACCTTATTCCAGGCCACATTCATCTTCTCCCTGGTGAAGTACACTCCATTACAGTATAACAAGCGCTACACGTACCCATGGTGGGGGGATGCTGTTGGCTGGCTTTTGGCAATTGCCTCCATGGTTTGCACCCCATTGTGGGTTTGCTATAAAGTCTCAACTATTAAAGGTCCATTGGCACAGGTAAGTTAGCTACAGTATATTCTATTTATATTGATATATATTGATGAGCAGAAACTAGTTTATTTCACTATGCTAAGGTCTCAACAGGTTTCAGCAGGAAAATATAAAGAAGGGCCCTCATATGCACTGCATTTCAGCTTCCCGAACCCATTGCCATTTTGGCTACTGGGGCTCTGGAGAGGCAGTAGACTAGATTGCCCAGCAGCCCTCTATAGAGTGAAGTCCCAGCATGCCGCACAATGCTGTTTCTCTAACGTCTATAGAACTAGAGCTACAAGAAAATCTAGCTGGTGTGAGGGGGTTAGCTCGGCAGCGGGTGTGTGTGACCCCCGGGATGGGCTCCCCACACAAAAACAGGCCCAGCAGACGGAGGTTGTGGTTTTCAAAATCAAAAAGGTGCCGTTTATTTTCTATTTACAGTGACAAAAACACAGCAAAGCAAAAAAAACAAACAAAATAAATCCTGGTCAACTTGACCTCTGACTAAACATACAGGTTTCCTAACTAACAACTGGGATCAGCCTAGTGCTGTCCTAGTCCCTGGTTTTAAATGTCCAAGCAAAATATAGCCACACAGGCTTTCTCTCACCGCACAGGGGTTCACTCTCCCTAGACAGTCCACACAGGTCTGCTTCCAGGCATGAGCTAACATCTAATGAAGCTGGGATTTCTTATAGAGGCCTAAATGAGCTGACAAGGTTCAGCTGGTCTCATCAACTCCCTGTCTGCACGACGCCCAGCCCTCTCCCTAGAGGTATGAGTCATTAATGAGCCCACTAGTCTCAGCTGGGCTTATACAACTCTCCACCTAGCTGTATAAGTCAGCGTAAAGCCTGAATCTGGGCGAAATATATCTACCCCCCTGGATGCAACCAGGTGACTTTACCTTCCTGCTGTCACATACCCCCCCCTCTTGTTTTAACCTCGGGGTTGGAACACCAGCAATCAGGCATTCATGTACTCGAGACAAAGCATCCACATTCCCCATTTGAACGCCAGGGCGATGCTTTACTGTGAAGTTGAATTCCTGGAGGGCCAGGAACCACCTATTCACTCTTCTATTTGTTTCCTTGTTTTGAGCCATCCACTTTAACGGAGCGTGATCCGTAACCATGTCAAAGTGCCTACCTAGCAGGTAGTACCGAAGGGAATCTAGAGCCCACTTCACCGCTAAACACTCCTTTTCAACGGTGGCGTAATTTACCTCATGGGACTTCAACTTCCTGCTGAGGTAAATGACTGGGTGCTCTTCCCCGTTCCAGACCTGGGACAATACTGCTCCTAACCCCACATCTGACGCATCACTTTGTACGACAAAGTCTCTAGAGAAGTCGGGTGAGTACAACACTGGCTGGCTACATAAGGCTTGTTTCAAGAATTGGAATGCTGCCTCAGCCTCGGGGGTCCATTTAATCATGACCGACCCTTTCCCCTTCGTCAGGTTGGTTAGGGGCACAGCCTTAGAAGCAAAGTGGGGAATGAATCGCCGATAATACCCAGCGATTCCCAGAAAGGCTCGTACCTGCTTCTTGCTGTTGGGACGTGGCCAACTCTGGATGGCCTCGACTTTGTTGAGTTGGGGTTTTATTACTCCCCTCCCAATGGTGTACCCAAGATATTTGGCCTCCTCCTGCCCAATGGTACACTTCTTGGGGTTAGCCGTAAACCCTGCTTCCCGAACAGAGTCCAGGACTGCTTGCACTTTTGGCAGATGTGAGGCCCAATCTGTGCTATGGACAATTACGTCATCCAGGTAAGCCGCAGCATACTTCCGATGGGGCCTCAGCATCTGGTCCATTTTCCGCTGGAATGTGGCCGGCGCATTCTGTAACCCGAACGGCATTCTTTTATATTGGAACGCCCCGTCTGGGGTTACAAATGCGGTTTTCTCTTTGGCTGACTTGGCCAGGGGGATTTGCCAATACCCTTTTGTGAGGTCAAGAGTCGTCATGTATCGGGCTGTTCCCAGCCGGTCGATCAACTCATCTATACGTGGCATGGGGTAGGTGTCAAATTTTGTAACTTTGTTCAACTGACGAAAATCGTTACAAAATCGCCAGCTCCCATCCGGTTTAGGCACCAACACAATGGGACTAGACCAATCACTTTGGGACTCCTCTATCACCCCTAAGTTCAGCATTTTCTGTACTTCCTCCCGTATTGCCTCCCGTCGGGCCTCTGGGATCCGATAGGGTTTTAACTTCACCCTTTCACCGGGCGGGGTAATAATGTCATGCTCTACCCCAGATGTTTGTCCCGGCAGCTCAGAGAATACCTCCTTGTTGCGAAGCACAAACTCCTTAACCTCCTGTTGTTGGGGTTGTGACAAGGTGGCTGCGATTCCAACCTCAGGAATCACGCAACCAGTTTGAGCTGGTGACCAAGTGTCTGCGACTAGGGACTCTCTATCCCTCCAGGCTTTCAACAGATTAACGTGATAGATCTGTTCGGGCTTTCGCCTTCCTGGTTGTCTGACCTTGTAATTCACTTCGCTCACTTTTTCCATTATCTCGTAGGGGCCTTGCCATTTGGCAAGGAATTTACTTTCAACCGTAGGGACAAGTACCAATATCCTATCCCCCGGGGAAAAGGTACGGGTCTTGGCTCCACGGTTGTACACTCTCTGCTGTGCCAACTGCGCTTGGGCCAAATGTTCCTTCACGATGGGCATTACCTGTGCAATTCGATCTTGCATCAGGGCGACATGCTCAATCACACTCCTGTGGGGAGAACTCTCACTTTCCCAAGTTTCCTTGGCAATATCCAACAGCCCTCTTGGGTGTCTCCCATACAGTAACTCAAAGGGGGAGAATCCCGTAGAGGATTGGGGCACCTCCCTAATAGCAAACATCAAATAAGGAAGTAGACAGTCCCAATCCTTTCCATCCCTATCCACCACTTTCTTCAACATTTGTTTTAGGGTTTTGTTGAATCTTTCAACCAGCCCATCGGTTTGGGGGTGATACACAGATGTACGTAATTGCGTCACTTTGAACAATTTACACAGCTCCTTCATAACCCGGGACATAAAGGGTGTACCTTGGTCCGTAAGCAGTTCTTTACAAATACCCACCCGGCTAAAAACAAGAGATAGCTCTTTGGCTATGGTTTTGGCCGAGGTATTTCTGAGAGGGATCGCTTCTGGATAACGGGTGGCATAGTCCATTATAACCAATATGTACTGGTGCCCCCTAGCGGACTTGATTATAGGTCCTACCAAATCCATTGCGATTCTCTCAAACGGGACCTCAATGATGGGTAGAGGGACCAGCGGGCTACGGAAGTGTGGCATCGGGGCCGACCTCTGACACACAGGGCAGGAGGAACAATAATTTTCTATGTCCTTCATCACCCCAGGCCAATAGAATCTCTGTAATACCCTCTCTCGGGTTTTCTCTGTCCCCAGATGACCTCCAAGAATGTGCCCATGGGCCAACTCCAACACCAACTTCCTGTAAGGTTTGGGCACCACAAGCTGCTCAACGGTTTCTTCTGCCCTTTTTGCCACCCGATACAGTAGGTCCTTCTCTACGCTGAAGTATGGGTAAGTGCAGGTATTATCTGGGTTCACTAACTCGCCATCTATTTTCACTACGTTTTCCCGTGCCTTTATTAGGGCGGGGTCTTTCAACTGTTCTGTGGCAAAGTTTTCCCTGTGAACCTCAAGATCAGAAAACTCCACAGACGGTAGGTTTTCGTCTGAGGAGGTGGGCTCCTCTCCAGTTTCTTGAGTCTCCCCTGCCAATACTGACAAGGGAAATTCGGGAGAGTCCTCACCACTCTCAGAGGAGTTCTGGCTATCATATTCCTGGTACATAGGGGCACCAGTGGGGGGCTCAGGATCATCCCACAGTTCCCAGAACTTCGGAAAATCCCTTCCCACAATGGCGTCATGCGGTAACTGAGACACTAAGCCCACTGGATGAGAAAGGGTACCTTTGGGGGTCTCGAAACACACTGTAGTCACTGGATACTCTCGGGTGTCCCCATGCACACAAATAACAGCTACCTTGCTATTCCCAGAGACCTCTGTTTTAACTAATTCAGCCTTTATCAGGGTCACAAGGCTACCTGAATCCAGCAATACCACAACATTTCTACCATTAATACACATTTTGCATAAATGTTTCTCAGTTCCCCGAATGGCAGTGCATGCGACTGTCGCACACAGCGACTGACGTCTGCCCGTCAGAAAGTCACACTGCATGGGTTCCTCCAAAACCGGGCAATTTGCTGCAATATGTCCCGCTTGCCGGCAGCGGTAGCAAATGATCCTTCTTGCCGCCTCTTGAGCCGCTGATTTCCCAGGCTGTTCTCGCCAAACTTGGGGTAGAGCTCCCACCCTCTCACTCTCTCCACCCTTACCCCTTGGAATCATCTTATCCGCCCCTGGGGAT
This sequence comes from Rana muscosa, assembly GCA_029206835.1. Lineage (NCBI taxonomy): Eukaryota > Metazoa > Chordata > Amphibia > Anura > Ranidae > Rana > Rana muscosa. The sequence continues at coordinate 162,018,550 of CM055118.1, forward strand.
GGTCTGGTCTTAGGGTGGAAAGTCCGAGTGTCTCTGGAAGAGGCCGTCAGGTTCTCTGTAGCCAAGTATTTCTCCACACGATCCACAAGACCATCGGCCGTCTCTGGGTCTCCATGGCTTACCCACTTTTGGATGGCAGTAGGAAGAGCTCTCAAAAACCGATCCATTACAACACGTTCCACAATCTTTGGTGCGGACAAAGTCTCTGGCTGTAGCCACTTTCTGCTCAGGTGAATGAGATCATACATTTGAGACCTGGGGGGTTTTCCAAGCTGGAAAGTCCAGTTATGCACACGCTGAGCCCGGACAGCCAGGGTGACACCCAGCCTTGCCAATATTTCAGCTTTTAGCATCACATAGTCTTTTGCTTGGTCAGGCTCTAGGTCATAGTAAGCTTTCTGCGATTCACCCGTTAACAGAGGAGCCACCAGTCCAGCCCACTGCTCCTCAGGCCACTTTTCTCTTTCAGCAGTCCTTTCAAACGTGGTCAAAAATACCTCTGGATCATCCTCTCCAGTCATTTTTGTCAATAAACGACTCACCCCAAAGGACGCGGTATTAGTGGGACGGCTTTCCTCACTGGTCTGCGGACGTTGCTGCATTACTGCTTCCATTTGTTGTAGTCTCTGCTCTTGCTTCTGTAACAGGTCTATGAAGCGGGCCTCAGATTGCTGCTGGGCTTGTTGCTGAGCTTCCAGACTCTGTTGGTGAGCTTGCTGCTGGGCTGCAAGGCTCTGTTGATGAGCTTGCTGCTGGGCTGCGAAGTTCTGTTGTTGAGCTGCAAGGCTCTGTTGATGAGCTGCAAGGCTCTTTTGCAAACCTGCATTTGTCTGCTGTTGATTGGCATTTGCTAGAGCCAGCTGCTTCAGTATCTCCTCCATGCTGGCTTAAAAAAAAACTGCCACTGGTTCTCCACCAACTGTGAGGGGGTTAGCTCGGCAGCGGGTGTGTGTGACCCCCGGGATGGGCTCCCCACACAAAAACAGGCCCAGCAGACGGAGGTTGTGGTTTTCAAAATCAAAAAGGTGCCGTTTATTTTCTATTTACAGTGACAAAAACACAGCAAAGCAAAAAAAACAAACAAAATAAATCCTGGTCAACTTGACCTCTGACTAAACATACAGGTTTCCTAACTAACAACTGGGATCAGCCTAGTGCTGTCCTAGTCCCTGGTTTTAAATGTCCAAGCAAAATATAGCCACACAGGCTTTCTCTCACCGCACAGGGGTTCACTCTCCCTAGACAGTCCACACAGGTCTGCTTCCAGGCATGAGCTAACATCTAATGAAGCTGGGATTTCTTATAGAGGCCTAAATGAGCTGACAAGGTTCAGCTGGTCTCATCAACTCCCTGTCTGCACGACGCCCAGCCCTCTCCCTAGAGGTATGAGTCATTAATGAGCCCACTAGTCTCAGCTGGGCTTATACAACTCTCCACCTAGCTGTATAAGTCAGCGTAAAGCCTGAATCTGGGCGAAATATATCTACCCCCCTGGATGCAACCAGGTGACTTTACCTTCCTGCTGTCACACTGGAGTTTCTCATATCTGCGTCACATAATACATGCACTCTTTTGCATTTCCACTTAAATGATGAACTTTTCCAAAATGGTCCAATTTTTCTCCAAAAATTTTAAATAAGTAAGCCACTGAGAAGCAATAGATAGTTATATACAACAGACAGGGCTTTGCTGCCATGAGGCTATTTTGAGGGGGCACTGAATGAGGCATAATGGGTGGGGCACTGAGGCTGGAGTGTCAATACCAGGTTCTCTGTTCTCAGTGCAGCTCAGTAACCCTGAGCCTAGTAAAATCAGACTCGGCATTACTGAGCTGCCTGCCTGGCCACTGTGCCGGTTACACAAGCAGACACAGCAGCTAAGCCCCTTCAGTGACATGGAGCCCCCTAAAAGTGCAGATTCAGTGTCACAGAGCACAGTGCTGCCAGCAGCCAGGCAGGAAACTCTTCTCTGTGATGCAGAGCTTGCACTCTTAACAGGCTCAGCATCACTGAGTTGATTACCTATGGGTGTGTGAGTGCACACATACACTTTCAACACTACTAACCAAGACAGCCATCTTTGCTGTGGAAAGCAGCAAAAATAACTGCATTGGGTGGCATTCTCCACCTGCACAGACCTCCCCATTACACCACTCGTTAGCCCTTTGCTTTAATGCTTTCTATGCAAACCTGTTCAGTTTTTAAACTTTTCTCCATCCAGAGATTCCGTCAGCTCACCTGCCCAGACCCCGACCTGCCACAGAAGCAGCTAAGAGATCGACAGACCCAAGCAACAGCCGTATCTCCACTGGAGGAGTCTCTGTGCTAGGACAAGGCTGTATGTGTGTGCGCAGTACATGGTGTGTGCAGGACAGATGTGTTTTTCTGGGCAAAGTGACAACAGTATAAATGCTTACGGTGAGGGTCACATCTACATGCATTCACAAAGGACGTCAACGGTTGAGTAAACACACACACCTGCACAAATGCTGGGATGGACTGTCTACACAGCTGTGTTTTGTTCTGCATGTGCTCCACATCTCGAAGACATTTGCGCAGTTTGAAACAGACTTGTGAAACGCACAGTTTTTTTTAGAACTTTATGCATTCCATTAATTAAAGCCATGATTTACAGTTTGTTATGTGTCAAAACGTTCCTTTCCCAATTCTTTGGAGAAGCCCCTCTTGGAGTTTGTCACATGGCGTATGTCTGCTTTCCATAGCATTGTATTAAAAAGTGTAATGATTTTTATTTTACAGTCAGCACCAAAAGCAAGTGGTTTATTGTTTTGTAATATTTCAACTGAGACATAACATAGTTTTTATTTTATATATCAAAGTATAAAGTGCTATTTTCAAACATGGGGGTGCATAAGTTAATCAGAGGAGACTTAAAGTGGTTGTAAAGGCACACGTTTTTTTTACCTTCATGCATCCTTGCAGCCCCCCCCCCCTTTAGTACTTACCTGAGCAGCCAGTGAGCCAATCAGGAGATGGAGGGAGCAGTGCCGAGCCGCATCTCCATGTGTGAATGGACACACAGAGCTGCAGCTCAGGAGCGCACCTGCTTGGGTGCCCCAGAATAAGCTACTTGCTGTGGGGGGCACCTGGCAGGAGTGAGGGGCCAGGAGCGCCAGCGTGGGACCCGAAAAGAGGAGAATCTGGGCTGCTCTGTGCAAAACCACTGCACAGAACAGATAAGTATAACATTTTTGATATTTAAAAAAACAAACAAAAAACAAGGCTTTAATACCGCTTTAAAGCTGAACTCCAGGCAGATAGTAAAGATGCCCACTAACTCAGCTCTGTAAGTCCCTGGAGAACTGGGCTGACTTCTCAGTCGGTTACTCGGTCATTAGCAGGGATAGTCTGCACCTGGGTCTGCGGCTGGGAGAGAAAATGGCACGAAAAGTTAGAGGGGCTTTTAAACTAGGTGATGGAGAGGAGGGTTCAGATGTAGAGCTCACAAGCGTGGAACAAGGTTCGGCAGGTAATATTATGGGCATTAGCAGTGGGGTGACTATAATACCAAAACCCAAGGTAAGTAAGTTGACAAATCCAAAGTGCAGACCGATAATTACAAGGAAATAGTACACGACCGGAGAAAACTACGAGGCTTGTATACTAAATGCTAGAAGTCTGGCTAACAAGATGGGATAACTGGAGCTGCTATTGTAGGAGGAGGATTTGGATTTTGTGGGGATTTCAGAGACTTGGTTTGCTCTCATGATTGGCTGGCAACCTTTCAGGGGAAGTCCCTATATTGCAGAGATAGGGAGGGTAAAAAAGGGGGAAGGGTGTGCCGGCTTGTCGATCAAGAATGATGTGAAAGTGAATGTGAGGGACGATATCACTAATGAAGCTAGGGAGGAGGTAGAATCCTTATGGGTAGAGCTTCAAAGGGAGGAAACTAAGGTGAAAGTAATACTGGGTGTATGCTATATGCCCCCTATCCAGAGGGGGGGGGGGGTTGGGTAGACCTCCTATCACAGTTTGAAATGGTGGCAAGGATGGGAAATGTCATTATAATGGGGGATTTTAATTATCCAGATGGGCCATTCCAACACATTTACATGTTTCACCTTAAACCACTCAAGTGTTGCTTTAGCAGTGTGTTTGGGGTCATTGTCCTGCTAGAAGGTGAACCTCCATCCTAGCCTCGAATCACACACAGAGTGGTACAGGTTTTGCTCAAGAATATCCCTGTATTTTGCACCATCCATCTTTCCCTCAACTCTGACCAGTTTCCCAGTCCCGACTGCTGAAAAACATCCCCACAGCATGATGCTGCCACCACCATGTTTCACTGTGGGGATTGTGTTCTTTGGGTGATGTGTTGGGTTTGCGCCAGACATAGCGTTTTCATTGATGGCCAAAAAGTTCAATTTTAGTCTCATCAGACCAGAGCACCTTCCTCCATACATTTTGAGTCTCCCAACTCTATGGAGCATACGGTTTATTGTCGTCCAGTGTACAGATACTCCAGTCTCTGCTGTGGAACTCTGTAGCTCCTTCAGGGTTACCTTAGGTCTCTGTGCTGCCTCTCTGATTAATGCCCTCCTTGCCAGGTCCGTGAGTTTTGGTGTGCAGCCGTCTCTTGGCAGGTTTGCTGTTGTGCCATGTTCCTTCCAATTGGTTTATGATAGATTTGATGGTGCTCCTAGGGATCATCAAAGATTTGGATATTTTTTTATAACCTAACCCTGACTTGTACTTCTCAACAACATTGTCCCTTACTTGTTTGGAGAGTTCCTTGGTCTTCATGGGAGTGTTTGGTTAGTGGTGCCTCTTGCTTAGGTGTTGCAGCCTCTGGGGCCTTTCAAAAAGGTGTGTATATGTAATGACAGATCATGTGACACTTAGATTGCACACAGGTGGACATAATTTCACTAATTATGTGACTTCTGAAGGTAATTGGTTGCACCAGAGCTTTTTATGGGCTTCATAACAAAGGGGGTGAATACATACGCACATGCCAATTATCATTTTTTTATTTCTGAAAAATAATTATGTATGTATTTTTCTAATTTTAATTCACCAACTTAGACTATTGTGTTCTGATCCATCACATATAATTCAGATTAAAAACATTGAACTAAAGGCTGTAATGTAACAAAATAGGTAAAAAGCCAAGGGGGGGGGGGGGGGGGAGGGGGGTGAATACTTTTGCAAGGCACTGTATATTAACTTTATTAGCATTTTTATGGCAATCTATTGATTTCATATTTGATCACCATATTTTTTCACTAGTGGATGCGCGCTTTCTTTCTTTATGTACATTTATGGTTTAGGCAGGCCATACAGGGTTCAATCTCGAGATTTGAATCATGTATGGGCATGCTGAACTTACCAAGTTGATTGACCAATCAACTTGGGTACAACCAGCATGCCAGGTTTTACCAGCGATTAATGCTAGCGGGTGCTATAGCCGCTAGCGATAATCACTGTCTTCTCCCAGTGGGGATGGTTTCCCCCACCTCCCTGCTGGGAAAAGACAATGGCCTGGCAGGCGGTATTCCCGTAATAACACTGTCTGTGTTCATGGGAAAATTTAGCAAATTTCTTTCCTGCAACCCGTGGTTTACAGGAAAGAAATTTGCTCAGTGTATGGCCAGCCTTAGTCTGTATGTCACTTTTATAGAGTAATTTATTGGCAAGTTTATTGAGAGAGCTGCACTTCATTGATTATTTTGTTCACATTGGATGTACAGGGTGTGCATTTAGGAGCAGCTTCTGGGTGTTTTCACTGGGTTTATTGAGAGCGCAGGTGATTTCTGTATACATTATCGTAATAATAATTAGTGTTTGTATTGTTATTACAACGCTGATGTTATAAAATGAAAGTGTATGCTGTGATCATAGAACTCCTTTAACTAAATGTCCCTATTTGGCGTAAAACAAAGGTCATTCATTGGGCGACTACACTCTGTAGATTAATAGGTTGAAATTTAGGTTAAAGCAAACAAACATATTCAGTACATCTCTGCAATACATGCACATTTTCCCGTATCTTTTAAATGCACTGCAAGCATAGAAAAATACATATTGGTCCTCCCAGAAGTCCATCACGTTCTTAACTTCCTCCAGTGAGCTGAAAATACAAAACTGAGCACTTGGCAGGGGAAGGCTTGTTAAAGATTTGTTTAACTAAGTGACTGATCACTAAGTTAAAAAATGAGATGCCGCCGTGTCAGTCCTGAACATCAACCTTCATTTCTTCATGGGCCTCATGTGTCCAAGGCCCAGCAAGCCGATCTTGTGAAATAATACAAAGCAGAGTATGCAGTAGCTTCGTAATTCATCACTGTTACAGTGAAGTCACTTTTAGAGGTTTGTCGCAGGCGACTTCTGAAAGGTTGGAGGACCGCGTTCTAGAACCAAAGGAGGATTGGCAGGATGTCGCTTTCTCTGCTAGCTCTTTTGGTTGTGGAAGATCATCCGCCGGGGAAACAACTTTACGCAGCCTCTGATGAAATTCATAAACAAGAGTCACATTAAAAAGGTCAATTTTCTTAAGCTGTTTCTATGTTTTTTTTTTTTTTACTATACATACAATTTTTAGTTTACAAGTTAATATTTTACTTTAGGAAGGTTTCTTAGAATGCTACAGATTTTCTAAGGCAACACAGCAGAAACTATCTCCTTTTAGGTAGGCTGTCTCTGAAATCTCAGATGGAGGTATTTGGTGATGGTTAGAAACTGAAAAAGGAGGAAGAGAACGGCACATTGGTACAAAGTGTGCACAGCTGCAGGTTAGGAATTGTGTTGTTACTCTATGTACAATGTAGATATAGACAGCATGTCACTTTAAAAGTCTTTTAGCACTCACTATGCTCCAGGCTACCTTTTGGTTCTTTTGGAAGTCCCCAACTGTGCGCTGGTCCCTATCTCCACCCTTCTGTGGCTTCCTCCTAAGATGCTTCCCCCTTCAATCAGCCCTCTGATGGCCCATAGCTTGAAACTTTGGGACTCAGTTCGGTATTCTGGGGGGCTTATGTTTCCTTTCCTTCCGGTCCTTCCTCTCTTGAACAACCCCATGTTCCATCCTGGCTTAGAACAACCGCACGTCTTTTCAAGTTGGCCTGCTCATGGGTTCTCCCAGGCCTGACACTTTCTCAGATCTCACACCTTTCCCTCGTGGGCTTTGCTCCAAGAGACCCACAAGGCCCCCTTTGGTGGAATTTTCCACCATCTTCAACTGCGACATTGGGTAACCTCTCTATCACGCCTTGACACTTTTTCATACTAGAAAACAGCCTCAGAGCACATCTGCTTACATTCTCTTGGAGCCCCTGGTACCATATCCTTAATTTAAGCAGGGTCGGGCCTGGTTAGTACCTCAATTCTTCCCTCAATTCTAGCAGTACCCTAGCCTCCTTATCCTATGCCCGTAAGTGGGAACAAGACTTATCCCATCTAGCAGATTAGAACAAAGCCTGGACTAGTATTGCAAAGTGCTCCTTCAATACGATTACTCTGGAGGCAGCCTATAAAGTACTACTAAGCTGGTATTGGGTCCCTGCCTGTATTGCGAGATCCAATTCAGCCCACAGTGATAGGTGCTTCCTGGGGAAGTGGTCAGCGGGGAGACTAACTCCATATATGGTGGTCCTTCCCCCGCCTGGTAGGATTTTGGTCGAGGGTATTTGGACTTCTGTTTACTCTTTTCCACGTGTCCACCAGCAAATACGCCAAATTGGTGTTACTTCATTGTCTGATCCAAGGCCTCTTCTCCTATCAACAGAAATTGACCAACTATTTATTCATTGCAGCCAAATGGACACTAGCCAGAGCTTGAAAGAGGCCAGTGGTCTCGTTCAGGGAAGTGAAGAGCATCCTAACAGCTCTCAAGATTAATGAGAAGATGACTAGTATCCTCCATGACTCCCATGCTAAATATCTTAAGGTGTGGGGCACGTGGTGATCCTACGCTCTTCCAACCTTGCACTTGACCAACCTGGGCCTTCCAATTTGATCTCTTCTGCCCCTGGCCTGGGGGAACCCTCTCCTCTTCTACCATGCACTTCTCTTCTCTCTTCTTGTTCTGTGACCTCCTCTGCCTTTTAATCCTTTCCCTCTTTACCCCCCCCCCTTTTTATTTTTATTATTTTCTCTTTATTTAACCCTTTTTGTTTGTGAGTTTGTTTTTTTTGTTTTTTTTTAGCCTACAGCACCTGGTATTCCCCGTCGGTCTCCCATCCAGGTACTAACCGGGCCCGACCCTGCTTAGCCTCTGATTTCAGATGAGATCGGGCGCTTTCAGGGTGATGTGGCCATAGGCGTGTAACGTTCAGATATTCTCTTATTAGATATCAAAAATAATGGCTGCCAATAAATGTGTCATTACGTATTTATGATTCACAAATGGGGAACATTGACCCTAGCACACAACACACCTGAACATTTGTTTGATTATATCTGTGAGTTTGGTTTAGGGTTTACCTCTCCCGATTTTTTGTGGACTGCCCGCACCCAAATCCCTGAGCAATTCTGCTCAAACACATTGTGTTGATCCCTGGCTTCGACCAGAGGGTCGTTGTGATTTCTTTTAGAAAACTCGTTTATGTGTATCCTATATTACACTATATTATGCTCATTGTTCATATCCCCTGCACGGTATTACTATAGCCATACATCTATTTTGTTTATTTTAATAAAAAATATTGAACCAGAAAAAGTATTTTAGCAAATAAAATAGGTACTGTCTATGGTGGTTATGTCCGATTAGTGGTTGAACACCCAGAGAGATTGGCACCTCATCCCAAATAGTAAATGGATCAAATGGGAAGAATAAAGGGATTTTGACGGGGCTTACAAATGATAATGAGAATATTATATTTAAATAAGTTTGATGAGAATAAAGTTAAAAACAGAGACACTTTGTTCACTGATATACAGCAGTTCATGAGAGAAGTGGTCATACAAACAGGTGTACAGTTGCAGCGAGAATTTCAGATTCGTATATTATCCAAATATACTGTCTATGTTTCCTACTGTGCCAATAGCTACTGAGCCAGAGTTGCTTATTTTGTGCTGCATTAACTAAAACAATTACAGGAAGTAAATGTGCTCCTACCAGTATGTTGGATGGTCACACGCTCATCATCATAGGTCATGTGATGGTACAGAGACAATCAAATGAAAGTAAAAGTGTTATGCTTTTGGAAAGGACTGACAGAAACATTTTGGGAATAGTTCATTCACTTACCTCCCTGAAGGATCCGTCTGTCCTGAGTATTGCATAAATTGCCCAAACGGGGATGCAGATCATGGAAGCAGTAGCCATGAGCCAGCCAATGGTATAGCCCCATGGTGGGTACACGTATATGTTATTATACTTCAAGGGCATGTACTTAATGACAGCAAAAAGGAACGTCCCCTAAAAATAGAGAGGGAACCAATCAGAGAAGAGAGCACTGCATACCTCAGGGGTGGGAGTAAATCCCCACTTTGTCTCTACTGTTTGTCTAAGGTTGGTAGTTAGTATTTTTAATAACCATGTGGGCATATTTACCAATCATACTTAGTGCAGCCATGATTAACAAAGGTATCATAAAACCAATATAAAGAGTATTTTACATTGACTGGCCACTTTATTACCTATCTAGTATCTAAGGAGACCTATTTTTGCCTTCATTAAAACACAATTTTTTTTATGCGTGGTTTCAAGAAGATGCTGAAAAAGTTCTTTAAGAGTACTCCATGTTTTGGGGGATGGGCATGTTGTGTAGTTTCTAAAAATGTTAATTCCTAAAAGTAAGGTCCATCTTGAAGACTACATACCAGGCACATGGCCGGGCTCACTGCCACCCAGAAGATCTTCAGCAGGGGCCAGGGGCGATAGCCAATCATGTCCTGGATATTATCATAGAAGCGGTCTGCCCCTGCACCATCACATCAAAGATAATGAGACAAAAAGGAAAAAGGAGAAAGTGATATTGATTCAACTGTACTTAAGATGATATTAGGCTCAATTCACTACTGTGTTATAAAGTGTTGGCATTACTTTCAGTATTTTCTGCCATGTGACTGATCAGCTCTCATTAGCTCTCTGTGGGGACTACAATGGTTGCTGTAACAATTAAAGTTGATTATAGTCTAAAGATTCACGGTAAGCCTAAAATTTCTTACAGGTACCCCAGTTAAGCAAGAAAAAATGTATATTTTAAAAGCAATAAAGATGCATATTTTCAAATTGTAAAATCTGATGATTTTTGTGCAATCAATCCTCAATTCTACCAATATTCCCCATAGCTCTTTTATCCAACTGTGTGGGACTCCCATTTTCTTAGCCTACTTTAACTTATCCCGATGTATCGCCTTGCAACCTGTCACATGCCTGAACTCTGTGTGTGAGTTAAACTCTATCAGCCTCTCCCAGCACCTGAAACTGACTGTAAAAGTCTAGTGAATTATTTTGGATAGGCAGGTCACGCATTTTTATAGTTTGCCTGAAAAATATACTGGTTTGCAGGATATGAGCTTAATTTAATATAAAGAAGAATAACATTTTATATAGTACATTTAAATTTTTGTGGACATTTTCAGAAAAAAAACTATTTTTTTCTTTTTCATAGCAGTTTTTCCATTACTCTTATGCAGGGGTCTCCAAACTGCGGCCCGAGGGCCAGGCTGCGGCCCTTTGCTTGCCTTTATCTGGCCCTTGGAGCACTATCCCTTCCAATGATACAAGACACTATTCTGCCATCTGACACCGACAATGGAGCACCATTTCTTCCACTGACACCACTAATGTGGCACTATTCCTCCCTATGATACCAGCAATGGGGCACTATTCCTCCCCCTAATACCAGATGTTAACTCCCACTGATGCCAGGAAAATTTTCACTCCCGCTTGACAAAGTCCGGCCCTCCAAAAGTCTGAAGGATACTAACATTAGAAAAAAAACAGCAAAAATATATTTACTGGACAGACAGTTTAGTAAAGAAATTACAATCCATAAATATTAGTGAGTCAGTGTCATATTAAATTTTATGTAAAAAGACAGAAGACGCAATTTGTACAGTACCCCACTGTAACCAATAGGATATAAGCATTCTTTTTCAGCTGAGCAATTAGAACAAAGTCGGATAATTGCTGATTGGGTGCTGTGGGTTATGCTTATTGATATATTATTGACCCAAAGACAGTAATGATAATCACCATATACCCAGCCAATGCAGATACACTCAAATATTCCCACAAAAAGAAGGCAAATTCCGCTGGTGGAGTAATAATCGAATAACTGGAAGATATACATTCCTCCCTGCAGATTATACAAAAGGTGGCTGGTTAAAGCAAAACATGTATGAACAAATAACATTCTAACAATTCACATTAAACATTTGCCTTTGTAAAGTAATTGATATGTATATAAATAAAAAAAAGCTTGGTACCACCCACTTTAGGCTGTTAAATTAGTTTGGCATTCAGTAAATTGCAAATTGTTAAGACAGTCTAATTTCAGCAGAGATCCCAACTAGCGGATTATGTGATGTGATATTGATATGATGTTGTATTAAAAATCTGCATAGGTAACACAAATTTCAGCCAATTCTTTGGTCTTTGCGGAAATTAGAGTAATGAGTGGCCCAGTAAACACCATTCACCTCAGCAAAAGTATATTTAAAAATTGGCTTAGCTGAGTGAAAAATGGTCAGATTCAGTTGCTGTTTGCTATATGCGTAGTTTAGCTGTTTGTGTGGATGGGGGAAACTATTGATACTATCTCAAGAAAAAATTTGAGCCACGTATGGCAGCCTTCAGCTCTCATACAGCTCACAGACCAAACAGACAAAAGTCAGGTAGAGATGAAATCAATACATACTATACAATTGTCTTTGATTTTTTTCCTTTAGATTTACCAAAACCATATAATATGAGGTCAAACCTAAACACTTTCAATTCGTATGCAATCAGGTAGGCTCTTGCACTATATAGTTGAAGTTAATCTAAAGGAAATCAAACAACAGAAAAGTTGTATAGTGTGTATCCAGCTTTACTTGTTTGTCAGGCAGGTTATGAATGTCAAGCAGTCTTCTTAAGCACTTCCTTGATTAGGACAGGTGTGCGCTGCAGAGACCTTAGCTGCAGTGCTGAGCAACAACCCGCAGATGGAAAAAGCTAAATTCTAATCATTATAGCAGGGCAGTGTATGCTAACTTGCCAGTGCTAACTCCCACTTTATCTCTACTAACTTACCTGAGTCACAATTAACAGGCCAAATAAGAAGCAGATGATGGACGTAGCCAAAACCAGCAGCTCTCTCCGGTAGCCCTTGCGCAGAACAGTTGGGTACATATCGGTGATGGATAAGCACAGTGCTTCAATGTAAATGAACTGTACAAAAAGAGGAAGGAAAGCTACCTCAAAAAGTAAAGCAAATTTATTAAACAAAACTCTTCTAACCCATTCTAGAAAATGTTGTGCATGTTTATGAATGCTGTTGGCTAAACACATACTCTTCGGTTGTCCGGTTTATAGTCAGATTGGGCAATGTCATAGTCATACCTGGCTGTCCAGACCAAGGAGGATGATCATGATGAAAAAGAGGCAGGACCAGAGCTGTGAGACGGGCATCATAGTCACCGCCTTGGGGTAGGCGATAAAAGCCAATCCGGGTCCTGGGGGCAGAGATACAAAATTGCAATCTCAGGGTATCTAATACAGTCATCAAAATATAATTTTTTTGTTCCTCTAGAGTAGACAGTTCCTTATTTCATCACTAAAACAAGCCTGATTATTCTCCAGTTTATTCAAAAATGACTTGGAAATGTAGGGCGTTAAAGCGGAGAGTCAAATGAGAGAAACTGGTAAAAAAAAAGGCAATTCCTTTTTATATATGCCAATGGATATATTTTTTCATGTAGCTTGCTAGGAAATGTGCCAGTGTAACACTTCAGGTATTTATTACCTCTCACAGAGATCACAGTACTACCCATGACAATGCCATCATCTGGTTTTCTTTCCACATAGGTGATGCCACCTATGTTCAAGCATTATCCAGGGTCATAATTTTTTCCTGGACTGAGATGCCAGCTCAGAGATGATACAATTATGTAAATCCTGGTGCCTGTGCACAGGGCCGCTGTTAGAAATCATGGGGCCCTGTACAGCCTACCTGACGGGGCCCCCTTCAACCACGCCCTTGACCCCACCCCTGGCCCCGGCTTGAAGCGATTTACATATGTGTGCGGAGCCACCGCATGCATTTGCAATTAATAAGCATGAAGGAGTGGGGGCAGTTTAAATTTCTTTTAAATTGTATTTTATTTATTTTATTACACAGAAAAACAAATCTTACACTGTATCTTTACTTTTTTTTTTTTTTTCATTTTTGCTTTCACAAGAGATGAACAACATCCCTTGTGATAGCATGGGCCATGACATGTCCACTTTATGGAGGGATCTGGGGTCTTTTAGACCCCATATCTGTCCTCTGGCCTCCAAAGCATAAGATCAAACCGAGATCAGTTTGATCAGATACTTGTTCAAGCCGGTAATGGTTTCATTAAATGAGCCCGAAACCGAAAGTGATAAAATCCTCATCACTTCCAGTTTCTGACATCACACGGTGGGCGGAATGACATCCATCCCTCTCACTGTGTCCCAGTAACCAGATGCTACTGGTCACATCTTAAAAGCAGTAAAGGTGGTGGTGGAACCCCCTTCCACTGCCTGTAAAAGTAATACAGGGGCTTCTTAGCCACTAGGACTACTTTTACTTTGTGCAGAATTGCTGGTGTTAAAAAATGATATCTTGATCATTGCTGTAGTGATGGCCAAGCTATCACCCTTCCAATCCAGCGACGTACTGATACATCGCTGGACAGGAAGCAGTTAAAATGAAGTGTAAATTAGCATTACACCGTTTCTTATTATCAACAGCATTACAATTGTAGCGTCCTCACCCCTCTCACCCCTTCTCATTCAAGGCTTGTCTGTCTCATCTAGGGGTTAACACTGGGGGGAGGGATGAGGTACACCACGGCCCATGTCCTCCCAGGTGTGGAGGTGAAGGCCAGAACTATCGGGCTTGTGTATGTGTCCCAGAGTCCAATCCTTTCCTCGGATTGACTCCCCTTTGCTCCTAGTAACCAGAGTTCCACACACTGAATGGGTCCAACTTGTATTTATTCTTCTCAATAAACAGTCAAACAGCACAGACAGGTTGAGACCCATGTAACACTTCAGTATTTGTAGGGAGTAGGCCAAGGCACAATTCTTCTAGATAAAGCTAACCACTGTAGCATCACCAGTGGCGAATAGTCACTGACTATATGAGGTAGAACATGAATTACCTTCGCTAGCACAGCCCCTGTCAGGGGAGGGCAATCCGTCCAAGGGAGTCACCGGAGGCCTCTCTGTCACCAGCAATGCTGCGCCGGACTCACCAGTCTTCTCGACCTCAGACATGGGCACCCAAGGAGTTAGGGCCCCCTCGGATTCCTCCGCCCTCGTGGAACTCAGTCGAAGGTACTGAGCTCCAGGCCTCCGCCATAGTACCTCACCCCAGGCTAAAGGTGCCTGAGATGGACTCCATCTCTCACTCCGGCCAGGTCAAGGGCACCTGGGCCCGCTACTCCGGAATGCCAGCACCCAAGCTGAAGGTGCCTGGGTGCGGCTGCGTCCTCCGACTCTGAACCCCAAGGTCAGGGCGTCCGCCCCTTTTTTCCCCTCGCCTTTCGCGTCACAGCAGGTTCCCCGCCAGTGGCGGCTGGTGCTCAAAATTTTTGGGGGGGCGCAAACAAACTGAAAAAAAAAAAAATCAATTGCCGCCACTGTGCCCAAACGCCACCAGTTTGCCCCCTCAAATACAGCCAGTTTGTTTCCATATACAGCCAGTTTGTCCCCATATACAGCCAGTGTGCCCCCATATACAGCCAGTGTGTCCCCCATATATACAGCCAGTGTGCCCCCCATATACAGCCAGTGTGCCCCCCATATATACAGCCAGTGTGCCCCCCATATACAGCCAATGTGCTCCCATATACAGCCAGTTTGTCCCCATATATGTAGCCAGTGTGCCCCCATATATATAGCCAGTGTGCCCCCATATATATATAGCCAGTGTGCCCCCATATATATAGCCAGTGTGCCCCAATATACAGCCAGTGTGCCCCCATATACAGCCAGTTTGCCCCCATATACAGCCAGTGTGTCCCCATATACAGCCAGTTTTCCCCCATATACAGCCAGTGTGCCCCCATATACAGCCAGTGTGTCCCCATATACAGCCAGTGTGTCCCCATATACAGCCAGTGTGCCCCCATATATATAGCCAGTGTGCCCCCATATACAGCCAGTTTGTCCCCATATATATAGCCAGTGTGCCCCCATATACAGCCAGTTTGTCCCCATATATATAGCCAGTGTGCCCCCATATACAGCCAGTGTGCCCCCATATATATATATAACCAGTGTGCCCCCATATATACAGCCAGTGTGCCCCCCATATACAGCCAGTGTGCCCCCATATATATATATAACCAGTGTGCCCCCATATATACAGCCAGTGTGCCCCCATATACAGCCAGTGTGCCCCCATATACAGCCAGTGTGCCCCCATATATATAGCCAGTGTGCCCCCATATACAGCCAGTTTGTCCCCCATATACAACCAGTTCCCCCCAAATGAAGCCAGTCTGTCCCCCATATACATCCAGTTCCCCCCAAATGCAGCCAGTTTGTCCCCCACATACAGCCAGTTCCCCCCAAATGCAGCCAGTTTGTCCCCCATATACAGCCAGTTCCCCCCATATACAGCCAGTTTGTCCCCCATATACAGCCAGTTCCCCCCAAATGCAGCCTGCCCCCCCCCCCCCCAGCCCTGCACTTACCTTCCTCGGTCCGCGCCGTCCTCGATGTGTTCTCCCGCCCTCGATGTCGCTTCAGCCAATCAGGTTACCGGTAACCAGATCCAAAGCCTATCAGAGCCGCTGGCTCTAAAAGACACTTCCAAGTCACACCCACCGACGGCCACCGCTCTAATTCATATGGCCGGCGCTCACCAGGTGGCCGGCCATATGAATAGTGGGCAGCGCGGCAGCGGTGACAATACACAGATTCATGCAATGCATGAATCTGTGTATTGTCTTTCAGTGGCGGTGCGGGAGTGAGAGGGGGCGGTGCTCCGGCGCCCTCTATGGACGCACCGCCACTGTTCCCCGTCCTGCTGTACCTGCGCCAGGAAAGGACAAAAAGGAAGCAGTCTTGCAGTGAGTGTTCAACCTCGGCCCACGGCGACA
Organism: Rana muscosa; assembly: GCA_029206835.1. Lineage (NCBI taxonomy): Eukaryota > Metazoa > Chordata > Amphibia > Anura > Ranidae > Rana > Rana muscosa. The sequence continues at coordinate 162,034,797 of CM055118.1, forward strand.
ACGCCACCTGCAGGCCACAGGGAACCTCACACCACCAGAGTCCTCCAAGAACCACAAAAGGCCTCAGATTCACTGACAATCAATGCATCTGGGTTACACTACCACCCAGATGCTTTCCCAAAAATCAAATACCCGCTACACAATTATCACACAGGCAGCACTGTAAGCAGGTGCTCTATCATGTCTCTATGTCACATTGCTTTTGGGTGCTGACTTTGTTATGGCTGTTACATACAGTAAGTACAGCAATAAGTTAACAGCCATAACAAAGTCTGCACCCAAAAGCAATGTGACAGAGACATGATAGAGCACCTGCTTACAGTGCTACTGCTACCTGTGTGATAATTGAAATGCTGATAACCTGCTGTGCTGTGAAATACATAATAGGACACAGTGAGTATTCTATCCTCTAATCCCCACTCACTGTGTCCAGTGCAGCCATGCTGTCCTCCTGCTCTTCTCTGTCAGCCGCTCAACTTCTTCACATCTTGCTAGGATTGCAGCCGAGAGCCGAACGGAGAATTGCAATATCACTCCGCCAGACGGGACTAATAGAATAGTGGGGCGGCATGATGTACATGTGCCCGAAAATAGTCCCTCCACTGCGCTCCCCTCCTGGGTCTCTGAAATGACCTGATGGGACCCAGGAAAATTATATACCCTCCCTGAAAGCGAGTAGAATTGGGGGAAAAGTTTAGAAAACAATTTTTTTTTAAATGCAGTAACAAATTGTAATGATGCCAGGGCCCCACTGTGTAGCTGATGAGAGCGGGCCCAGTACAACAGGGCTGGTTGCACTGGCCTATCAGCGGCCCTGCCTGTGCAGTTTTTGGCACAAATGTCTGACACCTATCAGCCCTTACTTCAGCCCCTCACCTTGTGGCTTGCTGCAAAGTTGAAATACTGATTACTGGTGGACAGGAGACTAAAGCCCTGTACACACGATAGGTTTAACCGATGAAAACAGTCCGATGGACTTTTTTCATCGGACAAACCGATCGATCGTGTATGGGCCCCATCTGTCTTTTTTCCATCAGTGTTTAAAAATAGAACATGTTTTAAATTTATCCGATGGTTAAAAAACCGATAGCAAATTACTATCATCTGTGGGGAACTTCATCGGATAAAAAACCCACGCATGCTCAGAATCAAGTCGACGCATGCTCAGAAGCATTGAACTTCATTTTTCTCGGCTCATCAGAGTGTTTTACGTCGCCGCGTTTGGAACGGTCGGTTTTTTGACTGATGGTGTGTAGGCAAGACTGATGAAAGTCAGCTTCATCGGTTTTCCGATGGAAAAATCCATCGGTTAAAAAACCATAGGAAATCCGATCGTGTGTACAGGGCTTAAGGAAATGCTGCCTCCTGTCTGAGGCAGATGAATGACATAATCTCAGCCTAGTTAAAGGCGATGTACAGCTGTGGCCAAAAGTTTTGTGAATGACACAAATATTTGTTTTCACAAAGTCTGCTGCCTCAATTTTTATGATGGCAATTTGCATATACTCCAGAATGTTATGAAGAGTGATCAAATCAATTGCAATTAATTGCAAACTCTCTCTTTGTCCTGAAAATGAACTTTATCCCATAAAAAATAAAAATAAATTGCAATGCATTTGTGAAGAAGGCTTCAGGGCACCCAAGAAAGTCCAGCAAGCGCTAGGACCGTCTTATACAGTTGATTCAGCGGTGGGATCGGGGCACCACCAGTGCAGAGCTTGCTCAGGAATGGCAGCAGGCGGGTGTGAGTGCATCTGCATGCACAGTGAGGAGAAGACTTTTGGAGGATGGTCTGGTGTCAAGAAAGGCAGCAAAATAAGCCACTTCTCTCCAGGAAAAACATCTGAGACAGTCTGATATGCTGCAAAAGGTACAGGGATTGGACTCCTGAGGACTGGGGTAGTAATTTTCTCTGATGAATCCCCTTTCCGATTGTTTGGGACATCTGGAAAAAACTTGTGCGGGGAAGAAAAGGTGGGCGCTACCATCAGTCCTGTGTCATGCCAACAGTAAAGCATCCTGAGGCCATTCATGTGTGGGGTTGCTTCTCAGCCAAGGGAGTGGGCTCACTCACAATTCTGCCTAAGAACACAGCCATGAATAAAGAATAGTACAAAAACATCCTCCTAGAACAGTTTGGTGAGGAAAAATGCATTTTCCAGCATGATGGAGCACTTTTCCATAAGGCAAAAGTGATAACTAACTGGCTTGGGGAACATTAACATTTTGGGTGCATGGCCAGAAAACTCCCCAGACCTTAACCCCATTGCGAATTTGTGGTTAATCCCCAAGAGAAGCGGTGTACCAACGTGGGGGAGGGGGGGGTGGTGGTGTTCTGCCCCAGGTGCCACACATTGGATGGGGGGGGTGTAAGGCCAGTGCCGCTTAGGAGTGACACCCAGGGCCGGACGCCAGGTTGCCTTTGCCGCTTACTAACACAGGAGAGCAGAGCAGGGAGCAGGAGGCAGAACGGGAGAGAGAAACAGCAGTGCTGAATAGACAGCAAGAGCTGTCCAAATTAAGCATTAGTTGATTGGTTGGGTTGCTAGGACCACCTATTGTGTCTATTTAGCGCTGCTGTTGCTCTCCCCCATTCTGCCTCCTGCTCCCTGCTCCGCTCTCCTGTATCTCCCACTTTGCATGCCCGAATAAGGTAGGAAGGGGCAGAGCTGCGGGGGGTAGGGGCTGTGTAATGTAAAGGGATCCAGAGGTGTGGGGGACAGTATAATGTAAAGGGGTCCAGAGGTGTGTGTGGGGGGGCTGCGTAATGTAAAGGGGTCCAGAGGTGTGGGGGGAATCTGTGTATTGTGAAGGGGTCTAGAAGTGTGTGGGGGATGTGTAATGTAAAGGGATCCGTAGGTGTGTGTGTGGGGGGGAGAGGCTGTGTAATGTAAAGGGGTCCAGAAGTGTGGGGCGGTGACCCTGTGTAATGTAAAGGGGTCCAGAGATGTGGGGGCTGTGTAATGTAAAGGGGTCCAGAGGTGTGAGGGCTTTGTAATGTAAAGGGGTCCACAGGTGCGGAGCTGTGTAATGTAAGGGGGTCCAGAAGTGTGTGGGGGCTGTGTAATGTAAATGGGTCCATAGGTTGGGGGGGCCTGTGTAATGTTAAGGGGTCCAGAGGTGTGGGGGCTTTGTAATGTAAAGGGGTCCAGAGGTGTGGAGCTGTGTAATGTAAAGGGGTCCAGAGGTATGGGGCCTGTGTAATGTAAAGGGGTCCAGAGATGCGGGGGCTTTGTAATGTAAACAGACCCAGAGGTGTGGGGGGCCTGTGTAATGTAAAGGGGTCAAGAGATGTGGGGGCTGTGTAATGTAAAGGGGTACAGAGGTGCGGAGCTGTGTAATGTAAAGGGGTCCTGAGGTGCGGGGGATGTGTAATGTAAAGGGGTCCAGCAATGCGGGGGCTTTGTAATGTAAAGGGGTCCAGAGGTGCGGAGCTGTGTAATGTAAAGGGGTCCAGAGGTATCCTGTGTAAGATAAAGGGGTCCTCCTACATTTTACCCGCAGTTATAGCTGCAGTCCTATAGATTTCTATTAGGTTGTGCGTTTATTTTTAGCATTTTTCTGAAAGCGCACCAAAGTCATGCATACTGCATCTTTGGCACACTTTCAGAAAGCAGGGAAAAACATTTTTTTGAGGGGGGGGGGGTGACACCATGTTTTATTGCACCAGGTGACACCAACCCTGATGCCTAGTCATGCCCTGACCGCCCAATGACAATGCTTGGGTCAGTCAGCGCTGTTTTTGCAGAGAAGTAGCCACCCGGGGGAGCAGAGGGAGGAGGATTCTTCCAGGTTCCGGGCCACAGTGCACGTAGGCGCTACATGTGACGTCACTTGACGTAGACGTGCGGTGTGCCGCCTGCCCACCTGGGGGGGGGGGGTGCCACATATAGGATCTGCCCCGGGTGCCAAATGCTCTAGGTATGCCCCTGCTCAAGAGGCTGGTGATCGAAAAAAAAAAAAAATTCTGACAAACTTCAAGCATTGATTATGCAAAAATGGGCTGCCATTAGTCAGGATGTGGATTGACAGCATGTCAGGGCGAATTGCAGAGGTCTTGAAAAAGAAGGGTCAACACTGCAAATATTGACTCTTTGCGTGAACTTAAGCTGGCTACACACTACACAATTTTTATATAATTTTTTTGTACAGCTTCCCTTTAGATTTACCAAAACCATATAATATGAGGTCAAAGTCATATGACAAGTCGTTCCCCATGTTTTCCAATGAGTACCATTCATATCTGTGTGACTTCAAGTCTCAGCGACTTCGAAGTAGTCCCTACACTACTTTGGTCCGACTTTGATGCGATTTGAGGTCCATAGACCTCATGTTTACACAGGCATTGCTTAAAGTCCCATTAAAAATGGCGGCAAAAGATCACGCGACTTTCAGGTCACACAAGTGTGAAAGGGGCCTTAAGAGAGTCTCATCTTGCCTGATGCACAATTTTCAGTATTGCACAGTTACTAGTATAAAAGGTGTAACATACAGATCAAATGTATCATCACGGGGAGGCTTGGAACTCTTGGAAGACCATAGTGCTACACTAGACTTTAACATTTTAAATATATTGCAGTTCTTTTTCACACATTGATTTTAAACAAATACCGTAGTTCATGACCGAGATGAAAAGACATTTTATTAGCCAATGAAGCCTTGTTCCTACAGTCATGTCAGTACTGTAGGATGGCACCATGTATGACTTACCTGACTCTGCCACCATTGAGATGGGCACACCTTGCTCCTGTGCCATGAACCCCAGGACAGAGAAAATGGCAAATCCCCCAACGAAGCTGGTCAGACTGTCCAAGAAACACAAACAGATGCAGTCTCTGCAGAGGTAAACATGGGTGGAGAAATTGATGGATAATTTTAGTGATGTACATTTTATATATGTGTTATGTACATTCCTGGGCTGTCTCATAGCTTCAGTTCTTTCTTGTGGGCAGCAAAATGGATAAGTATAACCTTGCAGGGCTTGGTTCCTTGGTTCAGTTTCCACTGCAGGAGTAGCAGCAAAAGACAGGTTAGGTAATATCTCTGCTCTCTCCTCCTGTCAGCATGTTCCTTATCAGCACTTTAAGACAGGACACCTAATTGGCCCTGATTACTGCCCCTCATGTGTCCAGACTAAGTAGTATTGTGCAGAGAAGACTAATAGCCTCAAATCAAATCAAATTCAGCTATTTATACTAGCTGCATTTAAAACAAAATAATAAAAAAAACAAAAAAAAACATAGCTACATTAATTTGTGAGATTTGAAACCTGCCATGTCCGCCAGTGTCCCACGATCGTCTCATGGAGACGCAGAACGGGGAGATGCCTATGTAAACAAGGCATTTCCCTGTTCTGCCTAGTGACAGGACAGAGATCTACTGCTCCCTGTCATCGGGAGCAGTGATCTCTGTCGTGTCACTGGTAGCCAAGCCCCCACACAGTTAGAATCACTCCCTAGGACACACTTAGCCCCTTCCTCGCCCCCTGGTGTTAACCCCTTCCCTGCCAGTGTCATTTACACAGTAATCAGTGCATTTTTATAGCCCTGATCGCTGTATAAATGACAATGGTCCCAAAATAGCATCAAAAGTGTCCGATGTGTCCACCATAATGTCGCAGTCACGATAAAAATCACAGATCGCCGCCATTACTAGTAAAAAAAATAAAAAAAAATAAAAATGCCATAAATCTATCCCCTATTTTGTAGACGCTATAACTTTTGCGCAAACCAATTAATATACGCTTATTGCGATTTTTTTATACCAATAATATGGAGAAGAATACATATCGGCCTAAAATGAGGGAAAAAAATTAATTTATATATATTTTTTGGGGATATTTATTATAGCAAAAAGTAAAAAATATTGCTTTTTTTTCAAAATTGTTGCTCTATTTTTGTTTATAGTGCAAAAAATAAAAAACGCAGAGGTGATCAAATACCACCAAAAGAAAGCTCTATTTGTGGGGGAAAAGGACGTAAATTTTGTTTGGGTGCAACATCGCACAACCCCGCAATCGTCAGTTAAAGCAACACAGTGCCAAATCGCAAAAAATGGCCCGGTCATTGGGCAGCCAAATCCTCCGGGGCTGAAGTGGTTAAGGAGCAATGAGAACATATTCATTTTTTTTACTGCATATGTAATGAATGTATGTGGGTTCTAGGACTCAGGTCCTGGTAATAATTGCATACACCCTCCAAGATTATACCTGTAACTATTGTAGTTATAGGGATTATAACTTCCGAGACTGATAGTAAAGCCCATTGCGATGGCATAGGAGTAAAAGATTTGCGTGCCAGCATCTATCCACACCTAGAGAGAAACAAAATGTTATCTTCAAAGAATCACCTACTATAAGTTAGCACACTGATTATACATAACTTCAAAAGCAAATTAAACTTCAGATAAACACACAAAATTCAGTAAGCAGAAGCTTAGCATTTTATCCCTAAGGCTGGGTTCACACTAGTGTGACACGACATCTGTCCTACTTTGGATCCGACTTTGCCCTGCGACATGAAGCCGACATATGTCCGACTTTCAAAGTCAGACCGAAGTAGTACAGGGAGCATCTTCAAAGTCGGACCGACATGTGTCGGACCAGTTAAGACGGCTCCCATAGGGAAACATTGATTTTCACACGTCATGTGACATGAGCTCCCAATGTCGGAGCGTTTGTCGCCCCAGTGTGAACCCGGCCTGAGGCTCTATTCACACCTGACCGTATCGATTTACTGGCGTTTTTCAGGGCGCATTTTTAAAGCTTCTTACAATCCTTTTTAAAGCCTTTTAGAAGTGTATTACAAGCATTTTACAGCTTCAGCCAATGGAAAGCACTGGGGAGAGGATAGGGAGAGAAAATGAGGGGTGGAGAGATGCTATTTGAGCGCTTTACGTGCGTTTTATGAGCGTTTTTCTGCTCAAGTCAGGCGTTTCTATTGAAGTCTTTGGGGCCAAAAACACTTGTAATCTGCTAAAAAGAAGCTCATGTACTTTTTTGAGCTTCAGGTGACAGAACGCTCATATGTAAAACAGGGGCCATTGAAATGAATGGGCTTTTGCTTGTTGGGAGTTTTGGAGCTTCAGAGCTGAGCGTTTTACATGCTGAAAGTCGCTCAGGTGTGAACGGGGCCTATGGTGGAACTCAAGCTTAATTGCCCCCACAACAACAGCTCTCAGTTAAATTATAGCCAGCCATTCAACCCATTTCCTGTGAACCCAGGTGTTAGGAGAATGCCTGTAATGAGTGGAGACCAATGGCCGACAACATCAGGCAAGCTCAGTTCTCAGGTCTGAGAGAGATGGGAAAGTCTGAATTGCTAGACCCATGATTAGTGTTGGAGTCACAAGCCAAGGTCAGTGCAGGAGAGAGTTTCATAGTCGATGTCACAAGCCAAGGTCGATGCAGGAGGAGAGATTCGTAGTTGGGGTCACAAACCAAAGTTGCTTCCAAACAGCAATAGAAGTAGCTCAAGTAGTATGCAGGATCAGACCACAATAATCTGGCGACAGGAAGTGCAGAGCAAGGATTTTGAGGTTCAACAGCAATCAAGACTAGGAATGGTCCTGATGTTCGAGTCGAACAGGTGTTCGTCCGTTCGGTGCATACCGAACATTATGGGGCGTTCGCGGCAAATTTGAGCGCCGCGGAATGCCCCATAATGCCCTGACCTACATGCTTTGGCCAATCACAATGCACTCTGCTGCGAGAGCCATGATTGACCAAATGCAGGGTGCCTTTAGCCAATCACGGCTCAGGGAGCTAAGTCCACGCCCCACACTATATAAGGCTGCTTATATAGCGTCCGTATGTAGTGTGTTGGCCTGGACGGAGCTAGAGTTAATTTGAGCTAGATTAGGCAGCTAGTTAGTGGCTTGCAGGCAGTGTATTAATATATATATTCAGTCTAGTATATATATATATATATATATATATATATATATATATATATACACACACACACTGTATTCAGTGTAGACTATATATACCGTGCATTCAGCGGTGTACAGTATATAATACACTTCAGGCGGTGTATCAATATATACAGGTATATATATATATATATATATATATATATATACACACACAGTCTAGTATATATACATTGATACACTTCAGGCGGTGTGCACAGCATATAATACAGTGCAGCCGGTGTACAGTATATAATACAGTACAGGCGATGTACACAATATACAGTATAATACAGTGTGTACAGTTTCTAATACACTTCAGGCGGTGTACACAGCATATAATACAGTGCAGCAGGTGTACAGTACATAATACAGTGCAGGCGGTGTACATTGTATATAATACAGTGTGTACAGTTTCTAATACACTTCAGGCGGTGTACACAGTATATAATACAGTGCAGCCAGTGTACAGTACATAATATAGTGCAGGCTTTAGTGTGGTGTGAAAAAAAAATCCCCATCATGTCCCGAAGGCCACCAAAGAGAGGCAGATGCTCACAGGCCAATAAAAGAGGGCAAGCAGCCTATGTGTCTACAGTGAAAAGTGGTGGTGGCTGACATGGTGCATCCTCTGTAGGCAGTTCACGCTTGTCCTTTTTTCTGCTACTGGCCGTGTTATTGAGCCACAGCATGCAGAAGAGTTGGTGGAGCGGATAACTAAGCCGTCCTCATCCTCCTCATCCTTTGTCACCCAGGCTCATACTAGTTTGCCTTCTAACGCAGCTGCCAAAGCGGCCTATTCCACCGGCTCCTTGTCCACAGTTACTCCTCCTGTAACCCCAACATCATGCACGGAGAAGTCACCAGAATGCACAGGTGCATGGCGCTGCTGACTCCCCGCTGACTTCCAAAATTTCATTGGGGTGGGCTTTTTTTGCTGTTTACAATCTATGTCAGAAGCGGATCAAGCGTGGCCAGAACAGCACCCACTTGGGCACCACATGCTTGACAAGACATATGACGACCTGCAATGCAGTCCATTGGCAACAGCACCTGAAAGACCCACATAATAAAAAAAGGTGGACTTCTCCTTGCTCCTCATCTGTGATCTTAACCCTTACTATACCTCAGGTCCTCTCAAAAACCTGCACTGAGACAAATGAAGGTATAGCAATAGGTGCCACAAGTACTTGCAGACAATCTGCTAGCTGTACACCACCAGTTGATATCAGCAGACTAATTTCGCTACCTCAGTTGCTGAACCGTAAAAAAATAAAAATACTGTCCCAGCCATCCACATGCTCAGCGTCTAAATGCTGGCTTTGCCAAATTGCTAGCACTGCAACTGCTGCCTTTACAGCTGGTAGACTCTGCCCCCTTTTGTGAATTTGTGGAATGTGCTGTACCACAGTGGCAGGTTCCAAAATGAAAATTGTTTGACAGGGCGGTCAGCAGCAAGGTTCATAATATCGCAGACTCATGGTCAAGCAGGCATGGTCAGGGACGTTACCTTTCCTTCACGGCGCACTGGGTAACTCTGCTGGCAGCTGGGAAGGATGCAGGACAGGGTTCAGTGTTGGAGCTTGCTCCACCACCATGCCTCCAACAAGCTGGTGGTGTTGCTGCCACATCTCTCTGCTCCACCCCCTCCTCTACTTCTTTCTCTATGGCCTCTTCTGCAGAATTGTCCTCTGAACCAGTAGTGCTCCCTAAGCGTTCAAGGGGCTACGCAAGCAGTTAGGCTAAAAGATGCCATGCGGTGCTACAGTTAGTCTGCCTAGTGGACAGGAGCCACACTGGGGCAGAGATTCTGTCAGCTCTTAAGGGGTAGGCTCAGAGGTGATTGATGCCACGTCAGCTTCAGACAGGAATGGTTGTATGCGACAATGGCAGCAACCTTCTCTCCGCCCTCTGACAGGGACACCTGACCCATGTTCCATGTTTGGCACACGCCCTGAATTTGGTGGTGCAGCAGTTCTTGACCAGGTACCCAGGCTTACAAAATCTCCTGACACAGGCCAGAAAAGTCTGTGGTCATTTCTGCCAGTCATACAATGCCAGTGCTTGGCTGGCTGACATTCAAAGGGAATGCAACCGGCCCACCAACCGCCTCATTTGGGACATTCCCACCAGGTGGAACTCAACGTGGCAAATGCTGCAGCAGCTGCACACACAACAAAGGGTCATAAATGAGTACCTGTGTGAGTATGGCACCAAGACAGGCTCAGGAGAGCTTGGCTACTGATCAAAGATACATGCACTGTCCTGTCACCATTTGAGGAGGCCACAAGGATGGTGAGCAGCGACAATGCATGCATCAGTGACACTGTCCCTTTAGTCTTCCTGCTGGAGCACACGCTTCGTGGAATCATGGACAGGGCACTTGAGGCAGAACAGCGGGAAAAAGAGGAGGACAAAATAACGTTGCATTGTATTCAACTTCATATCATCTTATTGAAGACTCAGAGTTAAGCTGACTGTGAAAGGTGCCAAGTCAGCAGGGGACCATATTGCCTGGGCAGACTGGGTCTATGGATGTACGTCATTGCATAAAGCAGCATTGAATCAGAGCAGTCTTCTTCGCTGTTGAGATCAGATATCAGCTACACGGTGGGTGCATTATTTTCAATAAGTCAGCTAATTCATACACATGTGTAGCGGGGTGTCGTTTTACCCGCAGGACTACATTTCCTGGGATGCTTTGCGGCACCCAGGGTGCCATTCCCTGCGCAAGGACTGCTGGGGTGGACTTTAAAAGGGAGAGGCGGGGCTCGCTTCTTTCTCTTGGAACGCCGCCCTCCTTGCAAGAGGATCTCCTGCACTCACCTGCTGCGCGCGCTAGGCCTGAAGCCTGGGTCTTGCGTTCCTGTTCCAGAGAGTTTCCATTCTGCTGGGGAGTCTGCAGAGCATCCGATCCACCTGAGGTGCCATCATCTTCTGAAGGACCAAAGACTCGGTGCATCGCGGACCACTGTGACGCCACTCACAGTAGCGGAGGAACCGGACAGGAGTCGGTTTGGTTTGGGTGAGAGAGCGCCTGCTCGGAACCTTAAATCAATAACTTTGCTTAGGCCTTCTATTGAACACAGTTATACTTTGGAGAGACTGTTGTCCTGAACTGAGTTTGCCAGTCTCTCCAGTTTGCCAAGTTAGCGGTTATTCACATACCCCCCCCCTTACTGGATTACAATTGGTTTCTTCATGTGCACCACCGACAGTTGCTAGCGAAGATTCCTCACCCAACTATACCCACAGTTATAGTCAGGCCTTACTGGGTAGTTAGGACATTGCTGGGCGCCACTTCTCTGCTTACGAGGGAGGATAGCTGCAGCGGGGTTAATACTATTTTATTGCCTAACTGAATGTCATATGCTTATAATGTGTACACCTTTATTGCAGGGATCTGCATAAGATATTGTACTCAAATTACTCTTTTACATTGTTGCTTACAGTAAACCGTTATAGTTAAGTGACTTTGTTGTGAGAGTCCATTTTTGTGCTGGTATACAAAGGGGGTTGTACTGTGTAATATATATATGTATAGAGATAGTACAGTTAGGCCACTACTTTCCCTCTTTCTAACTGTGTCACGAGAGAATTCAGAGCCGATTGCCAGGGGTTGGTAGCAGTGCATTACAGGGGCCCAAACAAACAAGCAGCCCTCTTAAGCTGAGGGTATCGCTACACGTGGGGGCTCGGTCCGGGACCGTGTATATTGCACGCTGCGATCAAGGCGGCCTGAAATACCAGCATGGACTCGCAGGCAGTAATAGAATGGTGCGCAGAGGAGGGCGTGGATCCACTCCGGGCGGTAGCTATTGAGCTCCCGGGAGAGATCCGGGAGAAAGAAGAGATAAAGCAATGGATAATGTTAATATCTCCAAAATGGAAAGCATGGCCGGTAGATGTGAAGTCAAATGCCTCGGGGACATATGCGCTAATAGAGTGGACAAGAGGAGTCCCAGAGGAGTTCAAAGGGCAAAGTATAAAAGACATAAATGACAGAACGTATCGCTTAGTGCATACTGGGGCTGTGAAGAAAGAGTCCCCAGGGACCTCACCACAGTTATCTCCGTCACATCTCTCCAAAATGGGAGGCAGTAGCGAAATGAAAGCACCAAAGTCACCCCTGACCGCTATAGGTCCTGAACTGTTGACTGCTTTGGGGGACTTTGTTGTTAAATGCCAAAAAAACAACACAGTGCATGTGGAAGCTGGGTGTTTTCAGGAACACAACCTGTGCCACCCGGGGAGGAAGATTTTGATACTTGGATCGAGCAGACAATGCAGGCAGAAGAAGGTTGGGAAGTCCCAGAAGCTCAGAAGAAGCAGCGCATCAGTGAGAGCTTGAAAGGCCCTGCTGCTGAGGCGGTGAAAAATCTTAGGTGCAGCAATACTGTGTGTACAGCAATGGATTATTTATCTATGTTGCAGGAAGAGTTTGGCCAGCTGGAGAAGGTGTCAGACTTGATGTATAAATTTGAACATACCTTCCAACAGCCAAAGGAAAAGTTGTCTGAGTATGTCCGGAGACTGAATAGAATGCTGTGCCAGATTGTACTGAGAAAAGGAATGCAGCCACAGGTCATAGATGCTACCAGGATGAAACAGATCCTTAGGGGAGCCTTACGGTTGGATCCAGTTTGGCTCCACCTGAAGACCTCTGACGGAGTCATGGCCCTGAACTACACAGACCTTGTGCGGATCATAAGGGACGAAGAGGCTTTGATGAAGGATCAAGTGGGGTTTGAGAAAACCACCCCACCTGTTTCGGTAGGAGTCAGAACGACAGTAGTCACAGAACGTGACTCAGAAGTAGAAACTTTGAAGTCTCAGATGGCCCAAGTACTGGACTTATTGACCTCTTTATTGGCCAAGAATTCTGGAGTCAAGGAGAAAGAAGAGATCCGGAAGGAACCGGACCGGAATGTCCCTATTCCAGCATCCCCAAAGATCAGAAAGGAGATCATTTGCTTCAATTGTGGAGGAGTTGGCCACCCTGAGAGAGTGTGTACCAGCCCAAGGAAGACCCGAGGCACTCAATACCAGCCGGCGGAAAACTTCAGAGGGCCCCGGTGAAGGAGTCAGCCGGGCGCCCGCTACCTACAGAAAGCTCCAAGAAGGTTCAGAGACAAGCAGAGGAAAAAAAGAAGGGCAACAATGCCCCTCCTAAAAACTCCCATACTGTCTGTCGGGAGTTGCAATTTGACAACCAGAAAAAGATCAATGCATACCAGGTTCAAAAAGGGTTGAGATCCAGGGAGAAATGGAAAAAGAGAAAAAAAAAAACATTGGAAAAGTCAAAAAATCCAAAGGAGAAAATACCTCAAAAGAAGTTCCTGGATAAATTAGTTGGACCCTCCCCTGTAGTCTCCGTTCAAGTGGAGGGAGTCTACGCAAAGGCACTCTTATGCCGCGTACACACGATCATTATTCACGGCGGTTAAAAAACCGCCGTGAATAATGACAGGAAAAATGAGGGAACCGCTTGGTTCCCTACACACGGTCGTTTTTCCCGTCATTTTTTCTCTTGACGAGAAAAACGACCGTCTGTGGGCTCCGCGGCAGTGTTTCCCTATGGGAAAACTGCCGCGGAAAAAAATGCTGGAAAAAACGATGAGAAAATTTAGAACATGTTCTAATTTTTCTCGTCGTTTTTTATGCCGTTTTTCTCGACGAGAAAAACGACATAAAGCCCACAGACGATCGTTTTTCTCGGCGAAAAAAAAAATGCAGTTTTTCTCGTCGAGAAAAGCGGTCGTGTGTATGCGGCATTAGACACAGGAGCCCAAGTGACTCTCCTATACCAAGACTTTTATCAGAAGCATTTAAGTCACGTACCTTTGCAGAAGCTGGAAGACCTGAAGATAGGGGGGATTGGCACTCGCAGTTTCCCCTACGATGGCTATGTTTCAATCAGGCTGGCCTTTGACCCCTCGGTGACCGGGAAGGCCGAAGCTTTTGACACTTTGGCGGTGGTTTGCCCTCGCCCACCAGGAGCCAACACGATGTCCATGCTGATAGGGACCAACACTGACTTGATCCGGAGACTGCTGACCTCATTGGTGCAAGAACGGAGTTCTTCCAGACAGAAGATTCACCCCATGCTGCAACAGGTCTACCAGAAGATGATCCTGGAGCAGAAGGCCCCGGAAGAGGGGGTGGGAAGAGTCTGGAGACTGTCTAGAAGAGAGAAGATACTACAGCCTGGTGAGGTGACCTGTCTTCAGGCTACAGTAAAACTCTCCTGGGAGCAGCCAGGTCCCTTTGTGGTCGTGGAACCAGACCCCTACAATACTCACCAAGGATTGGAAGTACTCCCTGAAGTGGTCCTGTTCTGTCTCAACTACAAAGCAATAAAGTTCATCTCCAGGTTTAAGTAGGCCTTACTCAAGCTGGTTTGATATTCATCCCTTGCATCGATACAGGCAGTTTAACTCAATGAATAAACTCACAGTTAGGACGACAGACGATGAATCCTTTCGAATGTTCCGTTTAATGATGGATATTCATAGGTAGAAAAACGTTGCAGTTGTAAGCCACATGTAAGATGTTTAGCATGGAAGATATACAGGAGTAATGACAAGAATCAGGAAGTGGAGGAGATATATAAAGAACTACGGTGAGAGAGAGAGTTCAGCTAGAAAGAAGGGGACAGATCTTAAAGACACAGAGCAAGAATAATCACATAGTGTAACACAACACTCCCCGTCTGAAATCTTTAGATTTCATAACCTTAAACTAATATATATAATTTTCAATAAGTCCAATACTGATAAATGTCCTGGAACCTGTAATGAAAAACATGCAACAAGCAAATAATAAACATAAGTTCAACAGGATGAAGAACATAAAGTCACAGTATGATGTCTTCAAATAATTCCAAAGTTCTGAGTAGAACCTGTAGATGGCAGCAATGTACTCCCCGCCGTGCCAACAGCATGGCTAGTCCTTGCACAAGTCACTCACCTGGCCAAAGGAGTACTAACTCTGTAATTGGTCGACTAAAGGTTCGTGTCGATCCTCCCTTGGTTACCTTGACTTCTACCTTCCGGACTTTGTTATCGTCGCTGGGCATAACTTTAGTAATAAGACCCATAGGCCACTCATTCCAACAAACTTTCTTGTCTTTTAGAAGGATGAGGTCTCCAACCTTAAGATTCAGCTTAGATGCTTGCCATTTGTTACGACCTTGAAGGTGGTGAAGATACTTTTTCTTCCAGCGATGCCAGAACACATTGGCTAGATGCTGCACCTGCTTCCATTGATGCTCGTAATGGCGTGACCGCAGCTTCTGTTTTGTACTTACAGAAGTGTGGAGTGAGGTGTTCACAGTTCTTATTTCCTTATCATCTTCAGGGTTTACTAGCCCATAGGTGGTGTCAATAGGGAGTAAGTAAGAGTCCTCACACAGAAACCTTGGAGGTGACAGCCATAGGCTGTCCTGAAGAGCAGCAGGTGACACGGCTCTGGTCCCACAGTCAGCTGGGTTGAGTTCAGTGGGAACGTGATGCCATTGACTTGGTAGAGAGAATCTCTTGATACGTTCAACCCTGTTGCTGATGTACACATAAAATTGTTTTGTTTGGTTGTTTATGTAACCAAGTACTACCTTACTGTATAGAAGGTGAAAGAATCAATTCTAGTGTCCATTTCACTTCGTATGACCTCGGCAATTTCTACTGCTAGCACGGCTGCACAAAGTTCAAGTCTTGGTATGGTATGTGCAGGCTTGGGTGTGAGTTTTGCCTTGCCTAGGACAAAACTACAGTGTGATTCTCCATTCAGTTCAGAGGTCTTCAAATAGGCTACTGCAGCAATAGCTTCAACTGATGCATCAGAGAAAATATGAATCTCTCTCCGGTTAGCAGTTGAAATGGAACCCGGAACATAGCAACGGGGAATCTGAAGTTTTTCTAGTGACTTCAAAGAATATCTCCACCTTTCCCACTTGTGTTGATTCTCACTAGGCAAGGGAGTATCCCAGTCTATGTTCTCAGTAGACAACTGTCTTAGTAAAATCTTACCTTGAATGGTAACTGGAGCAAGGAAACCCAGTGGGTCATAGATGCTATTCACCACGGACAGGACTCCTCTCTTAGTGAAGGGTTTGTCACAAGTTGACACTTGGAAGGTGAATTTGTCTTGCTTGATGTTCCACAACAAACCCAGACTTCGCTGTACAGGAGGCACATCTGTACCTAAGTCAAGGTTTTTTAGACTAGTGGCATAGTCCTCAGAGTGAAAGGCATTCATAAGTTCCTGGCTGTTGGATATAATCTTGTGCAGTCTAAGGTTTGCTACAGACAGCATCTCCTTTGTTCTGGTGAGAAGATCAATTGCTTCTTTAGCAGTTGGAAAGGACTTAAGTGCGTCGTCAACGTAGAAGTTTCTTTCAACAAATTGACGGGCATCAGATCTATATTCAACTTCTCCAGTCTGAGCTGTTCTCCTTAGCCCATAAGTTGCCACTGCTGGGGAAGGACTGTTACCGAAGACATGTACCTTCATGCGATAATCTATAACTTCCTTGTTGAGGTCATTGTCCTTGTGCCATAAAAACCTGAGGTAGTTTCTGTTGTCTTCTCTGACAATGAAGCAGTGAAACATCTGTTGAATGTCAGCCATTACTGCTACAGGCTCTTGTCTGAAACGAATCAAGACTCCTATTAGACTGTTGTTCAAGTTGGGTCCAGTCTGGCTTGTTACACCTGGATTTACGTTCCCTACCTATCAGTAGCCTGTGCATAGTTACTCTTTTACTTAAATCACGCATGATTGTTTACCATGAATGTGTTTATATAATACTGGCACCCTGTGATACACGGACTGCCAGGTAAAAATACCTAGGCCGGTTTCACTACTTAACACGGCCTTGTTCAATACTATGCTCCCGACGAAGCGTTTTGGAACGCGAAACTAGTCGAGCGAAAGCAAGATCTTTATCTTTGAATTTACCGGACCTATCAATAAGACCAGTCATCTCTCGTGCATACCGTCCAACTCCTCATTTGTGTTTGTTGGCTATACATTATCCTATTCTACTTTGTGTATTTTACATGTTAATGTAATTTCTGGGAGATGTGTCGAGTCTTGTAAATGGGACCCTATACTAATTATTGATGACTGTTACATAATGTCATTGTTTTGTATTAACATACTTTTTACCTAAATTCAATTATATTTTTCTACCAACAATAAAACCCTTAGAATTTTTACAATATCTATCTATGTGCCGTTTAAAGTCCATCTTTAGTTCAAACAATATTCTCCCATTGATTATCGGGACGTTGGCACATTTATACTAGGTGCATCCACAGTGTCACCCTGTGGTGATGCACAATTTAGCAATTTCCTTCTACATCTGTACCTAAGTCAAGGTTTTTTAGACTAGTGGCATAGTCCTCAGAGTGAAAGGCATTCATAAGTTCCTGGCTGTTGGATATAATCTTGTGCAGTCTAAGGTTTGCTACAGACAGCATCTCCTTTGTTCTGGTGAGAAGATCAATTGCTTCTTTAGCAGTTGGAAAGGACTTAAGTGCGTCGTCAACGTAGAAGTTTCTTTCCACAAATTGACGGGCATCAGATCCATATTCAACTTCTCCAGTCTGAGCTGTTCTCCTTAGCCCATAAGTTGCCACTGCTGGGGAAGGACTGTTACCGAAGACATGTACCTTCATGCGATAATCCATAACTTCCTTGTTGAGGACATTGTCCTTGTGCCATAGAAACCTGAGGTAGTTTCTGTTGTCTTCTCTGACGATGAAGCAGTGAAACATCTGTTGAATGTCGGCCATTACTGCTACAGGCTCTTGTCTGAAACGAATCAAGACTCCTATTAGACTGTTGTTCAAGTTGGGTCCAGTAAGGAGCATGTTGTTAAGAGAAACACCTTCGTGCTGAGCACTGGAATCAAAGACAACTCTGATTTGGTCTGGTTTGCGTGGGTGATACACGCCAAAGGATGGACGGTACCAGCATTCTTCTCCTTCCTTTAGTGGGGGAGCAGGCTCTGCATGATCTCTGTCAAATACATTTTGCATAAAGTCCACAAAGTGCTTTTGCATCTCTGATTTCCTGCTTAAGTTTCGCTTTAAGGAGGAGAATCTACTGATGGCCTGCTGTAAGTTGTTGGGCAATCTCTCTCTTGGGAGACGAAAGGGTAGGGGTGCTACCCAGTTATTGGAGTCATCTTGAAAGAGCTCATTGTCCATTACCTTGATGAATTCTTTGTCTTCCATTGAAGGAGCCAGTATGTCATCTTCACTGGTTGCTTTAAACACTGTAGAGCCAAAGTCGCCATCATGGCAGGAGAAAGGGCTTGTGTCACCTGAGATACCATGTTGCCATTCGTGGCTGGCTATCTTCTCTTTCACCCAGTAGTGATGTGGGCATGGCTCAAAGTAAGTGTTTCGGCCATTTGGCAGAACATTTGTCTTGAATGACGAAATGTTGGTAGGTCTTTTCATTTTGCCTATGCAGACATTGCCTATGATGACCCACCCTAGATCCGTGCGCTGGGCAAATGGGGTATCTGGGGGTCCACTGACTTGTCTGTGTACCTTGTGAACTCTTAGAATGTCTCTTCCTAACAGAAGAAGGATCTGAGCATCTTTGTCAAGTGGTGGTATCTCATTTGCTATTACCTTGAGATGAGGGTGATGGAAAGCAGCAGCTGGAGTAGGGATTTCTTCCCTGTTAGCAGGTATCTGATTGCACTCAACAAGTGTAGGTAAGGGTAATTGCAAGTTACCTTTGAGAGAAGATACCATGAGTCCATGAGCCCTTCTTCCAGAAACCTCAATAGTTCCACTACAGGTACCCAAGGTGTAAGGATGAGCTTCGCCTTTTATTTCAAATAGATTGAACAATTCCGATTTTGCAAGTGATCGATTGCTCTGATCGTCTAAGATAGCATATGCCTTTAGAGACTTTTCTGATTGATCCTTGTGGTATATGTTCACCAAGCATATCTTAGCAGAGGACTTACCACAGCGGTCTTCTCCACAAACTTCAGTGCAGGATGAAGAAATGATGGTAGAATTAGGCACTTGGTCTGTATTCTCCCCGCCATGCGTTAACCTGGGAGGAGTGTTGGCAGGTTGTGCAGAGCTGGGCTCAAGAGGATGGAGGGCTTGCACATGTTCTTCAGAGCCACACTCTATGCACTTGATGGACACATTACAGTCCCTTGCAAAATGTTCTGTAGAAGCACAGCACCTGAAACATACCCTAAATATCTTTAAAACCTCCTTGCGCTCTTCCAGAGGCTTTTTCCTAAAGCCGATAAATTTATTGAGGGGGTGTGGCTTCTTGTGTATGGGACACTCTGTTAGGGTTTTCAATCTTCCGACTCTGTTTGTTCGTGGCCAGAACTGTGGTAGGAGTGGGAAGGATGTCAGTCTTTTTCACGGACACTGGGCCTCTATGGTTTCTATAGTTGCCCTGAAGACTGGTACTCTTAGGAAAGGGTGAGAAGAGACTGTACTCACCGTAGGAAAAACTTGGATCGTTCTTGGTCTCTGCAATTTTCCTGATGAATTCACAGAAGAAAGAGAATGGAGGGAAGGAAACCTTGTTCTCTCTTTTGTATGATGACCCTAGTGCAGTCCATTTCTCTTGCAAACCATACGGGAGCTTGGAGACAATTGGGTTTACCCCTCTTGGAGTGTCAAGGTAACTGAGTCCAGGTAGTTTTGGGTCTGTCTTGGCTAGCTGAAGCTCAAGGAGAAGGTCACTCAGTCTCTGGAACTCCTTGTTGTCCTTACCGGATATCTTTGGGAAAGTTTCCAGACGCATGAACAAAGCATTTTCTATAGCTTCTGGACTGCCATAACTTTGCTCTAGTCGCTCCCATGCAGCTGTGAGGCCTGCAGTAGGATTGTCCATGAAAACCGATCTTAATGGCTTAACACGTGCAGCAGATAGAGGACCAAGCCATTTGATCAGCAGATTCAATTCTTGATCAGCTGTAATGCCAATATTGCTGATTGTAGTTCTGAAGGCACATTTCCAACTTCTGTAGTTCTCAGGTTGGTCATCAAAACTTGTAAGACCAGTCTTTGTGAGCTCTCTGCGAAGCATGTACCTCACAAACTCTTCTGTCTCAGTTGTCTCCGCCTTTATGTGAGATGCTGTTGGCTGTATGGTGCTGATTGCGTTATCTTTGACATTGTTGTTAAAGGACACAGGGAAATATGGTGCAGCAGATGCATCCAGGTGAGTTGCTTGCTTGAAGTCAGTTGTTCCAATGGTACGTTGATTCAAGGCTGTACTGATGACTGGAGATTGATGACTTGCTTGAAGCTTGCGCTGATGCTCTGTGACGTATGAAGGCAGGCAAGGTAGGCAGGTAGGAAATGCAGTGGAGTGATTTTGAGTGCAGGAAGTTGCTGGAACCTCTTTAACTTGAAGCTGTGATGGAGTCTCTATGTAGTCGGGAGCATTGGAGACAATGAAGTGTGCACTGCAGTGGCTTAGGACATAGTCTTTAGTGTGTTTGAGGGGGTCTTCCATATCTGCTATGTTTAGGTTAATGCTGTCTCTCACTTGCACCTTCGTCTGCACTGATAGCTTGCTGTAGGACCCTTAGCTTTGCCATAGCTGCGTCATGTTTACACTGTTCATTTAATGTTTCCATTGTTGCTCTTTGACGTGCTGACTGAGCTTCCGACTCTGCTCTCTGAGCTTCCAACTCTGCTCTTTGACGTGCTGACTGCGCTTCCAACTCTGCTCTTTGACGTGCTGACTGCGCTTCCAACTCTGCTCTCTGAGCTTCCAACTCTGCTCTTTTTTCTGCATATGCCACCTGCACTTTGCTGGCTTCCACTTCAGCGCGGGCATTAATAAGTCGCTCACTGAGTGTTGAGTATCTTGAACTATGGGATCTTGATGAGTTTTTAGAACGTCTGGTGGAAACAGATCTGTGAGATGCAGTGCCCTGTAACAGCTTTATTTTTGCTTCTGCCTTTAATCTGGTTTGCTGGATAAAACTGTCTCTTTCAATATTGAGAGCATTGACGCGCTTTAATTGCATCATCGCACTTTCTGACTTCATGTTTTGTAAGACATTAGTGAATTTGATGCTGGTAAGCTGATAAAGCTCATATGAGGCAGAAAGTTGTTTAATGGTGCCCTCTAGTGTCAGTAGTTCACGTTCAACAGGCACTGTATTGGCTTCAGCAAGGATTTTCTCCCAGACTAATTCCAAGCTATTTGACAATTCAGTCCTTGAAGCTTCATAATTCTCCATTACTTTCCAAGTGGGTTTAACTGAGCGTTTGGGTAACTCAGTTTCTTCAGGAACTTGTGGGGAGGTAGATGTGAGTTCACATGCAGAAGCTTGGTCACTCATGATAGCAGACTGACTGTGAAAGCAGGCAGGATCTGTGTGCTGAAATATGACACTGTGCAGATTGTCTCAGGGTATAAGGCTGCCATGTGCTGCTCTGTCCCTTCTGTCTTGCTATGAGGGCAGTAAATCTTGTCTGTTTCAGTACTGACATGCAGAAATCTTGTAATTAGGCTGTAAAACTCTGTTTTTCTACTGTTCTGTCTCAACTACAAAGCAATAAAGTTCATCTCCAGGTTTAAGTAGGCCTTACTCAAGCTGGTTTGATATTCATCCCTTGCATCGATACAGGCAGTTTAACTCAATGAATAAACTCACAGTTAGGACGACAGACGATTAATCCTTTCGAATGTTCCGTTTAATGATGGATATTCATAGGTAGAAAAACGTTGCAGTTGTAAGCCACATGTAAGATGTTTAGCATGGAAGATATACAGGAGTAATGACAAGAATCAGGAAGTGGAGGAGATATATAAAGAACTACGGTGAGAGAGAGAGTTCAGCTAGAAAGAAGGGGACAGATCTTAAAGACACAGAGCAAGAATAATCACATAGTGTAACACAACAGGTCCCGTTGAGGGCACTGAAGAAAGCAAAGGGACAGATTCCAGTAAGTGTCAGAAATGTCACAAATTCTCCTGTTAAAATCCCAGCCCGGGTGTTATTGGGCAAGGTAAACCCTGCCACCCCAATGACCCTGTCTGAATTGAAGTCAAAAGATTGAGAAGCCACCTTGGAAGAGCTCTGCCTTGAAGATACAGCCTTTCCACAGAAATAGAAGGAGAGAGCCAAGGCTCAGCTGACTCGGTGGAGGAGAATATTCTCTGAAGATGAGTTTGATGTAGGGTGTGCGAGAAGTGCCCGCCATAAAATTTGTCTTCAAGAAGACAAGCCCTTTCGGGAGAGGGTCCGAAGAGTTCCCCTGGCTGATCTGGAATATTTGCGGGAACAGTTGGCAGAGCTAAAGAGGGCAGGGGTCATTAAAGAGTCCAAAAGTCCATATGCCTCCCTCATTGTGGTGGTAAGGAAGAAAAACGGGTCGCTGAGACTCTGCATAGACTATAGGACTCTTAACCGGAGGACCATTCCTGACCAGTATACTACCCCCAGGATAGAAGATGCTTTGCAGAGCCTGTCTGTGGTTCAGTGTCATGGACCTGAAGATTGGGTATTATCAAATCCCCATGCACCCTGAAGATAAGGAGAAGACGGCCTTCATCACCCCGGTGGGGTTCTATGAGTTTAATAGGATGCCCCAAGGTCTGTCAGGAGCCCCTGCTACCTTCCAGAGGTTAATGGAGAAGACCGTTGGAGACATGAATCTGATTGAAGTCCTGGTGTATCTAGACGACATCATTGTCTTTGGGAAGACTCTGGAAGAGCATGAAGAAAGATTGGAGAAGGTCCTGAAACGACTCAGTGAGGAGGGACTGAAACTTTCCAAAGAAAAATGCCAGTTCTATCAATCCTCGGTCCACTATCTGGGACACATAGTATCTGCTGAAGGAGTGTCTACAGACCCTGATAAACTGGAGGCAGTCACCTCCTGGCCCCGACCAACTACAGTGACTGAACTCAGGTCCTTCTTAGGTTTCTGTTCCTACTACCGTAGATTTGTGGAAGGATTTGCAAAAATTGCCAGACCCCTAAATGAGCTACTGAAGACGAAAGGAGAAGAGGATGATACTGGTCCCAGGAAGTCTGGAGAGTCTGTGGAAGACCAGTGGACAGGGGAGTGCGAAGAAGCCTTCCAGATGTTAACGAAGAGTCTTACCACTGCACCAGTCCTGGCCTATGCTGATCCAAAGAAGCCTTATGAACTGCATGTGGATGCCAGCCATGATGGCCTAGGAGGGGTGCTATATCAAGAATATGAGGGGCAGTTGCGCCCAGTTGCCTATGTTAGCAGAAGTTTGGCACCCACTGAAAAGAACTACCCCACCCACAAGTTGGAGTTCCTGGCCCTAAAGTGGGCAGTCGTGGATAAACTCAGAGATTACCTGTATGGAGCTGACTCCACAGTAAGGACTGACAATAATCCACTCACCTATCTCCTCACTACGGCCAAGCTGGATTCCACTGGTCACTGTTGGTTGGCCGCCCTAGCGGGGTTCAACTTCAGCCTGAAGTATAGGCTGGGAGCAGGAAACCGTGATGCGGACGCACTGTCCAGAAGAGGCCATACACCCACCCACCGTCCAGAAGATTGGACCCAGGTAACCCCAGATGGGGTACGGGCCCTGTGCCAAAGAGTACAACTTAAAGCTAGTGGTGGGTCAAGGGCTGAAGAGATCGGTGTTTCTGCCGTGGGGGTGCCTAAGTGTTACTGCAATGTGACCTAAGTGGGAGAGGATGACCTACACAAATTGTCCAAGAAGTATTTGAGGAAAGACCAGCTGGAAGACCGTTGGGGAAGATTAGCACTGGAGACCTTGGAAGACCAGGATCCAGAAAGACTTCTGAAGAACCCTTCAAAGGTGGCCCGGTTGGTCCACAAGGAATGGGACAAGTTGCAGGTTCATCAAGGGGTGGTCTACCGAAGGGGCCCCTCTGACGATCTGGAAGATAAGTGGCAGCTATTTCTGCCGGAAAAGTACCGAAGAACCGTCTTAGCTGCCTTACATGATGATCATGGCCACTTGGGGGCTGAACGAACATTCCAACTTGTAAGGAATAGGTTCTATTGGCCTTGTGTGCGGGCTGAAGTGGAAGAATACTGCCACTCCTGTGCACGCTGTATCCAGAGGAAGATATTGCCACGTCAAGCTGCCCCAATGGGCCATCTGCAGAGTCAAGGACCCTTGGACTTGGTGTGCATTGACTTTCTCTGTCTTGAACCTGACTTAGGTGGACAAGGAAATGTTCTGGTGATAACCGACCATTTCACCCGTTATGCCCAAGCTTTTCCAGCCAAAGACCAGAAGGCCTCCAGTGTAGCTAAAATCTTAGTGGAGAATAGGGATGAGCTTCGTGTTCGAGTCGAACATACGTTCGACTCGAACATCGGCTGTTCGATCGTTCGACGAAGATCGAACGATTTGGGCCGTTCGCGCCAAATTCGAGTGACGCGAACGGCCCACAATGCACTACGCCATCGCAGTGTCATCCAGGCGCTGTGATTGGCCAAGCATGCACTGTGACCCCGCATGCTTGGCCAATCACAGCGCCGGCAGCGAGGAGAGCAATGATTGGCCACAGGCAGGATGCCTGTGGCCAATTATTGCTGAGGGGGTTTAGTACACGCCCCACACTATAAAAGGCCGCCAGCACGGCGGCCTAGTGTAGTGTGTTCCGGAGCAGGGATAGAGCAGCATAGGCAGGGACAGTGACTTTTATTTCTTTCTTGCTTAACCTGGATTCCTTTAGTTTAGGGAAAGAGAAGGATAGGTAGGGAGAGTGTCAGTGTGTTTTGTGCTTGTGCTATATTGTGCTTAAAAAAAACATTTTTTCTAGGGACAGAAAACTGTAGGTAGGGAGAGTGTGTCAGTTTCTTTCACTGTCAAAGTCCTTGTTTCCAGGGACCTGGAAGGACAGTGAGGTAATTCTCCTTGTGCTAAATTGTGCTTAAAAAAAACATTTTTTCTAGGGACAGAAAACTGTAGGTAGGGAGAGTGTGTCAGTTTCTTTCACTGTCAAAGTCCTTGTTTCCAGGGACCTGGAAGGACAGTGAGGTAATTCTCCTTGTGCTAAATTGTGCTTAAAAAAAACATTTTTTCTAGGGACAGAAAACTGTAGGTAGGGAGAGTGTGTCAGTTTCTTTCACTGTCAAAGTCCTTGTTTCCAGGGACCTGGAAGGACAGTGAGGTAATTCTCCTTGTGCTAAATTGTGCTTAAAAAAAACATTTTTTCTAGGGACAGAAAACTGTAGGTAGGGAGAGTGTGTCAGTTTCTTTCACTGTCAAAGTCCTTGTTTCCAGGGACCTGGAAGGACAGTGAGGTAATTCTCCTTGTGCTAAATTGTGCTTAAAAAAAACATTTTTTCTAGGGACAGAAAACTGTAGGTAGGGAGAGTGTGTCAGTTTCTTTCACTGTCAAAGTCCTTGTTTCCAGGGACCTGGAAGGACAGTGAGGTAATTCTCCTTGTGCTAAATTGTGCTTAAAAAAAACATTTTTTCTAGGGACAGAAAACTGTAGGTAGGGAGAGTGTGTCAGTTTCTTTCACTGTCAAAGTCCTTGTTTCCAGGGACCTGGAAGGACAGTGAGGTAATTCTCCTTGTGCTAAATTGTGCTTAAAAAAAACATTTTTTCTAGGGACAGAAAACTGTAGGTAGGGAGAGTGTGTCAGTTTCTTTCACTGTCAAAGTCCTTGTTTCCAGGGACCTGGAAGGACAGTGAGGTAATTCTCCTTGTGCTAAATTGTGCTTAAAAAAAACATTTTTTCTAGGGACAGAAAACTGTAGGTAGGGAGAGTGTGTCAGTTTCTTTCACTGTCAAAGTCCTTGTTTCCAGGGACCTGGAAGGACAGTGAGTGAATTCTCCTTGTGCTATATTGTGCTTAAAAAAAACATTTTTTCTAGGGACAGAAAACTGTAGGTAGGGAGAGTGTGTCAGTTTCTTTCACTGTCAAAGTCCTTGTTTCCAGGGACCTGGAAGGACAGTGAGGTAATTCTCCTTGTGCTAAATTGTGCTTAAAAAAAACATTTTTTCTAGGGACAGAAAACTGTAGGTAGGGAGAGTGTGTCAGTTTCTTTCACTGTCAAAGTCCTTGTTTCCAGGGACCTGGAAGGACAGTGAGTGAATTCTCCTTGTGCTATATTGTGCTTAAAAAAAACATTTTTTCTAGGGACAGAAAACTGTAGGTAGGGAGAGTGTGTCAGTTTCTTTCACTGTCAAAGTCCTTGTTTCCAGGGACCTGGAAGGACAGTGAGGTAATTCTCCTTGTGCTAAATTGTGCTTAAAAAAAACATTTTTTCTAGGGACAGAAAACTGTAGGTAGGGAGAGTGTGTCAGTTTCTTTCACTGTCAAAGTCCTTGTTTCCAGGGACCTGGAAGGACAGTGAGGTAATTCTCCTTGTGCTAAATTGTGCTTAAAAAAAACATTTTTTCTAGGGACAGAAAACTGTAGGTAGGGAGAGTGTGTCAGTTTCTTTCACTGTCAAAGTCCTTGTTTCCAGGGACCTGGAAGGACAGTGAGGTAATTCTCCTTGTGCTAAATTGTGCTTAAAAAAAACATTTTTTCTAGGGACAGAAAACTGTAGGTAGGGAGAGTGTGTCAGTTTCTTTCACTGTCAAAGTCCTTGTTTCCAGGGACCTGGAAGGACAGTGAGGTAATTCTCCTTGTGCTAAATTGTGCTTAAAAAAAACATTTTTTCTAGGGACAGAAAACTGTAGGTAGGGAGAGTGTGTCAGTTTCTTTCACTGTGAAAGTCCTTGTTTCCAGGGACCTGGAAGGACAGTGAGGTAATTCTCCTTGTGCTAAATTGTGCTTAAAAAAAACATTTTTTCTAGGGACAGAAAACTGTAGGTAGGGAGAGTGTGTCAGTTTCTTTCACTGTCAAAGTCCTTGTTTCAAGGGACAGAGAAGGACACCTGAAGGTAGCCCTTATTGCTTTTTTCCCATCTCCCTGCAGGCCATCTATTAGAATGTCTGGAAGGCAAACAAGGAGAGGCAGACAGTCAGGAGGCAATAAAAGAGGGCAAGCAGGCTCTGTGTCTGGGGGCAACAGTGCTGGTCGTGGACGCGGTGCATTGTCATCAGCACATGGCCATGGGACACGCTTGTCCTTTTCGGCAGCTGGACATGTTGAGCCACATCATGCCGAAGACTTGGTAGAGTGGATGACCAAGCCCTCCTCCTCCTCCTCATCCTCTCTCACCCAGGCTCAGGGTACTGGAAAAGCAGCTGCCAAAGCGTCCTCTTCCCTGGTATCAATGTCAGACTCATCATCAGTCACTCCTTCCCTAGACCCACCATGTCCTCCTCCTGAGGAGTCCCCCGAACTGTTTCAGCACAGTGTTGGGTACATGCTCCAGGAGGATGCCCAGCGTTTCGAAGGGTCTGATGATGAAACCCAGCTAGAGGAAGGCAGTAGCGTGAGAGCAGACAGAGGGGATGCTCAAGAAGGACACCAATCTGGCAGTCATGTTCCAGCAGCTGCAGCATACTGCCAGATTGCCTCCAGTGATGAGGAGGGAGGTGATGATGAGGTCACTGACTCCACGTGGGTGCCTAATAGGAGAGAGGAGGAGGAGGAGGATGAGGAGGAGGCACATCTCCAACGAGGCAGGATGCCCTTTGGTGGCCAGCGTAAGGGCAGTACACCAACGGAATCACACCGCAGAGCTCCGCCTGTGCAGGGCGCTGCCTCTGCCCGTCATTCAAAAAGTTCTTTGGTGTGGGCCTTTTTTGAGGCTAGTGCATCAGATCGCACAGCTGCTGTTTGCAACATATGTCTCAAGCGTATATCGCGTGGCCAAAACATCAGCCGCTTGGGTACCACATGCCTGACCAGACATATGTTGACCTGCCATGCAGCTCGTTGGCAAGCCTACCTCAAAGACCCACACCAAAGAACAAAGCGGACCTCTCCTTGCACCGCATCAGCTGGGATCTCCAACCCCACTATAACTTCAGTCCTCTCTGAAACATGCACTGAGAGGAATGAAGGTGTAGAATTAGGTGTGTCACAGCCAAGTACTTGCGGCCACTCTGCTAGCAGTACACCGACGTCCGATTCTAGCAGGCAAATTTCCCTGCCCCAGCTGCTGGACCGTCGAAAGAAGTTCACTCCCAGCCATCCACATGCCCAGCGGTTGAATGCTAGCTTGGCTAAATTGCTAGCGCTTCAACTGCTGCCTTTTCAGTTGGTAGACTCGGCCCCCTTCCGTGAGTTTGTGCAATGTGCGGTTCCTCAGTGGCAGGTTCCCAAACGCCACTTTTTCTCACGGAAGGCTATTCCGGCTCTCTACCGGCATGTGGAAGGCAATGTCTTGGCCTCGCTGGACAGGGCGGTCAGCGGTAAGGTGCATATTACCGCTGACTCATGGTCCAGCAGGCATGGACAGGGACGTTACCTTTCTTTCACGGCCCATTGGGTCACTCTTTTGGCAGCTGGGAAGGATGCAGGACAAGGTGCAGTAGTGTTGGAGGTTGTCCCACCGCCACGCCTCCAAAATGCTACTACTGGTTGTGACACACCTCTCTCCTCCACCCCCTCCTCTTCTTCTTCCTCCATGGCCTCTTCCTGTGGTTTGTCCTATGAACCAGCAGTGCTCCGTAGCCGTTCACGGGGCTACGCAAGTACGCAGGCAAAAAGATGCCATGCCGTGCTTGCGCTGGTGTGTTTGGGGGACAGAAGCCACACTGGGGCAGAGGTCCTGTCTGCTCTGCAGGGCCAGGCCGAGAGGTGGTTGACGCCACGCCAGCTTAAGCCAGGAATGGTGGTTTGCGACAATGGCACCAACCTCCTCTCCGCCCTCCGACAGGGACAACTGACCCATGTGCCCTGTGTGGCTCACGTCCTTAACCTGGTGGTGCAGCGGTTCTTGGGCAGGTACCCGGGCTTACAGGATGTCCTGAGGCAGGCCAGGAAAGTCTGTGTGCATTTCCGCAGATCTTATAATGCCAGTGCTCGCCTGGCTGAGCTGCAAAAGGAGTTGAACCTGCCCAAGAACCGCCTTATATGTGACATGCCCACCAGGTGGAACTCAACGTTGGCCATGCTGCAGCGGCTGCACACGCAGCAGAGGGCCATCAATGAGTACCTGTGCGACTACGGCACCAGGACAGGGTCAGGGGAGCTTGGTTTTTTTTCTCCACGCCAGTGGGGCATGATCAGGGATGCATGCACTGTCCTGGCACCATTTGAGGAGGCCACGAGGATGGTGAGCAGTGACAGTGCATGCATCAGTGACACTGTACCTCTTGTCCACCTGTTGGAGCACACGCTGCGTGGAATAATGGACAGGGCACTTGAGGCAGAACAGAGGCAGGAAGAGGAGGACTTCCTTGCCTCTCAAGGCCCCCTTTACCCAGACAGTGTTCCTTCTGTCCCACCCATCGCACAGGAAGAGGAGGAGGAGGAGGAGGAGGAGGAGGAGGAGGAGGAGGAGGAGGATTGTGTCAGCATGGAGGTGGAGGCTGGCACTCAGCATCATCAGCAGCAGTCTTTTAGGGATGATTTACAGTCCCAAGAAACCAGTGGACTTGTACGTGGCTGGGAGGAGGTGGCTGCGGATCATGTCGTCCTTAGTGACCCAGAGGACTCCGGAGCGAATGCCTCAGCAAACCTACGCTGCATGGCCTCCCTGATCCTGCAAAGTCTGCGGAAGGATCCTCGTATTCTTCGGATCAAGGAGAGGGACCATTACTGGCTGGCCACTCTCCTTGATCCACGGTACAAGGGTAAGGTTGCGGACCTTATGTTACCGTCGCAGAGGGAGCAGAGGATGAGACAACTCCGGGAGGCCTTGCAGAAAGGTCTGTGCAACGCGTTCCCAGAGACTGGGAGGTTACAAACTCCTGGTCCTGGACAACGAGTTGCTGAGGCTTCGGCCAGTCAAAGAAGGAGCGGTGGGGAAGGTGGCCGTCTGACCGATGCGTTCAGACAATTCTTTAGTCCGCAGCCCCAAAGTATGATCGGTTCCAGCAACCATCGCCAGCGTCTGATAAACATGGTGCAGGAATATCTAGGGGCAAGGTCAGACTTGGACACCTTCCCCACCGAAAATCCTCTGGCTTACTGGGTCTTGAGGATGGATCACTGGCCAGAGCTTGCACAGTATGCAATTGAGCTACTGGCCTGTCCTGCATCCAGCGTTCTTTCGGAACGCACATTCAGTGCTGCTGGAGGATTTGTCACGGATCACAGGGTGCGCCTGTCCACCGACTCGGTTGATCGACTGACTTTCATCAAGATGAACCAGTCTTGGATCACCACCAGCTACCACACACCTGATGCTGATATAACAGACTAATTGATTTTAACATGTCACATCCCTTCAAGACTGATGCTGATGCTGAGTGCCTGTGCTGTTATGTTGACTGGCTATCCTCCTCCTCCGAGTCCTCAATGATACGATTGATGATGATAGCTTGGAAGATCATTTTTGTTTATGGGTGCCGCCACCAGTGGCTAAGGCCCAATTTTTCAGCCCCTGTTTTACAGGGGCGTGTAATTACAATTTTTTTAGCAATAATTTGCCATAGGGCTCATTGCTGTGCTCCAAGTACAGTATCTGTGAGGGGTTGGAGTGTTGTGGCACCAGTGCCTAAGGCCCAATTTTTCAGCCCCTGTTTAACAGGGGCGTGTCATTACAATTTTTGAAGCAATACTTTGCAACAGGGCTCATTGCTGTGCTCCAAGTACAGTATCTGTGAGGGGTTGTAGTGTTGTGCCACCAGTGCCTAAGGCCCAATTTTTCAGCCCCTGTTCAACAGGGGCATGCAATTACAATTCTTGATCTAATAATTCACAGCAGGGTCCATTGCTGCACCCACCAAGAGTAACTCTGAGGGCTTACAGTCTTGTGGCAACGCCACCACCACCACCACCACGAAAGGCCCAATTTTTCAGCCCCTGTTCAAAAGGGGCATGTAATTACAATTCTTGATCTAATAATTCACAGCAGGGCCCATTGCTGCACCCACCAAGAGTAACTGTCAGGGCTTACAGTGTTGTGGCACCAGCACCACCATCAAAGCCCCAATTTTTACTACCACTGTTCAACAATTATATGTAATTAAAATTCCTGATATAATAGTTGACAGCAGGGCGTTCCAGCACCAACCAAGAGTAACTGAGTGCTTACAGTGTTGTGCCAACACCAACAACTAAGGGGCCTATTTCTGCAGAGTATATACGGCAGGTCCCTACTTTCAAACATCCAACTTACAAACGACTCCTACTTGCAAACGAAAGAAGACAACAGGAAGTGAGAGGAAATCTACCCCTAGAAAGGAAAATTCTCTCCTGTAAGAATAAATATGGGAGAAAGGGGTCTCATCTGTACTGATGCTTTATCAGCAATCCTTGTTTCAAGAAAAACACCACATTTCAAAAACAGTTGTCATTGGGACGGAAAGTGAGGTGAAATGTTCTGAACAGGGGCACAGACAGCAAAACAAATGTTACAGGGGTGATAACCCTTACCTATGTTTCCCAAAAAGTTTAAAAATAGATTTTTGGGCTGGAGCTACACTTCAACAATGTACCTGTTCAAAATTACAAACAGATTCTACATAAGAACAAACCTACAGTCCCTGTCTTGTATGCACCGCCTGTATACGGCTGTTCAGAGTATATAGGGCCTTTTTTATTTTATGTGCAGGGTTCCCCTTAATATCCATACAAGACCCAAAGGGGCTGGTAATGGGCTGGGGTAGGGGGGGGGTCATGGGGTAGCTATGCCATTTTTCTTAAAGAATTTCATCCATATTACCGGGACCAGACATTACATTAAAGCCGCAAGCAGTTTTAAATGGCTTTTTTTTCCTTTAGAAGTGTCATTTTCTGCAGGGACAGTTCTAAACACGGGAAACACGTGGCACTTCACAGGCATACTTTAGACACCCCCCAGGTACGATATTTAAAGGAATATTTGACTTTTTTTTTTCACTTTATGCATCATTAAAATGACTGCTCCCGAAAAACGACCGTTTTTAAAACTTCTTTTTGCATTGATACATCTCCCCTGGTGCACAACCCGGGTTCCCAAACCCTATTTATGACAATAACATGCATAATAGTTGTTATAATTAGCACTTTAGAATTCGAACGTTCGCATCCATTGTATTTAATAGGGTTCTAATGTTCGTTCGAACTTTCGGTCCGTTCGCGGGTTCTGGTGCGAACCGAACCCGGGGGTGTTCGGCTCATCACTAGTGGAGAAATACTTTGTGCACTACGGACTGCCACAACATTTGCACTCTGACCAAGGGAGAGACTTTGAGAGTCGATTGATCAAGAAACTGTTAGACTCTTTGGGTATCAAGAAAACCCGCACCACCCCTTATCACCCTCAGGGTGACGCTCAGCCGGAGCGTTTCAACAGGACTCTATTAAATATGTTGGGGACTCTGAGTAGTGAGCAGAAGCAGCACTGGAGCAAGCATATAGCGGCCATCGTGCACGCCTACAATAGTACCACTAGCGATGCCACAGGGTACTCTCCATATCGCCTTATGTTTGGCAGGGAAGCAAGACTGCCTGTGGATCTGGCATTCGGCATATCCGCGGATCGCACTTCAGCCACCTCACACAAGGGCTACGTTGACAGACTGAGGAGGAGTTTGAAGTTGGCTTTTGAACAGGCCCAAGTGGCCTCAGAACAAAGAGGAGCCTGGAACAAGAGGAACTTTGACCTCAAGGTTCGAATCCAGGACCTCCAGCCAGGGGACCGAGTGCTGCTGCACAACCTAGGAGTTCCAGGGAAGCATAAGTTAGCAGACAGATGGAGACCTGAACCCTATGTGATCTGTAGGAAGTTACCAGATTTGCCGGTGTATCAGCTAAAACCAGAAGGGAAGGTAGGGCCACTGAAGACATGGCACAGAAACCATTTACTCCCACTTTCGGAAGCGGTCCGGATACCTTCTGTAGAAGATTCCCCTGAACCATCCTCAAGTTTGGAGACACCTAGGCCAAACACTCGGTCTCAGGTTTCTCAGTCTAGAGAAGCGGATGCCTCGGATCAGAGTTTGGAAGAAGAGCTTGGATGGCTGTGGTCTTCTCAGACCCCAGAACCCATGTCTATAGATCTTCCACCATCTGAAGGCACTGTGGACAGTACATTGAACGTGGAAGCCACTGAGTTTGTTCCGTCTAGTCCTCTGGTTGAAGAGTGGGAAGATGCCACATGGTCACCTTCTGCTGATCATCAAGATTACTCCTCACATCTGCCTATACCTGATTTGGATGTACCAGAAGTATTGGAGCCCAGTGTGCCCACTTTAGAGGAAGATGCAGTGAGGGATGTAACAGTCACCCCAAGAGAACAAAGGGCCAAAAGAGTTATTCGTCCTCCTCAGAAGTTAACCTACACCCAGATGGGGAAGAGTTCTGAGGATACAGTAACAACTGCTAGAAGGACTTTGCCAACATCTGATCCTTCTGCTGTGCATTTGGTGGAAGGCAACCCCATCTCTCTCTCTGACACAGTTAGACGGGTCAACCCCTTTGATGTAACCAGTGGGCAGGACAAACTCCCTTCCCCATTCTTGTGGGAGTTTCCTCTGCCAACTTCTCTAGCTGCCCTTAATGAGTTTGTGTTTTCCTACTGTTGATACTGTCTTTGAGGGACCAAAGACTTCAAGTGGGGGGGAGTGTGTAGCGGGGTGTCGTTTTACCCGCAGGACTACATTTCCCGGGATGCTTTGCGGCACCCAGGGTGCCATTCCCCGCGCAAGGACTGCTGGGGTGGACTTTAAAAGGGAGAGGCGGGGCTCGCTTCTTTCTCTTGGAACGCCGCCCTCCTTGCAAGAGGATCTCCTGCACTCACCTGCTGCGCGCGCTAGGCCTGAAGCCTGGGTCTCGCTTTCCTGTTCCAGAGAGTTTCCATTCCGCTGGGGAGTCTGCAGAGCATCCGATCCACCTGAGGTGCCATCATCTTCTGAAGGACCAAAGACTCGGTGCATCGCGGACCACTGTGACGCCACTCACAGTAGCGGAGGAACCGGACAGGAGTCGGTCCGGTTTGAGTGAGAGAGCGCCTGCTCGGAACCTTAAATCAATAACTTTGCTTAGGCCTTCTATTGAACACAGTTATACTTTGGAGAGACTATTGTCCTGAACTGAGTTTGCCAGTCTCTCCAGTTTGCCAAGTTAGCGGTTATTCACATACCCCCCCCCTTACTGGATTACAATTGGTTTCTTCATGTGCACCACCGACAGTTGCTAGCGAAGATTCCTCACCCAACTATACCCACAGTTATAGTCAGGCCTGACTGGGTAGTTAGGACATTGCTGGGCGCCATTTCTCTGCTCACGAGGGAGGATAGCTGCAGCGGGGTTAATACCATTTTATTGTCATATGCTTATAATGTGCACACCTTTATTGCAGGGATCTGCATAAGATATTGTACTCAAATTACTCTTTTATATTGTTGCTTACAGTAAACCGTTATAGTTAAGTGACTTTGTTGTGAGAGTCCATTTTTGTGCTGGTATACAAAGGGGGTTGTACTGTGTAATATATATATATATGTATAGAGATAGTACAGTTAGGCCACTACTTTCCCTCTTTCTAACTGTGTCACGAGAGAATTCAGAGCCAATTGCCAGGGGTTGGTAGCAATGCATTACAGGGGCCCAAACAAACAAGCAGCCCTCTTAAGCTAAGGTGACCAGATTTTTAAAATGAAATCCGGGGACATATTTTTTTATTTTATTTACTAGTAATGGCGGCAATCAGCGACTTTCTGCCCGTGCCGCCGCCCGCTTCACAGCCTGTCAAGTCTTACTCTCCGGGCCCCGGCTACTACTGGGTGGGGAGAGAAGGAAGATCACTCCACCAGGGAAGGCAAGGAGATAAGCAGGCAGGCGGCTGGCCGGGACTTGAGCCAAGGCAGAAGAACATGCGAGTGGAGCTGAATGGGCATGCTCCCGAAACTTAAGAAATATTCACTCCGCTCCGATCAGCACATGATCATCAGAAAGGGGCACAGATAATGGAAAAAATACACCCCCCTAAGCTAGTAGGTGCGGTGGAGTGGGGGGTGTAATTCAGATTTTTTTTTTTTAAATCTGCACTGACTGTCTTTGAAATTGCCCCAGACCCTGTTCAAATCCAATCCGGGGACAAAACCGGGGACAGATTTGGTCCAGGGACAATGTCCTCAATCTGGGGACTGTCCCCTGAAACTGGAGATGTCTGGTCACCCTATCTTAAGCTGAGGGTATCGCTACACATGTAATACGAGAGACAGCAGTAAAGCACAACCATTGTGTAGTGCTGCAAAGTGTAAGGCAGACCCTGATCATTTACTAAGAAAATATGAGCCCTGTTTACATGTATAAATTTTAATACATAGAATCATGTTATTATTAAAAAAAATCTATTTAGTTGTTTGCATCATGCTGAAGAAATTGAAAAGGCTATAAATTTCATATAGATATGTGTTTGCTGCTCACCTGGGGGTCCTTAAGCCGAGAAGTATCCGGGTATAAATAGAACATTATCCCATCGTACGCTCCAGGGAGGGTGACCCCTCGAACAAGCAGGATAAACAGCATAAGATAGGGAAAGGTGGCGGTGAAATATACAACCTATCCACAGACATTAAAAGCAGATGGTCAATATATAGTGATGATGTTCTATTATCAAAGATCTCTTTCTAACAAATAATGAAATGTCATCTTCTAATATTAACCACATTGTATTTCATACTTCCAACAACTATAGTTCTATACTGATGCAATTATTTGGGGATATAAATGTCTTGTAATCAATTCTATAGTTGATACACAATATATTACCAAAAGTATGTGGACACCTGACCGTCACACCTATATGAACTTGAAGGACATCCCATTTAAAAACCATGGGCAATAACTACTCCAATACTGGACACTTTTATGACCCCCCCCCCCCCGCCCAGAGGAATTTTCAGCTTTCACAGAACTAGAACTTTCTTCTGGTGGTATTTAGTTACCACTGGGTTTTTTTTTTTTTTTTGCTAAACAAACGAAAAAAGGCAGAATTTTTTTAAAATAAAGAGCGTTTTTCTTAATTTCTGTTATACAATTTTGCAAATAAATATTTTTTCTTCATAAATTTAGGCCAAAATGTATTCTGCTACATTTCCTTGGTGGAAATCAGTCTATATTATTTAGGCCTCATGCCCACGGACGTTTTTACAGCCACTTTTTTGAGCGTTTTTTACAGCTTAAAAACGGCTCTCCATGTTAGCCTATGGCCTCATGCCCACCATGACGTTTTTGAAAAAAAACCAGGACCAGTGCATTCTGAAGCTCCAGCGTTAGAGCTGTAAAGACGTCAGACGCCGGCAAAGGGTGTAAAAACGCGATGTAACGAGGCTTAACGCTGTATTAAGCCTCGTCCGGCGTTTCTTTCTCTATTCCAAAACAATGATTCCCTATGGGAGCCCATTGATTTGAATAGAGGTCGCACCAGAAGTCGGATCAAGATGATCTGACTTGCGGGGCGACTCGTGTGCGGAGAATCTTGAAGAGGAACCCCGTGAAAATTTTAAAAAAAATTGCGCAGGGTTTCCCCCCAGGCTCCATACCAGACCCTTATCCGAGCACACAGCCTGGCCGGTCAGGAAGGGGGGGCGAGCGAGCGCCTCCCCGCCTCCTGAGCCGTACCAGAAGAACCGGAGAGAGCGGAGAAGTCGGAAGAAGACCCCCGAAGTTGGTAGAAGACCCCCAAAGTCGATAGAAGACCACTGAAGTCGGAAGAAGAGCCCAGAAGTCGGTAGAAGACCCCCGGAGCTGCCTAATAAATTACTTTAAAAAACTGTCTAGTGTTTTTTTATTGACATTTTTTTTCCACCAGGTGAATGGGTAGGGGTACGATGTACCCCATACTCATTCACATAGGGTGGGGGGTCGGGATCTGGGGGCCCCCCTTATTAAAGGGGGCTCTCGGATTCCGATAAGCCCCCCGCCCGCAGACCCCGACAACCAACGGCCAGGGTTGTCGGGAAGAGGCCCTTGTCCCCATCAACATGGGGACAAGGTGCTTTGGGGTGGGGGGGGCCGCAGGGCACCCCCCTGCCCCAAAGAACCCACCCCCCATGTTGAGGGCATGCGGCCTGGTACGGCTCAGGAGGGGGGGCGCTCGCTCGCCCCCCTTCCTGACCGGCCGAGCTGCGTGCTCGGATAAGGGTCTGGTATGGATCCTGGGGGGAAACTCCGCGCCATTTTTGTTTTTGGTGTGGGGGTTCCCCTCAAGATCCATACCAGACCGAAGGGTCTGGTATCGTCCTGAGGGGGAACGTCACGCAATTTTTTAAAAATTTTCGCGGGGTTCCCCTTCAAGATTCTCCGCACACGAGTCGCCCCGCAAGTCGGATTATCTTGATCCGACTTCTGGTGCGACCTCTATTCAAATCAATGGGCTCCCATAGGGAACCATTGATTTGGAATAGAGAAAGAAAAACGCGGCTGAAAGCTAGCGTGGGGAAACGTGCATTGAATTCAATGCAAAACGCGGTAAAAATCGCGTTAAAAACGCCGCTTTTTTCCTGGCGTCTGTACTAGCTTTAGAGCCTGTTTTTTAAAACGTCCGTGGGCATGAGGCCTTAGTCTGTAGGAAAGTTATAGAGTCCACAAACTATGGTATATATCTAAAAACTGATCAATCCTGATGTACTGACGGCTCAGCTAACAGCACTTTTTTACTTCTATCTAAAAGTTCAAAGATAGAAGTAAAAAAGCTGACAAAATCAAGATGGTATCTGTTTTTTCCTGTAGCACTGTCCTAACTGTGAGAAATTGGGCAGAGCAGTTTTCAACCCAATTTCTCACAGTCCAGTGACATTTTCTTTTACCTTTTATGTTGCTCTCTGCCTCAGAAAAACCGCTCGATCATCCCTAAGGGCCGGCAGGATCGCCCCTTGGCTGGCCACGCCCCCTCATGAGTCCTGACCAGTGACAATGAAGGAGGCAGACACCAGCTCCTCTGCTAGGATAATAGGGTCACATGCCCAGATGGTGGCCAGAAGAGTCTATAACCTTAAGGATCTCCTGGTACACTCAAAATTTTTAAAAACTTCAGGTATTGAGAGGCCGCTGAAAATAATGGGTATGTACCCTTGCAGCCACTGCAGTATTTGCCCTTATGTAGAGAAAACTAAAGAATTAAAAAATGCAGAAGGGACAAAATCCTATAGAATCAAAAGTTTTATCAACTGTTCGACAGAGAAAGTTATTTATATGCTACAATGTCCATGCCATAAAGCATATATAGGGAAAACAAAAAGACCCCTAAAAGTGCGCATTGGTGAACATGTTCGAGCCATTAAGAAGAAAGAAAAGGAACTGGAATCTCAGGTGGATCTGTGTTCTGAAGAAGTTCCGGGGAGGAACGAAACATGTAGACAAGACAAGGGACAGACCCCCCTATCCCCTGATGCACCACATGCTGTCTCCACTGGACTCTGCTTCAACTTCCCTTTGGCGGACCGGCTGGTGTATAGCAATTTTTTAAGCTGATGTTACCGACATTATACATGGGACTCCAGCATGACTACAATAATCCGCAGGTTGATATGGATATGGGACACCTTCTTGCACCAGCACGCTCTGTGAATCACTGCTACCACCCTGTCTGTACCATCTGAGCATCCAACAGGACAGGTTATGTCTGACCACTACAGCGCACACAGAGGAATCGTCAGACGGCAGTTACGGAACAGTGAGTAGATGTCAGCCTGCACACTGGTCACATTGGCATTTCCACATGGGTACCCAGATTGTTGGGACCCAGTGTTAGTATTGGCCAGACAACAAGCAGCATGAGAGATATTCTCTGTTTTTACTGATATCGGCTCACATATATCCTGTCAGTCCGCCCTTACCTCATTCTTGCTGTATATTTGGGATTACATCCAGGTGTGGAGTGCTCAGCAGTACACACAGCCTACGGTGCAGTCAACCAACTTTTAACTTAGCAGTTGAACAGCAGTTTTACGAGCTTTCCTAAAGCTGGATTCACACCTATGCATTTTTAGTGCTTTTTGCATTTTGCAGATTTGCACTAAAGAACGTGTTCCATAGGAAACCATGTTAAATGGACTGTAGTGCAAATCTTCAAAATTGAAAAAGTGCTAAAAATGCATAAGGTGTGAATCCAGCCTTAGGTCTGGTTTACATGTATGCATTTTTTAGTGCATTTTCAGTTTTGCAGAAACACACTACAGCCCATTTAATATGGTTTCCTATGGATGTATAAAACAGTGGTGGTGTTGGCGCTGTGTTAGAACAAAGGAAAAAATTAGGTGATAAGAAAAGGTGAACTAGTGTGACTGATAAACACATGTTTTTTTCAACGAGAATCTCGGCCGTGTGTACGAGGCCTAAGTGTTAAATAGAAAATGAGATATAATACTAGTGGAAAATATACTCAAAAGTGAATAAGGACAATTCGCTAGTTATCCAACACAAATCAACCGTGATAAATTCACACACACAGCACTGATGTGATAACCAATAAAATACTGTGTCCAATTATAAGAAAATAATATTAGTCCAAGTAGTCCAGTTAAAGTGTAAAATCCAAATAATAAAGTGGTTCCCACCACCAAAGTGATACAATAAAAAACACACGTTTGTGCAGTGCTCAAAATTCTTTCTTCAGTGTTTCACCTCCGTGCCTGTAAGCAGCTCACCTTATTGCTGATAGAACACAGCATAAACAGGTCACAGGGTGTTAGTCACTGATGAGTAGTGAAAATTGTAATGGTCTCCCTCCTATTGCTGCAGTCCTCTCAGACACCGCATGAAAAGCCAAAAAAACACAATGCAATCATGGTGTAGATCAAATGGTGTATAGAGACACACACACGTAGGCTAGTAGTGCACTCACATAGAGGAGAAAAAACGCGGATATGTCTCCACGAGTACCGAACTCGTCGTCCCTCTATGAAGTAGCTCTGTGTGTGTCCCGATACAGCGAAGGTTCTCAGGAGGTAATAGTGTTCAGTAAAATACAAAAACATAAGGCAGACATCGCATAATCCCGTTTTAACAATTTTAATGGAATAGACAATAAAAAACAAACTCACAGTAAACATGAAACGCAGATGCAGGGTATCCTTACGAGCGCCTCGCTCGTCTGCCTGCTCGGGTCCTGTTGTGCCAAGAATGCTCCAATCCCTACGCGTATCGTCACGTGTCACGTGACTTCATCAGGGGATCATTATGCGATGTCTGCCTTATGTTTTTGTATTTTACTGAACACTATTACCTCCTGAGAACCTTTGCTGTATCGGGACACACACAGAGCTACTTCATAGAGGGATGACGAGTTCGGTACTTGTGGAGACATATCCGCGTTTTTTCTCCTCTATGTGAGTGCACTACTAGCCTACGTGTGTGTGTCTCTATACAACATTTGATCTACACCATGATTGCATTGTGTTTTTTTGGCTTTTCATGCGGTGTCTGAGAGGACTGCAGCAATAGGAGGGAGACCATTACGATTTTCACTACTCATCAGTGACTAACACCCTGTGACCTGTTTATGCTGTGTTCTATCAGCAATAAGGTGAGCTGCTTACAGGCACGGAGGTGAAACACTGAAGAAAGAATTTTGAGCACTGCACAAACGTGTGTTTTTTATTGTATCACTTTGGTGGTGGGAACCACTTTATTATTTGGATTTTACACTTTAACTGGACTACTTGGACTAATATTATTTTCTTATAATTGGACACAGTATTTTATTGGTTATCACATCAGTGCTGTGTGTGTGAATTTATCACGGTTGATTTGTGTTGGATAACTAGGGAATTGTCCTTATTCACTTTTGAGTATATTTTCCTCCAGTATTATATCTCATTTTCTATTTAACACTTAGGCCTCGTACACCCGGCCGAGATTCTCGTTGAAAAAAACATGTCGTTTTTTTTCGACGAGATTCTTGGACAAGAAACTTGTCCCGGCCGAGTGTACACACGCTCGTTTCAAAGAACCCGCGGTTCTTTGAAAGGAGCGTACGCGGTGACGTCATCGACTACGTCGAGCAAGCGCTCGTCACATTCGATGCCGTCGCCGCCATCTTGGTATACCCTACGTATGCCT
The DNA here is from genome assembly GCA_029206835.1 of Rana muscosa. Lineage (NCBI taxonomy): Eukaryota > Metazoa > Chordata > Amphibia > Anura > Ranidae > Rana > Rana muscosa. The sequence continues at coordinate 162,075,765 of CM055118.1, forward strand.
AGGAAGCTACCGCGCATGCGTCAAATTCATTTCGAACATGCGCCGGCTTCCGGGAGGACAGGTAAGTGTACACACACTCACTTTTCTCGTCGAGAAACATGCCGAGGAGAATCTCGACGAGAAAATAGAGAGCAGGTTCTCTATTTTCTCGTCGAGGTTTCTTGTCGGTTTTCTCGACGAGAAACCCGATAGCAGCTGTGACAGCAGGAAGGTAAAGTCACCTGGTTGCATCCAGGGGGGTAGATATATTTCTCCCAGATTCAGGCTTTATGCCGACTTATACAACTAGGGAGTTGATGAAGCCCAGCTGAGGCTAGTGGGCTCATGGATGACTCATACCTCTAGGGAGAGGGCTGGGCGTCGTGCAGGCAGGGAGTTGATGAGACCAGCTGAAGCTTGTCAGCTCATTTAAAGGCCTCTATAAAAACTCCCAGATTCATTAGGTGTTAGCTCATGCCTGGAACCAGACCTGTGTGGACTGTCTAGGGAGAGTGAACCCCTGTGCGGTGAGGCAAAGCCTGTGTGGCTATTTGTTTGGACTTTTACTAAACCAGGGACTTAGGGACTAGGACAGCACCAGGCTGATCCCAGTTGTTAGTTTAGGAAACCTGCATGTTTAGTCAGAGGTCAAACTGACCAGGATTTATTTTGTTTATGTTTCTTTTTGGCTTTGCTGTGTTTTTGTCACTGTACATAGAGAAATAAACCGCACCTTTTGATTTTGAAAACCACAACCTCCGTCTGCTGGCCCTGTTTTTGTGTGGGGAGCCCAACCAGGGGGTCACACACACCCGCTACCGAGTTAACCCCCTCACAGTTGGTGGAGAACCAGTGGCAGTTTTTTTTAAGCCAGCATGGAGGAGATACTGAAACAGCTGGCTCTAGCAAATGCCAATCAACAGCAGACAAATGCAGGTTTGCAAAGGAGCCTTGCAGCCCAGCAGCAAGCTCATCAACAAGCCCAGCAGCAATCTGAGGCCCGCTTCATAGACCTGTTACAGAAGCAAGAGCAGAGACTACAACAAATGGAAGCAGTAATGCAGCAACGTCCGCAGACCAGTGAGGAAAGCCGTCCCACTAATACCGCGTCCTTTGGGGTGAGTCGTTTATTGACAAAAATGACTGGAGAGGATGATCCAGAGGTATTTTTGACCACATTTGAAAGGACTGCTGAAAGAGAAAAGTGGCCTGAGGAGCAGTGGGCTGGACTGGTGGCTCCTCTGTTAACTGGTGAATCGCAGAAAGCTTACTATGACCTAGAGCCTGACCAAGCAAAAGACTATGTGATGCTAAAAGCTGAAATATTGGCAAGGCTGGGTGTCACCCTGGCTGTCCGGGCTCAGCGTGTGCATAACTGGACTTTCCAGCTTGGAAAACCCCCCAGGTCTCAAATGTATGATCTCATTCACCTGAGCAGGAAGTGGCTACAGCCAGAGACTTTGTCCGCACCAGAGATTGTGGAACGTGTTGTAATGGATCGGTTTTTGAGAGCTCTTCCTACTGCCATCCAAAAGTGGGTAAGCCATGGAGACCCAGAGACGGCCGGTGGTCTTGTGGATCGTGTAGAGAAATACTTGGCTACAGAGAACCTGACGGCCTCTTCCAGAGACTCTCGGACTTTCCACCCTAAGACCAGACCATCCCCAGGGGCGGATAAGAGGATTCCAAGGGGTGAGGGTGGAGAGAGTGAGAGGGTGGGAGCTCTACCCAAAGTTTGGCGAGAACAGCCTGGGAAGTCAGGGGCTCAAGAGGCAGCCAAATGGATTGTTTGCTACCGCTGCCGGCAAGCGGGACATATTGCAGCAAATTGCCCGGTTGTGGAGGAACCCATGCAATGTGACTTTCTGATGGACAGACGTCAGTCGCTGTGTGCGACAGTCGCATGCACTGCCATTCGGGGAACTGAGAAACATTTATGCAAAATGTGTATTAATGGTAGAAATGTTGTGGTATTACTGGATTCAGGTAGCCTTGTGACCCTGATAAAGGCTGAATTAGTTAAAACAGAGGTCTCTGGGAATAGCAAGGTAGCTGTTATTTGTGTGCATGGGGACACCCGAGAGTATCCAGTGACTACAGTGTGTTTCGAGACCGCCAAAGGTACCCTCTCTCATCCAGTGGGGTTAGTATCTCAATTACCGCATGATGCCATTGTGGGAAGGGATTTTCCGAAGTTCTGGGAACTGTGGGATGATCCTGAGCCCCCCACTGGTGCCCCTATGTACCAGGAATGTGATAGCCAGAACTCCTCTGAGAGTGGTGAGGACTCTCCAGAATTTCCCTTGTCAGTATTGGCAGGGGAGATTCAAGAAACTGGAGAGGAGCCCACCTCCTCAGACGAAAACCTACCGTCTGTGGAGTTTTCTGATCTGGAGGTTCACAGGGAAAATTTTGCCACAGAACAGTTAAAAGACCCCGCCCTAATAAAGGCACGGGAAAACGTAGTGGAAATAGATGGCGAGTTAGTGAACCCAGATAATACCTGCACTTACCCATACTTCAGCGTAGAGAAGGACCTACTGTATCGGGTGGCAAAAAGGGCAGAAGAAACCGTTGAGCAGCTTGTGGTGCCCAAACCTTACAGGAAGTTGGTGTTGGAGTTGGCCCATGGGCACATTCTTGGAGGTCATCTGGGGACAGAGAAAACCCGAGAGAGGGTATTACAGAGATTCTATTGGCCTGGAGTGATGAAGGACATAGAAAATTATTGTTCCTCCTGCCCTGTGTGTCAGAGGTCGGCCCCGATGCCACATTTTCGTAGCCCGCTGGTCCCTCTACCCATCATTGAGGTCCCGTTTGAGAGAATCGCAATGGATTTGGTAGGTCCTATAATCAAGTCCGCTAGGGGGCACCAGTACATATTGGTTATAATGGACTATGCCACCCGTTATCCAGAAGCGATCCCTCTCAGAAATACCTCGGCCAAAACCATAGCCAAAGAGCTATCTCTTGTTTTTAGCCGGGTGGGTATTTGTAAAGAACTGCTTACGGACCAAGGTACACCCTTTATGTCCCGGGTTATGAAAGAGCTGTGTAAATTGCTCAAAGTGACGCAATTGCGTACATCTGTGTATCACCCCCAAACCGATGGGCTGGTTGAAAGATTCAACAAAACCCTAAAACAAATGTTGAAGAAAGTGGTGGATAGAGATGGAAAGGATTGGGACTGTCTACTTCCTTATTTGATGTTTGCTATTAGGGAGGTGCCCCAATCCTCTACGGGATTCTCCCCCTTTGAGTTACTGTATGGGAGACACCCAAGAGGGCTGTTGGATATTGCCAAGGAAACTTGGGAAAGTGAGAGTTCTCCCCACAGGAGTGTGATTGAGCATGTCGCCCTGATGCAAGATCGAATTGCACAGGTAATGCCCATCGTGAAGGAACATTTGGCCCAAGCGCAGTTGGCACAGCAGAGAGTGTACAACCGTGGAGCAAAGACCCGTACCTTTTCCCCGGGGGATAGGATATTGGTACTTGTCCCTACGGTTGAAAGTAAATTCCTTGCCAAATGGCAAGGCCCCTACAAGATAATGGAAAAAGTGAGCGAAGTGAATTACAAGGTCAGACAACCAGGAAGGCGAAAGCCCGAACAGATATATCACGTTAATCTGTTGAAAGCCTGGAGGGATAGAGAGTCCCTAGTCGCAGAAACTTGGTCACCAGCTCAAACTGGTTGCGTGATTCCGGAGGTTGGAATAGCAGCCACCTTGTCACAACCCCAACAACAGGAGGTTAAGGAGTTTGTGCTTCGCAACAAGGAGGTGTTCTCTGAGCTGCCGGGACAAACATCTGGGGTAGAGCATGATATTATTACCCCGCCCGGTGAAAGGGTGAAGTTAAAACCCTATCGGATCCCAGAGGCCCGACGGGAGGCAATACGGGAGGAAGTACAGAAAATGCTGAACTTAGGGGTGATAGAGGAGTCCCAAAGTGATTGGTCTAGTCCCATTGTGTTGGTGCCTAAACCGGATGGGAGCTGGCGATTTTGTAACGATTTTCGTCAGTTGAACAAAGTTACAAAATTTGACACCTACCCCATGCCACGTATAGATGAGTTGATCGACCGGCTGGGAACAGCCCGATACATGACGACTCTTGACCTCACAAAAGGGTATTGGCAAATTCCCCTGGCCAAGTCGGCCAAAGAGAAAACCGCATTTGTAACCCCAGACGGGGCGTTCCAATATAAGAGAATGCCGTTCGGGTTACAGAATGCGCCGGCCACATTCCAGCGGAAAATGGACCAGATACTGAGGCCCCATCGGAAGTATGCTGCGGCTTACCTGGATGACGTAATTGTCCATAGCACAGATTGGGCCTCACATCTGCCAAAAGTGCAAGCAGTCCTAGACTCTATCCGGGAAGCGGGGTTTACGGCTAACCCCAAGAAGTGTACCATTGGGCAGGAGGAGGCCAAATATCTTGGGTACACCATTGGCAGGGGAGTGATAAAACCCCAACTCAACAAAGTCGAGGCCATCCAGAGTTGGCCACGTCCCAACAGCAAGAAGCAGGTACGGGCCTTTCTGGGAATCGCGGGTTATTATCGGCGCTTCATTCCCCACTTTGCTTCTAAGGCTGTGCCCCTAACCAACCTGACGAAAGGGAAAGGGTCGGTCATGATTAAATGGACCCCCGAGGCTGAGGCAGCATTCCAATTCTTGAAACAAGCCTTATGTAGCCAGCCAGTGTTGTACTCACCCGACTTCTCTAAAGACTTTGTCGTACAAAGTGATGCGTCAGATGTGGGGTTAGGAGCAGTATTGTCCCAGGTCTGGAACGGGGAAGAGCACCCAGTCATTTACCTCAGCAGGAAGTTGAAGTCCCATGAGGTAAATTACGCCGCGGTTGAAAAGGAGTGTTTAGCGGTGAAGTGGGCTCTAGATTCCCTTCGGTACTATCTGCTAGGTAGGCACTTTGACATGGTTACGGATCACGCTCCGTTAAAGTGGATGGCTCAAAACAAGGAGACAAATAGAAGAGTGAATAGGTGGTTCCTGGCCCTACAGGAATTCAACTTCACAGTAAAGCATCGCCCTGGCGTTCAAATGGGGAATGTGGATGCTTTGTCTCGAGTACATGAATGCCTGATTGCTGGTGTTCCAACCCCAAGGTTAAAACAAGAGGGGGGGGGGGTATGTGACAGCAGGAAGGTAAAGTCACCTGGTTGCATCCAGGGGGGTAGATATATTTCTCCCAGATTCAGGCTTTATGCCGACTTATACAACTAGGGAGTTGATGAAGCCCAGCTGAGGCTAGTGGGCTCATGGATGACTCATACCTCTAGGGAGAGGGCTGGGCGTCGTGCAGGCAGGGAGTTGATGAGACCAGCTGAAGCTTGTCAGCTCATTTAAAGGCCTCTATAAAAACTCCCAGATTCATTAGGTGTTAGCTCATGCCTGGAACCAGACCTGTGTGGACTGTCTAGGGAGAGTGAACCCCTGTGCGGTGAGGCAAAGCCTGTGTGGCTATTTGTTTGGACTTTTACTAAACCAGGGACTTAGGGACTAGGACAGCACCAGGCTGATCCCAGTTGTTAGTTTAGGAAACCTGCATGTTTAGTCAGAGGTCAAACTGACCAGGATTTATTTTGTTTATGTTTCTTTTTGGCTTTGCTGTGTTTTTGTCACTGTACATAGAGAAATAAACCGCACCTTTTGATTTTGAAAACCACAACCTCCGTCTGCTGGCCCTGTTTTTGTGTGGGGAGCCCAACCAGGGGGTCACACACACCCGCTACCGAGTTAACCCCCTCACACAGCGTACACACGACCGATTTACTCGGCAAGACCTCTCTGCCAGCAAGTTTCTTGCTGGTTCTTGCCGAGAAAATCGGTCGTGTGTACGAGGCCTGAGGCTCAGTGTGTTTATCAGTCACACTAGTTCACCTTTTCTTATCACCTCATTTTTTCCTTTGTTCTAACACAGCGCCAACACCACCACTGTTTTATATTGTTTTGAGTTTCTTTGAATTGGATTCCTAGGTGTTTGGCAGCAGTACCCCCTCCCCCCCTTCCCCCCCCCCGTTTATTAGTTATTGGTTCACGTTCACTATAAATTAGGGCAGCGCGGGAGTTCCCCCATATTATTTCCTATGGATGTAGTTCACATCTGTGCATTTTATGGAAAGGGCCAGGGTTTTTTTCCCGGTTTTTGGCTCTATAGATTTCAATGGTTTAAAGATGTGTATTGTAAAAATGCAAAATGCACCTGCAATATGAAAACTGCAACCTGCACAAGTGTATATCAGGCCTCATTGTTCCTGCCCTCGTAGAGAGTCTTATCTGACACTTCTGCTTATCTGTGGTACACCGACTGTCATACGTTCATCATCAGGTTGTCCATACTGACTCAACTGCTCAGCAGTGTCCCGGATTACTGTCTCTCAGGTATTCCTTTACTTTGGTTCCACTGCATTCGCCCATTGTGGCTCTAAGGTGCAGTGTCACCTCATTCAGGACCCAGGGTTGTCAGTATATCTAGATACTGACTGCGGTCCATATAGCATGCAGGTGCTTTTTACATAGGGGATACATCTAGCAGGGGGGTCATAGTCGCACTGTCCTAGCTCCTCAGGAGGGCAGCTCTGAGCTTTTTTCTAGGGGGGTTTAGTGTTGGGGAATTACATTATTTTTAGGGGGAGGGTATGTGGGTGGGGAATTGTATGTGGGGGGGGGGGAATTTTTGTAGGGATTAACTACCTTGTTTGATGCTGTGATGATTTCTATATACAATAAATTAATCTTTTGAGGAGATAGCCTTTGGGTGGTTACATTTATTTTACGCATTTTATTATAGCAGGGAGATCAACCAGGTTTTTTGCAGGAAACATAAAAAGAATCTTATAGAGACTAAGTGAGTGTGAACAGCTTGTAATACATCATATATTGATAGTTTTTTTATGATGTGGGTTTAGTGACACTTTAAATAGAAAAGTCTGCATGTCCATCACAAATTCCAAAGATTAGGAGCTTATTCCTTATTTCAGGTTAGTGGATGAAGCCATGCAAGCAGTTCATTTTTAGGACTGTTCTTTTGTGCTCTGCACTGGTTTATAGAAAAGCCTATTGGGTTCTTTAAAGTGTGTCTAAACCCAAAACCAAAAATGTAATATATTGTAGCTTACCAATCCTTAGATGTGGAGTCTGCTTTAGCTTTCTGTTTTTAGGCATTTTATTTTCACCAATCACCATGTGATCTGACCAGTAACTGTTATATTCTTAATATCTAAAATTTAATTTGGCCATAAAAATATTATTGAGAATATGAATTCCTATAATTGTATGAATGGTTGGGCTATTGAGTTAATGACTTCCAAATGGGGCATTTGAACTTGAGTTTCAGATTCTAGAAACTGTCAGGTTTTTGATGTATTTTGTAAATATATTCTCCCTTTGAGGTGATACTGCTATGTAACTGATATTTTGTTTGAAATATAGAGTTGTTTAGGTTAACTTCACCTTCCCCCCCATATCCTGTGTAAGCCTGGCTATTTCCTGTGAAATCATGTATAAGTTAAACCAGATGTTCCTCATATTTCTACTTTGACTCCCTCCTATTCTGGAGAGTGAGAGGGAGGTAATATTGTGGGAGTGATGTGGGAGTGGTTACTTTTCGGCGCAAAGTAAAACAAAGGTTTCTGAAGTTTATAAAAAGCTTGAGCTGAAAGCAAGGCTCTCTCTTTCATCCTTCACCCATATCCAGAAGCACACAGATTTTCTTCAACTGCTATTCACAGGGTTAATCGGCCATCTTTAAAGGACATCTTTAAGAAGTCAGAAGAGTACATCTCTAAGGACAAGAAGCACGAGGCTATTCATATATTGAACTTTCTTTTATACTTAAACACTATTTTGAAACCTTTTTGAAGCTATTGCAAGCTGATTCACAAATTTTGTCTCAGGCAAATACATTAAGAAGGTTATAAAGGAAAAACCTTTTACGGTAAAACCGTTTTTTTACAGTAACACACCTCCTGTCTTATGCCGCGTACACATGATCGTTTTTTCATCGAAAAAAACGATCGTGTGTGGGCCCCATCGGTCTTTTTTCCATCGGTGTAAAAAAATAGAACATGTTTTAAATTTTACCGATGGAAAGAAAAACAATAGCAAATTCCTATCGTCTGTGGGGAACTCCATCGTAGAAAAATCTCACGCATGCTCAGAATCAAGTCGACGCATGCTCAGAAGCATTGAACTTAATTTTTCTCGGCTCGTCGGAGTGTTTTACGTCACAGCGTTTTGGACGGTCGGAATTATGTCTGAAGGTGTGTAGGCAAGACTGATGAAAGTCAGCTTCATCGGAATTCCGATCGAAAAAATCCATCGGATTTTATTCCATCAGAAATCCGATCGTGTGTACAGGGCATTAGGGTTGTTCTTCTATCTATGGAGGAATACAAACACCCTTGGACAGTAGCATTGTGCTAGTGTCAAATAGAGTAGTAAGTTCAGATGGACTTTACTTGAACTTGAAGAAGACAGCAGGAGGATCAGGCTGTGCATGGGACAGATTGGGAAAGATTTGTGGTGGAAGAGGAAGAACCAAATTTTGAATAAAGATCAGTGGCAACCACTGATCACAGCTATTCATTTAAACAGGGCAATTAGGGGGACCAAACAAGCATGCTGGAAATCCAACATCAGATCGGCACCCGATCAGCACTGGCAGCCAATGGCTGCGATTGCTTACCGGCGTGTTCTAGCGGGGGGGCAGCCCCCCTCTCATAACACAATAGCTCAGAGGGAGATCACTGTACTATTGTTGCATACTTAGTACTGCGAGCTCCCGCGTGCCTCAGTTTTTTTCCAATCAGCCCGCTGGGTTGAATGAAATAAAACGGATAGTGTGTACCAAGCATAAGAGAAAGGGTCATATAACGTGGTCTCACCTTCCCAGTGGATTTGACCCCCTTCCAGATACAGAAATAGCATATGATCCAGGCAAGGAGGAGACACAGGGCCAGCTCCCAGCGGATAGATCCGAGATGGTGGATACCCTCTGAGATCCCCAGAGTTCGTCTCCTAAAAATGACACAAGATACATGTTGTACAACATCAACATGAGTTTGGTTCCCACTATGATGCAGCAATGGATGATAAAAAAAATGCATGTAATTGAGATGCATTACAATATGATGGCATGCTTCCAAATGCAACGTGTTCTATTGATGTGAACTGAAGTCATAGGACATAAGGCTTTGTTTTTGCTTTGGGATTGTGTTGGCCAATGCTGCCCAAGGCATCCCAACACTTCTGGTGTGAACGAGCACTTAGACAACTGTCACCGAAGCTGGTAACCCCAAAAGAAGATTTCTCCTCGATTTCTGTTTTTGTGACAACTCAAATTTTTACAGTACTAGTTTCTATAAAAAAGGGTTAATCCCACTAATGGTAAGTATGATGTAAAGGGTTCTTGCAAATCTGCAGCTATAAATGACTCCTCTTATTAGTACACACAATATAGGTCACTTCTCATTCACTTACTCCCAGAATTCCACCTCTGGGCTTGTCTGTTTGCTGCTCCCTGGGAATGGGATTGTCTGATTGATGCCCCAGATTTCTGTCTTGTTAACAAACTCCACACAATTTTCTGCAGAAGAAGTAATATGATATTAGGAAGGTTATTCAAACATAATGAGATCTATGCAATATACTTCAGGAAGTAACAAGAGTGAAATATCAATTCAATTTAAAGTGTATCTAAACCCAAGAACAAAAATATGTTGCCGCTTAGTACTTAGATGTGGTGGGTACTGTAGCAGAGCATCCCCGAGAAAAGAGTCCTGTTCGGGGTTTAAACGTCTCCCAGGCTCCTCTCATACATGTTCAAGGATATCTCTGATCCACGATCCAGTTCGGATCTTGGTCCTCTCCCCAGGCTAATTTAAACTCACCTGGGACAGACAGCCAGTGCTCTCTGCTGGGGAGGATAAGGCAAACTTCAGTCTGTGAGAGCAAAAGGTTGGTGAAAGCTATTAAGCAGTTTTGTGTGGAAACTGACAAGCTGTAGTAGGGTTGCCACCTGTCCAGGATTCACCCGGACAGTTCGGGTTTGGAATCAGGCGTCCGGGTTTCAGACTGCCTGAAACCCGGACACATTTATTCGACTGAACTATGGCTTCCTAGCAGGTTGCTGGCTGCAGTTGTCTAAGCTGAGAGTGTGTTACACTCTTTCCCACTGCCCAAAGCCAGCACTAAACCCCCCCTCTCCCAAAACACCCCTACCCCTCTGTGTTTGCCCACACTCCAATCCCTGGCGCTGTGCTTCAGAAAAGGAAAGTTGGGGCCGGAAATTTAAAGTCCAGCAGCCTCAGATATATCTGGATAAGAGGCGCTGACTGCCAAGGGGTGAGTGAGCTCACCATCCACCCCTGTCTGTGACTGAAGTCTCCCCCTTCTCTCTCCTGCCTCTGAGTGAGTACACTAAGGCAAAACAGGGTTCTCAAAACACTCCTTACATCAGAGTTCCCCTTTACACCAGAGGCCAAAGTGTTCTCCCTTACATCAGAATCTTCTCCATACATCAGAGTTCTCAGTGTTCCTCCTTAATTCAAGGTTCCCAGAGCATCCCTTATGTTAGAGGCCACAGAGTTCTCCCCTACATCAGAGTCTGTAGAGTCCCACCTTACAGTGTAAGAGAACTCTGCAAGTTCAGATGTAAAAGGGGAACTCTGTGGACTCCGATGTAAAGGGGAACTCTTGTTATTAACTTCATATGATAAGAAATGTTATTTAATAGCAAAATATATGTATAGTTTATACTATAAAAAAAAAAAATTGCCATGCGCCGCTAAAGTGTTCGGGTTTGACTTAAAGAAAAGGTGGCAACCCTAAGCTGTAGGCTTGCTTAGCCTGGTAGTTAGGGCCTGTATTTTTGTAAGGTTAGAGCCAAGACACGGCTAGGCTTTTGTTTGGCTAATTTTTTTTTAAACACTGTACAGCACTTGTATACAAAAGACTTGTATATATCACAAATAAACACTGCACTGTTTGTCACTAGGGATGAGCTTCATGCTCGAGTCGAACTCATGTTCGACTCGAACATGGGCTGTTCGCTTGTTCGCCAAATTTCAAACAATATGGGCCGTTCGCGCCTTATTCGAGTGGCGCGTCACGGCCCATAATTCACTGCGTCATCGCAGTGCATTGCTGGCTGATGATTGCGCAAGCATGCACTATGACCCGCATGCTTTGCCCAATCACAGCACCGTCAGCACAGAGAGCCATAATTGGCCAAAGGAAGGGTGCCTTTGGCCAACCATGGCTCAGGGGAGTAGGTACACGCCCCACACTACATAAGGCCGCCTGCGTGTCGGCCTTGTGTAGTGTGTTGCAGCGTTGTGAGTCTGAGAGAAATAGAGAGAGAGTCAGAGTGTCATTTAATTTCAGTTAGATAGAGCAGGCAGGCGATTCAGGTAGCTGCAGTCAGTGTATTTAGTAGGCTTGTGCAATTTTTTTCGTAACAAATCGAAATTCGTCCGAATTTAGCAACTTTCGGACGTTCGGAAGCATTCGAATTTCCGACCAAAGCAATTACGTATAAAACCGAATCCGAAATAAATTATATCGCAAATAGCGAATGCCCGAATGTCTTCGGCATAATTAGTTATGAAAAAAGTTACGAATGTACGAATCCATTCGAAGCACAATAATGCCGCGTACACACGACCGTTTTTAATGACGAGAAAAATTTTTTTTTTTAAAATGGTCATTAAAAATGATCGTGTGTGGGTTTCAGAGCATTTTTCACGGCGTGAAAAATGGCCATGAAAAAATTGGGACATGCTCAAATTTGTCTCGTCGTTTTTCACCACGTCGTTTTTCTCAACATGAAAAACGGCCGTGTGTAGGCTTTAACGACGTGAAAAAAAATGCGCATGCTCAGAATCAAGTATGAGACGGGAGCGCTCGTTCTGGTAAAACTAGCGTTTGTAATGGAGATAGCAGAAAAGTACAAATCCATTCGAAGCACATTAGGCATAATAGGCAGCGTTGTTGTGAGAGAGACACGGAAAATTACGAATCAACAAACCCAAAAAAAGTTACGAAAGTAGGAGTTGTGTCCAGAATCAACGAAAAACAATGTACTCTACCGAAAGTACCAATTATAAATCAACTAAAAATAACGCTTACATTAATACGAATCATTACGATTCAACGAAAAATGTCGCTTGCGAAAATATGAATTAGTCCGAACACGAAAAATCCCGTCTAGCAAAATTACGAATCAATAGGACCGAAAAGAAACTAAACAAAACTAAACAAATTTTTCCGTTGTGCACAAGTCTAGTATTTAGTATATATATATATATGCATCCCAGGAGTTGTGTGTATGTGTATATGTGTACAGTGGGACAAAAAAGTATTTAGTCAGCCACCAATTGTGAAAGTTCTCCCACTTAAAAAGATGAGAGAGGCCTGTAATTGTCATCATAGGTATAACTCAACTATGAGAGACAAAATGTGAAAACAAATCCAGACAATCACATTGTCTGATTTGGAAAGATTTTTTTTTTTTTGCAAATTATGGTGGAAAATAAGTATTTGGTCAATATCAAAAGTTCATCTCAATACTTTGTTATATATCCTTTGTTGGCAATGACAGAGGTCAAACGTTTTCTGTAAGTCTTCACAAGGTTGTGTGAGGGGGTTAACTCGGTAGCGGGTGTGTGTGACCCCCTGGTTGGGCTCCCCACACAAAAACAGGGCCAGCAGACGGAGGTTGTGGTTTTCAAAATCAAAAGGTGCGGTTTATTTCTCTATGTACAGTGACAAAAACACAGCAAAGCCAAAAAGAAACATAAACAAAATAAATCCTGGTCAGTTTGACCTCTGACTAAACATGCAGGTTTCCTAAACTAACAACTGGGATCAGCCTGGTGCTGTCCTAGTCCCTAAGTCCCTGGTTTAGTAAAAGTCCAAACAAATAGCCACACAGGCTTTGCCTCACCGCACAGGGGTTCACTCTCCCTAGACAGTCCACACAGGTCTGGTTCCAGGCATGAGCAAACACCTAATGAATCTGGGAGTTTTTATAGAGGCCTTAAACGAACTGACAGGCTTCAGCTGGTCTCATCAACTCCCTGCCTCACGACGCCCAGCACTCTCCCTAGAGGTATGAGTCATTCATGAGCCCACTAGCCTCAGCTGGGCTTCATCAACTCCCTAGTTGTATAAGTCGGCATAAAGCCTGAATCTGGGAGAAATATATCTACCCCCCTGGATGCAACCAGGTGACTTTACCTTCCTGCTGTCACATACCCCCCCCCCCTCTTGTTTTAACCTTGGGGTTGGAACACCAGCAATCAGGCATTCATGTACTCGAGACAAAGCATCCACATTCCCCATTTGAACGCCAGGGCGATGCTTTACTGTGAAGTTGAATTCCTGTAGGGCCAGGAACCACCTATTCACTCTTCTATTTGTCTCCTTGTTTTGAGCCATCCACTTTAACGGAGCGTGATCCGTAACCATGTCAAAGTGCCTACCTAGCAGATAGTACCGAAGGGAATCTAGAGCCCACTTCACCGCTAAACACTCCTTTTCAACCGTGGCGTAATTTACCTCATGGGACTTCAACTTCCTGCTGAGGTAAATGACTGGGTGCTCTTCCCCGTTCCAGACCTGGGACAATACTGCTCCTAACCCCACATCTGACGCATCACTTTGTACGACAAAGTCTTTAGAGAAGTCGGGTGAGTACAACACTGGCTGGCTACATAAGGCTTGTTTCAAGAATTGGAATGCTGCCTCAGCCTCGGGGGTCCATTTAATCATGACCGACCCTTTCCCTTTCGTCAGGTTGGTTAGGGGCACAGCCTTAGAAGCAAAGTGGGGAATGAAGCGCCGATAATAACCCGCGATTCCCAGAAAGGCTCGTACCTGCTTCTTGCTGTTGGGACGTGGCCAACTCTGGATGGCCTCGACTTTGTTGAGTTGGGGTTTTATTACTCCCCTGCCAATGGTGTACCCAAGATATTTGGCCTCCTCCTGCCCAATGGTACACTTCTTGGGGTTAGCCGTAAACCCCGCTTCCCGGATAGAGTCTAGGACTGCTTGCACTTTTGGCAGATGTGAGGCCCAATCTGTGCTATGGACAATTACGTCATCCAGGTAAGCCGCAGCATACTTCCGATGGGGCCTCAGTATCTGGTCCATTTTCCGCTGGAATGTGGCCGGCGCATTCTGTAACCCGAACGGCATTCTCTTATATTGGAACGCCCCGTCTGGGGTTACAAATGCGGTTTTCTCTTTGGCCGACTTGGCCAGGGGAATTTGCCAATACCCTTTTGTGAGGTCAAGAGTCGTCATGTATCGGGCTGTTCCCAGCCGGTCGATCAACTCATCTATACGTGGCATGGGGTAGGTGTCAAATTTTGTAACTTTGTTCAACTGACGAAAATCGTTACAAAATCGCCAGCTCCCATCCGGTTTAGGCACCAACACAATGGGACTAGACCAATCACTTTGGGACTCCTCTATCACCCCTAAGTTCAGCATTTTCTGTACTTCCTCCCGTATTGCCTCCCGTCGGGCCTCTGGGATCCGATAGGGTTTTAACTTCACCCTTTCACCGGGCGGGGTAATAATATCATGCTCTACCCCAGATGTTTGTCCCGGCAGCTCAGAGAACACCTCCTTGTTGCGAAGCACAAACTCCTTAACCTCCTGCTGTTGGGGTTGTGACAAGGTGGCTGCTATTCCAACCTCCGGAATCACGCAACCAGTTTGAGCTGGTGACCAAGTTTCTGCGACTAGGGACTCTCTATCCCTCCAGGCTTTCAACAGATTAACGTGATATATCTGTTCGGGCTTTCGCCTTCCTGGTTGTCTGACCTTGTAATTCACTTCGCTCACTTTTTCCATTATCTTGTAGGGGCCTTGCCATTTGGCAAGGAATTTACTTTCAACCGTAGGGACAAGTACCAATATCCTATCCCCCGGGGAAAAGGTACGGGTCTTTGCTCCACGGTTGTACACTCTCTGCTGTGCCAACTGCGCTTGGGCCAAATGTTCCTTCACGATGGGCATTACCTGTGCAATTCGATCTTGCATCAGGGCGACATGCTCAATCACACTCCTGTGGGGAGAACTCTCACTTTCCCAAGTTTCCTTGGCAATATCCAACAGCCCTCTTGGGTGTCTCCCATACAGTAACTCAAAGGGGGAGAATCCCGTAGAGGATTGGGGCACCTCCCTAATAGCAAACATCAAATAAGGAAGTAGACAGTCCCAATCCTTTCCATCTCTATCCACCACTTTCTTCAACATTTGTTTTAGGGTTTTGTTGAATCTTTCAACCAGCCCATCGGTTTGGGGGTGATACACAGATGTACGCAATTGCGTCACTTTGAGCAATTTACACAGCTCTTTCATAACCCGGGACATAAAGGGTGTACCTTGGTCCGTAAGCAGTTCTTTACAAATACCCACCCGGCTAAAAACAAGAGATAGCTCTTTGGCTATGGTTTTGGCCGAGGTATTTCTGAGAGGGATCGCTTCTGGATAACGGGTGGCATAGTCCATTATAACCAATATGTACTGGTGCCCCCTAGCGGACAAAGTCTCTGGCTGTAGCCACTTCCTGCTCAGGTGAATGAGATCATACATTTGAGACCTGGGGGGTTTTCCAAGCTGGAAAGTCCAGTTATGCACACGCTGAGCCCGGACAGCCAGGGTGACACCCAGCCTTGCCAATATTTCAGCTTTTAGCATCACATAGTCTTTTGCTTGGTCAGGCTCTAGGTCATAGTAAGCCTTCTGCGATTCACCAGTTAACAGAGGAGCCACCAGTCCAGCCCACTGCTCCTCAGGCCACTTTTCTCTTTCAGCAGTCCTTTCAAATGTGGTCAAAAATACCTCTGGATCATCCTCTCCAGTCATTTTTGTCAATAAACGACTCACCCCAAAGGACGCGGTATTAGTGGGACGGCTTTCCTCACTGGTCTGCGGACGTTGCTGCATTACTGCTTCCATTTGTTGTAGTCTCTGCTCTTGCTTCTGTAACAGGTCTATGAAGCGGGCCTCAGATTGCTGCTGGGCTTGTTGATGAGCTTGCTGCTGGGCTGCAAGGCTCCTTTGCAAACCTGCATTTGTCTGCTGTTGATTGGCATTTGCTAGAGCCAGCTGTTTAAGTATCTCCTCCATGCTGGCTTAAAAAAAACTGCCACTGGTTCTCCACCAACTGTGAGGGGGTTAACTCGGTAGCGGGTGTGTGTGACCCCCTGGTTGGGCTCCTCACACAAAAACAGGGCCAGCAGACGGAGGTTGTGGTTTTCAAAATCAAAAGGTGCGGTTTATTTCTCTATGTACAGTGACAAAAACACAGCAAAGCCAAAAAGAAACATAAACAAAATAAATCCTGGTCAGTTTGACCTCTGACTAAACATGCAGGTTTCCTAAACTAACAACTGGGATCAGCCTGGTGCTGTCCTAGTCCCTAAGTCCCTGGTTTAGTAAAAGTCCAAACAAATAGCCACACAGGCTTTGCCTCACCGCACAGGGGTTCACTCTCCCTAGACAGTCCACACAGG
The DNA here is from genome assembly GCA_029206835.1 of Rana muscosa. Classification (NCBI taxonomy): domain Eukaryota; kingdom Metazoa; phylum Chordata; class Amphibia; order Anura; family Ranidae; genus Rana; species Rana muscosa. The sequence continues at coordinate 162,092,302 of CM055118.1, forward strand.
TCTGGTTCCAGGCATGAGCAAACACCTAATGAATCTGGGAGTTTTTATAGAGGCCTTAAACGAACTGACAGGCTTCAGCTGGTCTCATCAACTCCCTGCCTCACGACGCCCAGCACTCTCCCTAGAGGTATGAGTCATTCATGAGCCCACTAGCCTCAGCTGGGCTTCATCAACTCCCTAGTTGTATAAGTCGGCATAAAGCCTGAATCTGGGAGAAATATATCTACCCCCCTGGATGCAACCAGGTGACTTTACCTTCCTGCTGTCACAGTTGTCACACACTGTTGCTGGTATGTTGGCCCATTCCTCCATGCAGATCTCCTCTAGAGCAGTGATGTTTTGGGGCTGTCGCTGGGCAACACGGACTTTCAACTCCCTCCAAAGGTTTTCTATGGAGTTGAGATCTGGTGACTGGCTAGGCCACTCCAGGACCTTGAAATGCTTCTTACGGAGCCACTCCTTCGTTGCCCGGGCGGTGTGTTTGAGATCATTGTCATGCTAAAAGACCCAGCCACGTTTCATCTTCAATGCCCTTGCTGATGGGAGGAGGTTTGCACTCAAAATCTCACGATACATGGCCCCATTCATTCTTTCATGTACACGGATCAGTTATCCTGTTCCCTTTGCAGAGAAACAGCCCCAAAGAATGATGTTGCCACCCCCATGCTTCACAGTAGGTATGGTGTTCTTTGGTTGCAACTCAGCATTTTCTCTCCTCCAAACATGACGAGTTGTGTTTCTACCAAACAGTTCTACTTTGGTTTCATCTGACCATATGACATTCTCCCAATCCTCTTCTGGATCATCCAAATGCTCTCTAGCAAACCAGACGGGCCCAGACATGTACTGGCTAAAGCAGGGGGCCACGTCTGGCACTGCAGGATCTGAGTCCCTGGCGGCGTAGCGTGTTACTGATGGTAGCCTTTGTTACGTTGGTCCCAGCTCTTTGCAGGTCATTCACTAGGTCCCCCTGTGTGGTTCTGGGATTTTTGCTCACCGTTCTTGTGATCATTTGGACCCCACGGGGTGAGATCTTGCGTGGAGCCCCAGATCGAGGGAGATTATCAGTGGTCTTGTATGTCTTCCATTTTCAAATTATTGCTCCCACAGATTTCTTCACACCAAGCTGCTTGCCTATTGCAGATTCAGTCTTCCCAGCCTGGTGCATGTCTACAATTTTGTTTCTGGTGTCCTTCAACAGCTCTTTGGTCTTCACCATAGTGGAGTTTGGAGTGTGACTGTTTGAGGTTGTGGACTTTTATACTGATAACAAGTTCCAACAGGTGCCATTATTACAGGTAATGAGTGGAGGACAGAGGAGCCTCTTAAAGAAGAAGATACAGATCTGTGAGAGACAGAAATGCTTGTTTGTAGGTGACCAAATACTTATTTTCCACCATAATTTGCAAAAAAAATCTTTCCAAATCAGACAATGTGATTGTCTGGATTTGTTTCCACATTTTGTCTCTCATAGTTGAGGTATACCTATGATAACAATTACAGGCCATTCTCATCTTTTTAAGTGGGAGAACTTGCACAATTGGTGGCTGACTAAATACTTTTTTGCCCCACTGTATGTGTATATGTATATGTGTATATATATATATATATATATATATATATATATATATATATATATATATGTAACGGGGTCTCCTTTAAGGCCCTATGGACTATGTTACCCAGAACCCCGTTTGGCACCCAGGGTGCATTTGGCCACTGCAGAGACTCATGGGTGGGGCTATAAAAGGAAAGAGCGAGGCTAAGTTCGGCCTCTTTGGACACCGCGCTGCAATCAAGGAGACTCCCTGTGCGGATCTGTTGCAGTGCAAGGCCCGAGGCCTGGGTCTTGCATACCTTCCAATGAGCCTTCCACCCCACTGCTGAGCCTGGGTGACACCTAACTTCTTTGAGTTGCTGACATCAGTTGGACCAGAGACCTGATCGTTGCAGGGACTGTGTGTGGAAACACAGTGGTGGAAGCCCCGGACTGGGATCGTGTCCGGAGGGGTGAGCGAGCATCTGCTCACTTATTTAACGTGTACTTTGATTAGGCCTAGTGACTGCCTTGGCCCATCGTGCTGTAGTTATTATCCCGCCGGAGACTAGTGGCAGAACTGAGTTGTGTAGTCTCCGGGGAAGCGTTCCTCTTTTGTTAACCGTTATTGGATTACAAATACTGTTCCTGTATGTGCACCACCGTTCATCTGCATGCGAAGAGTTGTTCTCACAGAGACTGAGCTTTATCTGAGTCAGGCCTGACCAGGGGTTTAAAACTTTGTTTGGTGCGCCACATTGCGCATAGAGAAGATAGCTGCACGTGGCGTGGGATCACTCTGCACTATCACTGATTAGTATGTTTATTGCTGCAGGGCTCTGCATGTATGCTATGTGTTATGTTTAACCTATACCTTTATGCCTCTAAGTAAATCAGATATATTTCACCACTCCTGGATCAGTGTTTATCATTGCATATATTATCTGCCTATCCTGCTGTGAGATTGTGTATAACCAGGTATAGAATTATATGAAGGAAACATTCCCTAGACTAACTGTGCCGTAGAGGGTTGAGTAGATTGCCGGGGGTTGGCGGTGCTGTATACAGGGCCCGAACTAACTGAAAACCAGCGGCTCTCTTAACTGGGGGTATCACTACACGTGGGGGCCTCGTCCGGGATCCTTGTACAGCAAGTAACACGCCAAAAAGTACCGGCATGGACCCGCTGGAAGTAGGACAGTGGTGCGCAGTGGCTGGTGCCGATTCAGCCGCTGCAGTAGTTATTGAACTCCCGGGGATCTGGCAGGAAGGAGCGATAAAGCAGTTAATAATGACACTATCGCCATGCCAGAAAGCATGGGTGACGGATGTAAGGTCAAACTCCTCGCTTACCCACGCATTAGTAGAATGGAAGAACGAAATACCAGAGCATTTCAAAAGTCCAAACATACAAACAATGGACGATCAGACTTGATACATGCGCTGCCACTTAAGGGAGAATGGTTCCAAACACCAAAACCATCACCTCCACAAATATCTCTACCGCCATCCCCTAAAGCAGGAAAGCAGAAGGGTACAGGGAGTCCCGGATCACCACCGGCCACCCTCAGCGCAGAACTGTGCGCTGTTCTAGGGGAGATTGTAGCCCAGTGTAAGAAGGATCCTACAGATTACCCAAGGTCAGGATACAGAAAACTCAGGATATTTTCTGGAAGGAAACCTGTACCTTCGGGACAAGAGGGATTGGAGGAGTGGCTAGACGGCGCTACTCAGGCCCTAGAGGAATGGGAAGTCCCAGAACACCGAAGAAAACAGAGAATCACTGAGAGTTTGAAGGGGCCTGCTCTGGAGGCCATACGCAACCTTAAGCTGAGCAAGAAAGACTGTGATGCACAGGATTATCTGAACATTCTGCAGAATGTGTTCGGCGGAACGGAAAAAGTAACTGAGCTCACTTACCAGCTGGAGTACTGCTACCAAAAGACGGGAGAGAAACTGTCAGAGTTCATGAGACGTCTGGATAAGATCCTGCATAAGATTATACTATAAAAAGGGATCGACCCAAGGAGAGTGGATGAGGCCCGTGTCCAGCAGGTGTTGAGGGGAGCTCAGCCTCTGGATCCCATCGCATTAGCGCTACGCACCCGACAGGACGGGAAGAGCCTGGAATACCCCGACTTAATCCGAGTGGTCAGAGAAGAAGAGGCGATGTTGGAAGACAAGAGGAGGAGCCAACCAGTCGAACAAACCAACCCTCCGGCGGTGATGGTCAGGTCGGCCATGACCCCCGAAAGAGACTCAGAGGTGGATACCCTGAAGTCACAGATGTCCCCGGTATTGGAGATACTGACCTCTTTGATGGCAAAGGATTCAGGGGTACCAGAAAGGGAAGGACCAAAGAAGGAACTGTTCCCAAATGCCTCTGCGCCTGCTTCCCTACAAGATTGGGGGGACACGATTTGTTTCAACTGCGGAGGAGTTGGCCATGTTGCAAAAGTGTGTTCCAGTCCCAAGAAAAAGAAGCTGAATAATCGCAAGCCGGCGGAAAACTTCAGAGGGCCCCGGTGAAGGAGTCAACCGGGTGCCCATCTTCCACAGTGAGCTCCAAACTGAATGAGAAGTACAGAAAAAGAGAGAGAAAAAACCCCCAGGAGAAGCGCAGTGTTCCCCAGCGGGAATGTACACCAAAAAAAGAGATTAATGTTCCTCAGCGAGTATGTACACCCATTAAGAGGAGGGAGATCAATGCATACCGAGCCCAAGAGAGACCAAAGAGAAATGGAAGAAAGAGAGTCCAAAGGGAAAGTGCAAGGGTCAAAGGAAAGAGACCCCTTCAAAGCAATATCCAGAGAAGCTGGTAGGCCCCTCCCCCATAGTGCCTATCCAAGTGGAGGGAGTCTACACAAGAGCCATATTAGACACTGGGGCGCAAGTGACCTGTTGCGGAGCTCCAACGTCCGCTGAGAAATCCTTGAAGCTGAGGAAGTACTGACTTATCCAAGGCAACCTGTTACCCCCCCAGTAACTGGACGACACACAGTTCTGGGAGTAAATCAACCCTTTATTTTTGCCACAGCTGGCTTTTTTATATCATTCTTCATGCAAGGGGTTTCTTAACTCATTTTCCAGGAGCATTCCCTTCAACAAGTAACAGATAATAGGTGGTCATTAACACACTGACAATAGATGAATAGAACGCTACCTCAGACCCCCAATTAACCCAATTTACTTATTCAGACACAGAGGCGTAACTAGAAACCTCTGGGCCCCGGTGCAAGAAATCACGAAGGGCCCCCCCCCCCCGAAAAAGCATGATTTTGATACTTTTTTTTTGAGGGGGGTGGCAACGGCGGTAGTTGAGGGGGGTGGCTGCAGTGGTACTTGAGGGGGGGGTGGCTGCGGTGGCAGTGGTGGTGCCATCCTCTCCCACCACCACCTGTGCCTCTTACTGATCCCATCCTCCCACCACTGATTTCATCCCTATCCCCCCCCCATCACCTCTGTTATAGAAGTAATGGGGGGATAGGGATGAGATCAGTGGTGGGGGGATGGGATCAGTAAGAGGCACAGGTGGTGGAGGTTGGCATCGATTGCTCAGCTCTGCAAAATGTCACTTACCGTCAATCAATCGATTCCCCGGGAATTCCGTTCGATCGGTCACGGTGCCTTCTAATCTCCTGCCAGGATGCCTTCTTGCCTCATGGGTAGACGGTAAAGGTATTCCACGCAGAGAGGAAAGCTTCTCCCTCGCCTTCTCTCATTAGTGTCAGCATGTCTGCTGACTTAATTTTTCAGTGTCTGCCCCCAGACTCAGCGCTGCCTCTGCCCAGGCCCAGATTTACTCCCTTTGTCGCCCCAAGGCCAGGTCCTTCAATACCGCCCCCCCACACACACCATCACATAGGGGGACTCCCCAGAGAGCCCCTCTTACATCAGGGCCCCCAGAGAGCCTCCCTACTTACATCAGGGTCCCTAGAGAGCCTCCCCCTACATCAGGGTCCCCAGAGAGCCTCCCCTTACATCCGGGTCCCCAGAGAGCCTCCCCTTACATCAGGGTCCCCAGAGAGCCTCCCCTTACATCAGGGTCCCCAGAGAGCCTCCCCTTACATCAGGGTCCCCAGAGAGCCTCCCCTTACATCAGGGTCCCCAGAGAGCCTCCCCTTACATCAGGGTTCCCAGAGAGCCTCCCCTTACATCAGGGTCCCCAGAGAGCCTCCCCTTACATCCGGGTCCCCAGAGAGCCTCCCCTTACATCCGGGTCCCCAGAGAGCCTCCCCTTACATCAGGGTCCCCAGAGAGCCTCCCCTTACATCAGGGTCCCCAGAGAGCCTCCCCTTACATCAGGGTCCCCAGAGAGCCTCCCCTTACATCAGGGTCCCCAGAGAGCCTCCCCCTTACACCAGGGTCCCCAGAGAGCCTCCCCCTTACACCAGGGTCCCCAGAGAGCCTCCCCCTTACACCAGGGTCCCCAGAGAGCCTCCCCCTTACACCAGGGTCCCCAGAGAGCTCCCCTTTACACCAGGGTCCCCAGAGAGCTCCCCTTTACACCAGGGTCCCCAGAGAGCTCCCCTTACACCAGGGTCCCCAGAGAGCCTCCCCTTACACCAGGGTCCCCAGAGAGCCTCCCCTTACACCAGGGTCCTCAGAGAGCCCCCCCTTACACCAGGGTCCCCAGAGAGCCTCCCCCTTACACCAGGGTCCACATAGAGCCCCCCTTACACCAGGGTCCCCAGAGAGCCCCCCTTACACCAGGGTCCCCAGAGAGCCCCCCCTTACACCAGGATCACCAGAGAGGCCCCCCCTAACATTAGTGTCCCCAGAGGCCCCCTTCCTTACATTAGTGTCCCCAGAAAGACCCCCCCCCCTCTTACATCAGGGTCCCCAAACAGCTGACTCCCCCCTTGCAGGGGTTCCCCTGTACCTGGCTGGTGGAGGTGGGAGGTGGCGATCGGCAGCTCTATGGTGTCCACAAGCAGGGGGGTCTTGCTGGAGCTAGTAGTTCGATCTATACAGCAGAGGGGGGAGGGGCCTCTGACCCGGGCATCAGCAACATTGTACAAGCAGTGTGAAAGTGAAACTAATACCTGCCCGGGTCAGAGGCCCCTCCCCTTCCCTCCCCTCTCCTCTGTATACACACTGACACGAGAGAGAGAGAGAGAGAGTACTACAAGCCCCAGGGAGATCCCTGCCCACACAGGCACCATAGAGCTGCCGATCGCCGCCTTCCACCTCCTATGACATCTCCCCACTGCACTCTAAACGGGCAGCCAGAGGTGCAGGTAGGGGAGATGTCTTGGGAGTCTTGGGGGGGTGCCGCCCCTGCATCCAGCGGTGGGCGGGCCTCTCACACGGGCGGCGGGCGGGCCCCAGGGACTTCATAGAACTACAGGGCCCAGTCGCAACTGCGACTGCTGCGACCCTGAAAATTCCGCCACTGTTCAGACATCAGTAGACATTCTGTCTCTTCATTTCCTGGAATGAATCTCTGCTGTCACCTTTGAAGTGATCAAAACCATTTCTCAGTTTCAGTATTTTGCTACATGACCCTACTATACCGGGACTTCTATGATAAGCATCTAAGTCATCTACCCATCCAGAGGATTGAAGATTTGGAAATATGGGGAATTGGAACCCAAAGGTTCCCGTATGATGGTTACCTGCCCATAAAACTGACCTTCGACCCGTCTGTGGCCGGGAAGGCTGAAGTGTTTGACGCCCTGGCTGTGGTGTGCCCCCGACCGCCTGGAGCCAACAAGAGCTCCCTCATCGTAGGGACCAACACGGACCTGGTCCGGAGGCTCTTGACCCCTCTAGTACGAGGGAAGAACCCCACAGTCACTAAAATCCACCCAATGCTGAAGACAGCCTACCAGCGACTGGTCTTAAAGAAGGCCCCGGAAGAGGGGGTGGGGAAAGTCTGGAGGCTGGGCAGGAGAGGAATATTGTTGCAGCCGGTGAAGTAACCTGTCTCCGAGCCACTGTGAAGCTTACTTGGGAGCAACCTGGGCCCTTTGTTATGTTGGAATCAGACCCAAGGGAAAAACACTCAGGATTGAAAGTGATCCCAGAAGTGGTCCCGTTGAGGGCCTTGAAGAAGACACACTGTAAGGTACCTGTGAGTGTCAGGAATACTACGGATGACCCCGTGAAGATACCAGCCAGGATGTTGCTGGGCCAGGTGAGGTTCGATGTGGGGTGCGCGAAGAGTGCCACCCACCGAATCCACCTCCAGGAGGACAAGCCCTTCAGGGAGAGGGTCAGGTGAGTCCCGTTAGCAGACCTTGAAGATTTGAGGGAACAGCTCGCTGAGCTCAAGCGAACCGGTGTTATCCGGGAGTCTAGAAGCCCCTACGCCTCTCCGATAGTGGGGGTCAGGAAGAAGAATGGGTCATTGAGGCTGTGTATCGATTACAGGACCCTCAACAGGAGAACCATACCCGACCAGTATACCACTCCAAGGATAGAGGATGCCTTACAGAGCTTGTCTGGAGCCAGGTGGTTCGGTGTCATGGACCTCAAGAGCGGATACTACCAGATCCCTATGCATCCGGAAGATAAGGAGAAGACAGCTTTCATAACTCCTGTGGGGTTCTTCAAATTTGACTGGATGCCCCAGGGTCTGTCTGGAGCCCCAGCCACCTTTCAACACCTCATGGAAAAGACTGTAGGAGACATGAACCTCATCGAAGTCCTTGTATACTTAGATGACATCATTGTCTTTGGGAGAACTCTGGAGGAACATGAAGAGAGACTGGAGAAAGTTTTGAAAAGACTCAGTGAGGAGGGACTCAAGCTTTCACCCGAAAAATGCCAGTTCTATCAGTCATCAGTTAACTATCTGGGACACATAGTGTCCGAAGAAGGGGTAGCCACAGACCCTGAGAAGTTGGGAGCAGTCACCTCCTGGCCACGGCCCACGACTGTGACAGAACTCAGATTCTTTTTGGGGTTCTGCTCCTATTATAGGAGGTTCGTGGAAGGGTTTGCCCGGATTGCCAGACCTCTGAATGAACTGCTCAAGACATAAGGGGAAGAGGATGACTCGGGCCCCAGGAAGCCGGGGGAGTCAGTCAAAGACCAGTGAAACGAGAAGTGTGAAGAGGCCTTCCAGATGTTGAAGAAAAGCCTAACCATTGCCCCTGTCCTGGCCTACGCAGACTCAAGGAAACCTTATTGTAACGGGTGGGCCCGTGGAACCCAGAAGTTCTTAGAAAGTGTGAGCCAGGAAATAATGGACATTGAGAATATGTATTGGATTGCTTTAAAATGGGTCTGTAATATTATTCCACAATATTTCCCAGGATATCTGTAAATAGCTATTTTTGTTGATCCTGAACTCAACAGGTTAATTGAAAAGGGCTGATGTGTTCTAAAGATCCTTTCATTGTGAATAGAGATAATTAACTCTGTGAAAGGTCAGGCCTAGTCATTTAAACTAAAAAGGGATTAGCTAACGAACCCACCTATTGTCTCTTAAGAGATGTCAAAATAATGTGTATTGTAGGAGACAGTAAGGCTAGCCTAAAGGTCATGTGTCTGAGTCATCAGCTGTAGTTAATTAGCTCATGTAAATTAGGTCTGGTCAGAAGTGCTTTGTGAGAGGAAAGTAAGAAACTCCTCTCACAAGAGAGTGTATAAAACTTGCAGTGTTTCAATAAAAACAGGCAGTCCAGTTGGAAAGATACAGAGCGTTTGTCTCGTATGTTTGGAAGGATTAATCCTATGGGAAGCAGTCGCCTGACTGTGGAGGATGGGCAGTGGATGTGTGTCCAGAGAGGGAATATCCTAAACGGCGTTAACCCCTTTCATACTTGGGGTACCGTTACACTTATGAACTCCACGTAGATGCCAGTCATGATGGTCTGGGAGGAGTGCTTTATCAGGAGCATGAAGGACAACTGCGACCCGTTGCATATGTGAGCAGGAGTCTGACTCCCTCTGAGAAGAACTATCCCACTCATAAGTTGGAGTTCCTGGCCCTCAAGTGGGCTGTAGTTGACAAACTCAAAGATTATCTGTATGGGGCTGAATTCACCGTGAAAACTGACAACAACCCCCTTACTTATCTTTTCACCACCGCAAAGCTGGATGCCACAGGACATAGATGGCTGGCGGCACTGTCTGCTTTCAATTTCAGTCTGAAATACAGGCCTGGGGCTGGAAATCGAGATGCAGACGCCTTGTCAAGAAGGTCTCATGCCCCTACCAGCGGTACGGAAGATTGGACTCAAGTGGCACTCGACGGGGTTCGGGCCCTCTGTTAGGGGGCTGAACTCCAGGCCAGTGGTGGTTCAAGAGCGGAAGAAATAGGGGTCACCGTGGTAGGGGTCCCCAAGCAATACTGTGGGGTAACCCAGCTAGAGGAAGATGGCTTGCCAAAACTGTCCAAAAAGGAGTTGACATGTGACCAATTGGAAGACCCAATGGGGAAATTGGTCCTGGAGGCCCTGGAAAGTCAGGATCCAGATAGACTCTTGCATCACCCTTGAAAGGAAGCTCGCTTGTTGAGGAAGGAGTGGGACAGGCTGCAGGTGCATCAGGGAGTGGTCTACCGAAGGGGCCCCTCTGAGGACCTAGAAGACAAATGGCAACTGTTTCTACCCGAGAAACATCGAGAGACCGTCTTGCATCACAACCGCGGCCACTTGGGAGCTGAGAGGACCTTTCAACTAGTTAGGAGCCGGTTCTATTGGCCCTGCATGAGGGCCGAAGTCGAGGAATACTGCCACTCATGCGCACGCTGCATCCAGAGGAAGACTTTACCCCACCAAGCTGCCCCAATGGGCCATCTACAAAGTCAAGGCCCACTGGATTTGGTATGCATTCATTTTCTCTGCCTCAAACCCGACTTGACTGGACTAGGAAATGTTCTGGTGATAACCAACCATTTCACCCGGTATGCCTAGGCCTTTCCAACTAAAGACCAGAAGGCCTCTACTGTAGCCAAATTACTCATGGAGAAATACTTTGTACATTACGGGCTACCACAGCGGCTCCATTCGGATCAAGGAAGGGACTTTGAAAGTCGGCTGATCCGGAAGCTCCTGGATTCTTTGGGGATCAAGAAGACCCGAACCACTCCCTACCATCCACAGGGGGATGCTCATCCGGAGAGGTTCAACCGAACCTTGCTCAAAATGCTGGGGACTTTAAGTAGTTTAGAAGAAGCAGCACTGGAGCAAACACATAGCAGCAATCGTGCATGCTTATAACAGTACCACAAGTGATGCAACAGGGTACTCCCCCTATCGACTCATGTTCAGGAGAGAAGCAAGACTACCCATAGACCTGGCCTTTGGCACCTCCATAGACCATTCCTCAGTCACTTCCCACAAAGGTTATGTAGACAGGCTTAGACACAGTTTAAAGTTGGCCTATGAGCAGGCCCAAGCTGCCTCAGATCAAAGGGGAGCCCGCAACAAGAAAAACTTTGACCTGAAAGTCCGGATTCAAGATCTACAACCTGGGGACAGAGTGCTGCTCTGGAATCTGGGGATCCCTGGAAAACACAAGCTTGCAGATCGGTGGAGGCCTGAACCCTATGTTATTTGCAAGAAGCTGCCGGGCCTACCTGTCTACAAGCTAAAGCCGGAAGGAAAGGTGGGACCATTAAAGACTTGGCATCGGAATCACCTACTCCCACTTGCCGAAGCAGTTCGCATACCCCCTGCGAGGGATTCCCCTGAGCCAACTTCCATCTTGGATACTCCCAAGCCAAACACTCGCTCCCAAACCCCTTGAGCTGAGGAAACAGATGTCTCTGAACTAAGTGAAGAAGAGGGAGAGGAACTTGAATGGCTATGGCCTTCCCAGGCCCCAGAAACTTCTGCTATAGATCTTCCACCTACTGAAGACACCATAGACAGTACACTGAATGCAGAAGCTACTGAGTTCATCCCGTCCAGTCCCTTAGCAGATTCTTGGGAAGATGCCTGTGACTCACTCTCAGAGGAGGATCCAAGAGACTCCATGTATCTCCCTGCTCCTAAATCAAGTGCTCCAGAACCAGTGGAAACCCCCAAGTCTGTTCCAAGAGAGGGACCTGCAGTATCTGAACCAGACATTTCAAGAGAACAAAGGACGTGAAGGACCATAAGGCCTCCCCGAAGATTGACTTACCCACAAATGGGGAGAGCTCAGAAGACACTGTGGTCACTGCCAGGAGGAGTGTGGAAAACCCTGATCCCTCCACTGTTCATTTAGTGGAGGGCAACCCCAACTCACCCTCTGGCACAGTTAGGCAGGTCGCTTATGACAGTGTGACCTGTGGGCGAGGAAGTTCACCCTCTCGTTTTTGGTGGGAACTTCCTCTGCCGACATCATACACTGCTTTGTCAAATGTTGTGCGTAGTGTTTGTTAATAGTTATCTTTGGGGACCAAAGAGTTCAAGTGGGGGGAGTGTGTAGCGGGGTCTCCTTTAAGGCCATATGGACTACGTTACCCAGAACCCCGTTTGGCACCCAGGGTGCATTTGGCCACCACAGAGACTCATGGGTGGGGCTATAAAAGGAAAGGGCGAGGCTAAGTTCGGCCTCTTTGGACACCGCGCTGCAATCAAGGAGACTCCCTGTGTGGATCTGTTGCAGTGCAAGGCCCGAGGCCTGGGCCCTGCATACCTTCCAAAGAGCCTTTCACCCCACTGCTGAGCCTGGGTGACACCTGACTTCTTTGAGTTGCTGACATCAGTTGGACCAGAGACCTGATCGTTGCAGGGACTGTGTGTGGAAACACAGTGGTGGAAGCCCCGGACTGGGATCGCGACCGGAGGGGTGAGCGAGCATCTGCTCACTTATTTAACGTGTACTTTGATTAGGCCTAGTGACTGCCTTGGCCCATCGTGCTGTAGTTATTATCCCGCCGGAGACTAGTGGCGGAACTGAGTTGTGTAGTCTCCGGTGAAGCATTCCTCTTTTATTAACCGTTATTGGATTACAAATACTGTTCCTGTATGTGCACCACCGTTCATCTGAATGCGAAGAGCTGTTCTCACAGACACTGAGCTTTATCTGAGTCAGGCCTGACCAGGGGTTTAAAACTTTGTTTGGTGCGCCACATTGCGCATAGAGAAGATAGCTGCACGTGGCGTGTGATCACTCTGCACTATCACTGATTAGTATGTTTATTGCTGCAGGGCTCTGCATGTATGCTATGTATTATGTTTAACCTATACCTTTATGCCTAAGTAAATCAGATATATTTCACCACTCCTGGATCAGTGTTTATCATTGCATATATTATCTGCCTATCCTGCTGTGAGATTGTGTATAACCAGGTATAGAATTATATGAAGGAAACATTCCCTAGACTAACTGTGCCATAGAGGGTTGATTAGATTATCGGGGGTTGGCGGTGCTGTATACAGGGCTCGAACTAACTGAAATCCAGTGGCTCTCTTAACTGGGGGTATCGCTACATATATACATATTGTGACAGCAGGCAGGTAAAATCACCAGGTTGCATCCAGGATGGAAGGTATATATGTCCTAGATTCAGGCTTTATGCCGATTTATACCACTAGGGGGAGTGCTGGGAGTCTTGCAGGGGAAGAGTTAATGAGCCCAGCTGAAGTAAGTGGGCTCATTAGGGCCTCTACAAGAACTACCAGCATGCTAAGGGAGATGCTCCAACCTGGAAGCAGATCTGTGTGGATAGTCTGGGCAGTGTGATCTCTGTGCGGTGAGCCTAAGCCTGTGTGGTTATTGCTAAGAACTTCTAAAAGCAGGGAGCTAGGGACTGGGACAGCACAAGGCTGTACCCAGTTGTTAGTTAGGGACACCAACGTGTGTAGTGAGCGGTCAAGTTGACCAGGATTTCTTTTCCTGTTTCTTTTGTTTTTGCTGTATTTTTTTATCTGTATATAGTTCAAATAAAACCACACCCTTTTGTTTTCTCCTACCACTGTCTGCTGTGCCTGTTTTTGTGTGGTGAACCCATCCAGGGGGTCACACACACCCGCTGCTGAGTTAACCCCCTCACAGTTGGTGCAGAATGCGGGCAGTTTTTTTAAGGCCAGCATGGAGGAGATACTGAAACAGCTGGCTCTAGCAAATGCCAATCAGCAGCAGACAAATGCAGGTTTGCAAAAGAGCCTTGTAGCTCAACAACAGAGCTTTGCATACCAGCAGCAAGCTCATCAACAGAGCTATGCAGCCCAGCAGCAAGCTCATCAACAGAGCCTTGCAGCCCAGCAGCAGACAAATGCAACTTTGCAACAGAGTCTGGAAGCTCAGCAACAAGCCCAGCAGCAATCTGAAGCCCGCTTCATAGACCTGTTACAGAAGCAAGAACAGAGACTACAGCAACAAATGGAAACGTTAATGCAGCAACGTCCACAGACCAGTGAGGCAAGTAGTTCCACTAATACTGCGTCCTTTGGGGTGAGTCGTTTATTGACAAAAATGACTGGAGAGGATGATCCAGAGGTGTTTTTGACCACATTTGAAAGGACTGCTGAAAGAGAAAAGTGGCCTAAGGAGCAGTGGGCTGGACTGGTGGCTCCTCTGTTAACTGGTGAATCGCAGAAAGCTTACTATGACCTAGAGCCTGACCAAGCAAAAGACTATGTGATGCTAAAAACTGAAATATTGGCACGGCTGGGTGTCACCCTGGCTGTCCGGGCTCAGCGTGTGCATAACTGGACTTTCCGGCTTGGAAAACCCCCCAGGTCTCAAATGTATGATCTCATTCACCTGAGCACGAAGTGGCTACAGCCAGAGACTTTGTCCGCACCAAAGATTGTGGAACGTGTTGTGATGGATTGTTTCTTGAGAGCTCTTCCTACTGCCATCCAAAAGTGGGTAAGCCATGGAGACTCAGAAACGGCCGATAATCTTGTGGATCGTGTAGAGAAGTACTTGGCTACAGAGAACCTGACTGCCTCTTCCAGAGACTCACGGACTTTCCACCCTAAGACCAGACCACCCCCAGTGGCGGGTAATATGATTCCAAGGGGTGAGGGTGGAGAGAGTGAGAGGGTGGGAGTTCTACCTAAGGTCTGGCGAGAACAGCCTGGGAAGTCAGGGGCTCAAGAGGCAGCAAAAAGGATTGTTTGCTACCGCTGCCGACAAGAGGGACATATTGCAGCAAATTGCCCGGTTGTGAATGAACCCATGCAATGTGACTTTCTATGCACTGCCATTCGGGGAACTGAGAAACATTTATGCAAAATGTGTATTAATGGTAGAAATGTTGTTGTGTTGCTGGATTCAGGTAGCCTGGTGACACTGATAAAGGCTGAATTAGTTACTACAGAGGTCTCTGGGAATAACAATGTAGCTGTTATTTGTGTGCATGGGGACACCCGAGAGTATCCGGTGACTACAGTGTGTTTTGAGACCCCCAAAGGTACCCTCTCTCATCAGGTGGGGTTAGTGTCTCACTTGCCTCATGATGCCATTGTGGGAAGGGATTTTCCAAAGTTCTGGGAACTATGGGATTATCCTGAGCCCCCAACTGGTGCCCCTATATACCAGGAATGTGATAGCCAGAATTCCTCTGAGAGTGGTGAGGACTCTCCAGAATTCCCCTTGTCGGTATTGGCCGGGGAGACTCGAGAAACTGGGGAGGAGCCAACATCCTCAGACGAAATAATGCCGTCTGTGGAGTTTTCTGATCTCGAGGTTCACAAGGAAAATTTTGCCACAGAACAGTTATAAGACCCCACCCTAATAAAGGCACGGGAAAACGTAGTGGAAATAGATGGCGAGTTAGTGAACCCAGGTGAGACCTACACTTACCCATACTTCATCGTGGGAAAAGGACCTACTGTATCGGGTGGCTAAAAGGGCAGAAGAAACCATTGAGCAGCTTGTGGTGCCCAAACCTTACAGGAAGTTGGTGTTAGATTTGGCCCATGGGCACATTCTTGGAGGTTATCTGGGGACAGAGAAAACCCAAGAGAGAGTATTTCAGAGATTCTATTGGCCTGGGGTCATGAAGGAAACAGAAAATTATTGTTCCTCCTGCCCTGTGTGTCAGAGGTCGGCACCGATGCCACACTTCCGTAACCCGCTGGTACCTCTTCCCATCATTGAGGTTCCCTTTGAGAGGGTCGCAATGGATTTGGTAGGTCCGATAATGAAGTCCACTAGGGGACATCAGAACATTTTGGTTATATTGGACTATGCCACCCGTTATCCGGAAGTGATTCCTCTCCGAAATACCTCGGCCAAAACCATAGCCAAAGAGCTATCTCTTGTTTTTAGCCATGTGGGTATTTGTAAGGAACTGCTTACGGACCAAGGTACACCCTTTATGTCCCGGGTTATGAAAGAGCTGTGCAAGTTGTTCAAAGTGACACAATTGCGTACATCTGTGTATCACCCCCAAACAGATGGGTTGGTTGAAAGATTCAGCAAAACTCTAAAACAAATGTTAAAGAAGGTGGTGGATAAAGATGGAAAGGATTGGGACTGTCTAATTCCCTATTTAATGTTTGCTATTAGGGAGGTACCCCAATCTTCTACGGGTTTCTCACCCTTTGAGTTACTCTATGGGAGACACCCAAGAGGGCTGTTGGATATCGCCAAGGAAACTTGGGAAAGTGAGAGTTCTCCCCACAGGAGTGTGATTGAGCATGTCGCCCTGATGCAAGATAGAATTGCACAGGTAATGCCAATCGTAAAGGAACATTTGGCCTAAGCACAGTTGGCACAGCAGAGAGTGTACAACCGTGGAGCTAAGACCCGTACCTTTTCCCCGGGGGATAAGATATTGGTACTTGTCCCTACGGTTGAAAGCAAGTTCCTCGCCAAATGGCAAGGCCCCTACGAGATAATGGAAAAAGTGAGCGGAGTGAATTACAAGGTCAGACAACCAGGAAGGCGAAAGCCCGAACAGATCTATCACATTAATCTGTTGAAAGCCTGGAGGGATAGGGAATCCCTAGTCGCAGAAACTTTGCCACCAGCTCAGTCTGATTGCGTGATTCCTGAGGTTGAAATAGCAGTCACCTTGTCAAACCCCCAACAGCAGGAGGTTAAGGAGTTTGTGCTTCGCAACAAGGAGGTTTTCTCTGAGCTGCCGGGACAAACGTATGAGGTAGAGCATGATATTATTACCCCGCCCGGTGAAAGGGTGAAGCTAAAACCCTATCGGATCCCAGAGGCCCGACGGGAGGCAATACGTGAGGAAGTACAGAAAATGCTTAAGTTAGGGGTGATAGAGGAATCCCAAAGTGATTGGTCAAGTCCCATAGCGTTAGTGCCTAAACCGGATGGGAGCTGGCGATTTTGTAACGATTTCCGACAACTGAACAAAGTTACAAAATTTGACACTTACCCCATGCCACGTATAGATGAGTTGGTCGACCGGTTGGGAACAGCCCGATACATGACAACTCTTGATCTCACCAAAGGGTATTGGCAAATTCCCCTGGCCAAGTCGGCCAAGGAGAAGACCGCATTTGTAACCCCAGACGGGGCGTTCCAATATAAAAGAATGCCGTTTGGTTTACAGAATGTGCCGGCAATATTCCAGCGGAAAATGGACCAGATACTGAGGCCCCATCAGAAGTATGCTGCGGCTTACCTAGATGATGTAATTATCTATAGCACAGATTGGGCCTCACATCTGCCAAAAGTGCAAGCAGTCCTAGACTCTATCCGGGAAGCTGGGTTTTTGGCCAACCCCAAGAAGTGTACCATTGAACAGGAGGAGGCCAAGTATCTTGGGTACACCATTGGGAGGGGAGTAATAAAACCCCAAGTCAATAAAGTCGAGGCCATACAGAATTGGCCACGTCCCAACAGCAAGAAGCAGGTACGAGCCTTTCTGGGAATTGCTGGTTATTATCGGCGATTCATTTCCCACTTTGCTTCTCAGGCTGTGCCCCTAACCAACCTGACAAAAGGGAAAGAGTCTGTTATGGTTAAATGGACCCCAGAGGCTGAGGCAGCATTTCAATTCTTAAAAAAAGCCTTATGTAGCCAGCCAGTGTTGTACTCACCAGACTTCTCTAGGGACTTTGTCGTACAAAGTGATGCATCCGACCTTGGGTTAGGAGCAGTATTGTCCCAGGTCTGGAATGGGGAAGAGCACCCAGTCATTTACCTCAGCAGGAAATTGAAGTCCCATGAGGTAAATTACGCCACGATTGAGAAGGAGTGTTTAGCGGTGAAATTGGCTCTAGATTCCCTTCGGTACTTTCTGCTAGGTAGGCACTTTGACATGATTACTGATCACACTCCTTTAAAGTGGATGGCTCAAAACAAAGAGACAAATAGAAGAGTAAATAGGTGGTTCCTGGCCCTACAGGAATTCAACTTTACGGTAAAGCATCGCCCTGGTCGTTCAAATGGGGAATGTGGATGCTTTATCTCGAGTACATGCATGCCTGATTGCTTGCGTTCCAACCCCAAGGTTAAAACAAGAGGGGGGGGTTATGTGACAGCAGGCAGGTAAAATCACCAGGTTGCATCCAGGATGGAAGGTATATATGTCCTAGATTCAGGCTTTATGCCGATTTATACCACTAGGGGGAGTGCTGGGAGTCTTGCAGGGGAAGAGTTAATGAGCCCAGCTGAAGTAAGTGGGCTCATTAGGGCCTCTACAAGAACTCCCAGCATGCTAAGGGAGATGCTCCAACCTGGAACCAGATATGTGTGGATAGTCTGGGGAGCGTGATCTCTGTGCGGTGAGCCAAACCCTGTGTGGTTATTGCTAAGAACTTCTAAAAGCAGGGAGCTAGGGACTGGGACAGCACAAAGCTGTACCCAGTTGTTAGTTAGGGACACCAACGTGTGTAGTGAGCAGTCAAGTTGACCAGGATTTCTTTTCCTGTTTCTTTTGTTTTTGCTGTATTTTTTTGTATGTATATAGTTCAAATAAAACCACACCCTTTTGTTTTCTCCTACCACTGTCTGTTGTGCCTGTTTTTGTGTGGTGAACCCATCCAGGGGGTCACACACACCCGCTGCTGAGTTAACCCCCTCACAATATATATATATATATATATATATATACACATATACATACACACTGTATTCAGTTTAGCTAGATCTCACTTCAGAGTGTTCCTGTTATTCTCGCTGCAGTATATTAAGTCAGTGTACTGTATACTGGGCTCAGTGTACACGTAAAGCTGACTGCAGACTATTCCTTTTCTATTACTGATAATACAGGCAGTTGATTGCGCTAACCTGCAGTATATTAAGTCAGTGTACTGTATACTGGCCACAGTGTGCACGTAAAGCTGACTGCAGACTATTGCTTTTCTATTACTGATAATACAGGCAGTTGATTGAGCTAACCTGCAGTATATTAAGTCAGTGTACTGTATACTGGCCACCAGGGATGAGCCGAACACCCCCCTGTTCGGTTCGCACCAGAACCTGCGAACAGACAAAATGTTCGTGTGAACTTTAGAACCCTATTAAATACAATGGACTCGAACGTTCGAAATCTAAAGTGTTAATTATAAAGGCTGATATGCAAGTTATTGTCCTAAAAAGTGTTTGGGGACCCGGGTCCTGCCCCAGGGGACATGTATCAATGCAAAAATAAGTTTTAAAAACGCCCGTTTTTTCGGGAGCAGTGATTTTAATAATGCTTAAAATGAAAAAATAAAAGTGAAATATTCCTTTAAATTTCGTACCTGGGGGGTGTGTATGATATGCATGTGAAGTGGCACATGTTTCCCGTGCTTAGAACTGTCCCTGCAAAAAATGTCATTTTTGAAAGAAAAAAAGGCTTTTAAAACTGACTCGCGGCTATTAATGAATTGTCAGCTCCCGGCAATACATACAAAAGTCATTGATAAAAAAAAAAAAAAAAAAAAGCGTGGGGGTTCCCCAGAATTCAATTACCAGGCCCTTCAGGTCTGGAATGGATATTAAGGGGAACTCCAACCCAAATTTAAAAAAAATGGCGTGGAGTCCCCCTAAAAATCCATACCAGACCCCTTATCCGAGCACGCAACCTGGCCGGCCGCAGGGGAAAAGGGGGGGACGAGAGAGCGGCCCCCCTCCCTCCTGAACCGTACCAGGCCACATGCCCTCAACATGGGGAGGATGTCC
This sequence comes from Rana muscosa, assembly GCA_029206835.1. Classification (NCBI taxonomy): domain Eukaryota; kingdom Metazoa; phylum Chordata; class Amphibia; order Anura; family Ranidae; genus Rana; species Rana muscosa. Next base: position 162,111,815 of record CM055118.1, read on the forward strand.
CCATGTTGATGGGGACAAGGGCCTCATCCCCACAACCCTTGCCCGGTGGTTGTGGGGGTCTGCGGGCGGGGGGCTTATCGGAATCTGGAAGACCCCTTTAACAAAGGAGACCCCCAGATCCCGGCCCCCCCCCTATGTGAATTGGTAAGGGGTACATTGTACCCCTACCATTTCACGAAGAAAGCGTAAAAAAATGTTTAAAAAAAACACACAAACACCTTGAAAAAGTCCTTTATTTAAAAAAAAAAAAAAAAAAACATTCCAGCGGTGAAATCCAGTGTCCCGCGGCGATCCCGATGTCCAGCGCTGTCCTTTATTGGTTGTGCCTGAGCGGACCTGATGGGGAACTCCCTCTCAGTATTTTAAATGTATAGACCCGCCCCTTCTAAAGTTCCCCATCAGGTCCGCTCAGCGGACCAGATGCGGAACATGAGAAGGGGCGGGTCTATACATGTATTGCCAAAGTGAGAGCAGTTCCCCATCAGGTCCGCCCCCTCGGTATGTCGGACCCGCCTACGTCATTGGCTTGAGCGGGGAACTTCCTTCACTATGTAAATTTAAATTACACAGTGAAGGAAGTTCCCCGCTCAAGCCAATGACGTAGGCAGGTCCGACATACCGAGGGAGCGGACCTGATGGGGAACTTTAGAAGGGGCGGGTCTATACATTTAAAATACTGAGAGGGAGTACCCCATCAGGTCCGCTCAGGCACAACCAATGAAGGACAGCGCTGGACATCGGGATCGCCGCGGGACACTGGATTTCAGCGCTGGAATGTTTTTTTTTTTTTTTATTATTTTAAATAAAGGACTTTTTCAAGGTGTTTGTGTGTTTTTTTTAAACATTTTTTTACGCTTTCTTCGTGAAATGGTAGGGGTACAATGTACCCCTTACCAATTCACATAGGGGGGGGCGGGATCTGGGGGTCTCCTTTGTTAAAGGGGTCTTCCAGATTCCGATAAGCCCCCCGCCCGCAGACCCCCACAACCACGGGGCAAGGGTTGTGGGGATGCGGCCCTTGTCCCCATCAACATGGGGACATCCTCCCCATGTTGAGGGCATGTGGCTTGGTACGGTTCAGGAGGGAGGGGGGCCGCTCTCTCGTCCCCCCCTTTTCCCCTGCGGCCGGCCAGGTTGCGTGCTCGGATAAGGGGTCTGGTATGGATTTTTAGGGGGACTCCACGCCATTTTTTTTAAATTTGGGGTGGAGTTCCCCTTAAAATCCATGCCAGATCTGAAGGGCCTGGAATGGATATTTGGGGGAACCCCACGTCAAATTTTTTTTCAATTTGCGGCGGGGTTCCCCTTAATATCCATTCCAGACCTGAAGGGCCTGGTAATTGAATTCTGGGGAACCCCCACACTTTTTTTTTATTTTTTATCAATGACTTTTGTATGTATTGCCGGGAGCCGACAATTCATTAATAGCCGCGAGTCAGTTTTAAAAGACTTTTTTTCTTTCAAAAATGACATTTTTTGCAGGGACAGTTGTAAGCACGGGAAACATGCGCCACTTTACATGCATATCATACACACGCCCCAGGTACGAAATTTAAAGGAATATTTCACTTTTATTTTTTCATTTTAAGCATTATTAAAATCACTGCTCCCGAAAAAACGGCCGTTTTTAAAACTTCTTTTTGCATTGATACATGTCCCCAGGGGCAGGACCCCGATCCCCAAACACTTTTTAGGACAATAACTTGCATATAAGCCTTTATAATTAGCACTTTAGATTTCTCCCATAGATTTTTCGAATTTGCCGCGAACACCCCAATTTGTTCGCTGTTCGGCGAACGGGCGAACAGGCAATGTTCGAGTCGAACATGAGTTCGACTCGAACTCGAAGCTCATCCCTACTGGCCACAGTGTGCACGTAAAGCTGACTGCAGACTATTCCTTTTCTATTACTGATAATACAGGCAGTTGATTGAGCTAACCTGCGGTATATTAAGTCAGTGTACTGTATACTGGCCACAGTGTGCACGTAAAGCTGACTGCAGACTATTCCTTTTCTATTACTGATAATACAGGCAGTTGATTGAGCTAACCTGCAGTATATTAAGTCAGTGTACTGTATACTGGCCACAGTGTGCACGTAAAGCTGACTGCAGACTATTGCTTTTCTATTACTGATAATACAGGCAGTTGATTGAGCTAACCTGCAGTATATTAAGTCAGTATACTGTATACTGGCCACAGTGTGCACGTAAAGCTGACTGCAGACTATTCCTTTTCTATTACTGATAATACAGGCAGTTGATTGAGCTAACCTGCAGTATATTAAGTCAGTGTACTGTATACTGGCCACAGTGTGCACGTAAAGCTGACTGCAGACTATTGATTTTCTATTACTGATAATACAGACAGTTGATTGAGCTAACCTGCAGTATATTAAGTCAGTGTACTGTATACTGGGCTCAGTGTGCACGTAAAGCTGACTGCAGACTATTCCTTTTCTATTACTGATGTGAGGGGGTTAGCTCGGCAGCGGGTGTGTGTGACCCCCGAGATGGGCTCCCCACACAAAAACAGGCCCAGCAAACGGAGGTTGTGGTTTTCAAAATCAAAAAGGTGCGGTTTATTTTCTATTTACAGTGACAAAACACAGCAAAGCAAAAGAAACATAAACAAAATAAATCCTGGTCAACTTGACCTCTGACTAAACATACAGGTTTCCTAACTAACAACTGGGATCAGCCTAGTGCTGTCCTAGTCCCTAAGTCCCTGGTTTTAAATGTCCAAGCAAATAGCCACACAGGCTTTGTCTCACCGCACAGGGGTTCACTCTCCCTAGACAGTCCACACAGGTCTGGGTCCAGGCATGAGCTAACATCTAATGAAGCTGGGAGTTCTTATAGAGGCCTAAATGAGCTGACAAGCTTCAGCTGGTCTCATCAACTCCCTGTCTGCACGACGCCCCACACTCTCCCTAGAGGTATGAGTCATCCATGAGCCCACTAGCCTCAGCTGGGCTTATACAACTCTCCACCTAGTTGTATAAGTCGGCGTAAAGCCTGAATCTGGGCGAAATATATCTACCCCCCTGGATGCAACCAGGTGACTTTACCTTCTTGCTGTCACACTGATAATACAGGCAGTTGATTGAGCTAACCTGCAGCATATTAAGTCAGTGTACTGTATACTGGCCACAGTGTGCACGTAAAGCTGACTGCAGACGATTGCTTTTCTATTATTGATAATACAGGCAGTTGATTGAGCTAACCTGCAGTATATTAAGTCAGTGTACTGTATACTGGGCACAGTGTGCAGCTAAAGCTGACTGCAGACAATTCCTTGTGTACCTATTCCAATACATCAAATAAAGTATGTCTGGAAGGCCAAAAAGGAGAGGCAGACACACTCAGGCCAATAAAAGAGGGCAAGCAGGCTCTGTGTCTAGAGGCAACAGTGCTGGTCTTGGACACGGTGCATCCCTATCAGCACGTGGCCGTGGGGCACGCTTGACCTTTTTTTCGGCAGCTGGCCATATTGAGCCGCAACATGCAGAAGAGTTGATAAAGTGGATGACCAAGCCGTCCTCATCCTCCTCATCCTCTCTCACCCAGGCTCAGGGTACTTTGTCTGCCAAAGCAGCTGCCAAAGCGGCCTCTTCCCTCGGCTCAATGGCATCAGTCACTCCTTCCCTTGCCCCACCATGTCCTGAGGAGTCCCCCGAACTGTTTGACCACAGTGTTGGGTACATGCTGCAGGAGCATGCGCAGTATTTTGAAGGCTCTGATGATGGTACCCAGCTTGAGGAAGGCAGTAACGTGAGCCCAGAGAGAGGGGTGCCCAAGAAGGACAGCAAACTGGCAGTCATGTTCCCCCAGCTGCAGCATACTGCCAGGTTTGCTCCAGTGACGAGGAGGGAGGGGATGCTGAGGTCACTGACTCTACGTGGGTGCCTGATAGGAGAGAGGAGGAGGAGGCACATCTCCAACATGGCAGGATGCCCTCCAAGGGCCAGCTTAAGGGCAGCCAACCGTCTGCATCACACCGCAGAGCTCCGCATGTGCAGGGCGCTGCTGTCTGCGCGTTATTCCAAAAGTTCTTTGGTGTGGGCCTTTTTTGAGACATGTGCAGCAGATCGCACCGTTGCTATTTGCAACATATGTCTGAAGCGTATCTCGCGTGGCCAAAACATCAGCCACTTGGGCACCACATGCTTGACCAGACATATGTCGACCTGCCATGCAGTCCGTTGGCAAGCGTACATAAAGGACCCACGCCAAAGAACAAAGCGGACCTCTCCTTGCTCCTCATCAGCTGGGATCTCCAACCCCACTATACCTTCAGTCCTCTCAGAAACCTGCACTGAGAGGAATGAAGGTGTAGAATTAGGTGTGTCACTGCCAAGTACTTGCGGGCAATCTGCTATCGGTGCACCAATGTCCGATTGTACCATGCAAATTTCCCTGCCCCAGCTGCTGCACCGCCAAAAGAAATTCGCTCCCAGCCATAGCTTGGCTAAATTGCTAGCACTTCAACTGCTGCCTTTTCAGTTGGTAGACTCTGCCCCCTTCTGTGAGTTTGTGGAATGTGCGGTACCTCAGTGGCAGGTTCCCAAACGCCTTGCTGGACAGGGCGGTCAGCGGTAAGGTGCATATTACCGCTGACTCATGGTCCAACAGGCATGGACAGGGACGTTGCCTATCTTTCACGGCTCACTGGGTGACTCTGCTGGCAGCTGGGAAGCATGCAGGACAGGGTGCAGTAGTGTTGGAGGTTGTCCCGCCGCCACGCTTCCAAAATGCTACTAGTGGTGATTCTGACACACCTCTCTCCTCCATCCCCTCCTCTTCTTTCTCCAGGGCCTCTTCCTGCGCTGATTTGTCCTCGAAACCAGCGGTGCTCCGTAGGCACAAGGGGCTACGCAAGTACGCAGGCAAAAAGATGCCATGCGGTGCTTGAGCTGGTGTGCTTGGGGGACAGGAGCCACACTGGGGCAGAGATTCTGTTAGCTCTGCAGGGGCAGGCTCAGAGGTGGTTGACGCCACGCCAGCTTAAGCCAGGAATGGTGGTTTGCGACAATGGCACCAACCTCCTCTCCGCCCTCCGACAGACAGCTGACCCATGTGTCCTGTTTGGCTCACGTCCTTAACTTGGTGGTGCAGCGGTTCTTGGGCAGGTACCCGGGCTTACAGGATGTCTTAAGGCAGGCCAGGAAAGTCTGTGTGCATTTCCGCCGGTCATATAATGCCAGTGCTCGGCTGGCTGACCTCCAAAAAGAATACAACCTGCCCAAGAACCGCCTAATCTGTGACATGCCCACCAGGTGGAACTCAACATTGGCCATGCTGCAGCGGCTGCACATGCAGCAGAGGGCCATCAATGAGTACCTGCGGACTATGGCACCAGGACAGGGTCAGGGAAGCTTGTTTTTTTTTTGCCACGCCAGTGGGTCATGATCAGGGATGCATGCACTGTCCTGTTACCATTTGAGGAGGCCACGAGCATGGTGAGCAGTGACAGTGCATGCATCAGTGACACTGTCCCTCTTGTCCACCTGTTGGAGGACACGCTGCGTGGAATAATGGACAGGGCACTTGAGGCAGAACAAAGGGAGGAAGAGGAGGACTTCCTTACCTCTCAAGGCCCCCTTTATCCAGACAGTGTTCCTGCTGGCCCGCCGATCACACAGGAAGAGGATGAGGAGGAGGAGGAGGATTGTGTCAGCATGGAGGTGGAGCCTAGCACTCAGCATCAGCAGCAGTCTTCAAGGGATCAGAAAGGCTACTTTCACACTGAGGCGCTGGATGCGCTGGCGGTATAGCGGCGCTATTTTTGGCGCCGCTATACCGTTTTTTTGGCCGCGATTTGTGGGCGCTAGCGGGGGTATTTTAACCCCCGCTAGCGGCCGAAAAAGGGTTAAAAACGCCCGCAATAACGCCTCTTTGAGGCGTTTTGCGGGCGTATTAGAGGTGCTACCCCATTGATTTCAATGGGCAGGGGCGCTATAGGAGCGCTATTTTTAGCGCTCCTATTGCGACTCAAAGATGCGGCTTGCAGGAGTTTTTTGAGCCTCCTGCAAGCGCAACGCTCCAGTGTGAAAGCCCTCGGGCTTTCACATTGGATAGTATTGAGAGGCTTTTTTGGGGCGCATTGCAGGCGCTATTTAGAGCGCAATAGTGCCTGCAAAGCGCCTCAGTGTGAAAGGGGCCTTACAGTCCCAAGAAACCCTTGGACTTGTACGTGGCTCGGAGGAGGTGGCTGCGGATCATGTCGTCCTTAGTGACCCAGAGGACTCCGGACCGAATGCCCCAGCAAACCTACGCTGCATGGCCTCCCTGATCCTGCAAAGCCTGCGAAAGGATCCTCGTATTCGTGGTATCAAGGAGAGGAATCATTACTGACTGGCAACCCTCCTTGATCCACGTTACAAGGGTAAGGTTGCGGACCTTATCCAGCCGTCGCAGAGGGAGCAGAGGATGAAACATCTTAGGGAGGCCTTGCAGAAAGGTTTGTGCAACGCGTTTCCAGAGCCTGGGAGGTTACAAATTCCTGGTCCTGGACAACGTGTTGCTGAGACAATGCGTTCAGACAATTTTTTAGTCCGCAGCCCCAAGGTATGATCGGTTTCAGCAACCATCGCCAGCGTCTGATTCACATGGTGCAGGAATACCTAGGGGCAAGATCAGACTTGGACATCTTTCCCACCGAAAATCCTCTGGGTTACTGGGTCTTGAGGATGGATCACTGGCCAGAGCTTGCACAGTATGCAATTGAGCTACTGGCCTGTCCTGCATCCAGCGTTCTTTCGGAACGCACATTCAGTGCTGCTGGAGGCTTTGTAACCGATCACAGGGTGCGCCTGTCCACCGACTCGGTCGATTGTCTGATCGTCTGACCTTCAAAAAATGAATCTGTCTTGGATCACCAGCTACCAAGCACCTGTTGTAACCGAATATTTTTTTTTTGAATGTGAGATCCCTTCAAGACTGCCTATGCTGATGCTGAGTGACTATCCTGTTATTCTGAGTGACTATCCTCTTCCTCCTGTTTATGTTGATAGCTTGTAAGAACATTTTTGGTTCTGGGCACCGCCACCAGTGCCTAAGGCCCAATTTCTCTGCCCCTGTTTAACAGGGGCGTGTAATTAGATTTTTTGCTGTAATACTTTGCAGCAGGGCTCATTTCTGCGCTCCAACTAGAGTATCTGTGAGGGGTTGCAGTGTTGTGGCACCAGTGCCTAAGGCCTAATTTTTCTGCCCCTGTTCAACAGGGGCATGTAATTACAATTCTTGATCTAATATTTCACAGCAGGGCTTACAGTGTTGTGGCAACACCACCACCACCACCAAAGGCCCAATTTTTCTGCCCCTGTTCAACAGGTGCATGTAATTACAATTCTTGATATAATATTTCACAGCAGGGCACGTTCCAGTGCCCACCAAGAGTAACTGTGAGGACTTACAGTGTTGTGGCACCAGCACCACCACCAAAGGCCCAATTTTTCTGCCACTGTTCAACAATGGCATGTAATTACAATTCTTGATATAATAGTTCACAGCAGGGTGTTCCAGCGCCCACCAAGAGTAACTGTGAAGGCTTACAGTGTTGTGGCAACACCAAAACCTAAGGCCCAATTTCTGCAGAGTACATAGGGCAGGCCCCTACTTTCAAACATCCGACTTTCAAATGACTCCTACTTACAAACGGAGGGAGACAACAGGAAGTGAGAGGAAATCTACCCCTAGGAAGGGAAATTCTCGCCCGTAAGAGTTAATATGGGGAAAAGGTGTCTCCTCTCCACTGATGCTTTATCACCAATCCTTGTTTCCCTAAAAAAAAAAAAATTTACAAAATCCAATTGTCATTGGGACAGAAATTAAGGTGAAATCTTCTGAACAGGTGCACAGACAGCAAAACAAATGTTACAGGGGTGATAACCCTTCCCTATGTTTTCCAAAAAGCTTAAAAATAGATTTTTTGGCTGGAGCTACACTTTAAAAATGTACCAGTTCAAAATTACAAACAGATTCTACTTAAGAACAAACCTACAGTCCCTGTCTTGTATGCACCGCCTGTATACTGCTGTTCAGAGTATATAGGGCCTGGGGGCCCCACGCCCTTTTTTTTATTTGAGTGCAGGGTTCCCCTTAATATCCATACCAGAGCCAAAGGGCCTGGTAATGGGCTGGGGGGGGGGGACCCATGTTGTTTTTCTCAATGATTTTCATCCATATTGCTGGGACCAGACATTACATTAAAGACGCAAGCAGTTTTAAATGACTTTTATTCCTTTAGAAATTGCATTTGTGCAGGGACAGTTATAAACACGGGAAACACGCGCCACTTTACAGGCATACTATAGACACCCCCCAGGCACGATATTTAAAGGAATATTTCACTTTTATTTTTTCACTTTAAAGCATTATTAAAATCACTGCAGTTTTTAAAACTGTTTTTTGCATTGATACATGTACCCTGGGGCAGGACCCGGGTCCCCAAACCCTTTTTAGGACAATAACTTGCATATTAGCCTTTAAAATTTGCACTTTTGATTTCTCACGTTCAAGTCCCATAGACTTTAACAGGGTTCGAAAGTTCGTGCAAACTATCGGATGCGAACCGAACCGGGGGGGGGGGGGGGGTGGGGTGTTCAGCTCATCCCTATTTGTCACTACCTCACTGGATTTGGTATCTGTGCCTGAAAGACTGCTTATCCCAGGGAGCTTTGTACCTGCTACCTGTCCCCCAGCTTACATATGGTGGAGAATGCGGGCAGCTGTAGTAAGTTACTACTTAAAGGACCAGTACCTGAAGTGACTAAACATGGAGGAAATCCTTAACCAGTTGGTGTTATCTAACACTGCACAGCAGCAAGCCAACGCTCCTGTACAGGAGCAAAGGCCCTGTGCCAACAGCTAGCCACTGCTGCAAAAGCAGATAGAAAAACCCTGACTGAGGTTGTGGAGACGCTAGCACAGTTTGCACCTGCTAAAATTAATGATGTTGGAGACAAGCCATCAGCCAACCATGTGGGTCGCTTTCTTTCTAAGATGACTGCAGAACGCCAAGGCAACAGGCTGCCTCCCATTGTCTATGACCAAAGCTATTATCGTACTGCTTCTGAAACAGGGCAAGGATCCTGTCAGGGAAATTCCCCGTCTGTTGTCACCAATCTGCGCTCAGTGCGCATGCGCGGCAAAACGGCGCATCGGCGCATGCGCGTGCGTGGCGGGACGGCGCTTCGGCGTGCACCGGCGCAACGACGAATGCGCGTGCGCAATAGCTCGCCAATGGGACTACAGGCGGGCCTATTTAAACAGACGCAGTAACACTATCTGGTTGCTGGTTTGTCAGCTTTACTGTGTTTCCTTGTGCCTGAAAGAAGTTAAAGTTTTCCTGCTGTGACCCGGACCGGATTTGACTATGCTTCTGCTTCTCCTGAACCTGACCCCTTGGCTTGCTAAACGGACTTCTACCTCTCTCCTTGTGCTTGACCCTCGGCCTGTGACCCGGATCTGCTGCCTGTCTCCAGCCCTCTACCTTCTGCCTGTACCCTGGACTTCTTGCCTAACCTGACTATTCTGGTGCTTCCTGCTAAACTCCTAAACGGACTTGTGCCTTGCTACTGGTTGCTGTTTGACCCTGTCTACCCTTGGTGTTTGACTTCTGGCCTGTTCTTCAGACTCATCCCTGCTAGATTCTTCAGCAAGACACCTCTACCTGCTGGTGGCCAGTGCTCCCTCGTGCTGTCCTCTCCCTGTCTCACCTCCAGGGGGAGGAGTGCGCTTGGGTGCAAGGGTGAACCACTCTCGGCATCTCGGCCTCGGTAAGTACGTAGCCTGATAGTACAAACCAGCCAGATGTCTGAGGCCGACAGAGTGCGTTCCCCATTTGACACCCTCTGCCAGCAGGTCTCCACCCTAACGGACACTGTCCAAAGACTCCAAGAGGGATATACCCAGATTGATGGCCGTCTTCAACAGCTCACCGGTCTCCTAGGGCCAGGCCCCACAGCTGCCAGCTCTGCCAACACCGCCACCAACTCCCAGGTACCTACGAGTTCTACAGTAGTGATGGCCACCCCTGAACCCAGGGTCCCTATTCCGGAACGTTTTTCGGGTGTCCGCAAAAAATACCGGGCCTTTAAAAATGCCTGCTCCCTCTACCTTGCCCTCCAACCAAGGACCTTCTCTTCGGAAGCAGTAAAGGTGGGGTTTATCATCTCTCTCTTAACGGATGACCCTCAAGCCTGGGCCCATGGCCTGATGGAGCAACAAAGCCCCATATTGGACTCAGTAGAGACATTTTTTGAACATATGGCTCAATTATACGATGATCCCCAGCGATCAGCCACGGCTGAGTCCGTCCTCCATAACCTAACTCAGGGGAGAAGACCGGTGGAAGACTATACGTCGGAATTTAGGAAATGGTCCGCCGACACCAAATGGAATGAGGCGGCCCTCAGATACCAATACCGCCAGGGACTATCTGAGACTCTCAAGGACGAGCTGGCCAGGATCGAAACCCCCACTACCTTGGAGAACCTGATCCAATCCGCCATACAACTCGATAGGCGTCTGCGTGAACGACGGGCGGAGCGATTTCAATCTCCTCGTCCCAACTGGCCTCCATCCAGGACTGTACCTCACTACCCACCAACCTCTGCGCCTGCAGTCACACCTCTTCCTGAGCCAGAACCCATGCAGCTCGGGTTGGTTCGGGCTCCCCTGACCCCTGAGGAAAAACAGCGAAGGCGCCAGGCCAATCTGTGCCTATATTGCGGGGGTGCCGGCCACTTCCTCCTCAACTGCCCCGTAAGACCTAGTAAGTCTATCTCTAAAGACACTTTAAACTATCAACTCTTTGACAACCCTCAGTCTTATGTCATTCTCTTTGTGTCTCTACAGCTGCCGGAAGGGGCAATCCGCCTCCCGGCAATTATTGATTCTGGAGCCTGCAGCTGCTTCCTGGACTCTGCCTTAGCCTCAAGATTCCATGTCCCCACTCAACCTAAGGACCACTGCCTTCAGATCCACCTGGCGGATGGGTCCTTGCCCCGTTCAGGGCTGATCACGCAGGAAACCAAACCTATCCTTGCCATCTCTGACTCGGGTCATCAAGAACTTCTCCGGTTAGACCTCATACCTTCCCCGATGTTCCCCATCATCCTGGGTCTTCCCTGGCTACAGGCACACGAGCCCCTCATAAATTGGGTGAAGAAAGAGGTTAACTTCACCTCCTCCTATTGTTCCCAGAACTGTCTTGCCTCTGCCTCTACGGTCTGCGCTTCCATGATTGCCAAGCCGGACAACCTACAGCATGTTCCTTCAGTCTATCTAGAATTCCGGGACGTGTTCGATAAGCAGCAAGCCGACCATCTACCACCTCATTGGCCCTATGATTGCCCTATCGATCTCTTGCCGGTTTCCAAAATTCCGTTCGGACGTATCTTTCCGTTGTCCGAAACCGAGTTGAAAGCCCTCAAGGCTTATATTGATGAAAACCTCCAGAAGAGATTTATTCGCCCTTCCTCCTCTCCAGCCGGTGCAGGAATCTTCTTTGTGGAAAAGAAAGACGGGTCCTTAAGACCCTGTATCGATTACCGGGACCTAAACAAGATAACCATTAAGAACAGGTACCCACTACCCCTTATTCCGGAGCTTTCAGCGCTTCCGATCTGCTCGGGTCTTTTCCAAACTGGATCTACGGGGGGCCTACAATCTTATCAGAATCAGGGCTGGAGACGAGTGGAAAACCGCCTTCAGATCTTGTTTCGGACACTTTGAGTATTCGGTCATGCCGTTCGGTCTTTGTAATGCTCCAGCCACCTTCCAACACCTAGTCAACGACATTTTCAGACAGCACCTTGATGACTTCTTAGTAGTGTACCTGGACGATATCCTCATCTTTTCCACCAACATCGAACTCCACCGGGCTCATGTCATGAAGGTCCTCACCATCCTTCGGAAGCACAAACTCTACCTCAAAGCTGAGAAATGCGAGTTCGAAAAGACCACCATACAGTTCCTCGGCTTTATCATTTCCATCGATGGGGTCGCGATGGACCCGCAGAAGGTGAAGGCCATTCAGGACTGGCCAGCCCCAACCGACAAGAAGGGGGTACAGCGGTTTATAGGCTTCGCCAACTTCTATAGGAGATTCATCGTGGGCTTTTCCTCCATTGTGGCCCCAATAACCCAACTTACCCGGCAAAATAACCGTTTTCACTGGTCTCCAGAAGCTCAGGAGGCCTTCTCTCGCCTCAAGGACGTCTTCACTTCAGCACCAGTACTTCAGCACCCGGATCCTCTACTGCCGTTCACCCTGGAAGTGGACGCCTCTGAGACAGCCATCGGAGCCATCCTCTCTCAAAGACGAGGCCCCAAGGCTCTCCTGTATCCAGTAGCCTTTGCCTCTAAAAAGTTGAATCCCCCGGAGCGAAACTATGATGTAGGGGACCGGGAATTACTGGCCATAAAATTCGCACTGGAGGAATGGCGATACCTTCTGGAGGGGGCAGTACACCCCATCATGATCTTCACAGATCATAAAAATCTAGAGTACTTAAGAACAGCTCAACGTCTACGCCCCAGGCAGGCCCGTTGGGCCCTTTTCTTCACCCGGTTCAACTTTCACATTTCCTATAGACCCGGCTCCAAGAATGGGAAGGCGGATGCGCTATCCAGGATGTTTCCGGAAACCCCTCAGTCGGCCCAACCGGGCACCATTCTGTCAGCTCAGAACTTTCTGTTGATTCCCCGGGCCGATCTACTCACCTCTATTAAAATCGCTTCCGGGCTCTGCTCTGATCCGGTCACTACCTCCCTGGAGAAGCGGGACGGCCTATTCTGGTCCCAGGACAAGATTTTCGTCCCTCTGGAAACAAGACCGCTGGTCTTGAGGACCTTCCACGATCTCAAACTGGCAGGTCACTTCGGAGCACGTAAATTGTCGGAACTTGTCTCCCGCTCCTTCTGGTGGCCAGGCTGGAGGCAAGATTGTAAGTCTTATGTTGCTTCCTGCACTCAGTGTCAGCGTAACAAGGGGCCAAACACCAAGAGTTGGGGCCTGCTCAAACCCTTACCCATTCCTGAGCGCCCTTGGGCGGACGTGTCCATGGACTTTATCGTGGACTTGCCTTCCTCCGGAGGGTTTACCACGATTCTGGTCGTTGTGGACCGCCTCTCAAAAATGGCTCACTTTTTACCGATGATTGGGACACCTTCAGCCATGGATACCGCTCAAATCTTTTTTAAGGAGATAACCAGGCTTCATGGAATACCAAAGAGTATCACCTCCGACAGAGGGGCCCAGTTCACTTCAAAATTCTGGAAGGAACTCTGCAAGTCACTAGAAGTCAAAACCTGCCTCTCGTCAGCGTACCACCCACAAAGCAATGGCCAGACAGAAAGAACCAATCAGACCCTGGAGCAATACCTCCGTTGTTTCTGCTCTGCTTCCCAGGATGACTGGGCATATCTACTTCCTTACGCAGAGTTTGCCTATAACAATTCAATGCATTCTGCTACCAATCAAACCCCCTTTTGGGCCAATTACGGTTTTCATCCCTCCTTTCTCCCTGAAAACATCCCCGAGAGCCCTGTTCCCGCGGTCCAGGACCGAGTGGCTTCTGTCCAGGCGAATTTCCAAAGTCTCCAGGAGATGATGCGGAATGCCCAAGGATCCTACAAGAAATTTTATGACCGGGGAAGGAAGGAAAACCCGGCGTTCAGAGTCGGGGAAAAAGTTTGGCTTTCCGCCGCCAACCTCAGATTGCCTATTCCCTCTCGAAAGCTCGGCCCTAGATTTATCGGGCCCTTCAAGATCAAACGAGCTATTAATCCTGTGGCTTTTGAACTAGCATTACCTGATTCCTATAGGATTCACCCAGTGTTCCACTCATCTTTATTAAAACCCGTCATTCCCAACGCCTTTCCTGGAAGAGATGAACCTCCTCCACCACCAGTTGAAGTAGATGGGGAAAAGGAATTTGAGATGGAATCCATCCTGGGCTGTATGAAAAAAGGCAGACAGTTACAATACTTGGTTAAATGGAAGGGGTACCCCCCGGAGGACAACTCCTGGGAACCATCCAGGAACTTGCATGCTCCTCGCCTAATACGAGCCTTTCACCAAGAACATCCGGAATTAATGGCCAGTCTGGGCGTCCGGAGTCCGCCCCTCGGGGGGGGGGGGCACTGTCAGGGAAATTCCCCGTCTGTTGTCACCAATCTGCGCTCAGTGCGCATGCGCGGCAAAACGGCGCATCGGTGCATGCGCGTGCGTGGCGGGACGGCGCTTCGGTGTGCTCGGGTGCGCGCACCGGCGCAACGACGAATGCGCGTGCGCAATAGCTCGCCAATGGGACTACAGGCGGGCCTATTTAAACAGACGCAGTAACACTATCTGGTTGCTGGTTTGTCAGCTTTACTGTGTTTCCTTGTGCCTGAAAGAAGTTAAAGTTCTCCTGCTGTGACCCGGACCGGATTTGACTACGCTTCTGCTTCTCCTGAACCTGACCCCTTGGCTTGCTAAACGGACTTCTACCTCTCTCCTTGTGCTTGACCCTCGGCCTGTGACCCGGATCTGCTGCCTGTCTCCAGCCCTCTACCTTCTGCCTGTACCCTGGACTTCTTGCCTAACCTGACTATTCTGGTGCTTCCTGCTAAACTCCTAAACGGACTTGTGCCTTGCTACTGGTTGCTGTTTGACCCTGTCTACCCTTGGTGTTTGACTCCTGGCCTGTTCTTCAGACTCATCCCTGCTAGATTCTTCAGCAAGACACCTCTACCTGCTGGTGGCCAGTGCTCCCTCGTGCTGTCCTCTCCCTGTCTCACCTCCAGGGGGCGGAGTGCGCTTGGGTGCAAGGGTGAACCACTCTCGGCATCTCGGCCTCGGTAAGTACGTAGCCTGATAGATCCCTTGGATCCAGGGTCCTATAGACCGATTTCCCTCTTACAGAATGATGTCAAGATTCTAGCAAAAGTTCTGGCAGTGCGTTTAAATGGGGTAATATCCACTGTTATACACTCTGATCAGGCGGGGTTCATGCCCCAGAAATCCACGGCAATAAATTTACGTAAACTTTATCTTAATATGCAGTCGGTGGCGGATAATGGGGGGGATAGGGCGCTACTGTCTTTGGACGCCCACAAGGCGTTCGACAGTATTGAATGGTCATTCCTGTGGGCTACTTTGAGGAAGTTTGGGTTTGGGGAGGAATTTATTTCATGGGTACAGTTGCTATACCACACCCCAAGGGCTGCCATCAGGGAGGCAGGCAGAGTGTCACCAGACTTTCGGCTGTACAGGGGCACTAGACAGGGGTGTCCCCTGTCGCCACTTCTATTTGCCCTGGCTGTTGAGCCCCTGGCGGCCCTCATCCGCTCCAACAATGCTATCCGAGGCTTTCAGTACGGGGACCTACAGGAAAAGTTAATGATGTATGCGGATGACACTATGCTGTTTCTGGGAGATACCGGGGGTTCACTGAGTGAAGCTATGAGGGTGGTTGAGACCTTCGGATTTTATTCAGGGCTGGTGGTGAACTGGACTAAATCCTCGCTCATGTTTCTTGACGAGGGTTCGGACCAGCGACTACCAACGATTCTTGATATCCCAGTGTCCAGGAAAATTAAATACTTAGGAATACACGTCACCCCTGATCCCTTGGAGTATGTTGGGCTGAATCTTACCCCTTGGCTGAATCGCAGTCGTGCTAGGATCAAGGTGTGGTCCAGGCTAAAACTGTCACCAGTGGGTAGGATCAATCTGATAAAAATGATTCTTATGCCACAACTTCTTTATGTGTTGCACAACTCGCCTCTTGTAATCCCTCTAAAACAGTTCCGAATCATTAACTCTATGTTCCACTCCCTTATCTGGCATTCTTCTTCAGCTAGGGTGAGATTGGAACAGCTTCAACGTCCTAAAGAGGCAGGTGGACTAGCACTGCCAAATCCCTGGCTGTACTACTTGGCTGCCCAATTGCAACACATAGCTAGATCATTGAACCCGGCCCCCGACCCAGAGTTGAACTTGGTGGACTCCACCACCTCACTCATTAAATTTACGATTAAACAGGGAGTAGCGGAGGGGTTGGAGGCTTTGCGGATGGGTAAATCTAATAAACTGTACCCCACTTATAACCTAATGCAAAAAATCTGGAATAAAGTCAGGTCACTACAGCAGGTCACGGGGTTTACTAAATTCAGCCCTATATGGCACAATGAACGGTACATGGAGATAGGAAAACTACAATACAGTAAACAGTGGCAGAAGTACGGTGTTAACTACCTGTATCAAATATTCAGAAATGGAGAGCTGCGTCCCTTTGCCGCTCTCCAAGAGGAATTCGGACTCCCTGGTTCCATGCTATTTTACTATGTTCAGCTCCAGCATGCGGTGAGGGCCGAGAGGGGAGTGGAAGTCTGGGTCCAGACTAAAGCTCCTATCTTTAACTACATGGCGGAGGTGGCATCGTATAAAGGCTTCATATCTTGTACCTATTCTATGCTTCTTAACATGTTTCTGCCCAACCTGACCCGTAAGGTGATAGCCCAGTGGGAGGGAGATGTCGGGCCCTTTGAAGAGGAACAGTGGGAGGAAGCACTTTTGGCAGTCTCTCAGTGTTCACTGAATGTAGCCCAGCGTCTATCGCAGTTGTACATACTTCTCCGAGTCCATTATACGCCCGCCAGACTGGCTAGAATGGGGGTGCGTGATGATCCAGCCTGCACACGATGCATGCAGGATCACGGGGACTTAATACACCTGCTATGGCGTTGCCCCAAACTTCATGCTTACTGGACGGGGGTGGTGGAGGTCCTTAACCGAACCTTTCAGGTTCACATTGCTAAAGAGCCCAAACCCTGCGTGTTGGGTATTATTGAAGGTGACACGCTGGAGGAGATGCCCAGACAGGCAATTGCTAGATCCCTCTTTCAGGCCCGAATGCTGATTCTACGGCACTGGAAGTCAACGGAACCCCCCACTGTGAAGGAGTGGATAAAACAAATGGGTAACACCTTGAAGTTAGAAAAACTTATTTACCAACATAGAGGCTGTACAGAAAAGTTTTCCAAATTATGGGATCCATGGTTGAGTGTACCAGGGTTGGCTCCGGTGGAATTAGTACTGGATAGGTTGTTGTGAGTTTCTCAGTGCTCTTGCATTGGTAGCAGGGACCCAGTTAATTGGATGCACAATTGTCCCGGGGTATTGTTTATTGTCTTGAATGGGAAGATGCAAATAATGTACACGTTTGTGAGTAATGTGCAGTACTATCTGAAACCAAGAGTGGTACAGGTCTAATGTATTATGATGCTCTGATGCCAATAATGGATGTAAAGTACTTTGTTTTTCAATAAAACATTTGTTTTGAGATAAAAAAAAAAGATGACTGCAGAAGATGATCCAGAGGCTTTTCTGCTGACGTTTGAACGGACCGCTGAGAGGGAAGGTTGGCCTAAAACCCCGAACAGGACCTTTCCCGGCTCTCTCGGGGACACTCTGCTATAGTACATTTAATATTTTTCTCACCTTACTTTATCTATGAGGGCGTAGAGTTGTCATCCCAGGACAGGACTACAAAAAACAACACCCAACCCCAAACCCTTTACCCCCTACCCTTCTCCATAACATAGACAATGTTTTTTAGTGCACATAAAGAACTGGAAACATTGTAAATGATGAGAGTGCAGCACAGGTTGAGAACAGTACAGTTATCATTAGCTCACAGGATTTATAGCAGGATCAACAGGTATTTATATGCCCTTATCAAACATATGTAACAAAAGGTTTTCAATGGTATGTAGCCAGCTGGGCTGCCCAGGTCAGCGGGAAGGGGTTCATGTTTTTGCCCCCTACCCTGATTATGTTCGCTGGCTTTTTCTGGGGTTTGGCCGTTCTTTCCGGGGGGACTAGAGAGCGAGCAAGAGAATAGGAACTTTGCAGAATCTTGCTGGGATCTATGGTCCACCATTAGAGCTCTGACTTATCGGTATCCCCGTAACTATAGACACCTTTACTTAAGATCTTCCAATCATGGATTGCACCCAATAGGACTTTACCTGTGCAGGTATGCTGGGGCCGCTGCAACTAGAGACAGTTTGAGAAAGGATATTTTTTTATTGCACATGTTATGCAGAATTATTAGTAGAAGTTTTTTTAACTACCGTGAGCCTGGTCTGAAGTCATTCATGTTGGGGCTTGGTGTATTTCTAAGAGCCTGGGACTGTAAAAACACTATGGGGGATGTGTACAACCGCTACAGAAGGTTAACTCTTAAGGCAAAAGAAGAGGAGGTAGTTGCAAGGAAGAACCTCTACAGCAACCATTCGTTTGGCGTGGTACCTGGTTGGCTGACAGGTCCCCTGGTAGCGAAGTGGTTGGTGCTCTAATTACCTCCCTAGCTGTCTGTCTCCTCAGGTCACTGGGAGCTGACTAGCGTTACAGAGATCGAAGGCCTGATCACTAGCTATGGGGAGGAAAGAGTTAACTTTGGACATGCATGAGACCCACACTATGTGTCTGGTGGGGTTTGATTCTATTACTGGGAGTGAGATAACAGAGATAGTGGCGGCTTGTGCTCCATTTTTTTGGGCGCGGCGGCAAGCAAACCACCCGCCACCCCATTCGGTTGTTTGGTCTGTTCGTCAGTCAGTCAAACCCCCCCCCGTTGCTCAGTTAAACGACAAACCACCCACCTCCCCCCTTTCGCTTGCCTGTCCACCCACCACTTCCCCCTGCCTCTCCTCCTCCTCGGCTTCCCCCTGCATGTCCTCCTTGGCGGCTAATACGGTTGCTTCTCTTGGCCAATCAGGTTTTAAGACCCGCTTCCTGATTGACCAGGAGGAGAAGCAGGAAGACAATAGCAGATATTAATTTGCTATTGTCACACAACTGGGTGGGCTCAGGGCGCAGTGCTCTGCGCCCTGAGCCCACCCTTTTTTGAAACCAATTAGAGCCTCAGGCTCTAAAAAAAACAAAAAACATTCAAATCTGTGAGTCCGGCGCTCTCCATGTAGATTGATTAGGGGCCCCTAATGGAGCGGCCACCACTGAGAGGTACGTTGGGCTGGTGAAGGGGGCAAGGGCTCTGCATATATCTCTGAATGCAAAAACATACATTAGTAACAAGTGTGTAGTGTCATGGGATGAAATAACGGAGGAATTCTGTACATTAGTACTGCACACAAGTGGCTTATCTTTGAGTTGGGGATTGCTTTAGTGTTTGACTTTTCATATTTTTGCAGCCTCTAACTGGTCCCGGGCATTGGTGAGCATGCCTTCCGGGGGGTGATACCCCACGTGCATGGATGCAGCACACACCGCCCACAGGTAGAGTTAATAGACCAAAAGGAACCAAATAGGAAGAATTTATTGTTAGCTTTTACATACCCTTTATACACCATTTTGTTCTGAGCCATAGTTCAGTTTTGAGAAATTTGTAGTTCATTAATGATATTAAATTACATATAAAATCATTATGAATTAAAGAATATCTATAGCAATGATCAGCAAACAGTTGTATCTAGACCACAACACCAACACCAAAAAAGTTACATTGGTTAGCCACAAAACCAACGGAAACCTTCTAAGTAGTAAAAGTTGCAGTTAAACTGTAAAAGGCGTCCTCAGAAACAAGTTATTCTGCCCTGTTACCTGTGTTCCAGGTGTTATTGCAGGATGCCCAGGGTAATCTGGCTGTGAAGGAGTTAAACAGATAGAAGAATGCCCAAGCCAAGATCACAATGTAGTAAATATTAGATAGGAAACACATAACCATCATCCCATATCCGATACCTGTGGGAAAAGTGGAAATTGATTATTTATTTGTAATTTTATTGTGCAGACTATGCAGTCAGTGCCTGACACTTACACTTGTTTTGTATTTTTCCCTGTTGCATTATGGGAGTTAGATATACTTATTAGTTTTTTGGGGGATTTTTTTGGTTCATTCAGAGCTGTGCAGTTACTCTATGCTTCTAGGAGCATTGAGCACACATAAATTACATAGGTACAACATAGTTGGTAAGGTTGAAAAAAGACACAAGTCCAACCTGTGTGTGTGCACACTTTTATGTCAATATTACATTGTATATCCCTGTATGTTGTGGTCATTTAGGTGCCTATCTAATATTTTTTTGAATTTATCTATGCTCCCTGCTGAAACTACAGCTTGTCGAAGAGAATTCCACATTCTTACTGCTCTTACCGTAAAGAACCCTCTACGCTGTTTCCGGTTAAATTGCCTTTCCTCTCATTTCAGTGAATGGCCGCGAGTCTTTTTACATGCCCTTTCGCGGAAAAGTTTTATCCCTATTGTGGGGTCACCAGTACTGAGAACTGGATGGCATACTCCATGTGCAGCCGGATCAGAGTCTTGTAGAGTAGGAGAATTATCGTTTTATCTCCAGAGTTAATTCCCTTTTAATGCATGCCAATATTCTATTGGCTTTGCTTGCAGCAGCTTGGCATTGCTGGCCGTTGCTGAGCCTGTCATCTACTGTGACCCCCAGGTCCTTTTCCATCCTAGATTCCCTCAGAGGTTCTCCCCCCAGTGAGTAGATTGTATTCATGTTTTTGCCACCTAAATGCATTATTTAAAAATTTTCCATGTTAAACCTCATTTGCCATGTAGTTGCCCACCCCTTTAATTTGTTCAGATCTTCTTGCAAGGTTTCCACATCCTGCGGAGAAGTTATTGCCCAGTATCATCCGCAAATACTGAGATTGAGCTGTTTATCCCACCCTCCAGGTCATTTATGAATAAATTAAATAGGATTGGTCCCAGGACAGAACTTTCCACATTGGACCATTCTGAGTACTCCCCATTTATCACTACCCTCTGAACTCGCACTTGTAACCAGTTTTCAATCCAGGTACTCACCCTTCGGTCCATGCCGACAGACCTTAGCTTGTATAGTAAACGTTTGTGGGGAACTGTATTAAATGCCTTTGCAAAATCCAGATACACTACGTCTACGGGCCTTCCTTCATCTAGATGGCAGCTATCCTCATAGAAGGTTAGTAGATTTGTTTGGCAAGAACTATTTTTCATGAACCCATACTGATTACTGCTAATGATACTGTTTTCATTTAATTTCTTGTATATAGTCCCTTATTATCCCTTCAAAGAGCTTGCATACTATTGATGTTAGGCTAACTAGTCTGTAGTTCCCAGGTATATATCTGGTCCTTTTTTAAAGATTGGTGCTACATTGGCTTTTCTCCAATCAGCTGGTACCATACCAGTCAGTAGACTGTTCGTAAAAATTAGGAACAACGATCTGGCAATTACTTGACTGAGTTCCTTAAGGACCCTCGGGTCCTGATTACTTATTTACGTTAAGTTTTATAAGTCTGTTTCTGATTTTATCCTCTGTTAACCATGGTGGTGCTTCCTGTGACATGTCATGAGGATAAACATTGCAGTTTTGGTTACTGAAGCCCCCAGTTTCCCTCATAAAGACTGAGGAGAAGAATACTTTCAAAACCTTTGCCATCTCATCATCCTTTGTAACCAAAATTTCTTCATCATTCCTTATGGGGCCAATATGATCTGTCCTCCTTCTTTTACTATTTATGTACTTAAAGAATTTCTTGGGATTTTTCTTACTCTCCTCCGCTATGTGCCTTTCGTGTTCTAACTTAGCCGCCCTGATTAGACCCTTACATTTTTTATTGCATTCTTTGTACAGTTGGAATGCTGATGATGTTTCCTCAGCCTTGTATTTTTTGAAGGCCTTCCCCTTTGCTTTTATATTCATTTTTGTGTTGGCGTTAAGCCACCTAGTGTTATTAGCTCTTTTAAATTTATTGGAATTAGAAAATGTCGCGCACAGACATGTGAAAAGAGTAAAACACTGATGAGAGTTCCTCTAAAAAAGTGAAAAATATATATGAGTGAAGGTGAATAAATTAATATGTATATAAACACCAAAAAATAAATAAGCAAAACAGGGACTCAACCCCTACTCAGAATACTAAAATAGTGATCAACTTAATATGTGATATTAAAATGAAACATATAAGGCACAATACTGTTGTCAAGTATTACTGCAATAGTGCTCTAAATATTGAAAAGACAGAAGAGGGAATAGTCTATTCCTTGATAGTTCAAATGAGGTCCAATATAGCAAACCGTTCCAATGCGACAAACAGTTGCTTCAGATGAAAAAACAGGGGGTTGTGAGGAGATGTTTGGAAAAAGATAGAGCCCAAGATGAATCCACAGAAAGCATAGAAGAACTGCATCCACCACGGTGTGTAGGGAATCAAGATGGGTACCTTACCACAAAAGGTGGACCTCCACTGTGGCAAGGTCAGAAGAGCCTGCATATATCACCCTCTGCGGGGTATTGGTACTGATCCTGGGGGTGTCACGACTCCGGAGTCATTATATTCCCTCTGCCTCTCGTTGTACTGTTTCCTCCACTGGTGGCTGGTATAATCCAATAATTTAAAAAGAACCAACAGACCTTCCTGCAGTGTGCTCTGCCTCCTGATTCTCCCAGCACACGGCACTGCTGATGGGAGTGGGCGGGGGATGTGACCCCCGCCCACTCCCATCAGCAGTGCCGTGTGCTGGGAGAATCAGGAGGCAGAGCACACTGCAGGAAGGTCTGTTGGTTCTTTTTAAATGATTGGATTATACCAGCCACCAGTGGAGGAAACAGTACAACGAGAGGCAGAGGGAATATAATGACTCCGGAGTCGTGACACCCCCAGGATCAGTACCAATACCCCGCAGAGGGTGATATATGCAGGCTCTTCTGACCTTGCCACAGTGGAGGTCCACCTTTTGTGGTAAGGTACCCATCTTGATTCCCTACACACCGTGGTGGATGCAGTTCTTCTATGCTTTCTGTGGATTCATCTTGGGCTCTATCTTTTTCCAAACATCTCCTCACAACCCCCTGTTTTTTCATCTGAAGCAACTGTTCGTCGCATTGGAACTGTTTGCTATATTGGACCTCATTTGAACTATCAAGGAATAGACTATTCCCTCTTCTGTCTTTTCAATATTTAGAGCACTATTGCAGTAATACTTGACAACAGTATTGTGCCTTATATGTGTAGCGGGGTATTCCCCTTTTAATACAGAGAGACTACATCTCCCAGTACATCTTGCAGCACCCAGGGTGCATTGCTCCAGAACAGAGACTGCTGGGGCAGACTATATAAAGGGGAGGCGGAGTTTTGTTCGGTCTCTTTGGACACCCCTCTCCTAGCAAGAGGATCTCTGTGCTGAACTGCTGTATGCACAAGGCCTGAAGCCTGGGCCTTGTGCTCTTTTCCAAAGAGCCCTCTGCCAGCCTAGCAGAGCCTTAGAGACATCTTCTCCTCCTTGCTGCAGTACACCAGAAGGATTGAAGACTTGGATGTCGGTGGATTCCTGTTCCCAGACGAATCGGTGGAGGAAACGGACTTGGACTTGTTCGGGTGGTAAGAGCTGTTTAAAGACAGATACTTTATCTTTACTATTCGTTCGGATTACAAAGTTGTTCTTCAAGTGCACCACCGAAAGATTGCTAGCGAATATTGTTTCACTGAACTTCCATTTAGATCAGTCAGGCCTGACTGCATAGGTAGACATTGCTGGGTGTTAGTCTACCCATGAGGGGAAGTAGCTGTAAAAGGGAAGCGCTAGAGTTGCATAGCAATACTTTATTATTCTGATTACTCTGTTTATCTTTATTACTGTTTATTGCAGGGATCTGCAACTTGTTATACTGTTGTTTATTACTTGCCCATTAGCCTCAGTAAAATATCTGGGTCAAGTACATTGGTGTCAGTTTCACTTACTTTAATAGAAGTTTTAAAGTATATCACTGTGTGTGTTTGCCAGAAGATTGCGTCACCTAGAGTTGCGGTCACGCGGTCCTATCTCCCCTTACTAGCTGTGCCACGGGAGGGTAGAGCCGATTGCCAGGGGTTGACAGCGGTGCACTACAGGGCCCAAAACAAAACCAGCGGCTCTCTTAACTGGGGGTAGCGCTACACGTGGGGGCTCGAGCCGGGATCCTTGTACGTTGCACGCTGCAATCAAGACGGTCAGAAGTACCAGCATGGACCCGCTAGCAATGTCACAGTGGTGCGCAGCGATTGGCGCCGATCCAACCGCGGCGGTAGTCATTGTACTCCCAGGGGAAAGATGGAAGGAAGAGGAGATAAAACAGCTCGTATTCTTACTGTCTCCGAGCCACAAAGCATGGGTGATGGATTTTAGGCCAGATGCAGTGATCTCGTTTACATACGCACTGGTAGAATGGAAAAACGAAATCCCAGAGCATTTTAAAAGTCAGAGTATACGAGCCATAGAAAATCAGATCTATCACTTGATACATACGCAGCCAGTGAAGGAAGAATGGTTCCAGACACCAAAACCATCATCTCCACAGATATCTCCACCGCCTGCCACCCTCAGCGCAGAATTATGCGCGGTCCTGGGGGAGATTGTAGCCCAGTGTAAGAAGGATCCCACAGACTACCCGATGTCAGGATACAGGAAACTCAGGATATTTTCTGGAAAGAAACCTGTACCTTCGGAAGAAGAGGGATTTGAGGAGTGGTTAGACGGCGCCACTCAGGCCTTAGAAGAATGGGAAGTCCCAGAACCCAGAAAGAAACAGAGAATCGCAGAGAGTTTGAAGGGGCCTGCTCTGGAGGCCATACGCAACCTTAAGCTAAGTAAGAAGGACTGCAATGCACATGATTATCTGGACATTCTGCAGATTGTGTTCGGTGGGACGGGAAAGGTCCCTGAACTTACTTACCAGCTGGAGCACTGCTACCAAACGGAGGGAGAGAAGCTGTCAGAATTCATAAGACGTCTGGATAAGATCCTGCATCAGATCCAACTGAAGAAAGGGATCGATCCAAGGAAAGTGGATGAGGCCCGTGCCCAACAGGTGTTGAGGGGTGCCCAGCCTTTGGACCCCATCACCATCCTGCTGAGAACCAGGTCAGATGGTGGCATCCTGAAGTATCCAGACCTGATCAGGATTGTGCGGGAAGAGGAGGCCATGCTGGAGGCCAAGAAGAAGAGTCAAAAGTCTGAATCTGTTGTTGGAATCAGAGTGGCAAGCACAACCGACAGAGATACAGAGTTTGGGGTTCTGAAGACTCAGATGTCCAAAATAATGGAGATGGTGACCGGGTCACTGGATGTCAGGTCTGAGATAGACACACTGAAGGTGCAAGTGTCCCAACTGGCGGAGATGATGAACAAATTGATGGCAGAAAGTACTGGATTGCTCGCCCAAAAGCCCACGAAGCAAGACATCTGTCAAAACTGTGGAGGTGTAGGCCACTACCAGCGAGTATGTCCAAGTCCACGAATGGAGACAGAAGGCTGGCGGAGGCCTCAGAGAAGTGACCCAAGAATGGAGAGAAGATCCGGGCCTTCAAAAATAACTTTCCCTGAACCTGCGAGGGAACGGTGGAGGACACCTGCAGTTTATGCCGTCTCAGTGAACAACGCCTATCAGCCTTCCAAACAACGCCAGAAACGGCATTCCCAGCGCCGGAAGCTGAAGAGAGCACAAGTCCAAGTATGCCGGCCTGCTGGTACAGGTGTTTCCAAAAGGACTGCTACCCAATTGGTAGGTCCTATGCCTGTAGTGCCTGTTCTGATCGAAGGGATCTACACCAGAGCCATCCTTGATACAGGTGCTCAGGTTACCCTAATGACCAGAGACTTTTACAAGAAGTACCTGTCATACCTGCCCCTGGAAGAGATGGGAGACACCAAGATTCAGGGTATCCTAGCAGAAGAGTACTCTTGTGATGGATGTTTGCGGATCAAGTTATCGTGTGATCCATTGAGGGCTGGGGAGCCCCAGAACTTTGAGACACTGGCCATTGTCTGTCCCTGGCTGCCAGGGCCCTCAAGAAGCTCTCTCATCGTTGGGACCAATACCGATCTGGTGAAACGGCTTTTAGCCCCTGCTGTCCCCAGATGTGATTCCATACCCTCACTACCTGAGGAGGTTCCTGCTTCAGTACCAGAGGAAGAACCAAGAGTAGCTGAGACTGTGACTCCCAGGGAGCAGAAAAGGAAGAGAGTCATTCATCCTCCCCGGAAACTAACTTATGATCGGATGGGAGAAAGTTCAGAAGACACAGTCCTAACCTCAAGAAGGACCATGCCCACATCTAGTCCCTCCACTGTACATTTGGTGGAGGGCAACCCCAACTCACTCCCTGGCACAGTTAGGCAGGCCACTTCCAATAATATGGCCTGTGGGCAGGACAATCTTCCTCACCATGCTAGGTGGGAGATTCCCCTGCCAGGTTCCTTTACAACTGTGAACTATCTTTTATGTACATATTGTTGATGCTGTCTTTGGGGACCAAAGATTTAAAGTGGGGGGAGTGTGTAGCGGGGTATTCCCCTTTTAATACAGAGAGACTACATCTCCCAGTACATCTTGCAGCACCCAGGGTGCATTGCTCCAGAACAGAGACTGCTGGGGCAGACTATATAAAGGGGAGGCAGAGTTTTGTTCGGTCTCTTTGGACACCCCTCTCCTAGCAAGAGGATCTCTGTGCTGAACTGCTGTATGCACAAGGCCTGAAGCCTGGGCCTTGTGCTCTTTTCCAAAGAGCCCTCTGCCAGCCTAGCAGAGCCTTAGAGACATCTTCTCCTCCTTGCTGCAGTACACCAGAAGGATTGAAGACTTGGATGTCGGTGGATTCCTGTTCCCAGGCGAATCGGCGGAGGAAACGGACTTGGACTTGTCCGGGTGGTGAGAGCTGTTTAAAGACAGATACTTTATCTTTACTATTCGTTCGGATTACAAAGTTGTTCTTCAAGTGCACCACCGAAAGATTGCTAGCGAATATTGTTTCACTGAACTTCCATTTAGATCAGTCAGGCCTGACTGCATAGGTAGACATTGCTGGGTGTTAGTCTACCCATGAGGGGAAGTAGCTGTAAAAGGGCAGCGCTAGAGTTGCATAGCAATACTTTATTATTCTGATTACTCTGTTTATCTTTATTACTGTTTATTGCAGGGATCTGCAACTTGTTATACTGTTGTTTATTACTTGCCCATTAGCCTCAGTAAAATATCTGGGTCAAGTACATTGGTGTCAGTTTCACTTACTTTAATAGAAGTTTAAAGTATATCACTGTGTGTGTTTGCCATAGGACTGCGTCACCTAGAGTTGCGGTCACACGGTCCTATCTCCCCTTACTAGCTGTGCCACGGGAGGGTAGAGCCGATTGCCAGGGGTTGACAGTGGTGCACTACAGGGCCCAACTGGGGGTAGCGCTACATATGTTTCATTTTAATATCACATATTAAGTTGATCACTATTTTAGTATTCTGAGTAGGGGTTGAGTCCCTGTTTTGCTTATTTATTTTTTGGTGTTTATATACATATTAATTTATTCACCTTCACTCATATATATTTTTCACTTTTTTAGAGGAACTCTCATCAGTGTTTTACTCTTTTCACATGTCTGTGCGCGACATTTTCTAATTCCTATTTACTTGATATGGTTTCACATATTTTTTATGTCGCAGCCTAGCTGCTAATAAGCACGATATTTTCATCTGTTCACATTAGCGCAGTATTACCTTTTATTATTGATTATCTTTTAAATTTATTACCCTTTGGGATGCACTGGCTAATACCCTTATTTAACCACTTGTCCCCCGCCCACTGTCAATTGACGGCGGGCGGAGGATACTCTCGTTCTGGGAGGACGTTATATGACGTCCTCCCTTTAAAACGAGCTAGGAGGCGCGCGCTCGCCCGCCGCGTTCACAAGGCCCCGGTGCGCGTGCCCGGCGGCCGCGATTGCCGCCGGGCACCCGCGATTGCCCGGGAAACGAGCAGGAAAGTGGATCTCTGTGTGTAAACACAGAGATCCACGTCCTGTGAGGGAGAGGGGACCGATGGTGTGTCCCTTGTACATAGGGACAACCATCGGTCACCTCCCCCAGTCAGTCCCCTCCCCCCACAGTAAGAACACATTGAGGGAACATATTTAACCCCTTCCCGCCCCCTAGTGGTTAACCCCTTCCCTGCCAATCACATTTATACAGTAATCAATGCATTTTTATAGCAGGGATCGCTGTATAAACGTGAATGGTCCCAAAAATGTGTCAAAAGTGTCCGATGTGTCCGCCGCAATATCGCAGTCACAATAAAAAAATCGCAGATCGCCGCCATTACTAATAAAAAAATTAAAATGCTATAAATCTATCCCCTATTTTGTACACGCTATAACTTTTGCGCAAACCAATCAATACGCGCTTATTGCGATTTTTTTTTTCCAAAAATATGTAGAAGAATACGTATCGGCCTAAACTGAGGAAAATTTTATTTAAAAAAAAAAAAAATGGGTATTTATTATAGCAAAAAGTAAAAAAGTAGGATTTTTAAAACAGCTTACCTGTAAAATCCTTTTCTTGGAGTACATCACGGGACACAGAGCGGCATAGTCATTACTATGTGGGTTATATAGAATTACCTTCAGGTGCTGGCACTGGCAACTTCCAAAACAGGAAGTACCCTCCCCTATATAAGCCCCTCCCATCCGGTAGAACCTCAGTTTTGTAGCAAAGCAATACGTGTCCCCAAAAGAGGGGTGGGAGCTCTGTGTCCCGTGATGTACTCCAAGAAAAGGATTTTACAGGTAAGCCGTTTTAAAAATCCTACTTTCTTGTTCATACATCACGGGACACAGAGCGGCATAGTCATTACTATGTGGGACGTCCCAAAGCAATGCCAAATGAGGGGGGGGATACACCATACATAAGCTGGGCGCCATCAGGCATGAGGATCTTTTGCGGCCTGCAACACACTGCGCCCAAAGGCGACATCCTCCTGACTTCTAACGTCCACCTGGTAGAACCTAGTAAACGTGTGTACTGAAGACCATGTTGCGGCCTTACAAATTTGAGCCAGGGAGGCCTGGTGATGCACTGCCCATGAAGTTCCAACTGCTCTCGTGGAGTGCGCCCTAACTTTGAACGGAGGCGGTCTACTTCTCAAGCCATAGGCTTGTATTATGACCTGTCAAATCCACTTGGCTAAAGTAGATTTTGATGCTGCCTGACCCTTTCTGGGGCCTTCCGGCAGAACAAACAAAGAATCCGTTCTACGAATCTGAGCAGTGGCTTTTAGATAAGCTTTAACTGCTCTTACTACATCCAAAGAATGCAATAACTTTTCCTCTACCGAGCTCGGTTTGGGGAAAAAAGAAGGAAGAACCACATCCTGGTTCAAGTGAAACCTCGATACCACCTTAGGAAGAAAGGCTGGGTGAGGACGTAATACTACTCTGTCCTCATGAATAACCAGATATGGCTCTTTACAGGACATGGCGGCGAATTCCGACACTCTTCTAGCCGAGCATATGGCTACTAAAAATATCAATTTTCTGGTGAGTAGAACCAAGGAAATGTGCCGCAAAGGTTCAAATGGCTGCTTCTGCAGAACCGACAGAACCACATTTAGATCCCATGGACATATGGGAGCTTTAATCGGTGGAATAATACGAGTCACCCCTTGCATAAAGGATTTGACAAGTGAATGCATAGCCAGGGGCCTTTGAAATAGTATTGATAAGGCCGAAACCTGACCCCTGATAGTACTTAAGGCAAACTTCCTGTCTACAGCCCACTGTAGGAAGTCCAGAATTCTGCCTATAACGTACTTACGTGGATGCCACTTTCTGGCCTCGCACCAAGTGATGTACGCCTTCCAAACTCTATAGTAGATCTGCCTGGATACAGGCTTCCTGGCATTGATTATAGTTGATACCACAGAGTTAGAGAGACCTCTCTTCTTTAGGATGTGGGATTCAATAGCCAGGCCGTTAAACTTAGAGTTAGTGAGGAAGGGTGGTATATCGGCCCTTGCGAAAGCAGGTCCGGACGACGTGGAAGGGTCCAAGGACTCCCCACAGACATTTTGATGATCTCCGCGTACCAGGCCCTTCGGGGCCACGCTGGAGCCACCAAGATCACCGGCTTCTTTTCCAACCTGACTCTGCGAAGGAGTCGAGGCAACAATTGTAGCGGAGGGAATGCATATATCAGTCTGAACTGATTCCAAGGGAACACCAGAGCATCCGAGCCGCAAGCGAGGGGATCCCTTGTCCGGGAGACAAATCTGTCCACCTTTGCGTTGAATCTGGATGCTAGCAGATCTACATCCGGTGTTCCCCACCGCTGACATATGGCTCGGAAGACCTCGGGATGAAGGGACCATTCCCCTGGGCATAACTGTTGGCGACTTAGAAAGTCCGCCTTCCAATTCTCCACCCCTGGAATGAAGACAGCTGACATACATGGGACATGCTTTTCTGCCCATTCCAGGATGTGACTTACTTCCCTCTGGGCTGCACGACTCCTGGTGCCTCCCTGATGATTGATATATGCCACTGCTGTGG
Source organism: Rana muscosa (assembly GCA_029206835.1). Lineage (NCBI taxonomy): Eukaryota > Metazoa > Chordata > Amphibia > Anura > Ranidae > Rana > Rana muscosa. The sequence continues at coordinate 162,142,188 of CM055118.1, forward strand.
CATTGTCTGATTGAATTCTGACAGGGGACCCTTGGAGTCTGGATGCCCAGGCTACTAGGGCATACCGGGCTGCTCGTATCTCTAAGAGATTGATGGGCAGGGTTTTTACTACATTTGACCATCTGCCCTGGAGAGACCATTGCTCCAGTACTGCCCCCCAGCCTATAAGCCTGGCATCTGTAGTGACCACCTTCCAAGATATCGGACTGAAGGGTTTTCCCTTCTGGAGATTCTGGGGGATCAACCACCAGCAGAGACTCTTCCGAACGGAAGGGGACAAAGCCATCGGGAAGTCTAGAGCCTGAATTTTTCGGTTCCAGGCTGACAATATGGCCCTTTGTAAATTCCTTGAGTGGAATTGGGCGTATGGCACAGCTTCGAATGATGCTATCATCTTTCCTAGCAGCCTCATGCACAGGCGTATGGACGGCTGTCTTTTTGCACAAAGTAGGCGGACCAAGTCCCTCAAAGAGGATACTTTGTCTTGAGGTAGGAAAATCCTCCTCTGGTCTGAATCCAGCCGTAGCCCTAGATATACCAGGTTTTTCACTGGCTGTAGGGCTGACTTGTCCAGGTTGATGACCCAACCGTGAGATTCTAGATACTTGATTGTATCGACAATTACCACTTCTAGCTTGGCAACTGAGTGGTCCATCAACAACAGGTCGTCTAGGTATGCCATTATCGTTACACCCCGTGTTCTTAGATCGGCCAACAGTGGGGCCAGAATTTTTGTGAACACTCGTGGTGCTGTGGCCAGACCGAGTGGTAAGGCTCTGAACTGAAAATGGCGCCCTTCTACTGCAAAGCGTAGAAATTTTTGATGACCTGGAAAGATGGGAACATGCAAGTAAGCATCTTTGATGTCGATCGAGGCTAACCATTCCTCCCCCTGTAGGGCAGCGGTGACCGATCGGATCGACTCCATCCGGAAGGACCGGATGTTTAGAAATTTGTTTAGACTCTTTAGGTCCAATATGGGTCTTATGTCCCCGTTTGGTTTCGGGACTGTGAAAAGGTTTGAGTAGAAACTCAACCCCCACTCTTCCATAGGAACCTCCATAATTACTCCTTGGAGCAATAGTTGTTCTAACGCCACTAGGAGACACCTTCTTTTCAGAGGGTCTTTTGGCATGCCTGACCACATAAAATGGGAAGGAGGAGACTCTTTTAACTCCAACTTGTATCCCTGAGTTACTGCGGAGAGCACCCATCTGTCTTTGATCGTCTCCCGCCAGGTCTCTGTGAACAACTGAAGTCTTCCCCCCACCCGTTTGAGTGGGGGCAGCCCTTCATAGGCTTGACTTGGAGGCTGGTTTAGTACCTCTTCGGATCCAGGGTTTTTTATTACCCTGTGACTGTCCCTGATTTTTACCTCCTGAGTTTGACCGAGGAGGCCGTCGGAACTGCTTAGTAGCAGACGTCCCAGGGATAGGAGAGGTAGTCCTCTTAAAAGATGGACCCCTAGACCTCTTTTTAATTGGTAAGAGAGTACTTTTACCACTGGAAATCTTCTGGATATATTTATCCAGGTCTTCGCCAAAAAGGCGTTCTCCATGAAATGGGAAGCTAACTAAGAGCTTCTTACAGGGAGCCTCAGCAGACCAGTTCTTGAGCCACAGAAGCCTACGCATATGTACCAAAGACAGCGTGAGGCGGGAGGCCTGATGGATAGAATCCTTGATGGCGTCAACCGCAAAGCATAATGCTCTAGGCAGATCAGCCAGAGCCTGGGCCTGCTGGTCTGGCAAATCCCTCAGGACCATTTTCATTTGATCCTTTAAAGCTTGGCAGACCCCAATAGCTGCCACTGCTGGCTGTGTAACAGCCCCATGCTGTGGAAAAAGCAGATTTTAATAAAGATTCCAATTTTTTATCTACTGGATTTTTGAACATTTGAACATTATCTACTGGACATGTCAGTGATTTGTTCACAGAAGAAATGGCTGCGTCCACCGTAGGAACATTCCATCTCTGGGTGAATTTTTCCTCCATGGGATAGATCACCTGAAATTTCTTAGGTGGAACAAATAGTTTATCAGGATGTTCCCAGTCCTGGTATATAAGTCCTTCCAATAATGGATGAATTGGAAAGGAGCAATTAATCTGGGGAGCTTTTAGCGACCCCAACGAGGAGACAGCAGTAGTTGATGGTTCAACAAGAGGCATTTTAAATGCAGATCGAACCATGTCAGTTAGGGTCTGGACCCACAATCTTTCAGTCTGTGATGCTGAAAATGGTTCATCTACTGTCGATTCCTCAAAAACAGAGTTAACCTCCTCCTGATCCCCTTCAGGTAGGTCAGTCCCTTCCTGGGACTGTTGCTCTGCCAACAGGCACTCTAATGGAGGTGATGGAGATCTGGCGCGCTTTCTTTCCTGTAGAGAAGAAGCGATCAATGCTGCCAATCTCTGCTCCAATCCCTCCAGAGTTGAGGCAAAAACCTCCTCTGTTATATATGCAGGAGCAGGTGGACTGAGGACAGCCGCAGTACCTGGCACTCCCGGGGGTTCCTTATGGGTATTAACCTCTGATTTCTCAGGGGAGGAAGGTGCAGATGACTGCTCCAGATCCTCAGAGCCCGATGGAGACCCCCTACACTTCCTGAGAGGTATATCTCAGAGTTTTTTTAGGCGGCATATTCCTTAGTTCAAAGCTGAGGTATTCCAGCCGCAATACACCCCTTTACTGAAATAGTCTAATGCAATTTGCTGCTATGTACATCAGTGGGTGTCTACTAATGCGTCTTTCTGGGGATGCCTGTATCAACCGCCCGCTGTAAGCCCCTATACCATGCTACCAGCTCCTTTTCATGCTCTGTGTCCATAGCAAGCAGCGTGGACTGAGTCCTTTTATCTTGCTGGGACGCCCGCACATGCGCCGAAGCGCGTCATCTGCCAGGCTCCGCCCCCTTTTTTGAAGCTAAATCTATAAAAAGAAAGCGTGTGTGCGCGCGCGCGCGCGCATGCTCGTGTGCGCTCTTGGCGCCATGTAGGGAGAGGAGCCAGGGTCCCTGTTTCACCAGGACTCGGGGATGGAAGGAAACTACTTGGCAGCATGACAGAGGAATGCAGCTTCCCTGATAGAGAGCTCACTCATCTGCCTGGACTTTCACCATGGAAGGAATAGTCCCAAGAAAAAAAGACGTTCCACAGCGGCCTCTAGTGGACAAACACAGGTACCGCACTTTTGTCTTTTTTTTTTTTTTTTAAAACCTCCTTTATGAAAAACATTTCTAGGTTTACAGTTTTTAAAACTTCCTTTATGAAAAGACATTTCTAGGATTTCTTAGGCATATACAGCTATTAGCGGGAATACCTTTAGGTAACAGGCAGAAAGACATATTAGGCTTGGGGGTCCCCTCAATAGAACCAAGTTCCTGAGGGGCCCCCACTTACCTTTTCCCCGCCGCAGGACTTTGTTTGGTCCACAGAAGCCCAAACTTCACCTCTCACGGCAGGCATTGTACTAGACCTTCAGGGACCGGGTTCCCAAGGATTCCACTCCCCTGGACCTGTATAGCACCCTGCACAGATAGCCTCTTGGTTTTGGGTATGACCAGAGCTCTGGATCCCAGGGTCCAGCCCTCCTAAGAGAGGCATTACAGGCAAAACCCTGCTCTTCTCTGCAAGGCCCAGGTACCGACCGTTTAGCTATGAAGCTTTTTTGGTCGGATCCGGAATAGCTTGCTAAGGCCCAGAGAACCTGTACACAAGCCCAGATGAATACATGTTAACCTTGGCCAACACCTTAGACACTGGCAAAAAACTGAGGTGCTCCCGGATGGGAGGGGCTTATATAGGGGAGGGTACTTCCTGTTTTGGAAGTTGCCAGTGCCAGCACCTGAAGGTAATTCTATATAACCCACATAGTAATGACTATGCCGCTCTGTGTCCCGTGATGTATGAACAAGAAATAGTGTTTTTTTTTCAAACTGGACGCTCTTCTTTTGTTTATAGCGCAAAAAATAAAAACCGCAGAGGTGATCAAATACCACCAAAAGAAAGCTCTATTTGTGGGAAAAAAAGGACGCAAATTTCGTTTGGGAGCCACGTCGCACGACCGCGCAATTGTCATTCAAAGTGTGACAGCGCTGAAAGCTGAAAAATGGCTTGGGCAGGAAGGGGGTTTTCGTGCACAGTAGAGAAGTGGTTAATATGCTCCTAAAGCACACCCATTTTTCCTCCGTGTTCTTTGTTCCTAAGATTTTATCCCATTTAGTATCTTCTAGTTTCTGGAAGTTGGCTCTTTTGAAATTCAGTGTCTTTGTATTCCCCTTATGCTTCCTATTTCTGTGATTTATGCTGAAACGAATTGACCTGTGATCGCTGTTTCCTAATTTGCATCGTATTTCTACATCCGCGATCAAGTCTGTATTGTTAGTAATCAGTAGGTCTAGTAACGCATTGTTTCTTGTTGGTGCATTTACCATCTGACTCATAAAAATGGCGAGCCTTAGACGAATGCGCGATTCTTTCCGACCAGTCTATGTCTGGATAATTAAAATCCCCCATTATAATGACACTTCCCATTCTTGCCGCCATTCCAAACTGTGATAGGAGGTCCCCCTCCCCCCCTCCCTCAGGTTAGGGGGCCTATAGCATACTCCTAGTATTACTTTCTCCTTGGTTTTCTCCCTTTGTAACTGTACCCTTAAGGATTCTACCTCTTCCCTTGCTCCATTAGTGATGTCATTCCTCACATTCACCTGTATATCATTTTTTACCCCACCCTCAATACAAACCCGAGTACACAAATAAGTACACAACACCCATACCTCCAAACTTTTTAAGATGGGAAAGACAGACACCTATTTGCAAAAGTATGTAGGCATAGGACACCCTGTCATGCCCCCTTAAAGGAGAATTATACAAACAAAATGATTAGTTAAACCCACAAGTGCTTTTTTTACCACTACTATTCCTTTATATAGTCTTTTGAAACTTACAAATGCAGCAGTTTAGAAATTGGATGAAAGGTTTACCACTGGAAAACACTGTTTGAAAGATACAGTTGTAGCGGATCCCTACTTAGGGGAGTCGCTATACTTAAATTTAGGGGCGACCTGAGCGGTAGTTGGCTCGGGTCTTTTAATTATTTGGACTCTGCCTTGCTGCTATGTCACCTGGCGTGCAGTTCCCCTTTAGGCGTATAGGTGGTGCTGTCACCTATACCCGGGGTTGAACCACAGGTGATGGAGTGGCTATTGGATGTCCTCTCTCAGCTGCCGTGCGGTGGGTGGTTCCGGCCTGCTGTGCATGCCGGGAGGGGGTATATAAGGGGCAAACACCATTGTTCAGTAGTAGTACCCGGGGACCTGTACCCGGAGGAGTACCCGGGGACCTGCACCCGAAGGAGTGTACCCCTCTAGGGGGAGGGTGCGCCTAACTTTGACTGAGGAGTCTCGGGCACCTTCAGCCCGAGGCTGCGGAGTTCCAGGTAGGCCCAGTACCTTTAACTGGGTCTACAACCAGAAAGGAAACCCAGGGAGCCCAGGTGAGGGCGACCGCTCTGACTGAGAGGAAATCAGGGGAGGATCAGTCCCATAGAGTATAGGCGAGTAATATAAGATTGCTGTCTCGGGAGAGGCCTGGTGACCTGTCGGAGGGAAGGATTCCTTTCTTCGCAGACTGCCCTTGCGGAGTGTCGTTACTTAAGGAGGGATCTCCTTGACTTTGTCCTTGGAGGGGACTAAGTCCCTGTTTGAGCTTCATGCCGGCTGCTAGTGCCATTGAGTGACTATCCGGGTGAGCTATACCCACTCAGGACAAAGCCAAGAGTGTGCCTGAATCCATACTATTCTGCTGACCCCTTTCCTCTCTTCAACTTTCTGGTTACTGAAGCAAAAGGAGAAAATAAACTCTTGTTGGAGTTGAAGTGTTGTGTGGACATTGACCTTCTTTGGGAAAGGTAAAGACTTGCCTCTATAATCTAGAGGGGAGAACCAGTGGAAGGAAGCAACTCGCTGCGGGACCCAAATACATAACACCGCCTGACCTCTAACCCAGAGGACGCGGGCATGTGGCATGGTGTGTCTAATCCCCCTGCATGGAAGGTAAGAGGGGGGAAAAGATCTGTGTACTACACAGTAAATAGTGTATTTTATATACAATTATAGATCAGACCAAAATGAGGGACAAATGAGGGGGAAAGAGGGACTTTGTTCCAAATCAGGGATAGTCCCTCTAAATCAGGGACAGTTGGGAGGTATGGCCACACCAAAGGTATTGGAGGTCAAGTACTGTATATTTAGTTCATCACAGAATTCCAAAGATAACCACGTCTGCATGATAACACATTTAGGATGCTACAAAGCCATTGTCCACAAAATTGATATATGTTTTGTGTGGTATCATAAGTAATCACAAGTTATTGCTGAAACCGTATTCCATAATTTAGGCCACAGGCAATGCTGCTTTGTACTTGGAGAGGTTATTTACCTTATTATGAAACATTGGCAGCTACTGTATGACTGGACTGTAACAATTTCCTATGCACTAGATTCAAGTACAGTAATCCCCACATCCAGTTTGACAAGTTTATTTGCGATCTCTTCCAAGTATTAAACAATCATGTGTAGCGCACAGACCCCACTTTTACCTGCATTAACTTTGGCTCCTCGCAGGAAGAGAGAGGCACACCGCACTAACAGCCCGTACCCTCCTGTGTGAGGAGGTTGAGCGGTGTTGTTGTTGGGTCTTCCACGGGCAAAACAGGAAAACCTCCAGAGAATGATTCTCACCTCTATGATAAATAGAGACAAGTCCTTGACTTTCCAGTAAAGTGAATGTCCACACAAGCTGAGACTCCAACTCAGAGTTTATTTTCTCTCAGCAATAACAGTCTCTGATAGGAAAAGGTTGGAGCAAGAAACAGAACAGCACAAGGTGTGGAGGAGGTCCAGGCACAAACGTTACGGATCTTTGCTCAGATTCTCAAGCAAACTTAGCTAGGCGCACAGTCTCTGCCACAGACTGTGAAGTAGGTCTCTGCCACAGACCTGGTGAAGCTTATCCCCTTCTTTAGCTATGGCCCCTTTTTAGGAGAAGACATCCCTCCGGAGAGTTACCGGGACCCTACCGTCACCATGACACTGCACTGGTTCTTCGGAAGAGTTCCTCCCCCGGCCTCCTCATCCTAGATACGGGTCCCCTTGCAAGGCGGCACCCTGAGAGTCCTCAATCCTTGGTGGGCCCCAGCCGAAGGTGTTGGGCCCAGGCCTTTGCTGCAGTCCCTAGGCCTACATACCCAGGGCAGACATGAACAGCAGGATAGTACCTCACCCTGGAGCTAAAGGTGCCCAGGATGGAACAGGAACACCCGCCCCTGGGCCTAAGGTGCCCAGGGCGGACCGGAACAAGAACCAACCACACACCCCCGGGAGTAAGACCCCCGGGGATACAAGAACAACCCTGCCCTCTGGCTTAAGGTGCCCGGGGCAGGCAGGAACAAGACCAACCCCGAACAGGCAGCGTCTGCCCCTTTTATATCCTCTCCCAGCATGCACAGCAGGTAAACCCCGCCCCACTGCACGGAGGGGACACACAAGGCACAGCACTGTATCAGCGGTTCAACCCTAGCCTACTATGGCAGTGCCACCTGTAGGCCACAGGGAACTGTACACCAATACTCTCCCTGTGGATAAAAATGGTTGCAAGAACCCTGACAAATTAGGGTGTTTGAGTAAACTACCACTCAAACACTTCCCCTAAATTTAGCACCCCGCTACATACTCCCTACACTAATGGACACTGGTCCCCAGTGTCTGGAGCAAACCTATGCCTCTCAAGCCTGAGTCAACATAGACCTATTCCAGAAACTATCTAAAAAAAACAAAAACAATTTTGCAAAAAATGTGTTCATTTGTGCCGGAACCTTAACATGGGGGAAAGGGAGTTAAATGCAGAAGTGAAAGAAGAGCAGAGAAAAACAGAGCAGTGTACATCACATTCTCAATGTCACATAAAACCACAGTTTTAATATTTACATTCCCCTCCCGCCTACAAACAGCTAAACCACCCTTTCTCAATGGCTTGCTTGGCGTCCACCTGCAGGGAAGGAAATACACACAAACCAACATATACGTTCTAACTTTTTAACACTAGAATGAAAAGATTTTCCCCTAGGGAAAAATCCCTTCCTTCTAAAAAGTAAACACATTGCAAGACTATGTAATGCAAAAGATACACAACACCGCCACCTAGTGGATGTGCCACGGTCAAAACACTCGTCCTGAAAGAAGAAAAAAAAAAACTTTCCTTGGGGGGTAAATCTTCCTTCTTCTTTGGCCAGGCAACACTAGTGGCTTCCAATGTTTGTCAAAAGTGTCAATGTGGTACTCAACATTGTCTCTATCCTTTCGGCAAATAACCACCTTGTCCGCGTGTATGTGCCTGCCGAGCATCCAGGATTATTTGCAGTCTTTGTACCGCTTGGTAGCAGTAGTGGAACAGGAGTAGTACCTACGGGCCTGGGGTACTTTTAAGTGAGTCCAGACAAAGTCAGCGTACCACCGACATCTATAAACTTCTACTTCAAACAAAAGTTCTTTTGGCAGGTACGGATATTCCCACCCGTATTCGCTGGCCACTCTCTGGTTGAACAACCTCTGCAGCCGGGACAATGGTGGCATGGTTGTTCGGTCTCCCATACCTGGCAGAACTATGGCACCCGGGTGTCAAGGCACTTTCACTGCCTCTGGGCCAGACACAGGAGCCCGCAACGACACTCTCGCTACCACACTAGCAGGTGCAAATGTCTGAAGGGGTGGAAGGGCAGACGGCGGGACAGATCCCTCCTCAGGCCCCGGGGCCTCCACCCGGGGTGTTGTATCCCCAGTGAGCATGGGTGAGTCCCTTTTCCTACGGGATGAGGACAGGGGCACCTTATCCCAACCCTTCCTTTCAAATACCTCGTCGATGGCTGCATCATCTCCCGCATCGGAGACTGACTCCAGGTCGGAGGTATCACATTCCTCCGCCGGCAGGTAACTCTGGGTAGATGACGAGTCACCGCCTCGAACAAGTTCAATGGCCCTGGGATCCCCGGTACTTCGGACCTTAGCCAAGGCCCCTTTCCCCGGCTTACCTCAGCTTGTAGCTGAAGCAGGATGTCTGGAATTTTTTCCAATGGAAGCATCCGATCCGAGCAAGCGCTGGGGTGTAACTCTACCACGGCCGCAGGAAGCCTTTACAAAGCCGATTTTCCTCTTGGGCGGTGGAAGCGATGATCCAGTGGCTACCGAAGCAACATCCTCTGGTCTCTCCGGTTTCGGTTCCTCAATCTCCGGAACGTTCTCAACTTCCTCCAAAGTCCCGACAGTGCGCGTAGGGGTGACTGCAGAAGCTCTGGTTCCTTCTTCTAAAGTGGTGGCGCCCGTAAGGCAGTTCAAACGGAAGGCCCAAGGTTTTTCAGTAGGCTGCTCTACCTCGAATAGGAATTCCTTGCACTGTTCACATCTTCCAAAAGGCCTAAAATGCACCACCAGTCCCTGGCATCCGGGAAAAACCACTCCAAGGGCCTCTGTTATATACAGAACGTACCTGATCGTAGAGCCTGACTTGTAGGAGGAGACCTCTCTTACAGCCCTGGCACAGGAGTCACTGTAGTGAGGACAGTGAGCTCAAAAGCGCAGTGAGGTAGGAGTGCCTGAGGAAGGTGTAGTGGTTGGCACTGTGGCAAGGTGATGATCCTCCAGGGGTGGCTGTAGGCAGCAGAGGAGGTGGTTGCAGGTCAGCGACCTGGGAGCTGGCGGGTACAGGAACAGCGGAAGCTGGAGCAGGGTAAGACAAGCCAGGTTAGGTGCACACAAACAGCAGACAGCAGGAGGGTCAGACAAGCCGGGTCAGAGCAGGTAATCAGACGTATGGTTCAGCAGGCTTAAACGTAGTCAGAGATACAGGCAGGGTCTGGCAGCAGGTAGGCAGGTAGGAGACTGAGCAGGGTCAAGGCGAGCCGAGGTCAGGATTGGAGAGATATATCAGGTGGTCGGGCAGAGCCGGGTCGGTACAGGTAGCGAATAACAGGTATGCAGGTTTTACAGGTTCAAAGCTGCAGATCAGACAGCAATGCATCATTGCAACTGCGTGTGCGCGCGCAATTGGCGCATGAGCGCGCGCACCCGGCGCGCGTTGGCACACAGACACAGAAGGATGCAAGAAACGTCTTCTCATTCTAGCAGGTCCCTGACAGCCTCCGTCTCTTTGCAGACATAAAGAGCGAAGCGACCCCGAGGCTTCTGCCGAATCCCCGTATCAGTCACAGATGCAGCAAACGAGGTCACATTCATGGTTGAAGTAGCCGGAATCCATGAGGCATTAGAGGCCATGTTACTCGCTTGCCGATCTATGTCGCACTGTCCTTTTTAGCGCCAAAGCCACCACGTGCAACTCCTCACATGGCAAGGCTCCTCCCATCTCTCTACAATGTTCGCTGGCTTTTTCTCTGTAGACACACCCACGAACTACGCAGAATGGGCTCTCCTCGTGGCGCAGTCACTTTTCTTTCAATATGGCCGACCTCCACGGAACTTCACAGGGGAATAAAGTTCAAACTCTGGGGGGTTTTCAACACTTTTTCACACTTTTCAGCCGTAGAAATCCCGGACTCGAGCCCCCACGTTTAGCGCACAGACCCCACTCTTACCTGCATTAACTTTGGCTCCTCGCAGGAAGAGAGAGGCACACCCCACTAACAGCCCGTACCCTCCTGTGTGAGGAGGTTGAGCGGTGGTGTTGTTGGGTCTTCCACGGCTAAAACAGGAAAACCTCCAGAGAATGATTCTCACCTCTATGATAAATAGAGACAAGTCCTTAACTTCCCAGTATAGTGACTGTCCACACAAGCTGAGACTCCAACTCAGAGTTTATTTTCTCTCAGCAATAACACAGTCTCTGATAGGAAAAGGTTGGAGCAAGAAACAGGACAGCACAAGGTGTGGAGGAGGTCCAGGCACAAATGTTATGAATCTCTGCTCAGATTCTCAAGCAAACTTAGCTAGGTGCATAGTCTCTGCCACAGACCTGGTGAAGCTTATCCCCTTCTTTAGCTATGGCCCCTTTTTTATGAGAAGACATCCCTCCGGAGAGTTACCGGGACCCTACCGTCACCATGACACTGCACTGGTTCTTCGGAAGAGTTCCTCCCCCGGCCTCCTCATTCTAGATACGGGTCCCCTCGCAAGGTGGCACCCTGAGAGTCCTCGATCCTTGGTTGGCCCCAGCCGAAGGTGTTGGGCCCAGGCCTTTGCTGCAGTCCCTAGGCCTACATACCCAGGGCCGACAGAAACAGCAGGATAGTACCTCACCCTGGAGCTAAAAGTGCCCAGGATGGAACAGGAACACCCGCCCCTGGGCCTAAGGTGCCCAGGGCGGACCGGAACAAGAACCAACCACACACCCCCAGGAGTAGAACCCCCGGGGATACAAGAACAACCCTGCCCTCGGGCTTAAGGTGCCCGGGGCAGGCAGGAACAAGACCAACCCCGAACAGGCAGCGTCTGCCCCTTTTATATCCTCTCCCAGCATGCACATCAGGTAAACCCCGCCCCACTGCACAGTTGCCGAGAGGGGACACACAAGGCAAAGCACTGTATCAGCGGTTCAACCCTAGCCTACTATGGCAGTGCCACCTGTAGGCCACAGGGAACTGTACACCGATACTCTCCCTGTGGATAAAAATGGTTGCAAGAACCCTGACAAATTAGGGTGTTTGAGTAAACTACCACTCAAACACTTCCCCTAAATTTAGCACCCCGCTACACATATAAGAGGTGAGATGAGCTTGTTTATTTCCAAACTGAAGATTCTGCATATTAAAGCACAAGTCTAAGTAACATTAAAATCATTTGACTGCTCATTCTGTCCAGGAAACACAAACATGTGTGCTTCACTTTGTTTAGCATTATTTAAAAAAACTAGGGCTGTTACTGATTAAAACACACAAAAGGCAGCGCTCAATGGCAATAGCATTAAAACTTTTATAGTCTTCAAGTAGGTAACAAAATAAATATTGCACTGGAGATAAAATCGATGTAGCTACATAAGCTGTAAAAATAGTGTGAGTAATACCAAACGGTAGCAAAAGCAGTCATAAAAACATGTAGCTAAGTATGATACTGGTATAAAAATGTGTACAACGATACCACTGCTGAATCCAGATGAGGAGGGGCTAACATCAGTCCGTCGGCATGTAGATGTCCCGTGAAGGGAACTATCACACCTCCCAGTGGATGGCTGTAGAATCCCAGGTTGATAGAGGGAAGTGTAACAGCCCTTGCGTGTGGCAGATAGTAAGGTCCCGCCGGCATGCAGATATGAAGGCACAGCAAAGGAGCCCTTCAGATGGACACGGCAAGCCCAAAGAATTTTGATCGATCAAAAGAATTTTGATCGATCAAAACAATTAATCGATTAATCGAGGAATTAATAGTTAATTTCCACAGCCCTAAAAAAAACATTAAAACTTATAATCTCCCTTGCATTTTCTTCTGGGTGAGACTGCAGCTTCTGGTTACATGATTTTAGTGCCATGCACCTTCACTGTACGGCTTGTAAATCTTCCCAGAGGACCATTTGATAATCACTTTGGCCTATTGTGGTGAAAGTAGAACTAAAGGCTAAACTTTATTTTTTTCATTTTGACTGTGTAAGCATCTTTTTTTACTTTTTTTTTTGCCATCTGTGTCCCATCGGGGAGATTTCCCTTCACTTCCTGTCCCATAGTCAAAACAGGAAGTGAGAGGAAATCCTTCCTAAGTTAGCCCAGAATTAGTGTCCACATTGGAAAATTTTCCTCTATTACTGTTCTGGGGACATCTGACAGGTTTTCCTACCCCTTTCTACTCTATCCAAAAAAATAAATGAATTTAGTTATGCTTTAATTCTTTTGAATATTGATCTAAGTACATATTTTCAAAGTGATTTATTTGTCCTGTACTTACCAGAGAAGAGAGGACATATTTTTAACCAGGCGGTGGTCGGCCCTTGCGCCGTATATTGTCCCAAGGCAATCTCAAGAAAGAAGATGGGAATTCCGCAGGTGACCATAAAAATGACATATGGGATAAGGAATGCCCCTATATTGAATACATACAATACTCATTATAAACTGTACACTGAGTAGAAATAGGATTTAAAAATGTTAGATTATATTTTTATGTTGTTTTTTGGATTTATTATCAATCGTGTTTTCCTGCATACAGTATATTCTCCAGAATTATCCAAAATGTTTCAATTTTACTTCATCCCTCATGCCGCGTACACACGGCCGTTTTTCTCGTCGGAAAAAACGTAATTTTTCCCATTCGACGAGAAAAACGATAGTCTGTGGGCTTTCGGTCGTTTTTTTCGATGAGAAAAACGGTATTAAAAACGACGAGAAAAATTAGAACATGTTCTAATTTTTCTCGTCGTTTTTTTCGACATGTTTTCTGCGGCAGTGTTTCCCATAGGGAAACACTGCAGCGGAGCCCACAGACGGTCGTTTTTCTCGACAAGAGAAAAAATGACGTGAAAAACGACCGTGTGTGGGGAACAAGCCGTTCCCTCGTTTTTAATGACATTATTCACGGCGTTTTTTTAACCGACGTGAATAATGATCTTGTGTACGCGGCAATAGAGTTGCTTTGGGATGAAAGCTGTAGTACTGAGCAGACAGCAGAGTCTGTAGAAAAGCTAAAAACCTATATGGCTGTGCCGTGTGCATAGATATTCACAAACTATTCACACAATGGCATATTCACAAGGCTGAACACTCACTGATAAACTGCTAAGTTAGCTGATCCTCAGGCAGATATAAATGCAGCTTTGAATTCATGTATATATCAATAAACGTATTTTTTTAGAAGAGTGGTGCAAGTACCTGAATTTGACCTGGTATCAGCCTCTTGCAATCTCTTGTACAGCAGAGCTCAGGCTGGGAGAGGGTGGATAAGGGATGGAAGCCAATGAGGTGTGCTGCATGCAAATACTGTATGCTTACAAGGAATATGTTGAGCGGCTAAGAGCAGGGTGAACCTCACAAGTCTGCTCTTTTACAGGGTGGTAGGAGGACACCACTATACTGTATTCATTATCTTTAAATGGTGTCATCCACATTTGTTAAATTTGTGCATTTAGCTGTCTGCTAATGCCTTGTACACACAATCGGATTTCCGATGGAATAAAATCCGATGGACTTGTTTCATCGGAAATTCCGATCGTGTTTGGGCCCCATCTGACTTTTTTCCATCGGAGTAAAAAAATAGAACATGTTTTACATTTTTCTAATGAAAAAAAATCCGATGGGAAATTCCGATCGTCTGTGTGGAATTCCATCAGAGAAAAATGCACGCATGCTCAGAATTAAGTCGACGCATGCTCGGAAGCATTGAACTTCATTTTTCTTGGCTCGTCGTAGTGTTTTACGTCACCGCGTTTTGGACGGTCGGAATTTAGTCTGACAGTGTGTATGCAAGACTGATGGAAGTCAGCTTCATTGGAATTCCATCGGATTTTATGCCATTGGAAATCCGATCGTGTGTACAAGGCATTAGAGTTTAGCTTTTTAGCTTTAAGGCAGAACTGTCAAAAATATATAAAAAAAAAATAATTAATGGACCAATAAAAGATAAAACATATTGACAGCTTTTTCTGCAATACTCATTTCCAGTCCAGAGCTGTCCTCAACTGTACTTTTTTTTAAATGTCCCCAGTCTTCACGGTTAAATGATTACCGCCTGGGGGCGGTGGACATGTTTTGTTTTCACCTATGGTGCTTGTATTGGCCCAGCAGCGCACCAACACCTTTGCAGCCATTGTGCTACATGCTGGGTGTTTGGTGTGCTCCTGTACCTTTTAAGAAGGGGTGGCTCCCCTTCAGTCCTCCTGTCCTCATCTAACCATCAGAATGCATGTGCCTCCATTGTGGGGACACTCATTGTTAGTGTAGGACCACAGATTCCAGGGGGCCTTTGCGTTTGCAAATGCGTGCGGACAAACCCCTGTTTTTAACGTGTACTTTTAGACAGGTTATTTGGTTGTCTGCGAGCTGGTCGGTAAGTAGGCCTGGTTTTTCCTGGGCATTCCCCAGGCCTTTGTTGTTAAATGATTACCACTTTACCAGCACAATTCAACCCTTTTCCTCTGAACTCAGGCTTCACTGGCTCAACCCCAGGCTGTGACTGGACAATGAGGGACAAGCAGCATAGTCATGAACTCATCTTTCTGTTACTCTGCTTTCTCCTCCTAACAGCATTTTCTTTGTCAGCACATGAGCCGATTGGCTCCTTGTGCTGCTTCTTCCTCTCTCAGTCTGAGCTCTGTTGTACAGAGACTTCAAAAGGCTGCTAACAAATCAACTTCAAGTGCCTACACTGCTAGTATTTAAAGCAGAGGTTCACTGGAATTTTTTTTTTTTTAAAAGCCAGCAGCTACAAATACTGCAGCTGCTGACTTTTAAAAAATTGACACTTACCTGTCCAGGTCGCCCGCAACGTCGGCAGCCGAAGCCGAGCTACCGGTGAGGGAATCAGGAAGTAAAGCGCTGCGGCTTCACTGCCCGGTTCCCTACTGCGCATGCGCAAGTCGTGCTGCGCCGTCCTCACTGGTCCCCCCCTGTGTCCTGGCAGCCGCGTGTTTCCCAGAACACAACGGGGGGTGACGCGAAGGGGCGGGACTCCCACAGGAGTCTATACCCGGAAGTGGTGCAAATACCTGTTTTATATAGGTTCCTGCACCCCCTCCCCTCTGAAAGGTGCCAAATGTGACACCGGAGGGGGGGAGGGTTCCGAAAAGCGGAGGTTCCATTTTGGGTGAACCTCCGCTTTAATGATGTATCAACCACTTCTTGCAACAGAGGACAGAGGTGGACTAGTTTTGCACAGCTACACTGTGTTTACTCATCATGAGTAAACACAGTGTAGCCGTGCGAAATTAGTCCACCTCTGTTTCGGCTACTGCAACCTTGGTGAGAGTCATTGTTTGCAAGGAATATTCAATAAATGGACTTCAATCACGTTGGTGTGCAGCCAGTTTCTTCCTTCATTCAATTTTCTACAGCAGGCGAACCGGGTCTTGCACAATTCATTGTGCATGGAGTCTCTCACCAGTAGCAGCCATTTTCCTTTGCTGTCTACTCCTGCAGCTAATGGCCAGGAACCCCCCACTGAGGTTCTCACGTGATCGTGGTAGGGTGCATTCGCAGATGTGAATGCACACTTAAAGGGTTATAAGCACTGCTAAGCTGGACTTTGTATTTAGGCCAGATCTGCCCATGGGTGTATTTTTCATAGAGGAATATGGGTCAGCACATGGAGAAGCCAGGTTACAGGTGGCAATGCCAATCCTTCAAATTTACAGACAGTGGCAACTTCTTTTCTTATATAAAA
This sequence comes from Rana muscosa, assembly GCA_029206835.1. Lineage (NCBI taxonomy): Eukaryota > Metazoa > Chordata > Amphibia > Anura > Ranidae > Rana > Rana muscosa. The sequence continues at coordinate 162,158,555 of CM055118.1, forward strand.
AGTAGATACAATGAATCTCCCACCTCCACCATTTTTGTAGCACAGATATGGGAACCTCCAGATGTTCCCCAATCCGATGATTCCACCCACGACGGACAAAATGAACTCCGCCCTGCTCCCCCATTGCCCTCGAGATTTTAGCTCTTGATCCTCAATATGTGTCAGTTGCTTGTCACCTTCAGGACTGGGCAGAGCTCCATCTGATGACTCTAAAGACAGGAAATGTGAACAATTATAGTAAAATTGACAAAGTAACCTTCAATGCAAATGGAAATAGTGCTGCTATTTTAGTTTCGGCAAGATTTTATAGGCGTAGGCCTCCATTCGGACCATGTTTCAAGATACGTCCATATTTAGGGCTCATGCACACAGGACGTTTTTACAGCTGCTCTTAGGGGCGTTTGACGTTTTTTTTAACTGCCCCTAAAAGCCCCTTAATGTTAGCCTATATGACCATGGACACAGGGCCGTCTTTAATGTTGATTGGACCCTGGGCAAAAAATTTCTTGGGGGGGCCCCCCCATGCAATTTTGCTCTCCACCTGCTCTAAGACATACATTAAATATCAGCTAGACTTAAAATCAGTTTACTATATTGGATCAGGCAGTGATTGCGATTGGTTGCCAGAGGTTACAGCATATCATTAAAACTGACTGGTTGCTAGAGGATACAGCACACATTACGGCTCACTGATTAGTTGCTAGAGGTTCCAGCACATGATTTCTTCTTGTTGATTGGTTGCTAGAGATTACTGTACAGTAATACTGCTCACTGATTGGTTGCTAAAGGTTACAGCACATCATCTCTTCACTGCAGAGGGGCATGATATACATATGAATGCCACCTTTAGTTACATATGAATGCTGCCGGCCTCAGCTATTTACATATGAATGCTCCCTTTATTTACATATGAATGACAGTTATTTACATGTAAACACAGGGTCTGCCGGTGAGCCATCTGTACACAATAGGGCAGAGCTGGGCAGCATTTAATAGCAGCACTTCACTCTGAGATATCAGGACACAGCACAGGACTAAAACTTCAAGGGACAAGGGAATTTAAACTGGGATAGTTTGCAAGTATGAGGCAGCTGCTTTGGGCCCCACAACAATGACAGGGCCCAGGGCAGCTTCCCCTTTTGCCCTGCCTAAAGACGGCCCTGCATGGACACATAAACTGTCAGAGTCGTTTGGAGGCATAAGCATTTAGGAGCGGTAGAAAAAAAATGAGAGCCTGTGCTTCCAGGAGCAGTAGAAACGAGCTGTAAAAATAAAAAAAATCATACACACTATTAGATTTTCTGCAGATTTTTGTCTTCAGATTTACCAAACCATGTAGTGCAAGGGCCTGCCTGATTGCATACAAATTGAAACTCTTATGCCGCGTACACACGATCGGAAAATCCCACAAGAAAAGTCCGATGTGAGCTTTTGGTCGCAAATTCCGACCGTGTGTAGGCTCCATTGGAATTTTTCTGTCGGAATGTCCGCCAAGAAAAATTTCACAGCTAGTTCTCAAATTTTCCGACAAGAAAAGTTCTTGGAGGAAATTCTGATCATCTGTATGCAATTCCGACGCACCAAAAACCATGCATGCTCGGAATCAAGTCGACGCATTGAACTTCATTTTTCTCGGCTCGTCGTAGTGTTGTACGTCACCGCATTCTTGGCGGTCGAAATTTGGTGTGACCGTGTGTATGCAAGACAAGTTTGAGCCAAGATTCCTTCGGAAAAAAATCCACGGTTTTCGTGTCGGATTTTCCGATCGTGTACGCGGCATAAAGGTTTGACCACATATTATAGGTTTTGGTAAATCTGAAGACAAAAATCTGCAGAAAATCTAATAGTGTGTATGGGGTCTAAACGTGTCACGTTTTTACATTATAGCGAGTGTTTTTAATGAAAAAATGCCCAAAAACACTAACGCCGGAAAACGCGCAAAAAGCGTGGAAAATTGCGCAATAACGCTAATATAAAAACGTGGTTAAACACGAAAAAACATTTTTAGCGCTGGCGTTTTTAAAACTTATTGTGTGCATGAGCCCTTATGCTGTAAAATAAAACATGGGCGCATTCTCAAAACCCACTTACCTGAATGGCGGGATACCCTCCTGGCAGCATTAATATAGCATGGTTGTGTGTGTCTCTGCCCTCACAGCTGTGTCATCCATTTACAGGTATCTATGAATGGGAAGACTACATATCCCATGTGCCACCTCAGCAGAGGGACTCACAGATCGTGCTGGCCTGGCACCACACTTGAAGTCCATTGTTTAATTCCTCCAGCCTCATAACAGGAGGTCTGTACCTCCTGTAGGAACCCGGCTCATGGTTCCAATGATATGCAGGCTTCAATAAAAAAACATTAATACATGCAATTTCTTATTTTATTAGTGTATTTATTACATTTTGCAAAAGATGGACCATTAAAGATGGCCTTTAAATCTGAGAAATTTACAACATAGTGACAGCTTTTTCATTAAACTAAAGTCTGAACTATAGACATTCACAAGTTTTTAACTGGCTGAGACCATCTGCTCTATGGTTTTGTGAACTGATCAATCTACTGTTCTTTTCACTCACTGCTCATCTGTAATGCCCTGTACACACGATCGGATTTCCGATGGAATAAAATCTGATGGATTTTACCATCGGAATTCCGATGAAGCTGACTTTCATCAATCTTGCCTACACACCATCAGACAAAATTTCGTCCGTCCAAAACGCGGTGACGTAAAACACTCCGACGAGCTGAGAAAAATTAAGTTCAATGCTTCTGAGCATGCGTCGACTTGATTCTGAGCATGCGTGGGTTTTTTCTCCGTTGGAGTTCCACACGATCGGAATTTGCTATCGTTTTTTTTTACAGATGGGGCCCACACACGATCGGTTTGTCCAATGAAAAAAGTCCAGTCTTTTTTCATCAGAAAAACCGATCGTGTGTACGCGGCATTAGGCTTCATTTAGGCCAGTAATACACGGTTCGAATCGCTTCTGCTGAACTGGCAGAGATTTGAACCATTAATGGGCAGCTGAATATACCGAATGATCGATAGATCAACTTTGGTACAACCAGCCTGCCGGAATCTCTTCCGATTATAACAAGTGGCTGCTATAGCCTCTAGCGATAATCACTGTCTTCTCCCAGCGGGGATGGCTCCCCCCCCCCCCCCCCGCGCCAGGAGAACACAATTGCTCGGCAGGAGGGATTCCCCTGTCAACATTGACTGTGTTGATGGGGGAATCGTGCAAATTTCTTTCCTGCAACTCATGGTTACAGGAAATAAATTTGCACTGTCTATGGGCTGCCTAAAGCCCCGTACACACGGTCGGACTTTTGCCCAACAAACTTCGTTTTAAGCAAGTTGGACCAACAATCCGACCGTGTGTACGCTCCATCGGACAAACTTTTTTTTTTGTTTGGTTTTGTTTTCATCTGACAAAAGTTGGGTCTGCAAACGGACAAACTTTTGGCCAACAAAAGCCCGATGGAGCAAAGTCCTACCGTGTGTACAGAAAACCATAGGACTTTAGTCCGATGGACAAAACAACAAATGTTAAAATTAACCAACAATAGCAGAAGTTGACCAAAGGGTGGCGGTAAAGAGCAGAAAAGAGCAGAAAAACCATGTGATGTTGCAAAAAGTTTTGGGAAAGTTTGCAGAAAAGTCCTGTGGTGTGTATGCTATGGGTGTGCCCGGCCAACTCCGTTCGGACAAAATCCACAGAAAAGTCCGATGGAAGTCCGATCGTGTGTACGAGGCTTTAGATGCGTGGTTGGGGGAACAGGCCCACCTTAAAGCCTCGTACACACGGATCGCTTGTTGTACGACCGAGCATCTGATTTTTGTCAAAAGCGCGTGTGCAGGATTTTGTCTAGCATACTAACTATATACAAATTGTCGTTCGACAAACACAAATGTAGTGACGTACTACGAGAGTATAAAGAGGAAGTTAATTTCTCAAGCACCGCCCTTTGGGCCCCTTCTGCTAATTTCATGTTAGTAGAAGTTTGGTAAACATTGATTCGCACTTTTTTGTTAAGTTATTTTTATTTGGATGGCAGATACAATCTCTAATGAAATTTCTGTTGTTTTTTTTTCTGCACAATAAAATAATTGTGTAGAATTATACTTGGCTATGTGTTTTTCTTCAAATGACAGTTTGGGAGAAGGGCAGTTACATTAAAGCGGAGGTCCACACAAAAAGTGAACTTCCGCTTTTTGGAACTCTCCCCCCCTCCGGTGTCACATTTGGCACCTTTCAGGGGGGAGGGGGGTGCAGATACCTGTATAATACAGGTATTTGCACCCACTTCCGGGAATAGTATTGTATTATAGTAAAGCAAGTGAAATTTTCAAACGACATTCTTTCATTCAGCAAATGTATAAAGATTTTTCGTATGAATATTCTCGTCCGAAAATCGATACATGTATGGCCAGCATAAGGCTCGGTTCACACCTATGCAGTTTGCATTTCATCTGTTTCTGCAGTGCTTTTTGCTGTGCGTTTTGCATTTTTTTGCACATGTGATTTTGCTGTGATTTGTGTTTTGCATTTTTTATCCTTTTTTTGGGCCAATTTTTTGTTGGGCAGATTACAAAATGCAAATCACTGCAAAAGTCTATTGAACCAATAAAGCAAAAAAGCACAGTTTTGTGTTGAAAAAAGTCCTTGACCCTTTCCAAATACGCAGCGGCTGAAAAATGCATAGATGTGAACATGTCCCATAGGAAACCATGTTAAATGAACTGTAGTGCGTTTCTGCAAAAAGCACCAAAAAACGCATAGGTGTGAACCAGGCCTAAGACGTTTAGAAGCAGCAGCATGCTTTTTTGTATCCCCTGTCATAATGGGGTTAAACTAAAATTAACCTTTTATAGTACAAATGGAGCAGATAATCGCTACCGTGAAACAGTGAAAGTAACAATAAGTAGGATATATGAGCATTTTCTGGTACAATCTTTTTTATTAAGATTTTTTGAGAATAAAAAAGAATTGCAATAATCCCACGCAGGGGATATAAACAAAAAACATAACATGGCACAGCTGAATAGTGCACATCAAAAACATATTCGATAGTGGGAGTTACCAGGCAACAACAGCCCTCCGGCCGAGGCTGGGGGGTCAACATAAAGTAACTGAGCATTATTGCTCAGAGTAAGGCATGGAGTAATCCACTAAAATGTGGAAAATAAAACTAAAATCACAAACACATAAACAAAATAAAATTGAGAGAGAGGAAAAAAAAAGAAAAAAAAAGGAAAAAAAGAAAAGAAAAATAAGAGTGAAAAAAAGAAAGAGAGGGGGAGAGGGAGAGGGAGATAAAAAGAGAGAGAGGGGTACCCCCAGGTCGGGAAGATAAAGGGGGTAAATTAACGCGGCCTAGGCTGGTCGGATGCAGAGTGGGAAGAGCGTAGGACCACCACGGGCCCCAAACCTTGAAGAACTTGGCGTGGGAGTCATGAAGAATACTAGACAACTTCTCATTAATCATGAGAGTAGTTAAGGTGCTCTTCACCTCCGCAAACGAGACCGCCGGCTTCTTCCAGGCCCTTGCTATAGTGCGCTTCGCAGCGATAAACAAATAGGTGGCCAACTTCTGCTAATGAGAAAAAAGGCCCGGGACCGGGCAGTGAAGCAAGGCCAATTTAGTGTCCTTGCGGGGGAGTATATGGAAGAGAGAAGAGAGAAGACAGAAGATCAAATACCCTCGACCAGAATCCCACCAGGCGGGGGCAGGACCACCAGGTATGAAGTTCGTCTCCGCGCTGACCACAACCCCTGAAACATCTATCACTGTAGGATGGGTTTGATTTAGCGATACGGGAAGGGGTATGAGCATTTTAACTAGAAGTCAGAAATGAACTTATATGAAGGGTGGAAGGGAGATATAAATCTTTTGTATTAAAGCCAGGAAGGAAGTCATATGGGAAGAAACAGAATGCTGGAGGGCATCGGGGTTCCCCCTCTGTCACGCGTGCCGCGGCCATCTTGCCACCTTGTGCACAGCGTCAATCCACTGTAGCTGTGCAGACGGAGGAGCCAGCGGAGGAGCCAGCGGGTAAATCATGGAGCCTGAGCCTGTAGATACCCTGGGACCGTCTCCCACTGCGGATGAGTCAGAGGATCCGGCGACATCGGCTATTCTTTTGGCCATAGAGGCAAGTAGAACCTCCCTCATGACCAGGATTGACACTTTAGCCCTGGAATGTGGTCTCATGAAGCAGGACATAGATAAAGTCCGTGGTCGCCTGGGCAGTGCTGATACCCTCATATCTGATGTGGAGGATACCACCTCTACCCATCATAGAACCCTCACTAATTTGCAGCGCCAAGTGAAGATCCGGATGGAGCGGTCTGATGATGCACATCACGCTGTGTCCATCCGGGTACCTGAGACTGGTGTGCAGCTGAGGCGCACGCTGCGATCCTAGTCATACAGATACCGTGGAGCTGTATTTTCGAAATTACCACGCCTTGGAGGCAGCCTTTTATGTTTTGATTTTAACTTCATTTTAATAAACTATCCGAATTTTACTGCACTATGGGAGCCTATCACTTTCTTTACTGAGGGCACTGGACAATCGCTGTTTGTCAACCAAATTATCTCTGGATGTGAGAAACCAAGGATTTTTTGGAGACCCGCTGTGGATACATATCCTATCCCGGAAGTAACAGATCGGGAAATCAAGACCCCACCTGGATCCAGCCGTATATGCTGTCTACCCCTGTAGGGGTGCGAGGAGCTGGTGAGTAGGGACCCTTGAGGGGGAGCATCTGTCAAAGTCACTGGAAGATTTTTTGTCATTTAATTAGTTTCACTGTGGACACTTTGAAATCACCATACACTGTGTGGACTATAAATTGATTTATTTGGACATTTTATAACCATTTGGTTCACAATATTTGAGGAATCAATTCCCCCTTTTTTGGTCACATGCATATCTATTGTGGTATATGACCCTTATGCAATTTAGCGAACTCACAGATACATCTAGTATTATTTATATTATTGAATATTTTCTGGAACTATTTTTTTTTAATAGTAACACACTATTATCGTACCTTACATAGGGGCAATCCCGGCCTCTCATTGTGTTATCAGGCCTCTATTGGCTTTGGGAGGTGTGGGTATGTGATTGGAAGGTTTTGTCATTTATTATATTTTTTCACCCACTTATACTGTTATCCCCCCACCGCAGGGGACTTTGGTTCAATGATTGGAACCCAGTAACCTTTTGGGGTGACAAGCAACTAGTCCCGATATTTCCATCTCCTTTTTATTTTTGAATAAGATTAGCCTATCTTTAAAACAAGCTGTGCCACAATAACGTGTGGGTAGCGGAGCTGCCAGAGGGAGTGGAGGGGAATAATCCTGCCGACTTTGCAGAATCTCTCTTCAAGCAAGCAGAGGGTCTCGCCTGTCTACCAAGTGAAAAGGGTGGATAAAGTCAGACTGGTGCTAGAATCCCTGGCGCCCCTCCTCGTTCATTCCTTGTTTGGCTCCTCAATTTTTGGGCCAGGGATCTCATCCTGGCTGAGGAGCGGCGACAACAAACCGTCCGGTATGACAATACGGTGCTGCACCTTTTCCCGGATTTATCGCCAGAGCTACAGAAGAGCAGGAGATCTTTTGTGGAGGTGAGAATGAAGCTGCGGGAAAAGGGCCTCCAATATAGTATTTTGTATCCCAGTAAGCTGAGAATCCAACATATTGGACCACCTGTTGCGACCATTCCTCGATTCCGGGCATGCTGAAATCTTAAGAAATGGATGCCTATGCAATTTCCTTGGGTTTGGTGAGCTTTACTCCTGCTGAACCATCCCTATTGACTACCTCCTTACTCTGGGGACACCTGTGCTGTTGTTTTGTCTCCTTTTTTTTTTTTTTTTCGGTTGATACCACATACTCGTTTTGAGCAATAGCTCTGATTACTTCAAGTTTTGGGTGTTAAAGCTTCACTGACACTGTTAACTGTTTGCTTATTGTTGGTCAGGAAGCAGGGATGTTTTTTCTTCAAGGGACTGTTCCTAAAATGTTTCTTTTTATTTTCCATTTCAAAGTGCAATTTTTTCTTATACCACTTGGTGGGGCTCAAGTCCCTGTTTTCATTGCCTGTGCTGCTGTCGCTGAACCACAAGATTTCCTTGTTATATCTTACTCCTTTGTCATTTTGAACATCCCCTTCATTGCAATATGGTAAATAACTTACACATTATCTCCTGGAATGTCAGGGGACTGAACTCAAAGTTTAAAAGATCCACAGTTCTGCAATATATAAAGACCCATAATCCACACTTGGTGGTGGTGCTGTTGCAGGAGACCCACCTTATGGGTAATAGGATTTTGTCTTTGAGAAGGAACTGGATTCAATGTGCTTTCCACTCCACTTTTTCTACTTCTGCCAGGGGGGTCTCTATTCTTCTGCACAAAAGCCTGCATTGTACTGTATGCCAAGTGTTCTCTGATCCTGCTGGGAGATATGTCGCTGTGGTTCTAGAAACAGATTCCTTTAAATTGGCATTGATTAATGTGTATGTACCACCACTTTTTCAGGCTACGGTGCTCTACTCCATAATTGACGAGTTTGCTTCCCTCTTGCCTCTCAAAATTCTTATTATGGGGGATTTCAACAGTGTACTTGACTATTCCCTGGACACGTCTAACCCATCCAGGGCACATGCGGCTGCTCCTTCTCCTGAGACTTTGCGGTCACTCCAGAAGGCGCAAAGGGATTTAAATCTCCATTATTGCAATCAAACTAAGTGTATGGCTCGTAAGCAGGCTGAAACCTGATTTGATGCTGGAGGTAAGAATGGAAAATTGCTAGCAATGCAGACTGCAGAGGAGGTTGCCAACTGTGGTGCCCTGTGTATATGGTGCGGATGGAATTTTGAGATCCTCGGCAGAGGAGGTGCTTCAAACCTTTGTTGACTTTTATAACTCAACTTGCTTTAGCTATTGGCTCCTTTCCCAACGTAAGTCCCCTGGTCCTGATGGGCTTCCTGTGGAATGGTACCAGTATTATGTGGAGCAATTGTCGCCACATGTGCTAACCCTGTACAACTAATGTCTTAGCACAAATTCCTTTCCGCTGTCCTTCTATGAGGCCAATGTAGTGCTACTCGCTAAACCGGACAAAGATCCTCTCCTATGCGCTTCTTATAGACCCATTGCTTTACTGAATATGGACTTGAAGATTCTTACTAAAATGTTAGCGTCCAGACTCACTAAAGTGCTCCATTATTTAGTTTCCACTGACCAGTAGGGATGAGCTTCGTGTTCGAGTCGAACATACGTTCGACTCGAACATCGGCTGTTCGATCGTTCGACGAAGATCGAACGATTTGGGCCGTTCGCGCCAAATTCGAGTGACGCGAACGGCCCACAATGCACTACGCCATCGCAGTGTCATCCAGGCGCTGTGATTGGCCAAGCATGCACTGTGACCCCGCATGCTTGGCCAATCACAGCGCCGGCAGCGAGGAGAGCAATGATTGGCCACAGGCAGGATGCCTGTGGCCAATTATTGCTGAGGGTGTTTAGTACACGCCCCACACTATAAAAGGCCGCCAGCACGGCGGCCTAGTGTAGTGTGTTCCGGAGCAGGGAAAGAGCAGCATAGGCAGGGACAGTGACATTTATTTCTTTCTTGCTTAACCTGGATTCCTTTAGTTTAGGGAAAGAGAAGGATAGGTAGGGAGTAGGGATGAGCTTCGTGTTCGAGTCGAACATACGTTCGACTCGAACATCGGCTGTTCAATCGTTCGACGAAGATCGAACGATTTGGGCCGTTCGCGCCAAATTCGAGTGACGCGAACGGCCCACAATGCACTACGCCATCGCAGTGTCATCCAGGCGCTGTGATTGGCCAAGCATGCACTGTGACCCCGCATGCTTGGCCAATCACAGCGCCGGCAGCGAGGAGAGCAATGATTGGCCACAGGCAGGATGCCTGTGGCCAATTATTGCTGAGGGTGTTTAGTACACGCCCCACACTATAAAAGGCCGCCAGCACGGCGGCCTAGTGTAGTGTGTTCCGGAGCAGGGATAGAGCAGCATAGGCAGGGACAGTGACTGTTATTTCTTTCTTGCTTAACCTGGATTCCTTTAGTTTAGGGAAAGAGAAGGATAGGTAGGGAGAGTGTCAGTGTGTTTTGTGCTTGTGCTATAGTGTGCTTAAAAAAAACATTTATTCTAGGGACAGAAAACTGTAGGTAGGGACAGTGTCAGTTTCTTTCACTCTGCAAGTCCTTGTTTCCAGGGACCTGGAAGGACAGTGAGTGAATTGTCCTTGTGCTATATTGTGCTTAAAAAAACATTTATTCTAGGGACAGAAAACTGTAGGTAGGGAGAGTGTCAGTTTCTTTCACTCTGCAAGTCCTTGTTTCCAGGGACCTGGAAGGACAGTGACTGAATTGTCCTTGTGCTATATTGTGATTAAAAAAAACATTTATTCTAGGGACAGAAAACTGTAGGTAGGGAGAGTGTCAGTTTATTTCACTCTGCAAGTCCTTGTTTCCAGGGACCTGGAAGGACAGTGACTGAATTGTCCTTGTGCTATATTGTGATTAAAAAAAACATTTATTCTAGGGACAGAAAACTGTAGGTAGGGAGAGTGTCAGTTTATTTCACTCTGCAAGTCCTTGTTTCCAGGGACCTGGAAGGACAGTGACTGAATTGTCCTTGTGCTATATTGTGATTAAAAAAAACATTTATTCTAGGGACAGAAAACTGTAGGTAGGGAGAGTGTCAGTTTATTTCACTCTGCAAGTCCTTGTTTCCAGGGACCTGGAAGGACAGTGACTGAATTGTCCTTGTGCTATATTGTGATTAAAAAAAACATTTATTCTAGGGACAGAAAACTGTAGGTAGGGAGAGTGTCAGTTTATTTCACTCTGCAAGTCCTTGTTTCCAGGGACCTGGAAGGACAGTGACTGAATTGTCCTTGTGCTATATTGTGATTAAAAAAAACATTTATTCTAGGGACAGAAAACTGTAGGTAGGGAGAGTGTCAGTTTATTTCACTCTGCAAGTCCTTGTTTCCAGGGACCTGGAAGGACAGTGACTGAATTGTCCTTGTGCTATATTGTGATTAAAAAAAACATTTATTCTAGGGACAGAAAACTGTAGGTAGGGAGAGTGTCAGTTTATTTCACTCTGCAAGTCCTTGTTTCCAGGGACCTGGAAGGACAGTGACTGAATTGTCCTTGTGCTATATTGTGATTAAAAAAAACATTTATTCTAGGGACAGAAAACTGTAGGTAGGGAGAGTGTCAGTTTATTTCACTCTGCAAGTCCTTGTTTCCAGGGACCTGGAAGGACAGTGACTGAATTGTCCTTGTGCTATATTGTGATTAAAAAAAACATTTATTCTAGGGACAGAAAACTGTAGGTAGGGAGAGTGTCAGTTTATTTCACTCTGCAAGTCCTTGTTTCCAGGGACCTGGAAGGACAGTGACTGAATTGTCCTTGTGCTATATTGTGATTAAAAAAAACATTTATTCTAGGGACAGAAAACTGTAGGTAGGGAGAGTGTCAGTTTATTTCACTCTGCAAGTCCTTGTTTCCAGGGACCTGGAAGGACAGTGACTGAATTGTCCTTGTGCTATATTGTGATTAAAAAAAACATTTATTCTAGGGACAGAAAACTGTAGGTAGGGAGAGTGTCAGTTTATTTCACTCTGCAAGTCCTTGTTTCCAGGGACCTGTAAGGACAGTGAGTGAATTGTCCTTGTGCTATATTGTGATTAAAAAAAACATTTATTCTAGGGACAGAAAACTGTAGGTAGGGAGAGTGTCAGTTTATTTCACTCTGCAAGTCCTTGTTTCCAGGGACCTGGAAGGACAGTGACTGAATTGTCCTTGTGCTATATTGTGATTAAAAAAAACATTTATTCTAGGGACAGAAAACTGTAGGTAGGGAGAGTGTCAGTTTATTTCACTCTGCAAGTCCTTGTTTCCAGGGACCTGGAAGGACAGTGACTGAATTGTCCTTGTGCTATATTGTGATTAAAAAAAACATTTATTCTAGGGACAGAAAACTGTAGGTAGGGAGAGTGTCAGTTTATTTCACTCTGCAAGTCCTTGTTTCCAGGGACCTGGAAGGACAGTGACTGAATTGTCCTTGTGCTATATTGTGATTAAAAAAAACATTTATTCTAGGGACAGAAAACTGTAGGTAGGGAGAGTGTCAGTTTATTTCACTCTGCAAGTCCTTGTTTCCAGGGACCTGTAAGGACAGTGAGTGAATTGTCCTTGTGCTATATTGTGATTAAAAAAACATTTATTCTAGGGACAGAAAACTGTAGGTAGGGAGAGTGTCAGTTTATTTCACTCTGCAAGTCCTTGTTTCCAGGGACCTGGAAGGACAGTGACTGAATTGTCCTTGTGCTATATTGTGATTAAAAAAAACATTTATTCTAGGGACAGAAAACTGTAGGTAGGGAGAGTGTCAGTTTATTTCACTCTGCAAGTCCTTGTTTCCAGGGACCTGGAAGGACAGTGAGTGAATTGTCCTTGTGCTATATTGTGATTAAAAAAAACATTTATTCTAGGGACAGAAAACTGTAGGTAGGGAGAGTGTCAGTTTATTTCACTCTGCAAGTCCTTGTTTCCAGGGACCTGGAAGGACAGTGACTGAATTGTCCTTGTGCTATATTGTGATTAAAAAAAACATTTATTCTAGGGACAGAAAACTGTAGGTAGGGAGAGTGTCAGTTTATTTCACTCTGCAAGTCCTTGTTTCCAGGGACCTGTAAGGACAGTGAGTGAATTGTCCTTGTGCTATATTGTGATTAAAAAAAACATTTATTCTAGGGACAGAAAACTGTAGGTAGGGAGAGTGTCAGTTTATTTCACTCTGCAAGTCCTTGTTTCCAGGGACCTGGAAGGACAGTGACTGAATTGTCCTTGTGCTATATTGTGATTAAAAAAAACATTTATTCTAGGGACAGAAAACTGTAGGTAGGGAGAGTGTCAGTTTATTTCACTCTGCAAGTCCTTGTTTCCAGGGACCTGGAAGGACAGTGACTGAATTGTCCTTGTGCTATATTGTGATTAAAAAAAACATTTATTCTAGGGACAGAAAACTGTAGGTAGGGAGAGTGTCAGTTTATTTCACTCTGCAAGTCCTTGTTTCCAGGGACCTGGAAGGACAGTGACTGAATTGTCCTTGTGCTATATTGTGATTAAAAAAAACATTTATTCTAGGGACAGAAAACTGTAGGTAGGGAGAGTGTCAGTTTATTTCACTCTGCAAGTCCTTGTTTCCAGGGACCTGGAAGGACAGTGACTGAATTGTCCTTGTGCTATATTGTGATTAAAAAAAACATTTATTCTAGGGACAGAAAACTGTAGGTAGGGAGAGTGTCAGTTTATTTCACTCTGCAAGTCCTTGTTTCCAGGGACCTGGAAGGACAGTGACTGAATTGTCCTTGTGCTATATTGTGATTAAAAAAAACATTTATTCTAGGGACAGAAAACTGTAGGTAGGGAGAGTGTCAGTTTATTTCACTCTGCAAGTCCTTGTTTCCAGGGACCTGGAAGGACAGTGACTGAATTGTCCTTGTGCTATATTGTGATTAAAAAAAACATTTATTCTAGGGACAGAAAACTGTAGGTAGGGAGAGTGTCAGTTTATTTCACTCTGCAAGTCCTTGTTTCCAGGGACCTGGAAGGACAGTGACTGAATTGTCCTTGTGCTATATTGTGATTAAAAAAAACATTTTTTCTAGGGACAGAAAACTGTAGGTAGGGAGAGTGTTTTTTTTCTTTCACTCTGCAAGTACTTGTTTCCAGGGACCTGTAAGGACAGTGAGTGAATTGTCCTTGTGCTATATTGTGATTAAAAAAAACATTTTTTCTAGGGACAGAAAACTGTAGGTAGGGAGTGTCAGTTTCTTTCACTGTGAAAGTCCTTGTTTCAAGGGACAGAGAAGGACACCTGAAGGTAGCCCTTATTGCTTTTTTCCCATCTCCCTGCAGGCCATCTATTAGAATGTCTGGAAGGCAAACAAGGAGAGGCAGACAGTCAGGAGGCAATAAAAGAGGGCAAGCAGGCTCTGTGTCTGGGGGCAACAGTGCTGGTCGTGGACGCGGTGCATTGTCATCAGCACATGGCCATGGGACACGCTTGTCCTTCTTTTCGGCAGCTGGACATGTTGAGCCACATCATGCCGAAGACTTGGTAGAGTGGATGACCAAGCCCTCCTCCTCCTCCTCATCCTCTCTCACCCAGGCTCAGGGTACTGGAAAAGCAGCTGCCAAAGCGTCGTCTTCCCTGGTATCAATGTCAGACAAATCATCAGTCACTCCTTCCCTAGACCCACCATGTCCTCCTCCTGAGGAGTCCCCCGAACTGTTTCAGCACAGTGTTGGGTACATGCTCCAGGAGGATGCCCAGCGTTTCGAAGGGTCTGATGATGAAACCCAGCTAGAGGAAGGCAGTAGCGTGAGAGCAGACAGAGGGGATGCTCAAGAAGGACACCAATCTGGCAGTCATGTTCCAGCAGCTGCAGCATACTGCCAGATTGGCTCCAGTGATGAGGAGGGAGGGGATGATGAGGTCACTGACTCCACGTGGGTGCCTAATAGGAGAGAGGAGGAGGAGGAGGATGAGGAGGAGGCACATCTCCAACGAGGCAGGATGCCCTTTGGTGGCCAGCGTAAGGGCAGTACACCGACGGAATCACACCGCAGAGCTCCGCCTGTGCAGGGCGCTGCCTCTGCCAGTCATTCAAAAAGTTCTTTGGTGTGGGCCTTTTTTGAGGCTAGTGCATCAGATCGCACAGCTGCTGTTTGCAACATATGTCTCAAGCGTATATCGCGTGGCCAAAACATCAGCCGCTTGGGTACCACATGCCTGACCAGACATATGTTGACCTGCCATGCAGCTCGTTGGCAAGCCTACCTCAAAGACCCACACCAAAGAACAAAGCGGACCTCTCCTTGCACCGCATCAGCTGGGATCTCCAACCCCACTATAACTTCAGTCCTCTCTGAAACATGCACTGAGAGGAATGAAGGTGTAGAATTAGGTGTGTCACAGCCAAGTGCTTGCGGCCACTCTGCTAGCAGTACACCGACGTCCGATTCTAGCAGGCAAATTTCCCTGCCCCAGCTGCTGGACCGTCGAAAGAAGTTCACTCCCAGCCATCCACATGCCCAGCGGTTGAATGCTAGCTTGGCTAAATTGCTAGCACTTCAACTGCTGCCTTTTCAGTTGGTAGACTCGGTCCCCTTCCGTGAGTTTGTGCAATGTGCGGTTCCTCAGTGGCAGGTTCCCAAACGCCACTTTTTCTCACGGAAGGCGATTCCGGCTCTCTACCGGCATGTGGAAGGCAATGTCTTGGCCTCGCTGGACAGGGCGGTCAGCGGTAAGGTGCATATTACCGCTGACTCATGGTCCAGCAGGCATGGACAGGGACGTTACCTTTCTTTCACGGCCCATTGGGTCACTCTTTTGGCAGCTGGGAAGGATGCAGGACAAGGTGCAGTAGTGTTGGAGGTTGTTCCACCGCCACGCCTCCAAAATGCTACTACTGGTTGTGACACACCTCTCTCCTCCACCCCCTCCTCTTCTTCTTCCTCCATGGCCTCTTCCTGTGGTTTGTCCTATGAACCAGCGGTGCTCCGTAGCCGTTCACGGGGCTACGCAAGTACGCAGGCAAAAAGATGCCATGCCGTGCTTGCGCTGGTGTGTTTGGGGGACAGAAGCCACACTGGGGCAGAGGTCCTGTCTGCTCTGCAGGGCCAGGCCAAGAGGTGGTTGACGCCACGCCAGCTTAAGCCAGGAATGGTGGTTTGCGACAATGGCACCAACCTCCTCTCCGCCCTCCGACAGGGACAACTGACCCATGTGCCCTGTGTGGCTCACGTCCTTAACCTGGTGGTGCAGCGGTTCTTGGGCAGGTACCCGGGCTTACAGGATGTCCTGAGGCAGGCCAGGAAAGTCTGTGTGCATTTCCGCAGATCTTATAATGCCAGTGCTCGCCTGGCTGAGCTGCAAAAGGAGTTGAACCTGCCCAAGAACCGCCTTATATGTGACATGCCCACCAGGTGGAACTCAACGTTGGCCATGCTGCAGCGGCTGCACACGCAGCAGAGGGCCATCAATGAGTACCTGTGCGACTACGGCACCAGGACAGGGTCAGGGGAGCTTTGTTTTTTTTCTCCACGCCAGTGGGGCATGATCAGGGATGCATGCACTGTCCTGGCACCATTTGAGGAGGCCACGAGGATGGTGAGCAGTGACAGTGCATGCATCAGTGACACTGTACCTCTTGTCCACCTGTTGGAGCACACGCTGCGTGGAATAATGGACAGGGCACTTGAGGCAGAACAGAGGCAGGAAGAGGAGGACTTCCTTGCCTCTCAAGGCCCCCTTTACCCAGACAGTGTTCCTTCTGTCCCACCCATCGCACAGGAAGAGGAGGAGGAGGAGGAGGAGGAGGAGGAGGATTGTGTCAGCATGGAGGTGGAGGCTGGCACTCAGCATCATCAGCAGCAGTCTTTTAGGGATGATTTACAGTCCCAAGAAACCAGTGGACTTGTACGTGGCTGGGAGGAGGTGACTGCGGATCATGTCGTCCTTAGTGACCCAGAGGACTCCGGAGCGAATGCCTCAGCAAACCTACGCTGCATGGCCTCCCTGATCCTGCAAAGTCTGCGGAAGGATCCTCGTATTCTTCGGATCAAGGAGAGGGACCATTACTGGCTGGCCACTCTCCTTGATCCACGGTACAAGGGTAAGGTTGCGGACCTTATGTTACCGTCGCAGAGGGAGCAGAGGATGAGACAACTCCGGGAGGCCTTGCAGAAAGGTCTGTGCAACGCGTTCCCAGAGACTGGGAGGTTACAAACTCCTGGTCCTGGACAACAAATTGCTGAGGCTTCGGCCAGTCAAAGAAGGAGCGGTGGGGAAGGTGGCCGTCTGACCGATGCGTTCAGACAATTCTTTAGTCCGCAGTCCCAAAGTATGATCGGTTCCAGCAACCATCGCCAGCGTCTGATAAACATGGTGCAGGAATATCTAGGGGCAAGGTCAGACTTGGACACCTTCCCCACCGAAAATCCTCTGGCTTACTGGGTCTTGAGGATGGATCACTGGCCAGAGCTTGCACAGTATGCAATTGAGCTACTGGCCTGTCCTGCATCCAGCGTTCTTTCGGAACGCACATTCAGTGCTGCTGGAGGATTTGTCACGGATCACAGGGTGCGCCTGTCCACCGACTCGGTTGATCGACTGACTTTCATCAAGATGAACCAGTCTTGGATCACCACCAGCTACCACACACCTGATGCTGATATAACAGACTGATTTTAACATGTCACATCCCTTCAAGACTGATGCTGATGCTGAGTGCCTGTGCTGTTATGTTGACTGGCTATCCTCCTCCTCCGAGTCCTCAATGATACGATTGATGATTATAGCTTGGAAGATCATTTTTGTTTATGGGTGCCGCCACCAGTGGCTAAGGCCCAATTTTTCAGCCCCTGTTTTACAGGGGCGTGTAATTACAATTTTTTTAGCAATAATTTGCCATAGGGCTCATTGCTGTGCTCCAAGTACAGTATCTGTGAGGGGTTGTAGTGTTGTGCCACCAGTGCCTAAGGCCCAATTTTTCAGCCCCTGTTTAACAGGGGCGTGTCATTACAATTTTTGAAGCAATACTTTGCAACAGGGCTCATTGCTGTGCTCCAAGTACAGTATCTGTGAGGGGTTGTAGTGTTGTGCCACCAGTGCCTAAGGCCCAATTTTTCAGCCCCTGTTTAACAGGGGCGTGTCATTACAATTTTTGAAGCAATACTTTGCAACAGGGCTCATTGCTGTGCTCCAAGTACAGTATCTGTGAGGGGTTGTAGTGTTGTGCCACCAGTGCCTAAGGCCCAATTTTTCAGCCACCGTTCAACAGGGGCATGCAATTACAATTCTTGATGTAATAATTCACAGCAGGGCCCATTGCTGCACCCACCAAGAGTAACTCTGAGGGCTTACAGTGTTGTGGCAACGCCACCACCACCACCACGAAAGGCCCAATTTTTCAGCCCCTGTTCAAAAGGGGCATGTAATTACAATTCTTGATCTAATAATTCACAGCAGGGCCCATTCCTGCACCCACCAAGAGTAACTCTGAGGGCTTACAGTGTTGTGGCAACGCCACCACCACCACCACCACGAAAGGCCCAATTTTTCAGCCCCTGTTCAAAAGGGGCATGTAATTACAATTCTTGATCTAATAATTCACAGCAGGGCCCATTCCTGCACCCACCAAGAGTAACTCTGAGGGCTTACAGTGTTGTGGCAACGCCACCACCACCACCACCACGAAAGGCCCAATTTTTCAGCCCCTGTTCAAAAGGGGCATGTAATTACAATTCTTGATCTAATAATTCACAGCAGGGCCCATTCCTGCACCCACCAAGAGTAACTCTGAGGGCTTACAGTGTTGTGGCAACGCCACCACCACCACCACGAAAGGCCCAATTTTTCAGCCCCTGTTCAAAAGGGGCATGTAATTACAATTCTTGATCTAATAATTCACAGCAGGGCCCATTCCTGCACCCACCAAGAGTAACTCTGAGGGCTTACAGTGTTGTGGCAACGCCACCACCACCACCACCACGAAAGGCCCAATTTTTCAGCCCCTGTTCAAAAGGGGCATGTAATTACAATTCTTGATCTAATAATTCACAGCAGGGCCCATTGCTGCACCCACCAAGAGTAACTGTCAGGGCTTACAGTGTTGTGGCACCAGCACCACCATCAAAGGCCCAATTTTTACTACCACTGTTCAACAATTATATGTAATTAAAATTCCTGATATAATAGTTGACAGCAGGGCGTTCCAGCACCAACCAAGAGTAACTGTGAGTGCTTACAGTGTTGTGCCAACACCAACAACTAAGGGGCCTATTTCTGCAGAGTATATACGGCAGGTCCCTACTTTCAAACATCCAACTTACAAACGACTCCTACTTGCAAACGCAAGAAGACAACAGGAAGTGAGAGGAAATCTACCACTAGGAAGGAAAATTCTCTCCTGTAAGAATAAATATGGGAGAAAGGTGTCTCCTCTGTACTGATGCTTTATCAGCAATCCTTGTTTCAAGAAAAACACCACATTTCAAAAACAGTTGTCATTGGGACGGAAAGTGAGGTGAAATGTTCTGAACAGGGGCACAGACAGCAAAACAAATGTTACAGGGGTGATAACCCTTACCTATGTTTTCCAAAAAGTTTAAAAATAGATTTTTGGGCTGGAGCTACACTTCAACAATGTACCTGTTCAAAATTACAAACAGATTCTACATAAGAACAAACCTACAGTCCCTGTCTTGTATGCACCGCCTGTATACGGCTGTTCAGAGTATATAGGGCCTTTTTTATTTTATGTGCGGGGTTCCCCTTAATATCCATACAAGACCCAAAGGGGCTGGTAATGGGCTGGGGTAGGGGGGGGGGGGTCATGGGGTAGCTATGCCATTTTTCTTAAAGATTTTCATCCATATTACCGGGACCAGACATTACATTAAAGCCGCAAGCAGTTTTAAATGGCTTTTTTTCCTTTAGAAGTGTCATTTTGTGCAGGGACAGTTCTAAACACGGGAAACACGTGGCACTTCACAGGCATACTTTAGACACCCCCCAGGTACGATATTTAAAGGAATATTTGACTTTTTTTTTTTCACTTTATGCATCATTAAAATGACTGCTCCCGAAAAACGACCGTTTTTAAAACTTCTTTTTGCATTGATACATGTCCCCTGGTGCAGAACCCGGGTTCCCAAACCCTTTTTAGGACAATAACATGCATAATAGTTGTTATAATTAGCACTTTAGAATTCAAACGTTTGCATCCATTGTATTTAATAGGGTTCTAATGTTCGTGCGAACTTTCGGTCCGTTCGCGGGTTCTGGTGCGAACCGAACCCGGGGGTGTTCGGCTCATCACTACTGACCAGACCGGCTTCATGCCCCATAAGGCCACTGATATAATTGTCCGGAGAGTATTTACCCATGTTGTATTACATCCAAAAGGCCCGGATGAACGAGTGTTGGTTTTCCTAGATTTGAAAAAAGCATTTGATTCAGTTGATTGGCAGTATATGCAGGGAGTTTTACAACACATGGGCTTTGGTGAGTTTTTCTTTGCACTGGGTCAGGTTATTATATGATCGTCCTACGGCCACTATCAAACTGAACGGTAGATTATCAGAGCCATTCCCGGTTGGCTGTGGGACTAGACAGGGCTGCCCACTATCGCCTGGGCTGTTTGTCCTTATGATGGAGCCGATTGCTGTGGCTTTGCATGACTCCTCTCTAGTGAAGGGTATTACAGTGGGCAGCTTGGTGGAGAAGACGGCTTTATATGTCAATGATGTGGTATTGTTTCTAGATGACCCTGCCACTTCTCTGCCCCAGGCCTTGTCCATTTTAGACCATATCTCTTCCTTTTCTGGGCTGAGTATCAATTGGCACAAATCCACAATTTTTCCCCTGGGAAAGGGTGTGTGTCAAGCTGCCCTTGCCTCCATGCCGCTGCAGAGGGTGTCTAAAATTACGTATTTGGGGCTCAACATTACTAATTCAGTTTCGGACTACATCTGGCACCCGTTCTATCAATTTTTAAGCACAAAATTGGCGCCTGGCGGAATTTGCCTCTCTCCTTCATCGGGAGGTTGAACCTACTCAATATGAAGCTGTTACCATTATTACTGCATACATTGAGGAATTCGCCCATATGGATCCCCAAATCGGTCTTTAAATCAATACATGGTTTAATATCTGAATTCTTATGGCAGGGAAAGGTGGCTAGACTAAAACTTGGGGTGTTACAACAGCCTTGGAGGTAGGGACACCTAGCTGAGCCAAATTTCTACAATTATTTTCTGGCAGGACAGCTGGTGATGGTTAATAGGTGGCTTACTGGTCCATAAGATGCCTCTGCAGTTGCTCTAGAGGCGGTGCTGGTGGAGTCTTATGAAGCGCTGGTCCATTTGGTTTTTAGAGGACCCAGATCATCCTATGTTTTAACCACTTCAATGAGGTCAGTTCTCCGTGCCTGGATAGTTGCTCAGGGTAAGGAATTTGGGGGTCCTATCCCTCTATGGCCCCATGTCCCTCTGTGGAGGAATCCTAAACCTGCCCCATTTCTTTGCTTTTGAAGATCCAGTGGTGTGGACGAAATTTGGAATGAAAAAGCTTGGTGATGTCTAAACAAATGGGCAACTGAAAACCTTTGTCGAACTGAAATCTCTCTACCACTTGCCAAACACACTTTTTTTTCGCTATATATAGTTAAGACATGCATATCAGAGGCAATTTAAACATGTTAGAGCTTCCTTCTCGGAGTCTGACTTCGAATCCATGTTGAGGGATGATGACCTTAAAAAAAACATTATCTACCATCTATAAATTCCTCTTCTCCGAGACTAATCGACTTTTAACTGTGTGTAAATCTAAGTGGGAGTTGGTGGTCTCTGATCTGGACATGGAAGACTGGGAGGATGTCTGGGATGCACCCTTTACCAGGTTAATTTAAGCCTGTGACCAATTGATACACTACAAATTTCTGCATCGTATATACATGACCCCAGCAAAGATAGCCAGTATTTTTGGCTCGGTCACCTCTTTTTGCTTGCGTTGCTCTGCAAGGGGGGCTGAATTCATGCATATCTTCTGGGATTGTCCAGGTATACAGAAATATTGGATGGAAATTTTGATGTGTGTGCAGGAGGTGACCCTATCGTGTGTTGGTAGATGAAGATGATCTGGCCTCTACTACGAGTATACGGACCTTGCTCACTTTATTATTTTTTCACGCTAGGAAACGCATTGTTTTGTCTTGGAAGAGCACTACGCCTCCGTCTGTAGAGTCCTGGAAGGATTTAGTGAATAAGACTGCCCTTTTACGAAGCCACATATCTGAACAGGGGGGCGCTTCTTAAAGTTGATAAGGTCTAATTTTCACCCTTGAAGTTTTCTTTTATGTCATATCATTTTCCAATTAAATGTAATTGTAATGCCTTCTATTACCTCCAGACTATCAGCATCCACCTCCTATTGGTTCAGATGCTGATCTTCCCTGCACAGAGTCATTAAAGTCATTTTCTTTTTAAACAACAAACATGTTATACTTACCTGCTCCGTGTAATGGGTTTGCACAGAGCAGCCCTGATTCTCCTCTTCTAGGGTCCACCCACTGACACTTCTGGCTCCTCCTGCCTTCAGAGTGCCCCTATAGCAAGCTGCAAAGTATAGTATAGAGTGCCCCAATAGCAAACTGCAAAGTACGGTATAGTATAGAGTGCTCCTATAGCAAGGTAAAAAAAAGTCTGCCTTTAGAACCACTCACTTCCTGCCCAGAACTACATGTCCCATGAGGCATTGCTCCTCACACATTCACAAGTTCTCAGGCACTTATTGACATGTATGGATGGTGTACTGAGCTGTATGTGTGCTGCACTGTATTTCCTGATATGTAAACAAATAATGCATTCTGTATGCAGGCCAATTAATCGGTTGGCCGATTAATCTATTATGAAAATAGTTGACAACAATTTTCATAATCGATTAGTTGTTTCGGCCCTAGCTGCATATTACTATGGTACTCAAAATGTATAATCACTGCAAAATTTCAGATCTCAAATATGGGAGTGATTTGTTTTTGAAACGGCAGGTCTCGATATCTGTTATGTCATGGTGCAGGAAGTGATGGGGAAACCCAAAATATTGAAGCTGTCACTGGAATAGAGGGGAAATCTTCCAGGTCCCAGTGACACACAGACACTCATTTAACCATCTCCTACTCCATAAAAAGCTCTCTGAAAAAATTAGGCGCCTCTCCTAATGAGATTATAACCATTGGAATTTATGGAGGAGACATTTATTCAACAGCTCCATCGGACCATCCCATAATAAAAATATGTCATTAATTCCGGCAGTTACAGTCCCTGATCTATAAATTTATCTGGAACAAGGGGGGTTGCCGGGTGGCCGCTCTACCCTGTATAGGTCCAAATGGTGAGGTAGGCTGGGAGTCACGCATTTCCTGAGATATTATAGGGCGGCACAATTGGTCCAGTTATACCAAATTTTCACTGAAAAATATAGGCCCGATTGGGTCCACATGGAGGCGCAGGCAAGCCCAAACATTCCCCTGGATCTCCTTATGTCGATCCCTGCGAAGGAGCAATGGGCGATATTGAGCCCTTCTTTATCCCATTCCTTGTGTTTGTGGGACACAGCATGAAAGTTGTACCCCACTCACCAGTGGCCCCACTTTTCAACAATCATTTCCTCCCAGGCCAACAGACTAACCAATTTACATGGTGGGTTTACAATGGTCTTTACAGAATAGCTCACTTTATAGACCAGAGGAGATCTCCAGACATCTATGAACTCTCATATTTTTAATTCTTTTAGCGGCTTAAATAAAAATAGCACATGCATGGTAATCACCTGTAATCGATGTTACGCTGGTGAAATACAAAATATCCTGGATTATGATCAATGAAAAACTGACCAGAATTCAAAGATAAGCAAGCTAGGTTTGTAAAAGTGTGGAATCCCTGGATTGTTTATCTTCAGGCTCTCTAAATACTGAGCTATTTTGTGAGGGGAGGGCCAGGTTGACGGGACCTACCCTAATCTACTCCTTTTCTGATTTTTTTCTTTTCACTTTCTTTTTCATTTTTCACTTTTCCTGTTATTGGTTTTGTTATACCATAATAATAATTTTTGGTAGGATGCGGTTGGGGGACAGTAAAGTCTCCCGAACTATGCTATTTTTTATGTTTTGTTTATGTTTAATTGGTCAGGGTCACTGATCATATTGGATAATGCATCCTTGTTTTGACAATTTTCTGACAATTATTTGAGAATAAACTTCTGTATGATTTTTTAAAAATTTTAATAAAAACTATTGAAACAAAAAAATATGTCATCAATATAACGCAACCATAATGGGATGTGTTTGGAAAAGTTGGAAAAGTCATCAGAAAGCAATGGCATTCCCACTCCCCCAGGTACAATTTGGCATAGGATGGGGGGCAACATGTCCCCATCACTACGCCCTGTACCTGGAGAAATTCTAAAAGATTTAAAAAAAAATCCTTGTCCAGTTGTATGTTGTTTCACACAGATTTATGTTTTATCTCTATTTTGGCATTGACACTACATTACTCCTTGTAAATTCTGGAGTTCTGCCGGGACAGAGGATGTTGCATTCTTTTTTTCTCTTGGTTTTTCCTTTTCCTCCTTTCTGCCCTCGCTCTGTCCTTTCCCACTTTTTCTTGCCTCCTCCCAGCCATCCTTGTGTGCCCCTTACACCCGGCACATATAGCCCCCCTTGGTCACCACCAGGGGGGCTACTTTGGGCGTGATCAAGGCCCAGTCCCTGGACTCTCTGTCATGCCCTACAGGGAACACGGAGCCCCATTTCCCTGTTTCTTCTGTGTGTCTGCGCTGTCTTTTTCCGTTAAGCCGCCAGTTTCCAAGATGGCGGCTGTTAAGGTTATGCTTTAAGTCAAGATTATACTGACATATATTTTAAGTTGCTTTCCTGAGTTTGTTTTTCCTGTTGCACACACATGTTTCCTTTACGTAAAGGCCTATGGTTGATTGTTTCTTGTTGATTATTACAGTAAAACCTTGGATTTACTTGTATATCAAGACATCGCTTGTATATCAAGTCAAAATGTAAAAACATTTTTAGCTTGTCTTGCAAAACGCTCTCAAACCAAGTTACTCTCAAACCAAGGTTTTACTGTATTATAAAGCACTTTTTTCCTGTTATGCATGGTTATGTTGTTCATTATATATAGAATATGACGTGTATAGAATGAAAACATGATATTGTAATATCCTGTTACATACTGTATTTAAGACTAAAAAATGTGGAATTAAAACTAAGTGACCATTCACCATACTCTTGGGTGTTAGTGTGTTGCTTCCAGGTCTTCCCTAAAAAGTGGAATGGAAAGATATGCTGGCAAAGGTTGGTAGAGATTACATAGACAGATAATATAGAAAGGGATACCCTTAGGTAGATTAGATTACTTGTTACATATCAGGTATAATACCCTATTAGCGGCGGTGGTGTTTCTGTTTCCGGCCGTGACGTCATGTCTGGCGCCACCGGCTCCGGCCATTGGCGTCACTTCTGGCAGGACTCGCTAATGGCTTAGATGGCAGGGGATAGAGGAGACAGTGCTGGGACAAGGTCATCCAGTGCCCAGGGCAAAGATGGCAAACAGCGCCCCCCCCCCCCGTTGGTGGTGTCAACGTGGAAAAGAAGTTCATGACCCTTTTCTAAAAATGTTTTGCACCATTGGTGTGTGTGAAAATGTGTGCGTTAGCAGATGTGAGGGTAACTTTAACTATCAACGGCACTGCTACACGTCTACCAAAGGACTGTGCGCTTCTGTGTTTGTCAGGAAAACCACAATTTTGTGCATGATTCTGACATGCAAACGTGTGCTGTGGTTTGGCCACAGTGTGATTGTATGTGTGATTTACCTGCAGTTTTAGGTGTGCTCCTGATGAATTATATTGGACTGTGTGTTTTCTGAATGTGCATCAAAGATGCAGCATGTAAGACTGTAATTTGCATTCATGAAAACAGTATAATAGAATTTAATGGGAGGGCACCTAAAACTGAGGGTAAACTGCACATACAATCAAACCACAGTGCAGTAGTGTGAACCAACTATTACCCCCCATTCACATTTACTGTGGCTTTGAAATTGTGCAACTTTACCTGAAATCGCATGATTTCAAAGCTGCATCTCACTATGACTTCAGATGTGACTTTGAAGACATCTGTGTGGCTCCATGCATGGATGTCTATTGAAACCGCACCTGAAATCGCAAAAGTAGTGCATGTACTACTTTTTCAAATTGATGCAGCACCGCATCCATTTGAATACTGCCATTGCTGGCAATAGGATGTGACTTGTCAAATTGCATGACAAATCGCTCCAATGTGAACAGGGGCTACGAGATGAAAAAAAAGTGGAGTGCAGAGACTGTGCAAGGCTGCATGATGGGGACAGGACAGTTACAGGAGCTAAAAGCAAACTGGGATGGAAAGGGTGTAAAATCGGTGTGTGGAATGCTGAGCTGAGATCAGAGGCTGCAGGATAGATGTAGTGAAGATTTATGGAGGGACAGCAGATAAGAGAAGGAGAAGGGAATAAATGAACAAGGCAGAGGAGTGAGGAGGATTGGTGCTGACTTACTGTGATGATAGTGCAGGAAAGGTAGAGAGAGGTGTAGACGGGGCAGAGCGGAGATGAGCTGACCACAGTGAGAGAAGGGAAGAAGGTGAAGTGTCCTGGAAGAAGAGCAAGTTAAGGGCGGGAGTGTAGCTTGCTTGAGGAGAGAGTGATTATAAGCTGCAGAAATAAGGCAGAGTTGGATGAGCGGAGGAGTCAGCTGTGAATACGCAGTCACTCCTGTCAGTGAGACAAGAGCAGTGACTGAAGCTCTTAGAGTGCCCCCCCTCCCCACAGATTAAGACATCGCCCAGGGCAGTCGCCCCTCCTGCCCACCCCTTGTACAGGCCCTGAGAGGAGGCAGTGGTCTTCATTCAGCCTGCTGATGCCACAGCTGTGAGACTCCAACTTTGGCACCAAACGTGCATGAGGTGTATAAGTTGGCCATGTTTAATAATTATTTGGGGGTATGTGTAAGGTACCTGTGATAGGTAGTGTCCGAAGTGGAACTTGTGTGCTGAGGATTCAGGCGAAAACGTAGTCAGGCAGATTAGGTTGGCAACAGATCAGGCAAAATGGTACACGATCGAAATCCAGAGAGTGGTCAGGCAGGCAAAGGTCATACACGAGCTGGCAGTGAAGTACAAAATCAGCAGGCTGGAGAGTAGTCAGGAATTCAGGCAGAAGTTCAACAGGAAAATCAGGATC
Organism: Rana muscosa; assembly: GCA_029206835.1. Lineage (NCBI taxonomy): Eukaryota > Metazoa > Chordata > Amphibia > Anura > Ranidae > Rana > Rana muscosa. Next base: position 162,185,487 of record CM055118.1, read on the forward strand.
AAAAAGCAGTCACAACACCCAGGGAGCTATTCCACACAAACGGGCGCTGAGAGATAGCATCACTTCCTTTTTAAGGGCTGCTTTGATTGAAAATTGTCCACAGCTGGCAGTAGGTGGGGCTGGTGAGTCCAAGGTAATGTTTAATACTGAGAGGACATTTCCAAAAGTCTAGATCTGCTCAGTAGCGCAACAGGTAAGGCTGCAGCTTTGGGACCAGGAAGATCCCGGTTCAAATACACCCAGGTACATGACAGGGCCCCCTCCCCAGTGGACCCCTCCGGGGGCCTAGCGGGGCTTAGTGGGAAAGGAGGCATGGAAGTCTCGAATAAGAGAAGGGGCATGCAGATCTTTGGCTGGAACCCAGGAACGGTCTGTGACAGGATATCCCTTCCAATGAACCAGATACCGAAGGCCACGACCCTGTCTTCTAGAATCAAGAATCTTGGAGACTTCAAACTCATTTTGTCCATCAACAAGAACAGGAGGAGGTAGCTGTTGCGTTCTGGAGTAGCGATTGAAAATTGCTTTTTTGAGGAGGGAAACGTGGAACACAGGATGAATCCGGAGAGAGGAGGGTAATTTCAACCGATAGGAGACTGGCCCGACTCGAGCAATAATTCTGTAAGGACCAATGAATCGAGGGCCCAATTTGGTAGAAGGTTGTTTCAGTCTCACATATTTGGTTGATAGCCAAACTCTGTCCCCCACCACATATGGAGGTATATGGCGTCTTCGTTTGTTGGAAAAAAGTGCATACTTGCCTGCTGACTTCCGTAGTAATAAGCGAATCTTTTTCCAATGTAGCAGAATATTTTTAACCCGCTGATCTGCTGCTGGTACACCAGAAGAAGGCTGAAGTAGGGGAAAAGTCTGAGGGTGATAGCCTAGGGCTGCGTAGAATGGTGTGGTATGAAGAGCACTGTGCCAACGGGAATTAATGGCGAACTCAGCTAAAGGCAAATACTCAGACCAGTTGGAGTGTAAGGCATTGACATAATGTCGAAGATAGGTTTCTAGGGTCTGGTTCATGCGTTCGGTTTGACCATCTGTTTGAGGGTGATGTGAGGTAGAGAGTGAAAGCGTTACTCCCAGTTTCTTGCAGAACGCTCTCCAGAATCGGGAAACAAACTGGGATCCGCGGTCTGAGACGACATTGGTAGGTATGCCATGATATCTCACAATATGGGAAAGGAAGAGAGTAGACAGTGCTTCCGCTGTAGGTAATCCCGGGAGCGGCACAAAATGAGACATTTTTGAAAAGCGATCCACTATGACCCATATAGCAGTCATGCCCTCGGACTTGGGTAAGTCTGTAATGAAGTCCATAGTCAAATGGGTCCAAGGCTGACGAGGTGCTGAAAGTGGTTGTAACAGTCCAGTAGGCAATGTACGGGGTACTTTATTAGCAGCACAAGTTGGACAGGCAGCCACATAGTCAGTAACATCCCTTTTCATATGAGGCCACCAGACATGACGCTGCAAGGTCTTAAGAGTGATGGTGACACCAGGATGACCAGATAAAACACCATCATGTGCCCAGAGGAGTACAGGTTTTCTGAGGCTAGGGGCTACGAACAGGCGACCTGGTAGTATCTTCAAGCCTTGGGGAACACAATTCTGGGTTTCTTGTAACTGTTGGGAAAGAGCCGTAGAGATCTGTGCGACAATTTTGTGAGGTGGGATTATATACTGCTCGGTAGGTTGGTCTTCTTCAGAGGTAGCAAACTGTCTGGAAAGAGCATCGGCTTTCTTGTTTTTATGCCCAGGAACATAAGAAAGAACAAAATTAAAACGGGAGAAAAACAGAGCCCATCGAGCCTGATGTGAGTTCAAACGTCTTGCAGTCTGAAGGTACAGTAGGTTTTTATGGTCAGTGAGGATAGAAAAAGGTTTGGGAGCCCCTTCCAGAAGATGTCGCCATTCAGACAATGCCAATTTGATGGCCAGTAGTTCTCGATTCCCAACATCGTAATTCATCTCCGCTGGAGAAAACTTTCTAGAAAAAAATGCTACTGGATGGATTCTACCAGACTTAGCCTGTCTCTGGGAGAGCACGGCACCTGCTCCTACCTCAGAGGCATCAACCTCAACTATGTACTGGAGATCGGGATTTGGATGCTGAAGAATTGGAGCTTTGCTGAACATGTCTTTTAATTGCTGGAAAGCCGATTCTGCTTCTGAGGACCATACCTTGCAATTTGTACCTTTCTTAGTCATAGCAGTAAGGGGGGCCGCAATGGAGGCAAAACCTTTGATGAAGCTTCTGTAGTAATTTGCGAACCCTAGAAAGCTTTGGAGCCCTCTTAAAGTGGTCGGTTGGGGCCATTGCAAGACAGCGGAAAGTTTTTGAGGGTCCATTTGGAAACCGGCAGCACTTATAATGTATCCAAGGAAAGGAATACGGCTTTGATGGAAACTGCATTTCTCAATCTTCGCGTAAAGATGGTTTTCTCTCAGTCGTTGCAATACCTGCTTTACATGCGAGATGTGCTCTAGATGAGTCTTGGAAAAGATTAAAATGTCGTCCAAGAATATGCCAGCAGCTCCAGAATCCACAAAAGCCTCACAGGAGACAAGTTTAGAGGGTAAATGGATAATTGCAGGAATGGTAATCTTGGTCTTGGAGGATATACCTGTAAGGTCTAAGCCAGCTCCTCCAACACTGGTTAGACCCTGCCTTTTACTGGACGGGAAGGGCAGACAGATAATAAATGTCCTTTAAGTCCACAGTATAGGCATAGGCCCAATGCACGCCTCCTTTGTTTCTCAGACTCAGTTAGGTGGAGACGGCTTACATCCATGGGTTCCACAGGTGTCTGGGGTTCAACTGAGATTTCAGGTTCTGGCTGAGGTGGTGCTTGGAAGTTAGGGGCCAAACGGTAGACTGGCCGAGGAAACTTGCGAGTTCTAAGTCTCTCTTGGCATCTTTCATGATACCGGACATCCAGACGAACACAGAGCTCTATGAATTTCTCTAGGTCTTCTGGGGAATCCTTATAGACTAATTCGTCATTGATGCGATCTGCAAGACCTTTTCGGAAGGCTGCACGTAATGCCCTTGAGTCCCAAGTAGTCTCAGCAGCAAGGGTACGAAACTCAATAGCATATTGTGCCACAGACCTGGTGCCTTGTTGCATGACCAAGAGTGAGTACTCAGCTGCAGAAGCTCTATCTGGCTTGTCAAATACAGTCTGGAGAGAAGCCAGAAATTTGTCAGCGTCTTGCAGCACAGAATCATTGCGTTCCAGATAAGGAGAGACCCAGGCCAGGGCCTTCCCCTTTAACAAGGAAATTACAAAAGTCACTTTGGCAGAAGAAGTGCTAATGGTCCCAGGGTTGTTGCGGAAATGCAAACGGCAAACATTTAAAAAGCCTCTGCAGTCCTCAGTATCACCACCAAATTTGTCAGGCATAGGAAGTTTGGGTGGTACAGAAGAGGTGGGTTGGATCGTAGCAGGAGTAGGATCCAGAGTCTGGACCGTTGCAGAGGAAGCAGGCAAACAAGATTTAAGCATAGTACAAAGTTCATCTAACTTGGCGTCCAGGGAAGAAAGATGCTGTTCATGAGCTCCAATCAATTGTCCCTGACGTGAAATCGCCTTAACAATCTCAGCAGGGTCCACTGTCATTGTGGCCCGTTTGTAATGTAAGGTACCTGTGATAGGTAGTGTCCGAAGTGGAACTTGTGTGCTGAGGATTCAGGCGAAAACGTAGTCAGGCAGATTAGGTTGGCAACAGATCAGGCAAAATGGTACACGATCGAAATCCAGAGAGTGGTCAGGCAGGCAAAGGTCATACACGAGCTGGCAGTGAAGTACAAAATCAGCAGGCTGGAGAGTAGTCAGGAATTCAGGCAGAAGTTCAACACGAAAATCAGGATCAAAAAGCAGTCACAACACCCAGGGAGCTATTCCACACAAACGGGCGCTGAGAGATAGCATCACTTCCTTTTTAAGGGCTGCTTTGATTGAAAATTGTCCACAGCTGGCAGTAGGTGGGGCTGGTGAGTCCAAGGTAATGTTTAATACTGAGAGGACATTTCCAAAAGTCTAGATCTGCTCAGTAGCGCAACAGGTAAGGCTGCAGCTTTGGGACCAGGAAGATCCCGGTTCAAATACACCCAGGTACAGTATGGTAGCATCCCAGATAGCAAGAATAACTTGACACAAATTTGTACACTTGCAGAGCACTTGAAGCACAAGTTCTAGTTGAAGCTTTTCCAATTTGTAGCAAATTTGCATGGCAAGTCTCTAGCAAGAGCAAAGTTGCAGTGGTGAGTCTACAGCAAGAGCTCTGCAAGTCTACAGCATGAAAATTCAGCCACAGTGACCCCTGTGGTGGGATGACTATTGCACAACATAACTGATCCAGAACTTGCAATGCGGACTTGCTGCAATTGTGCAACAAACTTGTGAAGCCTGGCAAGTCTAGCAATAACTTAGCAAGTCATTTTCAAACTTGCAGCACTATTGCTTGCTATCTGGGATCCTCTTTGTTTGTGATAGATGGGGCCACAGTACATGGCTCGTCAAAGATGGATCTGTAAGGCCCAAAGTTACCACAAAGGTAAATAATATAAAACACACTAGGGGGCATTTGCCAATTATTTCACACAACAAGGTAATGGTAACCAGGAGCTGTTAGATACTGACACAGATTTATTATAGGGGTTTTGCTTCATTCATAAAACTCCTTTCTAGGCTGTGAAAAAACAAAACCTGCCCCAACCAACTTGTCATCCTGAGTCTGTTTGGAGTGAAAATCTTTTATCTTCTGTGCTAAATCTGTTGCTAAACTGCAAATCTGTCTTAGTTTACTGTCTTGTAGACTTGAAAGATTGCAGGCACAGGGATCATAAGTGCAAAGAAAACCTGTTGCAACTTTGCTAAATGAGACAGTTTCATTTGTGTCTAATTGCATCACTAATATTTTATTAAACCTCCCCCTATTTGGATCATATAGCTAATAACACCTAAATAAACCAACTCATTATAAAATTAGGCATCCAAGAAGCTATCATGATATGCTACTTATTATTTTATATCTTATAACTGCTTGGCACAAATATATTATGCATGGTATGAACACTGACTGGCATTTCCTCTAAGCCCCAATTTCTGATATTACGATTTACCTGGCAGCGTCTCTGGCACATGGGTCTGTGGCCCCTGCATGTCCTCGGCCGACATCTTACCTGAGCTGCAGCTGCTGTAAAAAGTTTTCTGGAGATTCTTCTCCTACTATCTCTGATCCTCTCACCAGGTGGAGGAGGATAATTCAGATGTCGGTGACGATATTAAATTCCATTTGATCTCTGGTAATAAATTCTTATAATAATTGACACGTTGTCAAAGGACAGTAAATGATCTCATTGCATAGTGTTACTTTTCTCTTACTGTGTGTACAACTAACATCTGTACAAACTGATCCACTATTTATTTTTGTGCATACATGTATCCTATCAGTACATCTAACTTACTGATCCGATACGTTGTTGCATTGATGTAATCCTTTTTATGCATTTTTTTTTATTGGCATGAACACATATTTATCATGTTCCAGCAGGCACACTCATAATGCCAAGAATAAAAAATGCATCCATTTTTCCATCTGACAAGTTTTTAAAATCTGACATATTATTGCAGGGAATGAAATTATGATTTGTCAGAGACAAAATATAACACATTTGAGCCATAAATCACTTAAGAGATCTAATGTGCTGTAAAGCCTGCTGAACCTTGTAATTTAGGTGTGTTTGGTGTCTAACTGATTGTTATTTCCGTATGCATTAGTGTAATCATGTTTTATTAATTTAACTCCATCACAGCAGGAATTCAACATTATTTATAGAATTTGCATTTGACGGGCAGCACAGTGGCTAAGTGGTTAGCACTTCCGTTTAGCATCGGTTCAAATCCCAACCACATCACTACCTGCCTGGACTTTCCATGTTCTCCCTGTACCTGCGTGAGTTTTCTCCCACACGCAGACATTTTGGTAGGTCCATTGGCTCCTGTCTATATTGGCCCTAGTGTGAATGAGCGTTAGAGACCTTAGAGTTTAAGCTCCTTGAGGGCAGGGACTGATGTGAATATACAGTATATGTAAAGTGCTGTGTAAATCGACAGTGCTATATAAGTACCTGTAATAAATAATAGTTAAAAACAACCTAGACTCAGCATATGCATTTGCTTAAACCATTCCGCACACTGTTTTACAACAGGGCTATTAAAGAGGAAGTAAACCCTAATGGGTTTACTTCCTCTTTGTTTCCCTGCAATGGTAAAGCATAATGGGCTACTATGCATCTCATAGTAGCCCATTATGTGTCACTTACCTGCAGTAGAAGCCGGCGATGTCGCCGTCTTCTTCCATGGCAGCGAGCGTCCATCTTCACCCCTCTTCTTCCGGGGGCCATGAACTCCAGTTCTGTGACTGGCCGGAGTCGCGTAACGTCACTCCTGCGCACGCGCGTGGGTGCCGCAACTCGCGGCTCTATTCATGGCTTCCTGACTCACGGTCAGTGCGCCTGCGCGCTGTTGTCTACGGCGCATGCGCCGTAGACAGCGGTGCCTTTCTTTTGCAAATATCTCCTAAACTGTGTAGGTTTAGGAGATATTTGTTACACCTACAGGTAAGCCTTAATCTAGGCTTACCTGTAGGTTAAAGTGGTATGTAAGGGTTTACAACCACTTTAAGAGTCAATGGCTTAATAAGGTGTATAACATTCCTTTTTAGCTGATCTGCTTTGTGGCCTGTCTTAAGCTGAGCTTTTGCCTAGGTTCACATTGGAGCGATTTGTTAAGCGATTTGAGTGATCATATCGCATTAAAAGTCGCAGCCTATTGGAGGCAACGGCACTGTCTCAATTGGTGCAAAACTGATTTTGCGGAGCCGCATCGATTTGCAAAAGTAGTTCCTGTAATTTTATGTGTACGTCAGCAACAGGGTTGAACGTATCAAGAGATTCTCTCTACCAAGTCAATGGCATCACGTTCTCACTGAACTCAACCCAGCTGACTGTGGGACCAGAGCCGTGTCACCTGCCGCTCTTCAGGACAGCTTATGGCTGTCACCTCCAAGGTTTCTGCGTGAGGACTCTTACTTACTCCCTATTGACACCATCTATGGGCTAGTAAACCCTGAAGATGATAAGAAAATAAGAACTGTGAACACCTCACTCCACACTTCTGTAAGTACAAAACAGAAGCTGCGGTCACACCGTTACAGGCATCAATGGAAGCAGGTGCAGCATCTAGCCAATGTGTTCTGGCATCGCTGGAAGAAAAAGTATCTTCACCACCTTCAAGGTTGTAACAAATGGCAAGCATCTAAGCCGAATCTTAAGGTTGGAGACCTCATCCTTCTAAAAGACAAGGAAGTTTGTCGAAATGAGTGGCCTTTGGGTCTTATTACTAAAGTTATGCCCAGCGACGATAACAAAGTCCGGAAGGTAGAAGTCAAGGTAACCAAGGGAGGATCGACACAAACCTTTAGTCGACCAATTACAGAGTTAGTACTCCTTTTGCCAGGTGAGTGACTTGTGCAAGGACTAGTCATGCTGTTTGCACGGCGGGGAGTACATTGCTGCCATCTACAGGTTCTACTCAGAACTTTGGAATTATTTGAAGACATCATACTGTGACTTTATGTTCTTCATCCTGTTGAACTTACGTTTATTATTTGCTTGTTGCATGTTTTTCATTACAGGTTCCAGGACATTCGTCAGTATTGGACTTTTTGAAAATATATATTTTAGTTTAAGGTTATGAAATTTAAAGATTTCAGACGGGGAGTGTTGTGTTACACTATGTGATTATTCTTGCTCTGTGTCTTTAAGATCTGTCCCCTTCTTTCTAGCTGAACTCTCTCTCTCACTGTAGTTCTTTATATATCTCCTCCACTTCCTGATTCTGGTCATTACTCCTGTATTTCTTCCATGCTAAACATCTTACATGTGGCTTACAACTGCAACGTTTTTCTACCTATGAATATCCAACATTAAACGGAACATTCGAAAGGATTCATCGTCTGTCGTCCTAACTGTGAGTTTATTCATTGAGTTAAGCTGCCTGTATCGATGCAAGGGATAATAGCAAACCAGCTTGAGTAAGGCCTACATCAACCTGGAGATGAACTTTATCGCTTTGTAGTTGAGACAGAACATTGAGCTATTTTGCACAAAAAAAATGGGCAAAAACTCTCTAGATGTGCAAAGCTGGTAGAGACATCCCCAAAAAGACTTGCAGGTATAATTGCAGCAAAAGGGGGTTCTACAAAGTATTGACTCAGGGGGGCTGAATACAAATGCACGCCACACTTTTCACATATAAAAAATTTGAAAACCATTTATCATTTTCCTTCCACTTCACAATTATGTGCCACTTTGTGTTTGGTCTATCACATAAAATCTTAATAAAATACATTTACGTTTCTTGGTTGCAACATGAAAAAATTTTGAAAATTTAAAGGGGTATGAGTATTGGGAGTTTAATACAGGGTCATCCACTCCGGCAATACTATGGGATGCTTTTAAGGCCTATACAAGAGGACAATATATATCCACTATTAAAGCGGTCAATAAGTCTCAATGAGTATGACACAAGAATGACGCTTTGAAATGTATAGTAGACGAAAAAACAGCCCAATATACTGCGGATCCTTCAGAATCTAATTTTAATGCTTTACTCCATAGCAAACGGGCCCTACATTTGCATATGACTGAGGCCACGAGGATAAACCTATATAAAAATAAACAGAAATCTTTTATAAATTCTTTATTTTAATCTTTTCTTTCACATATACAAAGATACAGCATTTTGTACAGTACATCTTATATAACAATCGTAATCCATCTCTCCTTCACCTCTTCTTAACATTCTCATTGATCACTCTTTTTGACCTACCACCTCAAAGTTTTAAATTCACTTTCCTTTTTTCGTTCTTGTTGGTCTTATTTAACCATTTCTGTAGTGTACTGCTGTAAATCTCTATTATTTTCTCCTCCCCCCCTCCCTAGACCTCTCCCTCCCCACCTGTATCCGAGGGCCTAGAGCCCCGAAATAGGCATAGCCCCATACAGAAAGACCAAAAATAAAAAACGGAAAAAGTGTCACCCCCTCTCCCCCACCTCTCCTCCTATCCCCCCTGTTCTCTGAAGATGATATAGGGGGCCCAGGTTTGTCGATATTTGTCTTCCTGTTCCCTCATACTCATAGTGAGACTTTCCATTTGTTGGATTTCTGTTATTTTAGTGATCCATTGTGTTCTAGTTGGTGAAACTGGACTCTTCCAGAGAGCTGGAATACATGCTTTCGCTGTTGTGAGTAAATGTCTCACCAATGATTTTTTGTACTTTCCTATTGACAACGGAATATCAAACAGGAGAAAAGTAGCTGGCATCTCTACAAGGGACACATTAGTAATTTCTTTTATTGTTTCAGCAACCATCTTTCAAAAATCTTTTATTCCCGGGCACTCCCAGAAAATGTGTAACAAGGTGCCCTCAGCTCCTTGGCATCTCCAGCAAAGGTTAGATACCTGTGGATAGATTCGGTGCAGCACTGCTGGAGTTCTATACCACCTACTCAAAATCTTATAGCCCCCTTCTTGATATCTAGTTGCTACTGAGGACTTGTGCGTGTATCTAAATATCTTATTTTTCTGGGTCTCCGAGAAGGTGACCCCCAGATCTGTTTCCCAGGCCTGTATGAAGCCCAGTTCTTGTGGGGCCTTTAACTCATTCACCATTGCGTACAACTTCGACAGCGCATGTCTCACTGCTTCCCCCTTAAGGCATAATTTCTCAAACTTAGTTAGTATGGTTATTTCTCTAATTTGCTTAGATATTGCCTGCAGAAAGGCATTCAGCTGCATCCGCCTGAATAGATCTAATTCCTCTGAGAGTTCTTGATCAATCTCCTCTCTAGACATCACTTGGTTATTTTTCAGAAAATGTATTAGTCTACTTCTACCCTGTTGCTTTAGTTTTATGAATTTTTTGTCTTTTAAACCCGGCACAAATCCCGGGTTGCCCACAATCGGGGTCATTGGACTCAGGGGACTATCCATTTAAATTTTTTTAAATGTCTTTTTTACCGAGTTCAGCGTGGCCCCCACTGTTGAGTGGTGCTTTACTGCCATCGGTATGATCGTATACGGAAGCCATTGCCTGCTCCATCTGCACCCAAAAAACAGCCCAATATACTGCGGATCCTTCAGAATCTAATTTTAATGCTTTACTCCATAGCAAACGGGCTCTACATTTGCATATGGCTGAGGTCACGAGGATAAACCTATATAAAAATAAACAGAAATCTTTTGAGCAGGGGGACCAGAATGGTAGTTTTTTGGCCATGATTGCTAAACATGAACAACCTAGTATTCTGATTTTGGAAATACACACGTACTCTGGAGATATAGTCTGTACACAGCCTAAAATTCTGGAGACTTTTCCGCAATTTTATCAGACATTATATACATCTCAGGTGCGTTCTGGTTTCCAGCCGACTGAGTTGGCGGAGTGGCTGGATTCAGTCGCACTGGCCTGGTTAACAGATGAGAGGCAGATGCTAGTACGTCCTCTAACACTGGAGGAAGTCCTTTCTGTCATCGGCACCTTTACATTGGGGAAGTCACCAGGACCGGATGGCCGTCCTATTGAATTTTATAAGGCTCATGGAGATCTCTTAGCTCCTGTATTGGCCTCTCTTTACTCTGATTGTCTGAAGGAGGGAGCCTTGCTGGACTCAATGAGTTATGTCCATATAGTTCTAATTTACAAGCATCCAAAAGACCCATCCTCCTGTGCTTCATATAGGCCTATTGCTCTTTTGAATGTAGATTTCAAGATTTTGACTGAGTTAATCTCCTGATGACTACAACCGTTGATGTCGAATATTATCAACCCAGATCAGACAGGTTTTATGCCTGGCAGGGCTACTGATGTATTTTTGAGGAGATTATATACTAATATTTATGCTTCACATCTTAATATAGGATCTAGGGTCATTGCCTCCTTGGATATCTGGAAGGCTTTTGATACCCTGGAGTGGCCCTTTTTGTGGGAAGTACTCCGCAGAATGGGTTTTCCAATGGTATTTATAAAATGGTTACAGGTCTTATATAGGAATCCCACAGCTGCAGTAAAAATGGGAGGAGGGATGTCAGATCCCTTTTCATTATTTAGGGGAACTTCGCAGGGCTGCCCTCTCTCTCCAACCCTTTTTGCGGTTTTCGATTGCTATGGAGCCTTTGACGGAGGCTCTACGCACTTCCCCCAATATTAAGGGATCGGTTGGCTGGAGGAGAGGGTAGCTTTGTATGCAGACAATCTCCTATTATTTTTAAATGATGCTGGCCCCATCGCTACAAGGGGCCCTAGATATACTGGAATAATTTTCAATGGTTAAAGGGCTGAAGGTAAATTGGACTAAGTCATTGTTGTTTCCAAAAGATATGGAGGCCCGTAGTGCAGCTTTGAAGGATATTCCACTGCAGTGGATAGATAATTTCAAGTATTTAGGAGTTGTAATTTCCCATCAAGCTTCTAAATTTACGTCCTTTAATCTGACTCCAATTTTGGGAAATATTGGGTCAAAATTGGAAGTCTCTACCATTGTCCCTCTGGGACGCATTCATTTAAAAAAAATGAAAATTATACCTGAATTTATATATTTATTTCGACATTCTCCTCAATGGCTCCCTATATCCTTTTTCACAAGATTAAATCAGCTGTTTTCATCTTTTTTATGGGGGTCGAAAAATCCTAGGTATAAATTAAGTACCCTGATGCGCTCTTGTGACCAGGAACAGGGAGGATTAGCTTCTCAGGATTTATACAAATATTTTTCTTATGAAGCACTACCCCCGTAGGAGCTGCTGGTTTTGTTTTGGGTCTACGTTCCGCCTATCAACCCCTTGGAATTGGCTAAAACCCTCCCTTGGCACAACTGGTATATACAGATATTGTGGAACCCACTGGTTGATGGGGAATAAAACCACACCACAGTAAAATTACAATATAAATTGTTACCTTGAAATGGCCACTTGTCCCACAGGGTAACAGAGCAACTGCACACAGGTTTGCACTTAACCAAGGGTGAGCTTTCCTTGGTAAGATATAAAGGGAAAACAAGGTTATACATACAGTTGACTCTGCAGGGCCCTGCAAGAGTCAATAATAAAAGAAATAGTTACTATTATAGAAAGTATATCTTAACTTGCAGTATTAATGCCTAATTATGTGGCTGAACTATATGCTCGCAAGCTCCCCCTAGTGGGCAATACCACCCTGTGTCCCGTCACTGTCAGTTCTAGTCAGGCCTGACTAAATTTAATGTACAAGTTCCTCAGTGGTAGGAGTCTTCGCTAGCAAAACATTGGTGCACATACAAATTGTAATCCAAAGGGTATTGAAGGGAAAACTGGACTCCCGCAATGCTTTTGGGAGTGTGTAATTCTTAGGCAGTACAAACGCCAACTTTAAACTGCGCACTATCACACGATGCACCAAGTTCTGGTGTGTGGCGCACTATTCTAGTGATGGTGGGCCTTAACAGTTACAGGCCTATCAAGTAGTTAATGATATCCTGGGCAGGTGCCCGCTCACCCGAATAGGCCTAGTCCGCCTGGCAGGTTCCGTTGCTGATGCTCCGGTCCACGATCTCTCCGCTGTCCCGGTCTTCCGTCCCTCACTCCACCACATGAGACGTCGGTAGGTGGAGATATCTGGACACCTTGGAATGTCAGCTGGGCTTCCCAAAGGAGATTTCTTCAGTCTTTAGCAGACAGGCCTCTCTGAAGACAGTAGGCCCAGGTTATGCGGCCTACACACACACAGCAAGCCTCTCAGACGCTCCACTTGCTAGCAGGGCGATGTCCAGAGAGACCTTCCATAGCTCCTCCCCTCCTTTAAGTAAGCAGTCCCAGAAGGCCAAGCAACGAGGCAATGCATGTTGGGAGTACAGTTGCACTGTGGGTACTATAGTCTATTTACTATCCATGGCAAATGGAGTCTCTTTCTCCCTGTACTACGAGTTCCAGCATGCCTTGCTTTGATATCATTGAAAATAATAAGTAGATGCAATATAAAGATTGAACACCGGAGGGAGCTAAGTTCCTTCTAGTTCGTCAACTGTAGTCTGTATCTACATAGGAAAAATGTGAACCTAGCTACACTTACCTGTAAGGAAAAAGGCATGGAAGGCAGGAAAAAGGCATAATGAGCTAAGATGCACCGCATACTAGCTCATTATGAAATACTTATCTTAGAACAAGGCATCACAGGTGATCCCGGTCCACGCCGTGGGAGCGGACATTTTGCCTTGGCGTATATTCCGGGTATCGTGGCTCCGGCGCTGTGATTGGCCGGAGCCGCGATGTCGTCACTCCCTGCGCATGCGCGCGGGAGACTTCTTTCCGGCAAGGTCCGGCGTCTGCCGGACTTCCAGCCGAGAATCTCCAGAGCGCATGCACCGCTTAAGTCAGCGGCTCATTGCAAGGGGAATATCTCCTAAACTGTACAGGTTTAGGAGATATTCTTTTTACCTACAGGTAAGCCTTATTATAGGCTTACCTGTAGGTAAAAGTAAAAAAAAAGGGGTATATACAACCGCTTTAAGGTACTTTTATGTAGGGGCCGTAGGGCACCTTATCAGGTGACTATTCTTATGCTTAATACTATTAATACTAATCGAGCCTGGGAGGCTGGTCATAGATGTGAGTGTTATCCAAAGGGTGCGATTTCTCCAAATGCCCCTTTATGGTTAGACCCTACTCTCCCTCAATTTTTTAAAACACCAGAGCCTATTGCATGGACTAAATACAATATTAAATTACTTGCTCATGTGGTTACTGATCAGAAACTACTTTCTCCACACTCACCTCAACTTTTAATCTACCTAGTTCCTATCTATTTAGATACTACCAGCTTCTACACACTTTTCATGCACAGTGTCCACAGGATAGGTTAATGATGATACAATCCACTCTGCAATTAGTAGATAGGTCTTAGGTAAGCCTACCTCGAGACTGTACTCTCATCTTACTTTAATTTCTATTTTGCCACTAGAGGGTCTTCGAGCTAGGTGGATGCGAGATATACCAGATCTGGGTATGGAGGATTGGAGTTGTGTGTGGGATTTCCCTCTGAGATCTCTGGTTTCCTTGAAGGACCAAGTAACCCTTGTATTAATAATAATAATAATAATAATATAATTATGACATTGACCAGTAGATGGCACTGTATCACCATCTTTCTATAAGGGAACACTTTACATAAGAAAAAGTATTATATATTCCATAGGGTGTCGTACATGAGTTACAAACATTCACTGTGCACATACTGGGCCTGATTTACTAAAGTACTAGAGGCTGTTCATTTGGTAAAGTGAATTTTAGTAAATTAGGTAAACCTGTGTTCATGATGATTAAAACTAAATAAAAAAATGCATTTTTTTCTAGCAAAAGATCGGCACAGACTTGGTGAACATTAACTTTGCAGGGAACCTCTGCAGGGAAATCTGCCCAAAAAAATGATCAGACAATATTTTCTAAGCTGTGCAGTTGTTATATGGTTTCCGTAGGCAGCCCCTTTGAGTGTGTTGGTGAACATCTCAGATCCACAATCAATGGCTGGACTGAAATGCTTTTGAGCACCATACAGCCCAACCCCAGGCTCACCCCCCCCCCCCCCCCGCCCCACCCTCCATTGCACAACCTCCCCAATCTTAAACCCAACCCATTCCCCCATCCCTAGCAGTACTCTTTCACCTTTTCTTCAGGCCGATCACTTGATGCCTCTTCCCTCTCAGTCTTTACCTGACGTTTAGTGGTCCTTCGTGATGCAGAAAGCGGTACTGATGTGATTAAAATATGCAACATCCCCTCTGGAGGTGGGTCCATGACACCCTACACTCACAGTCTAATCTTAGTCCTCTAGGTGAGTGATGTCGGGTGTCATTCAACCCAAAAGACATCTTGTGGCAAACAAAAAAATACTGCGGGGGGCAGCGTCTGATTAAAGGTAAGTATTGCAACGAAAACTGCATGTAGCGGACATTTTTTTTTTCAAATTTAACCTAGCTAGGTGTTAAGCTATTTCTGAAAATGCTCCTTCCTGAAACATTGTATTGCAGACCTTCACAGTAGTATCTTCCTTTCACTTCGCCGTTGGTCTTTTCAACGGCAGGAAGGGAAAGTTGCTTATAAGCAATGAGCCATAGCTTTATTTTTTTATTACAGGTTTACATAGTGCTGTCATGCTGTCAATTTACACATTGCTTCACATATACAGTATATAGTACATTCCATTGGCGGCCGGTGTATTTTTTTTTGGGGGGGGGCGGCAAACAGTAAAAGCCCCCCCCCCGGTCAGTCAGTAGCACTTACCCCATCACCGGTGGCTCCCCCTACTTGACAGCCTTCCATTCTCCTGCTCTCCACAGGCCATCACGGCGACGCCAGCGGCAGCTTCCGTTTCCACCCTGCTCCTCGGCAGCCAATCGGAAGTCTTCTCTTTTCCGACAATTGTAAAACGGGTCTCACACCTGCTTCTGATTGGCCGGATTGAGGATCAGTGTTTCAACAGCGAATATTCATTCACTGTTGTAACACACCCTATTTTGAAGCCTATTAGATAAGGTGACCAGACTTTTAAAATGAAATCCGGGGACATAATTTTTTTTTACTAGTAATGGCGGTAATCAGCGACTCTCTGCCCGCCGCCGCCCACCTCACAGCCTGTCAAGTCTTACTCTCCGGGCCCCGGCTACTACTGGGTGGGGTGCGGAGGAAGATCACTCCACCAGGGAAGGTAAGGAGATAAGCAGGCAGGCGGCTGGCCGGGACTTGAGCCAAGGCAGAAGAAAATGCGAGCGGAGCTGGATAGGCATGCACCCGAAACTAAAAAAATATTCCCTCCGCTCCGACCAGCACATGATCATCAGAAAGGGGCACAGATAATGGAAAAAATACACCCCCTAAGCTAGTAGGAGCGGCGGAGCGGAGGGGTGTAAGTCAGCATTTTTTATTTATTTTTTATTCTGCACTGACTGTCTTTGAAATTGCCCCAGCCCCTGTTCAAATCCAATCCGGGGACAAAACTGGGGACAGACTTGGTCCAGGGACAGTGTCCTCAATCCGGGGACTGTCCCCTGAAACCGGGGATGTCTGGTCACCCTACTATTAGAGCCTCTGTCTCTAATCAGGTGCTTAAAAAAAAAAAAAAACCTGGCTGCTGTAATTCATGCGCCTGGACGCATGAATAGGGGGTGGCTGCGCCGGCCATGGATAGATTCATGCTATACATGAATATATCCATTGCATATAGGGGGTGGCCTGGAGAGAGGGGGCAGCGCCTGGGCAGCCCTAATGGACAGGTCACCACTGGTACATTCACATCAGTCCCTGCCCTCAATGAGCTTACAATCTAAGGTCCCTAACTCACATTCATACATACACACACTAGGGCCAATTTAGACAGGAGCCAATCAACCTGCCAGCATGTCTTTGGAGTGAGGGAGGAAACTGGAGTACACAGAAGAAACCCACGCAGGCACAGGGAGAACATACAAATTCTAGGCAGGTAATGCCGGGGTTGGATCTAAGAAGACTAAACTTCAGTTTTACACACAGTTTTGAATGAATTTTACATTGTAATATGAATCTGCATACTGAAACCCTAGTAAACTGCTGCATGTCCAAACACTCTTTTCTCGGGGATCAATACTTTGCAGGGTAGAGTGCAATTTTGAGACTTTTGCAAATGTCACTTTCTCTGATTAGATTTTCTTTCCTTTTAATCATTCACAAAGTGATTTTATGACATCTCAGTAAAACATTGCATGACATAGATTACTAAGAAAATTATGTGTAAACAGAACCATAAAAATCACGCCTCCTCACGTGTAATGCCAGCTCGTGGGGTCACAGGTTGACTCTCGCCGGAGCACTGCAAAGGCAATATTTGCACAGAGAGGGTGATTTACTAAAAGAGTCATTTTCGCTCTTGAAAGGAGAGCCGCTCTGTGCTTCAAACTTCCACTCATGTCCTAGAGTTGTTCCAATTTTTAAATCAAAACCATAATAATTTAAGCCATTTAATTAGATTTTTTTTATAAACGTGTTAAAATCTCTCCACCAAAATAAAATTACTGTTTCAGGTATAGAAAAGCTTGCAGTGTTTGAAGCTGGACATAAAGTATATGCCAGATGGTATTTAGTACTGGAGTGTCTGTCAAAAATGGATCCGGCTTCAGGGGTTGTGGCCAGATAGGCACGCCGATTCATGTGTGGTGGACGTGCCCTAAGGTTCGTCACTTTTGGACGAGGGTTCATTCATTTATATTTTCAGTCAAGGTGGTTAATATCACGAAAGTATCGCCTTACTGAATAAGCCAGAAAAACAGAAAATGTTCCGTGACACACACAGACCTTAATATACTTTATGTTTCTAGTGGCCAAAATCGCTATTGCGACCGCATGGAAAAGCCCTGTTAGACATAGCATTAATGAAATGAAAACTCACGTGGATCAAGCTAAATTAAAAAAACGTGAGTGTCCTATGAGATAAACAATCCCTTTTCGGCAAAATATGGCTTGCTTATTTACAGGTCCCTGATGTACGGAGATGACTTTGGATGGATGGATGGTCGATGGAAGATCCCCTGACTGATCCACCTTTTCTCCTTCTCCTCTTCTCACCTTTCCTCTCGTTCATTTGTTTCTTGCCAACCTTGGCATCATGTCTCCACAGCCTTCTTTTCTCCTTTCTTACCTAAGATACTTATGGTCATATTTGGGGGAATGTGGTCCCCCATTCGGGACAGTTATGGTGTTTGGCAGTAGGAAGAGCCTTAGAAATAATATACTACAGAGACAAAGGCTCTATCATTATGTAGACCAATTCACAGTGGTTACGCTTCAGTGTTGTTTTGATCTCATGGTCTCTATGTTTTTCATAATATGATCTGCTAGGCGGTCAGCTAGATGGCTGCCTCTAATGCCGCGTACACACGATCGGAATTTCCGACAACAAATGTTCGATGTGAACTTTTGGTCGGATATTCCGACCGTGTGTAGGCTCCATCGGACATTTGCTGTCGGAATTTCCGACAACAAATGTTTGACAGCTGGTTCTCAATTTTTCCGACAACAAAAGTTATGGTCGGAAATTCCGATTGTGTGTATCCAAATCTGACGCACAAAAATCCTACGCATGCTCGGAATCAATTCTACGCATGCTCGAAATCATTGTACTTAATTTTTCTCGGCTCGTCGTAGTGTTGTATGTCACCGCGCTCTTGACGTTCGGAATTTCCGAGTTACATTTGTGTGACCGTGTGTGTGTATGCAAGACAAGTTTGAGCCAACATCCGTCGGAAAAAAATCCACGGTTTTGTTGTCGGAAATTCCGATTGTGTGTACGCGGCATTAGAGTTCACAATGTTCTCAACACTAATTATGCCGTTTTTAACCAGATGCTTGTTTTTCTTTTCTATATGTGTTTCCATGGGGCCTCATGGAAGACCTAACGCGATTGCTACAGTCTTCTTTTGTTCTCCCCCCTATCATTTTTGTTACATGTACAGAGCATGCAAGGATTGTTACTTGGCTACTCTGCCAAGTGATCTTTTCTCTTTGTTCTTTTCAAAACAAATAATAACAATTATTGAAACAGAAAAGTTTGCAGTGTCTTCTTTTCTATAAATATATAATAAGTGTGGCGCTAATGAGAATTTAGGATAAAAGTCCTAAATATGGTAAGGTGTGAAAAATATTCTAATTTAATCAAAAACCCATGCTGGTATATATTTCGAAATTAGTGAAAAATATAGAAATACATATATAGCATAAATAAGTTTCTGTAATCCTTCTGTGATTACAAGTATTTAACCAACATATTAATGTACAACAAAAATTATAGTGCAAATATTATGTTGTGAAACATGAATAGCAATAGAGTGATAATCCTAAACCAGTGAAATAGGAATTATATTTCTATCAGACATCAAAGATGAGTATGTGTCCCTGTAGTTGTCTAACAATAGACAAAGTACCATCCAAAAAGACCAAAGTCCAATGTGGGATTGTTATAGAATACGTAGATATGGGTGTTCAATGTGGATATACGTGGTAACACCCGGGAGTGCCTTCACCTTGTGTCAATGGGGGAGAGATAAGGTACTCTTACCAGCTGGGATGGATCCAACACACCGTACGGCGGTGGATCTTCAAGACTTTGTCCACTTCGTGGACGGATCAGACAGCCAGGCTTTGTAGAGACGACCAAGATCTATAGAACACCTCCTCCCAGGATCAATGGCAATCCAACCAGGAAAAATCCGGATAGGCGGGTAGCAGCTACCTTATCCATTCATAACCATGGAAAACAAAAAATTGCTCCACATGGTGTAAATCCAAAAAAGATTTATTAAAAAATTTTATCCATAAAAAGTTCACACAGTATGAACATCCAAAACAAAACTCCAAAGCATAACAAAGAAATCCAAAAAATCCACACTCTAGAATATAAATAGGCAGCGTGATAGGAACAGCAAGAGCTGGTGTATTTGTCCCGACCGGTTTCGTCTAATAAGACTTCTACTGGGGTATACAGAAACTCTCTGTTCCCCACGCTTTTATAGAGAAAGGAATGTAGTTTTAAAATTAAACACAGCTGATCATTTATTGTATTTCCCGCTTCCGGGATCACCATACCCTATTGCTAGAGCTGATAATAATGTGAATCCAGCCCCTAGTGGGATTAGCCAATAGTGTCACTTGTACCATGGAAGAGCTCCGCCGCGTCATCCACCCTCAGTCTCCTGGCTGTCAGCGTGCGGGAATACATCAGTACCATGTGACTATCTCTTGCAATACATCATCCGCATAGTAGTCTGGGAAATGTAGTCACAAAGAGGGCCATAGGCCATAATCACGCACAGCATTATCCGGCATTGACCCCACCCCCATGCCTTCATTCCCACCAATGACAGAACCGGAGTGCACAATCTCGCAAAACAGACATTAAAGCAGCGTAAGCCGAGATGTGCTCACGGACGGATCCAAATGCTCCAGTCGTCATGGTGATATGCACAGAGGGCGGCCGCAGCGGAGGTGTGTCTTTGGTACGTCATCTGTCTCGATTACTCGAGCTTCCACCCTGAGGCATGTTGGGAAGTGTAGTTTAAAGTAAGAACGGAAGGAAATTAATAATTGTAAAGTAGTTAGATAGATACGGTTGTTCTATCCCTCAATACTTATGAAAGGGAGGGGGAGAGGACCACCAACCCTCTATCATACATCGATTTTATAATCAATCTCGGAATCAGAAATTGAACTAAAAATCAAAATGTTCACTATTGTTGGCAACCATCAGAGATTAATGGATATTATAAAATAAAAAATTAAAATATATTAATTAAAAAATGGGCTTGGTGTCCCGGATAAGGAACTACACCTGTACAGCCTTCATAATGGCATAGTAACCGCTCCAATAAATGTAAATAATCATAAATCCAATATAACTTGAGTGTCATATATTAACAATATGGTATGGGCATCATATGCCACGTATCAAAGGAAACGGTTCATGGATGTATTACAATGAGAATGCACATAAAATAGAATAAACCATAAAGATGTATAACAGATTATAGAAACTATAATAGTAACATCTTCATAGTAACATAGCAACCACTATAAAGAGATGCACTTTGACATGCATCCAATGTAACATAAATGTCCTATATATATAATGAATATGGCATAGGTATCAAGTGGAGAGGCAGTTCATAGATGTATTACAGTAAAAAATGCACAAAAAAAGGAAGAGGAATAAACCACAAAGGTGTATACAAAAATGGGTCAAGCCTTATTTATAAAAGCGTTAATATCCCAATCAACGTTTAGGCCATAAGGCCTGTAACACTTAAGCTGATATATCCAGTATGTTTCTAATTATAAACCCCTCTCAGGCGGGATTCACCCCTCCAACTAGGGACAAATTTGTCTATGATTTGAAACATAGTACCTTTGGGGTTCTTATTATGGAATTCTAAATAATGTCGTGGGACACTGTGATTTGTTTTGCCCTTTTTTATGCTGGTTAGATGTTCCCCCACTCTTATTGAAAAAGTGCGAATAGTGCGACCTACATACTGTTTCCCGCATGGGCAGGTAAGTAAATATACTATATATTTTGTCGCACATGTTGTAAAACTTTTCATTTGATAATCAATCCCTGTGGATGTAGACCTGAAAGTGTCCGTTTTTCGTTTTCCACAAATGTTGATTTGACAAACCTTGCATTTTCTGCAGGGATAATATGCCTTTAAGTGTGGAAAAAAGGCTGGTAATATTGGTGGATCAGAAACGTTGGGCGCAATGCGATTTCTCAGTGAGGGTGCCCCTCGATATGTTACGCCCGCTTTTTCAGGAAGTGTGGGTCCTAGAATCTGGTCATTTTTCAAAATTTTCCAGTGTTTCTGAAATATATCCCTTATTTGTCTGTGTTGGACAGAGTATGTTGTGTAGAAAGACCATTTATACTTCGAGTCTTGGATAGGCTTAATTTGTTCTCTAACTAAAGAATCCCTCTCAATCCTAGCAACTTGTTTGATCTCCTCCTCTATAACGGAGGGATGGTAACCCTTATCTACAAATCTGGACTTAAGTATACTAGCCTGACAGTGGAAGTCAGAAAGGTTTGAGCAATTACGTCTAATCCTTAAAAGCTGACTTCGGGGCACTGATTTTAACCATGCTGAATGGTGACAACTATCGACCGGAATGTACCCATTCCGGTCCGTTGGTTTAAAAAATGTCCTAGTTTCTAGCTTACCATTATTAGGGAATATTTTGAGATCCAAAAAATGTATAGACTTGAAACTGGCCTCATAGGATAGGCTGATACCCACATCATTGTTATTCAGAGTGGACATAAATTTGTTTAAGGAGGTCTCATCACCCCTCCACAGGAGGAGGATGTCATCTATGTATCGAACCCAGAGGATAATCTCGGGTCGATCGTAAGCATAGATGACATCCTCCTCCCATTTGGCCATAAAGATGTTAGCCAAACTGGGAGCAAATTTTGCGCCCATGGCAACCCCCTTTTGTTGTAAAAAGAAATCACCATTATGCCAAAAGTAATTGTGGTGGGTTGCAAAATGTAAAAGGTCCATAATATATATTTTCTGCGTGCCTGAAAGGTCATTAACTCTAGACAAAAACAGACCAACAGCTGACAAGCCTAATTCATGTGAGATGCTAGTGTACAGTGAGGCAACGTCTGCTGTCACGAGCAAGATGTCCCTACTGTAAGTAATCTGCTGCAACAGTGAGATAACATGACGGGTGTCCTTTAGATATGATGGAATTGATTTCACAATAGGTTGTAGATGAAAGTCTATATACCTCCCTATCCGTGAGGTTATCGAATCGATTCCACTAATAATTGGGCGACCTGGAGGATGTTTGGCATCCTTATGTATCTTCGGCAGATAATACATTACAGGAATGCGTGGGGCAACAGGAACTAAATAACTTTTTTCCTTCTTGTCAAGAATCCCCAATTGTGATCCGGTGTCAACAAGATCTAATAGAGCTATTTTATAGCTCTGAGTGGGGTTACCATTCAAACGAGTATAAGTTGTGGTATCGCTTAGTATCTTATTCATTTCGAGGTGATAGGCTGTCTTATCCAGAACAACAATACCGCCCCCCTTATCGGCAGGGCGTATCGTCAGATCCTTTCTTTCACATAAGGATCTGAGGCCAGTTTTTATCCTAGGGTCATTGTAAATACGTTTTTTAGGGAGCGCCTCCAAGTCCTTCAAGACTAGGTCCCTAAACACCTGAACTGAAGGTGCTATAGGGCATGGTGGATTGAAGAGTGAGGGATTAGAGAATCCTGAATGTACCATAAGTGAATTGGTTTCAGGTAAAGCAGGTCTAGTGGGATTGGAGATAAAATATCTTTGTATATTTAATTTACGCACATATTTGTGTACATCTATGAACGTAGCAAACTTATTTAGATGTTTAGGGGGGACATATTTAAGCCCTTTATTTAAAACAACTTTTTCGGCTTCTGTAAAGGTCGCTGTACTTAAATTGAAGATTCCATCATCCTTTACATACATTTTCTTTTTTTGGGCGCGCCATCCGCCTCTACATCCCCGCTGGTGTCCGGGTTTCTGTTGTACCCGCTCTGTTCTTTCTGAAAACCCCCAGAGTATGATGGACCGGGGTGGTTTTGATTATAATTGAATGGAGATCGATTATGTGAGTAATCATCATCTCTGTCTCTTCTTTTCTATACCTGAAACAATTAACCCCCCCCCCCCCAAAAAAAAAATCGTGCTCTGTTAAGCTAAAAAAAAAATCTGAAAGCAGGTGTGTGACAGGAGGGTCACGTTGGACACAGGTGAGCCAGGAAACCATGGACATTAAGAATATGGCTTGGATTGCTTGAAATGTAAATAGTGATATTAGTCCACAATATTGTTTTCTTCTGAACTTAACAGGTTAATTGAGAGATACTGAGGTGTTCAGCCTCAATCACCTGTCTGCCTAGTGTAATGCTAATGAATTCCAGCTTCTAGAAGACCCGTTCATTGTTTGTGGTGATGTGGATTGGGGAAATTAAGTCTGTCCTTGTGTGTATTATAAAGTACCAGACAGTCTGGTGAATATAAAGGTCATGCATAGTTATTTAAACATAAAGGGGATTATAACCTGTTGTCTCCTAGCAGACGTCAAAATAATGTGTATTGGCTCTTGTTATGTTGTGGGTGGAGCTGGACCATTGTTCATTTTAGGTTAATGCAGTATTGGATGGGTATAAAAGTTTCAATGTTTTTCTCAATAAAGGCATTCGATCCTAGGAAGATACAGAGTGCGTCTCGTTCTTCCAGAAGGATTAATTCCTATGGGAAGGGGTCGTCTGACTGTGGAGGATCGACAGTGAATTTGTGTCCAGGAGAGGGAAGATATTTAAACGGCGTTACCCCCTTTCGTATTTGGGGTGCTGTTACATTGGTTGGCAGCTGTGGGATTTTCCCTCCAGTTCCTGGGACACTCCAAACCACCACAGTGAATGACCAGCTATGCAGCCTGCAGGAAAGTCACACTGAAAGACCTACTTGAGAGCCGAGATGGACCAGAAGGAGGGTGATGCAGGACCCCGGTCAGTTGAAGATTTGTTTCAGCAACGAGTTCGACAGCGCTTGGCATATTATGGTGCTAACCCATCAGAGACCGCCATACAGAAAGCCATTAGAGGCATCCAGCTGCAGGATGCGCGACAAGAGAGAGAACGAGAGCGTCAAGAGAAAGGACTAGAGCGACAAAAGAGAGAACTAGAGCAACAAGAGAGATAACGAGAGCGACAAAAGAGAGAACGAGAGCGACAAAAGAGAGAACTAGAGCGGCAACATGAGCGGAGAATGGCGGAGATACGGCAATCGGAGATCGCCTACAGACAGCTGCTAGAATCTGCTCAGCAGCAGGGTGGGGCTACCTTTGCCTGGGACTATCAGGAAATACCAGTTGACAACTATGAAATCCTGGCTGAAGAATCAGCAGTGGAAAATCTGAAGATTGCCATCCCTAAAACCGAAGTGAATGATACGGAGTTCCAGGGAGCTAGCCTGGCTGAAGAATCGGCAGTGGAAAATCTGAAGATTGCCATCCCTAAAGCCGAAGTGGATGATATGGAGTTCCAGGGAGCTAGCCTGGCTAAAGAATCGGCAGTGGAAAATCTGAAGATTGCCATCCCTAAAGCCGAAGTGGATGATATGGAGTTCCAGGGAGCTAGCCTGGCTGAGGAATCGGCAGTGGAAAATCTGAAGATTGCCACCCCTAAAGCCGAAGTGGATGATATGGAGTTCCAGGGAGCTAGCCTGGCTGAAGAATCGGCAGTGGAAAATCTGAAGATTGCCATCCCTAAAGCCGAAGTGGATGATATGGAGTTCCAGGGAGCTAGGGCAGTTGGCTCGTCTCCCCAGCCACAGATTACAGAAGGTATGGACTTAAAGGACTGTTCAGAGGATGTTATGGATTATGCATCGCCTGCTCAAGTACTGGCAGCAGGACAAAGTACTACAGACCCCTGCTCTACACCCGTGGCAGTTTTGGAGGCCCGAGGTGAGAAGGTGATGGTTCCTCTTTCCCAGGGGATTTCAGAGATGCAGGGAGGAGAAGCAGCCCTTTTCCCTCCCCAACAGTTAGCCAGAGCAGATGGTGTGGAGTCCCCAGCAGAAGTGCTGGCAACAGGGCAGAGTGCTAGCAACCTCTGCCCAGCACCGGAAACAACTGTGGAGTTTCAGGGAGCCGGGGCAGTTGGCCCCCCTCTCCAGCAACAAGCTGAGGTGGTAAAGCTTTTACCCCCAGCTGAATCACTGGCAGCAGGGCAGAATGCTACTGGCGTCTGCACAGAACGGCAACTGGAGCTGATATCGGTGCATGGGACTGCGGTCTCCACTCACAGCAACCCAGCGGAAGAGCTGGCAACATAGCAGAGTGCCGCGGGCCTCTGCTCTCAACTAACGGAAGAGGGAGTTCCTGTGGTACTGGATGGGACTTCGGTCCTCACTGACCCAACCCCAGAAAATGGTGTGACACTGGAACAGGAGGATGTCAGCCTTGCTTTGCAAGCACTGGGGGATTTGCACCTACCACAAGGGGATGGGACTTCAGTCTCCACTTGTATACCCCAGGGATGCTGGGCAGTCGGCCCAGATCCCCAACAACATGACAGACTGAGCCCAGTCACCCTGTCTTCTCCCCAGCGGCGGGTATGTTCTCGGAGAGAGGCAGAGGTTGGCTGGGTAAGTAATGCCCTGTTTGGAGCAATGTATTTGGGGTACTGTGCGAATACCGGCATTAGAAGAATGGACCTATGGACTAACTTCGGAGTCAACCCGTCTGGGGTCACCTCCTGTGTTAGTCTCCTGGCGAAAGGGGAGATGTGTGACAGGAGGGTCACGCTGGACACAGGGTGAGCCAGAAAACCATGGACATTAAGAATATGGCTTGGATTGCTTGAAATTGAAATAGTGATATTAGTCCACAATATTGTTTTATTCTGAACTTAACAGGTTAATTGAGAGATACTGAGGTGTTCAGCCTCAATCACCTGTCTGCCTAGTGTAATGCTAATGAATTCCAGCTTCTAGAAGACCTGTTCATTGTTTGTGGTGATGTGGATTGGGGAAATTAAGTCTGTCCTTGTGTGTATTGTAAAGTACCAGACAGTCTGGTGAATGTAAAGGTCATGCATAGTTATTTAAACATAAAGGGGATTATAACCTGTTGTCTCCTAGCAGACATCAAAATAATGTGTATTGGCTCTTGTTATGTTGTGGGTGGAGCTGGACCATTGTTCATTTTAGGTTAATGCAGTATTGGATGGGTATAAAAGTTTCAATGTTTTTCTCAATAAAGGCATTCGATCCTAGGAAGATACAGAGTGCGTCTCGTTCTTCCAGAAGGATTAATTCCTATGGGAAGGGGTCGTCTGACTGTGGAGGATCGACAGTGAATTTGTGTCCAGGAGAGGGAAGATATTTAAACGGCGTTACCCCCTTTCGTATTTGGGGTGCCGTTACAAGGTGTAATATACCCTTCTTACAAAAAACAGGGCTGGCAGCCAGCCACATGACTGGTGCCATTGGAAAAGGTAGAAGGGGTCTAGGGAGCTGAACATTAAAGCGGAGCTCCGCCCTAAAGGGGAAGCTCTGCTTGTTTGCTTCCTCTCCCCCCCTGCTGCCATATTTGGCACCTTTCGAGAGAAGGGTAAAATTTTTGGGCAGGTACCCACTTCCAGGAGACCTCGCCTTTCCTTTTGCACATGTCTACTTGTCTGTACAACCTCCCTCTTATGCTCCAGTATGTATGGGCAAGACTGAAAGGGCAGTGTGTGAATCGGTCAATGCCAGGACAAGAATTAAAAATCACTGTGCCCCTGAGTCAATTTACAACCCAAAGTGATGTGTACCTTTAAGCGAATTCAGCTGCCCCAGGTGTGTAGACAAGGCTCCAAGTTGAACAGCTTCTTTTGTTTTCATTAGAAAAGCAATAACCTAAGGAAGCGCACAGAGCGGAGAGAGCACAGCACACAAATACCTAATCCTGACGTCTAAGAAACACACAGTGCCTTGAAAAAGTATTCATACCCCTTGAAATTTTCCACATTTTGTCATGTTAAACCAAAAATGTAAACATATTTTATTGGGATTTTATGTGATAGACCAACACAAAGTGGCACATAATTTTGAAGTGGAAGGAAAATGATAAATGGTTTTCAATTTTTTTTACAAATAAATATTGTATGTGAAATGTGTGGTGTGTATTTGTATTCATTCCACCTTTACTCAGATTCTGATACCCCTAACTAAAATCTAGTGGAATCAATTGCCTTCAGAAGTCACCTAATTTGTAAATAGAGTCCACCTGTGTGTAATTTAATCTCAGGATAAATACAGCTTTTCTGTGAAGCCCTCATTTTTTTTTTTAGAGAACCTTAGTAGGGGTGCACGCTCTGTCACTGCAACAGAAACTGTGTAAAGAAACAAAGAATTGGCCGCACTACCATACACGATGAGGAAGGTAAGGGTCTGACAAAGCACGCAAGTCGCGTGAAACGCGTCACCCGTGTCCCCCTGCCTATGTACCATTGTGTGCTGATGTTTTTACTTTTCCAATAAATCCTAATTGCATCGTGTATGAGTCTGGCCATTCTTTGTTTCTTCATGCTGTGCAGGGATGAGCCGAACACCCCCCTGTTCGGTTCGCACCAGAACCTGCGAACAGACAAAATGTTCGTGTAAACTTTAGAACCCTATTAAATACAATGGACTCGAACGTTCGAAATCTAAAGTGTTAATTATAAAGGCTTATATGCAAGTTATTGTCCTAAAAAGTGTTTGGGGACCCGGGTCCTGCCCCAGGGGACATGTATCAATGCAAAAAGAAGTTTTAAAAACGGCCGTTTTTTCGGGAGCAGTGATTTTAATAATGCTTAAAATGAAAAAATAAAAGTGAAATATTCCTTTAAATTTCGTACCTGGGGGGTGTGTATGATATGCATGTAAAGTGGCGCATGTTTCCCGTGCTTAGAACTGTCCCTGCACAAAATGTCATTTTTGAAAGAAAAAAATGCATTTAAAACTGACTCGCGGCTATTAATGAATTGTCGGCTCCCGGCAATACATACAAAAGTCATTGATAAAAAAATAAAAAAAAGCGTAGGGGTTCCCCAGAATTCAATTACCAGGCCCTTCAGATCTGGCATGGATTTTAAGGGGAACTCCACCCCAAGTTTAAAAAAAAAATGTCGTGGAGTCCCCCTAAAAATCCATACCAGACCCCTTATCCGAGCACGCAACCTGGCCGGCCGCAGGGGAAAAGGGGGGGACGAGAGAGCGGCCCCCCCTCCCTCCTGAACCGTACCAGGCCACATGCCCTCAACATGGGGAGGATGTCCCCATGTTGATGGGGACAAGGGCCTCATCCCCACAACCCTTGCCCGGTGGTTGTGGGGGTCTGCGGGCGGGGGGCTTATCGGAATCTGGAAGACCCCTTTAACAAAGGGGACCCCCAGATCCCGCCCCCCCCCTATGTGAATTGGTAACGGGTACATTGTACCCCTACCATTTCACGAAGAAAGCGTAAAAAAATGTTTAAAAAAACACACAAACACCTTGAAAAAGTCCTTTATTTAAAAAAATAAATAAATAAACATTCCAGCGGTGAAATCCAGTGTCCCGCGGCGATCCCGATGTCCAGCGCTGTCCTTCATTGGTTGTGCCTGAGCGGACCTGATGGGGAACTCCCTCTCAGTATTTTAAATGTATAGACCCGCCCCTTCTAATGTTCCCCATCAGGTCCGCTCAGCGGACCAGATGCGGAACATGAGAAGGGGCGGGTCTATACATGTATTACCAAAGTGAGAGCAGTTCCCCATCAGGTCCGCCCCCTCGGTATGTCAGACCCGCCTACGTCATTGGCTTGAGCGGGGAACTTCCTTCACTATGTAAATTTAAATTACACAGTGAAGGAAGTTCCCCGCTCAAGCCAATGACGTAGGCGGGTCTGACATACCGAGGAGGCGGACCTGATGGGGAACTGCTCTCACTTTGGTAATACATGTATAGACCCGCCCC
This sequence comes from Rana muscosa, assembly GCA_029206835.1. Lineage (NCBI taxonomy): Eukaryota > Metazoa > Chordata > Amphibia > Anura > Ranidae > Rana > Rana muscosa. The sequence continues at coordinate 162,214,658 of CM055118.1, forward strand.
TTCTCATGTTCCGCATCTGGTCCGCTGAGCGGACCTGATGGGGAACTTTAGAAGGGGCGGGTCTATACATTTAAAATACTGAGAGGGAGTTCCCCATCAGGTCCGCTCAGGCACAACCAATGACGGACAGCGCTGGACATCGGGATCGCCGCGGGACACTGGATTTCACCGCTGGAATGGGTTTTTTTTTTTTTTTTTTTTTTTAATAAAGGACTTTTTCAACGTGTTTGTGTGTTTTTTTAAACATTTTTTTACACTTTCTTCATGAAATGGTAGGGGTACAATGTACCCCTTACCAATTCACATAGGGGGGGGGCCGGGATCTGGGGGTCCTATTTGTTAAAGGGGTCTTCCAGATTCCGATAAGCCCCCCGCCCGCAGACCCCCACAACCACCGGGCAAGGGTTGTGGGGATGAGGCCCTTGTCCCCATCAACATGGGGACATCCTCCCCATGTTGAGGGCATGTGGCCTGGTACGGTTCAGGAGGGAGGGGGGGCCGCTCTCTCGTCCCCCCCTTTTCCCCTGCGGCCAGCCAGGTTGCGTGCTCGGATAAGGGGTCTGGTATGGATTTTTAGGGGGACTCCACGACATTTTTTTTTTAAACTTGGGGTGGAGTTCCCCTTAAAATCCATGCCAGATCTGAAGGGCCTGGTAATTGAATTCTGGGGAACCCCTACGCTTTTTTTTTTTTTTTTTATCAATGACTTTTGTATGTATTGCCGGGAGCCGACAATTCATTAATAGCCGCGAGTCAGTTTTAAATGCATTTTTTTCTTTCAAAAATGACACTTTTTGCAGGGACAGTTCTAAGCACGGGAAACATGCGCCACTTCACATGCATATCATACACACCCCCCAGGTACGAAATTTAAAGGAATATTTCACTTTTATTTTTTCATTTTAAGCATTATTAAAATCACTGCTCCCGAAAAAACGGCCGTTTTTAAAACTTCTTTTTGCATTGATACATGTCCCCTGGGGCAGGACCCGGGTCCCCAAACACTTTTTAGGACAATAACTTGCATATTAGCCTTTATAATTAGCACTTTAGATTTCTCCCATAGATTTTTCGAATTTGCCGCGAACACCCCAATTTGTTCGCTGTTCGGCGAACGGGCGAACAGGCAATGTTCGAGTCGAACATGAGTTCGACTCGAACTCGAAGCTCATCCCTAATGCTGTGTACCTTTAACATGATTTAGTATTTCGGCTAAATCTTTGTGTGAGTTTATATACACAAGTGTCCTATCATCTGCATGTTGGAGGTCCAGTAGGAAAGGTCTGTGGTAGCATGTTGTAGTAATTAGTGAGGGGACAGGATGTTGTTGTCATGAAGATGGCTTTATCCACCTTGTCACCAGTTCATGTCCTCCGCATTCCTCCAGAGATCACAAGCAGATGGCACTGCTAGGCTTCTCAGCACCCCTCCCCCACTGTGTTCTTATGTAGTTTGCAGAAAAATGAATAGCTGACAATAGTTGGCACACCTGAAACATTGTTTGCTCAGTGAATAAAAAGTTTCAGGTCTGGGAGATGTAAGACGCGGGGTGTGGTTGTGCCATTGTCTGCCATCGCCCATGCAGTGTAGCATATGCCCGTCTGGCCAGCAGTGTGTACTTTGATTCTCAATCATGAATCGTCTGTGTTATCAATAGCAATTTTCTTCTTATTGTATGATTTGATAAAGTCAGGGGATTTCACATCTTCTTTCTCCACTGGTTTAATTTTCCTTCAGTATTGGAAAAATTCTAAAGCTTGAGAAGCTCAGAGTGTGCAGTGAAAATAGAGTAAGCAATTTCAATCCAGCTGAAGAGCTTGTACAACTGTACGAGACTGCAGAGAAGGCTGGAGTTCAGTTCCATGTAAGAGGCAGTCCAACCTCCTCTCATGCATTAACAGTATTTAGCTTTATTATTAACAGTTGGCTGGAGTATTTTACATTTTGTTATGACTTGCTGCAACGTGTATATTTTATTTACAGTCTTCAGCTACTGATAGCGCTGTTGACACCATGAGAAGACAGAGCATCAATTAATATTGGTGTGTTTACTGGGACAGGCCTGTGTCGCTGAGAAACCGTCAATTAATTACTAATTATCATGTAATGAGGAAATTGAACAGTGTGTTTTCATTAGAAAAACAATAACCTAAGGAAGCGCACAGAGCGGAGAGAGCACGGCACGCAAATACCTAATCCTGACGTCTAAGAAACACACAGTGCCTTGAAAAAGTATTCACACCCCTTGAAATTTTCCACATTTTGTCATGTTAAACCAAAAATTTTAATGTATTTTATTGGGATTTTATATGATAGACCAACACAAAGTGGCACATAATTTTGAAGTGGAAGGAAAATGATAAACGGTTTTCAATTTTTTTTTACAAATAAATATTGTATGTGAAATGTGTGGTGTGTATTTGTATTCATTCCACCTTTACACCGATTCTGATACCCCTAACTATAATCTAGTGAAATCAATTGCCTTCAAAAGTCACCTAATTAGTAAATATAGTACACCTGTGTGTAATTTAATCTCAGGATAAATACAGCTGTTCTGTGAAGCCCTCATGTTTTTTTTAAGAGAACCTTAGTGAACAAACAGCATCATGAAGGCCAAGGAACACACCAGACAGGTCAGGGATAAAGTTGTGGATAAGTTTAAAGCAGGGTTAGGTTATAAAAAAATATCCCAAGCTTTGAACATCTCACGGAGCGCTGTTCAATCCATCATCCGAAAATGAAAAGAGTATGGCACAACTGCAAACCAACCAAGACATGGCCGTCTACCTAACCTGACAGGCCGGGCAAGGAGAGCATTAATCAAAGAAGGAGCCAAGAGGCCCATGGTAACTCTGGAGGAGCTGCAGAGATCCACGGCTCAGGTGGGAGAATCTGTCCACAGGACAGCTATTAGTTGTGCACTCCACAAATTTGGCCTTTATGGAAGAGTGGCAAGAAGAAAGCCATTGTTGAAAGAAAGCCATAAGAAGTACAGTTTGCAGTTTGCGAAAAGCCATGTGGGGGACGCAGCAAACATGTGGAAAAGGTGCTCTGGTCAGATGAGACCAAAATTTGACTTTTTGACCTATAAGCAAAACACTATGTGTGGTGGAAAACTAACACTGCACATCACTCTGAACACACCATCCCCACCGTGAAACATGGTGGCGGTCACATCCTGTTGTGGGGGTGCTTTTCTTCAGCAGGGACAGGGAAGCTGGTCAGAGTTGATGGGATGATGGATGGAGCCAAATACAGGGCAATCTTAGAAGAAAACCTGTTGGGGTTTGCAAAAGACCTGAGACTGGGGTGGAGGTTCACCTTCCAGCAGGACAAAGACCCTAAACATAGAGCCAGAGCTACAATGGAATGGATTAGATCAAAGCATATTTATGTGTTAGACTGGCCCAGTCAAAGTCCAGACCTAAATCCAATTGAGAAATTGTGGCACTTTGTGTTGGTCTATCACATAAAATCCCAATAAAATACATTTACATTTTTGGTTGTAACATGACAAAATGTGGAAAATTTCAAGGGGTCTGAATACTTTTTCAAGGCACTCTACATAAGATTCTCAAAGTGTTTGCAATGTATGTGGAGAGACAACTTGTGTTGCATGTTTATTGTCATATAAGGATTATATTTATCCTGGTGTAGCTCAGAGTAGTCCGTAACATTCAGTTGCACTTGTTTTTTCATGTTGAAGACATTTACACTTAATCAAGGGACTTGTATTTCAATGACTTTTGGGAACATTGCATGACAGTTATACCCACATGGCCAACTCAGAGAGCTAGAGAAAAGAAGAGATACAATTTATATCTTGGTTCTTTAGATCAAACGAATGAACTTCGGTCTATAAATGAGGGCAGTTTCACCACTTAAAGACTAAACCTTTTTCTGACATTTGTTGCTTACAAGTTAAAATCTGTATTTTTTGATAGAAAATTACTTAGAACCCCCAAACATTATATATATATATATATATATATATATATATATATATATATATATATATATATATATATATATATATATATATATACATATATATATATATATATATATATATATATATATATATATATATATATTTTAGCACAGACCCTAGAGAATAAAATGGCGATTGTTGCAATAATTTATGTCACACTGTGTTTGCGCAGTGGTCTTTCAAACCCAATTTTTTGAGGAAAAAATATACTTCCATTACTTAAAAAAAAAAAAAAACAGTAGTTAGCCCAATTTTTTTGTATAATGTGAAAGAAGATGTTATGCCGCGAGAATCGTGATCTTTATTCTAAGCAAAAAATTGTGATTCTCATTTTATCCAGAATTTGACTGAAGTGGTTAAGTGGATGTAAAGAACTGATGTAAAAACTGATGTAAACTGATAAGTTTTTTCTTTGAAAAAACATGACTGAACTGATGAAACAAACTGAAGGCATGTGTGAAAGGGGCTTTAAGGTTTTCACCTTAAAGGGGTTGTAAAGGTTTTTTTTTTTTTTCTAAATAGGTTCCTTTAAGCTAGTGCATTGTTGGTTCACTTACCTTTTCCTTAGATTTCCCTTCTAAATATTTTTTTTTTTTGTTTTCTTTGTCTGAATTTCTCACTTCCTGTTCCTCCTCAGTAAGCTGTTCAGTAAGCTGTTCTGGCTGACTCCACACCACTTGGATGATGGTGTGAAGTTTACTGAGCAGAAACAGGAAGTGAGAAATTCAGACAAAGAAAAAAACATTTAGAAGGTAAATCAAAGGAAAAGGTAAGTGAACCAACAATGCACTAGCTTAAGAGCCCATTCACACAGGGGCAACACGACTTCCAGCGCGATTTTATGAGGCAACTCAGACACAACTTGAGTATGAATCACAGCGTGACCTGGAGCTAGCTAAAAAAAAACAAAAACAAAAAAAAAGATTGACTTTGAGGATTGTAGCTCGGCGACCAGGGGCCACAGAGACCCCATATTTGGGGGGTATGTAGCTGAAGACCCACCCCACCACTGGTCAAAATGGGGCTGCTATCATTTATGATTCCGGAGATACGAGGATGCTTGCGCAGCATGTCAGAAGCTATATACAGAGCGGACAGTTTAAATACAAGCTGACACACTCTGCAGCAGAGGATGAGCTCACAGGGCTTATAATAATTATTTGTATATTACTAAGACTGCTTTCACACTATGCCACCCCGAGCGTCGGCGGTAAAATAGCGGTAAAACGCTGCTATTTTACCGTCGGATTTGGGGGACATTTCGGCTGCTAGCGGGGTGCTTTTAGCCCTCGCTAGCGACCGAGAAAGGGTAAAAACCGCCCGAGATGCGCCGCTACAGCGGCGTATTGCCGGCAGTACGGCGGTGCTGCCCATTGATTTCAATGGGCAGGAGCGCATTAGGAGCGGTGACTCGGTGAGTTCATCGCTCCTAATGCGCTCCAAAGAAGTTGCTGGCAGGACTTTTTCTGACGCCCTGCCAGCGCACCGCTCCAGTGTGAAAGCCCTCGGGCTTTCACACTGGAGTGAATAGAGCAGCTGTTTAACCACTTCCATACTGGGCACTTATACACCTTCCTGCCCAGACCAATTTTCAGCTTTCTGCGCTGTTGCACTTCGAATGACAATTGCACGGTCATGCTACACTGTACCCAAACTAAATTTTTATCATTTTGTTCCCACATATAGAGCTTTCTTTTGGTGGTATTTGATCACCTCTGCGATTTTTATTTTCTGCTAAAAAATAAAAAAAAGACCGAATTTTTTTTTTTGGTTCAGTTACAAAACTTTGTAAATAAGTTCGTTTTCTCCTTCACTGATGGGCACTGATGGGGCTGTACTGACAGGCACGGATAAGGCGGCACGGATGGGCACCGATGAGGTGGCACGGATGGGCAACGACCAGCGGCAAGGATGGGCAACGATCGGCGGCACGGATGGGCAACGATCGGCGGCACGGGTGGGCACAGATAGGCGGCACGGGTGGGCACTGATGGGCACGGATTTGCGGCATGGATGGGCACTGATAGGTGGCACGGATGGGCATGGATGGGCACTGATAGGTGGCATGGATGGGCACTGATAGGTGGCACTGTACTGTACTAAAGGATGCCAATCAGTGCCAAACAATAATGCCTGCCAATCAGTGGTGTCCACTGTGGGCACTGATTGGCATCCATTGTGGCACTGATTGGCATCCATTTGGCATTGGCATCCATTATCCCTGGTGGTCTAGTGTGGCATACCTTATGGTGGGCTTCCCTGGTGGTCTGGTGGCATCCCTGGTGGTCCAGTGGGCATCCTCGGGGGGGCTGTGCTGATAATCGATCAGCACAAACCCCCCCCTGTCAGAGGAGCAGCCGATCGGCTCTCCTCTACTCGCGTCTGACAGACTGACACCACGCAGCAACGATCGCCGCGATGCGCGCCCCCAGGGGCGCGCAGCGGCTTAAAATCCTGAGGACATTATATGACGTCCAGTCAGGATTTTGAAACCACTTTGCCGCCGTCAATCCGCTATAGGGCGGGCGGCAAGTGGTTAAGGGCGGATTGCAGGTGCTATTTTTAAGGCTATAGCGCCTGCAAAACGCCCTAAGTGAAAAAGGGGTCTTATAGTAATTAACCCCTTGCCACCCAAGCCAATTCTGACACTTCTCTCTGTTTTTTGCTAGAAAATTACTCAGAACCCTCAAACATTATATATATTGTTTTAGCAGAGATCCTGTTGTGTTACACTATGTGATTATTCTTGCTAGCTGAACTCTCTCTCTCACCGTAGTTCTTTAAATTTCTCCTCCACTTCCTGATTCTGGTCATTACTCCTGTATATCTTCCATGCTAAACATCTTACATGTGGCTTACAACTGCAACGTTTTTCTACCTATGAATATCCATCATTAAACGGAACATTCAAAAGGATTCATCGTCTGTCGTCCTAACAGTGAGTTTATTCATTGAGTTAAACTGCCTGTATCGATGCAAGGGATGAATATCAAACCAGCTTGTGTAAGGCCTACTTAAACCTGGAGATGAACTTTATCGCTTTGTAGTTGAGACAGAACAGTAGAAAAACGGAGTTTCACAGCCTAATTACAAGATTTCTGCATGTCAGTACTGATACAGACAAGATTTACTGCCCTCATAGCAAGAAAGAAGAAGGGAGCAGCACATGGCAGCCTTATAGCTTGAGTTTGTCTGCTTGGTGTCATATTTCAGCACACAGATCCTGCCTGCTTTAACAGTCAGTCTGCTATCATGAGTGACCAAGCTTCTATATGTGAACTCACATCTACCTCCCCACAAGTTCCTGAAGAAACTGAGTTACCCAAACGCTCAGTTAAACCCACTTGGAAAGTAATGGAGAATTATGAAGCTTCAAGGACTGAATTGTCAAATAGCTTGGAATTAGTCTGGGAGAAAATCCTTGCTGAAGCTAATACAGTGTCTGTTGAACGTGAACTACTGACACTAGAGGGCGCCATTAAACAACTTTCTGCCTCATATGAGCTTTATCAGCTTACCAGCAGCAAATTCACTAATGTCTTACAAAACATGAATTCAGAAAATGCGATGACACAATTAAAGCGCGTCAATGCTCTCAATATTGAAAGAGACAGTTTTATCCAGCAAACCAGATTAAAGGCAGAAGCAAAAATAAAGCTGTTACAGGACACTGCATCTCACAGATCTGTTTCCACCAGACGTTTTAAAAACTCGTCAAGATCCCATAGTTCAAGATACTCAACACTCAGTGAACGACTTATTAATGCCCGCGCTGAAGTGGAAGCCAGCAAAGTGCAGGTGGCATATGCAGAAAAAAGAGCAGAGTTGGAAGCGCAGTCAGCACGTCAAAGAGCAGAGTGGGAAGCTCAGTCAGCACGACAAAGAGCAACAATGGAAACCTTAAATGAACAGTGTAAACATGACGCAGCTATGGCAAAGCTAAGGGTCCTACAGCAAGCTATCAGTGCAGACGAAGGTGCAAGTGAGAAAGACAGCATTAACCTAAACATAGCAGATATGGAAGACCCCCTCAAACGCACTAAAGACTATGTCCTAAGCCACTGCAGTGCACACTCCATCGTCTTCAATGCTCCCGACTACATAGAGACTCCTTCACAGCTTCAAGTTAAAGAGGTTCCAGCAACTTCCTGCACACAAAATCACTCCACTGCATTTCCTACCTGCCTACCTTGCCTGCCTTCATACGTCACAGAGCATCAGCGCAAGCTTCAAGCAAGTCATCAATCTCCAATCATCGGTACAGCCTTGAATCAACGTACCATTGGAACAACTGACTTCAAGCAAGCAACTCACCTGGATGCATCTGCTGCACCATATTTCCCTGTGTCCTTTAACAACAATTTAAAAGATAACGCAATCAGCACAATTCAGCCAACAGCATCTCACATAAAGGCGGAGACAACTGAGACAGAAGAGTTTGTGAGGTACATGCTTCGCAGAGAGCTCACAAAGACTGGTCTTACAAGTTTTGATGACCAACCTGAGAACTACAGAAGTTGGAAATGTGCCTTCAGAACTACAATCAGCAATCTTGGCATTACAGCTGATCAAGAATTGAATCTGCTGATCAAATGGCTTGGTCCTCTATCTGCTGCACGTGTTAAGCCATTAAGATCGGTTTTCATGGACAATCCTACTGCAGGCCTCACAGCTGCATGGGAGCGACTAGAGCAAAGTTATGGCAGTCCAGAAGCTATAGAAAATGCTTTGTTCATACGTCTGGAAACTTTCCCAAAGATATCCGGTAAGGACAACAAGGAGTTCCAGAGACTGAGTGACCTTCTCCTTGAGCTTCAGCTAGCCAAGACAGACCCAAAACTACCTGGACTCAGTTACCTTGACACTCCAAGAGGGGTAAACCCAATTGTCTCCAAGCTCCCGTATGGTTTGCAAGAGAAATGGACTGCACTAGGATCATCATACAAAAGAGAGAACAAGGTTTCCTTTCCCTCCATTCTCTTTCTTCTGTGAATTCATCAGGGAAATTGCAGGGACCAAGAACGATCCAAGTTTTTCCTACGGTGAGAACAGCCTCTTCTCACCCTTTCCTAAGAGTACCAGTCTTCAGGGCAACTTTAGAAACCGTAGAGGCCCAGTGTCCGTGAAAAAGACTGACATCCTTCCCACTCCTACCACAGTCCTGGCCACGAACAAACAGAGTAGGAAGATTGAAAACCCTAACAGAGAGTGTCCCATACACAAGAAGCCACACCCCCTCAATAAATGTATCGGCTTTAGGAAAAAGCCTCTGGAAGAGCGCAAGGAGCTTTTAAAGACATTTAGGGTATGTTTCAGGTGCTGTGCTTCTACAGAACATTTTGCAAGGGACTGTAATGTGTCCATCAAGTGCATAGAGTGTGGCTCTGAAGAACATGTGCAAGCCCTCCATCCTCTTGAGCCCAGCTCTGCACAACCTGCCAACGCTCCTCCCAGGTTAACGCATGGCGGGGAGAATACAGACCAAGTGCCTAATTCTACCATAATTTCTTCATCCTGCACTGAAGTTTGTGGAGAAGACCGCTGTGGTAAGTCCTGTGCTAAGATATGCTTGGTGAACATATACCACAAGGATCAACCAGAAAAATCTCTAAAGGCATATGCTACCTTAGACGATCAGAGCAATCGATCACTTGCAAAATCAGAATTGTTCAATCTATTTGAAATAAAAGGCAAAGCTCATCCTTACACCTTGGGTACCTGTAGTGGAACTATAGAGGTTTCTGGTAGAAGGGCTCATGGACTCATGGTATCTTCTCTCAAAGGTAACTTGCAATTACCCTTACCTACACTTGTTGAGTGCAATCAGATACCTGCTAACAGGGAAGAAATCCCTACTCCAGCTGCTGCTTTCCATCACCCTCACCTCAAGGTAATAGCAAATGAGATACCGCCGCTTGACAAAGATGCTCAGATCCTTCTTCTATTAGGAAGAGACATTCTAAGAGTTCACAAGCTACACAGACAAGTCAGTGGACCCCCAGATGCCCCATTTGCCCAGCGCACGGATCTAGGGTGGGTCATCATAGGCAATGTCTGTATAGGCAAAATGAAAAGACCTACCAACATTTCGTCATTCAAGACAAATGTTCTGCAAATGGCCGAAACACTTACTTTGAGCCATGCCCACATCACTACTGGGTGAAAGAGAAGATAGCCAGCCACGAATGGCAACATGGTATCTCAGGTGACACAAGCCCTTTCTCCTGCCATGATGGCGACTTCGGGTCTACAGTGTTTTTTTTTTTTAATAATTATTTTTATTGAAGTTTTCCAACACATACAACACATACAGCTTAAGCACCTACAGTTATAGAAACAGAGCATGCACAGAAGATAATACACTTTGCAATGTGAACCCAGCAATATAATGCATAACCATGTAAGGGTACAGCAGCACCGCCCAAATAAAATCTAGGAGGGCATCCACTATGATAAAACCCACCAGTCAATAAAGATATATCAGAAGTCATTGGAGGAAAGGGAAGGTAGAAGAGCAAGGCAAGACCTTGACACGATGACCTGGTTCACCCCCAACTCACTAAGCTGTTTCAGGCTCGTCTAACCAATTGCGCCAGACCTTGTCGTACTTTAGTGAGCAGCCCCGATTAGCATAAGTATCCTTGTATAAAGGAAGGCTGCTGTTCACTAAGTGTTTCCATTGCGCCAAAGAGGGGGGGGGGGGCAGGCTTCCTCCACTGCATAGCGATATTCTTACGGGCATAGAAGAGCAGCAAGGTAATTAGTGTGCGCTTGGCAGAGGACGGTACAATGGTCTCAATGAGCCCCAGAAGGCACACCTCCATGGTCAAAGGCACAGCGACTAAGAGACTCTGTTGACCAAATCCAGCACCCCAACCCAATACTGCTGAACCCCTGAACAACGCCAGAAGATATGGGAGAAGTCGCCCGGTGAGGCGCCGCATCTCCAACACCCTGAGGAATGAGCAGGGTCCATCCTATGAAGTCTGTGTTGGGTGAAATAAGCCCTATGAACTATTTTATATTGCACTAACCTATCACGCATGGAGACTAGGGAGTTGAAGGGGAGGTCCCACACATCGTCCCAGTCATCATTATCCAACGTGGGAATATCAGACTGCCATTTATTCCAGAGTTTGTCCAGAGGTGGAAGAGACACGAAGATCAAGTACGAATAAAGATGCGAGGTGGGCTTTTCTTCACAACTCAATCTAAGTGTCTTCTCCAGTTCCGATTGGGCCATAATGCACGAAGATTGCGAAAATTGCGCCGCAAATGCATGGGCCAGTTGAAGGTATCTGAATAGGAAATGGTTGGGTAGGTTGTATTGGGAGGAAAGGTGTGAGAAAGGGAGTAAAGTGTTTTGAGATACTATGTGTGACACTAGTTTGATACCGTATTTTGTCCACGCGTAGGGGTCTGGGATTTTGTAAATGTGGGATAGACTAGGGTTCAGCCAAATAGGGGCGTTGGGGGAGATTTCAGACTGTTTACATTTCTCAATGGCTAATCCTGTCCGCCATGCCCGCAGGGTGGTAAGCATAGAAGGGGTCAGAGAATAAGGGGCGCGAGGGCCCCTAAAAAGTAATAATTGAAGAGCTTCCAGCGAACCGACCACTGTTGCTTCCAGCACAGTCGACGAGTTAGTTCTGTCCGGCTGTAGCCACCATGCCGCCGTCACCAACTGCGCGGAGAGGTAATACTTATAACAGTCCGGGAATGCCATGCCACCCTGCGTTCGTGGCCTCATTAAAGTCGTCAGTCGATATCTGGGAGGAGAGGGGCCCCATAAGAAGGAAGAAAAAATGCAGTTCAATTTTAAAAAAAAAGACTTAGGCACCCATTGTGGGGAGTGGTGGAAAAGATATGTTAGTTTGGGAATAATCTTCATTTTTATGAGATTAACTCGCCCCCATAATGACAGGGGCAGGTTACTCCAAGATTTGAGTTTCGCTTGGGACTCCAAAAGTACTGGGGCAAGATTTAAAGATATAAAGTCCGAGGCTGAACTGGAGACATGTACCCCTAAGTATTTAAAGGAATCTACCCACAGGAGGGGGCTATCAGGAGGGGATGTGGACCTGGCCGCTCGATCAATTGGGAATAGGAGGGATTTGGACCAATTTACCCTAAGACCGGTGACCTCAGCAAAGATGTCCAGAATATTTAGCGCTCCCTGCAATGACGGGCCAGCATCATTCAGGAAGAGCAGCATGTCATCCGCGTATAGGGCTACCCTCTCCTCCATCAACCCGAGTCGGAGACCCTTAATGTGCGGTGAGGTGCGAAGTGCCTCCGCCACCGGCTCGATAGCAAGGGCAAACAAAGCCGGAGAGAGAGGGCAGCCCTGCCTCGTTCCCCTGGTAAGCGCGAAGGGGACAGACAGTCCACCCCCCAAGCGCACCAAGGAAGTGGGGCATTTGTAAATCACCTGGAGCCACTTGATAAACAACAGAGGAAACCCCATTCTACGTAAAGTTTCCCACAAGAAGGGCCATTCGACCGTATCGAAAGCCTTTTCAATGTCTAGAGAGGCCACCGCTCACGATCCCTTATTGAGGTGGTGGGCGTGTATGTTAGTGAATAGCCTTCTGAGATTAACATCTGTGGATCTACGGGGCATGAAACCCGTCTGGTCTGGGTCTATCACTGAAGGTAGCATGGGATACAGCCGAAGGGCCAGAAGCTTAGTCAGAATTTTAAAGTCAGAATTAAGTAGTGCAATAGGACGATATGAAGCACAGGAAGTGGGGTCTTTGGGAGCCTTATATATCAGTGTCAAGTAGGCATGGTACATTGAACCAGGCAGACCACCGTCTGCCAGACATACAGTATACAATTGTGCCAACAGGGGTGCTAAAAGTTCCACATGAGCCTTATAAAAGTCTATCGGAAGCCCATCTGGCCTCGGCGCCTTGCCGGGAGGGAATGACCGGATAGCCTTTATGACCTCCGAGACCGTAAAAGGTTGGACCAAAGTCTCTCTTTCGTGGTCAGAGAGCCAGCCAAGCGCCAACGGATCCAACAGGCCGTTCAGCGACTCTGGCTGAAACCCTGAGGGCAGACCGGACGAGTATAAAGTGCCATAAAAGGAGTTGAACGTCTGCAGGATATCGGAGGGGGAGGACACCGTCCCGCCCCCCAGGGTCTGTAAGGTGGATACAAGGGTAAGGGGTTGATCGTGTTGTGCCATCATGGCCAGCAGGCGGCCATTTCGGTCACCTTGTTCAAAGACCCTCTGTCTACCCCTATAGGACTCGAGTCGCGTGACCTCAGCCAGGTGCAACTGCAGTTCCCTTCGAGCCGCCATCAGCAGGTCAAAGTGAACAGGGGTGGGGTCACCACTATACATAGCAGTGTGGTCATCAACAGCCTTCTGCAGCTCCAGAGTCGCTGCCGATTGTTGTTTTTTAACGTTAGCAATAGAAGAAATATATTGTCCCCTCGTGAAGGCTTTAAAGGCATCCCAGACAAACTCAGGAGAAGAGGAGTCTTTATTCTTTTCCCAGAACTCAGACAGCAGGGGCGGCAGTTTTTCAGCAATGTCAGGATGAGAGACCCATTGTGTGCCCAACCTCCAGAGCGCAGCGCTCCGGGAGGCTGGGGAGCGAAGCACCACCACCAGGGGACTATGATCAGACAGCCCACTAGACAGATAGGACGTCTCCAAAACATCCGCCAACAATGCAGGGTTGGAGAAGGCCAGGTCTATCCGCGACGCAGTCTTATAGGATGCCGAAAAACATGAGTAGGCCCTTGTGGTAGGGTGCTTCCACCTCCAGACCTCTACCAGCCCCACTGCCCGAGCCCAGGCAGAGAGGTCCATACACTGCTTCTTAGGCGGGGCAGGTCTATCTAGTTCAGGTGATAAAATGGCATTGAAGTCTCCCATGACCAGAACCCTCCCCGGACAGAAAGGTGAAATCTTTTCTAGAACCTCATACAGTAAAGCAGATGAAAACGGGGGAGGGATGTACACATTAATAACAATGTATCTGACAGACCATAGCGTGAACACCACTATTGCAAACTTCCCCTGGGGATCAGTACGGATCTCCTCAATAACACAAGGGAAATTCTTGTGAATAAGGACCGATACACCTCTGGCGTATGTGGAATATGTGGCATGTATCGCTCGCTGTATCCACGTTTTTTTGAGAGTCAAAATCTTACTGCCCATGAGGTGAGTCTCCTGGAGGAGAATAAGCTGGGGGGAGTGAGATTTTAAGTATTGGAATAAAAGGGCTCGCTTGAATTTAGAGTTAAGACCCCTGACATTCCAGGAGAGGACGGTGAAGGAGTCAGCTAATTGACTAGCCATTGGGTGATGGGGAAGAACAGTTGAGGAGATACTCTAAAGGGCGTGTACCGGTGCACCCCATGAACAGCAAGATCCCGGTCACAGTGCAGAAAATACTGACAGTACTTAAGCATAACACAAAACAGAAATAGACAAATAAGAAATAAAAAAACATAAGAACAAAGGGACAGCTAGATCCCTAATCAAACTTCCCAGGCACAAGTGCCTATCCTACTATACCCCAGCCTTCCCCTTAACAGGGGAGAGGGTCTGGGAATAGTTTTTACCCCCAAAAAAAAACTTGAATAAAGAGTGCTAGTTAACCCCTAAACTGGGGCCCTACACTTCTGGTAGTAGGTCATCCACTCTGGCGACGGGCAGTGTCTCTTCCGTCTCGTAAGAACAGGGAGCAGAGGGACGAGGGATAACGATCCCAAAAACCAGTGACGACAGAGTCAGCGAAGAACAAAGTCCGCGACTCAAAAAGCGACAAAAAAACAAAAAACAAAGGGCAAACAAAAACACTTGGGGGTCTTGTGTAAATGTACATTTGAGGTAACTCCGGTGGTTGAATAAAGTATAGTAGGATAGAGCGAATACGGATGTGGAAGATCCGTGCATCAGATGAACTAGTGAGAAGAACCCTTCAACGCAAGTTGGTCAGACAGTCGTCAGCGTCCGCTGGGTTGTCGAAGAAGCGGACCGCCCCATCATGTTGGACCCGCAGGCGGCTTGGATAAAGCATGCCATACTTAATGTTCTTATCTCTAAGACATTTGCGGACATCATTAAAGGTTTTTCTCTTTCTCTGCAAATCCGCCGAAAAGTCAGGGAAAAGGAGGACAGAGGAGTTGCAATAATTGAGCGTAGGATGTTGGCGGGCTTCCGAGAGAATCCTGTCCCTGTCCCGATAGTTAAGGAAGCGGACTAAAAAAGGCCTGGGGGGTTTCCCCGGGATGGCTCGGCCCGTGGGCACCCGGTGGGCCCTCTCCACCACATAAGTAGGGGGAACGTCGGTAAGGCCCAGGAGATTTTTAAAGAACTCTTCCGCAAATACAGCAGGGTGATCCCCCTCTTCTCCCTCAGGCAGACCCAGGACCCTAACATTATTGCTCCTCAGCCTGTTCTCGGCATCGTCCGACTCTGCGACAAGGGACTGTACTGTGTGCTGCAGCTCGGCAATAGAGGCGGCATGGGAGGCCGTAAGATCTTCGGTAACTGACACTCTGGACTCGGTTTCGGACATTCTACCCCTCATTTTGTCAAGGTCATTTCTTATGAGGTTACACTCCTCTGCGAGGTGGTCGATGCGCACCAGCAGCGAGGTCTTACTCCGCTCGATCGCAGCGAGGATCACAGCTGTACCATCCTGAGCCAGTGGGGCTGGCCCCTCTGCCAGCGGAGCCTCAAGGGGATCCATTTCTAAGTCAGCCAGCAAGGCCCGAAGCCGACCCACAAGTATGGGATCAGATTGTGGGGAAGATGGCGGTGGCAGCTGGTGTGGTGCGTCGGTCCTTGCGACTTTAGAGGACCCCCGCCCTTTTTTGGAGGAGGAGGGCATCTGACAGTCAACCAGGGGGGCCCACTATACAGGAGATTCGTCCGTGTTCAGATGAGCACCCAGGAGGCAGGTAAGGGGCAACTCAGGCCGACGGCAGGTGTTGAGTCTCAGGAGGGTATATGCCAAACAGGCTGTCAGCGTCCGCCAACAGCCCGGACTCCACAGCAGACACCAGGCAGAGACAGCCCACTGACTGGACAGGCCGTCAGTGGTCAGCAGCCCCCCACCCCACAGCAGTCAAATAGGTAGGGACAAGGTGATGAGGGTGTGAAGCTGGGACCAGGGCAGCAAGACTGAGGCAGAGGGGTGGCAGAGGACAGGAGAAGTTGGGCTCCAGGAGCAACATGTCCGACCCAGATTCAGCAGTCCCAATGTTGCAGCACCCCAGGTCCTGGCAGGGGTGACAGGGTGTGAGGAGACAAGTGATCCGCGCTGTAGCGCTCATCGATGTCGGCCGCGGTGCACCTCCGGCGGGACGGAGGTTCAGGAAACACCGGTGCTTCACAGGCCTCACTAGGCCGCACCAGGCCGCATCCTCCACGGACCCCTCCAGCAGCCAGGCGGGCCTCCGGATCGTGCCAGGAAGGTGGATGGGCAGGCAGATGTGGTCAGAGGACAGTCCCTTACCTCCAGGCAAGCTGGGATTGGGTCTCCTCCGAGCAGCACAGGCCGGAAAGATGGCGGCGGCCGCAGGTGTATAGAAAGTCAGGCGTGTAGGCGATCCGGGCAGCGAGTCTCCGCAATGTCGGCCCAGGATGAGACAGGGGACACAGGGGAATAGACTGGCATGGGTTTTTTTTCGTTTTAGGCAGTGTATGTGCACGGATGGCAAAGGATTTAGGTCAGGATACCCGGAGCTCCCCAGATACACGTCCGCCGGCTCTCACATCAGGACACGCCCCTCGGGTCTACAGTGTTTAATGCAACCAGTGAAGATGATATACTGGCTCCTTCAATGGAAGACAAAGAATTCATCAAGGTAATGGACAATGAGTTCTTTCAAGATGACTCCAATAACTGGGTAGCACCCCTACCCTTTCGTCTCCCAAGAGAGAGATTGCCCAACAACTTACAGCAGGCTATCAGTAGACTCTCCTCCTTAAAGCGAAACTTAAGCAGGAAACCAGAGATGCAAAGGCACTTTGTGGACTTTATGCAAAATGTATTTGACAGAGATCACGCAGAGCCTGCTCCCCCACTAAAGGAGGGAGAAGAATGCTGGTACCTTCCATCCTTTGGCGTGTATCACCCACGCAAACCAGACCAAATCAGAGTTGTCTTTGATTCCAGTGCTCAGCATGAAGGTGTTTCTCTTAACAACATGCTTCTTACTGGACCCAACTTGAACAACAGTCTAATAGGAGTCTGGATTCGTTTCAGACAAGAGCCTGTGGCAGTAATGGCCGACATTCAACAGATGTTTCACTGCTTCATTGTCAGAGAAGACAACAGAAACTACCTCAGGTTTCTATGGCACAAGGACAATGACCTCAACAAGGAAGTTATAGATTATCGCATGAAGGTACATGTCTTCGGTAACAGTCCTTCCCCAGCAGTGGCAACTTATGGGCTAAGGAGAACAGCTCAGACTGGAGAAGTTGAATATGGATCTGATGCCCGTCAATTTGTTGAAAGAAACTTCTACGTTGACGACGCACTTAAGTCCTTTCCAACTGCTAAAGAAGCGATTGATCTTCTCACCAGAACAAAGGAGATGCTGTCTGTAGCAAACCTTAGACTACACAAGATTATATCCAACAGCCAGGAACTTATGAATGCCTTTCACTCTGAGGACTATGCTACTAGTCTAAAAAACCTTGACTTAGGTACAGATGTGCCTCCTGTACAGCAAAGTCTGGGTTTGCTGTGGAACATCAAACAAGACAAATTCACCTTCCAAGTGTCAACTTGTGACAAACCCTTCACCAAGAGAGGAGTCCTGTCCGTGGTGAATAGCATCTATGACCCACTGGGTTTCCTTGCTCCAGTTACCATTCAAGGTAAGATTTTACTAAGACAGTTGTCTACTGAGAACATAGACTGGGATACTCCCTTGCCTAGTGAGAATCAACACAAGTGGGAAAGGTGGAGATATTCTTTGAAGTCACTAGAAAAACTTCAGATTCCCCGTTGCTATGTTCCAGGTTCCACTTCAACTGCTAACCGGAGAGAGATTCATATTTTCTCTGATGCATCAGTTGAAGCTATTGCTGCAGCAGCCTATTTGAAGACCTCTGAACTGAATGGAGAATCACACTGTAGTTTTGTCCTAGGCAAGGCAAAACTCACTCCCAAGCCTGCACATACCATACCAAGACTTGAACTTTGTGCAGCTGTGCTAGCAGTAGAAATTGCCGAGGTCATACGAAGTGAAATGGACACTAGAATTGATTCTTTCACCTTCTATACAGACAGTAAGGTAGTACTTGGTTACATAAACAACCAAACAAAAATAATTTTATGTGTACGTCAGCAACAGGGTTGAACGTATCAAGAGATTCTCTCTACCAAGTCAATGGCATCACGTTCCCACTGAACTCAACCCAGCTGACTGTGGGACCAGAGCCGTGTCACCTGCCGCTCTTCAGGACAGCTTATGGCTGTCACCTCCAAGGTTTCTGTGTGAGGACTCTTACTTACTCCCTATTGACACCACCTATGGGCTAGTAAACCCTGAAGATGATAAGGAAATAAGAACTGTGAACACCTCACTCCACACTTCTGTAAGTACAAAACAGAAGCTGCGATCACACCGTTATGAGCATCAATGGAAGCAGGTGCAGCATCTAGCCAATGTGTTCTGGCATCGCTGGAAGAAAAAGTATCTTCACCACCTTCAAGGTCATAACAAATGGCAAGCATCTAAGCCGAATCTTAAGGTTAGAGACCTCATCCTTCTAAAAGACAAGGAAGTTTGTCGGAATGAGTGGCCTATGGGTCTTATTACTAAAGTTATGCCCAGCGACGATAACAAAGTCCGGAAGGTAGAAGTCAAGGTAACCAAGGGAGGATCGAAACGAACCTTTAGTCGACCAATTACAGAGTGAGTACTCCTTTTGCCAGGTGAGTGACTTGTGCAAGGACTAGCCATGCTGTTGGCACGGCGGGGAGTACATTGCTGCCATCTACAGGTTCTACTCAGAACTTTGGAATTCTTTGAAGACATCATACTGTGACTTTATGTTCTTCATCCTGTTGAACTTACGTTTATTATTTGCTTGTTGCATGTTTTTCATTACAGGTTCCAGGACATTTATCAGTATTGGACTTATTGAAAAAATATATATTAGTTTAAGGTTATGAAATCTAAAGATTTCAGACAGGGAGTGTTGTGTTACACTATGTGATTATTCTTGCTCTGTGTCTTTAAGATCTGTCCCCTTCTTTCTAGCTGAACTCTCTCTCTCACCGTAGTTCTTTAAAGTTCTCCTCCACTTCCTGATTCTGGTCATTACTCCTGTATTTCTTCCATGCTAAACATCTTACATGTGGCTTACAACTGCAACGTTTTTCTACCTATGAATATCCATCATTAAACGGAACATTCGAAAAGATTCATCGTCTGTCGTCCTAACTGTGAGTTTATTCATTGAGTTAAACTGCCTGTATCGATGCAAGGGATAATAGCAAACCAGCTTGTGTAAGGCCTACATCAACCTGGAGATGAACTTTATCGCTTTGTAGTTGAGACAGAACAGATCCTATGGAATAAAATGGTGGTCTTTGCAACTTTTTATGTTACACGGTATTTGCGCAGCAATTTTTCCAAACGTGTTTTTTTGGAAAGAAACTGTTTCATTTATAAAAAATAAAAAAAACACTAAAGTTATCACGATTTTTTGTTTGTATACTAAGCAAAGCTTTAATTTTTTTTACAGGTTACATGGTTAGAGTTACAGAGGAGGTCTAGTGCTTGAATTATTGCTCTCGCTCTAACGATCATGGCGTATGTAACCTGTGTGTATCTGGCTCTGATACTAGCCAGGGCCTACCCAGCCACTGACTAGTATCTCTCCCCAGCCTGTCCCCACACACCCTCTTACCTGCTGACCTGTGGATGGGGGAATCACTCCTGCAGTGTTATTGTGTTCTGCCTGCGAATACAATGATCAGTTTTGCTAACTATAGCTGGCAGCACTGATTGTTTTGGGAAAAACCTGACAGGCTGGTTGTACTCAAGTCATATAATAGATTGACTTGTGTAAAACCAGCTAGCCCATACATAGATCGACTATGGCTGGTCTCTGCTTAATTGGCGTAATTTCAATCCATGTATGGCTCGCTTAACCACTACGCAGTCCCTAAACATCCTTCCACAAACCTTTAAATTTTTCCGTCCCAGATTCCCTTCATCCTCCTCACCTGTACATACTCTCCACACTTCTCTCCTGTACATACTGCTCACTGTCATACCCTCCACACTTCTCTCCTATACATAGTGCCCACTGTCATACCCTACACACTCCTCTCCTGTACATAGTGCCCGCTGTCATATACTTCTCTCCTGTACACAGTGCCCACTGTTGTACTCTCCACACTCGTCTCCTGTACATACAGCTCACTGTCATACCCTCCACACTCCTCTCCTATACATAGTGCCCACTGTCATACCCTCCACACTTCTCTCGCATACATAGTGCCCACCGTCATACCCTCCACACTCCTCTCCTGTGCATACTGCTCACTGTCATACCCTCCACGCTCCTCTCCTATACATAGTGTCCACTGTCATACCCTCCACACTTCTCTCCTATACATAGTGCCCACCATCATACCCTCCACACTCCTCTCCTGTACATACTGTTCACTGTCATACCCTCCACACTTCTCGCCTATACATAGTGCCCACTGTCATACCCTCTACACTTCTCTTCTATACATAGTGCCCACTTTCATACCCTCTATTCTGTACATACTGCCCATTGTCATATCCTCCCCACTCTTCACTGTCATACCCTCCACACTTCTCTCCTATACATAGTGCCCACTGTCATACCCTACACACTCCTCTCCTGTACATAGTGCCCGCTGTCATACACTTCTCTCCTGTACACAGTGCCCACTGTTGTACTCTCCACACTCGTCTCCTGTACATACAGCTCACTGTCATACCCTCCACACTCCTCTCCCATACATAGTGCCCACCGTCATACCCTCTACACTCCTCTCCTGTGCATACTGCTCACTGTCATACCCTCCACGCTCCTCTCCTATACATAGTGTCCACTGTCATACCCTCCACACTTCTCTCCTATACATAGTGCCCACCATTATACCCTCCACACTCCTCTCCTGTACATACTGTTCACTGTCATACCCTCCACACTTCTCTTCTATACATAGTGCCCACTTTCATACCCTCCACACCTCTATCCTGTACATACTGCCCATTGTCATATCCTCCCCACTCTTCACTGTCATACCCTCCACACTTCTCTTCTATACATAGTGCCCACTGTCATACCCTCTACACTTCTCTTCTGTACATACTGCTTACTGTCTTACCCTCCAAACTCATCTCATGTACATACTGCTCAGTATCATACCGTCCACACTCCTCTCCTGTACATACTGCCCACTTTCATAAACTCCTCTATTGTACATAGTACCGGCTGTCATACCCTCCACATTCCTCTCCTTTACATACTGCTCGCTCTCATACCCTCCACATTCCTTTCCTGTACATACTGCCTATTGTCATACCCTCCCCACTCCTCTCCTGTACATACTGCCCACTGTCATACCCTCCACACTCTTCTCCTGTACATACTGCTCACTGTCTTACCCTCCACACACATTTAATGTACATACTGCTCAGTATCATACCGTCTACACTCCTCTCCTGTACATACTGCTCACTGTCATACCCTCCACACTGCTCTCCTGTACACACTGCCCACATTCATAAACTCCTATATTGTACATAGTGCCGACTGTCATACCCTCCACACTCCTCTCCTGTGCATACTGCTCACTATCATAGCCTCCACACCCCTCTCCTGTACATACTGTCCCCATTATACCCTCCAGGCCCCTCTCCTGTACATACTGCCCACTATCATACCATCCACACTCCTCTCCTGTACATACTGTAACCCAACCTTACCCTCCACACTCCTCTCCTGTACACACTGTAACCTAACCTTACCCTTCACACTCCTCTCCTGTACATACTGCCAACTATCTTTCTCTCCACATTCCTCTCCTGTACATACTGCCCCCATCATACCCTCCACATTCCTTTCCTGTACATACTGCCCACTGTCATACTCTCCACACTGCTCTTCTGTACATACTGCCCACTTTCATACGCTCCACACTCCTCTCCAGTACATACCACCCTCTGTCATACCCTCCCCACTCCTCTGCTGTGCATGCGGCCCACTGTCATACCCTTCAAACTCCTCTCCTGTACATAGTGCCTTCTGCCATACCCTCCACACTCCTCTCCTGTACATAGTGCCCACTGTTAGACCCTCCACATTCCTCTCCATTACCTACACATACTTCCCAGTTTTATACCGTCCATACTCCTCCCCTAAGCCTCTTATCCACAAAAACAGTTCTTTAAAATTATACTGAATATCCTCAATGTTACCAGCTCTAGAATGGGCACAATATTGTTAGTTCAACTGAAGGAAATCTTCTCAGTCCTCATATTTGTTCTGCCCCATTTACAGTACTTATTTCATTTTGTGACGTATAGAGGAACATAGGGGATCTCGGCTACTCTAAATATAGCACTGGTGAAAAAAGTGCCCCTTAAAAATATTTTTGAAATGTTGGCAACTATGCACTTAGGCACTGACCAAGGGCCACCGGGTCAGTAGGGGGCCCCATGAGAGGCTCCTGGGATCCTGTGATAATAAAGCGGTAGTAAACTTTGCTAACATTACTACTTTTTAGAGGCCCTGAGGTAGGTTATGCCATAGTGTACAAATATGTACAGCATATTAGCACATTAGGGTACACCTAAATTGTCAGACTGAGCCCTCCAGTGCTGCGCTGTGATCAATCCGACGGGTCCTGGGTGCTTCCATTTTCACCCGGTCTTCCTTCTGGGTTCTGTGCCTTCGGTCACTTGCCTTGGCTGGGCTGCGTTGATGTCATTCCCACGCATGCTCATGCGCATCCTCTCTCTCTCATCCCCCCTTTCTCTCTCATCCTTCCTTCCTTACCCCTCACCCCTCTCTCATCCTCTCTCTCTCTCTTTCTCATCCTCCCTTCCTCTCTTTAATTTAATTTGTTATAACAAAAAATTGTTTGCATATTTATTTATTTATTATTTATAAAAGGCCCACCAAAATTCGCAGCACCAGGCCCATGATGTTCTTAATCTGGCCCTGCGTACTGACCTTTTTTGAAGTCGGAGTGACTGCAGTAGTGTGCATAAAGACGGCTCCATTAACTTACATTGATTTCCTCAGCCAGCGCGACTTGAGGCAACTAGGGGCGACCTGGGGCGATTTGAAGTCGGATCCAAAGTTGCCCCTGTGTGAATGGGCTCTAAAGGAACCTATTTAGAAAATAAAAAGCAAACCTTTACAACCCCTTTAATTTTTTATGCATTAAGGTGAAAAACCTTCTGTGCTGCAGCTCCCCCCCAGGTCCCACCTTTTTTTTGCCTGAGCCCGATCCGATCCAGCCATGTGCATGGGCGCAGCGGCTCCAGCCTCTGTCGCTCTCTTCATTAGACAGATTGATAACAGCAGGAGCCATCGGCTCCCGCTGCTGTCAATTGAAAGCTGTGACACGGAAGCAGGGGGCGGGGCGGAGTCCCACTGTCTGTGTCAAAGGACGCAGCAAGCGAGCCCACACGGGTGCTCCCATGGAAAGCGGCTTTCTTTGGGGGCACCCGATGAAGAGAAGGGGCCTGGAGCACCGGTGGGGCACCCCAAAAGAAGAGGATCGGTGGCTGCTCTGGATTAAAGGTATTATAGGCCGGCCTGGGGTTCCCCTTTAGTGGTAGTAATACAGCAACCAATAATCTTTTTGAGGAATCTTTTTACTGATTGTCCTTTATTGTGTATTTTGGTATTATCTACTAATTGTTCCAAATTGTTATTTGACTGTTTTTAAGAACTGTTTCAACCGAGTCTTGGCTGTTCATCCCGGACTTGGCTGACTAATACCCCTTTAAAGTGGAGTTCCACCCTGATTTTTATTTTTTGTTCCTAAAAATCATTAAAAAAAAATAGAATTTTTTTTTTTTTTTTTATACTCACCAGAAAGGGCGGTTGCTATGCGGAAGTAGCTCTTCTGCCTCTTCATCCACCGCAGTGGTCTTCTTCCTCGTCCTCCGTCGCTGTGGCTTCTGGTGAATGGGGTGCACTGCCTTCTGGGAACTGTGTGTATCCCAGGAGGCAGCCGCCCATTCACAAAGCGCTGTGCGAGTCGCGCATGCGCAGTAGGAAACGGGCAGTGAAGCCGTAAGTCTTCACTGCCTGTTTCCCTTAGTCAGGATGGAGGCGCCAGGACCGAGCAATCGCCGTCGGGGTCCCATCATCGCAGGCGCCTAGGATAGGTAAGTGTCCTTCTTAAAAAAAGTCAGCAGCTACAGTGTTAGTAGCTGCTGACTTTAAAAAAAAAAAAGAAAATCGTGGGTGGAACTCCGCTTTAAGTCTCTTCTCTTGATTGAGTAAACCAGAGAGAGCTAAAACAGTTAAACTGTGTCTGTGTGTCTTTTTATTGTGCTATTCCACTATTGCTAGGTGTGCCAGAATGGGCAGAGATGGTTCTTGGGGTTGAAGGGCAGAGTAGCGGACTAAACAAACTCAAGCGGCTCCTACGGGGGTAGCGCTACATATACTTTAAAGCGGAGTTCCACCCATATAAAAGTCAGCAGCTACAATAATCGGACACTCACCTGTCCCACGGTCCAGCAATGCGGGCGAACAAAGCCTCGCTCCTCTCCCCCTCCTCTCAGCGGCGCCAGCGTTCTGACTGTGGGCACCCGGCTGTGGCTTCACAGCTGGGCACGCACTGCGCACTGGCCGGGCAATCTTCTGGGACCTGTGACGTGTCACAGAAGATTGCACGGAGGGCGGGGTGAACTTCCTTCCGGCGCCACAGAGCCCTGGGAGAAAGTGGGAGCTGGGTGCCCCTAAAAAGAGGGTATGCCAAATGTGGCATGTCAGGGGGTCACCTTCACTTAAAGTGGAAGTTCCATTTTTAGGTGGAACTCCGCTTTAAGGACGAGCTTCATCATATATGTAATCTTTAATCTAGCTCATAGTTTTACTGTAAGCCCATATCTAAAAACAAACAAGAATGACGATATTATCCCTGGGACAACAGTGTAATTTACCGACTCGGTAGAACAATATTCCATAGGGCAGCCAAGATATATAAGACATTGCAATGTTTCCAAGTGTGTATATTACAAGCATTATCAGCTCAAACAGTCACAACAAAACAAGATAGATGAAAGTGCCATTCACTGCCAGAAGCACTGTAAAAACCCTGCTGACTCTGCTGCCTTTTTTTTTTTTTTACTTTAGCAAAATTGCAGTGTTTTCTGAATAGTGTTAGCGGCTCACTGATTGCTCATTTGCCTGGAGCATCTCTTTAATGATCACAACGCATGCCTGTGTGGCAGATGCTGTTTCGGCAGCGGTAGCGGGTTCTAGGACCACCCGTGAGCCGAGGACAGGCAGGAGGGCTGTAAACAAGACTATGTACACAGAATTAAAAGCAGAAGATGTCGAGGAGGAGGTGGCTGTTTCCCATGCCATGTGCTCAGTAGATGTTTTTATTATTCTGTGTAACAGCCTTGTCTCTGTGCTCTTACATAATGCATACTGGGGTCCATTAAGGAACTCTGAATCTGGTATCGTTTTTTTAGGATAAACATGAATGTGATTAAAGAATTGTGACTAATCCTATCAATGTGTGTCCATGTCTTCTATGTAAAGTTTGCAATTATCTAACTGCGAGGGAGCAAGCTTATTTCCTCCAACAGACTGCACCATGAGACCTGGACAGCTTTTCAAAGGTAACCAACTACTGGACTGAGATGCCGGCTCAGAGATGAGACAGTCGTGTAAATCCAAATGCCTGTGCAATGTCTGACACAGATCAGTCCCTGGCTGCAGCCTATCACTTTGTGACTTGCTACAAAGTTACAATGTTCTGATCACTGAACAGTGGCGGTGCATCCATAAAGGGGTGCAGGAGTGCCGCCCCCTCTCTCCTGCCACCTGTCTATCATCAATAGATAGATTCATGCATTGCATGAATCTATCTATTGTCGCCGCTGCCGCCCCTATTCAGGTGTCCTGGGGGCATCAGGTGTCCTGAAGGCATCTGAAATACAGCGGCAGGGGGTGTTTTTGGAAGCACCTGATTAGAGCCGTGGGCTCTATAGGCGTCCTGATTAGAGCCATAGGCTTCCAAAATGGTAAACAGCGGGCAAAATGCTGTGCGTTCGCTGTTTACTCAGTGTTGTGTTAGGGAAGAGAATAAATCGCTTTCCTAACACTGATTCGCCTCTCAGCCAATCAGGTGCTCGGGTCTGGTTACCTGTCACCTGATTGGCTGAAGCGACAGGCGCTGTGATTGGACGCCAATCAGGCGTCCAATCATAGCAGAGGACGGGAAGAGGACGGGAGAAGACATTGAGAGGACTCTGAGCGTGGAGGACAGCGCCGTGACCCGAGACAGGTAAGTGCCAGGCGGTGGATGCACACTGGCAGCATTTGATGGGGCACATTAGCGGAAATTGATGGGGCACAGTAGGAGCAATTGATAGGCACACTGGCAGCAATTGATGGGGCACAGTAGCGGCAATTGATGGGCACACTGGCAGCAATTGATGGGGAAGAGTGGCAGCAATTGAAGGGACACAGTGGCAGCAATTGATGGGCATAGTGGCAACAATTGATGGGCACACTGGCAGCAATTGATAGGGCACAGTGGCAGCAATTGATGGGGCACAGTGGCAGCAATTGGTGGGTACAGAAGCTGCGTTTGATGGCACAGTGGCGGCCATTGATGGGTACAGTGGCTGTGTTTGATGGCACAGTGGCTGCGCTTGATGGGCACAGTGGCTGCGCTTGATGGGCACAGTGGCTGCATTTAATGGGCACAGTGGTTGCGTTTGATGGCACAGTGGCTGCGTTTGATGGGCACAGTGGCTGCATTTGATGGGCACAGTGGCTGCGCTTGATGGGCACAGTGGCTGCATTTAATGGGCACAGTGGCTGCATTTAATGGGCACAGCGGCTGCGTTTGATGGCACAGTGGCTGTGTTTGATGGGCACAGTGGCTGCATTTGATGGGCACAGTGGCTGCAATTGATGTTTTTTTTTTTTTCAGTTTGTTTGCGCCCCCCCCCCCCAAAAAAAAAATTGCGCACCAGCCGCCACTGTCACTGAAGAAAAAGAGATTGAGGAAATGAATCCTCCTGCCTGCAGCAGACTGATGACATCATCTCAGCCTAGGCAAAGTAAGTGGATGGGAGCTCAAGAACGGCTTTTCAATGATAAAAGTGGAGCTTTTCTTAAAAATGATAGTTACTGTATATTGTGACATGTCAGGAAATTATTCATACCGACTTGTAAAGTTATTGAAAGGCACAATTTAAATAGTCACAAATTGTTTGTATGCTCATCTGATATGGTGACTTTTAGCTCCCGCCATGTGTTGTGGCAGTGACAATGACAGCTAGCTGGACACAAAGGCTGATTGTTAAAGCAGATGGAGTCACACAGTTATTAAAGGCTCACCAAGGACTTTGATGAGGCTTGTTGTGCCTTGAAGGGAGCATTTTCCATGGTGATTGCAGTTTGCTTGTTTAAAAAAAAAAGAAAACGTTTTTGGATGAAATCAACCAAATTTCATCATTCATCATCCATTCGTGAGACTTCACATATTTTTAGTCCATTAACTATTTTTTAAAGTAAAAGATGAGGAAAAATAGTACAAAGAAACATCAAATTACCTATGTAACTATGTAAATTCGAATGTTAGACAAATTAAAGTTACATATACCTACCTACTGTTGCAAAGCAATAAAAAAAAGCAGTAGAAAATACTTACTATGTTGTTCTCTTTTAAATTAAAGTGTTACTAAACCCACAACAGTAAAATCAGTCTGTATATGCAGTAAAGCAGGCTTGTTATACTCACTGTGGAACCTAAGGGGTTAATCCTCTGCATTGTGTAAAAATGCTGTTTGATCCTGTCTTCTCTGATCCTCCCCTTCTTCCACAGTCCCCAATCCATCTCCTGACATTACAAAGCCTTGGGGCACTCTGAACATGCTGCTTTAACCAGTGCTCCGCCGGACACTGATAGATGTCACAAAACTACTAAATACTGTTGATGAGAAAAGGTATTTAGCAGTTTATATTTACCAAAATGTTTGTATTTCTATGTTCTGTGTACTGTAAGAAACAGTGTCGGCCCGTAATGCAGGCTGCACGGGCGCTGCCCCCCTATCAATGCGTCCGGCCCCCTAATCTATGTGCAGGCTGCCGGACGCATGGATTCCAATCATTTTTTTTTTTTAAGCACGTGATTAGAGCCTGAGGCTCTAATAGGCTTCAAAAAAAGGGTGGGCTCGGGGTGCAGAGCACTGCGCCCTGAGCCCACCAAGTTGTGCGACCATAGTGAATGAATATTTTCTATTGTCACACTGATTCTCCTCCCGGTCAATCAGGAAGCGGGTCTCACGACCCGTTTTCCTATTGCCAGAAAGGAGAAGCGTTCCAATTGGCCTAGGGGGAGAAGGAGGGAGGAGACGCTGTAATGCCGATGAGGAGAAGGGGAAGCCGCCGCCCGTTGCCCACTCCATGGATGGGGTAAGTGCCGGGCTGGGGTAGTGCAGTGGGTACGGATGATCCGCCTGGACTGGGGGGAAGGGGTGGCTGTGGGTGACCTGACCGGGGGGTGGCTGTGGGTACACTGAATGTCGCCCCCCCCCCCCAGAAATATACCACCAGCTGCCACTGGTGGGAGACCAGATATAGTGAATGCAGGGTCCTGGGTTTAGTAACACTTTAAGTAGTAGAATATATCCTGGCTAAAAATAGCATAAAAAAGCAAGCATGTTGAATTTACAATTTGAAGTCAAAGTATAATATCTATGTCTAAATGCTCATGTACAGATAACGTTACAAAGATAATAAAGAAAAACATGTAAAGAGACCATTAGGCCTCATGAACACTAGGCTCATCTGAACGTTTTCATTCCGACAGGAGAAAAACAGCTTTAAAAATGTGCCTAAGGGCCAGTCCACACCACATGCAGTCCAGTGCATTTTTTTTCTGCATCAAAAACGCATGGAAAGTAGGTTATATGGTTTTCATTGGCATAGTTCACACCAGTGCTTGCAGTTCCAGTGCGTTCCAGTTCCAGAAAAAAAAGTAGAACATGCTGCATTTTTCCTGCACTGGAACGTTGTAAAACATACCAAAAACGCACTGGAACACACATGTCCATTTAGGGTTAAAGGGATTGTAAACAAAAAAAAATATTTTTTTTAAAATAACAAACATGTTATACTTACCTCCACGTCTTCTTGGGTCCCTCGGCGGCTGTCTCGGCTCCTCCCCCGCAATCACTCACCACCTATATGCGAGCGAGCTCGCATGGTGGTGAGTGATTGCGGGCGCGCTCCAGTGATACAGCCAGCAGCTATTGCCGCTCACTGTATCACTCGGCCCCGCCCCCTGGCGCGCCGCATCATTGGATGTGATTGACAACAGCGCCAGCCAATGGCTGCGCTGCTTTCAATCCATCCACTGTAGCCAATCAACGGTCAGGCTGAACGGCGAGGAGGATGACGGGGGCGAGCGCGGGACTTTCGAGGGGTCAGGTTAGTAAAACGGGGGCTCAGGGGGCCGGTATTGTCGGATGTTTTTTCACCTTAATGCATAGGATGCATTAAGGTGAAAAAACATTTACCTTTACAACCCCTTTAAGAAAAAAAGAGTCGGAAAAATGCACTGGACTTTACCAAAAACGCGCTGGAACGCATCAAAAACAGGTCTAAATCGGGCATACAGAAAAGCATCTGGAACGCACCTGGACTGCGTTTCTATGGTGTCAACTGGCCGCATTTTTTAAACGGGTTTAGATGCGTTTAGACGTGCATAATTAGTGGCAGGGCTTTTTTTCAGCAGGAACGCAGGGGAACACAGTTCTGGCACCTCCAGCAATAAATGTATGTAATGGCAAGGGGTGCTGGGGTGTGCTGGAGGGTCTATTGATGCTTGCTGCTGGGAGATCTATTTTCACTGGTGGGGATCTAGTTTTGTGTGGAGGTCTCTTGTTGCTGGGTAGATCCATTGTTGCTAGTGGGGGGTCCTATGTTTCTAGGAGGGAGCAATTGTTGCTGGGAGGGATCTACTGTTGAGGGAGAGCTCTATTGTTGCTGCCTCCTGGAGGGTCTATTGATGCAGTCAGCTGGGACATTTGTTGTTGCTAACGGGGGTCTATTGTTGCTGGGGTGGTATTTTGTTGTGTGGTGGCTCTATTTTTGCTGGGGTGAGGTCTATCATTGGGGGGGGGGGGGTTCTACTGTTGCTGGGGTAGGGTCTATTCTGGCTCACTGCAGGGGATATATTGTACTGTCCTTCTTTGTTATCATTAACAAATTCCATGCAAATCACTTAGCAGCAAAAATGATACTTGGTTCTGTATTCTCTAAAATGAGTGGTACAGGGAGGCCGGTAGGAGGTGGAACCAAGG
This sequence comes from Rana muscosa, assembly GCA_029206835.1. Taxonomy (NCBI): domain Eukaryota; kingdom Metazoa; phylum Chordata; class Amphibia; order Anura; family Ranidae; genus Rana; species Rana muscosa. The sequence goes on from CM055118.1 coordinate 162,245,208, forward strand.
AACGGTGCTCAGGGGCGGGTAGGGAGCAGAAACGAAGGGTAAAGGTCGGAGTTCCTGCACCTATTCTCTGAGAAAAAAAAGCCCTGATTAGTGGACAGTACCACCATATATAAGGACATCGCCAACATACTGTATCTGAGGGTTATATATCAAAAACAGCAAATCATCTGCATAGGCAGCAATTTTGTATTCTCTCGGTTTTATTTTTAAACCTTTAATTAAGTCTGCACAATTGTTCCGATAAGGGGTTCAAGCATAATGATGAATAGAAGGGGGGCATCCTTTTCTAGTTTCATTATTTATGGTTTTTGATTCCAAGAGTATCCTATTTACTTTAATTTTGTCTGTTGGACATTAATACAGTGAAGTATTCCATAACATTTTAGATTGTTGGCCGATATATCAAAATGTAGCTTTCATGTAATCCCAAACAACTCTGTGGAAGGCCTTCTCCGCATCTGTAGATAGGAGAAGGCCTCTGCCAGTGCCGCTATACTTAAGGTGGATAAGATTTAGTGCCTTAAAGGAGAAGTCCAGCCGTGGCTTGTTTGGCTGGGCTTCTCCTATGGGTCACAGGAATTCAATTTGTTTTGTGCTCCTGTGACCCATCTCAGCAGAGAGCAGTCTGAAGTCCGCTCTCTGCTGATGTCACAGAAATTAGTCCAGGCACCGCATCATTCCAACAATGGGAGTCTGGATCCGCCACTGTCTGTAACACTTGGGATGTTCGTTCATTAACCACTTCCTACCGGGTCATAGACATATGACGCCGGCAGGAACCCTCCCTCCCTCCGGGCGGACGTCATATGACGTCCTTTTTTCCCGGCCGTCTATGGGGCGCGCGCGCGCCGCCGGCGGCGCGCGCGCGCACCCGCGGCAACGCTCGTGACCCGGTGAGTGTGCCCGGCGGTCGCGATGTCCGCTGGGCACCCGCGATTGCCCACGATCACGGCAGAAGTGTGGATCTGTGTGTGTAAACACACAGATCCACCTCCTGTCAGAGGTGAGGAGACCGATGTGTGTTCCCAGTACAGAGGAACACAGATCGGTCTCCTCCCCTTGTGAGTCCCCTCCCCCTACAGCTACAATCACTCAATAGGGAACATATTAACCCCTTGATCGCCCCCTACCTAGTGTTAACCCTTTCCCTGCCAGTCACATTTACACAGTAATTAGTGCAGTTTTATAGCACTAATCGCTGTATAAATGTGAATGGTCCCAAAAACGCGCCAATAGTGTCCGATGTGTCTGCCGCAATGTCACGGTCACAATAAAAATCGCAGATCGCCGCTATTACTAGTAAAAAAAATAAAAAAAATAAAAATGCCATAAATCTATCCCCTATTATGTAGACGCTATAACTTTTGCGCAAACCAATCAATATACGCTTATTGCAAAAAAAAATTACCAAAAATATGTAGAATACGTATCGGTCTAAACTTAGAAAAAAAATTGTTTTAAAAAAAAAAAATTGTGATATTTATTAAATCAAAAAGTAAAAAATATTGCATTTTTTTCAAATATGTCGCTCTTCCTTTGTTTATAGCACAAAAAATAAAAACCGCAGAGGTGATCAAATACCACCAAAAGAAAGCTCTATTTGTGGGGGAAAAAGGACGTCAATTTTGGTTAGGTTCAACGTCGCACGACCGCGCAATTGTCAGTTAAAGCGACGCAGTGCTGCATCGCAAAAAGTGCTCTGGTCAGGAAGGGGGTAAATTCTTCCAGGGCTGAAGTGGTTAAACAAGAATTTTGATGGATCTTGGAGTGCTGCCATGTCTTCAGGGTGGATCCGCCAGGTGCCTGGACTGAAACCCGTCCCAGCCTCTCAGCGAGCTGCTGAGAGTCTGAGACGGCGCTCCCTGCCCCTCCACAGCTCAGCGCTCCAATGAGCATGGAGGAGCAGAGCAGGAGAGATGCTGATTGACAGGCAGCAGCTCTCTGCTCGGGGAGGTGAGAGAACTGAGCTATGGGGGACCGATGCTGCAATCACCTAAGTATAATGCCGTGTACACACGATCGATTTTCTCGACGGTGAAAACACCGTTGAGAAAATCGACGGGAAAAACAAGGAACTGCTTGTTTCCCCCACACACGGCCGGTTTTCCCCGACATTATTTCTCTTGGTCGAGAAAAACGACCGTGTGTAGGCTCCCCGGCAGTGTTTCCCTATGGGAAAACTGCAGCGGAAAAAAATGCTGTGAATCACGACGAGAAAAATTAGAGCATGTTCTAATTTTTCTCGTCGTGATTCTTGGTGTTTTTCTCGTCGGGAAAAATGATGAAAAGCCCACACACGGTCATTTTTCTCGTCAAAGAGAAAAAAATTAATTTTTCCCGACGAGAAAAATGGTCGTGTGTACGCGGCATCAGTCTTGGATAAAAAAAAAACCCTACTTTTTTTTTAATAATATCATCCCATGAATCATTAAAAAAAGTTTATTATAAACAAATTAGGTATATACAGAGAAATTCTACGTATTCATACATATGAATAAAAAGCTATGTTAAACACTTGAAGGATTGTTATAAAAATTATATCCGCACAAGGGATGATCAAATGATGGCTAACGTGTTTCAAGGGTCTTCCTCTTCATCAGAGCATTCATGCATTAGGCCACGCGCCTTCCTTTATCCTTTATATATAGCATTTCCCTAGTCAGCCTAGGCAGCGGGGCATGCATGATCACTTCACACTTATATCACCAAGAATAACTACCACCTTACTAAGGCCCTCCGCACTAGCGCAGGAGAATATCTTTTCTGTCTATACCTAATGGCAGGAATGCATGGTTAGAATATCTAACAAAAATTTTCGATCTGCAAATGATCACACAATTTTCGAACCATTGATGATCATGCTATAATAGCCAATATTGATTTCTTGACCAAAAAATACAGAGGGAACATGATGGAAAAATGTTGTTGTATTTCATATGGATGAACGATTTTCTAAACATTGTTAGGAAGGTTGTCTGTTAAATATCGATGAAGCATTACTGCACATGAGCGAAAAATGAAGACGACCAAGAACGACCCACGCACGACTGAATGTGAAAGAAAATCCCTATTTTCGGGTTGTCACCAGAACAGGAATAGAGGGGAATCCCTCCAATGGGGACACTAGTTCTGATGATTCTAAAGACAACCAGGGATTTCCCTCACTTCAGTCGGATTTCCTCTCACTTTCTGTTTTGGCTATGAGACCGGAAGTGAAGAGACATCTCACCAATGGGACACAGATGAAAAAGAAAACTGACAGGTATTATAACACTTCCTTACTCCAAAATGAAAAAAATAAAGTTTTGCCTGCAGGACAAGCTTTCCCGATTTGAAAAAACCTGGGACCCCTGGATCACCTACCTGACGGGGACAGCCTCGTCAGATCTGAGAATAGCCTCTTAGTTCCCTTTCTTCTTCCTTCCTCCCTTTCTTCTTTCATTTCTTGCCTCTTTCTCTTCTTCCTACTTATTAAACCTTTTGAAAGTTTGGGGAGCGGCGTGGGACTGCTGTTCGGCTGTCATTGGTCCTACTCCCTGCCTGAGGGCTGTGTATACAAACACAAAGACCAGCTACCGTGATCAATTCATGGCTCGGATGATCCCTCGTCTTAGATGGGGGCATCCCCCGGTCATGCAGTCCTTCGTGGGGATGTCGTTTTCGTTATTAGGGATTACAGTCATAGCCCAAAATGACGCTATACCGGTTCCTTAGCGACCAATGGTGTATGTTGTCACTAATGTTAGCCTGTACCAGTAATTTTCTATACTGTATTGTATGGTTTTATATCTGTATGGATTATAACTTTAATAAAAATTATTGGAAAAGAAAATAAACTTTTGCCTTTAGTAAACTGCAGCTGAGAAAAATAAGGTCTCCTGCCAGGACTGGCAGAACCAAAATACAGCTCTCTTATACTGTATGTGTTTCGCATATTAATTAAGCTGGTGCCCTTACGTTCGGTTCCTAAAAATCAAACATTGGCTTTACTACAAATATGGCAAATGTAGTAGTAACCGAAATCCAGACAGTTGAAGAATAGAAAACACACATTATGAATGAATGCCAATGAGTAAGCAAGTGAATTCAGCCAGCAAATCTGCAAAGAATGTTGTAACACAAATGAAAGCCAACAGGTAAGTGCCCGTTCATACTACCGCAACTTGGGATCCGACTTGTGTCGCCCCAAAACAAAAGATCAAGTCTTCTGGACAGCAGCACTCCAATAAAAAGCCTTTATTATGTAAAATCTTCAAAAATCCAAATACAGCACAGCAAGTCACAAAATTCTGGTTAGAGCTGACTAGTTTCACACTTTCTTAGTGTTTAATCATAGCTGATCACAGCTATGATTAAAGGGGAGCTCCGCCGGAAATTTTTTTTTTAAAAGCCAGCAGCTACAGCTACAGCAGCTGCTGGCTTTTAATATTTGGACACTTACCTGTCCTGGAGTCCAGCGACGTCCGCAGCAGAGGACGAGCGATCACTCGTCACTCTGCTGCTCCCTGCACCATCCTCGCTGAGGGAACCAGGAAGTGAAGCCCAGCGGCTTCATGCCCGGTACCCTACGGCGCATGCGCGAGTCGCGCTGCGCCGTTCTGATTCGTCCTCTGTGTTCTGGGAGCCGAGTGACACTACGGGAAGTCTGGGGGAAGTGACGTCACTCCCGCAGATTCCCGGAGAGAGGACTCCCAGATGTGGGTGAAAATACCTGTCTTAGACAGGTATCTTCACCCCCCTCCCCCCTGAAAGGTGTCAATTGTGACACCGGAGGGGCGGAGGGTTCCAAATAGCAAAAGTTTATATTTAGGGTGGAGCTCCACTTTAAACACTAAGAAAGTGTGAAACTAGTCAGCTCTAACCAGAATTTTGTGACTTGCTGTGCTGTATTTGCATTTTTGAAGATTTTACATATTAAAGGCTTTTTATTGGAGTGCTGCTGTCCAGAAGACTTGATCTTTTGTTTTGCCTGAAATTGCATTGCCTGCACCCTTGGCTGTTGGGAGGAGATAGTCACCTGGAGGACGTCTACACCAGAGCCGTTTCTGTTTTTGTTGTGTCGCCCCAAGTCGCCCGACATGAGAAATTACATGTTAGTCAATGAGAGCCGTCTTTATGTACACTGCTGAAGTCGCTCCGACTTCAGAAAAGGTTCCTGTACTACTTCAAGGCGACTTCTAGGCGACTTGTACCCATTGATTTCAATGGAAGTCGCCTCCAAAGTCAGATCAATGTCTGAACTGAAGCACCTTTCCAGGAAGTGAAAATAGTTTTCTAAGGCAAACCCCTCCCTCCCACAGAGCTGATTATTATGTGATTGGCCACTGGCAAAGTCGCCTGTTCTGGAGGCGACTTGAAGTTGCGTTGTAAATCGCTCCAAGTAGCGCTGAAGTCACGCTCAAGACGTCTCCAAGTTGCCTTGCAAAGTCACGCTGGAAGTCGTGTTGCCCCAGTGTGAACCGGCACTCAAATTTAAAAGTGTACCGATTTATAGATAAGTACTATAAATACATGGTCATATAATGTAGCAGATGTATCCTATTTTGTTCCTAAAGTGTTACTAAACCCAGGACCCTGTATTCACTATATCGGGTCTCCCTCAGTACACAGAACATGGAAATGCAAATATTTTAGTAAATATAAACTGCTAAATACTTTTTCTCATCAGCAGTACATAGCAGTCTTGTGACTTCTATCATTGTCTGCTTAAAGCGGTTGTAAATCCTGTACAACCACTTTTACCTACAGGTAAGCCTATAATAAGGCTTACCTGTAGGCACATGAAATATCTCCTAAACCTTTACGGTTTAGGAGATATTCGCCATATAAGCTTGTGCCAATGTATTCGGCTCATGCGCACTATAGAAAGGGCACGGTCGTGGAACAAAGAGGAAGTAAAACCCATCAGGGTTTACTTCATCTTTAAAGCTGTAGAAGGAGTTTTCATTCTGCACTTACTGTTCTATCAAGATACAGGACCCTTGACCCTCTGATGAACAGTGCTGATTGGTCCTGTGCTGATAACATGCACACTCTCAAGAAGAAAAAAAAAAGACTCTAGCAATACACACCAAACTGAGCATGTGCAGCCTGTCCCCTGGTTCTGTATTATCAGGAAATATATTGGGGACAGTGGAAGAAGGGGAGGATCAGAGGAGACAGGATCAAACAGCATTTCTACACAATGCGGAGTATTAACCCATTAGGTTCTACGGTGAGTATGTAGCGGGTGTTTACTTCCCGCCAGTAATTTTGAATTTTTGCGGTGACACCAGTGGTGTATCTCCGGCGGTCCACCGGGTGGCGCTGTAACTTTGGGCCGACGGACGAGTCATTGCTGGGTCGAATCCCTTTTTGTCTTTTCTCGGCGGCCGTGTGGTGGGGCGGGGAACCCGCTGCGCATGCCGGGGGAAGGTATAAAGGGGGCCGGCCATTTTGTCACGGGGTTCGTTGTCCCTGGCACCTTCAGCCTGCGGACGGAGTTCGTGTTCGTCCTCTAGGCAGACCGGGCCTAGAGGACCACCAGAGGTCGTGTTCCACCTCAGGCACCTTTAGCCTGGGGTGAGGTACTCAGTTGGCGGTCCGGAGCTCAGTGCCCAACACTGAGTTCCGCGAGGGAAGGATCCTAGGGTGCTCCAGAGATGGACGCCTGAATCCGAGGTGGACGTAATGGACCGGGAAGAGCTCCTCATCTAAAGACCCGGTGCAGCATACTGCCAGTGACGGATGAGCCTCTTGTCGGAGACCGTCCGGAAGGTGAATTCCCTTGTGCGGAGACCATTGCACACTCTTTGGAGGAGAGTGGAACAAAGAACTTGTGTCTGGGCCTATATACACATTCACACCTCCTGTTCTGTGTTGTAAAGCAAGTAAGTCCATGCTATGTTCAAATAAAGGAGTGCTGGACTTGCAACGGTGTGAGACTCGTTTCCTGGCAGATGACTCATGAAGGGAGGATTCGATACACAATACAGGCCCGAAGGTAAAGAACTTTTGCTGATACCACTTATACATCTGTGGTGGAAGCCAGGCGTAGCGCCCGCACTCCCTTTCCTATCATACCCCTAGACTAGAGACATTGTGAGCGAGAACTTTAATACAGGGGATTGGGAGTGTGGTGGGAGTCGGGCGACCCTGTCTGCTACACGTGGGGGCTCGGGTCCGGGATATGTATTGTGTATCACTTGGAAGAACGTATCTGCCGGAAACAGTCAAGTATATAGGCCAAAGTGCAGCCCTACTCGAAAGTCGTGGACATGACCTCGGAAGGGGAAAGGCCCGCGCAGGCAGAGTGGTGAAAGGGGGAAAACCCAGCCGTGTGACAGACTACACGTGGGGGTTTTTAAATTGCACTGCGCTAACAGACACAACCCCCACCGCTTAGTTCGTGGGCGTGTCTCAAACCAGCCAAGTGGAAAAGCCTGCGAACTGGAGCAAAAGGGGAGGAGTCCAATACGTGTGACGGACTACACGTGGGACATTGGCGCGAAAACTCTGCAGTGTACGATGGAACAGCAACAGGTCGCCATATTTGGAAACGCCTCGTGAATCCCGGTTCACCCGGCAACTACAGCATTGACTGCTGCTGCTCCCGTAATGGATACGGGGATCCGACTGAAGCCAAGGGGTCGATTCGCCCTATATTCCTGCATGGACGTGGAGGCTTTGGGCATGATTTGTCACGGATGCTCAGGACTGGTATGTCTGTTAAAGCCCTTCGGACGATGTGACGCCTGCGGGGAATTCATGTTCGAGGTGGATCCGGTGGTGGAGAGGCCGAAAACTATCTATCCAGGCCGGGCTTCAGGCATCGCCCCACAGAAGGCAGGAATCACGGCAGTAAGAGTCGCCCCTGCGTACACTGCAACGACCGCTGAGGAGGTCGTGAAACACCAACGGGAGAAATCCGAGGATGCTGACTCGGTCACCACAGTCTCACAGCGTCCGCCACCGAGGAAGAGAACCAGCGTGGTAGCCCCGACCAGCGGTGGTGGTGGACCGTCTCGCATGCCCACGCTAGGCCCGGATGGATCCGTAGACGAGAGTTCCGGACATCCCAAGAAAGGCCAAGGTAAGCCGGCTGAGAAGACTTGGTGTGAGGGAGGATGTGTCAGGAAGGCTTGGCCTAGCAAGTCTCCGGAGTGTGGATGTTCTGTTTCTACACAGGGCTACATACCCGCGGAGGAGTGTGACACTTCTGATTTAGAGTCTCTCTCTGATATGGGAGATGATGCCCAAATTGACGATCTGTTTGCCAAGAAGGGCTGGGACAAGGCGCCGCTTGCTACATTCCGTGGGTTTCGGAATTCGCCTATGTCCGTGGGTGAGAGCACACCAAGGGTGGAGGCATCAGCGCCTGAAGGAGACTCTATCTCTCAAACTGTTCCCGTATCCCCTGCACCATCTGCATGTGATGCTGAGGTAAAAAGACTGTTGTTGAGGCTTCCAATGCCTAGGTTAGAGGTGGTCAAGACACCTCGCCATCCAGATGCGGTCGTTTTGTCTGGTGAAGGGGACAAATCAACCATGCCTCCTTTGGCGAGATTACAGAGGCTGTTTGGTCAAAAAGTTGCAGCGGAATATGGATGGGAGTATCCCTACTTGCCGAAGGACCTGCTGTATGAGGTGGAGGTGTGCAGGGAGCGTTGGTACAATGATTTTGTTTGGACCCATCTCAAAGTCCCACACGCTCGCAGATACTTAGCGTGTTCTCCAAAGGCTTCACAGCGTTTCAAAGACTGCAAGGCAGAATGGATGGTGGGAAGACACATCCACGCAGATAAAGTGGGGATAAAACGCAAAGAAGGCGAAGATGTGGAATATCATCTAGAGACTGTAGATCAGCACCTAAAGCCACTAATTCTGCCGCACCCACGTTTTTATCTCTAGGGAGGAAAAGACTCCATTGGTATCATGCTGCTGAACTTTCTGGGGAAATTGTGTTTTAGTGTGCCCAGAAGGAAAAAAAAAAAAAGAAAAGAACTTTTCCTGTTTGTTTCTTCCCGCAAAGAGATCACAGACTCTGGGGTAGATAGTGTTAGGAAACGAAGAAAAGAGAAGATGTTCAACGGGTGCAGTTACCGTGATGCTGTCACCAGGTGGCAGTGTTGCGCAACGTTACAAACACTTTTCACGCACCCACTCTTTGGAGAAAGAGGGATTTCTTTTAGGAGAAATTTCTTTTACTCACACACACGAATACATGTGTCAGGATTTTATGTGTTGGTTTCTTTTGTTTTTTTTCTTTCCCTCTGCGGGAGAACATCCCAGCAAGATTTTAGACTCTGGGGAGGTCTTTAGTCAGGATGGGGAGGGAAAAAGTGAATGTTAATATGCAACCTTGAAATGTTTGATGTTGTCTTTTGCTCCTTGTTCTGTTACAGGGGCTCAGACACAATTTCACAGTAGTATAGTGTTTCCAAAAGTTTTTGGTTTTTCAATTTGTTAACGGTTTCTGGCCCGAATCATGTCAGCCGTGGAGGATATGGTTTGCTCCAGACACTGGGGACCAGTGTCAAAAGACAGAGGGGAGTATGTAGCGGGTATTTACTTCCCGGCAGTAATTTTGAATTTTTGCGGTGACACCAGTGGTGTATCTCCGGCGGTCCACCGGGTGGCGCTGTCACTTTGGGCCGACGGACGAGTCATTGCTGGGTCGAATCCCTTTTTGTCTTTTCTCGGGGGCCGTGTGGTGGGGCGGGGAACCCGCTGTGCATGCCGGGGGAAGGTATAAAGGGGGCCGGCCATTTTGTCACGGGGTTCGTTGTCCCTGGCACCTTCAGCCTGCGGACGGAGTTCGTGTTCGTCCTCTAGGCGGACCAGGCCTAGAGGACCACCGGAGGTCGTGTTCCACCTCAGGCACCTTTAGCCTGGGGTGAGGTACTCAGTTGGCGGTCCGGAGCTCAGTGCCCAACACTGAGTTCCGCGAGGGAAGGATCCTAGGGTGCTCCAGAGATGGACGCCTGAATCCGAGGTGGACGTAATGGACCGGGAAGAGCTCCTCATCTGAAGACCCGGTGCAGCATACTGCCGGTAACGGGTGAGCCTCTTGTCGGAGACCGTCCGGAAGGTGAATTCCCTTGTGCGGAGACCATTGCACACTCTTTGGAGGAGAGTGGAACAAAGAACTTGTGTCTGGGCCTATATACACATTCACACCTGCTGTTCTGTGTTGTAAAGCAAGTAAGTCCATGCTATGTTCAAATAAAGGAGTGTTGGACTTGCAACGATGTGAGACTCGTTTCCTGGCAGATGACTCATGAAGGGAGGATTCGATACACAATACAGGCCCGAAGGTAAAGAACTTTTGCTGATACCACTTATACATCTGTGGTGAAAGCCAGGCGTAGCGCCCGCACTCCCTTACCTATCATACCCCTAGACTAGAGACATTGTGAGCGAGAACTTTAATACAGGGGATTGGGAGTGTGGTGGGGGTCGGGCGACCCTGTCCGCTACAAGTATAACAAGCATACTTTACTGCATATACAGACTATCATTACCATTGTGGGTTTAGTAACACTTTACCAGCTGACCTCCATTCACACTGGTGCAAATTCAGATGCAACCTGAATCGCATGACAATGGAAATCACATTGCTTTCAATGGTGCCCTTTCACATCAATGAAACTCAGCATAGCACGATTTTGGAAAAGTTCCTGTACTCCTTTGGTGCAATTGCAGCACGATTTTGGCCCCATAGAATATGCACCCCACTTCAAAGTTACATTCAAGTTGCACTACATCATTGCACTGAAAAATCTGTTTTCAGCAGTGAGAACCTAGCCTTAAAGACACTGTGCTACCAGTAGGGGGCGTACAGTCTCCAGCTCCTATACATCAGTCACACATGTAGGATTTCAACACAACCTCTAAAATTCGTTGGACTATGGCCAGTGCCAATCAGCTGCCAAAACCCGGCCATCTGTGGACCCTGACCACAAGATTTCCCAATGTCATTCACATGGAGGGTACAAAGGGTCAGAGAACATAGAGACCGCAGCTGATGACACAATGCTGTAGTTCTGTCAATGCAGAGTTGCAGCTAATCATATAAAGTGTACCTGTCAACCTTGCACATAAAAGACAACCGTTTTTTTGGAAGAACAATATTAAACCAAATTTGTTTACGAACTGCAATGTGTTGTTTCAACCCACAGATATCACTGTTGCTGGTGGTTTCTACAGAAGACAGTTGGTCATCAGGGATGAGCCGAACACCCCCCTGTTCGGTTCGCACCAGAACCTGCGAACAGACAGAATGTTTGCGTGAACTTTAGAACCCTATTAAATACAATGGACTCGAACGTTCGAAATCTAAAGTGCTAATTATAAAGGCTTATATGCAAGTTATTGTCCTAAAAAGTGTTTGGGGACCCGGGTCCTGCCCCAGGGGACATGTATCAATGCAAAAAAAAGGTTTAAAAATTGAAGTTTTTTCGGGAGCAATGATTTTAATAATGCTTAAAATGAAAAAATAAAAGTGAAACTTTCCTTTAAATTTCGTACCTGGGGGGTGTGTATGATATGCATGTAAAGTCGCGCATGTTTCCCGTGCTCAGATCTGTCCCTGCACAAAGTGTCATTTTTGAAGGAAAAAAAGTCATTTAAAACTCACTCGCGGCTATTAATGAATTGTCGGCTCCCGGCAATAGAAAAGTCATTGATAAAAAAAAAAAAGCGTGGGGGTCCCCCCAAATTTAATTACCAGGCCCTTCAGGTCTGGTATAGATATTAAGGGAAACCCCGCCGCAAATTAAAAAAAAAATGCGTGCGGTTCCCCCCAAATATCCATACCAGGCCCTTCAGATCTGACATGGATTTTAAGGGGAACTCCACCCCAAATGTAAAAAAAAATGTCGTGGAGTCCCCCCAAAAATCCATACCAGACCCTTATCCGAGCACGCAACCTGGCAGGCCGCAGGAAAAGAGGGGGGGACGAGAGAGCGCCCCCCCTCCTGAACCGTACCAGGCCACATACCCTCAACATGGGGAGGATGTCCCCATGTTGATGGGGACAAGGGCCTCATCCCCACAACCCTTGCCCGGTGGTTGTGGGGGTCTGCGGGCAGGGGCCTTTCGGAATCTGGAAGACCCCTTTAACAAAGGGGACCCACAGATCCCGGCCCCCCCCCCTATGTGAATTGGTAAGGGGTACATTGTACCCCTACCATTTCACGAAGAAAGTGTAAAAAAATGTAAACAAAAACACACAAACACTTTGGAAAAGTCCTTTATTAAAAATAAAATAAAAATTATTCCAGCGATGAAATCCAGTGTCCCGCGGCGATCCCGATGTCCAGCGCTGTCCGTCATTGGCTGAGCCTGAGCGGACCTGATGGGGAACTTCCTCCGCAGTCTATTAAATGTATAGACCCGCCCCTTCTAAAGTTCCCCATCAGGTCCGCTAAGCGGACCAGATGCGGAACGTGAGAAGGGGCGGGTCTATTTATGTATTACACAGTGAAGGAAGTTCCCCATCAGGTCTGCTCAGGCCACTGACGTAGGCGGGGTCTGACATACCGAGGGGGCGGACCTGATGGGGAACTTCCTTGACTGTGTAATACATGAATAGACCCGCCCCTTCTAAAGTTCCCCATCAGGTCCGTTCAGCCTATGACTAGGTGTAAGGCTAAGCGGACCAGATGCGGAACATGAGAAGGGGCGGGTCTATTCATGAATTACACTGTGAAGGAAGTCAACAGAACTAGAGTGAGTAAGGGCGGTATAAATGGTCAAGTTGCAGCTCAGTAAACTCATGTTGCAGGTCTCTTTCCCATTCTCAAATGTATATTGGCGTCCCCTTGGGTCCCAGCCATAGTAGCATCTCATACAGGACAGATATGGAGTGCGGGCTTGGATTGGCTGATTGGGTGTGGCTTTTAATCTGATTAAAAAGAACAAATAAACACAACCAGGGAATCATCCCAAATTAAATTCACCCCCTGTACACACTGTCCCACCCTCTCTACACACTGACACCTATACAAATTTCTCCCACTCCTTTTTTACACTATCCTCCTCCCTGTACACACTGCTTCCTGTCCTAAATGTTTCTCCCAGCCTATTAACGGCCTGTATTTATGTATGTCTGTACACAGTACAGGGCGGGCAGGAGAGCACAGTACGGGGGGGTTCAGGAGGGCACAGTACAGGGCGGGCAGGAGGGCATAGTACGGGGTGGGCAGTAGGGCACAGTATGGAGTGGGCAGGAGGGCACGGTATGGGAGGTTCAGGAGTGCACAGTACTGGGCCAGCAGAAGAGCACAGTACGGGGCGGGCAGGAGGGCACAGTACAGGGTAGGCAGTAGGGCACAGTATGGAGTGGGCAGGAGGGCACGGTGCAGGGGGTTCAGGAGTGCACAGTACTGGGCCGGCAGAAGAACACAGTATGGGGCGGGCAGGATGGCACAGTATATGGTGGGCAGGAGAGCACAGTATGGGGGAGGGGGAGTTCAGGAGAGCCCAGTACAGGCTGGGCAGGAGAGCACAGTACAGGGGGGTTCAGGAGGGTACAGTAAAATGCAGGCAGGAGGGCACAGTACAGGGGGGGGGGTTTAGGAGGGCACAGTACAGGGTGCAGTAATGTATATTACAGAACTCTTCCGACAAGAGGGGGGAGCTGGAGGGGGGAGAGTACAGCACAGCATGCACCTATTCCAGTTCTCTTCTCCTTGCCGCTGTCCCAACTTTACTGTTCACTGCGCTAGGCTGTCCCTCCCTCCCTCCTGGACCTGAGTAAGCTACCCCAAAGTAGGTAAGAGGAGCACTTTAGTGTGTTTCAACCTCTATGTAACAAGTAAATACGAACTTCTATGCACACATGTTTAGGCACTGTCTGTGTCCCTCTGCTGATCTTATCCCAGGGGAGCATTCCATCAGGAAACGTCTTAGGAATGCTGAGCTATGTGACCTGGAAAGGGCATCCAGGAGTAAAGTGTCAGGCTCACCCTGACCATCTAAAGAGCAAAGGCATCCACAACTCTTGCATGCAGCTCCAGGTGCTCTGCTCTCACGCTTCTCAGTTGAGGGGGAGAGATAACAACTTCTGATCTGTATTTTATCCTGCTCAGGGCTGGTGCAAGATTTTTTGACACCCTAGGCTAAACCTAATTTTGCCGCTCCCATTGGCTCCACCCCTGACTCCACCCCTTTGCCCTGCCCATGTATACCCCACCCTTTTAATGAAGTGCCCATCAATGCAGCCTCACCAGCGCCCATCAATGCAGCCTCACCAGCGCCCATCAATGCAGCCTTACCAGTGCCCATCAATGCAGCCTTACCAGCGCCCATCGAATGCAGCCTACCAGCGCCCACCGATGCAGCATACCAGTGCCCATTAATGAATGTTTGCTTGCTTCCATTCATTCGGGAGTCGGGACACAGACACAGTCCTCCGCCACCACTGCGCCTCTGACACTATGTGCGAATGAATCTGTGGCTGCCTGCTGATGCTGAGACTTAGTTGCTTGCTTCAGAGAGAAGAGAGTAGAAAAAACAGTGGCCAGGGCGCCCTAGGCAGCAGAGCGCCCTAGGCGGCTGCCTAGTTTGCCTAGTGGTAGCACCGGCCCTGATCCTGCTTAGCCCCACCAGTATGTTCTATGCAGGCAGTGTGGGGAGTGGACCCCTCTCAGCGTGCACTTTGTATTACATGCAGTTGTATTTACTGGCGAGGCTGTTATTATTACTGACAGCTCCCTCATGTTCACAGACTTTTCACATAAACTGCAGGGGCACCCAATGCACCTGGGGCGGTGCTCGTGTGTTAAGATGCCCCCCCCATTGTGGCCCTTCCCGTGATAAGCAGATCCTGGGTGCAATGTCAGGCTCCTGTGAAGTCTCAGTATAGCTGTCTGCCCATACAGTACCTCCCATACAGGCAGACAGTTACTGGAGAGCAGTAAGATCAACTACTAGAGCACTCACCAGCACCCTCGCAGTTCATTGGGATCATCAAGCTGTCTGCTACGGTGGAAGACCGTAGTTGTAGTTCATTCATTCACAGATTGCTGTGAATGACTGACAAGGATATGTGGGCAGAGCTCTTTTTAATTTATGACAGCAGGTGCGGGGAGAAGATCCCCCATATGCAGTCATGGCGGTATGGGTGTAACATGTTACCAAAGGAGAACTTATCCTTTAATACTGAAATCCGGGCAAGTTAGATACAGCTGAAATAGAAACATAGTACTCTTTGTGAACCCTTTTTACCTGCCAAAGAATTTGTTATTCTGTCCAGCTAGTCTTGTGATCTAGGCACCCCTCGCAGATAGTGTAGCCAGGTACTGTAATAATTTTGACCTTTCTGCAGACTGCACTACAGTTGAACAATACAGCCTGGTCTGGGACCCACCCAAGCTTGTGGTTGGGCAATAAAGGAACAGCAGATCACTGATGAGATCTCTCTCAGGAACATCTTAGTGTGGGGTGGACAACGTTGATTGACTCCTAGTGCGGCCCCTTCATTTACCAGTTTTAGTGTTGCTGTGCAGTGGATCACAGGAGGCTAATATAAGACAGATAAGAAATAAGGGAAAAATTACACTTTGAACTACGGCTAAAAAAACAAAACTGATGTGTATCCCTTCCTGAATTTATCCTAAACTGAAAAAGTAAAAACATAATTTTGTCTAGACATGGGCGATTAGTTTAGTTCCGAATTGAAATTCTGACAATTTTTTTGTTATTCTGAATTTTGAAAGTATCTGAATTACCGAATTAAATTAGTGTAGCAATACCCGCTAGAGGGCCGCTGATTCGTTTTGGGTTTTGCACGTTACCTCTTTCAGCTGCGTTGTCCGGATAGGAAAGTCTGTAGTAATGGCAATGTCCACACAGATATAAAACCTCGAACAGTTAGGCTTTATTTTCTTTTTCAATTAACGTTGAGAAAGCAGAAGGTATAGAAGAGCAGGGGAAGGTTCAGGCACTCGCCACAAAATGTCACAGTGTCAGTGCAAAATCACTCACCACTCTCAATGTCAGAGCGGGCATTGATCACCCGGATAGTCCTCTCTCAAAGGGCTTAGCAGCCGGGATGACACACAAATCAACGTCGGGACAACCTCTGCCTCAAACCTTTAGAATTAGATGAAGGATTAAATGAAAGGATAGTCCAGGAACCCTCTGCACCAGGATTTCCCCACCCCAGAATTCCAGCCGTACAGTCAATGAGCCTTTAAGCCGTATCGGCAAACTGCAGGGCTTGTAATGACGTTTCCAGGCCTCTCCCGAGACAGCGGTAAGTTGCCGGTCTCCTCCGGGTAGATACTCCCCTGGTCTCCTTCACTAAGATGCTTCCTCCCCATTTGGGTGGACAGCTTGGGATCTGGTACTCTGTATCCACCGCTCCTAAAGCGCTGCAAATAAGCTACTTGCAGGACTTTTTTTGACGCCCTGCCAGCACAGCGCCTCAGTGTGAAAGCACTCGGGCTTTCACATTGGGATTGCAGATGAGGCTTCTTTCAGGCGCTTTACAGGCGCTATTTTTAGCGCTAAAGCACCTGAAAAAACGCCCCAGTGTGAAAGGGGTCTAAGTGTCATATTTGTCCCACTGCAATGTCGCAGTCCCGCTAAAAATAGCAGATCGCCGCCATTACTAGTAGAAAGAAAAGAAAAAAAAGTCAATAAATCTATCCCGTAGTTTGTAGATGCTATAACTTTTGCGCAAACCAATCAATATACGCGGTTTTTACCGTTTTTTGGATATATATTATAGCAGAAAGTAAAAAATATTGTATTTTTTTTTTTAATTGCTTGTCTTTTTTTGGTTTATAGCGCAAAAAAATTAAAAGCGCAGAGGTGATCAAATACTGTACCACCAAAAGTAAGCTCTATTTGTGGGGAAAAAAAGACATTATTTGGGTACAGCGTCGCACACCCACACAATTGTCGGTTAAAGTTATGCAGTGCCGTATCGCAAAAAATAGCCTGGTCATTAAGGGGGTAAATCTTTGCGGGGCTGAAGTGGTTAAAGTAGAATTCCAGCCAATGATAAGATACATCTGAATTACCCATTAAAAGGTAAACTAACAAAACCAGCTTTTGCTGCAATGTTCAGCTTCAATTCAGAGATTTCCCAGCAGTACTTTTTTGCCACAAGATGTCCTCATTCTGATGGCCAGCAGCATTCAACCCACATTCTCTGAGTCCAGGTCACCCTGGACCCACCCTAGCCTCTTACTGGACAGTGAAAGGAGAAGCACCTCAGTGAAGAGCTCATCTCTCTATCACTCTGCTACTTTCTGCTATCAGTGTGCATCATGAGCTGATTGCCTTCTTGTACTGCTTATTTCTTTCACACTCCAGCCCTGCTGTACAGGCATTGCAAAAAATGATATTACACTGCTTCCATTTAAAAAATATATTTAGTAATGTAATTTATTGAAGTGCAGCGCATGTTAGTGTATAGCTGCACATTGAACTGCGCTGTAGTACACGTCTGTGGGCAAGGTGCCGCTCGGAATGAATGATACCACACCAACATGTAACGTGTTGCCGTACGTTGTGGTAACGCGTATATGACTGCAGCACAGTAGTGAGAAGGAGCCCCTGATGATTACAGAGCTGCATTCATTTGTGTCTTTGATATCTTCCTTAAGTTTTGCTTTAGGGCTAGTTCACACCTAATGCTGTGACTGAAAAAAAGGAAACTGTGTGGCGCGCTGAATCTTTCATTGCGCTGCCAGCTCACAGTAAGGCTGGCCATACTTTATACTATTTTCTTATTCCATTTTCCTTTAGATTTACCAAAACCATATAATATGAGGTCACACCTAAGCACTTTCAATGTGTATGCAATCAGGCAGGCCCTTGTACTATAAGGTGACCAGATTTTTAAAATGAAATCCGGGGACATATTTTTTTTTTTACTAGTAATGGCGGCAATCAGCCACTCTCTGCCCGTCGCCGCCGCTGCCCGCCTCACAGCCTGACAAGTCTTACTCTCCAGGCCCCGGCTACTTCTGGGTGGGGAGCGGAGGAAGATCACTCCACCAGGGAAGGCATGGAGATAGGCAGGCAGGCGGCTGGCCGGGACTTGAGCCAAGGCAGAAGTGTTGCAGAGTACGATTGATAGGTGCAGCGGAGTCAATTCAGATCAGACATTGTGGAGTAACAGGAACTGGCTTCTTTATTTGAACATAACCACACTAGCAAAGATATCACCTCACATGGTAAGAAGAACACAGACAGGAAAAATAAACCAACAAGTACATCACTATGTACAGGAAATACAACACATCATAGAAAAATACATAGCATAGCATATCACTGAGCATTAGCGACATCTTGTGTCCTTTTTATGAACTGCAGTCAATAGGCTAAGCTGAAGGTTTGTTGTATCTCCAACAAGAAGAACATGCGAGCAGAGCTGAATGGGCATGCGTCCGAAACTGAAGAAATATTCCTTCCGCTCCGACCAGCACATGATCATCAGAAAGGGGCACAGATAATGAAAAAAATACACTCCCCTAAGCTAGTAGGAGCGGCCGAGCGGGGGTGTGTAATTCCGATTTTTTTTTTTTAAATTCTGCACTGACTGTCTTTGAAATCGCCCCAGCCCCTGTTCAAATCCAATCCGGGGACAAAACCGGGGACAGACTTGGTCCGGGGACAGTGTCCTCAATCCGGGGACTGTCCCCTGAAACCGGGGATGTCTGGTCACCCTATTGTACTACATAGTTGAAGGAAAATCTAAAGGAAAATTTTATTAGAAAATTGTATAGTGTATGGCCAGCCTAACCCATTGCACTGTAACTATAAACTGATGGCTGCCTGTGTGCTAAAACAGAGCATTTTTCATGTGGGCAGTGTAAACAAGCCTTAAACTTCAGCAAAGTGAGGAAATGTAGCACACATGATATGGGGTTGAGGATACATTGTTTACATATACATGGTCCTGGAGGTCGTCTCGGTCATGTTCCATTTATCACACGTGTGAGGATTATGCTATTCCCCTCCTTTGTGTCTGTTCCTGACACACAGAATCACACATTGCAGGGTCACTTCTAATTTCCTAATTTGTCACCCAATTCCAACCAAAATTGTACTTGCTATTGTTGGTGGCATGTGGCCTATTCCTCACCCCTCATCCTCCTTGTTGCCTCCCCTGACCCCTGGCTTTTCTTCTGTCCAACGCCTCACTTGCCTGACCTCTGGATGTTCACAGCTGCCTGCAACATTCTTTTAGGTCTAGTTTACACCACATGCAGTCCAGTGCGTTTTTTTTCTTCATCAAAAACTCATGGAAAGTTGGTTTCCAATGGCATAGTTCACACCAGTGCAATCAGTTCCAGGGATTTCTAGTTCCAGAAAAAAAAGTAGAACATGCTATATTTTTTTTCTGTACTATACTGTACTGGAACGCAGTAAAACATATCAAAAATGCCCCGGAATGCACTGGAAGGCATCAAAAATGCATCAGACCCTAATAAAGTAAAAAACAAGAAAAAATAAGAAAAAAAGCATCTGGAATGCATTCGGAAATGCATTAAAAATGCACCTGAACACGCCAACAACACGTTAAAAATGAACATGCAGAAACGCATGCGAAATGGATCTGGAGCGCATTTTTGTGGTGTGAACCAGCCCTTACCATTACCATTCCTGTGCCATCAGAGCAATTACTGGCCCTATTAACAGGTGTTTCTCTCCTGAAAGGGATCCTGTCTATTGGCCATGCATTAGCTGCTTTGTGATAACCAAGTTATTAGTCTTGTAGAGCAACGGCCCTTTCACACAGGCGCCTCAGCTAAGCCAAATCTGCTTGCTCAGCTGGTGATCTCTCAGCTGATCCCCGCTGAGCAGGTGGATAAAAGGTCCGACAGTTCCACGCTTCTCTATGGGGCAATCGGATGGAAACGGACAACCTTTCTGTTTCCATCCGATCCGATCCACCAGACAGATGGGGAATAGGACCACCATCCATCTATTTTTGGCTGACAGGATCAGATTGGATGGCTGCAGTTGTCAGTGGATATGTGTCTACTGACATCCGCCACACCATAGCAGAGACTGGAGGGTCCAATCAGGACTGCCTAAAAAACTGACAGGGAGAGTGCCTGACTTCAGGTCACAAGTTCTCCTAGCAGTCAGGCAGGTCCTCACATTACACAGTGGTTGGTAGAGCTAAAGATTTGTACAATTAGCCCTGGTTCACACTGCCGCGACTTGTCACGTGACTTGAACGTTCAAAGTCGCATGACAAGTTGCAACCCATTAACAGCAATGGAACCGTTTTATTCGGTGCAACTCAAGAAAAAGGTTCCTGTGCTACTTTTGGTGTGACTTCAATACGATTTGCATTGACTTTTGTTAAAGAAGTCCTATGCAAGCCACGATGAAGTCACGCAGGGATGTCGGATTGACATTGGCCTTGTGTTTTTAGATCATTGTCATGTTGGAATGTCCAAGTACGTCCCATGCGCAGCTTCCTGGCCGATGAATGCAAATGATCCTCCAGTATTTTTTGATAACATACTGCATTCATCTTGCCATCAATTTTGACAAAATTTCCTGTGCCTTTGTAGCTCACACATCCCCAAAACATCAGCGATTCACCTCCGTGTTTCACAGTAGGAATGGTGTACCTTTCATCATAGGCCTTGTTGACTCCTCTCCAAATGTAGCGTTTATGGTTGTGGCCAAAAAGCTAAATTTTGGTCTCATCACTCCAAATGACTTTATGCCAGAAGGTTTTGAGGCTTGTCTCTGTGCTGTTTGGCTTTTTTTTTTTGCTGTTATAAGCGGGAAACTTTGTGACATTTGCGTAGTAATGGCTTTCTTCTGGCGACTCGACCGTGCAGCGGTAGCCCATCCCCATTTGATCACCACCCTATGCCTCCCTTATAGAAGAGCTCCCACACTAAAAAATAAAATAGCGCCAATAAAATTAAAATGTATCAAAAAAGTTAATCCCTTATGCCTAATTCCTTTCAAAGGGATGTATAGATGTAACAAGCCCCTGAGTAAGACCTGTAATTTTGTAAAACATGGACAAAAGAGTTTTACGCACAAAGAAAAGATCTATCATCTTGACAACTTCTACAACTGATCTACTGATTACTTTGTATATTGTCTCACATGTCCCTGCAAGCTGCTGCATGTGGGTCCCACCATCCGTCCTCTGAGATAACGCTTCGGTAAACACTGCCGCTTCGTGGAGGTGGGCTGTGACGAACACAGCGTACCACGTCACTTTTTAGAGCAACATAGCCCGTCCATGACAGGCTTGTGGGTATGGGTTAGAGAAGCCATACCCAGAGGCCTGTCTGAAGCCGAACGTTTCTCCAGATTATGTGAACGCGAAACGTTCTGGATATATACTCTAGACACCCTTACGTCTAATGGGCTTAACAAGGAATTGAAATTAAGCACTATTATATAACCCCTTTAATTATTAATCATTAATTTTTTGATTGTTAATCATCATTATTATTATTATTTTTAGTTTTAATTTTAATGATAATAATAATTTACATATTAAAATTTTTATTCTTCCCCTCAAGATACTACGATTTTGTGCATGTGTGTGTATATACATTTACCACATTTGGACATCCCCCTTACACTTCTTCTATTAATACATGTCAGCACTATAGTGATCTATTCTTGTTTTTATATATGTTTCTTTATGATAATAATTTTTTTACTATAATACATTAATTTATTTCTCTTGAACATCACTTCATGTACACTATTCATTTATTTAATCATTTATGATCAACCCCCCTCCCCCCCATTATTTGATTAACGGTTATTATACGATAATACAATGAAAATGTCATCTCCACCACTGGCCAAGTTACCCCTCAATATATGATATATTTTATTATATGATATTATTATTTATATCCATTTGGATCACTCTGATATGATATATCAATTTGATCCACCCTCTGTATATCGATCATTAAATTCACCCTTTGTACCTGTATGTGAGCTATACTTTTATGAATCAATTGACCCTTGCCCCATCTACCTAATCAATTGACCCTTGCCCCATCTACCTAATAGCTGTTTTGAACTATTAATTCATATCACTAATTTTATAATTAAATTTGTATTCATTTTTATTTATTTTAACCACAAATTGTATCCAGCATCCATCATGTGTGTGTATACATATATATAATCTTTCAACCATTACTGAGTATATAGTAATGATATTTATCAAGCAATCATATAAATCTCACCCTTTCCTTTCCCCTGTACACTTGAGAAAGGAATGCGCATGCTCTGTACGAGCCTTGTGCATGCTCTGAAACACGTTGGCGTCACATGCCCCGAAGCGCCATTCCATGAGCAGACTATCATCATCTCCTTCAAGGGAATAGCTGGCTTCCTGTCTGGCTCCTTGCGGCTTTCGCAGCCTGGACTCATAATCGCTCAAGATGCGCTCTAGATGCTGGAAAAAATCCAAGGAGATTTCAATCTCCCACCAGCATACCAGTCCTTACCTAGATGTAAGTGTTGGATACTTTTATTATATTGTACGTTAATACTTGCTTGCTGGACACTTAAACCCCCCTCCTGCCCAGACCAATTTTAAGCTTTCAGCACTCTCACTCTTTGAATGACAATTGCGCGGTCATACAACACTGTACCCAAATTTTGATCATTTTTTTCCCCACAAATAGAGCTTTCTTTTGGTGGCATTTGATCACCTCTGCGGTTTTTATTTTTTGTTAAAAAAAATAAAACAGACAGAATAAAAAAAAGAAAATACAAAACCGTTTTATATTTTGTTATAAAATTTTGCAAACGGGTAATTTTTCTCCTTCATTGATGTACGCTGATGAGGCTGCACTGATGGGCACCGATAGGTTGCTCTGATGGGCACTGATGGGCTGCACTGATGGGCACCGTTTGGCTGCACTGATGGGCATCGATAAGGCGGCACTGGTGGGCACTGATAGGCGGCACTGGTGGGCACTGAGAGGCGGCATTGGTGGGCACTGAGAGGTGGCACTGAAGGGCATTGATAGGTGGCACTGGTGGGCACTGAGAATTGGCACTGATATGTGGCACTGATAGGTGGCAGTCATGGGCACTGATAGGTGGCAGTGATGGACACTGATGGGTGGCAATGATGGGCACTGATCAGCACTTGTAGGTGAGACTGATAGGCAGCACTGCTAGGTGGCACTAATGAGGCACTGACTGGCACCACTGGTGGGCATTAATAGGTGGCAGTGATGGGCACTGATAGGTGGCACTTTATTGCACTGGTGGTCACTGTGGGCACTGACAGGGGGCACTGGCAGGGGGCACTGGTGGGCACTAATGAGGCTCCACTGGGGACCGATGTCCCTTACACAAGAGCTGTCAGCGTGAGGAGAAAAAAAAAACGATTACTGAGCTTTGTTTACATCACGTGATCAGCTGTCATTTGCTGACAGCTGATCACGTGGTAAGGGGCCGGGACCGGACCATTACTCGGATCTGTGATCACCCGAGTCTCAGTGACTCGGTGATCACAGCGCGCGCCCAGCAGGGGGCGCACGGGGCGCGTGCAAAGGGGAGGACGTCTATTGACGGCCTCCCGGCAATTGGGGTCCGCGCTGTAGCCGTCATTCGGCTATAGCGCGGGCACCTAGTGGTTAAACATTGCACTTAGAGGAGCTTTTCTGTTTTTTTTTCTATGTTGATATCCGGAGTTGGCTTCACTCTTCAGAAAAGCTGTCCCTTAGTGCTTGTTACCCAAGACTCCATCCTACATTATCACCATCATCTTTCAAGATATACCATCTTCAAATTATTGGACATTTTACCCTTACCCCTGGACTTTCTATATTGATTTTATATCCATTCTTAGGTCCTGTTTTTATTACTCCTATTGTTGCGATCTGTTATACCTGCAACCTGAGTGCTAGCATCTGTTGTTTTTTTTGTTGTTTTTTTACAGGTTTTCAGAGAGTCCTGTATTTCACCTGAAGTTTTTTGTGGGCCTTTCTTTGCATCCCGAACAATTTTCCTGGCAGAAATTGTGGCTGAAATTTTAGTTGGTCTACCTGACCGTGGTTTGGCTTCAACAGAACCCCTCATTTTCCACTTCTTGATTAGAGTTTGAACACTGCTGATTGGCATTCTCAATTCCTTGGATATCTTTTTATATCCCTTTCCTGTTATATACAGTTCAACTACCTTTTCCCACCGATCCTTTGACAATTCTTTTGCTTTCCCCATGACTCAGAATCCAGAAACGTCAGTGCAGCACTGGATGAAAGATGCAAGGGTCTGTCAGGAGTCCAGAAACTCATTGACCTTTTATACACACACACTAATTACAAGCAAACAGATCACAGATGAGGATGGTTACCTTTAATAGCCATTCAAACTCATTTGTGTCAACTTGTGTGCATGTTATCAGGCCAAAATCACCAGGGTATGTCTGTATGCCATCATTTGATCAGGGTCATTAGGGTAGTTTCTGTTGCCATTGTGATTTAAAAAGAGTAAATACCATGAGTGAAAGAAATGTTTTGTGTTATCATTCACATTCTCTAAAAATGGGCAAGGAATCATGAATTCTGCCAGGGTATGTAAACTTATCATCACAACTGTATTAGCCTAAACTGATGAAGAAATTCGATTTTAATTTTTTTTTATTGGATATGTTTTATAGCAGAAAGTAAAAAATATATATTTTTTCAAAATTGTTGGTCTTTTTTTGTTTATAGCGCAAAAATTAAAAACCGCAGAGGTGATCAAATACCACCAAAAGAAATCTCTATTTGGTAGAAAAAAAGGGTATCAATTTTATTTGGGTACAGCGTTGCACTACAATGCAATTGTCAGTTAAAGTAACAAAGTGCTGTATCGAAAAAAATGGCCTGGTCATGAAGGGAGGTAAACCTCCCGGAGGTGAAGTGGTTTAAAGAATGGGAAAGCAGGTAGATGTTTTCAGAGCTGTTAAAGATATAACCAACTGATGCTTCATCTTCACCATAGAAGAGCAGCTAACGTGCATTGAGAGGCGCTGTAACGCAGGCGCATTGCCTTAGGTGATTGAAGTGGTTGTAAACCCTGTAGTACATTTTTTTTTTTTAAACCCACCTGCAAGGCAAAGGCATAATGAGCTAGTATGACTAGCATACTAGCTCATTATGCATCACTTACCTTAGATCGGGGCCCCCGAAGCCGTCCTCGTCACCTTCTCCAGCCGCAGCCATCGCTGCGGCGATAGCCGGAATGTTACTTCCGGGTATCGCCGCTCCAGCCAATCACAGCCCCGCTCCGGCGCTGTGATTGGCTGGAGCGGCGAAGACGTGACTCCGCGCATGCGCGGGAGCCTTCAAATCTGGCTAAGCCGGATTTGTAAATGGGATTAACCCTATGAATGCGCCGTTGTCTACGGCGCGCATACGCTGTAGACAACGGTGCATTCTTTTTTGTAAAATATCGTGTAGGTTTAGGAGATATTTCTTGCACCTACAGTTAAGCATTAATCTAGGCTTACCTGTAGGTGCAAGTTACATAAGTGCGTTTACAACCACTTTAAGGTGCCATTCAGAATTACTTAAAACATGTAATGTGCATTGTCGCAGGTGGTGGTAATGCATGTGTTGACAAGGGCCATACCACAACACGGAACTGTAAACTGGCCCTCAAGGAAACCTGAACTTTTGGGAGAGATGCATGATCTGCCATTGCCAATGTATCCATGGAAGTTGTCTTTCATGTTGATGATCCCCTGTCTTCAGTAGTTACCTAACCGACCTGGAATAAGAATAAAAAGTCTTTGTTCCTGATCTGTATACTTTATTCCGAGTCAATGACACTGCAAATATTAAAACCAAAACTTTTTTCTTTATTTATCTTTCAATAATTTTTATTAAAGTTTTGCAGTATTACAAGAAAAAATTTCGTCTTTTCATTGTGAAATATACAGTGTCATTAGGGAGACATATCTATATACCAATATACTTAAGGAAACCTCCTTACATAGCATGCATGACCCAGTGTCATTTCCCATTTGCGCCATACACTGTGCTATTTTATACATGTCCTATAGCATGCTCCCTATCTCAGGACATAGAGCGCCCCCCCGCCCGCTGGGAAGAACCAGTTCCCCGTCTGTCTTTCGTGGGGGAGTCCAGCACATCCGGTCACGGAGGGGGGTCCCCCACGCCCCAAGAAGGCAATATGTCACCAAGGGTGAATGAATAAAAGACGAAAATTCAAACCCAACGTTAAAAATTACAAAAAAAGGGGGGGGGGGTAGAACAAAGAAGAGAAACAATACAGAGGGGAAGGCAAAGAAGGGAAAAGTAGGGGGGGGGGGGACTCAGTCTCCCTGCTCAGTATATCAACCCTCAGAAATGCATCTAATTTGCGATCGTCCTGGGATCATTTGTCAGATATCTGATCCATGGGTCCCAAACTTTGTGGAACAACTTAATCTTAACTTGTACAATTGCTGGTAACCGTTCATTTCACATGAGACAAGACATTTTATGTTTAAGTTGGTTCTGTTTACTTCTTTTAAGATTTAGATGGAGTAAGGAAGGATTCCAACTCCTGTCAGGTTTTCTATTGTTTTCTATTTCCCTGTTGGGGAGATTCACCCTCTCTATTTGTCCTGGTGACAAATTAGAGAAAATCCAAAGTGATACTAAACACACACTTTTTAATATACATTATCCCTTCTATTTCTGTATGTGGATAATGGCAATGTAATTAGTTTAATTAAAAAAATGAACTGTAGCTCCCCAGTGCCGGCAGCACTCATGCAGCCCCAGACCATGACACTCCCACCACCTTGCTTGACTGTAGGCAAGACACACTTGTCTTTGTACTCCTCACTTGGTTGCCACCACACACGCTTGACACCATCTGAACCAAATAAGTTTATCTTGGTCTCATCAGACCACAGGACATGGTTCCAGTAATTAATGTCCTTAGTCTGCTTGTCTTCAGCAAACTGTTTGCGGGCTTTCTTGTGCATCATCTTTAGAAGGGACTTTCTTCTGGGACGACAGCCATGCAGACCAATTTGATGCAGTGTGCGGTGTATGGTCTGAGCACTGACAGGCTGACCCCCCACCCCTTCAACCTCTGCAGCAATGCTGGCAGCACTCATACATCTATTTCCCAAAGACAACCTCTGGATATGACACTGAGCATGTGCATTCAACTTCTTCGGTTGACCATGGCAAGGCCTTTTCTGAGTGGAACCTGTCCTGTTAAACCTCTGTATGGTCTTGGCCACTGTGCTGGAGCTCAGTTTCAGGGTCTTGGCAATCTTCTTATAGCCTAGGCCATCTTTATGTAGAGCAACAATTCTTTATTTCAGATCGTCAGAGAGTTCTTTGCCATGAGGTGCCATGTTGAACTTCCGTTGACCAGTATGAGAGAGTGAGAGCGATAACACCAAATTTAACACACCTGCTCCCCATTCGCACCTGAGACCTTGTAAAACGAACAAGTCATGTGACACCGGGGAGGGAAAATTACTAAATGGTCCCAATTTGGACATTTTCACTTAGGGCTGTACTCACTTTTGTTGCCAGCTGTTTAGACATTAATGGCTGTGTGTTGAGTTATTTTGAGAAGACAGCAAATTTACACTGTTATACAAGCTCTACACTCACTACTTTACATTGTAGCAAAGTGTAATTTGTTCAGTGTTGTCACATAAAAAGATATACATTTTTTTTACAAAAATGTGAGGGGTGCACTCACTTTTGTGAGATACTGTATATATTTGAAATCAAGTCTTTATTATTTTTTGGCAATAACATGGTGTGGGCAATTTTCTGCCAGTCACAGGCTTTGTCGCGCCCTTCCAGCCTGTGTCTTAGAATGACAGGGAGGTGAAGCCACCATTAATCTACATGTATTATCCCACCCCCATCATATTCAGCTGGTTAGTGGGCATGGAGGAGGAGGGAGGGAGTGGGCTGCCATTTACCACTGCGTATACACCCACATGTGTGACTCTAAAGGCACATGGGCTACTCAGATGTGATAGGGAGGAAATGCTCAGCATAGAAACTCACTGAAAACTGAGCATGTGCAGAGTTGCCACCACAGCTGCAAAATCCCTAGCTGAATTGAGGAAATGGACAGAAGGTTAAGATAGAGAGCAACTGTCAGGAACTTGGTAGGAGGCCGAGATGCTGGGAGGGCTCCCCTTGCGGCCGAGTGCAGCACACCACTGAAGATTACACAGCAGGTGTAGTTCCCACAGAAGCACGGGTGCCTGGTAACTGAAGACAGACGTGCTTGGAGGGTCCAGGAGACAGAGACCAGTGGAGCAACTGGAAAGCTGAGCCGGGAGCCAGGCCAAGGATCATTCACAGGAAGACAGTCCGTAATCAGAATGACCAGGGATGAGCCGAGTCTTAGTACAGGGAGCAGGATATGCAGAGTTCAATAGACAAGCCGGGGTCGGATGCAGGGAGCAGGCAGAAGGAGGTCAGGTGCAAGCCAAGAGTCGAGCCAAAGGATCAGGAAGAGCGGGTCAGAACAAGCCGGGTCGGTACACAGGAGATCAGATCAACAGGTGATTCAGGATACAGGAACACAGGGGGAGCTGAAGATAAACCAGCAAATGCAGACACTAGCAGACTTCCTTATATAGGCCCATGTGACCTGCTGGTAGAGATGCTGGGTCCTAAAGTCCTTCTCCTTCTGTTGGTTCCCTGACAGTGCCTTTGCCTATGCAGGTTTGCCAACCCTGCACCATTACGCACAGGGATGCGCCTATTTCCCTGACAGTGCCCCCCCCCCCAACGGGCAGCCTCCGGATGCCCAGTTGCGCCCATTTTGCGGGATGACTGGTGCAAAATCTTTGTATAAGCCTAGGGGCATGTACATGACTCGCAGGTTCCCAAGAGCTCTCTTCTGCAGGGTATCCTTTCCACTTAATTAAAAACTGAATTGTCCTACCTCTCCGACGACAGTCAAGGATGGACTCCACTTCGAATTCAGTCTCGTCTCCAACCAGGACCGGAGGTGGGGGTATTTCTTCTCTCCCTGAAAAAGGACTGGAAATTACATGTTTAAGAAGTGCAACATGAAATACAGGGTGGATTTTATACGATTCAGGCAAGGCAAGTTCGAAGGCTACTGGATTTATTTCCCGTTTTATTTCAAAAGGGCCAATAAACTTCGGTCCCAATTTTCGGGAAGGACAAGGCAGTTTGAGGTTTGCAGATGAGAGCCACACCTTGTCCCCCACCTTAAAGGCAGGGTTTCCTCTCTTCTTCTTGTCATACTGTCTCTTATATCCTTCTTGGGCTTTACGCATTGTGTCCTGGAGAATCTGATAATTGGTTTGGATGGAATTTATTCTGTCCTGGACTGCCGGGACTGAGGATTCGGGAATGACATTGGGTAAAAATGAAGGGTGGTAGCCATAGTTCGCCCAAAAGGGTGACTGGTTGGTAGCAGTGTGCACAGAGTTGTTATATGCGAATTCCGCACAGGGCAATAATGAGATCCAATCGTCCTGAGAAAAGGAACAAAAACAACGCAGGTATTGCTCTAAGGTCTGGTTAGTCCTTTCTGTTTGGCCGTTACTCTGGGGATGGTAAGCTGTGGAAAAACATGTCTCAATTGATAGTGATTTGCAAAGGTTCCTCCAGAACCTAGAGGTGAATTGTACACCTCTGTCTGACACAATGTTATCTGGTACTCCGTGTAGTCTGACTACTTCTTTAATGAAAATTTCCATGGCAGAAGGTGTGCCCATCATTGGTAAGAAATGTGCCATCTTGGATAGCCGGTCTACTACTACTAGAATGGTTGTAAACTCTTCTGAAGGGGGTAAATCCACAATAAAGTCTAAAGAAATATTTTTCCAAGGTTGTTCTGGAACTGGCAGTGGTCTTAACAGGCCCCAGGATTTCGTGTTGGACCCCTTATTCCTTTGGCATATTGTGCAGGAGTTGACATAGTCCTTACAATCGGCTCTCAGAGTGGGCCACCATAAAGACCGTTCGACCAGTTCGGTCGTTTTTCGGACCCCAAAGTGGCCAGCCAGCTGATGATCGTGGAAAGTTTTTAGGACCTGAAGCCTGGCTTGCTGTGGGACAAAAATCCTGTCTTGATTCCAAAGGAGTCCCTCCTGGCTTCTTTTTTCTAGCCATGTGAACACCCATTGTTCTGAGGAGGGCTGCAAGACTTCAGACTTTGCTTTTAGACGGAACCACACTACCCGTACCCTGACTGTACACTGAGAGCGCAGGAGATTGTTGTTGTTTTTCTTGGTTGTGCGCCTGTAGCCATGGGGTTCCCAAGATGACAGGGAATATAGGAGAGCTCAGGACATCAAAACGTAGAAATTCCTGGTGACCAGAATTGATGGAGGTAAGGATAGGTGCCGTTTCCTGGGTGACATGCCCGGAACTGGGCATTGAGCCGTCGGCCAGGTGGACAGTCAGTCTTTGGCCCTTGTGGTGGAGGGGAATAGCGAGTCTCTTTGCCAGTGTCAGATCCAAAAAGCAACTACATGCCCCGGAATCCAGTATTGCTTGGAGGTGAACTTCTTGTCCTGCTATCAGTAATGTGACAGGAAGAGTAATGTGAGAGGAGGAGGACCTGGACACCTGACAGTTGACCGTGGTGCGGAGGACCGATTTCCTGGGTCTTATGGGGCAAAAGGTTATATAATGACCGGTTCCCCCGCAGTAGAAGCAAAGGTTCGCCTGTCGGCGACAAAGTCTCTCCCCTGAGGTTAATGCCGGATGGGCCAGGCCAAGCTGCATAGAACTAGATGTGGGCGGAGCTTCGAGAAGTTGGGGGGTTTGGATGCGTTCAGACCGGCGCTCTCGTAAGCGTCTGTCGAGTTGAATAGTCAATAGGATGAGACCCTCTAGAGTTGAAGGGGTCTTGACTGTAGACAGTTCATCCTTGAGGGATTCAGACAGTCCCAGCCGATACTGATAACGTAACGCTGCCTCGTTCCATCCTGAGTCTGAGGACCAGGTACGGAATTCCACTGTGTAATCTTCTGCAGGGCGCTGACCCTGCCGTATGGCATGTAGAGCAGCTTCAGCAGTGGCCGCCCGCAGGGGATCGTCATATAACTGGGCCATGATTTCAAAGAACTGGTCCACAGAATTGATGAGGGGACTTTCCTGCTCCAGTAAGCCATGAGCCCATACTTGGGGTTCGTCAGTCAGCAAAGAAATGATGAATCCCACTTTCACTGCTTCAGAGTAAAAGGTCCGTGGTTGCAGAGCCAGGTACAGGTACCAGGCGTTTTTAAAGGATCGGAATTTCTTCCGATCACCGGAGAAGCGTTCAGGTGTTGGCACTCGTGGTTCCGGAGGGGGCATCACCACAGCAGGAGTGGTTGCCAAGGAACTAGTTAAAGATGACCCTTGACCTGCGGGAGAAGGTTTAGCAGGCAGGTGCTGCAGTCGGCCCTCTAATTGGCGGTACTCTTTCTGGAGTTCTTGGATGGCCTGGGTGAGGGCTGTGATCTGTAGGCTGGCAGCTTCCAGCGGGGAGACACCTCCGTCGGCCTCTGACATGGCTGGTTTATACTGTCAGGAACTTGGTAGGAGGCCGAGATGCTGGGAGGGCTCCCCTTGCGGCCGAGTGCAGCACACCACTGAAGATGACACAGCAAGTGTAGTGCCCACAGAAGCACGGGTGCCTGGTAACTGAAGACAGACGTGCTTGGAGGGTCCAGGAGACAGAGACCAGTGGAGCAACTGGAAAGCTGAGCCGGGAGCCAGGCCAAGGATCATTCACAGGAAGACAGTCCGTAATCAGAATGACCAGGGATGAGCCGAGTCTTAGTACAGGGAGCAGGATATGCAGAGTTCAATAGACAAGCCGGGGTCGGATGCAGGGAGCAGGCAGAAGGAGGTCAGGTGCAAGCCAAGAGTCGAGCCAAAGGATCAGGAAGAGCGGGTCAGAACAAGCCGGGTCGGTACACAGGAGATCAGATCAACAGGTGATTCAGGATACAGGAACACAGGGGGAGCTGAAGATAAACCAGCAAATGCAGACACTAGCAGACTTCCTTATATAGGCCCATGTGACCTGCTGGTAGAGATGCTGGGTCCTAAAGTCCTTCTCCTTCTGTTGGTTCCCTGACAGTGCCTTTGCCTATGCAGGTTTGCCAACCCTGCACCATTACGCACAGGGATGCGCCTATTTCCCTGACAGCAACAGGATCAACCATTTTATTTTGCAGAATACAGGAAACAAATCTCATAGTAACTGAGTGAGTATGAACAGCATGTTATACACCATCAATTTATAGTTTTTATGATGTGGTTGAATAGACACTTTAAGTTGTCACCAGGACAGGAATAAAAACGGAAAATTTATATCAAATACTTACCGTAATTTTCCTTTCCTGATGGACTCCATGGCAGCCTACGTGTGGGTTAATCCCGCCCCTCATACCTCATAGGACCCTTCTCCCATAAATCTTTGCTCTGGGCCAGAGGCCGTGTTCCATAATTTAGCCTACTCCAGCCACTGGGAGGGAACTCCTGCTGCCATGGAGTCCATCAGGAAAGGAAAATTACGGTAAGTATTTGATTTAAATTTTCCGTTTTCCTGACAGACTCCATGGCAGCCTATGTGTGGGAAATAACTAGCCATACACACCCGGGTGGGCAGAGTGCTGGACAAAAGAAAAAAGGTTTAATTGGCACCATCAACAGACAAGATACGTAAACCACTACGCAGTAGTGTGCCATGAACGTGTTAATTGAAGACCACAAGGCCACCTTGCAAATAACTTCTGGAGGCACGTGACGTGATGCCGCCCATGATGAAGACACACTTCTAGTTGAGTTAGCAGTCACCGCTTCTGGAGGCGCCAAGCCCTTGGCTTTATAGGCCCGCTGAATGGCCTGAACAATCCATGCTCCGATAGATCTGGAAGAGGCACGCATTCCCTTATACTTCCTGTGAAAAGAACGAGCAGGTGGTCGGTCTGACGGAAAGAAGCTGTAGCTTCAAGATACTGACTCAGAGCTTTTCCAACATCTAAGGGATAAACACTGGAATCCTCGGTAGATCTGAACGTTGGAAGAGCAATCTCCTGATTGTCATGAAACACAGATGCCACTTTGGGGTCTGAACCCAACATAGGAATCTAAAAGTTTAGAAATGGCTTCTTGCATCCCTGAGAGCTGATTTCAGAGACCCTCTTGGCCGATGTTATAGCCACCAAGAAGACAACTATTAGACAGAGTCATTTGACAGAAGATTGATCTTCATGTTCCAACTCTCTACCTAAGAAAAAATCCAGGACAAGGGGAAGATCTCAATTAGAAAAACTTGGCTCTGAAGTCTGAGCCTTATTGCTCCTCTGAAAAACTACTGAGTAAGAGGGTGTCTAGCCCAGGAAACACCCGTAAAGGCAGAGATTACAGCGATTTGGACTCACAGCGAGCTGACTGACAATCAGAGATCCAATCCTGATTGTAAGAAGCCCAGGATATCATGTATCTTTGGGTTATTGCAAGAACCTGCAGTGGAAGAGGTATAGTCTGAAAACTTTTTCCAAATCCTCTGGTAGACCCTGTTGGTGCCTGTTCTTCTGGCATTTAATATTGTGGAGATGGCCCTACTTGGACAGCCTAGGGCCTCCAACCTTCCCCTCTCAAGAACCAGATCATCAGATGTAGATGGGTCGGGCATGGATGTAGAAATGCCCCTTGTGATAGTAGATCTGGTCTGGAGGGTAGAGGAACTGGGTCCGGAAGCTGAGTTGCATCAGCAGTGGAAACCATGGCTTGTTTGGCCAGTACGGGACTATTGCCACTATCTCTGCTTCTTCCATCCTCAGCCTCGACAAAAAACGGAGAATGACAGGAACCGGGGGAAAGGCATAGGCCCTGTGAAACCGCCAATGGTCTGTCAGAGCATCTACCCAAAAGCCTGGGGATACCAAGACCTCGTGTAGTATCTCTCTAGTCTGAAGTTGCATGGGGAGGCGAACAAGTCTACTTCCGGAATGACTCCCAGGGACAGGACCCACCTGAAGACTTCGGGGGGGAAGTCCACTCGTTGTCCAGAGAAACTCTCAACAGAAAATCTGCCTGAACGTTCGGGACTCCAGGGAGATAGACAGCTGTCAGGTTGGCCAGGTTTTTCTGGGCCCAGATCATGATGGGCTCTATTTCCTTTGACAGGGAGAGACTGCGAGTACCCCCCTGTCTCTTGATGTATGCGACTGCCGTTGTGTTGTCCAGTCTTAGGAGGACTGAGTCTCCTGCTGTTAAGTGGTGAAAGGCCTGCAGAGCGCAGAACGCTGCCCAGAGTTCCAGAACATTGGAGACTATCCTGTGAGAGGGAAAATTCCATATGCCTTGGGCTACTTCTGTCAGCCCCTGTTGCTGGCATCTGTAGTGATGGTGACCCAAGACACAGGTGCGATGGAGTGACAATTGAGGAGGTTCCTCTGTTGTAGCCACCAAGGAAAGCTCTCCCGCATGGATGAGGTTATTTGGATAAAGTGATCCCGAAGCCCTGGATTCTACTGCTGGAGGAAACCCTTCTGGAAGGGGCGCATTTTCCACTGAGCTCACTTTACCATGGGTGTTGTTGCCACCATGGTGCCAATGATCTTTAGGCATTGAGAGGCTTGGAGATGAGGACAACATTGCAAGCCAAACTCTGTCCCGGATCACTGGGATTTTTCCAGGGGTAACAAGATGGTGCTCTTGATTGAGTTGAAGTGTGCCCCGAGGAATACCAGGGACTGCGTAGGATCCAGATGGCTCTTTTCCAGATTCAGAAGCCAACCAAACTCGAGTAGAGTGGAGATGACCTGGGATCTGTGGATTAGCAACTGCTCCTTGTCCCGAGACAACAGCAGGTCGTCTAGATAGTGATACAGACGGATACCTCTGGTCCTGATCAGAGCCACGACAGCCAACAAGTTTTGAAAACACACGAGGCAATGTTGTAAGCCCGAAGGGGAGACAGGTGAACTGCAGACAGATTTGATCGACAGCAAAGCGAAGGTATTTCTGGAATTCTGACGCTATCGGAACATGGAAGTAGGCGTCCTTCAGGTCTATAGAGACAAGCCAATCGCCTGGTTGGATTGCTTGACTGATCATGAGTAGTGTCTCCATCTTGAACTTCTCCTTTTAGATAAAATAATTCAAGTGGGTTAGGTCTATAACTGGCCTCCAGGAGACGTTTTTCTTCAACACCATGAAGAGGGGCGAGTAGACCCCTTAAAACCTTTTGTCATCTGGAACTGGAATTGCAGCGCCCTGAGCCACAAGAGAGACAGGAGAATTCGCTTTTTCTCTTCTGAGAGAGGCAAGGATGCCGACTCGCTCTGTTTTAGGCAGGTGCAATATCATAAAGACTTAGGGGATTCTTGTCCACCGGAAGATGCCCCTTTTGAAAACTTCTGGCCTGAAGGCTGTTTTTTCTTCCAGGTCTTCTTGAACTCACGACCAGGCCTATAGTAGCGAGCATTCCTTGCTCGATCTGAACTTTGCCTGGGCTGTGTTCTCTTCTGGTTTAGCAGACGGCGATCCTGGGGAAGGAACCCCGACTTGCCCCCTGTGGCACGGGTGATGGCACTGTCCGATATGTTCCCAAAGAGGGACAAACCTCCAAATGGAATCCTGCACCATGCCTGATTGGAGGCAAGGTCAGCTACCCATGGGCGCAGCCACAAGGCACGCTTAGCCGTGACAGATGTCAGCATGATCCGAGCCACCAGGCGAATTATGTCTAGGGAAGCCCCACGAGAAAAGCCAACGTCAACCTTAGCCCATGAATAGGTGAGCTCCTGGCCAGTTCTTCCGAGATGCTCCTCAGAGAAGCATCTACGTCGTCTGTCCAGACTTCCATCGCTTTAGAAAGGGCTGCGAGTGCTAGAGCTGGTTTGCAGGTCATACCCGCTGTAATGTAGATCCACTTGAGGTCGGTATAAATTTTCCACTCCAGGCAATCCCTAAAGGAAACAGTATCCTCCAAAGGGAGTGTGACGTGCCTCACCATCCTCATTAGGGCTGAGTCAATGAGAGGAGCCGACTCCAGGTGTTTTACATCCTTGCTTTTAAATGGGTACATTTTTGATACCTTCATTAACAGGCAATTCTTCCTTTCAACACCACCCCATTCGTCGGTAATTATTGCGCTGAGTTCACCCAAAAAGGAGAAATTAGGGTGTTCTTTTTTGAGGTGTTTAAAATATTTCCTCTGTTTGGAGGGTGCCTCCACTGGCTCTTCCATCTCAAAGCTTCTTTGACAGCTTTTGACCAGCTGTGGTACTAGGGCAAATTCAAAACCTGCACCAGGGTCATCTACCTCCACCTCACTGTCTGAGGCTTCAATTGAGGAATGGCTCGGCTGTGAAGGGCCTGGAGCCTTGAGATCATCCCTAATAGGGACTGACATAGTGTCGCCAGCAGGGTTGTGGGTATGACCAGAATCCCCTTTACTCAGGGACTCATGGACCACCTTTCTGACCAGTGCTTCCACTTGTTGGTCTCCACCCTCTCTTTCTTATGCGACTTTAGAAAAGCATCGCTTGCAGAGCGATTTGCCTTCAGGAACCTGGGCCCCGCATACCCAGCAGGCTTTCCTCACAGAGCGGCTGGAGTGGCGGTGAGAGTGAGAGCCCAGAGGTGGTTTTAGACTCCTATCTGTGGTACCTAGATCTAAAGGAAGATCTGACGTCTGGACCTTGAAGAGGAGTGACAACGTTGAGACCTAGGACGGTCTTTGCCATGCTTTGGTGTTCAGGCCTAGAAGAGCTGAGTGAAAAAGAAAGGGTTAAGAGCTCCTGAATGAGTGAACCCAAGCATCACAGGTAGAAAATAAATAAATCCTACCTGCAGCGCAAGGGTTGGCCACAAGAGGGCGGTGACAGATCCATGGCAAGGCAGTTTGAAAGTAAAATGAATCATTAAAGCCTTATGAGAAACAGGAGTGACAACAGGCATGAGAGAGCACATAACAAAACATAGCCAGCACCCAGGGAGCCTGCAGCAAACAATTTACCTTGTAAACCAGAGCCCAGTGCCTGGGTAAATACCGCATAAGCCTGCAAGTCATCCCAAGTAATAGCTGCTTTGACAGCTATTTAAATCTGCCACCGTTAACGATGTCACCGCCCCATAGCGGTTGCCATCCGGTGGCGGCCAATCGCATGCGCGACCGCCGCCGCCATTTTGGCGAAACTGCGCCTGCACGAACCAAGCACGGAATCTTCGTTCGCGGCTTGCGGATGCGCAGCGACTTCCTGAAACGGCGAGCTGGAACGCAGCTGCGCTCCAGCCGCCGTGGCCATTCACTGGAGCTTGATAGAAAATAAGGAGACACACAAAACACAGAGATACGGCTGCCATATAAAAGGAATATCTTTGTACATTACCACCACCACGGCACGATCCGGACCAGAACCTGGGACTGGGGAGCTGTTCGCTCGACCCACCGCACGATCGGGCGTTTACAAAGCCTCCCGCTAATAGCTGGGACGTTTGGCCATATTGCCGCTTGCCTGCCAATGGCCAGGTTAGTGAGCTCTTCATGGTATCACATCATATCGCCCATGTCCACCTGCTAATAGCTAGGATTGCTGGACTGCAGAGAGGATCACCGCTAACCACCAACGTATCGCCGTGCACACCGCCAGGCCTGGATTACAGGAAAACTTCATGAAAAGGTAAGACTATATCTTGGTCCTAGGAGGAGGACAAAAAAAGGAACACGGCCTCTGGCCCAGAGCAAAGATTTATGGGAGAAGGGTCCTATGAGGTATGAGGGACGGGATTAACCCACACGTAGGCTGCCATGGAGTCTGTCAGGAAAGGGAAATCTCACTGTGTTACTAAACCCAGAACCTGCATTCACTATATATGGTCTCCCACAGTACACAGAATATGGAAATGCAATTATTTTAGTAAATATAAACTACTAAATACCCTTTCTCATCAGCAGTATATGCACAAGGAGAGTATTCCTTTAAGTGGGACTTTGGAAGGTAATCCTCCTCTTAGAGTCAAGGTGTAATGGCATAGAGTAAAGGTATTTATTTTGATAACAGTAGATAAAACAATCTAAAGTACAAAAAAAGGGAGGGGTACAGGATGCATTGAAAAGGATGAGTACACACATGCAATACATTGAGGTACAATCATTGCTCTGTTATATGAATCAAACACAACAGAGAAGACGCGTTTCAAGTTTAACAGATAGTTCTCTTCTTCAGGGGTATGTGATTGAAACCAAGACGGGAAATATGTCTATAATTGAAAAAAAAACAATTGTAAGCATAAAGTGTTAGGGAAAAATTGAAAACGTGTATTCACATAATCTTTATATTTATACTGACCATAGAGTATTGCTTAAACCATCAATCATTACTGCATCCGCGTTAAAAACATGGGGGACATAATGCTGCTGTTTTGGATCGTTCAGTCTGGGACTGGGACCCAGGAGCCAGGCATATCCAGAGGAGCCCCTTGAGCCCAGGAAGATTTCCCACAGAGGGCGTCTGGACCCAACCCGTATGACCAGTAACCCAGGAGCGATGAGTGGTCGCTAAAAAGAACAGGATTTGGAGATTTGTATATATCTATAGGTAGGGCCAGGAGTGCAAGGGAGAGGTTAACCACTTTGGTGAAGTACTTCTACTTTTGCTAAAAAGAGGGTTCATACTGATATAGGAGTTCAACATACCTGACATGTTCTACTTATGGCCCCAGAGCATGTAGTTGCCCAGGAGGAAGGAGGGAAGAAGGGAGGGCCCACACAGCAGTGTGTGACCCGATGTCCTGCCCAAAAAGAGACATGAAACATCTGAAGCTCTAAGGGTGCAACTGCATCGGGTACGGTAATGCAGTTATATGAGACTAATAGTGACAGGCATAGATCCAAAATGCCCCAAAACATGTCTGTATGAGTAGAGCCTACCTTCATTGACAGATATTTCCAGGTGAGATAAAGGGAACAGCAGCTCAGCATGGCCAGGCTGGCTAGAGCCATCTGGCCGCGTTAAATATGTTGGGGGTGGGATGGGTGAACCAATCGTGTGGATGGTAGGAGGAGTGGCTTGGGGTCCGTGGATGCCCCCCGAGTCCCCATCGAGCGAAATCGCCTCCACCTACACAGTGGATGCCCAGAGACGGTAGGCGGGGCCGGCATCGAAAAGACGCCGGTCAGTCCGCTGTGACGTCAGACGTTTGCCAAAGTTACGCCAGCCGTGACGTGGCAGTGACGATGACCCGCATCGGCAGCCCACGGCGCATGACCGGAATAACAACAGCCTGATAAACCTGGCTGTGTGATTCCACTGAATGGGGCCCCACTTGCGCCAAAAAGACAGCGCAAGGTGGCCCTCGTGCGCCGAGTGGGAAACCTAATGGGAGGGTACATGGAAACGCCCGAATACTGGATCCCGGACCTGAACGGCCACAGGACATACATGTCAGGGGAAAATGATGATAAATATTAAAAACATCAAATTGAAAACTACAGTATATAGCAATCTTGTGACTTATATGTCTGGTTAAAGCTTGTAGGAGGAGTTTTCATTCACCTACGACTGTCCAATGAGGCTGTCCCTCTGCTGGACAGTGCTGATCATCCCTGTGCTGATCACATGCACCCCCCCCCCCCAAGAAAACACACCAAACTGAGCATGTGCAGCTTGCCCCCTAGACTCTGTGCTATTAGCAGAGTGATTAGGGACAGTGGAAGAAGGGGGGATCAAACAGCCTTTTTACACAATGCAGAGGATTAACCCCTTAGGTTCCACAGTGAGTATAACAAGCATGCTTTACTGCATATACAGACTGATTTTACTGTTGTGAGTTTAGTAACACTTTAACCCTTCCTACTCTGCAAAACTAAGGCCCCATTTACACTTGTGATTACCTGCAGGAGACTCAGCAGGGTTCCCTCAGTTAGCTGCAGACAGGAAGCCTCATTCAAAGCAATAGGAGGCTGACAGTGCCGTAGCTATTTGTAGCCATTTGCATGTAATCGTTAATGCAGTGATTACCTGCACATGACAGTCTGCATCTGGGGTCAATCATTCACAGGTAGCAGCAGGCTCTGTCAGCCTCCCATTGCTTTAAATGGGGCTTCCCATCCGCAGATAATCGCAGGGAACCCAGCTAAGTCTCCCGCTGGTAATCAGAATTGGCCTATTGGAACCTGACAGCTACCTGCGGATGATCAGTCCTGGAAGCAGACTGTCATCCGCAGGTTATTGCTGCATGAACGATTACATGCAAATGGCTGCAAATACTACGAGCACTGTCAGCCACCCATTGCTTTGAATGGGGCTTCCTGTCTGCAGCTAATCACAGGGAAACCTGCTGAGTCTTTCACAGGTAATCGCAAATGGCCACATTTGCAAGTGTCAATGGAGTCTAAAGATAAATGTCTTGAAACTTCATGTTCCTCATGATAGCCAGGCAAGTTGCACTTTCCAGATGATAGCGGATGCTGTCAGATTGGATGAGCATCTGTGAACAGCAATTTTCAAGTCTTGCCACAGATTCTCAATTGGATTTAGGTCTGGACTTTGACTGGGCCATTCTAACACATGTGTAGCACCCCTCCCAATATTTGGGGTCACTATGTACAAATTTAGGGGTAGTCTGAGCCAGTAGTTAGGCTCAGACCAATTACATTTTCAATTATTTGCTTCTGCTCTGGGTGTGATGCTGCCTGGCAGTACAGTTCCCTGTTGCCTGTAGGTGGCACTGTCACCGCTGGCTCAGGTTGAACCACAGGGGGTATCACAGCACCATTGGGTGTCCTTTCTCGGCAGCCATACAGTGGGAGTGGTCAACCCGCTGTGCATGCTGGGAGAGGGTACATAAGGGGCAGACGCCACTAGGCGTGAGGTATTCCAGGGGACCCCTTGGTCCTGGAGGACGTTCAGCACGTACCACACCTCTTGTGGCCCTCATGGCCAGGGGTGCGTGCGTGTGCTTCAGTCCCGGGCACCTTTAGCCCGAGGCTGCATCGCTGCTTGGTAGGCCCAGCTCAGCTGGCTGGGGCCTACACCTCACGGAAGGATCCCAGGCTGCCCATTGGAAGGGGGCCCAACTTTAGGAAAGGAGTTCCAGGGGAAGATCAGTCCTGTAGGAGATAGCGATGGCACTGCTGTCTCGGGGAGAGGCCTGGAGGCCTACCTAAAGAGGGATCCATCATCGTTGATACAAGCCCTGCAATACCCTAAAGGTTTCTCTCATTGTTGCTTGGCTGGGAGGTTTGGGACTGGATAATCCTGTGGCAGAGGATTCCCAATCGCATCCCCATTTCATAAAGGACAGATTAATTTGTGCTCTACTCCAGCTGCTAGGACCTATCTCAAAAGGGTCTATCCGGGTGAGCAAAACCCACTCAGGCTTGAGTGGCGACGGTACTGAGTCTTAAGTGTTGCGTGCCTGAACCTTTTCCCTACTTCGTCTATTCTCTCTCTCTCAAAGTTGTACTTCAAGATAAAAGAATAAAACCTTGCTGCTTAGGTTCTACACCTGTGTGGACATTGGCTTTATTACAAAGGGACTTCCGCCTAGACAACGGAGACCAGGGGGGTCCACTCGTGAGAGGTATTTTGCTGCAGACCCAAAGGTAACTAAATAGTGATTTTCACACTTAACAAAGTGTGGATCCGTCGTAGCCACAGGGGTGGAGGAGTGGAGGGAAGCCCAGTCCCCCCCAAGAGAAAGCAAGAAAACTCCCTGGGAGCTACACATAGTTACATAGTTACAAGTGTTATCCCTATTGTGGGGCCACCAGTACAGTATTTGTAAATTGGAATCATATCCCCTCTCAAGCATCTCTTCTCCAGAGAGAATAAGTTCAGTGCTCGTAACCTTTCTTCATAACTAATGTTCTCCAGTCCCTTTATTAGTTTTGTTGCCCTTCTTTGTACTCGCTCCATTTCCAGTATATCCTTCCTGAGGACTGGTGCCCAGAACTGGACAGCATACTCCAGGTGAGGCCGGACCAGAGTCTTGTAGAGTGGGAGAAATATTGCTGTATCTCTGGAGTTAATTCCCTTTTTAATGCATGCCAATATTCTGTTTGCTTTGTTAGCAGCAGCTTGGCATTGCATGCCATTGCTGAGCCTATCATCTACTAGGACCCCCAGGTCCTTTTCCATCCCCCAGAGGTTCTGCCCCCAGTGAGTAGATTGCATTTATATTTTTGCCACCCAAATGCATTATTTTACATTTTAACACATTAAACCTCATTTGCCATGTAGTTGCCCACTCCATTAATTTGTTCAGATCTACTTGCAAGGTTTCCACATCCTGCGGAGAAGTTATTGCCCTGCTTAGCTTAGTATCGTCCACAAATACAGAGATTGAACTGTTTACCCCATCCTCCAGGTCGTTTATGAACAAATTAAATAGGATTGGTTCAAGGACAGAACCCTGGGGGACCCCACTTTCCACCCCTGAGCATTCTGAGTACTCCCCATTTATCACTACCCTCTGAACTCACCCTTGTAGCCAGTTTCCAATCCATGTACTCACCCTATGGTCCATGCCAATGGACCTTACTTTGTACAGTAAACATTTATGGGGAACTGTGACAAATGCTTTTGCAAAATCCTGATACACCACATCTACGGGCCTTCCTTTATCTAGATGGCAGCTCACCTCCTCATAGAAGGTTAATAGATTGGTTTGGCAAGAACGATTCTTCATGAATCCATGCTGATTTATGCTAATGATACAATTTTCTAAAATTTTCTAAATTTACTAAAATTTTGTATATTGTCCCTTATCATCCCCTCCAAGAGCTTCCATACTATTGATGTTGGGCTAACTGGTCTGTAATTCCCAGGGATGTATTTTGGCCCTTTTTTAAATGTTGGTGCTACATTGGCTTTTCTCCAATCTGCTGGTACCTTTCCAGTCAGTAGACTGACAGTAAAAATTAGGAACAATGGTCTGGCAATTACTTGACTGAGTTCCCTAAGGTCTCTCGGGTGCAAGCCATCTGGTCCCGGTGACT
Organism: Rana muscosa; assembly: GCA_029206835.1. NCBI lineage: Eukaryota > Metazoa > Chordata > Amphibia > Anura > Ranidae > Rana > Rana muscosa. Next base: position 162,288,144 of record CM055118.1, read on the forward strand.
TATTATTGTTAAGTTTTTCAAGTCGTTTTCTAATTCTGTCCTCTGTTAGCCATGAGGGTGCTTCCTGTGATGTGTCATGAGGATAAACGCTGCAGTTTTGGTTACTGAAGCCCCCCGATTACCTTGTGAAGACAGAGGAGAAGAATAAATTTGCCATCTCAACATCCTTTGTATCCAGATTCCCTTCCTCATTCTTAATGGGGCCAATATGGTCTGTCCTCCCTCTTTTACTGTTTATATACTTAAAGAATTTCTTGGGATTTTTTGGCTCTCCTCCCCTATGTGTCTTTCGTGTTCTTTCTTAGCCGCCCTAATTGTACCCTTGCATTTCTTGTTGCATTCTTTTTAAAGTTTGAATGCTGATCAGTGGTGGTGCGTCCATAGAGGGCGCCGGAGCGCCGCCCCCTCTCGCTCCCGCACCGCCACTGAAAGACAATACACAGATTCATGCATTGCATGAATCTGTGTATTGTCACCGCTGCCGCGCTACCCACTATTCATATGGCCGGCCTCCTGGTGAGCGCCGGCCATATGAATTAGAGCGGCGGCCGGCGGTGGGTGTAACTTGGAAGTGCCTATCAGAGCCAGCTCTCACGCTGTATTCGGCTTCCAAAAACTCCTCCCAGGTACGCACGGGGGTGCGTCCCTGGAAGAAGACTGTGTGGAGGTTTCAGCCAATCAGGTTCACCGGATCTGGTTACCGGTAACCTGATTGGCTGAAGCGACATCGAGGGCGGGAGAACACATCGAGGACGGCGCGGACCGAGGAAGGTAAGTGCAGGGCTGGGGGGGGACAGGCTGCATTTGGGGGACAAACTGGCTGCATTTGGGGGACAAACTGGCTGAATATGGGGCACAAACTGGCTGAATATGGGGGACAAACTGGCTAAATATGGGGCACAAACTGGCTGCATTTGGGGGGAACTGGCTGAATATGGGGGACAAACTGGCTGAATATGGGGGGAACTGGCTGAATATGGGGGACAAACTGGCTGAATATGGGGGGAACTGGCTGAATATGGGGGACAAACTGGCTGAATATGGGGGACAAACTGGCTGAATATGGGGGGAACTGGCTGTATATGGGGGACAAACTGGCTGAATTTTTGGGGGAACTGGCTGAATATGGGGGACAAACTGGCTGAATATGGGGGGAACTGGCTGTATATGGGGGACAAACTGGCTGAATATGGGGGGAACTGGCTGTATATGGGGGACACGCTGGCTGCATTTGGGGGGAACTGGCTGTATATGGGGGACACGCTGGCTGCATTTGGGGGGAACTGGCTGTATATGGGGGACAAACTGGCTGCATTTGGGGGGAACTGGCTGTATATGGGGGACAAACTGGCTGAATTTGGGGGGAACTGGCTGTATATGGGGGACAAACTGGCTGCATTTGGGGGGAACTGGCTGTATATGGGGACAAACTGGCTGTATATGGGGGCACACTGGCTATATATATGGGGACACACTGGCTGTATATGGGGGCACACTGGCTATATATATGGGGACAAACTGGCTGTATATGGGGGCACACTTGCTATATATATATATATATATGGGGGCACACTGGCTGTATATGGGGGCACACTGGCTGTATATGGGGGCACACTGGCTGTATATATATGGGGGCACACTAGCTGTATATGGAAACAAACTGGCTGTATTTGAGGGGGAAAACTGGTGGCGTTTGGGCACAGTGGCTGCGTTTAATGGGCACAGTGGCGGCAATTGATTATTTATTTTTTTCAGTTTGTTTGCGCCCCCCCAAAAATTTTGAGCACCAGCCGCCACTGATGCTAATGATGATCCCTCAGCCTTGTATTTTTTGAAGGCCTTCTCCTTTGCTTTTATATGCATTTTTACATTGGAGTTAAGCCACCTAGGACTTATGTCCGCTCTTTTAAATTTATTTCCCAATGGGATGCACTGGCTAATGCACTATTTAATATGCTCTTAAAGCAAACCAGTCTCTCCTCCATGTTCTTTGTTCCTAAGATTTCATCCCAATTAATATCTTCTAGCGAGATTCGTAGTTTAGGGAAGTTGGCTCTTTTGAAATTCATTGTCTTTATATTCCCCTTATGTTTCCTACTTGTGTGATTTATACTGAAGCTAATTTACCTGTGATCGCTGTTTCCGTAATTCCACATCCGTGATCAGGTCTGTATTGTTGGTAATCAATAGGTCTAGTAACGCTTTGTTTCTAGTTGGCGCGTCTACCATCTGACCCATGTAATTGTCCTGCAAGACATTTAGGAACTGGCGAGCCTTAGACGAATACGTGGTTTCTTCCGCCCAGTCTATGTCTGGATAATTAAAATCCCCCATTATGATGACACTTCCCATCCTTGCTGCTAATTCAAATTGTGATAGGAGGTCGGTCTCCCCTTCCTCCCCCAGGTTAGGGGCCTATAGCATACTCCCAGTATTACTTTCCCCCTAGTTTCATCCCACATGAATATGCTTTGATCTAAACCATTACATTGTTGCTATGGCAGTATTTTTTAGGTTGTTGTCTTGCTAGAAGGTGAACTTCTGCCCCAGTCTCAAATCTGTTGCACACTCTAACAGGTTTTCTTCTAAGATTGCCCTGTATTTGGCACCAACCATTCTCCCATCAATTCTGACATGCTTCCCTGTCCCTGCTGAAGAAAATCATCCCCACAACATGATGCTGCCACCAACATGTTTCACGGTGGAAATGGTGTGCTCAGGGTGATGTGCAGTGTTAGTTATTAGTTTTCTGCCACACATAGCGTTTTGCTTTTAGGCCAAAAAGTTAAATTTTCGTCTCATCTGAGCAGAGCACCTTCTTCCTCATGTTTGCTGTGTCCCCCACATGGCTTCTTACAAACTGCAAACGGGACTTATTTTAGCTTTCTTTCAAAAATGGCTTTCTTCTTGCCACTCTTCCATAAAGGTCAGATTTGTGGAGTGCACGACTAATAGTTGTCCTGTGGACAGATTCTCCCACCTGAGCTGTGGATCTCTGCAGCTCCTCCAAAGTTACCATGGGACTCTTGGCTGCTTCTCTGATTAATGCTCTCCTTACCCAGCCTGTCAGTTTAGGTGGATGGCAATGTCTTGGTAGGTTTGTAGTTGTGCCATACTCTTTCCATTTTCGGATGACGGATTGAACAGTGCTCCGTGAGATGTTCAAAGCTTGGGATATTTTTTTATAACCTAACCCTGCTTTAAACTTGTCCTCAACTTTATCCCTGACCTGTCTAGTGTGTTCCTTGGCCTTCATGATTCTCTAACAAACCTCTGAGGGCTTCACAGAACAGCTGTATTAATACTGAGATTAAATTATACACAGGTGGGCCCTATTTACCAATTAGGTGACTTCTGAAGGCGATTGGTTCCACTAGATTTTGGTTAGGGGTATCAGAGTAAAGAGGGCTGAATGCAAATGCTCGTCACACTTTCACAGATTTATTTGTAAAAAAAATAAATTGAAAACCATTTATCATTTTCCTTCCACTTCACAATTATGTGCCACTTTGTGTTGGTCTATCACATAAAATACATTTACGTTTCTGGTTGTAACATGCCAAAATGTGGAAATTTTTAAGGGGTATGAATACTTTTTCAAGGGACTGTACCTTTCATTACGACTTTTCTTTCAACGCAAAAATGTATTCACTGATTTTTGCAAGAGAATGCATACTTAAAAAAATATATATATATTTGGGTTTGTCACAGGTTCAGCAATTGAATTCAGATAGAAATGTCAGGGCGTCTAACATTGTGCATTGAGTCTGACGATGGTCGCTCACACATGCAGCGAGCACCCTCTGCGATAGGGATGATCCAATCCATACAGTGGCATAGCAATATTCATAGCAGCCTACCTATTTCAAATTTTTGCTGTTGGGCTACATGATTCCTAGTTGTGTCCCTGCGTCCATAGTGTGTTGTAATCGCCTCTCTATAACCTCCTAATTAGATGCGCCATATCTCCCTCCTCCTTACTCCCTCCCACCCCCTCTGCTTCGTTTAATAGTCAGTCCAGGGATCCCAAAGGCTGTGGAAGTGGAAGCAGCGCTGAATCCTGTGTCAATGTGACATTTCCTTGTGTGCATCTCATCCTGTGACTCCTGGAACCGTGTCACTGTGCCTGGACTCGTCCTCTGAGGTTAGTGACGATTAAAGTTCACCGACGAGTTCTGAAAGTTTTACTTTCACTGACGTGAGCTATATTTGTTCGTGGGAAATTGTTTTGCAAATGCCCTAAAGGAGGACGCGCATACTTGGGAACTTTAAACGTCTGTAGTTTTATTCGGCATTTTTTGGATGTGTTTTTCTTTTTTTTTTGCATGCTTGACTGTGTTTTTGATGTATTTAAATGTAATTTAAATGTACTATGATTTTTATTTTATTTTTTGTGGTCATGCACCTACTTGCTCCATCTTTTATTAAAATACAAGGCACACAATAAGTTTGGTCTCTATGCTGCAGCACGCAAAACACTTCAAAAACGCAGTGTCCCAAAGTGCATCAGTGTGCAGATATGACTACGTCTGGTTCTAGTGCATCTTTGAGGCTGAGTTCACACATACGCCAATTGGATGTGGGTTTCCCTGCATCCAATTTGCATGACATATGAGTGTGATCATCTCTCAATGGACCCAGTTCACACATGTCTGGGGCGGTCGCAGTCCGGTATGAAAAATGGTCCTGTGCATGTTTGGGTCCGATTCAGGTGCAAATTCAGGCAACATATTTGACCTGATTCGCACCTGAACCAGTGAACAGACACGCACCGGACCCCAGGCACAAACCCATGGCCGCACATGTGTAAACCCAGCCTTAAGCTTTGGAAAATCCAGTTAAAATCAGTGTTACGTACACCCGATCGGAATTTCCGACAACAAATGTTCGATGTGAGATTTTGGTCGGATATTCCGACCGTGTGTATGCTCCATCGAACATTTGCTGTCGGAATTTCCGACAACAAATGATTGAGAGCTGGTTCTCAATTTTTCCGACAACAAAAGTTATGGTCGGAAATTTCCAATCGTGTGTATCCAATTCCGACGTACAAAAATCCTACACATGCTCGGAATCAATTTGACGCATGCTCGGAATCATTGTACTTAATTTTTCTTGGCTCGTCGTAGTGTTGTACGTCCCCGCGTTCTTGACATTTGGAATTTCCGAGCAACATTTGTGTGACCGTGTGTATGCAAGACAAAATTGAGCCAGCATCCGTCGGAAAAATTATCAACAGTTTTGTTGTTAGAATGTCCGATCGTGTGTACGCGGCATAAGGCGCTAGTACAACCGCTAAAAGTTTTTTTGCCAAGGATCTTTTAATAAACATGTGCTCTAGTTCCTTGAGAATAAATGTTTATTCATATGGGGTGGAGGGGAGTGGGACAAAAAGTTTGGGGACAACAGTGAAGCCGATCAATTTTATGCCCAACATTGGGGGATGTCTATCAAAACATGTCCCCTGATGATCAAAGGTATATCCATAGCCACTAAAGATTTTGAGGTTGCATATTGATGGTTTCTGATTGGTGTTGTTGAAGGATTATCTGATTGTGTTTGCAAGGATCAGAAAACACAAAAAAATAAAAATAAATGCATTCAAATTTGCAGTCACCTTTGGCATGCCACTGTATGTAAGGGGTGATCTCAGTCTAAAATCTTGATTTTCAAGGTAGGAAATAACAAGGGTGACCAAAGGTCTGCATAACAAATCATTAAAATTATTAATTTGACAGCTGTAACCAGTGTACAAAATAATAAGCGTAGCAATTGCCGTGTTATTAATACAGCGAATGCTGCTACCACCTGAATTTCGGGAGGAACAGATGTTGAATTGACGCGTGAGCAATGCTCAATCTGGTAAGTGGGCAAGTTGTTCAGCTTGTGTTTTAAATGCAGCGAGCAATGCGATGGCCATTCTGTGCACAAAAAGGGACAAATGATTGGTGTGTCCATTTGTTGCTTTATAAATATGCCCCAAATAGTCAACTGTAGAAGCTGGCAAAGTTAATTGATTCAATTTATTAGTCAGAACTGCATGTGCGGCAACGTCTGAGGAAGAATGTTGGCTTTAGCGATAAGGGTGAGATAGGGAAGATGATGTGTGCTACCAGTGGCGGCCCGTTCGGCCCCCTAATCTACATGCGGTGGCGCCAGATGCATGGATTCCAATGGGGGGCAGGGGGTTTTGAAGCATGTTATTAGAGCCAGAGGCTTCAAAAAAGGGTGGGCTCGGGGTGCAGAGCACTGCGCTCTGAGCACACCCAGTTGTGTAACAATAGCGAATTAATATTTGCTATTATCACACTGATTCTCCTCCTCTGGGCCAATCAGGAAATGGGTGAGACCCGTCTCCCGATTGGCCGAAAGGAGAAGCCATCCTATTTGTTGAGGAGAAGCATGGGAAGCCTGACCGACGGAGCCGGGACACAAGGGAGACTGGGTGCGGGCTGGAGCGACAGGGAGGGTGTCCATGGTCAGGTCCGTCTGCTGCCCCCCGACCGATGGAACACAAGCCGCCACTGTGTGCTACTTCTTGCTGTTTATGAATAAAATCAGCTAAGGTCGCTCTTGCATTTAAAGGGTAACCCCTCTTTAATAAGAAAAAAATAGCAAAAATATATATATATATATATATATATATATATATATATTATAGCATATACAATTGTGACTCAAGTCATATTGTAGTGGATGTTATTAAAAATGACCTTTCCTTTTCAATCTGCAGCGCTGTAATTTTCTGTAAAATGCAATGCCATATGGCTACCTGGAGGTGTTCCGTACACAAAATGTGTACAGAACGTCCCTCAGAAACATAATTTACGGCTTGTGTGATTGGCTCACTGATTTTCCCAGAAGTCTATACTAAGATACAAGTAAGATTTTTGGCATCCCCTGCAACAAAAATGTTGTTTTTTAAAATGGTTATCACATTTTTTTACAAATAAACATCTGAAATATGTGGCGTGCATTTGTATTCAGCCCCCTGAGTCAATACTTTGTAGAACCACCTTTCTCTGCAATTACAGCTGCAAGTCTTTTTGGGGATGTCTCTACCAGCTTTGCACATCTATCGAGTGATATTTTTGCTCATTCTTTTTTGCAAATTAGCTCAAGCTCTATCAGATTGGATGGAGAGTGTCTGTGAACAGCAATTTTCAAGTCTTGCCACATATTCTCAATTGGATTTAGGTCTGGACTTCGATTGGGCCATTCTAACACATAAATATGCTTTAATTCAAACCATTCCATTGTAGCTCTGGCTCTATGTTTAGGGTCGTTGTCCTGCTGGAAGGTGAACCTCTGTCCCAGTCTCAAGTCTTTTGCAGACTCTAATAGGTTTTCTTCTAAGATTGCCCTGTATTTGGCTCCATCCATCTTCCTATCAACTCTGACCAGCTTCCCTTTCCATTCTGAAGAAAACATCCCCACAACATGATGCTGCCACCACCATGTTTTATGGTGTGTTCAAGGTGATGTGAAAATGTATAAAATTTCAAGGGGTATGAATACTTTTTCAAGGCACTGTATTTACTAAAACTGGAGAGTGCAAAATCTGGTGCAGCTGTGCATGGTAGCCAATCAGCTTCCAACTTCGGCTTGATCAATTAAAGTGTTTGTTACCCCAACACTTCATATTCCTGATACGTGCCTTCTGTACTATGTACTTGTATGAGAAAGTGTTCTGTTCTCTTTGTATTCTTCCTTTGTGTGAAATCCCTGGTGTTCCTGCCAGTCTCTCAGCTTTCCTATTTAAAAACTGACCACACTAAGCAGAAGAGCAAAAGGTGGTCAGTTCTCTACCTAGCTGTATGCTCTCCTCCAATGATCAGACTTCCCCTGACACGTCCCCGCTGCACAGCCATTCACTGGGAAGCTCAGTGTTCTGCTGCTTCTTCTCCCCCCAGCTCATATGCAGCTGAGAACAGAGTGAATGTGATCACTTAAAAAGAAGGGAAAAAAGGTATTTATAATGTTTTTTTATACCTATACAAAAATGTTTTGCATTTCATTTTTTTTTTTAACTGAATGGGTTGTTTTACAAGGTGATCGTTTCCAATCACTTTAAGTTTTGACCAAAAAAACTGGAAGCTGACTAATTTCTATGCAGAGCTGCACCAGATTTTGCACTCTCCAGTTTTAGTAAATCAACCCCATACTGTGTTGTAGCATGCTAAATTGTTATAAAAGAAAATAGGATTTTTTTTTTACCTATTGTAATGCATTGGCAGCTCATTCATAAGAAATGTCAGGCAAAAAAATTATCCCCAGACATTTCTGTCTTTGGAAATGGCTGGTTTTGCACTGCTGACCAATATGACTATCCCATGGCATCTTACCTTGTGTAGTCGCACAAGTGTGTTTAGTGCAATGGAGTGGGACAAGGCAAGGGAGCAGCACACACACAGTCCTGGTGCCAGGGACCGCTGAAGATTCTCTAACCTTCCAGATACTTTTGTTCCCAGAGAACGCTTGTTTGGAGCTGGAGCTGTCCCATCGTTGCACAGTACAAAAGCATAAAACAGTCCAAATTGGTAGACTATCATCTAATATCTTAACAGTTGGGGACATGTGAAAATTTGTCAAAAAATGATGGACCTCTGTGAGTCCTCTCCTTTTTTGGCATACCATAGGTAAGATCGCCTCCTGTGATGTGGTAGAAGGGGCAGGGCACAGACACAACACTGAGTGTTATGTCATACAGTACATGTCATCTGTTCTCTAATGAAAGAAATCTTGTAACTGGTATGGCTTGGGCAGAAGAATATAACACCCCTGCAGGTTTTTGGGGGTACTGCAGTAACATTTCACTGTTCTACTTCATAGGAGTTATAAAATATAAAAACGAAGGAACGCTATCATCGTAACCTCAAACCATGCAGAGCTTATTACCAATATTCATATAAAAGAACATCTGGGTAGCAGTGACCATAACAAGATTCCATGTAATGTTAGCTGTAAGCAACAAACACATATGGTAAAGATAAAAACACTTAACTTTTAAAGAGCAAATTTTCCAAGGATGAGGGCTGCTCTGCAGGACTTAGAGTGGGGGGGGGGGATATTAGCATCGATGAACACAGAACAGAAATGGGAATTCTTCAAAAAGACTGTGCAAAATCACTGCAAAGTATATTCCCATGGGCAATAAGTTTAAAAGGCTAAAACTAAAACCTTCAGTATGTGGTTCACGGTCAAAGTTAAAAAAGTTATAAATAATAAGAAAAGAGCTTTTAAAAAAATATAAAAACTAAGGAACGCTATCATCGTGTAAATGTTACAATGAATATAACAGAATATGTAAAAAGGAAATCAAGGATTCAAAAGATAGGACAACCCCCCAAAAATTCTTCAAATATATTAATAGTAAAAAGGTCAGGTCTGAGCATATAGGCCCTTTACAAAAAAAACTAGAGTGAGTGACTGGGGACAAAGGCAAATTTATTAAATACTTTCTTTAGCTCTGTGTATACAAAGGAGCATGGGGAAGCTCATGTCCATAATGGGGGTGGTAGTGACACAGCCCCAAATGATACACAATGGCTCAAATGTGATATGATCCAAAAATATTTAGACAGAATAAAAGTGGATAAAGCACCTGGACCAGATGGCATCCTCCCACTGATCCTAAAATAATTGAGCTCTGTTATTTCAAAGCCATTGTTTCTAATTTTTAGGGACTTGTTAATGACTGGAAGGGTACCACTGGATTGGCGTAGGGCCAGTGTGGTGCCCATATTTAAAAGGGGATCAAAGTCTTTACCAAGTAACTATAGACCTGTTAGTTTAACTTCTATAGTCGGGAAGATACTGGAAAGTTTATTAAAAGACCACATAGATGAGTTCTTGCTGGGAAAAAAAATATTTTAAGCAACAGACAGCATGGATTCATGAAAGACAGAAGTTGTCAGACAAACCTGATTTCTTTGTATGAGGAGGTAAGTTAAACCTTGGATAAAGGGGTGGCTGTGGTATACTTGGATTTTGCAAAAGCATTTAACACCGTTCCCCACACACGGCTAATGTGTAAGGTAAAGTCTAAAGGCTTGGAAAGATCAGTTTGTAAATGGATAGAAAATTGGCTAAAATACAGAATTCAGAGAGTAGTGGTTAATGATCCTTACTCTAAATGGTCAAAGGTTATCAGTGGTGTACCCCAAGGTTCAGTGTAGGGACCCTTACTTTTTAATATCTTTATAAATGATATAGGGTCTGGTATTAAAAGTACCATTTCAGTCTTTGCAGATGACACCAAGCTATGCAGTGGAATAACATCCTTACAAGATGTCTCCAACTTACAAGCTGACCTCAATGCACTGTTTAATTGGGCAACTATGTGGCAAATGAGGTTTAATGTTGATAAATGTAAAGTTATGCACTTCAGCGCTAACAATATGCATGCATCATACATGCTAGGGGGAGTACAACTGGGGGAATCAATGATGGAGAAGGATCTGGGGGTTTTGGTAGGTCATAGGCTTAATAACAGCCTGCAATGACAAGCTGCTATTTCCAAAGCGAGCAAAGTCCTTTCTTGTATTAAGAGAAGTATGGACTCCAGAGAGTTGCCCCTGTACCAATCATTAGTAAGACCTCATCTGAAATATGCAGTTCAGTTTTGGGCACCAGTTTTCAAAAAGGATATCGGGGAACTGGAGAAAATGCAGAGAAGGTCAACCAAACTGATAAGAGGCATGGAGGAGCTCAGCTATAAGGAAAGATTAGAGAAGCTGAATTTATTCTCTCTTGAGAAGAGAAGATTAAGGGGGATGTGATCTTGGTGTTGGGTTATACACTTTAATAAGGTCATCACAGAGGACAAGGGGGCACTCTAGAGGAAAAAAATAATATTCTCCAAATACGGAAGGGTTTCTTAACAGTAGGAGCTGTGAAAATGTGGAATAAACTCCCTCCAGATGTAGTTCTGGCCAGCTCAGTAGATTGCTTTAAAAAAGGCCTGGATTTTTTCCTTAATGTACATAATATAACTGGGTACTAACATTTATAGGTAAAGTTGATCCACGGAAAATCCGATTGCCTCTCGGTGATCAGGAACACATTTTTTCCCCTGCTGTAGCAAATTGGATCACGCTTTGCTGGGGTTTTTCGCCTTCCTCTGGATCAACTGTGGGTGAAGGATTGTGTATATGGGATTGTATGATTTTTTTTTTAATGGTTGAACCAGATAGACCTGTGTCTTTTTTTCAACCTGACTAACTATGTAACCATGAATAAACATGCATGCTCAGCCAATCTGATTGTACATATTTATCACAAAGTAATTTATAAGAAAGCTCTTTCAGTGATCAGAGTATACCAGCAGGGCTGATTGCCACCTGATGTCTATGGACACTGTCAGACACTGTTAGAAACAGAAGAGGGGTGACTCTTAGACAGCAGGAAAATGTAGCACCTTCCCACAGGCAGTTGATGGTACTGCAGAAAAATGTGTCCTCAGAAAGAAATAAACAAATGTATGAACAGAGTGGAGTGCATTTATATCAGTAGTGTACATCAGCCCAGCCATGGAATCTGTTCATTGTAGAAGGTTAATAACCCCACTCGTGGAGGTCGCCTTGCTGTGCACCTTGCTCTCTCTGCTCTTACAACACGAGGAATCAGTCCTACAGTGCAATCTACATTATTGGCATTTCTGCAATAAAATACTGAAATAACCTGACCATGTGACAGCCAGTGAAAGGAATGTTTGCACCCTAGAAATGCTGCAACCCAATGGACTCACAACTAGTAGTGTCATTTAAAGTAATTTTGCCTTTTAACAGGTAGCTGTCAGTATAGAATGGTGCTGCCATCGCTGACTTTTTCTTAAAGGTACAGTATATGCTCTAGGCACTCTAGGCAGGGGTCTCCAAATTATCCAGGCCTAGGGCGGCACTTTGCGGGGGGCAGCAAAAAAACCACCGCACCCCTGCGAACTTCCCCTCCTCAGCTGAATACCGGAGCTCAGTGCCACGACAAGTTTCGGCACTGAGCGCCGGTAATTGGTCAGTCTAGGATGCGCTGGCGCAGGCACCCGGGACATCTGCCGCCCGGGGTCCCGCAGCGTTGATCAGCTTTACCGAGCAGCCGTCCCTCTCTCTCTCCACTGACATCTGCACACAGTCACTCTTCGGCTCCTCCTCCCCCTCGGCTCAATGTTCCTGTGTACACAGCCAGAAGGAGGAGCCGAGGAGAGACACAAATTCAGTGCCGTGCTCCTGGTATGCGAGACACAACTTCAGTCAGAGAGGACACAGTAAACAGGAGGGAAGGAAGGAGGGAGGGATGGGGGCAGGCAGGCAGATAAGAGGTGAACTAATGGAGTGATGGGAGAGGAGAGGGGGTATGGGGATATGTGCTGGGGAGTGATTTGAGAGGGGAGAGGATATGTGCTAGTGGGGGGGTCTGATCCCCCCCCACTAGCACATATCTTCTCCCCTCTCAAATCACTCCCCAGCACATATCCCCATACCCCCCTCTCCCCCCAAATTAAAATATGCTCTGCCCCTCCCCACTCTGTCCCTCCTGTCCTCATCCCACTGCGTCCCTCTGTCCTCATCCCACCGCGTCCCTCTGTCCTCATCCCACCGCGTCCCTCTGTCCTCATCCCACCGCGTCCCTCTGTCCTCATTCCACCACATCACCTCTGTCCTCCTCCCATGAAAATGACAGGGCGGGTCTTAAAAAGGAAGGGGTACGTCATATATAAATTAGGGGGTGCGCAAGTTTAGTCAGGCCTAGGGCAGCACAAAACCTAAATACACCACTGCCATCATGCCTAGTCATATCTGTGAATGTCAGAGATTTACAATGCCTAATGGGACATGTACTTCCGCAACAGCTGGAGGGCCGTAGTTTGGAGATCCTTGTGGAGAGCACTGCAAAACCCCTTTAGTATTTATATGTTAAGCATGCTGGGACTTTATGTTCCATTACAATTAGCTATGGTAGAAAAACTGGAGATGTAGTCCTGTGATTATTACATCTTCAACCATGCAAGCCAGGCTGGCACTTTTTAGTCTAGAGTACATCTTACCTGAATTTTGTACTAAGTGTTAGAGGTTATTCTGAATACCCCTACTTATAATTTACCCCTTTGTGGAGGAACACTGAGAGCTGCTGTATATAACAGGGTGTTTTCCTGTTTTTATAATGTTAATTTTGTTTAATTGGGATCTGTCTTCTTAACTAATAGATTGTGGAGCAGACCTCTTTGTAATTATAAATGCTGTGATTTCAAATTTTTACTCATTCTCTGCCGTTATGGACGAAACATGTTAGCTATTTTGTGCCACTTTTAATGTAGCCTTTTAAAAAAATTGGAAATTGGACCATACTGGGTTGCCGGCTAATTTCCTGGATTGATGCCTTGGGAGGACACACTCCAGCCAGGAGCACCGGCCCTTAGCAATCTATGTAGTAACAGATCAGTTGAGCATGTGTAAAGTTTTTTCAGCATGACAGGGCGGGAACCTCTTCCTGAATTGAACACATCTGGAGAAGATTTGGTTGTTTGTAAGCCTTTGGCACACTGTCAGTACAGGAGTGAATCATGTGGGGATTCCACAGATCACAAACAGATGGACAGAATGAAGTAAATTACCGAATATATGAACTTCTGCCTATTTCTGTTTACACCAAATGCTATACAGGCTGTAGAGTCTTTTATGAAAGGTTTCCCCAGGGCAGACAGTAGTTACAATTATAAAAATAACTTCTTAAATCACCTTAATGTTTCAAATGTGGCCACAAATCTGCAAATGCCTACCGATCATTAGGCTTGCCCAAAAGGTAAAACAGTTTTGAAAAACCATTGCCCAACATGCTACAGATCATATGGTGAATTAGTGAACCTGCTTTTACAAATGGACACTACAGGGAACTTATTTTTTATCATGGAGTGTATAACATTTTTGGAAAAACCTCTGAATTGGAATTTTAAAGGCAGTTTAAGAAAAAATATATTTGTATTATTTAAAAGAAAAATATTTATTTCCATATAGATTAAAATTGTATAAATGGTGATAAAAATCTGTCGACAATATAAACATGGTATACCAACATTGTATCATCACACTGCATGAATGCAAATACAAATTTAAAATAATCCTGAAGTGGTATTCCCCAGCTACTTGCTGTTCCTCCTTCAATGAGAATTCCGATGGTATGTAGTAGATGGGCGTATCCAACACGTTTCGAAATGTACAAATTTACACAAATCAGGGATCAATACCACTTCTAAAATGTAGGATAATTGCACTTTAAATTAATGTTTATAACTTCTATATATCGCATATGTATATGAATACATTACACATACACTTACAATATAAACACTCTTAGTGAAAGCACTCCTTTGACTACAGAGAGAACCATAGATCGTCCGTGTTACATACAAGGACCGATATCCAACCTTGTGGCCCCAAAAACTCGACATGAGGCTTCAATTTTGAAGTGACGCAACGTTAACGCTTAGTGTGAACAGCACTATGTTCTGTCTATTGTATCTTGTGCATAGGCGTTTGAGGGGCCTTTTTAACGCCTCCTCAGCCTAACAGATTAACTATAGTGTATGTCAAAAAACCTAAAGGTGTAGCATCTGAATTTAAACCATAAATACCCAAAAGAAGAAGCATCCATACCAAGGATAGAAAGGAAATGAAAATTTCTGTCCAATAATGTAAATCATCAATACAAATTAATAAAATAAGTTAAATGAACACAACTTAGTGAATGACTAACAATTACCCAATGGTGACTGCTCTGTGTCAGAGAGCATGTAAGATGGGGGGAACCTAACAACATGTATGTTAAAATGCAAAATAAAGCCATCTTCTTAATTTTTGCTTAATATACCTCCAATGCACACAAAACAATATAAAGGAAGTTCTCTTCCACACCACTTCAATGCAGTCAAATGTTTCCAATGAAGTGGAATAATCCCACTCAGGGCAGCCATCAGAAATTTTGAGGCCCCTTACTCAGCTTTTGGCCTGGGCCCCCCTCCCCCCCAGCCTGACCACCAACATTGCCCAGAGTTTAAGACCCCTTTCACACTGTGCCGGCCGCCGCGCGCGTTAGCGGCGGCGCAGCACGAGGTGATAGATTAATTTTAATGCAGGGGCGTACCTAGAGCATTTGGCACCCAGGGCGGATCCTATATCTGGCACCCCCCCACCTTAAAATGTAAAAACACACCACTGTGCCCCCTGCATACCTCTGCATTCTTCAATATCTCGTTGTCACTACTGTGTAACCCTTCTCCACAACTGCACCTCTGGACCCCTTTACATTACACAGCACCCTGCACCTCTGGACCCCTTTACATTACACAGCCCTTGCACCTCTGGGTCCCTTTACATTACACAGCACCCTGCACCTCTGGACCCCTTTACATTACACAGCACCGCATCTATGGACCCCTTTACATTACACAGCACCACACCTCTGGACCCCTTTGCATTACACAGCACCCTGCACCTCTGGACCCCTTACATTACACAGCACCCTACACCCCTGGACCCCTTTACATTACACAGTACCCTGCACCTCTGGACCCCTTTACATTACACAGCCCCCCGTAGCTCTGGACGCCTGTATGTTACACAGACACCCCTAACATTTCTGGACCTCCTGCATGTTACACAGACCCCCCTCTACAGTACAGACTCCCCCTACAGTACAGATCCCCCTACAGAGCAGACCCCCTATAGTGCAGACCCCCCTATAATGCAGACCCCCTACAGACCCCCCCTACAGTACAGACCCCCCTACAGTGCAGACCCTCCCTACAGTGCAGACCCCCTACAATACAGACCCCCTACAGTGCAGACCCCTCACAATGCAGACCCCCCATTGATTTCATGTGCTGCTGCCCAAAAAAAATTGCTGTAGGTGGAGTGGGCCCTGGCCAGTCGGGCTCCTTGGGACGCTTGGGCCCCTTACTTGAATACTGCCTGTACCCCCCCCTGATGGCGGCCCTGGTCCCACTGTGAATTTAAAGGGTGACCAATATCTAAGATAAGGAGCAATAATCCTTTCCTCAATCAGAGACACTGTGTAAGGAAAGGAATGTTGATAACCAGCAAGTCTTTTTACATGTCACCAGATGTGATTGGACACAGCTGATCACATGGTAAAGAGCCACTGTGAGTGGCCTTTTACCACAATCTGTGATCAGCTGTGTCCAAAAGACACAGTGGTCACAGAGCACGCCCGATGTGCGCCCCAGGAAGCGGGCATGTAGGATGACGTCCCTGGACATCTTCTTTGAACTGTAAAGAGGTGCTGTAGCCGTCTTTCGGCTATAGCATGGGCAGGAACTGGTCAAAAAAGCCATAGGGACGACTATTGAGGTGTGAGAATCGTTTATAGACAAAGTTTTGAGCTAACTTCTCAGTTCATTACAAGTACATTTTCCAATGATCTTGCAGTTCAACTCCCTCTATACTATTCTTTTACGTGATTTCTTCAGGTCCTTGTTCTGTATGCTGGCAGCTGCTTTTTGTAATTATGTTCTACTGTATCCAGACTGGTACAACTGGTTTCCCATTTTTTCCCTTTCCAATAATTAATCTCCTACAGTATGTTGTACTGTTTTCATTGAATTACAACACTTAGAAAACATTTGATATTCTCTTTAAACAAAAGTGTTCGATGATTTGAAAAAAATAATAATCTTAAATTGTATCAGTCATACTCCTGGGCACATAAATTAACAGAGGTCACCTTCAGTAAAAACTGCTTGATAAACTGATCAGATATAAAAAAAAAAATCAGTTTTATTTCATTTATTTAGCAAAAAAGAAAAAACCCACTGGTGATTAAATACCACCGAAAGAAAGCTCTATGTGTGTGAAAAAAATTCTAACAATTTCATATGGTTACAGTGTTGCATGACTGCTCAATTTGTGTGACAGCCCTGAAAGCTGAAAATTGGCCTGGGCAGGGAGGGGGTGTTTGGTATTGAAGCTGTTAAAGGGTCTGTCTACCCAAATATGATATTTCAGGATCACACTCTGCATGTGGGAGTTGTCATGCATTATGTATCATGAACAATTAAGTAGGAACATTCAAAAATTTTGGGGAAAAACCCCTAAAACTCTAAGATGGGCATAACAGAGTTGGGAGTTATAATGCGGAGACATCACCATTAGAGCCCAGAGCCTTCATTTACAATTGAAATATGCATATGTATGTATATTATAAAATATATACATTATATATATATATATATATATATATATATATATATATATATATAATCAGTGGCGGCTGGTGCTCCATTTTATGGGGGGAGGGGCGGTAAACAAACCCCTCCGCCAGGTCCGCACTTACCCCATCCAGGTCGCGGCTTCCCCAGCTTCTTCTCCCGGCTAATCCAGTCTTAAAATCCACCTCCTGTCCTGATTGGCCGGGAGGAGAAGCCGGAAGACAATAGCAAATATTGATTAGTTAATGTCACAAGTGGGGGGGTTCAGGGCGCAGAGCCCAGAGCGCAGAGCCCAGACTTTTTTTAAGCCAATAGGAGCCTCATGCCTCATGCGCAGAGCCCAGACTTTTTTGAAGCCAATAGGAGCCTCATGCCTCATGCGCAGAGCCCAGACTTTTTTGAAGCCAATAGGAGCCTCATGCCGTGTTTCCCGACGGGAAAAACGAGGACCGGCTTGGTCCCCTACACACGGCCGGTTTTCATGACAGGTTTTCTCTTGGTCGAGAAAACCGGCCGTGTGTAGGCTCCCTAGCAGTGTTTCCTATGGGAAAACTGCTGTGGAAAAAAATGCCGCGATTCGCGACGAGAAAAATTAGAGCATGCTCTAATTTTTCTCGTCGTGATTCTTGTAGTTTTTCTCGTCGGGAAAAATGCTGGAAAGCCTACACGTGGCCGTTTTTCTCGTCCAAGAGAAAAAAATTTATTTTTCCCAACGAGAAAAGTGATTGTGTGTACGCGGCATGAGGCTCTAATCATGTGCTTAAAAAAACAACAACAAAAAAACGTATAGAAAGCTATAAGTTCGGCGCCCCGCATGGAGATTAGGGTCGTGGCTCTAGTCAAAGAATAGGTAGGGAGTGCTGGTTTCAGTAGAGAGATGCCATCCCTTGCCCAGTGAGTATATTATACATAACACATTAGATATGTTTACAGGGCCTGGATCACAGCTTATCATCAAAGAGAAAATAATGAAAGAAAACTTAGCTGGACAATACCACATCAGAAACTATAACAAATATAACTTCCTTCTGATCTAATATTTTCTCCATCCACCTCCAAATTGGGCTCCATGACTCCTACCTGTTGGATGTTCAAAGGGGAGATTAACCACCTGTCTACCAGCGCATTTGTTACTTTTTCACACACATATTAAACTCCCTATTTTTTTGCTGAAAATTACTTTTACTCGTTATATATTTTCTGACAACAGAGATCCTGGAGAATATAACTGTGCCAGTTAAAATTGTTTATGTGTCTTTGTGCACCTATTTATCAAGCACAAATCTTCAGAGAAAAATACCCTAAAATGAAAGATATTATACCCATATTTTTGGTACAATATAAAATATGGAGTTGTGTCAGGTAAATAGATACCAAACATGTCAAGCCTAAGGCCTCATGTACACTGAGCTTAAAAACACCTTGTTTACAGGTGTTTGCCTTTTTTTTCTTTTTTTTTAGCCTGTAAAAGCACCTATATGTTAGACTATGTGACCATGCACACATTTACAGGCCTGTTAGAAAAATCCCATCAAAAACACATTCAAAAGAGGGACTTTAGAACAGATAAAATGCTTGACACACCTAAATGCGTGTAAACGCATCTAAATGCTAGGCGCATTTGAGCATTAACCTATTCCAATGGCGCAAATGAATGGATATTCTGTCCAATGTAATTCAAATGCTGGACATGCCTCAACATGTTTTTTAATAAGCTTTCCTCCTGCCAGGAGGTCTGGCGTTGAGAGGAGAAAAGCAAGCACTCTGTGTGCATAAGGGCCACAAAAAACTATGGTTCCCATCATCTCCATAGTTGATGCTTTGAATACCTATATATTGTAGGATATCCGTTTAGAGTTAAGCAAAAAATTTGGCCCTAGTAATATTGCTCTCACTTTATGTAAAAAGCCTTAAAGAATACCTAGAATTTTAGAGGGAATTTGTTTACTGTCCCAGTGACAAAGATTCACCCTGAGTTGAGTTATTTTGATTGGACAGCAAATTTACACTGTTATACAAGCTGTACACTCACTACTTTACATTGTAGCAAAGTGTAATTTCTTCAGTGTTGTTACGTGAAAAGATAAAATAAAATCTTTACAAAAATGTGAGGGGTGTACTCACTTTTGTGAGCTACTGTATATATATTGTATCTCACAAAAGTGTGTAGACCCCTCACATTTTTGTAAATATTTTATTATATCTTTTTATGTGACAACACTGAAGAAATGACACTTTGCTACAATGTGAGTACATCCCTAAGTGAAAATGTGAAAATTGGGCCCAATTAGCCATTTCCCTTCCCTGATGTCATGTAACTCATTAGTGTTATAAGGTCTCAGGTGTGAATGGGGAGCAGGTGTGTTAAATTTTGTGTTATCGCTCTCACTCTCAACTCTTAGGATATGAAAAAAAGAATTGTTGCTCTACATAAAGATGGCCTAGGCCAGGGATATGCAATTAGCGGACCTCCAGCTGTTGCAAAACTACAAGTCCCATCATGCCTCTGCCTCTGGGTGTCATGCTTGCTGCTGTCAGAGTCTCGCTATGCCTCATGGGACTTGTAGTTTGGCAACAGCTGGAGGTCCGCTAATTGCATATCCCTGGCCTAGGCTATAAGAAGATTGCCAAGATCCTGAAACTGAGCTGCAGCTCGGTGGCCAAGACCATACAGAAGTTTAACAGGACAGGTTCCATTCAGAACAGGCCTCGCCATGGTCAAAGAAGTTGAGTGCACGTGCTCAGTGTCATATCCAGAGGTTGTCTTTGGGAAATAGACGTATTAGTGCTGCCAGCATTGCTGCAGAGGATAAAGGGGTGGGGGGGTCAGCCTGTCAGTGCTCAGACCATACGCCGCACACTGCATCAAATTGGTCTGCATGGCTGTCGTCCCAGAAGGAAGCCTCTTCTAAAGTTGATGCACAAGAAAGCCTGCAAACAGTTTGCTGAAGACAAGCAGACTAAGGACATGTCCTTTGGTCTGATGAGACCAAGATAAACTTATTTGGTTCAGATGGTGTCAAGCGTGTCTGGCAGCAACCAGGTGAGGAGTACAAAGACAAGTGTGTCTTGCCTACAGTCAAGCAGTCAAGCATGGTGGTGGGAGTGTCATGGTCTGGAGCTGCATGAGTGCTGCCAGCACTGGGGAGCTACAGTTCACTGAGGGAACCATGAATGCCAACATGTACTGTGACATGATGAAGCAGAGCATGATCCCCTCCCTTCGGAGACTGGGCCGCAGGGCAGAATTCCAACATGATAATGAACCCAAACACACCTTCAAGACGACCACTGCCTTGCTAAAGAAGCTGAGGGTAAAGGTGATGGACTGGCCAAGCATGTCTCCAGACCTAAACACTTTTGAGCATCTGTGGGGCATCTTCAAACGGAAGGTTGAGGAGCGCAAGGTCTCTAACATCCACCAGCTCTGTGATGTGATCATGGAGGAGTGGAAGAGGACTCTAGTGGCAACCTGTGAAGCTTTGGTGAACTCCATGCCCAAGAGGGTTAAGGCAGTGCTGGTAAATAATGGTGGGCACACAAAATATTGACACTTTGGGCCTAAATTTGGACATTTTCACTTAAGGGTGTATTCACATTTGTTGCCAGCGGTTTAGACATTAATGGCTGTGTGTTGAGTTATTTGGAGGGGACAGCATATTTACACTGTTATACAAGCTGTACACTCACTACTTTACATTGTAGCAAAGTGTCATTTCTTCAGTGTTGTCACAAGAAAATAAATAATAAAATATTAAAAAAAATGTGAGGGGTGTACTCACTTTTGTGAGATACTGTATATATAAAACTATAATATATATATATATATATATATATATATATATATATATATATATATATATATATAATATATATAAATTATATTTCTCACATTCTATAACTCTATAATACTATGCCAACTATAACATTTTGGAGTGTATCTAAAGTTCCAATACGTTTTGTGATACACTTTAACAAATATGCTCTAAAAGGTTTTTTTTCCCAAATGTCTTATCTCAGTATGTGTAAGTTGTTCTTTATATGTCCCAGTCACACTGTATAGTGTCCTCTCCCATCATCTATTATGTAGCAGTAAGCGTTCTCTGCCACTGATGAATGATTCAATTCAATCCATATTACTTCTGTCCCCACTGATGTCATGGTGGAGCAGGGCAGCTGATCCAGAATAACGCCCCTCTTGTTTAACCCGCAGGGTGATGGGTAGGAAGGACTGTGTAGAAGCCTGGAATGGAGCCGAGAAGTCAGACGCCCTGTGCACATCGGAGAGCCTTGGTTCGGAGGAAAAGATGCAGGAACGAGGGCAATGGAGCAATAAAGTCGAGTTTGTCTTGTCCGTTGCCGGTGAAATTATTGGTCTTGGGAATGTTTGGAGATTTCCTTATCTCTGCTATAAGAACGGAGGTGGTGAGTTAATATGTACACATCATAGGCCATAACATCTCCATCCATCAAAAGATTGAAGAGTTATTATATGGGCTTAAAGAAGAACACTGCAGAGCATTATCTGCAATAAAATTAACCACATAACATAACCCCAATGTAACTACACAAATCTCTACTTGAAATAAAAAATGATGGTCTTCAAGCTTCTACCAGAGAGAGACGTGTGTAAAAATTTAAAACTGAGGACACTCATAAAACATCCACAATTAGCTATGTTCAGTTTGGGCATATGAGCAGTGAACTGTAGTGATAGGCACTACATTGTTTACAGTATCAGGACCTAGAATGCCAATTTGCTGGTTATTAGGTTATAATGGTTACTATAAGATATTTACAAGACCTTGTCATTCCAAATCAAAGCCATGTTTTAAACTGGAGTTTTTCTCTAAGAAAAAAACACTGGGGCAGGAAGTGAGAGAAAATGTTCCCAGTGGGGACACAATAAAGGTAAAGCGTTATATAGCATCAACAAATGGCACAGAGTAATTTTCAGTATTCCCTGTGGCCAGCTGAACCTACATGTGTAGGACAGATAACCTCCAGTCTTGCCCAAATCTGCTAGACCATCTGCTCCAACCCCCCAACTATACGATAAATGACGTGACAAGGTTTTAGATCCCATTCACACAGGGGCAACTTTGGATCCGACTTCAAGTCACCCAAAGTCGCCCCTAGTCGCCTCAAGTCGCTCTGCATGAGAAAATCAATGTAAGTGAATGGAGCCTTCTTAATGTACACTACTGCAGTCGCTCCGACTTCAAATAAGGTTCCTGTACTACTTCAATCCGACTTCTAGGCGACTGCTAGGCGACCTGTACCCATTGATTTCAATGGAAGTCGCCTCAGAAGTTGGATCCCCTGTCTTAACAGAAGCAAATTTCCAGGAAGAGAACATACATTTCTCAGGCAAACCTCTCCATCCCCCCTCCCTCCAACAGAGCTGATTCTTGTTTTATTGGCCACTGGAATGTCTCCTGTCCTGCAGGCAACTTGAAGTTGCCTTGTAAGTAGCTTCATGTCGCGCTGTGATTCAAACTCAAGTCGTGTCCAAGTTGCCTCCCAAAGTCGCACTGGAAGTCGTGTTGCCCCTGTGTGAATGGAGTCTAAGGAGAAAAATGGCCATCGCAGCCTTTTATTTAACAAAATACATAACTTCAAATAAATAACATATTTTACACAGAAATCAGGCAAAAATTGTGAAAATAAAGCTTGGTGGTCTTTGAGGCCAACAACACACAACCTGGTCACTGTGGCACGCTTAAGCTTAGGCCTCCAGCCGCAACACACCGGCTCAGAGACCATCCTCATCATCCGCAGTGACCTCCATTTACATATTCCGAGTTAAGCCCCTCGGAATGTACCCGATAACCTCATACCACCTTTTTATAATCCAGAATTTTTCTCCTCCTCCAACGACCCACCACTGCCAGGCTGCCATGACAGTCATGTTGGAAAACCACAAACCATAGGGAGGGCGGGTGGGAAGCTTCTTCTTCCTTGCAACTCCCAACTGTCCCCTCGCCGATCACCCCTCCCCCTAAACTTCCCGGGACCCCTCCCAGCCCCAGGCTACAACCCTCTGCCTTAAAGAGCCCTAACCGCCCTAATATTATAACCTTGCTCACTGTTCTACTGTCATGCTGTCCCTACGCTCATTTTCCTTCTTTTCTTTTTCTCAGGGACTCCCTGTCCAATGTTACACACACCTTGGGGGGCACTTATTGTAAGCTGGGTAACCTAGCAGTGTATGTTTGGGTTAATCCAGGTAATTATCAGTCCCCAAACCCAATGCATACTGTACAAATGTACTGAGAACCCCTTCACCCCAATGCCACCATGTTCATCTGCCCAGAGCAAAAAGAAAACCCTGTACTTCTGGAGTATGTAACTCATTGCCCTTTCTCCAAAAATTCAGTGTGTGAGTGACCAATTGCTGAGCAGTGAGCACTGTCACATATATACAGACAGAAATTCCAGATCTACTTGGACCTCATACAGGGCTTCTTTTCCTCATCGCTGCAGGCAAACAGATCGAGGGCGGAGCAAAGGGAAGTTTAGCCTGAACTACAAGAAGCATGTATTCTTGCTTGAATTTTGGTGTGCTTTTTGTATTTCTTTGTGTGTCCAGATGTGTGCAGAAATCCAGTGTCAAACTTTGCCTCTCTGCAGGGGTTTCCTGTAATAAAGTCCGGTCACTGCTGCTCTCTCACCTTGTGCAAGGAGACTGGTCTTGTCTCCGCCCCCTCCTGTAGTTTTCTGCAGGCCCCCCGTAGAGGGTGGGGTCTGCTGGGTCCTCCCCAAAGCTCTGCTCTCTGCACAGGCTATGTACAGCATAGTGATGATGTCACTGCTACTTTTACAAGTTAAAGGAGATGTATTACCAAAGCTTTTTTAGCCCTACTTCTATGGATCACAGGAGTAAAGTTCTTTCTGCACTCCTGTGACCCATTTTCAGCCATTCCAGGCGCTGGATCAATCCCAACTTTACAGCCAGGATTCACCAGTAGCCTGGACCACCGGCTGGCTTAGCCTCTTAGCGAGCCGCTGGGAGACTGAGGCAGTCCCTTCTGTCCCCTGGACATCTCAGCGCTCCAGTGACCACTGTGGAGGCAAAGCAGAGATCCGTTGACTGACAGTCGTGGCTCTCACGCTCAGAGCAGAGGGGAGAACTGAGAGATCAGCAGTGTTTGATCGCTAAGTTCTCAGTGTCGAGGCGGCATGGAAGACATGCAGCATCGGATCAATGCTAAATGCATCTAGGTGGGTATAATTTTTTTTGGCAGTTCTTGCAATTGGTGAACACAAAGTTGATTTAAATACTTTGTGGCGGTTGAGGAATATATTTAAATGAATGTTTTTGTGCCTGGGGTTCAGCTTTAAGTAAATCTGGAGAGAAAAAAGGGACAAAGCTCAGAGTCACTTTAAAGGCTTAAATACTGTTGATGGGTGTATTCTTGAAAGATGCCTATTACTATGTAAGAAACAAACAAACTGCAGCATGCAGTAATTTAAGAGAACACCACAGTGTCTAAATTGCAAGAAGCCTTGTTCTTATACATGATAGGAATTTAGATATGCTTGCCTGAGTAGTAATTAATGCGGGAAAGTACTTAAAAGTGTAATAGCCCTAAATCTTGGCCTATGTTTCAGACGTTTTGTGATTTTTTTTAGCTCACTCATAAACATTGCATGACTCTCACCATTCTTGCATCTTTTTTTGTCTCAGGGAAGGGTTAGGGGGATTGATACCGCCAAAAGACAATGGTAGCCAAGTCACATTTGTACTGGTGACAGTGGGAGATTTCCCAGCATTTGTCATCCATTCAGATCATGGCGAGGGTCGAGGGTCGTCCGCCCTAGGCACAAAAGTTATTTATAGGATCTATTAATCACCCATCAGTGGGCAGCATGATACATAATTAATTAACCCATTGCTCTGTTGGGCCTGGCAGCAATGGAAGCAACTATATAGGGAGTAGATGAAGGGTTCTTCTGGAAAAGTTGGTTTGACCCTTTCAGTGTCCATGGGGAGTCCGCGCTCGCGTCACACTTCGTTAGGTGGAAGAATGGGACTCCGGATCGGCTCTCAGGCTGTTTTGTTACAAAGTTTCCGCTGCTTTCAAGATTGTTCTTTTGGATACTGGAAGCGGAGCCACATTAACTGCCTCCTGGCTGGAGGAGCTTGATGGCGCCACTCCAGAAGGCTTTGCTGGCTGTGCCTCTCTGAGACTGAGTAGGTTAATACGGCACAATAGGGAACAGAGAGAGGTGGGGTGTTGCTCTGCTGTTTGTTCCAGATTATTAAGAGGCGTTGTGAGTGCTAACACTGAAGATGCACAATGTCTATAGGACGCCACGCCGGGAGGGGCACAATTTATAAAGTTCCAGCACTGTGGGTGGGAAATTATGAGGCTATAAAATCCAGCAAGGGAATTAAAAAAAAACACATTTAGAGAACGTGCAAACATGCAAAAACATCCACAATGAAGGATCAGGGGGAATAAATTCATAGACACACAATGCTCTTTTCATCCTACTTCTTGGATAGAGGAGGATCATTTTTAAAGGGAAAGCATAATGTACCTTTGCTAAGATGGTATTGTATGTTTACTTTTTAATAATTCTGATGTGACTTTCATATTTTGCGCTAGCTTCCTCTCTTTACTATACCTAAAGTCTTTTTTTTTCCATTTTGAGTTTTGGATACAGTGGAGAATTATGAGAATCCTATCACCATTTTGTAACCGCAAGGGAGATTCAACCTCTCTGGTGACTTTTGTCTACATGACAGAAAGTAGAAGGAAATCTCTTGCATGGAACACAGATGGCAACAAAGGAACCATTCCCCACTCTATGCAAAATGAAAAAAGTTTTGTCCTTAGATATACACTTAATGACAACTAAAGGCTCTTGCATAGCAGTCTAATCAAGTTCAAATTCAAGTTGCTATGTGAATAATATTTACTTTCCTTGAATGGGCCAAATCCCTCTTGATGTGTGTCTATGCTCCCCTCCCAGACACTGCAGCTCACAGTGAGAGGGTTTCAGCAACAGAAGCAGTGCTGTCAATCCAGAAACAGTGGGGGGGACTAGGTGTGGCCAGGTGCTGAATGATTTGCTGGGGACCCAGGACTTTAGCTGCCGTGCAGAAGGATGTTTATGCAGAGTAAACCCGACGAAAAAATGACTGCCTATAAGGAGCATCTGTAAGAAGTCTGGCTTGCTGAAGAGTGTCAAAGCGGAGCTGGACATTCAAGTAGGAATTATTGCCTATAAATCAAGGTATCCTTGACTGCTTTCAAAGGGTCAGGGGCCAAATTAATTAGAGAAAGACCCACTACAACCTAAATGGTAAAATTAATTAGCGAAAGACCCACTACAACCTAAAGGGTAAAATAGCAAATAAATTAAAAAATATATAGCGCATATACTGTATTTATCGGCGTATAACACGCACAGGCATATTATTATTATTATTATTATTATTATTATCATTATTATAACACGCACCCTTAACTTTAAGAAGGAAGTTTCAGGAAAAAAAAAACTTTACACAGCCCCCTGCATAGAACACGGACCCCCTGCATAGTACACGGACCCCCTGCATAGAACACGGACCCCCTGCATAGAACACGGAACCCCTGCATAGAACACGGACCCCCTGCATAGTAGACGGACCCCTTGCATAGTACACGGACCCCTTGCATAGTACACGGACCCCTTGCATAGAACACGGACCCCCTGCATAGAACACGGACCCCCTGCATAGTACACGGACCACCTGCATAGAACACGGACCCCCTGCATAGAACACGGACTACCTGCATAGAACACGGACCCCCTGCATAGTACACCCCTGTACAACACACAGACCCCTGTACAACAACACAGCCCCCTGTACAACAACACAGCCTCCTTTCATTATAAAGACCGCCCCCCAGCGCTCCTAGCATGTGGACAGGGACAGCGCTGCCAGCACACTCCAAAAGCTAAGAAAACTTCACACTGTCAGCCTATCAGCCCCTTCTCATACACCGCTCATCCTGTGTCACTCATTGTAAAGCAAAGCCTCAGAATACCTCCATCAACGCGGCTCTCTCTCGTGGACCCGGTTATGGGACTGCTCTCCTCTCTTTCATTGATGGTCACGTGACCGCTCTCCTCCTCCAATCAAAAGCTACACACGAGGAGGAGGCGGAGCGGGAGGAGGAAGCAGCCACAACGAGCCGCGCTGACTAAGGAACCCAGAGGCTTACACTGAGAGTTACACAGGAGGAGCGGTACATGACGGTATATGACAGTAATGTTTTCTGAACTCTAAAGTTTACTGCCAGCGCTGTCCCACGGCCAGGAGAGGCAGGGCGGCCGGCCTGACACCTTCCCAATAGATGGCACTCCGATCCCCGCCCCCTGTTGGTAAAAAAACAGATATCGGCGTATAACACGCAGGAACGGTTTACCCTCTATTTTCAGGGTAAAAAAGTGCGTGTTATACGCCGATAAATACGGTAATTGCGACACAAGTCATATTGTAATTGAATGTTATTAAAAATTACCTTTCCTTTTCAATCTGCAGCCGCTGTAATTTTCTATAAATGCAATGCAGTATGGCTACCTGGAGTTGTTCTGTACACATTCTATGTACTGACCACTTCCCAGAAACATAATTTCCTGCTTGTGTGATTGGCTCACCAATTTTCCGAGACATCTTCCTAAGATACAAGTCAGATTTCAGGCATCCCCTGCAACAAAAATTTCACTTTTGTAAAGATACTTTCAATAGAAACATGTCTAAAGGAATGCAGGTCCCGCAGCTTTCCTCGTTAGTGCTCTGCAGCTGCACAGCTGACAGTTAATTATGAAACCATGCCCATTAGACTCACTCGGTACAGAGGCACAGAGAAACACAGAGGGATTTCTTCAGAATAACAAAACGTAGGAATCTGCAGCAAAGGTTGTTATAATCCTTGCAATGTACATAGATCACCCAGAGAGGAATGTTTTTTTCTCAACAAAAGTGGAGTTACGTTTTAAAGCTAGCTAAACACTGTGTAAATTGTATCTGGTTCCCAGAAGTCGCTACCTTCCCAAACCCAACCAAACCCAACCCTGAGACTGCCTCACTGCTTAGGGGGTCTCCCCAAGAGAAGGAGTGCTACAAGGCTAAAGAGTTATTATAGATAATGTAACCTATTATTTAAAAACCTAAATCACCTCCAGGTGCACAAATTCCAGACACATACGTTTTGTCTCCTCAAGCCCAGGGGCTATCTACATTTACAACAAAACTGTCAGCTGCAGACATGTAGTATTGATACACACAGAGACGTCCTGATGAACCTATAGCAAGTCATACAAGTTTTGATTTCTCTCGTTTAGCCTGATAGGCTGGGATTTGCCTAATTCATCATTGTTTCTTCTGGTTGCTCTTTCATTTGTGCCTTACCTTCTGATTAGCACCTAGGGGCTGTGTATCTAAACTCATCTTCCAACAATGGGGCACAGTCTTCTCAGAAGCACAATGCTGTAAGCATTTCTCAGAAGCCACCTTGGGGTACACACTTTTCAGAAAGATTGTGCTCATGCAGAAAATAAAGAAAATGTCTATATTAATAATAAAAAAACATAACCACATAACCATGTTGAAGTTTGCAATAGCTTGCAGCAATGATCGAGTGGGGCATCAGGGCAGTTTTACAGCACCTCCATCAGTAGATTGACTTCTGTACAACCACATTGTCCATACATGAATTGAAGTTCAGTCGGTTCCTGCTGAATTCAGTAGGTTCCTGCAGTACCAGCTGAATGTCGATCCATGTATGGTTGGCTTAAAGTGATACTAAAGGTTCGTAATTTTTTTTTTTTAAATAACAAACATGTTATACTTACCTCCGCTGTGCAGCTCGTTTTGCACAGAGTGGTCCCGATCCATGTCTTCTGGGGTCCCTCGGCAGCTGTCTCGGCTCCTCCCCGCATCAGATAACCCCCTTTGGGAAGCTCTTACTCAAGGGGGTATCCTTGCGGGCACGCTCCTGAGTCTAGCATTTGCATCCATAGACACGAATGCCGGACTCTGCCCCGCCCCCCGGCGCCCACGACATTTGGATTTGATTGACAGCAGCGTGAGCCAATGGCTGCGCTGCTATCAATCTATCTATCAATCTATCCAATGAAGAGCCGAGAAGACGAGGCCGAGAAGCCAGCGCGTTCTCGACGCGGGACTTTCGAGGGCTCAGGTAAGTAAACCGGGGGGGCTGGGGGGCCTGTAACTATAAGATGTTTTTTCACCTTAATACATGCATAGGATGCATTAAGGTGAAAAAACCGGAAGGTTTACAACCCCTTTAAAGAGGAGCTCCACTCATTTTATGTTTATTAAAAGTCAGCAGCTACAAAAACTGTAGATGCTGACTTGTAATAAACAGACACTCACCTGTCCCAGGATCCAGCGATATGTACACCCGAGCCATCTCTTCTCTTCCTCTTCTGTCACCGATGCCAGCATCTCAACTGTGGGCACCCGGCTTCACAGCTGGGTGCCCACTGCACGTGTGCAAGCCGTGCTGCACATTGTGAATAGTCCTGCAGTCTTATGGGAACTGTGATGTGTCCCAGAAGACTGAAAGAAGAAAGGGGGGAGGAGAACTTCCGCAAGGATCGCCCAGGCAATTAGAGCGGAAATGATCACCCCTGGTTGAACCCCCCCAAAAAAGGTGTCATTTAGTGAAGGGGGAGGAGGCCTTAAAGTGGAATGTCCCCTTTTGGGTGGAGCTCTGCTTTAAGGGCAGATGATTCATGTAGTATTTCATGCAGCATTTACTTCCTGGAATCCATCTGCCAATAGGCCAGGCATGCAAGCAGAAGGGAGTTCTTAGTTTAGAACCCCTTCCTCCCTTCCTCTACGGGAAAAAAACTGCTCATGAAGACTCCTTGGATGTATGACATCCTTTTTGGCCTAGGCCAGAAACCAAGAAGAAACTGAAAATAAAAATATATATATTTTTTTAAAAGTTAATGTTTTTTGAGAGTCATGTTCCGCTTTAAGCTTCAGGCATTTCTGGGCATTAAGCCAAGCTGGCATGTTGCACCTCATCCATGAATACAAGATATGATACTCAGTGTGTCTAATGTGCCACACCCCTATCATCAAAGAAATTTAGCTTTTATTATTCAACCTTTATATTACCTTTTGTCTATGGTCAAGTCAAACCCTTAAAAAACTTTAAGCCAATACACCATGACATAGAGGCAACTGGCAAATATGGGCATATTAGTGCCTTTGATTACGTTTTCTATATATGAGCTGATGAGAGAGGCGGAAGGTATGGCAGGATGCATCACTGGTCTAATATTACCACTTAGAGGCATCCTTCTTACGATCTCAGGAGGTTGAGAGATGGACCTCTGCGTATGACCCTCCCAAATTACCGTGTTTACTGAACTTTAGAATCACTTAGGGCTCATGCACACAGGAAGTTTAAAAAATGCCAGTGCTACAGCAGCGCTTAGCCGCGTTTTTACATTAGCATTGGGGCTCATGCACACAGGACGTTTTTACAGCTGCTCTTAGGGGTGTTTAACGTTTTTTTTTACTGCCTCTAAAAGCCCCTCCATGTTAGCCTATATGACCATGCACACATAAACTGTCAGAGGCATTTGGAGGCATAAGCGTTTAGGGACAGTAGAAAAAAATGACAGCCTGTGCTTCCAGGAGCAGTAAAAACGAGCTGTAGAAACGGAAAACACCAAAAAACGCGGCTAAACACATCAAAACACTCCCTATAATGTAAAAACGCCTAAGAACGTCAAACGTGGCTAAACACGGCTTGACGCGTTTAGCCGCGTTTTTTGGTGTTTTTCGTTTTTACTGCTTCTGGAAGAACAGGCTGTCGTTTTTTTCTACTACCCCTAAACGCTTAAGCCTCCAAACGCCTCTGACAGTTTACCGTATATACTCGAGTATAAGCCGACCAGAGTATAAGCCGAGGTACCTAATGTTACCACAAAAACCTGGGAAAACTTACTCACTCGAGTATAAGCCGAGGGTCAACAATGCCCATTTGCACGCCTCACTGTGCCCATTGCAACTTCACTAAGCCCATTGCCACCTTACTGTTCCCATCCTCACTGTTCCCATCCTCACTGTTCCCATCCTCACATGTGCCCATCCTCACATGTGCCCATCCTCACATGTGCCCCTAGAATTAAAATTGAACATTGTAAATTGTACCTGAAGGCTGCGGCGTCCATCGTTTAAAACTCGTGGTCTCTTCCTGGTCTCTTCCGTGATAGGCGGAACTGTGTCTGCTGAGAATCGCCTATCACGAACGTTCTCTCATCCTCACCTATCCCAGCAGACACTGTGTTCAGTTTCCGCCAATCACGGACGTCTGCTGGGAAACTGAGGATGAGAAAACGTTTGTGATAGGCGATTCTCAGCAGACACAGTTCCGCCTATCACGGAAGAGACCAGGAAGAGACCGCGAGTTTTAAACGATGGACGCCGCAGCCTTCAGGTACAATTTACAATGTTCAATTTCGCTGACTCGAGTATAAGCCGAGGGGGGGACTTTCAGCCCAAAAAAAAGGGCTGAAAATCTCGGCTTATACTCAAGTATATACAGTATGTGTGCATGGTCATATAGGCTAACATGGAGGGGCTTTTAGAGGCAGTAAAAATTTGTAAATATTAGCTTACAGATCTAAAGTAATAAAATACGGTGGGAGGGAGGTTTCCTCTAATAATCTTTGTCCCTCTGCTAATTACTTCCTCATTGCCAAAGCACTCTGCTGTTGGCTAGATCAATTTGATCACACCTTTTTCTAGCCAAAGACACAGCTGGAAGTGTGAGAATGGGTTATGGGAAGCTATGACTAAGCACTGTTTGTTAGTGTGAAATGCGTCAGCTCTTCTGTCCGTTCTGATCTGCTGTGGCATGTATTTTTGAATCCATTTTTTGAATAAAGGCAAAAACTTTTTTGGAGTGCGGCTGTCCAGAATTTCTTCCCATTCGCATTGTTACATGCATTGCCAGCACCTGGGGCTTCTAATCTGGAGGAGAGGCTTTCACCTTTATTTGACCTGCCTGGAGCGGTGATATCCCTTTCTCTAATGGGTTATGGGTAGTTGTTATCATTTATAGTACTGTGGTTCTGAATTCAGCACACCCCATGTATAGTTTCTGTGTACTTCCTGAGTTTCAACAGGTTTCAGGAGAATCTGACATTTTGCCCAATCAGTACAAATAGTGCCACGTACACACGACCGTTTTTCATGCCATTTTTTAAATTGGTCATTAAAAACGATCGTGTGTAGGCTCCAGAGCATTTTTAACGACGTGAAAAATGGCCTAAAAAAAATTAGAACCTGCTCAATTTTTTTTTTTACGTAGTTTTTCACGTTGTTCTTTTTAACGTCGTGAAAAACGGTAGTGTGTATGCTTTTAGGAGGGGAAAAAAAATGCGCATCCTCAGAATCAAGTGTAGCGCTACCCCCAGTTAAGAGAGCCGCTGGTTTGAATTTTCGGGCCCTGAGTACAGCTCCACCAACCCCCGGCAATCTTGTATAGTCCCCTGTGGCACAGTTAGTCTAGGGGTGTTTTCTATCGCAGTCTACACCTAGTAACATACACACTTTAACCCCAGATTAAGTATAAGCTCTATGAGTAATGATAACACAGTGATGCAAGTGGCAAGGTATAACAGCTTTACTTTAGGTTAAAAGGGCATGGGTTAAAACATAACATGTAACTGGCTTACAGAGCCCTGCAGCAATAGATGGAATATATATATGGCAATAGCACAGCGCGGTAATCCACCACGTGCAGCTATTGCTATCTACGCGCCCTATGGCGCACTAAACAATATTCTATCTCCCCTCCCTAGTTAGGCCTGACATAAAATCAAACTCAGTCTTGTGAATAGAGATTTCTTCGCATGCAAACTTGAAATGGTGGTGCACATTCAGGAACAATATTTGTAATCCACAAAGTAGGCAGTCATAAGGAACACTATGCTGGAGACCCTTTAACTCTGTCCTGCAACCGGTCTCCAGCGGAAACAGCAAATAAATGAACGATGGGCAAAGGCAGTCTATAGGCCTAAACACAGTACAACCGATTGGATTGAGCAGGTGCTCGCTCACCACTCCGGACGCGATCCCAGTCCGGGACTTCCACCTGCTGTGTCTCCACACACAGCGTCCGCAACGATCGGGTCCCCGATCCAACTGATGTCCACAGCAAACTCTGTCAGGTGCCACCCAGGCTCCGCAGCGGGATGGAAGACTCTTCGGAAGTTGCGCAAGGCCCCAGGCTTCAGGCCTTGCACTCCAGCAGATCCGCACAGGAAGAAGCTGTTGCTAGCAGCGCGGTGTCCAAAGAGGCCGAGCTCCGCCTCCTTCTTAAATAGTCTCTCCCATGAGTCTCTGCGGTGGCAACACTGCACCCTGGGTGCCAAACAGGACTCTGGGAGATGTATTTCCAAGAGTCTTAAAGGAGACCACGCTACACACTCCCCCCACTTGAACTCTTTGGTCCCCAAAGATAAAAAAAATTATTTTAGCATACACTACGTACAATTCTAGACAATGCTGGGTATGATGTCGGCAAAGGGAACTCCCACCAAAACTGAGGGGTTGAATTCCCCTGCCCACAGGTCACACTATCATGAGTGGCCTGCCTAACTGTGCCAGAGGATGAATTGGGGTTGCCCTCCACCAAATGAACAGTGGAGGGAACTGGATGCTCTGTACTCCTCCTTGCAGTGACCACTGCCTCCTCTGAGCTCTCCCCCATTTGTGAGTAAGTTAACTTCTTGGGAGGCCTTATGACTCTTCTAGCTCTTTGCTCTCTTGGGACTTCTGGCTGGAACACTGCAGACTCCTCTTCTGGAACAGGCTTGAGGGATTCCGCTGGCTCTGAAACACTCAGTTCAGGATCCTGGAGGTACATAGAGTCCCTTGGGTCCTCCTCTGAGTATGTGTCACAGGCATCTTCCCATGCCTCTACTGCTAATAGTGCCTGCTCAACCCAGGTATCGAAATCTTCTTCCCCTACAGGGACAGGAAGCTTCCCTGAGAATGTATTTAATCTGCGGTAGCTAGCCTCTACATGTACCGTACTTGTCCTCTGACACTTTGCTAGCAGATCCCCTAAGGCGTTTATTAATTCTGGTCCTATGGTAGTGACCGGTGTCACCGGGGGGGGGTCACCCTTTCTTTTCTTTCAGGTGAGACACGGGGTGTCCCTTGTGGTGATCCCGTTGGGGATGGTTCCGTCTTGACGGTTATTGCGTGCGCCAACTTATAAGTTCTATTGTCTGGGGTGCGCACACATCTGCGCTTAAAGGTTTCCGGCATTCCGTCCCACCATTCTATCAGCGCATACTGATATGAGATGTTTGGGTCTGACTTCATGTCCATCACCCATGGTGTACAATCTGGGGACATTGACACCACCAGTTTCTCTACTGTCTCTGTTGACCATTCCTCCCCTGGGAGGCTGATGACCACCGACTGATCTGGTTCTGTCTTAGCTGCCTCGCACCACGCTTTAACTTCTAACGGGTCCATGCCAGTACTTTTGGCATGTTCACCTGCTGTATCAGGATCCCGGACTCGAGAGCCACCACGTGTTGTGCTACCCCCAGTTAAGAGAGCCGCTGGTTTGAATTTTCGGGCCCTGAGTACAGCTCCACCAACCCCCGGCAATCTTGTATAGTCCCCTGTGGCACAGTTAGTCTAGGGTTGTTTTCTATCGCAGTCTACATCTAGTAACATACACACTTTAACCCCAGATTAAGTATATGCTCTATGAGTAATAATAACACAGTGATGCAAGTGGCAAGGTATAACAGCTTTACTTTAGGTTAAAAGGGCATGGGTTAAAACATAACATGTAACTGGCTTACAGAGCCCTGCAGCAATAGATGGAATATATATATATGGCAATAGCACAGCGCGGTAATCCACCACGTGCAGCTATTGCTATCTACGCGCCCTATGGCGCACTAAACAATATTCTATCTCCCCTCCCTAGTCAGGCCTGACATAAAATCAAACTCAGTCTTGTGAATAGAGATTTCTTCGCATGCAAACTTGAAATGGTGGTGCACGTTCAGGAACAATATTTGTAATCCACAAAGTAGGCAGTCATAAGGAACACTATGCTGGAGACCCTTTAACTCTGTCCTGCAACCGGTCTCCAGCGGAAACAGCAAATAAATGAACGATGGGCCAAGGCAGTCTATAGGCCTAAGCACAGTACAACCGATTGGATTGAGCAGATGCTCGCTCACCACTCCGGACGCGATCCCAGTCCGGGACTTCCACCTGCTGTGTCTCCACACACAGCGTCCGCAACGATCAGGTCCCGATCCAACTGATGTCCACAGCAAACTCTGTCAGGTGCCACCCAGGCTCCGCAGCGGGATGGAAGACTCTTCGGAAGTTGCGCAAGGCCCCAGGCTTCAGGCCTTGCACTCCAGCAGATCCGCACAGGAAGAAGCTGTTGCTAGCAGCGCGGTGTCCAAAGAGGCCGAGCTCCGCCTCGCCTCCTTCTTAAATAGTCTCTCCCATGAGTCTCTGCGATGGCAACACTGCACCCTGGGTGCCAAACAGGACTCTGGGAGATGTAGTTCCAAGAGTCTTAAAGGAGACCCCGCTACAAAAGTATGAGATGGGAGCACTCCTTCTGGTAAAACTAACGTTCGTAATGGAGATGGCACATTCGTCACGCTGTAATGGACTGAAGAGCACGAGGCTGAAAAGCGCAAATCGGCTCTCACCAAACATTAATAACACGAGGATCAGCAAAAGCGTCCCAAAGGGTGGCGCCATCCGAATAGAACTTCCCCTTTATAGTGCCGTCGTACGTGTTGTACGTCACCGCGCTTTGCTCAAGCATTTTTTTTTCACGATAGTGTGTAGGCAAGGCAGGCTTGAGAGGAAACACGAAAAATCACGTCGAGAAAAACTTCGTTTTTTTCAATTACATTAAAAACGGTCGTGTGTACGCGGCATAAGTGTTGGCATATCTGAACTGACCTGGAGTGGGGACTGTCCCCCAATCTAACCATCTCTGGGCAAACACTGTATTATACAGTATTTGTAGGCAGATTTATTTAAAAAAAGAAAAATTCTCCTTTTTTATATCAAATTTGTTCATTTTTTCTGGAAAAAA
Organism: Rana muscosa; assembly: GCA_029206835.1. Lineage (NCBI taxonomy): Eukaryota > Metazoa > Chordata > Amphibia > Anura > Ranidae > Rana > Rana muscosa. The sequence goes on from CM055118.1 coordinate 162,324,507, forward strand.
CACTTGAGTTTACATTTGGCCTATTGCAAAATGACTTGGGGCATTTTTGCTTGTAGTTACTTGCAAACTATGCCAGGGAAAGTAGTTATTTTCGTTATGGTGACAGAAGCTCACATGATTTTGTAAAAAAAAAAAAAAAAAAAAAAGCCCTGGAGCCTTGGTGTGGTATTTGGTCATGGACTGCAACTTAAGCTTTGAACACAGTACTGTAGTAGTTTTTTTGACCTTTAACCCAGAAGGGCTGATCGCAAAAAAAACTGGCAACCCTGGAGGAGCTGCTGTGTTAACATTCCAACGTTATTCCCCTGCTTTTCTATTGTGTTCTGGCAGGGGGGTGGTCAAGGAGCCGATTGGCAGACCTTTTTTGGTCATGCCCCTTGGACAGAAGCTGTCCGACTCCAGTACACAAGGGCTTTAATGTCGGCCAGTTTCTATTTAACCAGCCAATGCCACCTCACATTCGGCCTGTGTGTACTAGGCTTTAAAGTAAATGTAAACCCAAGCATTAAAATCTCATATAAGCTTTATCACGCTAATGTAAGCAGACGCAGCTGGCTCTGGCTCTCAGCTGTGCGTTGATAGATGGAGCCAGCTGTCAGTCAGGCAGCTGGGTGGATCCCAAAGCTATGGTCAGGATCCTTCCAAAGCCTGGAGCGGCTCTTTGACATCAGTTGACAGCGTGCTTTACCTCACTGTAGACTGACTGGCCATACTTCTCATTTAACCACTTAAGGACCGGAAGGATTTCCCCCCTTAATGACCAGGCCATTTTTTGAGATACAGCATTGCATCGATTTTACTGACTTTTGCGCGACGCTGTACCCAAACAAAATTGACGTCCTTTTTTCCCCACAAATAGAGCTTTCTTTTGGTGGTATTTGATCACCTCTGTGTTTTTTATTTTTTTGCTCTATAAACAAATAAAGAACGACAATTTTGAAAAGAAAAACAACAGTTTTTTTTTACTTTTCGCTATAAAACATATCCCAAAAAATATATTAAAAAAACACATTTATTTATCAGTTTAGGCCGATATATATTTTTCAACATATTTTTGTTAAAAAAATTGCAATAGGCGTATATTAATGTGCACAACAAAAAATGTTGTTTCGTTTTGTCCGCTTCGTCTTGTTTCCGTAGATTCGCAAAGGTTCGTAATTTCGTAAGACGCAAGTTTTCATATTCGTACTCGTTCGTACTTTCGTAACAGTTTAATTTTCGCTGATACTGAATTATTCGTAATTCTGTTTAACCACTTGCTTACTGGGCACATATACCCCCTTCCTGCCCAGGCGAAATTATAGCTTTCGGCACTGTCACGCTTTGAATGAAAATTGCGCGGTCGTGCGACGTGGCTCCCAAACAAAATTAACGTCCTTTTTTTCCCACAAATAGAGATTTATTTTGGTGGTATTTGATCATCTCTGCGGTTTTTATCTTTTGCGCTATAAACAAAAAAGAGCAACAATTTTGAAAAAAAAACACAATATTTTTTGATTTTTGCTATAATAAATATCCCAATTTTTTTATTTTTATTTTTATATTTTTTTTCTCAGTTTAGTCCGATACGTATTCTTCTACATATTTTTGGTAAAAAAATCGCAATCGGCGTTTATTGATTGGTTTGTGCAAAAGTTATAGCGTTTACAAAATAAGGGGTAGTTTTATGGCATTTTTATTAATTATTTTTTTTTACTAGTAATGGCGGCGATCTGTGATTTTTTTCGTTACTGCGACATTATGGCGGACACATCGGACACTTTTGACACTATTTTGGGACCATTCACATTTATACAGCGATTAGTGCTATAAAAATGCACTGATTACTGTATAAATGTGACTGGCAGGGAAGGGGTTAACACTAGGGGGCGAGGAAGGGGTTAATGTGTGCCCTATTAGTGATTACTACTGTGGGGGGGAGGGGACTGACTGGGGGAGGAGACCGATCTGTGTCCCTATGTACAAGGGACACAGCATCGGTCTCCTCTCCCTGACAGGACATGGATCTCTGTGTTTACATACAGAGATCCACGTCCTTGTCTCTGTACCGGCCGATCGCGGGTACCTGGCGGACATCGCGGCCGCCAGGCACGTGCATCGGCTTGTCAGTGACACGCCGGCCACGCACGCCCCCCAGTGGCCGGAGGAGCGGAGGCCATAAAAAGACGACCTCCCGGATTTCTAGAGCCACCTTGTGGCCGTATTTTGTACATGGCCCGGGTCAGAAGAAGTTAATTTATTTTCGTTGATTCGAAATTCGTAATTTAGTAATTGTTTATTCGGTACACTACTCGTAATTTAATAATTGTTGTTACTTATGTGAGATTGCCTTTTACGTTGATTCATAACATTGTTTTGTTTTCGTTGATTCGTGTCTACTACCGTGCTTCGAATGGATTCGTACTTCCGTAAATACATTGCGGTCATTCGCAATCTCGTATTTTAGTTTCGTTTTCAACACGCGGCTTCTAATAAGTCCTGTACTTACTCCCAGTCCACTCCCTCAGTCACGAGACCTGACTCAGTCTCCTCCTCAACTGAATTTAAAAAGATTCAGGAATGCATTGTGACTCAGACACAAAAAAGATAAGCTGATTGGCTAAGATATTATGTAAGATACATCACTCACTACACTGCCCATTCAAAAGAACGATTCGAGAACACGAATTACGAACAGACAAAGAAACAAATTTACGAACACACGAATTAAATACGAACATACGAAATTACGAACAGACAAAGGATTGAAAATACTAAATGCAAATCATTCGTTATAGTTGTCATTTTCGTTCTTTTGCTTTTTTGGTGTTTCGTATTTTAGTCCAATCATAAGTTCGTATTTTTGAGCGTTCGTTCTTTTGCTTATTGGTAATTACGTAATTTTCGTATTTTGGTTCTTTCAGCTATTCGGATGTTCGAATTGGTCCGAATGTATGAATACTGTCTATATATTAATTGGTTTGTGCAAAAGTTATTGCGTCTACAAACTATGTAATAGATTTAGGGACTTTTATTTTTTATTTTTTATTGTTTTTACTAGTAATGTCGGCGATCTGCAATTTTTAGCAGGACTGCGACATTGCGGCGGACAAATCTGAACCCAAATTACACTTTTTGGGGACCAGTGACATTATTACATTGATAAATGCTATAAAAATGCACTGATCAATGTAAAAATGACACTGGCAGGAAAGGTGTTGTTAACACTAGGGAGCGATCAAGGGTATACATGTTTCCTAGGTGTGTTCTAACTGTAGGGGACATGGGCTCACTGGGACATCACAGAGATCACTGTTCCCGATCACTGGGAACACTGTATCTCTGTCATGTGTCCTGTCAGAATGGGGATCCGCTTGTTTACACTGTCAAATCCACGTTCTGCCTCTGTACTAGGCGATCACGGGTCGCCGGTGTATAACGACGGCGTCTGGTCAGCAAGTGGTTAAAATATTAGATTGTAAATTATTCTGAGCATTGCCCTCTTAATCCTCTTGTATTGTATCTGTATTGTCTCCCTTAGCCCAGGTTCACACTGGGCTGCAGGAGTAAAGCCGTGCAAGTTCAGCTGAACTCGCACGATTTCACTCTCGCTGGCAGTCCCGATTTCAGCCGCGATTACAAAGACATCTGACAAAGATGTCAATGTAAATCGTGGCCGAAATCTCAAAAAGTAGTACAGAAATTACTTTTTGAAATCGGTGCAGCGCCGCAGATGCGGCGTCGCACCGATTAGGACTGTGCCATTGCCGGCAATTTGCGGCAAATATCGCCGATTTGACATGCGATTTGACATGTCAAATCGCATGTCAAATCGTACCAGTGTGAACCGGGGCTTTTATATTTTAAAGAGCTGCGTAAACTGTTGGCGCTTTATAAATCCTGTATAATAATAATAACTGTATCTGAGCACCACAAACTGAAAAACCCTGTTTAGTTAATCTTTTATATTTACAGCAATCTTACCCATCCATCCACAGCTCTAAGCTTTGGTTTGTTGAGAGCTGTCATGAGTATGGGCAAATGATTCATGTCACATTTACTTCCTGGAATTCATCTGCCCTTAGCTCAGCCTCAGCCATGCAGGCAGGAGGGTGTGCTTAACAGAGAAAGCCCCTTCTCCCCTCCAGTAGATGAAATTAACAAAAAAAATACCATGAAGAAAAATGACATCACTTTGGCCTAGGCCAAAAAACAGGAAGCAACTGAAGAAATTTAAAAAAAGGTAAAAGAGGTTAATATAATATACCTTTGTATCTATTTATTAATGCTAGCAGCATAAGGATTAAAAATAGTTAATGTTGTTGATTGACGGAGTTTAGTTCCACTTTAATGTTAATCAGACACCTCAAGATGGCTATTACATTTATTAGCCAGAAACCCCTCTCCTGTGTGTTTCTAAGCTTTACTTTGTTTGAGGACCTAACTTTGGAGCCAAGCCCTGCGCACAGCCATTTGAGGCACACAGCAGAGTGTTTCTTTCTCGTACATCACGGGACACAGAGCGACATAGTCATTACTAATGGGTTATATAGATACCGTCAGGTGCTGGCACTGGCAACTTCCAAAACCGGAAGTACCCTCCCCTATATAAGCCCCTCCCATCCGGGAGCACCTCAGTTTTTTGCCAGTGTCTAAGGTGTTGGCCAAGAAGAAACGTGTTTTTCACTGAGCTTGTGTACAGGTTCTTTTGGGCCTCAGTAAGCTATTCCGGATCCGACCAAAAAAGCTTCATAGCTAAACGGTCGGTACCCGGGCCTTGCAGAGAAGAGCAAGGTTTTGCCTGTAATGCTTCTCTTAGGAGAGCTGGACCCTGGGATCCAGAGCTCTGGTCATACCCACGACCAAGATGTTTTCTGTGCAGGGTGCTATACAGGTCCAGGGGAGTGGAATCCTTGGGAACCCGGTCCCTGAAGGTTTGATTACAATGCCTGCCGTGATAGGTGAAGTTTGGGCTTTTGTGGACCAAACAAAGTCCTGCGGCGGGGAACAGGTAAGTGGGGGCCCCCAGGAACTTGGTTCTATTGGGGGACCCCCAAGCCTAATTTGTCTTTCTGTCTGTTACCTAATGGTATTCCCGCAAAATTCTGTGCATGCCTGTAACTACTAAAAAAAAAAAAAAAAAAAAAAATTTTTTTTTATATATATATTTAATATATTAGACTGCGGTACCTGTGTTTGTCCACTAGAGGCCGCTGTGGAATGTTTTCTTGTCATGTGGACTAGCTTCTTCTCAGCAGAGCAAAGTCCAGGCAGATGGTGAGTTCTCTTATAGGAAACTGCTTCCTCTGCCATGTTGCAGTGCTCGTCCATCCCCCGGCCTGCGGCAAAGAGGGGCCCTGGCTCCTGTCCCTTGTTACCATTTTTTGAAATTAGCGCCGAAGGCGCACGTGGCCGCGCGCGTGCACGCGCCTCTATATATAGAGGTGAGCCGGGAAAGGGGGCGGAGCCTGGGGGATGACGCTCTGTGTGCGCCGCAGCGCTTCTGCGCATGTGCGGGCGTCCCAGCAGTTTAAAAAAAAAACACAATATTGTAGTGAGCTGGCTATGAAGTACAGAGACAGAGCTGGCAACATTTAAAGGCATACAGCAAGCGGTTGATACAGGCATCCCCTAGAAAGGCACATTAGTAGACACCAACTGTTTCTTATAGCAGCATTTATGCTAGACTATTATCAGTAACTGGTGTATTTCGGCTGGAATACCTCAGCTTTGTGGCTTAGGAATATGCCGTCTAAAAACTCCGGGACTAGAAATTCCAGGAGGAATAGGGGGTCTCCATCGGGCTCTGAGGATCTTGGGCATGCTTTGGCTGCACCAGTCTCCCCTGAAGAATCAGAGGTTAGTGACCGTAGAGCACCCTCAGGAGTACCTGGTACTGTGGCTGTCCTCAGTTCACCTGCTCCTGTGTATGTAACAGAGGAGGTTTTTTCCTCAGCTCTGGGAGGGCTGGAAGAGAGATTGTCAGCATTGATCGCTGCTTCCCTATCACAGGAGAAAAGTGCTCGATCTCCGTCTCCCCCCTCAGAGTGCCTGTTAACAGAGCAACAGTCCCATACAGAGGTCGACCTACCTGAGGGGGATCAGGATGAGGTCGATTCGGTTGCAGAGGAATCAACAGTGGAAGAGCCGTTCTCAGCATCACATGCTGAAAGGTTATGGGTTCAGTCCCTGACTAATATGGTCCGGTCAGCATTTAAAATGCCACTTGCGGAGCCATCCTCCACTTCTGTCTCCTCGTTGGGGTCGCTAAAAGCTCCCCAGACTGTTTGTTCCTTTCCGATCCATCCTTTACTGGAGGGGCTCATTTACCAGGATTGGGAGCATCCTGACAAAATATTTACTCCCCCCAAGAGATTTCCGGTGGTCTATCCCATGGAGGATAAGTTCATCAGAAAATGGAGGGTCCCTACAGTGGACGCAGCCATCTCTTGTGTGAATAAATCACTGACATGTCCGGTGGAAAATGTCCAAATGTTCAAGGACCCAATAGATAAAAAATTGGAGTCCTTATTAAAATCTGCTTTTTCTACAGCAGGATTGGTGACACAACCAGCAGTGGCAGCTATTGGGGTCTGCCAAGCAGTGAAGGATCAGTTGAAACAGGTCTTAAGGGACTTGCCGGATCAGCAGGCTCTTGCCCTAGCTGATCTACCTAGAGCCTTATGCTTTGCGGTGGACGCTATAAAGGATTCAATCCATCAGGCCTCCCGCCTTACGCTGTCTGTAGTACATATGCGCAGGCTTCTATGGCTCAAAAACTGGTCTGCTGAAGCTCCCTGTAAAAAATTGCTGGTTAGCTTCCCATTTCATGGGGAGCGCTTGTTCGGGGAAGACCTGGACAAGTATATCCAGAGAATTTCCAGCGGTAAAAGTAAAAATAGAGTTAGAGGTCCCTCTTTTAAGAGGCCGGCTTCTCCAGTCCCTAGGACATCGGCTGTGAAACAGTTCCGACGGCCTCCTCGGTCAAATCCCGGAGGTAGAAATCAGGGACAGTTGCAGGGTAACAAAAAGCCCTGGAGCAGAAGAGGTACAAAACCTCCCCCAAAGTCAAATGCATGAAGGGTTGCCCCCACCCAATCGGGTGGGGGGAAGACTTCAGTTGTTCACAGAGACCTGGCGGGACACGATCCGAGACAGATGGGTGCTCTCCGCAGTAAATCTGGGATACAAATTGGAGTTAAAAAACTCCCCTTCTTCCCGCTTTATAAGGTCAAACGTGCCAAGGGATCCCCAGAAGAGAGGATCCCTCCTGTTGGCACTAGAACAATTATTGCTTCAAGCAGTAATTATAGAGGTTCCCCTGGAAGAGTGGGGGTTCGGGTTTTACTCAAACCTCTTTACAGTTCCGAAGCCAAACGGGGACGTGAGGCCCATACTAAATCTAAAAGGGCTAAACAAATTCCTGCATATCAGGACTTTCCGGATGGAGTCGATCCGATCGGTAGCCACTGCCCTACAAGGGGAGGAATGGTTAGCCTCGATCGACATCAAGGATGCTTATTTGCACATTCCCATCTTTCCAGCCCACCAAAAATTTCTACGCTTTGCGGTAGAAGGCCGCCATTTTCAGTTCAGAGCCTTACCCTTCGGTCTGGCCACAGCACCAAGAGTGTTCACAAAAATTTTGGCCCCATTATTGGCCAATCTAAGAACACGAGGTGTAACGATAATGGCATATCTAGACGACTTGTTGCTGATAGACCACTCAGTGGAAAAACTAGAAGTGGTTGTTCACGAGACAATCAAGTATCTGGAATATCACGGTTGGATTATCAACCGAGACAAGTCAGCCCTAAAGCCAGTCAAAAGTCTGGAATACTTGGGGCTAAGGCTGGATTCAGACCAGAGAAAAATTTTCTTGCCTCAAGAAAAGGGGTCGTCTTTGAGAGATTTGATCCACTTAGTGGGCTCAAAAAGACAGCCATCCATACGCCTGTGCATGAGGCTGCTGGGAAAGATGGTGGCATCATTCGAAGCAGTACCCTACGGTCAATTCCATTCAAGGAAGTTGCAAAGGGCCATACTGTCAGCCTGGAACAAAAAAGTTCAGGCTCTGGACTTACCAATGTCCTTGTCCCCTTCCGTTCGCAGGAGCCTCCGCTGGTGGTTGGTTCCCCAGAATCTGGAAAGAGGGAAATCCTTCAGTCCGATTTCCTGGAAGGTGGTCACTACAGATGCCAGCCTTATAGGCTGGGGAGCAGTACTGGAGCAATGGTCTCTCCAGGGCAAGTGGTCAGAAGCAGAAAAGGCCCTGCCCATCAATCTCTTAGAGATACGAGCAGCCCGGTATGCCCTAGTAGCATGGACATCCAAACTCCAAGGGTCCCCTGTCAGAGTTCAATCAGACAATGCCACAGCAGTGGCATATATCAATCGTCAGGGGGGCACCAGGAGTCGTGCAGCCCAAAGGGAAGTAAATTACATCCTGAGATGGGCAGAAAGATATGTCCCAGCCATATCTGCGGTATTCATTCCAGGAGTGGAGAATTGGAAGGCGGACTTTCTAAGTCGCCAACAATTATGCCCAGGGGAATGGTCCCTTCATCCCGAGGTTTTCCGGACAATATGTCAGCGGTGGGGAACACCGGATGTAGATCTGCTAGCATCCAGATTCAACACAAAAGTGGACAGGTTTGTCTCTTGGACAAGGGATCCCCTAGCGTGCGGCTCGGATGCCCTAGTGTTCCCTTGGGATCAGTTCAAGCTGATATATGCATTCCCACCGCCACAATTGTTACCTCAATTACTCCGCAGAATCAGGGTAGAAAAGAAACCAGTGATTCTGGTGGCTCCAGCGTGGCCCCGAAGAGCATGGTACGCGGAGATTGTAAAAATGTCTGTGGGGAGTCCTTGGACCCTCCCACATCGTCCGGACCTGCTTTCGCAAGGACCGATATACCACCCTTCCTTACCAGCCCTAGGTTTGACGGCCTGGCTATTGAAGCCCACATTCTAAAAAAGAGAGGGCTCTCTAATGCTGTGGTATCTACCATGATCAATGCCAGGAAGCCGGTATCCAGGCAGATCTACTATAGAATCTGGAAGGCGTACATCGCCTGGTGTGAGGCCAAGAAATGGCATCCACGTAAATACGTAATAGGTAGGATTCTGGACTTCCTACAATGGGCTGTAGATAGGAAGCTTGCCTTGAGTACTATCAAGGGTCAGATTTCGGCCTTGTCAATATTTTTTCAAAGGCCCTTGGCTTCGCATTCACTAGTCAAAGCCTTTATACAAGGAGTGATGCGTATTAGTCCTCCGGTTAATATTCCCATATGTCCATGGGATCTAAACTTGGTTCTGTCGGTTCTACAGAAACAACCATTTGAACCATTACAGCATATTTCCTTGGTGCTTCTCACCAGGAAATTGATTTTTCTAGTAGCCATTTGTTCGGCTAAAAGAGTATCGGAATTAGCAGCTATGTCCTGTAAGGAGCCATATCTGGTTATCCATAAGGACAGAGTAGTGTTACGTCCTCATCCAGCCTTTCTTCCTAAGGTGGTATCGAGTTTTCATTTGAACCAAGATGTGGTTCTTCCTTCTTTTTTCCCCAAACCTACTTCGGTAGAGGAAAAGTTATTGCATTCTTTGGATGTAGTAAGAGCAGTTAAAGCTTATCTAAAAGCCACTGCTCAGATTCGCAGAACGGATACTTTGTTTATTCTGCCGGAAGGCCCCAGAAAGGGTCAGGCAGCGTCAAAATCTACTTTAGCCAAGTGGATTCGACAGGTCATAATACAAGCCTATGCCTTGAGAAGTAGACCGCCTCCGTTCAAAGTTAGGGCGCACTCCACGAGAGCAGTTGGAACTTCATGGGCAGTGCATCACCAGGCCTCCCTGGCTCAAATCTGTAAGGCCGCAACATGGTCTTCGGTACACACGTTTACTAGGTTCTACCAGGTGGACGTTAGAAGTCAGGAGGATGTCGCCTTTGGGCGCAGTGTGTTGCAGGCCGCAAAAGATCCTCATGTCTGATAGCGCTCAGCTTATATATGGTGTATCCCCCCCTCATTTGGCATTGCTTTAGGACATCCCATTAGTAATGACTATGTCGCTCTGTGTCCCGTGATGTACGAGAAAGAAAATAGGATTTTTATAACAGCTTACCTGTAAAATCCTTTTCTTGGAGTACATCACGGGACACAGAGCTCCCGCCCCTCTTTAGGGACTCTTATTGCTTTGCTACAAAACTGAGGTGCTCCCGGATGGGAGGGGCTTATATAGGGGAGGGTACTTCCGGTTTTGGAAGTTGCCAGTGCCAGCACCTGACGGTATCTATATAACCCATTAGTAATGACTATGTCGCTCTGTGTCCCGTGATGTACTCCAAGAAAAGGATTTTACAGGTAAGCTGTTATAAAAATCCTATTTTTCTGGCCAGTGAAGGCAATAGCAGGCAACTTGCTCTCAGCAGTGCGATTTTCGCATCGCAAACACATTTTTAGTAAATGGTGTCCCTGCCGCTTCACCTAAAGCTATTAACCCTTAGAGCGATCTTCGTAAGTGAAGGCCATTTTATTTTGGTGTTACTGATTTCTTTCTGCATGTTTTTGTCTCAGGAGCCTTCTTCATCCCTTATCTAATCTTCCTTTTCACCTGTGGAATTCCGGTCTTCTTCCTTGAGACAGCACTGGGCCAGTACACCAGCCAAGGGGGTGTCACCGCCTGGAGGAAAATCTGCCCCCTCTTTGAAGGTCAGTTTGGTTTGTTCCATTGTTGTCCCCTCGTTCTCTATTCAGCTCAGTCACCCAGTTTCACACGACCCGATGGGGGAATTTCTGGCCCCAAAGCAGCCAAAAAAAGGACCCTGCCAGTGACTGAGAAACGTTTGTCCCAACTGCACAATGGCAAGTGACAACAAAACACAACTGCCAACTTTGCATTGTGTGACATGACTCACAGGGTATGCTGGAAATTGCAGTTCTAAACAAATATTAGAAGTTCTTTAAGTTGCTCAGATCAGTGTTACGTTACATATCCTGCATAACTGCCAACATTTTAAAATGATTCCCAAAATGACTTTCTTCTGAAGTGTGGCAACTAAATTAGTACAAAGCAAAAGATGCCTGTTGTGATTGCTTAATTGATTTATAAATAGCTTTTTGTGCAATTAAAGTAAACCTATCAAAGGACAAGCTGAACATATGATAAAAAATATATAAGCACAGGTTACATTTAGTGAAAACACTCTGTGGACAGGAAGCTGATCGATCACTTTGAAGGATTAATAGGGAGGTGAAAAAGAGGGAAGGGCAACGCTGGCCTTATATAGACAAGATTTGTAAAGTACTTTAGCTGCTTGTATTTTGAAATCTTATGATCATTTTGAAATGTGGTTCTCACTGAACGTAACCTATGCTTATGATTTTTTTATATGCTAAGAATGAATTATTGTTTATAACAATTATACTTTAAATACACCTGTGGCGCTACCCCCGCATGAGCTGCTGGTGAATGTTGGTTATCTCCCACCCTGCACAGCCAGGCACATGAACTTCTTAAACACTGGCTCAGTCAGATCCACAGAAAATGACCTTTGCAGGCAGGGACCACAGGCCCCTTTTGGTGTAGCAAAAATAGAGGTCTTTGGTGCTAGCTGTCCTCTCCTGTGGCCACTGCTCCCAGTACCACCTCTTCAGGCACTGCCAGCCCGCCTGGCGGCTGCAGCTGCCCCTTTCAGTAGCCCTCCTGGCTACTTCTCCACAGTCCTCCCAGACTGACTCTGCATCCATCCCAGACGGCCTGCACCCAGTCCTTTTAGGCATGCCTCTAAGTCCTCTGACTGCAACACTCACCAGCCCACCTGGCTGTCTTCTTCTGGAGATTTGCCCAGCAGTGTTCTCCCGCTGTCCTCTCCTTGCTACCATGCCTCCTGGTTAGGATCCCTCTGTGTGTCATGAGAAGGGGACTCAAGCCCAGTCCTGCGTTCACCCCCCCCCCCCTCCCAGACTGGGTAGCTACTCTCAAAGGCCCCGACAGGCTAACACTCCATCTCCATCTTCCACCCAAACTCCACATTGTCTCTGCTGGGCTGACCCTGAGCATTTGAGGGGGCCTGCCCCCTACCAACCCTTCTGTTGAGGATTGGTCAGGGCCATCAGAATACTACAGCTAGGTTCTCCTAGACTCCTCCTAACTGCTTCTGGAACCTTCTCCAAGTTTCCACTAAGCAGGGAGGAGTTACCAGAGAAGCTGATGCTGAGTCATCCAGCCTACCTGAGTGACTCACCCTACCCAGAATAAACACAAAGGCTTGGCTGCCAGCCAAGCATGAGGATTTATCTACACTAACACAAACATCCTACTTTAGCATTTTAGCAACGCTATGGGGTGCTACACAAATACACGGCTTTATTAGTATATAAAAAAAAAAATTCAAACAGATAATAAGAACTGACATGAAGGACCGGATGCTGGCAATATAACGATTATTTTTTAAGGAAATCACCTTGTAGGCAGGTGCAATCTGTATTCCCCACTGTAGGTGGCGCTTGACCGAAGCCCCAATGCAGCAGGGGGAGGAAGGTGTGAGGATCTTGGTTCCTCTATGATTTCCTGCCGTCACAGGGAGACAGCTGTCCGGTTGGGCACTGGCACCCCACGTGACTTTGGTGGCATCTTGAGTCAGGCAGTGTCTATTTCATATTCCAGCTCCAAGGTTTGGCATCTTTTCTGCGAGTGGCTAGTGTAGGGATAGGTCCCTGTCTGGTAGGCACAGTGCTTAGAGATAGGAAAAGGTTCCTGAGGAGGAGGAACAGTGCAGGGACTACGTCAACCTCGCTTCAGGAAGCCTCCACTTTGGGTGTTGACCGGCCAGGCCGCATTCTGCTCCTCATTGCAGATGCTGTTGGCATCTTTCAAGTCTACAGAACGCTGTTACAGTTTGTAAGTGGCCCAGACGGTCGTGGTCGTGCCTAGCCTGGGCCTAGTTGTAATTTACTTAACCATTCTAAAATATATTGCTCTTGCCTATTTTGGACACTGACCGTCACACCACGCTGCACCTTGCTCACAGTTGGCGGCAGTCGGCAGGACATGTCCCTTTTTTACAGCTGGTGCGAAAGGAGGCGTGGGGACCACTATGGCCCCATTAGGAGTGGCCTTGACCTTAGACTCCTTAAACTTAGGCTCTAACACCTCTCTAATCGCAGAGCTGGCCATTAGCTCCTTAGAGGATGATGCCTGCTGAGTGGTGATGGTGCTACTGGAGGATTCCTAGGCTAGCCTAGAACAGATTGTGGTGCAATTGGAGGGCCTGTTTTTAGGAAAACATAACAGTCCTGGAACTGAGATGTAGGTTTTTTGCCTGCAGATAACAGGACAAAAGCCTCACCCCCTTTGGGGGTAGCCCTCCAATGCCTGAAGAAGTACATGCACAGCTGTGCTGACATAAGCACCTCAGATAAGTTACTAAGGGATCAGTTTGTGGTGAGGATGAAGGCCGGCCCCATTAGGCAAGAATTAATAAAGGCGCAACCTTCCCTCGCTTTCAATGATACTGCAGTGGATGCGCTTGTGTGAAAGCAGGAGGATGCTGAAGCTACCGTGGCCGTGAGAAAGAGACATGATCCACTACATGCAAGGGAAGAGGCCTTGGCCCTGCCTCTCCTGTCAGCCATGCAGACTGCCATCAGGGAATTAACCCATGACATGGAGACCATGAGGCAAGAAATGTCCACATTCAAGCAAGTGCTGGCCCAGCTCTCCAAGGAAAGAATCCGCTGCGGAAGGACCTGTATACAGAGCGGAAATGCTTGTGGTGTGAAAACTTTGGGCCCCAGAGGTCACCGTTAAACTAGAGGCTCCCAGGGCAGAGGGAAGACCCCCGGGAACGTCAACACAAAGTACCGATAGGCAGAGGCTATGGTTGCGCCAAGTCCAATAGTCAACGCCCTAGTAAATGGCAGATGGTCCCTTGTTTGATTAACACTGAGCTTGGAGTCACTGTCATGGACCAGTTGGACCCCTCCTGGCTGTCCCTGAAGGGGGCCATTAACCTGCCGATCATAGAGAAAGTAGTTACCTGGGTGAGGATACAGATAGATGACCAGGTAGTGGAATGGGTAGGGGTCATGGAGACACACAGTCCAGTGGGGCATGAATGTCTTAAAGGACCTGAACCTATTCCACTTGCTGGCCAAGACTGAATAATTGGGCAGGCATGCACGGGGCTGTGGTCTGCGAGCTGTGTGGCTCAATGTGATCTAGGCCTTTGAGGCCTTCCAGCGAGCAAATAGATGACAGATGGAACAGGTGGGAGTTGTCCATACGTCCTCCAAATAAAAGCTACTCCTTGCGCTCCTTCAAGAGATTGTCTAGTCCCTGCCTGGGCCCACAAGAAGCTGCGAGGATCCACAGCGATGGTGGAGACCTGCAAAGACCTTTGGGTGCCGGGGGAGTGGATGGCAGCCCAAACATTTTCCTAGATCACAGGAGTAAGGTTTTCATCCAGCTCATCAACTTGGGAGCCTCCCAGGTCCCACTTCAGAATCACACCACCATCCCAGACCTCCACGTGATAACCAGTCACTGCATCTCCTGGTCCCAAACAGGGGTGGAAGCTGTCTTTGGCCTGTTGCAAGCTGCCATGACCTCCCTGAATGACAAATAATACAGACAACTACTGAAACAACTGGCCATCCACTTCCAGGACTACCCTCTGCCTCAACGTCTTCTCCATCAGCTACTAGAGACACATGCTGGTTTTTGCAACTAGTCTTGAGGACTTTGGCTACACTGAGGTCACCGACCACTGGCCCTCTGCCAGGAAGTCAAGGACTTGATCCATAACATGCTGTATAGTGGGTAATCTGAGAGAGTTGCAGCCCAATTGGCCACCCTGTTCTCCTAATCGGAAAGAAAGACAGCAGCTTGCAATTCTGCATTGATTAGATGCCCACCCCCTGCCCAGGGTGGAGGAATCACTTATGGCGCTGGGCCAGGCCCAATACTTCTCTATCCTCGACCTGGTGAGTAGCTACTGGAAAGTCCCAGTGAGGGAAAAGAACTGGGAGAAGACTGCCTTTATCACCCCCCTGTTTGAGTTCAATCTATTGCCCTTTGGACTGAACAGCGCCCCCAGTACCTCCCAATGGTTGATGGAAAGGTGTATGAGTGACTACAACTACAACTTCAAGAATATCTATCTTGACAATATCATTATTTTCTCCATATCATTTGAGGACCACATACAACACCTGAACCAGGTGTACATCCATCTGGCCCGATACGGGTTAAAATTGAAGCTTAGCAAGTGCGGCCTGATGCGTCAGAGAATATAATATTTGGGGCATGTTGTGGAATCTGGGGGGGGGGGTCAGCCAAGATCCACGTGGTGCAATAATGACTTCCCCCCAAGACAATAACTGAGCTACGCTCTTTTCTTGGACTGGTGGGCTATTACCGTTGGTTCATCCCCAAGTTCACGCAGATCGTTGTACCTTTCACCAAGCTGTTGAGCAGTCAACCTATGCAGAGGAAAGGAGGATCATCCCCCTCGATCTAGACCCAGTGGCAGGAACCACAACAGCAAGCCTTTGATACTCTAAATCAAAACCTGACATCTGCACCCTTAATGACCTATGCTGATTACTCTAAACCTTTCTGAGTATTTACAGAGAGGACCAGGGGGCTGTCTTGGCCCAGGCGCAGAATGGACGCGAACGAGTGATCACCTACGCAAGCCGCATTCTGCGGCCCACAGAGCGAGACCCCCCCCAATTACAGCTCCCTTAAACTGAAATTTTTAGCTCTGGAGTGGGGTGGGCCATCACAGAAAAGTTTACGGAGCACATCACAGGGGAAAATTGAGGTCTTCACAGACAATAAACACCCTTTCCTACCTAGAAACGGCCAAACTTGGGGCACCAGAAAAGAGGTGGGTTGCCTGCCAGGCCCGCTTCAACTACAAGATACATTAAAAACCTGAGAAGTTTAATGGCGATATAGATGCCCTCTCCTGCTATCCGGTGGATAGCCCAGGTGAGGACGTGAACTTTAGACTTGGAGGTGGCCAAAAGGACCACTGACCCGCCGAGGCACCCTTCCCAAAGACTGCCAGTCCTTCTGACTCTCTGGACTCTTCCAAAGGTTCAAGCTGCAGCTAAAGGAGGTGTAGCTGGCCCTGATGACCCCCCAACCACCCAAGGCCTTAGAGTCACAACTCACAAGCAGAAAATTACAACTAAAGGTGACTCCACAGAGGACAGTGAGGTTCGCCGCCCCATGCAGTCCAACCGTGGGCACCTCCCTGCAAACTACTAGATTATTTTATTTTAGATTTTACTGTCATTGCCTAAATTATGTTTTGTGTAGTTGTGTGTTATGTTTCATGTAGTTATATGTTGTTCTTTACTGTGTTGCGATGCCGATTACAGCATCTGTCAAAGATCGGGGGAGGAGTGTAGGCAGGTGCAGCCTGTAGGAAGGTGTGAGAAACTTGGTTCCTCTATGACTTCCTGCGGTCACAGGGAGACAACTGTCTGATTGGACGCTGATGCCCTATGTGACTTGGGTGACCATCTTGGATCAGGCAGAATCTATTTAAGGCTCTGGCTCCCGGGTTTGGAATGCTTTATGCTAGTTTGTAAGTTTGATTGTTTCTACAATATATTGACCTTGCCTATTTTGGACTCTATGTGTTTACAGCCCACCACACCACACTGCACCTTGCTCACAACCTGTCTATTTTTTTTAAACATGTTTCTAAATTGTCCCTTTTTCATATGCAACTCCCTATGAACCATCCCATTTTCTCTAATCACTAATATGTGATACAAAATAATAGTGTATACCGATACTTCCTTTTTCATCTTGATGTCTGCAAAGATTTTTGTTAAAGACACACTCAAGGTTTGTTTTAATTACGTTTGATTTCAAGTATATAATTGCTAGACTAGCCATATTCAATCTTAACCACTTGACCACTGGGCACTTAAACCCCCTTAATAACCAGACCAATTTTCAGCTTTCGGTGCTCTCACATTTTGAATGACAATTACTCAGTCATACAACACTGTACCCATATGAAATTTTTGTCCTTTTTTTCACACAAATAGAGCTTTCTTTTGGTGGTATTTAATCACTGTTGGGTTTTTTATTTTTTGCGCTATAAGAGAAAAAAGACTGAAAATTTTGTAAAAAAATGATTTTTTTTTCGTTTCTGTTATAAAATTTTGCAAATTACTATTTTTTCTTCATAAATTTTGGCCAAAATTTATACTGCTACATATCTTTGGTAAAAATAAGTACAAATTGGTGGATATTATTTGGTCTTTGTGAAAGTTATAGAGTCCACAAGCTATGGTGCCAATATCTGAAAATTGATCACACCTGAAGTACTGACGGCCGATCTCATTTCTTGAGACCCTAACATGCCAGATAAGTACAAATACCCCCCAAATGACCCCTTTTTGGAAAGAAGACATTCCAAGGTATTCAGAAAGAGGCATTGTGAGTTTTTTGAAGTTGTCATTTTTTCCCACAATTCTTTGCAAAATCAAGATTTTTTTTTTTCTCTTTTTTTTTTTTCACAAAATTGTCATATTAGCAGGTTATTTCTCACACACAGCATATGCATTCCACAAATTACACCCCAAAACACATTCTGCTATTACTCCCGAGTATGGCGATACCACATGTGTGAGACTTTTACACAGCGTGGCCACATAGAGAGGCCCAACATGCAGGGAGCACCTTCAGGCGTTCTGGAGCACCAAGGCCAATTCTGACATTTCTCTCCTACATGTAAAAATCATCATTTATTTGCTAGAAAATTACATAGAACCCCAAAACATTATATATGTTTTTTTAGCAAAGACCTTAGAGAATATAATGGTGGTTGTTGCAACTTTTTATCTCGCACGATATTTGCGCAGCAATTTTTTAAACGCGTTTTTTACGTAAAAAAAATGTTTTGTGCTTAAAAAAAAAAAAAAAAAACAGTAAAGTTAGCCCAATGTTTTTGCATAATGTGAAAGATGAAGTTACGCCGAGTAAATAGATACCTAACATGTCGCCCTTAAAAATTGAACACACTCGTGGAATGGCGCCAAACTTCGCTACTTAAAAAATCCCCATAGGCGACGCTTTAAATATTTTTACTGGTTACATGTTTTGAGTTACAGAGGAGGTCTAGGGCCAAAATGATTGCTCTCGCTCTAACGTTCGCACCGATACCTCACATGTGTGGTTTGAAAACCGTTTTCATATGTGGGCGGGACTTACGTATGCGTTCGCTTCTGTATGCGAGCTCACGGGGACAGGGGCGCTTTAAAAAAAAAAAAAAAATTTTATTCTTCATTTTACTTTATTTATTTTAGTTTGACATGTTTTTCCGCCCTAAACATTTTTTTGATCACTTTTATACCTATTACAAGGAACGTAAACATCCCTTGTAATAGGAATATGGCATGACAGGTCCTCTTTACAGTGAGATATGGGGGGGGGGGTGTCAATAAGACCCCACATCTCACCTCTAGGCTGGGAAGCCTGAAAAAAAAAACAAAAAAAAAAAACAACAATCCTGGCTTTGATCGTAGCGGTGAGTCGGTAGAAGCACCGGAGGGCGGCGGGGGGGGGGGGGGGGACATCCCCTCTCGCCTCCCGTAAGAATGATCAAGCGGCGGAACAGCCGCTATGATTGTTCTTATGGTGTAGGGAATCGCCGGCTGAAAAAGCTAATATCTGAATGATGCCTGTAGCTGCTCCCATCATTCAGATATCCCCGCACAAAGTCAAGGACGTCATATGACGGCCGGAGGGCGGGAAGTGGTTATTGCAGAGTATTGCCGGGCATTGCGGAGTATTGCCGGGCATTGCGGAGTATTGCCGGGCATTGCGGAGTATTGCAGGGCATTGCGGAGTATTGCGGACTATGGCAGGGTATTGCGGTGTATGGCAGGGTATTGCGGTGTATGGCAGGGTATTGCACGGGTATTGCACAGGGTATTGTGGAGGGTATTGCAGAGTATTGTGGAGGGTATTGCAGAGTATTGTGGAGGGTATTGCAGAGTATTGTGGAGGGTATTGCAGAGTATTGTGCAGGGTATTGCAGAGTATTGTGCAGGGTATTGCAGAGTATTTTGCAGAGTATTTTGCAGGGTATTGCAGAGTATTGTGCAGGGTATTGCAGAGTATTTTGCAGGGTATTGCAGAGTATTGTGCAGGGTATTGCAGAGTATTGTGCAGGGTATTGCAGAGTATTGCACCAGGGTATTGCAGAGTATTGCACCAGGGTATTGCAGAGTATTGCAGAGTATTTCGCAGGGTATTGCAGAGTATTGCACCAGGGTATTGCAGAGTATTGCACCAGGGTATTTTGCAGAGTATTGCACCAGGGTATTTTGCAGAGTATTGCACCAGGGTATTTTGCAGAGTATTGGCAGGGTGTATTGCAGAGTATTGGCAGGGTATAGCACAGGGATGGCTGAGCAGGGATGGATGGATGGATCTGTGACTGCAATTGTCACAGATCCAGCCCACAGTGCTGCTGCTGCCATCCGCTCCCTCCCCCTCCCCTCTCACACTGTACCGATCGGTACAGAGAGGGGAGGGAGGAACCGGCGTCATCAAATGACGCCGGTCTGTTTACAAGTGATTGCTCCGTCATTGGACGGAGCGATCACGTGGTAAACGGCCGCTATCAGCGGCGATTTACCGCGATTCGTGATCCGCCGGGTCCTCTGGACCCGGCGGTCACGGAGTTTCCCGTGTGCGCGCCCCAGGGGGCGCGCGGGAGCGCGATTCTGGGAGGACGTTATATAACGTCCTCCCAGAGTTAAGCAACCACCTTGTCGACGTTATTTGTCGGCAGGTGGTTGTTAAGTGGTTAATTTTCACTCTAATTTAATTCTAACCTAATTGAGCGACACCTGTTTCCTATTTGCAATCAGACAGCACCTTCTAGTGGATTATTTTAAGAATGCAGACAGCTGTATTCATTATTGTGTCCAGTGGATACATTTAAATAAATGGATCCTTATGCCGCGTACACACGATCACTTTTCTCGTCGGGAAAAATGAAATTTTTTCTCTTGGACGAGAAAAACGGCCGTGTGTAGGCTTTCCAGCATTTTTCCTGACGAGAAAAGCGAGAAGAATCACAACGAGAAAAATCAGAACATGCTCTAATTTTTCTCGTCGCGAATCGCTGCATTTTTTTCCGCGGCAGTTTTCCCATAGGGAAACACTGCTAGGGAGCCTACACACAGCCGGTTTTCTCGACCAAGAGAAAACCTGTCATGAAAACCGGCCGTGTGTAGGGGACCAAGCCGGTCCTCGTTTTTCCCGTCGGGTTTCACGGCGGTGTTTTCACCTCCGTGAAACTCGAAGGTACATTATATTAGTTATAAAACTGCCAGAAGGAATCTGTCTCTCTGCAAGCAGCTAGACTGAAACCTACAATGGAAAATTTACACTTGAAGGCTGAACGTTGATTTCTGATCTCTGGGAATAAGGGCAAGCTGTTAGAGGCTTTCATGTTTACATGTTCGTGGTTACCACATATGCATACAGCATACCTAAATGGCTCCCAGTCCTGCCCCTCCCTCCCCCACTCTAAGTTCTAAAGAACAGGGACTGCAAGAGGGTGACGCCAGGTCAAATTTAGGTGCCTACACTGCTTGTAATAAAAAAAAAAAAAATGGCATGATTTATTAACAAATACTGTACAGATCTTCTTTAATTTATGTATTTTATATCAGCTTAGAGATCAGCTTGCAAAGGTATTGAGGGACGGTGTTTTCCAAAAAAATTTGCACTGAAAGGATACATTTTTTACCATTTCAAAATGCTGGGAGTTATTAGATAGTTGGTCTTCAAAAAATGAAAATGTTTTGTTTTCATGAAAACTACCAATGCCCATGAGAACGAAGATGATCATAGCTTTTTTTTTCTTTTTTTTTACAGGCATCGGCTATGCCTCGCAGGTGATTGAGTCCTACCTGAACATCTATTATATTGTTATCCTTGCCTGGGCTCTCTTTTATTTGTTCAGCTCATTTACAGCCGACCTGCCTTGGGCTTCTTGCAACCACACTTGGAATACAGGTAAGAAGGGGGAGGGGGAACAGGGACATATAGTTGCCTTGTACAGTGCAGTATTGGTGCTCAACTGAGTATCGGTGCACTTTCACCTAAGTTCTTATAAGAAAGGAAGAAAGCACTAACCCATAGTGATTGGTTCAGATATGAATTTTATTTTAAAGACAGAAATTGCCGCTCCAGGCAGGTGTAACTTTGTAAAATCCTTCTCTCAGAAACCGAGGGTGCTGGCAATGCACATGGCAATAGGGAACAAAAGTGATGATGACAGCCGCACTCCAATCCAACGTAGTTTAAGCTATGAGTAAACACGGAATAGAGTGTGAAACGCGTCAGCTGTCCTAGGTTCATGCTGTTATTTGTAGCGCCTGTTTCCTTTTAATAAACTACGTTGGATTGGAGTGCGGCTGTCCTCATCACTTTTATTTCCTATGAATTTTATTTTGCTACAATAGAAGGGTCCATCAAGAGCTGACAGACAACTCTTTTCAGTGGTGCAAATCCCCCTTCATCAGGGCTTGAATTTATTGTGAAAGAGCAATCTGGATAAGTGGTCAATCCTGGTTTATATTTTGCAATGTCGTTTTTAAGCATGATCTGTACAGTTATTTTGCACTGTCTCAGCTCTGGCACTTTTGTGTTACTTGACTGGCCTTGAGAAGTAGATTTTCCCCCCATCCACGCAAAAATATGTGCTTGTGTCTTTTTCTGTCATCTATGTCTATCTATGTCTCTTTACTCCACAGAAAACTGTGTTGATGACATCAAATATTCTCAGAATTATACAGCATCTCCAAATGCTACCTCTCCAGTGGTGGAATTTTGGGAGTAAGTAAACTACGCATGAAACATACAGAAAAGTTGTCTTTTTTATTTACAGTATTATGTGAAGCTGGGACTCTGTGCCTGATTTCTCTTCTTTGTTTGTTGTATGCCAAGTTTTATATACACTCACCGAACATTTTATTAGGTACTATACACCTGTTCAATTGTTGGTAACACAAATTGCTAATCAGCCAATTACATGGCATTTAGGCATCTAGATGTGGTGAACACGACTTGCTGAAGTTAAAACTGAGCATTAGAATGGGGAAGAAAGGGGATTTAAGTGAGTTTGAACATGGCATGGTTGTAGGTGCCAGACGGGCTGGTCTGAGTATTTCAAAAACTGCTGATCTATTGTGATTTTCACACACAACCATGTCTAGTGTTTATAGAGAATGGTCCGAAAAAGAGAAAATATCCAGTGAGTGCCAGTTGTGTGGACGAAAATGCCTTGTTGATGTCAGAGGAGAATGGGCAGACTGGTTCGAGATGATAGAAAGCCAACAGTAACTCAAATAACCACTTGTTACAACCAAGGTATGCAGAATACCATCTCTGAACGCACATGGAGGAATGGGAGATTTGCATCATGGATGTGCAGCCGACATATCTGCAGCAACTCCTTGTTGAATCTATGCCACAAAGAATTAAGGCAGTTCTGAAGGCAAAAAGGGTTCCAACCTGTACTACCGTAGTAAGGTGTACCTAATAAAGTGGCCGGTGAGTATATATATATATATATATATATATATATATATATATATATATATACACATACACACATACACAGTGGAACCTCGGATTGCGAGTAACGCGGTTAACGAGCGTTTCGCAATACGAGCACTGTATTTTTAAAAATCCTAACTTGGTTTGCGAGTGTTGTCTCGCAAAACGAGCAGGATTCAAGCCACAGCGGTGTGCAGAACCGCGTTTGGCCTGAGGTGAGGGGGCGCCGTAGCCGAGCGGAGCCGAACGGCGCTGTTCGAAAATGCTCGGAAAGACTCAAAAATACTCAGTTCCCGAGCCTTTCCAAGGTTTTCCAAGGTCAGCCGAGCTGTCCTCGGGCCTTTCCGTGTGTTTCCGAGGCTCTCCGGCGACCCCCACCTCTGGCCACATGCATGCCATTGAAGTCAATGCAGAGCAAATTATTTTCGTTTCCATTGACTTTAATGGGGAAACTCGCTTTGATATGCGAGTACTTTGGATTACGAGCATTCTCCTGGAACGGATTATGCTCATAATCCGAGGTTCCACTGTGTATATATATATATATATATATATATATATATATCCAGCAACCTTTAAACTGATGTGGTCATCATCTATAGGGCAAACAAGCTTACACATTCTTATTGTTATAAACTCTGCTATGTGATATATCGCCGCGATCGTTAGAGCGAGAGCAATAATTCTAGCCCTAGACCTCCTCTTTATCTCAAAACATGCAAACTGTAGAATTTTTTTAAACGTCGCCTATGGAGATTTTTAAGGGGGAAAAGTTTGTCGACATTCCACGAGCAGGCGCAATTTTGAAGCGTGACATGTTTGGTATCAATTTACGTAACATTATCTTTCACAATATAAAAAAAATTGGGCAAACTTTACTGTTGTCTTATTTTTTTATTCAAAAAAGTGTATTTTTTCCAAATAATAGTGTGCTTATAAGACCGCTGCGCAAATACGGTGTGACAAAAAGTATTGCAATGACCGCCATTTTATTCTCTGGGGTGTTAGAATTTTTTTTTTATAATGTTTGGGGGTTCCAAGTAATTTTCTAGCAAAAAAATTGTTTTTAACTTGTAAACAACACATCTGAAAAAGAGGCTCGGTCCTTAAGTGGTTACCGTAAATAGATTTGATACAAACGATATCACACTATCGAGTCTCTTTTTCTACCATTTGTTTATGAGGAGACAGCATTACAGAGCAGGAGATAGCAGCACAGAGCAGCTTGGGACCCTGCAGTATATCTAGAATCCAGAGGTGATACACAAGCGTATTTTGACTAAGCTTAAACGCAAGGTCACACGCTCAGAGGTGAGCGGCTATTACCTAAGGGCGGGGAGCACCTAAGTGTGTATATGACAGCACTGTTTGAACAACACTGATGGATTTGTAGATCTTAAATCACAGAAGAACTTTTGATGCGATCAGGGCAGCATAGCATATTATTTTGCACTTCAGCACTTTATATATTTTTCACTTATTTTGTCATTTTATAATATTCACTTTGTCTTATTACTGCAATATGTGATATATGGATTATGACACGTATGTTTATTTATGAGTCATGGTTATATCTTTGAGTCTGTACATTGATGAGTTTATGACACTTTATTTATTTTTAGTAGTATCACATTGGGATACATAGGTAGATAGCGCGGCACATATCCCTTTTATTTACATACTGTCACACAGCTGCTCATTCATTTATATTAATAATTAATTTATTGATTTTGTATTAGCATTAGCAGGTAGCTCGCAAGATCTTGTATACAGTTTAAATGTATAGCACCAGTTCAACATTGATAATGTAATCATAAAAAGATAAACTGCAGTTATCGATTGAAAAACAATAATTCTCCAAAAATCTGAATCTAATATGCAATATGCACTATAGGGATCAAAGTCATTCAAAGCAGGAGGCAATGCAATAGCATGCACTGAATGTGTAAATCCACAAGTACTACTTCAATTCACAATAAACAAGTTTGAAAACACATGCACAGCTGTAGTGAATGTAAATGGCATAGGAGTACAGTTTGTCCATGGAGGAATATAGTTCCCTATTATAAAATTAAAGCAGTGTTATTTAGTGCAGACAAACTGATAAACTCATCAAAAGTGAGTACACCCCTACAGAGGCGTATCTAGTCAAAATGGCGCCTATGGCAACCACTCAAACTGTGCCCCTGTCAAAACATTTCAAACCCATCTTTCAGATAACCTTAACAAAAAACAGATAACAAAACTACAAGTCAAGTTCTTTAATCTTTCAATTAACAAATTATGGATTAGCACTACATAAAAATTACAACTGCACCTTCCTTGCTTTCACTAATATACTCAAAGACATATACTTTCACTGACAATGACCCATACACATGCTCTCAGATACACATGCTGACTGGCACACACACACACACACAATGACCCGCGAGCACACACTGATACAAAAATCACTGATGATGCCAATACACTGGCACACTCACACTCATCAAAATACATTGGTGCACACAGTAACTCATACAAAAACAATGACACACACTAACACACAATCAAGGGACAGAGAGGGATGCCAGGGACAGGGAAAGACACTGGGTACAGACAGAGAGGGACGCAGTGTGATGAGGACAGAGAGGGATGCAGTGTGACAAGGACAGAGAGGGACACTGGGGACAGACAGAGGGACACAGTGTGATGAGGAGGACAGAGAGGGATGCAGTGCGGACAGGAGACACAGGAGGGGGGAGGACACCACGTGGAAGTGGGGACACGGGGGGACCAGGAGAGTATCTTGGGGCCTCCTGTGGTCCTGTTAGGGCCCAGGCCCCCTACATCTGTACTGGCTACCCCTCCCCCGATGGTGGCGGCCCTGGTGTCTCTAGACTCCTGTAAAAAATAAAAAGTACACAGCCTCACCTGATGCCTGTAATAATAAGACCCGTCACGGCGCGCTGTTTCCCGCTGGCCCCTCCTCTCTTCTTGTCCATCCCGGGTGTACAAGCACCTGGGGTGGATGGGAGGGAAGGAGGGGTCGGCAGGGAGCAGTGCACCAGGAAAGGTCTTATTACAGCCGCTGCTCGTGCTAGACTATGTGTTGCAGAGCCTCTTATGGGGCCCCCCTAATGGCTGCAGGCCCTTGGGTAGTGCTCGAGTGCCCGATGGGTCAGTCCGCCCCTGTTCATTAAACAGTCCACATTCAGTGAAAGTTTATGTACTGCAAAGTTTGCAGTACATGAACTTTCACTGAATGTGGACTGTTTAATGAGCTTGTTGCACAAATCACTGTATTACACTTTATTTATGATATATATGGCTGCTATGCATATTTATATAATCCATATTGAGCACTATATTTGATTGCCTGCTTCTACTTGACACACACGCACAATCGCACATGATGATGACTTTAAGTCGTCGTCATCATCATCATGTGCGATTGTGCGTGTGTACCAGGCCCAAGCAGAAGCAAGCAGCCAGTCAAATATAGTGCTAAATATGGTTTTAAGTAGTACCTGCTGTTGCACAAATCACTTTTTTTACACTGTATTTATGATATCAATCTATAGCTGCTATGCATATTTATAGAATCCATATTTACCACTATATTTGACTGGCTGCTTGCTTCTCTTTGGCAGTGGGAACCCAGGCACACACATAATCATCATCATCTGCTCAAGATCAGTACCTGCTAGGCTGCAGTGCTAAATCCTTGCTGCTGCCTGAGGGTTTCCCTGCTTTCTCCCGTGACTCGTCTCTTCTCTTCCTCGTCACAGACCCGCTCCGGAGAGAAGATGATGCCGCGCAGAGGAGGGTAGGCTCCTCCGCCAGTTACCCTTCTCTCTACATGGACCCGGTCTGGCCAGTCATCGGCCATCATGGGGCGCGCGCCTGTCGCTCCCCTCCACAGGCCAAGTCACCTTTAGCAAGTACCGTGCCGGCGCCGCGCTGCCGGGGGCTATGTTAGTGCGGGAGGCGGACGCGAGAGCCGAGAGGCGGCCACAGGAGGATGGGTGGGTTTTTTTTTTCGTGCGGGGGCGACTTTTTTGTCGCCCCACATCCCCCCCCCCATGGCGCCCATGGCACTTGCCATGGCTGCCATACCCTGGATACGCCACTGCACCCCTCATATTTTTGTAAATATTTTATTATATCTTTTCATGTGACAACACTGAAGAAATTACACTTTGCTTGTATAACAGTGTAAATTTGCTGTCTCCTGAAAATAACTCAACACACAGGCATTATTGTCTAGAAGATGATGCCGCGCAGAGGAGGGTAGGGTGGATACGCCACTGCACCCCTCATATTTTTGTAAATATTTTATTATATCTTTTCATGTGACAACACTGAAGAAATTGCACTTTGCTTGTATAACAGTGTAAATTTGCTGTCTCCTGAAAATAACTCAACACACAGGCATTATTGTCTAAACCGCTGGCAACAAAAGTGAGTTCACCCCTAAGTGAAAATGTCCAAATTGGGCCCAAAGTGTCAATATTTTGTGTGGCCACCATTATTTTCTAGCACTGCCTTAACCTTCTTGGGCATGTAGTTCACCAGAGCTTCACAGGTTGCCACTGGAGTCCTCTTCCACTTCTCCATGACGACATTACGGAGCTGGTGGATGTAAGAGACCTTGCGCTCCTCCACCTTCCATTTGAGGATGCCCCACAGATGCTCAATAGGGTTTAGGTCTGGAGACATGCTTGTCAAGTCCATCACCTTTACCCTCAACTTCTTTGGCAAGGCAGTGGTCGTCTTGGAGGTGTGTTTGGGGTCGTTATCAAGTTGGAATACTGCCCTGCAGCCCAGTCTCCGAAGGGAGGGGATCATGCTCTGCTTCAGTATGTCGCAGTACATGTTGGCATTAATGGTTCCCTCAATGAACTGTAGCTCCCCAGTGCCGGGAGCACTCATGCAGCCCCAGACCATGACACTCCCACCACCATGCTTGAATGTAGGCAAGACACACTTGTCTCCTCACCCGGTTGCCGCCACACACGCTTGACACCATCTAAACCAAATAAGTTTATCTTGGTCTCATTAGACAGTTCCAGTAATCCATGTCCTTAGTCTGCTTGTCTTCAGCAAACGGTTTGCGGGCTTTCTTGTGCATCATCTTTAGATGAGGCTTCCTTCTGGGATGACAGCCATGCAGACCAGTTTGATGCAGTGTGCAGAATATGGTCTGAGCACTGACAGGCTGACCCTCCACCCCTTCAACCTCTGCAGCAATGCTGGCAGCACTCCTATGTCTATTTCCCAAAGACAACCTCTGGATATGACGCTGAGCACGTGCACTCAACTTCTTTGGTCAACCATGGCGAGGCCTGTTCTGAGTGGAACCTGTCCTGTTAAACTGATGTATGGTCTTGGCCACCGTGCTGCAGCTCAGTTTCAGGGTCTTGGCAATCTTCCTATACCCTATTCCATCTTTATGTAGAACAAAAATTATTTTTTCCAGATCCTCAGAGAGTTCTTTGCCATGAGGTGCCATGTTGAACTTCCAGTAACCAGTATCAGAAAGTGAGAGTGATAACACCAAATTTAACACACCTGCTCCCCATTCACACCTGAGACCTTGTAACACTAACGAGTCACATGACATTGGGGAGGGAAAATGGCTAATTGGGCCCAATTTAGACATTTTCACTTACAGGTGTACTCACTTTTGTTGCCAGCGGTTTAGACATTAATGGCTGTGTGTTGAGTTATTTTGAGGGGACAGCAAATTTACACTGTTATACAAGCTGTACACTCACTACTTTACATTGAAGCAAAGTGTCATTTGTTCAGTGTTGTCACATGAAATGATAAAATAAAATATTTACAAAAATGTGAGGGGTGTACTCACTTTTGTGAGATACTGTGTATACAGTATACACTGATAAATTATATGGATCTTGTGTACACAGATATAGCATCAATTGCATGTGATAGTAAAATTTGTTTGCAGACTTTATAGGGACCACAGTACACCAATTTGTTACAAAAATACATTTTATTTCAATCATTCTAAAACTTAGTAGTGCATATCAAAATCTCACAGTATCCTGCTACCCAAATTGTACTAATGACACCAACAAGAACAGCAAAAGTCCCCATCTTAGTCTGTGGTATATGCGCCAATAGAGTACGGCTGCTGGTATCCAGGCGAGCTTGGTGTAAGTTGATGTGGCTTGTTCAGGCACTACATGTTTCGCGCCGTTGTGCTTCTTCGGGAGCTTTAGGTAAGTATTAATTTATGATTAGGGTTGATCGGACCCGAACTGTAAAGTTCGGGTCCGTACCAAACTTTTGGGTTTTGGGGTCCCGTACCCGAACAATTGACTGTATGTTCGGGTTTGGGTCCCGTGTTCAGCAATATGCATGTAAAGTCACGCTTGTTTCCCGTGCTTAGAACTGTCCCTGCACAAAGTGTCATTTCTGAAGGAAAAAAAGTCATTTAAAACTCACTCGCGGCTATTAATGAATTGTTGGCTCCCGGCAATACATAGAAAAGTCATTGATAAAAAAAAAGCGTGGGGGTTCCCCCAAATTCAATTACAAGGCCCTTCAGGTCTGATATGGATTTTAAGGGGAACTCCACCCCAAATGTAAAAAAAATGGCGTGGAGTACCCCCAAAAATCCAGACCAGACTCTTTATCCGAGCACGCAACCTGGCAGGCCGCAGGAAAAGAGGGGGGGACGAGAGAGTGCCCCCCCTCCTGAACCGTACCAGGCCACATGCCCTCAACATGGGGAGAATAGTGCTCAGAAGTTGGGGTCCCCATTGACTTCAATGGGTTTCGGGGTCAAGTTCGGTCCCGAACTCAAACTTTTTACCGAAGTTCGGCCGAACCCGAACATCCAGGTGTCCGCTCAACTCTATTTATGATAGCAAACTGTGGAACTGTAGCGGTAGATAGAAAATCGTCTGGAGGAGCAGTAGATGCAGAGACAGCAATCTAAAGTATCAAATATCCAAGAGAAATAGAAGGCAAAGGTAGTGGGGTGATATTGCAACCTTGGTGTAGATTATAGGTTCATATGAACAACATACGGTTCAAATAGACAATGCAAATTAGATACATGTAAGTCCTGAAGTGCAAGGCAAACAATCCCTTCATGGGCTTCCCCAAGTAACCTAGCCCAGATTCTCCAGTAGAAAGGTATCCTGGAGGCAAGCCAGATAGATCTCAGCATCTCCAATTAAATCATCTGTAGCCTCGCAGAATATCCGCCCCGATGGTGTGTTGCCCCAATGCGTGTGATAGTAACTGTTGTTTTCAATATGTGCAATATGTTCTCCATCAAGAAAACTGTTTGCTGGATCAGGTAATGAATATCATAGTCCAGTATTTGGAATATTTGCCTTTGATGTATTTTCGATGAACTTTTTATAGACGTTATTATTCGCTTCCTAGACATATCTGAGGATCATCAAGGATCACAGTATTGGTAAGATTGCCATTTAGCAGGCAATGAGTTTCCTTGTGTCCCTGACAACTCCGAGTCTATTTAATATTGGTTTTACATTTTTATAGTTATGTTTAGGCCTAAGGCTGTCCATGATGCCTCAAGCAGGATCCAACTCAACAAAACTAAATTAAAAACATCAACTGAGCCATGTGGGAAATTATCAGCTGAACAATGCCTTTTAGGACCAGGGTCACACTATATTTTATAAATACAAAATCTCTTTTGGAGGGCTGAACATGCCAACAAATATTGATAGTATATTTGAATTATAAATCAGAAAAATTGTGTAGTTTTTGGTGACTCTTTCACTGAACCCTTAATAATAAGATCATATGTCTATGCATTATCAGGAACCGAGCACTGGGCTTGTCCTCCGGGATTGAGCACCTGGGATCGATCCGCTGGGAACTGGCACTGTGTCTCCTCCTTGCTTGGATCATCTGTTACTTCTGTATCTGGAAAGGCGTCAAATCCACTGGAAAGGTGAAACTGTCATTATCATTTATAGACCATGCAGAGCCTCAGGGTAACATAATAAGGTCTTATGTCAATGGGAAAATGCATTATGCTTTTGGGTTCCTCAACGTTGCATTTGGGATCACTTTAACACATTTCTGAGTTTAATCTGAAAACACTCATACAGTGCCTTGAAAAAGTATTCATACCCCTTGAAATTTTCCACATTTTGGCATGTTACAACCAAAAACGTAAATGTATTTTATTTGGATTTTATGTGATAGACCAACACAAAGTGGCACATATACAAAAATAAAGCTGCGCTATAAGAACCAAAGAAATGAAATGTGAAATATATCCGGTTCAACATATCACATGTTTTGGTATATGTGGTTACTATAAAGTGAATTGTTCAATAGGAATATGAATAAATCAATCAACATAAATGGCATTCCACGTGTTACTAACTGAATAGCATATGCAGTGTAGGTAGAAAAATGAAAAAAAAGTCCATAAGTGATAAGTTGAGTTAAAAGATGTCAGTCCACAAATCACCGGAGAGTATTCAAAGTGATCCAATATACACCCAGTTGAACAGTGCACCTCCACCGTACAAAATAAAGGCTTACCAGAAGCAAGCTATAGAAAGCCTGTGGCTATAACCCAGCCAGGGTCCTTTATCCAAGGAGACATCAGCAACATATCAGATGTTCCAAGGGGGTAAACCACAGCAAACCATCAGATGAGTGCTCACGGATGCTCAAGGTCCGGATAGGTCAGTGAGTTACCCAAAAAGTGAAAAAGGAGCTCACATAGTATAAGATCATTACACATACCAATTTATTAAAAAAAGGATTACACTTACATGGTATAAAACATCACAAGATAAAAAAGTCGGCCGGCAAACACCCGTCCACTAACGAGGGCAGCGCAATGGCATCAGTACGTCCAACCTCCGGACGAGCGTTTTTTCATAACAATGACGTCGTCTTGGGGAACGGGCGACGCACTGACGCATCACGCTATATAGAGGAAACAGGAGAACCAAGCCTCGGTTTGATTCGCGGAACAGGAACACCTGAACTTCCACATGGAGATCCCGAAATAACAGATCCACCATCTTAGAACTTGGCAGGAGAGTTAAAGCCCCTGAAACTAATCAGAGAAAAATATAAAATAATAAAAAATATATATGAAATTATCTAGGAGGACGGAGAACAAAATAGAAAATGATCGGGGAGCCGACTGAGGAAGACGTGCAGACATTGAGCTCTGCAACCATACCTTCCATCCATAGCCATCCTCGCTACATATTACTTGGATGATACTCCAAATCTACCCCCATTGCTCCTGAGGGTCTCCTACCTGCAATCCGGTGTACATTTTTGACTTTGGGCCGGCCGTCCAGAACTTGCCAGGCCAGTTCCATGCAGCTCGGGCCCAACGCCATCTTGGGGCCCACAAAGCCTCCAACACCTCCCAGGGGGTCTACGGATACCCACAGGACACCCTGCGTCTCCATCCAGGCTTGGATGGGGGTGTCTGTACAGTAAGGAGCCCCCTCGGTCTTCTTCCTGGCCCGTGGTCGGCTCCGGAGCCTGACAGCCATCTTGCGGCCTACAATAACATCTGCATCCTCCGGCCTGGAGTGCCGCGGTCGGCGGGGTTTACGGCGAGAGGCTCGGCCACACCTGTGCCTGCACTGGATGGAGCTAGCTGCCTGAGAGATCCCGGAACGTTCGGCCTCACACACCCGCGGCGGCCAGCCTTAGGAAAGTCCGCGGCTCCGGCCTACCTCTGGAAGTCGGCGGCCATCTTGCTGCTCCCACTACACCCAACGCAGCATCCAGCAGGAAGGACCATCCCACACAGGGTAAGCGGGGCAGGGGTGAAATACAGGACATTAGACCTAGGCTAATCCCCCCCCTGGCTGGCAGACGGGAGTACCTGGTGGGAGCCCTGATCCCATAGGCTTAAGGGGCGGCCATCTTGCTACACCCGACCATAGTGCTGCTGGGTCCCCCCCCTGCCCACTTCAACCTGCTTCACCCTATACATCAAATCCTGGCTATTCTGGCCTACGGGGCAGCTGAGCCTATACCTCATCCATCTCGCCCTCCCCGCACTCCTCCAGTCACACACTGCCAAGAAGTGTAGCGGCCATCTTGCTCCACCCGGACTCAGTGCTAACTCTCAACTCTTACCACTGACCTCCATCCACTCCCTCCTCGGCCACCGGTACTGCCTAAACTGCCGTGTCGCTGTGCTGCAGCACATGCACAGGCACTCCAAAAGGACAGTAACATCACAGTAAGCACTGATCCCCATTTGCAACACGGGTCGCATCCTCTGCTCATCCGTTCCACCTTTGATGATGCGTGGCTGAGGATGGAGGGCTGAAGACATGCACCGCTGAGCTCTGTGCTCTCCCGACGACCGCAGGCTACGTTCCCACCCAATCACGCCCAACCGGCTGATGGCGGCTTCCAGCTCTACCTCTGCTGACTCCGCTGAACTGCAACAAGGTACTATTCAACGGTACCTGCTACGCACAACATCGCAGGACTCCCGTACAGGGAAGGATAAACCTTCGTCAACCCGAGCCTCAGGCAGATCACAACCTCCTCCCCCGACTGCAGCAGCTTCCTCTGCCAGTGGGACCGGCCCGGGTACACACCCGACTCCTCTGATGGATCCCACTGCCCTTGGCGAGGGCACTGTCTCAGCAGAGACGCTTTCCCCAGGCGCCACATCCACTGCCATACTGTCTGCCTTCCGAGCTGACTTTGATTCCTGGGCTTCCAAAATGGAAACTTCTCTCCATGTTGAACTAAATGCCCTCAAACAACGGGTCTCCGCGTCTGAGGTCACGGTTTCTGCTATGGTCACCACCCAAGAAGACCACTCAGCCCGCATAACGGCGCTTGAAAATGCATCTACGGCTCATCTCTCCCGTCTAAGGCAACACCAGCTCCGGATAGAAGATAGTGAGAACCGGAGTCGCAGGAACAACATCCGGCTGCAGGGGGTCCCGGAGGCGACCTCAGGTACTGATCTCAAACCCACTGTCATTGCTATCCTTAACCAGGTCCTGGGCAGGGAAGTTACATCTCCCATTGAATTGGACAGAGTACATAGAGTGGGAGGCATAGGAGGGGATCGCAGGGACCGCCCTCGTGACGTCCTCTGCCGGGTGCACTACTATACCCTAAAGGAGGAGATTTTGCGCAAGGCCTGGCGCCTGGGGCCACTAGACTTTCACGGATCATCTATACACCTCTATCCGGACCTTTCCCGCAACACGCTGTACATGCGGCGAATGGTCCGCCCTCTGCTGGACTTGCTTCGCCAAGTAGGCGCCACGTACACTTGGGGTCACCCATTCAGCATCAAAGTGACCCGGGAAGATAACCACAAATTTGTCCTCTCAGACCCGGACCAGCTTCCTGCCTTCTTCCTGTTCCTGAGCCGGGACCCTGTTGTCGTCCCGAACTGGTTGGACCCCCCAGATGACCGTCAGCGGCTACCGGGCCCTCCTCTGCAACGTCGAGGACGCCCTCAGTCTAGATCGGTACCTTCTGGTCCTGGAGAGCGGCGAGCCACGTCACCAGAGGACTGATCCGGACTCTGTCGTCTGAGACCTGAAATGGTTCTTTCTGCTATGTCCTTTTACTTACTAGGTGGATACAGCTCTTTTATGAGACTCCGGCCAGGTCCACCTTCTGTTTTCCCTGTTTTGTTATGTCTTCACAGTGTACTTGCACTCTCAGCCCACTGACTCTTGCT
This sequence comes from Rana muscosa, assembly GCA_029206835.1. Taxonomy (NCBI): domain Eukaryota; kingdom Metazoa; phylum Chordata; class Amphibia; order Anura; family Ranidae; genus Rana; species Rana muscosa. The sequence goes on from CM055118.1 coordinate 162,358,807, forward strand.
AACGTTGCCATTTAAATGCTGCTGACGGTTTAGTTGTCTCACATGGCTCGAAAAGCACTTCGCTGCCCTCGGCTGGTGCGGTTGTACTTGATGGGGTTCTGGAAAAGCGGCCAGTGATGTTGATATGTTCTCTCACGGCTCTGGCTCTGCGGGTTGGCTTGGGGTTTCCCGGACATAGCCCTTTGGCTCGTCCGGGGACCTCCGGGTCTTCCCTTGGGCTCTGGGCATTTATGTCCTGGGGGCTTGAAACTGGCTGACCTTGGCACTGACACCTTCTGTGCGTTTACACAGATATCTGAGCTGAGCCGTGATGACAATCATAGTTAATGCTGCTATAAATGTAGCAATTGATGTTTCCTACCCCCGCATGATTACGCGGGAATACCTGTGCCTTTATCTTGCCACCAGTTTGTATACACCTTGTTCTTCACTGATGTTCTTTTTTCTTTTTTATGTCATTTTTGATTGTTTATTGTACTCAAGCGTACCAATGGTATTTAATCTGACATTGCTCTTTAGTGACTAGACAGGTAAGCTTTAAATACCACGGTCATTGGGTGTGTTACTTTACAGTTATGTTATTTATGCCTGCTAGGTTGTCGGGAACACAACTCAGCTGTTCTAATCCCGTTCTCTCCCCCTAAATAGGATTGGCACAGTTCGTGCCTACTACGTGATATTTCACGAAGTGTTACGTTTTTGCGCACACTTTAGTATTTTTGAGCCACCTTCCCCAGGTGCTCTCTCTGTTCAATCTCTTCCCCACATCGCTCTACCTCCTCTCTTCCTCCCCTGCTGTGTTTTCCCCCTTTTCTGTTTCTTTCCTTATTTCTCTCTCACCTCCCCTCACCCTCCCCCCCTGTCGCTCCGTCATGGCTCACACGGTGATCTCTCGCCCTAGGCTACAATTCTGTTCCTACAATGTCAATGGGCTTAATATTGCCACCAAAAGAGGACAAATCCTGTATCAAATGCACAAACGCCAGGTCAATGTGCTTCTTCTCCAGGAGACACATTTTCACTCTGCCTCCACCCCTTCCTGCTCCAGCAGATATTTCAACAGGTGGTTCCACAGCACTAGCCCAACCCAGAAAGCCAGGGGAGTGTCTGTGGCTTTTCATAAGACGCTCCCTATAGAGGTACTTGATCATCTCTCGGACCCACAGGGGAGGTATGTGTTTGTGAAATTCATGTTATGGGGTACCAAATTTACGGTAGCCAACATTTACCTCCCTAATATTAACCAAGTATCGGCCGCGTTACAATACTTGAGGGTTCTGTCGGGATTCATGGAGGGTAAGCTCGTACTGGGGGGAGATTTTAACACCCCTCTTGAACCACTTTTAGATTCCTCCACCTCGCGATCGTGTATCTCCTTCCCCAAACTGAGGGCTCTAAAACGGGCATTTTACGATCTGCGTCTAGTGGATGTTTGGAGGGTGTTGCACCCCACGGCCCGCAACTATACCCACTTCTCCCATGTCCATCACACCTATAGTCGCATAGACTACCTAATGAGTGACCATAGCTGTCTAGACTGGTCCCCGGACTGCACCATAGACCCAATGGTCTGGTCTGACCACTCTCCTATACATATGACGTTCTCGCTCCCCTCCACTCCGAATAGGGAGTGGTCATGGCGCTTGAACGATTCGTTGCTTACGAATCCAGAATGTGTGAAAAGGGTTTCGGATACAATATCTAATTTTTTTGCGGACCACGCTTCAGATACGACATCGTTGCCCTTTCAGTGGGAGGCACTGAAGGCGGTTCTTCGAGGTGCCTTTATCCAAATGGGTACGCGTCTTAAAAAGGAGCGCTCAGCCGCCATTGAGGCAGCAAACCAAAAGCTTAGGAACTTAGAAACTGAACACAAGCGATCCCCGACAGTGACAACACTGGCGGACGTTTCTAAGGCGCGATCACAACTCAGAGAGCTTTATGAAGCCTCTGCACGCACATATGCAGATAAGCTCGCTTTCCATCAATATAAGTTTCGAGATAAATGTGGTAGGCCATTGGCTCGCGCCCTGCACCCAAAAGCGACTTCCACCTTTGTGCCTCATATTCGGGGGGCACAGGGAGAATTGGTCTCCTCACCCACTAAGATGGCAGAGGAATTCAGAGACTTCTACCAGTCCCTGTACAATATATCTAAGACTCACGGGACTGGTTCCCCTTCTTCCAGGGTGGAAGACCAGGTGTCATATATCTCAGAAACCGCGCTCCCCACATTAGATGATGACATCATCGCTGATCTGGAAGTCTCAATCACAGAAGAGGAGGTTGCCAAAGCCATAGCGGGTACGCCGAGTGGAAAGAGCCCGGGCTCAGACGGCTTCACTCCTAAGTTTTACAAACTTTTTGCCGCCCTCCTCACACCTTTTCTAACTAAGATGTTCAACTCTTTGTCGGAGGGCTCCTTGTTCCCCTCACAAACACTTGAGGCCCACATATCCCTCATCCCAAAGCCAGGCAAAGACCCTACTCTATGTGCAAGCTACAGGCCGATCTCTTTGATTGGGGTCGATCTGAAAGTCTTTGCTAAAATTCTAGCCAATAGAATACAACCGTTGTTGCCTGGGATAATACACTTAGACCAGGTCGGCTTTGTGAGTGGCCGTGAGGCTAGAGATAACACCCTGAAGACCCTTCTTCTAACCAACTATGCCCGGTCCCACGATATCCCACTATGCCTCTTAACAGTCGATGCCGAGAAGGCATTCGACCGAGTCGACTGGCAGTTCCTTCGATTATCCCTGCAACAAATAGGTGTGGGAACTAATATGATGGCGAGAATAATGTCCCTTTACTCCTCTCCGTATGCTAGGATTAGACTGAATGGCTCGCTTTCTCCAGCCTTTTCTGTATCCAACGGGACACGACAGGGATGCCCACTATCCCCCCTCCTGTATGTTCTCACTATGGAACATTTGGCTACTGCTCTACGTAACAATCCCTCTATCCACGGCATAACAGTCGGGCCCACACATACGAAACTCGCTCTTTTTGCAGATGATCTGCTCTTGTTCGTGACACATCCACACACATCTTTGCCCTCGGTATTGCAGGAGTTTCAGAAATTTGGAGAAGTTAGCAACTTCAAGGTTAACTACAATAAATCGGAAATCCTTAACATATCTCTGCCCACATCGGCCCTACGACGACTAGCGTCTACTTTCTCCTTCAAAACTGGTCCCCCCTCCATAAGGTATCTCGGAATTCAAATACCGGCGGATGCTTCCCAACTTTTTTCCCTGAATTTTGCCCCCCTACTCCTTAGGACCCAAGCAGATTTAACCAACTATGCGTCCAAACAGCTCTCTTGGCTGGGTAGAGTGAATGCCCTGAAAATGGACGTTCTCCCTAGGTTCTTATATTTGTTTCAGACCATCCCTATTCACATACCCAACTCGTACTTCAAGAAAATACGCCAGCTGTTTTCCAAATTTATTTGGAATGCGGCCCGTCCAAGGATACGGTATGAAACACTGTCTCTCCCAAAGGCTCGGGGGGGGGGCCGGAGCCCCAATTGCCTCCCTATACCATAAAGCAGCGGTGCTTACCCGCATATTAGACTGGTTTCACCACTCTTCCACCAAACTTTGGGTCCAATTAGAAGGCCACATGAACCCAATTGAACTCTCCACTCTCCCGTGGACCTTGCCCACGGTCCGGGGGGGTTCAGGCCCTCTCAATGACCTTACCCGTCAAACGATTCGGATCTGGGACCGCATGTTGTCCAGAAGGGGCTTGTCAAACCACATGGGGCCTATGACTCCCTTCTTTGGGACACCGGCCTTTCCACCAGCTATGTCTGTAACAAGATTCGGACCATGGCGAAAGGAGGATCATAGACGACTTGCCCAGGTCCTTCGTGCAGACCCCACTTTACGGTCAGATACCCCTGCCGGTCCGACCCCCCGTCACCCCATGCAGTGGCTTCAGAGGCAACAGACTATCTCCTACATCCGGACTTTCCCGTCTATTACAGACATTCTTGCTGAACTGACGAGATTCGAGGAACTGCTCATGCAGGTGGAGCCTCCAACACATGTTGTATCTCAACTGTACTCCATTCTGCTCGATATCCACTCCCCTGACCTTCCACCGTACACGGTGGCCTGGGAGACAGATCTGCATCACCCTATCTCCCCTATTGACTGGCAAAAATGTTTCATCCTCACTCACAAATTATCCCTAGCCACTAAGACCCAGGAGAAGGGGTTTAAACTAATAACGAGATGGTACAGATGTCCATCATCTATTCATCACTTCAATCCGGAAGTGTCGGATGCCTGCTGGCGGTGTCTCGACTCCCGGGGAACCATGCTCCACATCTGGTGGGAGTGCCCTCCTGTGCGGAGGTTCTGGCAGCGAATTTTCACACTTTACTGCAAACTGATGGCGACCTCTATCCAGCCTTCACCTGAGGTGGCCCTCCTGTCTATAATCCCGGGGTCATTTAAATCCATCAGAAATGATGTATTGCGACACTTCTTGGCGGCGGCCAGAATAGTGATTCCCCGTCATTGGAGATCGACAACCATGCCTTCCCTGGGAGATTGGGCTGTTGAGGTGGACCACATTAGAGACCTGGAACGCTTGCTGGCGGAGGAAAGTGGTAAAAGTGAACAGTTCTCTCTCACATGGACTTCGTGGTCCGTGTTCCGATACTCCTCTGAGTTTGTGTCCTGGGCGGGACGTGACCTGGACGGGTCCGCCGTGGGACCGTGATGGAGTGATTGGGATTCTGATTCCTGTCCCCTACCTAATTGTCCTCTTCTATCTGCCCCTGACCCTGATTCTTTTTTTCTTTTCTCTATATCTAATTACACCTCTAGGAATACAGTGAGAAAACGTACCAGGGCTTCGATCTACTTAATGCCAATAACCCAATGAGTGACCCTACGTCATATTCTCCAAACAGATTTGTGTATAATCTCATCTGATAAGTTGCATACGGAGGACCTAGGATCCCCTTTGCAGAAATACAGATAAAGGTTTCCTTACCTCATTTATTCTTGTACAGGGACTGATATTACAAAAATCCCACGGAGGTCCTCCTACACAGGTGCTCAATCCTTATATGTGTAACTTAGCCCTGCTTTGTTTTGCCATACATGATACCTGTCGATGGTGTATCCTATCACTGTTTGTAATGTTTAAGACGAAGTGTGTCTTTTTCTGTCTTTCTCTTGCATATAATATAATAAAATAAGATTGAATTAAAATAGAAAATGATCAGTGATAATCAATTATGCTAATCATGGAAGAGAGAGCTTAAATAAATTAACTGCCATAAAATGATAAACGGACCTTAAGATAGAAGGTAGATAACTATCTGATTTTGAAAGAGGCCATAATGACCCATATAATAGTAATGATCTGTGACCAAACACAGAGTGCGAATCATTTAAAGGGAAATACCCTAATGGGTAATAGGACGTATATGAAAAAAATGCATAAACATATTATCATAATTACCATCAAATAGAGCATGGACCAGGCACCAAACATAAAAGGATGACTTTAAACTGATCTATAATAACAATTCAATCTAGGTCGTAGGGGACAAATCCCAGCATCAAACATACCCAGATTGACCTAAATCTAGCAGGTCCAGAATCGGAGGAAACTCACCGTTCAACTGGGTGTATATTGGATCACTTTGAATACTCTCCGGTGATTTGTGGACTGACATCTTTTAACTCAACTTATAACTTATGGACTTTTTCTTCATTTTTCTACCTACACTGCATATGCTATTCAGTTAGTAACACGTGGAATGCCATTTATGTTAATAGATTTATTCATATTCCTATTGAACAATTAACTTTATAGTAACCACATATATCGGTTCAACATATCACATATTTTGGTATATTTCACATTTAATTTCTTAGGTTCTTATAGCGCAGCTTTATTTTTGTATATTTTGTCTGGTGTATATCTCACTTTCTAGTTGCAGCTTTTTAGGGTTGATTTATTAGCGCAGTATCTTTTTTTTGCTTATTTAAGTGGCACATAATTGTGAAGTGGAAGGAAAATGATCTATGGTTTTCAATTATTTTTGTATAAATATGTGAAAAGTGTGGCGTGCATTTGTATTCAGCCCCCCTGAGTCAATAAAGGACCACTTTTTGCTGCAATTGCAGCTGCAAGTCTTTTTGGGGATGTCTCTACCAGCTTTGCACATCTAGAGAGTGAAATTTTTGCCCATTTTTCTTTGCAAAATAGCTCAAGTTCTGTCAGATTGGATGGAGAGCGTCTGTGAACAGCAATTTTCAAGTCTTGCCACAGATTCTCAATTGGATTTAGGTCTGGACTTTGACTGGGCCATTCTAACACATGAATATGCTTTGATCTAAACCATTCCATTGTAGCTCTGGCTGTATGTTTACGGTCGCTGTCCTACTGGAAGGTAAACCTCTGCCCCAAGTCTTTTGCAGACTCTTATGCCCTGTACACATGATCGGTTTTACCGATGAAAACAGTCCGATGGACTATTTTCATCGGACAAACCGATCGTGTATGGGCCCCATCGGTCTTTTTTCCATCCATGAGAAAAAATAGAACGTGTTTTAAATTTATCCGATGGGAAAAAAAACGATAGCAAATTCCGATCGTCTGTGTGGAACTCCATCGGAGAAAAAACCCACGCATGCTTAGAATCAAGTCGACGCATGCTCAGAAGCATTGAACTTAATTTTTGTCGGCTCATCGGAGTGTTTTACGTCACAGCGTTTGGGACGGTCGGATTTTTGACTGATGGTGTGTAGGCAAGACTGATGGAAGTCAGCTTCATCGGAATTCCGATGGAAAAATCCATCGGATTTGAATCCATAGGAAATCCGATCGTGTGTACAGGGCTTAACAGGTTTTCTTCTAAGATTGGCCTGTATTTGGCTTCATCCATCTTCCCATCATCTCTGACCATCATTCCTGTCACCGCTGAAGAAAAGCATCCCCACAACGTGATGCTGCCACCACCATGTTTCACGTTGGGTATGGTGTGTTCAGAGTGATGTGCAGTGTTAGTTTTTCGCTACACATAGCGTTTGGCTTTTAGGCCAAAAAGTAACATTTTGGTCTCATCAAACCAGAGCACCTTCTTCCACATGCTTGCTGTGTCCTCCACATGGCTTCTCGCAAACTGCAAACGGGACATCTTATGGCTTTCTTTCAACAATGGCTTTCTTCGCCCCACTCTTCCATAAAGGCCAGATTTGTGGCGTGAACGACTAAAGCCCTGTACACACGATCAGATTTCCTATGGATTCTAATCCAATGTATTTTTCCCATCGGAAATCCGATGAAGCTGACTTCCATCAGTCTTGCCTACACACCATCAGTCAAAAATCAGACCGTCCCAAACGCCGTGACGTAAAACACTCCGACAAGCCGAGAAAAATGAAGTTCAATGCTTCTGAGCATGCGTCGACTTGATTCTGAGCATGCGTGGGTTTTTTGTCCGATGGTGTTCCACACAGACGATCGGAATTTGCTATCGTTTTTTTCCCCCATCGGATAAATTTAAAACATGTTCTATTTTTTCTCACCGATGGAAAAAAGACAGATGGGGCCCATACACGATCGGTTTGTCCAATGAGAAAAGTCCATTGGACTGTTTTCATCGGTAAAACCGATCGTGTGTACACGGCATAATAGTTGTCCTGTGGACAGATTCTCCCACCCGAGCTGTGGATCTCTGCAGCTTCTCCAGAGTTACCATGGGCCTCTTGGCTGCTTCTCTGATTAATGCTCTCCTTGCCCGGCCTGTCAGTTTAGACGGTCATGTCTTGTTAGGCTTGCAGTTGTGCCATACTCTTTCTATTTTGGATTGAACAGTGCTCCCTGAGATGTTTAAAGCTTGGAATCTTTTTTTCTATAACTTAACCCTGCTTTAAACTTCTCAACAACTTTATCCCTGACCTGTCTGCCGTGTTCCTTTACCTTCATGATGCTGTTTGTTCACTAAGGGTCTGTAATAAACCTCTGAGGGCTTCACAGAGCAGCTTTATTTATACAGAGATTAAATTACACACAGGTGGACTCTATTTACTAATTAGGTGACTTCTTGAAGGCAATTGATTCCACTAGATTCTAGTTAGGCGTATCAGAGTAAAGGTGAATACAAATGCACGCCACACTTTTCAGATTTTTATTTGTAAAATAAATTCAAAAACATCTATCATTTTCCTTCCACTTCACAATTATGTGTTGGTCTATCACATAAAATCCCAATAAATACATTTATGTTTTTGGTTGTAACATGATAAAATTTGGAAAATTTAAAGGGGTATGAATACTTTTTCAAGGCACCGTAGGGGAATTTTACCTGCAGCTGATCGCCTTCTGACCTGCAGTTGACCTCCTTCTATGCTGCTTCAGCCTGGGTTCACATTGATGTGGTGCAGGGATGCATGGGATTCGGACAGGAATCGCACTGCATTTCTGTTCAAAGCACATGCGATTCTTTGCAGTGCGATTTGAGACCATTTATTTTGTGTGGCTCAAATCGCACCACACCTGCAAGAAAAAGGTGCATTCACCTTTTTTTTGCCGCACTGGAATCGTATCGCATTGGTATTCACGGCCATGCAATCCAATTCTGCCAATCGCACTAGGGGTTTTTGGGTGTCGTTAAAAAATACTTGTAGCTAATGACTTTTAATAATAGGACACTTACATGTCTACGAATCCAGCGGTGTCCTCACCTGAGCCAATTTTTCAATCGGCTCTCATGTGCTGCCGCCGCCATTTCGGATAAGGGAAACCGTCAGTGAAGCCTTGCGGCTTCACAGCCGGCTCCCCACTGCGAAGGACCAGTGTAAACCTAGGCTTAAAGTGAAACTAAAGATTCACTTGTTTTTTTTTTTTAAATAACAAACATATCATACTTACCTCCACTGTGCAATTCGTTTTGCACAGAGTGGCCCCGATCCTCCTATTCTGGGGTCCCATGGCAACTCTCACGGCTCCTCCCCGCAATTGATAACCCCCTCTGGGAAGCTCTCTCCCCAGGGGGTTACCTTGTGGGCGCGCTCCTGTGTCATATTATCGGCGTTCATAGCCGCAGAGTGTATGACTTGGCCCCGCCCCCTGGCGCTCGCATCATTGGTTTAGATTGACAGCAGCGGGAGCCAATCGCTGCTCTGCTATCAATCTATCCAATGAAGAGCCAAGAAGCAGTGGAGAGAGTGACGCGGGATCGCGCCCACTGAAATTCGGGGCTCAGGTAAGTAAAACGGGGGGCTGGACAGTGCAAGGTGTTTTTTCACCTTAATGCATAGGATGCATTAAGGTGAAAAAACACAAAGCTTTACAACCCCTTTAAGCCACTTTAGCATTCCTTTGGAATTGTATGGGAAGAAAAGTAATTCTGACACAAATAATGAGCTTATGTACACAGGCCTTTGAAAAGTAAAGGATACAAATTTAACGTATATACTGGTTGTATGCTCATGTTGCCTTTTTTCAATAAAAACTAAGTGAAAGTAAAGAAAAGCAGTACTGTTAATGCTACAGCATTCAAAAACATTTTAAACAACTGTGCGCTTCCAACCTTGTGGTAGTTTGGAGAAGGTCCTTCTCTGTGACTACACCACTGTGCACAAAGCCAGCTCCATAAAGACATGATTTGACCAGTGTGGTGTGGAAGAACTTGAGTGTCCTGCACAGAGCCCTGACCTCAACCCTATTGATCACCCTACTGAATTGGAATGCAGATTGCAACCCGAGTCTCCTCATCCAACATCAGTCTCTAACCTCACAAATGGCTGGATAGACAGAGATTCCCAAAGATACACTCCAGAATCTTGTGGAAAGCCTTCCCAGAAGAGTGAAGGCTGGAATAGTCTCAGTGGTGGGGCCAACTCTATATTAGTGGCCACGGTTTTGAAATGGGATGTACACCAAGTTCATAGGCGTGATGGTCAAGTGTCCACAAACTTTTGGCCAGTGTAGTGTAAGTTGTGTGTTCGTTTTATTATAAAGTTATTCATTTTTTTGTCTGTTGTCCAACACTTCCCCCTCATGATAGGTTGTATACTTCACTGCTACCTTTCCATACGTGATGCTGTTCGTCCTATTGATTCGAGGAGTGACGCTTCCTGGAGCCTACGACGGGATTGTGTTTTATCTGAATCCCGACATTAGCCGGCTGAAGGACCCTCAGGTGAGGTGGGTCATGGGCAGCATATAAAAAAGATTTCTGACCAGAACTATAAGTGCAGAGAATGATTGTACAGTGAAAAATTGGTTTACAAGCATAATTCGTTCCAGAAGAATGCTTTTAATCCAAAGCACTTGTATATCAAAGCGAGTTTCCCCATAGAAGTCAATGGAAACTCAGATAGTTCGTTCCACAGTGACTTCTATGGTATGCAGTACCACATGTGGCCAGAGGTGGGGGGGTGCCGGAGACACTCGGAAACCGCTCGGATGCATGCGGAAACACTCGGAGAGGCTCGTAAACACTCGGAGGCGGAGTGTTTCTGAGTGTTTCCGAGGGCATCCAAGTGGCTCCGAATGTCACCGGCGCCCCTGGTCAAATGTGATGCTGCACACCGCAGAGGCTTGAATCCTGTTCGTTTTGCGAGACAACGCTCGCAAACCGAGTCAGGATTTAAAAAAAAAAAATAGCTCGTATTGCGAAGCGCTCGTTAACCGCGTTACTCGCAATCCAAGGTATTACTGTATATCATGAATGCTTCAGAGGAGGAGAGAGACTAAATATTTTGCAGTGCTGCCCTTGGAAAGTATACAGTAGATGAAAAGGGGAACGATTGTGTAGTTTTAGTGCACATTTATTTGAAAGAACATTACACTTGACCTGACCACAGATTTGGCAGGAACTTCTATTAAGGTTTTACTAAACCCACAACAGTAAAATCAGTCTGTATATGCAGTAAAGCGTGCTTGTTATACTCACTGTGGAACCTAAGGGGTTAATCATCTGCAATGTGTAAAAAGGCTGTTTGATCCTGTCTTCTCTGATCCTCCTCTTCTTCCACAGTCCCCAATCAATCTCCTGATAGAACAGAGCCCTGGGGGCAAGCTGCACATGCTCAGTTTGGTGTGTAGTGCTAAAGAGTTTTTTTTTTCCTTGGGAGAGTGCATGTGATCAGCACAGGGCCAATCAGCACTGTCCAGATAGAGGGTCAGGGGTCCTGCAGCCTCATAGGACAATCAGGGAAGACACTGATAGAAGTCACACGACTGCTATATACTGATGAGAAAAATTATTTAGCAGTTCATATTTACTAAAATAATTGCATTTGCATGTTTTGTGTACTGTGAGAGACCAGATATAGTAAATGCAGAGTCCTGGGTCTGGTGACACTTTGAAAATGCTCCTTCTACTAGACAGTGCAACCAGCAACCTGGCTTTATTGGTTATTTTGTATTGTTGCACTCAAAGTTTAAAAAAACTTTTAGCTTTGATCAGAGTAGGGAAGGCTTAGAACCTTGGTCAGCTGTAACCAAAATAGGTGAGATGAAATCATCCAATGGGGACACCTGGTCAGCTTTCAACTGTTTGAGCATGGGACTTTGCCTTACTTTGGCGAGATCTCCTCCTACTTCCTGTTTTGTTGTGTCTCCAGGACAGCAAAAATAAATTATATATATATATATATATATATATATATATATATATAAAAAATGTAACGGGGTCTCTAAATTTATGTGGGACACCCAGGTGTGGAAGTATAGGGATAGTGGACCACTTGTGTTCGTGGAGGATTGGATGGTGTAATAATCTCCTTGGCCTCTGGGTGGCGGGGTACCTGGAGGCTCAAGGTAGATTTGCCATTACAGTGCTACCCTTTTTGTCCCTTTCCGGAGATGGTACGGCGAGGGCGGGGAACATGCCGTGGTGTCGATAGGAGGAGATAAAAGGGGAAGACGCCCTAACCATGAGGTCTTCTGGAGGAAGTTCTTCACGCGCCCAGGCACCTTAGGCCTGGGTGCGGGCGGGTTCTGGGTTCTGGCTCAGGTGCCCTAGGCCTGACCGGAATGGAGTTGGAGTCCATCCCAGGCACCTTCAGCCTGGGGTGAGGTACTGAACTAGGAGGCCTGGGGTCCAGTGACTTCGACTGGATCCCGCGAGGGTGGAGACGTCCGAGGGTCCCTGAGGTGGATGGGGCCCATGTCTGAGGTGAGGAGGCCGGGGAGGTTACCCGTCCAGAGAGTCTGGAGCAGCATCAACCCAGTGACGGATGGGCCTCTGGTAACTCCCTTGGAGGGACATCTTCCCCTGATAGGGGCCGCAGCGCAGCGAAGGTACTCCTATCTACGTTCTCTTGAGTCGCTGGTAGAGACTCTGAGATTCTAAGTCCTTTCTAGCTGAATGCTATAGTAACCGCTGGTGAAATCACAGTGGTTTAGTTGACAACCAGGATAGTGCCTCGACCTGCTCACCCCCATATCAAAATGTTATCAAGTCGCAACCAGATGGCTACTGAAGCACTGTTTATTGTGAGATGTACAATAAAACAAGAGTTGGACTGTGATCGGTGTGTGGAACTCTGAACTCTGGTTAATGGGAGCAGAGGGAAGTGTTGACACAGCAGGACTGTATTCTAGAACAAAGCACACAGGCCCGAGGAAATATCTGGTGCTGGCCTTCACCTCACCCACAGCTATGGGGAGGACATGGGCCGTAGCGCATCTCACCCTGTCATGTGACATACCCCTAGACAAAGGAGATGGGGTGTGGCCGCTATATATATATATATATATATATATATACACACACACACAGTGGGTACGGAAAGTATTCAGACCCCCTTAAATTTTTCACTCTTTGTTATATTGCAGCCATTTGCTAAAATCATTTAAGTTCATTTTTTTTCCTCATTAATGTACACACAGCACCCCATATTGACCGAAAAACACAGAATTGTTGACATTTTTCCAGATTTAATAAAAAAGAAAAACTCAAATATCACATGGTCCTAAGTATTCAGACCCTTCAGTTCAGCTAAGAATTGGCTGCTTAATGAAAAGGTCATTTTTTGCAATACGGCAGTGCGTCGCTTTAACTGACAATTGCGCGGTCGTGCGACGATGGACCCAAACAAAATGGACTTTTTGCGCTATAAACAAAAGAGCGACAAGTTTGAAAAAAAACACAATATCTTTTACTTTCTCCTCTAATAAATATCCCAAATTGGAAAAAAAAAAAAAAAAAAAAATATATATATATATATATATATATATATATGTATTCTTCTACATATTTTTGGTAAACAAAATCACAATAAGCGTATATTGATTGGTTTGTGCAAAAGTTATAGCGTCTACAAAATAGGGGATAGATCTATGGCATTTTTATTATTATTATTTTTTTACTAGTAATGGCGGCGATCTGTGATTTTTATATCGGGACTGTGATATTGCGGCGGACACATCAGACACTTTTGACACATTTTTGGGACCATTGACAATTATACAGCGATTAGTGCTATAAAAATGCACTGATTACTGCATAAATATCACTGGCAGGGAAGAGGTTAACACTAGGGGGTGATCACGGGGTTAACTGTGTTCCATCACTGTGTTCTAACTGTAGGGGGGATGGGACTAACTAGGCAAAGAGAGAGATCGGTGTTCATACATTATATGAACACACGATCAGTCTCCACTCCCCTGAGGAGAACCAGATCCTGGTTCTAGCTCTGTCACAAGTGATCGCGGGTGCACGGCGGTCATCGCGCCTGCCGGGGGCACTCGCATCGGCGCACCCCTAGTGGCCAAAAGGCGAAGCGATGTAAGGTTACGTCGCTTCGCCCAGCCAAGCTATTCTGCTGCAGTAAAACTGCGGCGGCTGATCAGCAAGCAGTTAAATCATAATGGCAACAGAAACTACCCAAATGACCCTGATCAAAAGTTTATATACCCCAGTTCTTATTACCGTGTATTGCCCCTTTAACATCAATGACAGCTTGAAGTCGCCAGAGTCGCCAGAAGAAAACCATTACTACACAAATGCCACAAAGTATCCCACTTACAATACACCAAACAGCACAGAGACAAGACTCAAACCTTCTGGCACAAAGTCATTTGAAGTAATGAGACCAAAATTTAACTTTTTGGCCACAACCATAAACGCTACATTTGGAGAGGAATCAACAAGATACACGATTTCTACTATAGCGCTTACCACCCTCTCCTCCTTGTCTTTGGCTCCTCACAGGAAGAGAGGGCACACCAGTGGCGGCTGGTGAAGTTTTAGGATGGGGGGGCGCAAGACCCCGCCCCTCCACGTTTGGCCCCTCCCACTTCGCGTAAGCCACACCCCTTATATAATCCACCCACTCCGTCCCCTGTATTCCACTTGCTTCCATTCAGTCAGGATTATACAGCTCAGCATCACAGCACAGAGTATATAGCCCCAGCATCACAGCACAGAGTATATAGCCCCAGCATCACAAATCATGGTATATATCTGCATTCTGCACCCTGTAATTCGCACATATCTGCATTCTGCAACCTGTAAATAGAACATATCTGCATTCTGCAACATGTAAATAGCACATATCTGCATTCTGCAAACTGTAAATTGCACGTATCTGCATTCTGCAACCCCCCCAATCGGGTCAGCTACAGTGCTACACTATACACATGGCGGGGGGTTGGTGGACACAGCAATCACCCCCCCCCCCCTCAGACCAGCACAGGGTGGCAGGGCAGACAGACACTCATCCTCCATGGAGTTTTAAATTATAATCTGCTAGGTCCCTGGCTGATTTAGTTCCCTATGTATGTGTGGGACTACAAGTCCCAGCATCACATGTGTACCCATCTATGTTGGAGCCCTATACTATTTCTTGCTGGGACTTGTAGTTCTCCACCCTCTCCTGGGGAGATCAGGGTCATGCATTGCACACCAGCCTGCTGGGATTTGTAGTTCTCCAGCCTCTCCCTCCTAAGACTCTGGTTCATGCAATTCTCTTAGATAAGGGACTACAAGTCCCAGCATCGCATGACCACTTATATGCTATAACCTCCTGGGTTGGGACTTGTAGTTCTTCACCTTCTGCTAGGACTCATACTGGTTCATGCAATCTCCCATGTATTGGACTACAAGTCCCTGCAGCGCTAGGAAAACACCTGTACACACATCCACCTTGGAGCCATATACTATAACCTGCTGGGACTTGTAGTTCTCAATCTTCTCCTGGGGCTCAGGTGAATGCAATCCACCATCCAGTGTCCAGGTGTTTTTCTCTCACTGCTGGGACTTGTAGTCCCATAGATGGTGGATTGAATGCACCTGAGCCCCAGGAGAAGATGGAGAACTACAAGTCCCAGCAGGTTATAATATAAGGCTCCGAGGTGGATGGGTGTCCAGGAGCCTTATATTATAACCTGATGGGACTTGTAGTTCTCCATCCTTTCCTGGGGAGATCAGGTCAACATACCTCCCAACTTTCCTATTGTCCACTGCGGGACTTTAATTCAATTTATTTTCCCCCTCTCATCAAAGTTGTTGAGCGGGGGGGGCCACGGGACATTTAGTTTTTTTTGTAGGGACGTGGGGAGGGGAGGGAGGATTAGGATACAAGAGCACGCCCGCCCACCAATAAACTACCCAAATATGGATATAATATGTAAAATACGAAGTTGCACCAAGTAAATACATCCAACATGTCAAACCTTAATTTTGTGTGAAATGGCGACAAACTTCGGTACCCTATATTTTCTATAGGCGATGCATCAAAAGCCCCCTATACATATCAGTTTAATGTTACGGAGGAGGTCTTGTGTTTCTCTCAGTACGGCATGCAGGGTAATATGTGACATGTGTATCGCAAATGACGTTTTCACGCGTAGGCGTGGGTGGGGGTTTATGTGATGTGCTTGGGTGTAACTTTTTTATTTTTCCCCAAAAATATTTTTTTTTTTTACTTGTTATTTTTTTTTCATGAACCCCTCCCCCCCAAAAAATGTACCACTACAGTAAGATCAGACAAAGCAGTGCAGCAATGTTCAGGCTCTGCTTGCTCACCCAACCACTCACCCACAGTAGTGGATGCAGGGCTGGCCCAGGACATTGTGCTGCCTGGTTTCAAGAATTAAATGCTGCCTCCCCCCCCCCCCCCCAAAAAAAAAAAAATCACACCCACCAAAAGTGCCGCCTATCAGTGCTCATCAACGCCACCAAATAGTGCAGCCTCGTTAGTGCCAATCAGTGCAGCCTTATCAATGCCCATTAGTTCAGCCTCCTCAGTGCAGCCTATCAGTGCCCACCAATGCAGCCTCATCAGTGCAGCTTATCAGTGCCACCAGTGTTGCCTATCAGTGTCCATCAGCGCCACCTCATGAGTGCTCACCAGTGCAGCCTATCAATGCTCACCAGTGGAGCCCATCAGTAAACCAGTCTATCAGTGTCCACCTGTGCAGTCTATCAGTGTCCACCTGTGCCCACCTGTGCAGTCTATCAGTGTCCACCTGTGCAGTCTATCAGTGTCCACCTGTGCAGTCTATCAGTGTCCACCTGTGCAGTCTATCAGTGTCCACCTGTGCAGTCTATCAGTGTCCACCTTATCAGTGTCCACCTGTGCAGTCTATCAGTGTCCATCGGTGTAGCCTGTGAGCTGGCAAAGTGGTGCTTGCTGTTCCTGAGCCTCTTATTCCGTCCTTGCAGCACTGATGATGAGCGGGTACTTGTGCTTGTGCTGTGCCTGCTGTTTTCTGCCAGGAAACATGCTCCGCTCTGCTCCCTAACCCATGTCCCGCTCTGGCTCCGCCCCATAGACCTCCATGGAGCTTTCAAACAGGTCCGCTTGAAAAACTGAGAGGCGTCCCTAATTGGAAAGCTTGGCTGAAAGGTTCTTAAAAGGAAAATGGCTGGGGTGGTAAAAACGTAGCTCAGCTGCTTGTTTTTACTGCCCCCCCCAACACAAATATAAACTAGCATCTCACTGCGATCATCACCATTATCATAATCACAGTACAGCAGGTGTTATATGGCTCTGTCACAGTGTGTCATATGGTTGTTGGGTGCTTACTTTGTTATAGCTGTACAGTGTTGGTCTCTAACACACAATACAGCCCAACAACAACCATATGACACACTGACATAGCCATACAGCATAGGGTTGCCACCTTTTCTTTAAGCCAAACCCGAACACTTTAGTGGCACACAACATCTTTTTTTTTTTAGATTGTAAAAGACAAGACCTGGGACACTTGGTTGCCTCAGGCTGGGTTCACACTAGTGCGACACGACATCTGTCCTACTTTGGATCCGACTTTGCCCTGCGACATGAAGCCGACATATGTCCGACTTTCAATGAACGGGGATCCGACTTGGATCCCCGCCAATATCAGGCACTGTGTTTGGTATGAATCTTGAAGGGGAACTCCAGGCCAAATTTTAAATTAAAAAAACGGCGCGGGTTCCCCTCCAGAGGCATACCAGGCCCTTGGGTCTGGTCTGGATTTGAACAGGCGCCCCTACGCCGAAAAAACGGCGTGGGGGGGTCCCCCCAAAATCCAAACCAGACCCTTATCCGAGCACACAACCTGGCCGGCCGCAGGGGAAGAGGGGGGGGGGACGAGAGAGCAGCCTCCTGAACCGTACCAGGCCGCATGCCCTCAACATGGGGGGTTTGGTGCTCTGGGGCGACCTGCGGCCCCCCCACCCCAGAGCACCGTCCCCATGTTGATGAGGACAGGGCCTCTTCCCGACAACCCTGGCCGTTGGTTGTCGGGGTCTGCGGGCGGGGGGCTTATCGGAATCCGGGAGCCCCCTTCAATAAGGGGGCCCCCGGATCCCGGCCCCCCCACCCTATGTGAATGAGTATGGGGTACATCGTACCCCTACCCATTCACCTGGTGGAAAAAAATTGCAATAAAAAAACACTACACAGGTTTTCAAAGTAATTTATTGCACAGCTCCGGGGTCTTCTTCCGACTTCCGGGGGTCTTTTCCGACTTCGAGGGTCTCCGGTGTCATCTCCCGCTCTCCGGTTCTTTCTTCCGCCGGGCCTCCGCTAACTTCTTTTTAGCTCTTTTGCTAACAGAGGCCCGGTCTTCCCGTTGTCTCGTCCGGCTCTCCGTTGTCCTTCTGCCGGCCCCTCCACTAACTTCTTCGTAGCTCTTTCGCTAGTGGAGGAGCCGGGCTTCCCGTCGTCGCCGTCGGCTTCTTCTTCCCTCTTCTCCTTCTCGATGTTGACGCGTCGCTTCCTCCCGCTGTAATACTGGCTCTCCGCTCCGCATTAATATAGGCTTTTTATGACGTCAGTCACATGTTCCCATGACGTCACAGTCACATGCTCCGGGGCCATGTGCCCCGGAACATGTGACTGTGACGTCATGAGAAGCCTATATTAATGCGGAGCGGAGCGGAGAGCCAGTATTACAGCGGGAGGAAGCGACGCGTCAACATCGAGAAGGAGAAGAGGGAAGAAGAAGCCGACGGCGACGGGAAGCCCGGCCCCTCCACTAGCGAAAGAGCTACGAAGAAGTTAGTGGAGGGGCCGGCAGAAGGACAACGGAGAGCCGGACGAGACAACGGGAAGACCGGGCCTCTGTTAGCAAGAGAGCTAAAAAGAAGTTAGCGGAGGCCCGGCGGAAGAAAGAACCGGAGAGCGCGGAGACGACACCGGAGACCCCCGAAGTCGGAAGAAGACCCCCGGAAGTCGGAAGAAGACCCCGGAGCTGTGCAATAAATTACTTTGAAAACCTGTGTAGTGTTTTTTTATTGCAATTTTTTTCCACCAGGTGAATGGGTAGGGGTACGATGTACCCCATACTCATTCACATAGGGTGGGGGGCCGGGATCCAGGGGCCCCCTTATTGAAGGGGGCTCCCGGATTCCGATAAGCCCCCCGCCCGCAGACCCCGACAACTAACGGCCAGGGTTGTCGGGAAGAGGCCCTGTCCTCATCAACATGGGGGCAG
The DNA here is from genome assembly GCA_029206835.1 of Rana muscosa. Taxonomy (NCBI): domain Eukaryota; kingdom Metazoa; phylum Chordata; class Amphibia; order Anura; family Ranidae; genus Rana; species Rana muscosa. Next base: position 162,377,725 of record CM055118.1, read on the forward strand.
GGTGCTCTGGGGTGGGGGGGCCGCAGGTCGCCCCCCTGCTCCAGAGCACCAAACCCCCCATGTTGAGGGCATGCGGCCTGGTACGGTTCAGGAGGGAGGGGGGGCCGCTCTCTCGTCCCCCCCTCTTCCCCTGCGGCCGGCCAGGTTGTGTGCTCGGATAAGGGTTTGGATTTTGGGGGACCCCCACGCCGTTTTTTCGGCGTAGGGGCGCCCGTTCAAATCCAGACCCAAGGGCCTGGTATGCCTCTGGAGGGGAACCCACGCTGGTTTTTTATTTAAAATTTGGCCTGGAGTTCCCCCTCAAGAGCAGTACAGCACAAGTCGCATGCCAAAGTCGGACCATGCAAGACTGCGGTCCGACTTTGATCCGACTTCAATGATAGTCAATGGGCTGAAGTCGGATCAAAGTCGGACCAAAGTAGAACAGGGAGCATTTTCAAAGTCGGACCGACATGTGTCGGACCAGTTAGGACGGCTCCCATAGGGAAACATTGATTTTCACACGTCATGCGACATGAGCTCCCAATGTCGGAGCGTTTGTCGCCCCAGTGTGAACCAGGCCTCAAGGAGAACAGTAATGCATAGCGCAGTGGATGTGGCTGAATTGTGAGTGTTATGCACGGAATACAGGGGTCAGGAATATTTACTGTGCAAAATGCAGGGGACTGGAGTGTGGAATGCATATGAGGAGTCATGAGTACAAAACAAAAAGAGTACAGAAGTCAGGGGGTGTGTAACACAGTGTAGGGGTAAGAGGAGCGCAAAATTCCCCCCGCAAGCAATACTGTCCTCCATGTTACACTTTTATTGAATAACTCCGTCTCCTGCAAAAAAAAAAAAAGACAGCACTAATTTTAATGCTCACTCTCTACCCCACCAACAAAAATAATTCCCCCCTCAAAACAAATCCTCTTCCCCCTTCCTCAGCACAAGTCCTCCTCCACTATCCCCAAAATCCCCAGTCCTAGCCCCGCTTCTTCCCCATCCCAGCACTTATCCCTGCCCCCCTCAATTCCCTCTCCTAATAGAAATCCTCTTTCTCAACCGGTACAAACCCTCCTTCCCCCAATACCCCTCTCAGAAATAATCCTCTGCCATCACCAAATCCTACCTCCCAGCACAGCCTCCCATTCCAGTAGAACACCCTTCCCCCAACAAAAAAATCTCTTGCAGTATAAATATTTCTTCTCCTCCTCCCACTCCCCCACCAAAAAAAAAGGAAATCCCACATCTAGCACAAACCTCTCCCTAAAAAAAAATCCCCCTTCCCAGCACAAATCTCCTTCAACCCCACAAATCCCTATCCCAGCAAAAATAGCCCACCCCAACATCTCCCCAAGCATAAATCCTCCTCCCAGTACAAATTCTCTCCCCCAAATCCCCCCTTCCAGCACAACATGCTCCCCATCCTGGAACAATTCCTCTCCCCTCGTCCTCTCCAGCGCAAATCCTCTTTCCTCCAAGCCCCTCCTACACAAGTCCTCTCCCCAGTTCCATCACATATCTTCCCACCTAAATCCCCCCTGCCAGTACAAACTTTTCCCCCACAAACACAAATCCTTTCCCCCCCTTCTAATCCAAATTCAAACCTCCATACTGTCCCAGTTTTAATGGGCCTTTCCTGAGATTTGAACTAAATCCCAGCGTCCCATGAATCCAGGCTGAGTCTTGGAGCCCAGTGCTGGAACAAGTTCTGGCACTAGGCTCCACTAACTTGCCAAGCAGGAGCTAGTGTGGGCCTCCAGGGCAAAATGTCCTCCATCTCTCGGGGTCCCAGATGCCATGATCATGCCCTCTGTGAGAAGTTGGATATGTGCTGGGGGGGGATATCTGAGAGGGAGAGGGCTAGTGCTGGAAGGGGGGGGCTAGTGCTGGAAGGGGGAAGGGGTTGAAAATGTGCTGGGGGGAGGGGGGACTAGTGCTGGAAGGGGGGGTTGGAAATGTGCTGGGGGGAGAAGGGGGCTAGTGCTGGAAGGGGGGGTTGGAAATGTGCTAGGGTGAGAGGGGGGCTAGTGCTGGAAGGGGAGTTGGAAATGTGCTGGGGGGAGAGGGGGACTAGTTCTGGAAGGGGAGGGAGGGGGTTGGAAATGTGCTGGGGGGAGAGGGGGGCTTGTGCTGGAAGGAGGGGTTGGAAATGTGCTGGGGGGAGAGGGGGGCTTGTGCTGGAAGGAGGGGTTGGAAATGTGCTGGGGAGAGAGGGGGGCTTGTGCTGGAAGGAGGGGTTGGAAATGTGCTGGGGAGAGAGGGGGGCTTGTGCTGGAAGGAGGGGTTGGAAATGTGCTGGGGAGAGAGGGGGGCTAGTGCTGGAAGGAGGGGTTGGAAATGTGCTGGGGAGAGAAGGGGGCTAGTGCTGGAAGGGGGGGTTGGAAATGTGCTAGGGTGAGAGGGGGGCTAGTGCTGGAAGGGGAGTTGGAAATGTGCTGGGGGGAGAGGGGGACTAGTTCTGGAAGGGGAGGGAGGGGGTTGGAAATGTGCTGGGGGGAGAGGGGGGCTTGTGCTGGAAGGAGGGGTTGGAAATGTGCTGGGGGGAGAGGGGGGCTTGTGCTGGAAGGAGGGGTTGGAAATGTGCTGGGGAGAGAGGGGGGCTTGTGCTGGAAGGAGGGGTTGGAAATGTGCTGGGGAGAGAGGGGGGCTTGTGCTGGAAGGAGGGGTTGGAAATGTGCTGGGGAGAGAGGGGGGCTAGTGCTGGAAGGAGGGGTTGGAAATGTGCTGGGGAGAGAGGGGGGCTAGTGCTGGAGTGGGGGGTTGGAAATGTGCTGGGGGGGAGAGGGGGGCTAGTGCATGTGCTGGGGAGAGAGGGGGGGGCTAGTGCTGGAAGGGGGGGCTGGAAATGTGCTGGGGAGAGAGGGGGGGCTGGAAATGTGCTGGGGAGAGAGGGGGCTAGTGCTGGAAGGGGGGGTTGGAAATGTGCTGGGGGGAGAGGGGGGCTAGTGCATGTGCTGGGGAGAGAGGGGGGCTAGTGCTGGAAGGGGGGTTGGAAATGTGCTGGGGGGAGAGGGGGGCTAGTGCATGTGCTAGGGAGAGAGGGGGGCTAGTGCTGGAAGGGGGGTTGGAAATGTGCTGGGGGGAGAGGGGGGCTAGTGCATGTGCTGGGGAGAGAGGGGGGCTAGTGCATGTGCTGGGGAGAGAGGGGGGCTGGAAATGTGCTGGGGAGAGAGGGGGCTAGTAATGTGCTGGGGAGAGAGGGGGGCTAGTGCTGGAGGGGGGGTTGGAAATGTGCTGGGGGGAGAGAGGGGGCTAGTGCTGGAAGGGGGGTTGGAAATGTGCTTGGGGGAGAGAGGGGGCTAGTGCTGGAAGGGGGGGTTGGAAATGTGCTGGAAGGGGGGGTTGGAAATGTGCTGGGGAGAGAGGGGGGCAAGTGCTGGAAGGGGCTGTCAGGTTTCAAATGAATCCCACACTGACTTCTGGCATATATCCTTTCTCATACCAAAGCACATATCCTCCTAACCCCCAATCACTCCACCAAGTGTACATCGTTTTAGTTTCCTCCTGGCAAATCCCAGCCACTCTCTCCCCCTGCTCCCTGTCCATCTACAGAGCTTACAAAAGTTTGTACAGACCTGAAGCAGCGTGTTGCTCCCCCTCCTCTTGTGTGTATACAGAGCTGAAGGAGGAGGGAGAGGAGACAGCTTCATTCTGCTGTGTCTGAGACTGAGTGAGTGAGTGCTCAGAGCAGGTTTATCTGCCTGCGCCCGAAAATTGAAAAAAAAGTCCCTCCTGTACTGTCATCTCCTGGGCTCCGTTGTTGACTTGATGGAGCCCAGGAAAATGTCATAAGTAACATGATAAAAGCCGCGGCTGTAACAGTGTCTTCTTACCTGCTTGATTGTAGCTCCGCTCGGGCCATGCTAAGAACGGAGCTGCCGACATGACGTCACTTCCGGTTTTCGTCTATTCCACGAAACCCGGAAGTAACAGCTGTGAAAGTTAACAACAATGCTCCCGCCCGGCGCCCATAGTGATTCTACGGGCGGAAGCTAATCAGCGCTTTGCATTGCGCCCAAAGGCGGGTTAAAAGCTCGCAAATGAAGCGCCATGTCTGCAATCTCGTGATTGCATTGACGTGGCGCTTCCCATAGGGCATTGGTGTCCGGCGCTCAAGTGCACTTACTTAAAGGAAATTTTTTTGGGCATTTTTTTTTCTTAAAGGGGCCATTTAAATTTTTTTTTATTTTTTTTGGACTACAGGAGGGGGGGCGGCGCCCCCTATGGACGGGCCGCCACTGGGGCACACCCATCTCTATATGCCCGTACCCTCCTGTGTAAAGAGGTTGAGCGGTGTTATGAAACAGGTCTCCACAGCCAGGTTCTCCAGAGAATGGCCCTTATCTCCATACTCAATGAAGACAAGTCTCTATTTCCCCCAATGACTTCAATGTCCACACCAGCTGTAACTCCAACGTAGAGTTTATTGCTCTTAAAAGACAGTCTCTGATAGGAAAGGTTGGAGAGAGAACAGGACAGCATAAGGTGTGGGAGAGGTCCAAGCACAAACGTAATACACTTCACTGCTTGGCTTCTCAAGCAGACTTAGCCCATTTGGATAGTCTCCCTAGATAGGGACTAGCAGCCAAAATAGTACTTTAACTAACTGCACAATCACTACACAAATTGGTGCACTTGGTCTCTGCCACAGACCTGGCGAACTTGGTCTCTGCCACAGACCTGGCGAACTTGGTCTCTGCCACAGACCTGGCGAACTTGGTCTCTGCCACAGACCTGGCGAACTTGGTCTCTGCCACAGACCTGGTGAACTTGGTCTTCAAAGCTTGGCCTCTTTGTAAGGAGAAGACATCCCTCCAGAGAGTTACCGGGCCCCTTCCTTCACTGTGACTTCTCACCAATCCCTCGGAACAGTCTTTCCCTGGCCTCCTCATCTAAGATGCGGGTCCCCGCGCAAGGCAGCACCCTGAGATTCCTCGATCCTTGATGGGCCCCAGCCAAAGGTGCTGGGCCCAAGGCCTTTAGTTGCAGCCCCAGGGCTAAAGGTGCATGGGACTGATTCACCGACCACCGCCCCTGGGCCAAAGGTGCCCAGGGCGGACAGGAACACACACTCCCTGGGAGTAGGACTCCCGACGACGAACCACGAACAGGTAGCGTCTGCCCCCTTTATATCCTCTCCCAGCATACACAGCAGGCCGACCACTCCCACTGTATGGTTGCTGAGAGGGGACACACAAGGCACAGCACTGTATCAGTGGTTCAACCCTGGCCCACTATGGCAGCGCCACCTGCAGGCCACAGGAAACAGTACACCGATACTCTTCCTGTAGACAAAAATGGTTGATAATGTCCTAACAATTTAGGTGTTTGAGCACAACTACCACTCAAACACTACCCCTAAATTGAGGACCCCGCTACACTACTGTAAAACACAGAGGTGGATCGCTGATGTTTTGGGGATGTGTGAGCTACAAAGGCACAGGAAATTTGGTCAAAATTGATGGCAAGATGAATGCAGTATGTTATCAAAAAAATACTGGAGGGCCATTTGCATTCATCAGCCAGGAAGCTGTGCATGGGACGTACTTGGACATTCCAACATGACAATGATCCAAATCACAAGGCCAAGTCAACCTGTCATTGGCTACAGCAGAATAAAGTGAAGGTTCTGGAGTAGCCATCTCAGTCACCTGACCTCAACATCATTGAGCCACTCTGCGGAGATCTCAAACGTGCAGTTCATGCAATACAGCCCAAGAATTTACAGGAACTGGAGGCTTTTTGCCTAGAGCTTCGGTTCGCATGTTCTGGTGCGAACCGAACTGGGGGGTGTTCGGCTCATCCCTAATGCTGATTGTGGCGGCATAGAAAAGCTTTGTAAACATTGTTTATTTTGCAGGTATGGATGGATGCAGGGACCCAAATCTTTTTCTCGTATGCCATCTGCCAGGGGTGTCTGACTGCACTTGGGAGCTACAACAAGTACAACAACAACTGTTACAGGTGTGTGTGAAGTGATGATTCAGCTATAATAAGTTTATTTGACATATGCTTAAAAAAGTGTCAGTCAAATGCAGTCAATGTGTCTTAGGACATGTTCACACTGATCCGACACGAAAGTCGCACGACTTCCAATCCGACTTCTATGCGACTTTAATGAACGAAATCCAACTTTGAGATGATTGACCAATCAAAACAATTTCTTTGGCTCTGAAATGGATGAAACCTCACACCAAATTTATAAAAAAAAAAAGTTTTTTTTTACATTTTGACGTCGGGTTTCTCTTCAAGATCCCTTCAGTATGGTATGGATTTTGAGAGGAAACCCCACATCATGAGCGAGTGCCCCCACCCTCCTGAACCATACAAAGCCACATGCCCTCACCATGAGGGGTTGGGTGCTTTGGGGTGGCTCGCCACCCCCACCCCAAAGCACCTTGTCCCCATGTTAATGGGGACAAGGGCCTCTTCCCCACAACCCTGGCTGGTGGTCGTGGGGGTCTGCAGGCAGGGGACTTATCATAATCTGAAAGTCCCCTTTAAAAAAGGGGGCCTCCGGATCCCAGCCCCCTTCCTATGTGAAAGTGTAGGGGGTACATTCATAACATATTCACCAAAAAAAAATCAGTGTAGTGTTACAAAAAACAAGAGACGACTTTTGACAAGTCCTTTATTACAAATGAAGAATGTCCTCCATCATAGCTCCAACATCAATCATGATGTCTTCTTTCACTGCTTCCTCCACCGATGTCTTCTTTCTCCGCCGATGTGTTCTTGCTCCTCTTTCGTCTACCCACTGAAAATAAAGAAATCGATCCTCCTCCGATGCTGGCTTCCACCATTATGTCAGTTCCGGGGAGTCTGACAGTTCTTATATAGCTATGGGGCATGGCCATCAGGTGTCGCCATCCTGAGACCCTTTGTGATACCACGGACCCGGTCCATGACGTCACAAGGGGGCGGGGTCTCAGGGTGATGTCACCTGATGGCCACACCCCATAGCTATATAAGAACTGTCAGACACCGGAGCTGACAGAACGGCAGGAGCCAGCGTCTAAGGAGAAAAAATACATCGGCGGAGGAAACGGAGAAAGAAGACATCAGCAGAGGAAGCGGAGAAAGAAGACATTGTGATTAACGTTGGAGCCCCCCCTGCCCCAAGGCACCCACCCCCCCTATGTTAAGGGCATGTGGCCTGGTATGGTTCAGGAGGGGGGGACGTTCGCTCATCCCCCACTTTCCTTACCCGCCGGGCTGCATGCACAGATAAGGATCTGGTATGGATTCTGGGAGGGGGGGCCGCCCAGGCTGTTTTTTTGTTTTTTTTGCCATGGGTGTCAGGTTTCAGGTGTGAGGCTGAGTTGCTGAGAGGGCGCCCCTTGTGGCTAAGTGCAGCACACCCCTCGGAGTGGTACAGGGAGTGCAGTGCCCAAAAAAGCACGGTTTGCCATGTACTGCTGTTAGATGAGCTTGTCACCAGGGAGTGGCTGGAGCGAGCTGGGTATACTGTATGACAGCCGTGCTTAGGTGATGTCACAGGTATAAGACAGCAGAGCGAACCAGGAATGGAGTCAGAAGCCAGGCCAGGAATCATACACAGTGGCTCAGTCAGTGATTGGTTCTGATAGCAGAACTGGAGCAAGCCGGGATCATACACAGTAGATAGGAGATAGCAGAGTTGTGAGCCAAGCTGAGGTTAAACACGAGGAAACAGGCAGGAGCAGAGTCAGGTTGCAAGCCAGGGGTCAAGCCAGGAGTTCAGAATAAGCGGGTAACAACAAGCCGGGTCGGTAGTGGGAAGTCCAAGGATCAGGATACACAGAGCACAGGAAATATGGGAAGCTGAAGATAATCCAGCAATCTGCATGTGTCAGTGGCAGGTTTAAATAGGCCAGAGGTCACCAACATCTGTCACGTCGTGCGTGCCCACCTAAGTGCACCTGCCATCTGCAGGTGCGCATGCCCCCGGGAGTCCGTCTGGTTGGACCATGATGAGTGCTGGCAGGATTGAAAGTTCTTCGGTCATTTCCCCGACAGTGGGGTTTCCCCTCAAAATCCATACCAGACCGAAGGAATCTTGAGGGGGAACCCCACGCCCAAATTATTTTTAAAAACGGTGTGGGGTTCCCCCTCAAGATCCATTCCAGATTTAAACGGGCTGAAATCATGCCCAAGTCGGACCAAAGTATTGCAGGAACCTTTTTCAAAGTCAGATTGACACAAGTCGGACCAGTTAAGACGGCTCTCATAGGGAACCATTTATTTTGACATGTCATGAGACTTGTGTTCTCGAAGTCGGAGTGCATGTTGGACCAGTGTGAACCGGCTCTTAGGCTTAGTTTCCACTTGCTTTGCTCTCTGAAGAGCAATCTGCATGTGGATCACATTAGTTGTATCGCCTTCTCACCGTCAGCTTTAACCCCCTAAATACCATGGATGCAGCACGGCCCTATTCACTTGAATGGTCACACTCGGTGGGCAATATCGACAGAGGGCATAATTCATGTGTAGCCCCTAACTAATGCCTCTGCAGCAAAAGGGGGAGTGGTTGACCACAGGTTTTTTACTGCCCCACAATCACAAATGTAAACGATCCATTAGTGACCATATGATTTACTTTTTTAGAAACTAGAGACTAGGGATGAGCTTCGTGTTCGAGTCGAACATACGTTCGACTCGAACATCGGCTGTTCGATCGTTCGACGAAGATCGAACGATTTGGGCCGTTCGCGCCAAATTCGAGTGACGCGAACGGCCCACAATGCACTACGCCATCGCAGTGTCATCCAGGCGCTGTGATTGGCCAAGCATGCACTGTGACCCCGCATGCTTGGCCAATCACAGCGCCGGCAGCGAGGAGAGCAATGATTGGCCACAGGCAGGATGCCTGTGGCCAATTATTGCTGAGGGTGTTTAGTACACGCCCCACACTATAAAAGGCCGCCAGCACGGCGGCCTAGTGTAGTGTGTTCCGGAGCAGGGATAGAGCAGCATAGGCAGGGACAGTGACTGTTATTTCTTTCTTGCTTAACCTGGATTCCTTTAGTTTAGGGAAAGAGAAGGATAGGTAGGGAGAGTGTCAGTGTGTTTTGTGCTTGTGCTATAGTGTGCTTAAAAAAAACATTTATTCTAGGGACAGAAAACTGTAGGTAGGGACAGTGTCAGTTTCTTTCACTCTGCAAGTCCTTGTTTCCAGGGACCTGGAAGGACAGTGAGTGAATTGTCCTTGTGCTATATTGTGCTTAAAAAAACATTTATTCTAGGGACAGAAAACTGTAGGTAGGGAGAGTGTCAGTTTCTTTCACTCTGCAAGTCCTTGTTTCCAGGGACCTGGAAGGACAGTGAGTGAATTGTCCTTGTGCTATATTGTGCTTAAAAAAAAACATTTTTTCTAGGGACAGAAAACTGTAGGTAGGGAGAGTGTTTTTTTTTTTCACTCTGCAAGTCCTTGTTTCCAGGGACCTGTAAGGACAGTGAGTGAATTGTCCTTGTGCTATATTGTGCTTAAAAAAAACATTTATTCTAGGGACAGAAAACTGTAGGTAGGGAGAGTGTCAGTTTATTTCACTCTGCAAGTCCTTGTTTCCAGGGACCTGTAAGGACAGTGAGTGAATTGTCCTTGTGCTATATTGTGATTAAAAAAAACATTTTTTCTAGGGACAGAAAACTGTAGGTAGGGAGAGTGTTTTTTTTCTTTCACTCTGCAAGTCCTTGTTTCCAGGGACCTGTAAGGACAGTGAGTGAATTGTCCTTGTGCTATATTGTGATTAAAAAAAACATTTATTCTAGGGACAGAAAACTGTAGGTAGGGAGAGTGTCAGTTTATTTCACTCTGCAAGTCCTTGTTTCCAGGGACCTGTAAGGACAGTGAGTGAATTGTCCTTGTGCTATATTGTGATTAAAAAAAACATTTTTTCTAGGGACAGAAAACTGTAGGTAGGGAGAGTGTTTTTTTTCTTTCACTCTGCAAGTCCTTGTTTCCAGGGACCTGTAAGGACAGTGAGTGAATTGTCCTTGTGCTATATTGTGATTAAAAAAAACATTTTTTCTAGGGACAGAAAACTGTAGGTAGGGAGAGTGTTTTTTTTCTTTCACTCTGCAAGTCCTTGTTTCCAGGGACCTGTAAGGACAGTGAGTGAATTGTCCTTGTGCTATATTGTGCTTAAAAAAAACATTTATTCTAGGGACAGAAAACTGTAGGTAGGGAGAGTGTCAGTTTATTTCACTCTGCAAGTCCTTGTTTCCAGGGACCTGTAAGGACAGTGAGTGAATTGTTCTTGTGCTATATTGTGATTAAAAAAAACATTTTTTCTAGGGACAGAAAACTGTAGGTAGGGAGAGTGTCAGTTTATTTCACTCTGCAAGTCCTTGTTTCCAGGGACCTGTAAGGACAGTGAGTGAATTGTTCTTGTGCTATATTGTGATTAAAAAAAACATTTTTTCTAGGGACAGAAAACTGTAGGTAGGGAGAGTGTTTTTTTTCTTTCACTCTGCAAGTCCTTGTTTCCAGGGACCTGTAAGGACAGTGAGTGAATTGTCCTTGTGCTATATTGTGCTTAAAAAAAACATTTATTCTAGGGACAGAAAACTGTAGGTAGGGAGAGTGTCAGTTTCTTTCACTGTGAAAGTCCTTGTTTCAAGGGACAGAGAAGGACACCTGAAGGTAGCCCTTATTGCTTTTTTCCCATCTCCCTGCAGGCCATCTATTAGAATGTCTGGAAGGCAAACAAGGAGAGGCAGACAGTCAGGAGGCAATAAAAGAGGGCAAGCAGGCTCTGTGTCTGGGGGCAACAGTGCTGGTCGTGGACGCGGTGCATTGTCATCAGCACATGGCCATGGGACACGCTTGTCCTTCTTTTCGGCAGCTGGACATGTTGAGCCACATCATGCCGAAGACTTGGTAGAGTGGATGACCAAGCCCTCCTCCTCCTCCTCATCCTCTCTCACCCAGGCTCAGGGTACTGGAAAAGCAGCTGCCAAAGCGTCGTCTTCCCTGGTATCAATGTCAGACAAATCATCAGTCACTCCTTCCCTAGACCCACCATGTCCTCCTCCTGAGGAGTCCCCCGAACTGTTTCAGCACAGTGTTGGGTACATGCTCCAGGAGGATGCCCAGCGTTTCGAAGGGTCTGATGATGAAACCCAGCTAGAGGAAGGCAGTAGCGTGAGAGCAGACAGAGGGGATGCTCAAGAAGGACACCAATCTGGCAGTCATGTTCCAGCAGCTGCAGCATACTGCCAGATTGGCTCCAGTGATGAGGAGGGAGGGGATGATGAGGTCACTGACTCCACGTGGGTGCCTAATAGGAGAGAGGAGGAGGAGGAGGATGAGGAGGAGGCACATCTCCAACGAGGCAGGATGCCCTTTGGTGGCCAGCGTAAGGGCAGTACACCGACGGAATCACACCGCAGAGCTCCGCCTGTGCAGGGCGCTGCCTCTGCCCGTCATTCAAAAAGTTCTTTGGTGTGGGCCTTTTTTGAGGCTAGTGCATCAGATCGCACAGCTGCTGTTTGCAACATATGTCTCAAGCGTATATCGCGTGGCCAAAACATCAGCCGCTTGGGTACCACATGCCTGACCAGACATATGTTGACCTGCCATGCAGCTCGTTGGCAAGCCTACCTCAAAGACCCACACCAAAGAACAAAGCGGACCTCTCCTTGCACCGCATCAGCTGGGATCTCCAACCCCACTATAACTTCAGTCCTCTCTGAAACATGCACTGAGAGGAATGAAGGTGTAGAATTAGGTGTGTCACAGCCAAGTACTTGCGGCCACTCTGCTAGCAGTACACCGACGTCCGATTCTAGCAGGCAAATTTCCCTGCCCCAGCTGCTGGACCGTCGAAAGAAGTTCACTCCCAGCCATCCACATGCCCAGCGGTTGAATGCTAGCTTGGCTAAATTGCTAGCGCTTCAACTGCTGCCTTTTCAGTTGGTAGACTCGGCCCCCTTCCGTGAGTTTGTGCAATGTGCGGTTCCTCAGTGGCAGGTTCCCAAACGCCACTTTTTCTCACGGAAGGCTATTCCGGCTCTCTACCGGCATGTGGAAGGCAATGTCTTGGCCTCGCTGGACAGGGCGGTCAGCGGTAAGGTGCATATTACCGCTGACTCATGGTCCAGCAGGCATGGACAGGGACGTTACCTTTCTTTCACGGCCCATTGGGTCACTCTTTTGGCAGCTGGGAAGGATGCAGGACAAGGTGCAGTAGTGTTGGAGGTTGTCCCACCGCCACGCCTCCAAAATGCTACTACTGGTTGTGACACACCTCTCTCCTCCACCCCCTCCTCTTCTTCTTCCTCCATGGCCTCTTCCTGTGGTTTGTCCTATGAACCAGCGGTGCTCCGTAGCCGTTCACGGGGCTACGCAAGTACGCAGGCAAAAAGATGCCATGCCGTGCTTGCGCTGGTGTGTTTGGGGGACAGAAGCCACACTGGGGCAGAGGTCCTGTCTGCTCTGCAGGGCCAGGCCGAGAGTTGGTTGACGCCACGCCAGCTTAAGCCAGGAATGGTGGTTTGCGACAATGGCACCAACCTCCTCTCCGCCCTCCGACAGGGACAACTGACCCATGTGCCCTGTGTGGCTCACGTCCTTAACCTGGTCGTGCAGCGGTTCTTGGGCAGGTACCCGGGCTTACAGGATGTCCTGAGGCAGGCCAGGAAAGTCTGTGTGCATTTCCGCAGATCTTATAATGCCAGTGCTCGCCTGGCTGAGCTGCAAAAGGAGTTGAACCTGCCCAAGAACCGCCTTATATGTGACATGCCCACCAGGTGGAACTCAACGTTGGCCATGCTGCAGCGGCTGCACACGCAGCAGAGGGCCATCAATGAGTACCTGTGCGACTACGGCACCAGGACAGGGTCAGGGGAGCTTGGTTTTTTTTCTCCACGCCAGTGGGGCATGATCAGGGATGCATGCACTGTCCTGGCACCATTTGAGGAGGCCACGAGGATGGTGAGCAGTGACAGTGCATGCATCAGTGACACTGTACCTCTTGTCCACCTGTTGGAGCACACGCTGCGTGGAATAATGGACAGGGCACTTGAGGCAGAACAGAGGCAGGAAGAGGAGGACTTCCTTGCCTCTCAAGGCCCCCTTTACCCAGACAGTGTTCCTTCTGTCCCACCCATCGCACAGGAAGAGGAGGAGGAGGAGGAGGAGGAGGAGGAGGATTGTGTCAGCATGGAGGTGGAGGCTGGCACTCAGCATCATCAGCAGCAGTCTTTTAGGGATGATTTACAGTCCCAAGAAACCAGTGGACTTGTACGTGGCTGGGAGGAGGTGGCTGCGGATCATGTCGTCCTTAGTGACCCAGAGGACTCCGGAGCGAATGCCTCAGCAAACCTACGCTGCATGGCCTCCCTGATCCTGCAAAGTCTGCGGAAGGATCCTCGTATTCTTCGGATCAAGGAGAGGGACCATTACTGGCTGGCCACTCTCCTTGATCCACGGTACAAGGGTAAGGTTGCGGACCTTATGTTACCGTCGCAGAGGGAGCAGAGGATGAGACAACTCCGGGAGGCCTTGCAGAAAGGTCTGTGCAACGCGTTCCCAGAGACTGGGAGGTTACAAACTCCTGGTCCTGGACAACGAGTTGCTGAGGCTTCGGCCAGTCAAAGAAGGAGCGGTGGGGAAGGTGGCCGTCTGACCGATGCGTTCAGACAATTCTTTAGTCCGCAGCCCCAAAGTATGATCGGTTCCAGCAACCATCGCCAGCGTCTGATAAACATGGTGCAGGAATATCTAGGGGCAAGGTCAGACTTGGACACCTTTCCCACCGAAAATCCTCTGGCTTACTGGGTCTTGAGGATGGATCACTGGCCAGAGCTTGCACAGTATGCAATTGAGCTACTGGCCTGTCCTGCATCCAGCGTTCTTTCGGAACGCACATTCAGTGCTGCTGGAGGATTTGTCACGGATCACAGGGTGCGCCTGTCCACCGACTCGGTTGATCGACTGACTTTCATCAAGATGAACCAGTCTTGGATCACCACCAGCTACCACACACCTGATGCTGATATAACAGACTAATTGATTTTAACATGTCACATCCCTTCAAGACTGATGCTGATGCTGAGTGCCTGTGCTGTTATGTTGACTGGCTATCCTCCTCCTCCGAGTCCTCAATGATACGATTGATGATGATAGCTTGGAAGATCATTTTTGTTTATGGGTGCCGCCACCAGTGGCTAAGGCCCAATTTTTCAGCCCCTGTTTTACAGGGGCGTG